>CAMTZB010000009.1:6500000-7800000 GCA_947086495.1 Morpho achilles | reverse complement strand
GATATTTATATTCTTTAACCCTAATTTGGGTATATGCACTCTGGTGAGCATCCATATTAATTTATAATTGCACAAGTTTGTTTTGCTGTTTAGGTTTTATGGTTAATCCGCTTGAGCAATATTGGTAGTATTGTTACTTATGTTTCTGGCTTACACAATGCTGTGTGGTATCAGGCCGAGTAGAATAGACTATCCTCATCACTTACCTGTAAAAAACTGTTTATAATACCATTTATGAAAAGTGTGGTACGCCGTGTGGTATCCGGCTGAATAGAATAGTACCACCCTCATTTCTTACCGAGGTGTCGTAAAAGGCGACTAAAGTGATTTGGCCTACCGTGTGGTATCCGGTTGAGTAGAATAATGCACCATTTTTCTTACCGAGGGGTCGTAAAACACGACAAAGACAAGTTGATGCCATGTCGGTGGCCGGTCGTGAAATACGTACCCAAATCATGTGACAACATGTTCAGAGTGAAATAAGGGTAGGAGAAAATTCCTGCTTTTCCCTTTGGAACAGGAATTTTAATTCCTCACTCTTTACGGTTAAGGAAAACAGAATAAAAGAATGATAAAACCATTGTATTCCTACAGAATTTTGGGGGAATATGTAATCTACCAATCCACATTAGAGCACCGTGGTAATGTCTACACAACCAGTCTTGTATAACTTTGTAAATGTAAAAAGAAACAGTTTATTTTAAACTGTTTCTTTTTACATTTCGTAAAAGTTTACGAGTTATTAATGAAATAAATAACTCATAAACTTTTCATAAACATTAATAAAACCATCAATTTCAAGCTTCAGTTATAGAATGAATCACGATTCTGAATTTATGCGCAAAAAAGAGCCAGTACCATTTATGTTATATAATTATATAATTGAAACTTTTTTAATACCTTAAAAACCAGCTACGTATATAATACAAAAGGACAATAAAAACTACGAGATACAACAATCGATAACAAGCTCAAACCCAGTCAAGGCTTAAAATATACTTACATGTAAAAAAATACCGAATAAAGTTGTAAATCTCCTTTTTAAAATAGGTTGGTAACTGCAAGTATCCCTCCTACAACACAATTTTGTTATAACACGATTAGTCAATAGCGGCAAACCCTTCTACAACACGGTTTCCTAAAACACAGTTTCGCTATAACATGATACGAAAACTGCAAATCCTCTCAAATTCAAATTATTCTTTATTCAAGGACACTTGTAAACTAGTGCTTTTGCATCGTCAAGTCTACTGCTGGTTCGGAAAGTTGTCCCTACCAAGAGAAGCCAGCAAGTAACTTAGTGGTTGCTCTTTTCAAAAAATCTTATAACTAGTTACATTAAGTCATTACTGTCTTGTTCAGGGTTGGAGAGTAGCACATACTATATAGGATAGCACCATTTATAGAAATACATAAAGTACTCCATGTATTTGTATAGACGCGGTAAGGCTCGCTGTTTCTCTCTAATTAAATATAAAATATTTATTTCAACAAGTTTTTGAAATGTAACCCTCCTTTTCTTATACAACACGGATTCACACAACACGGTAGTTATGTTCTCAGAAAAAAGTTCTGGGAACGTAACTACTGTGTTATAGGAGGTTTACATGTACTTAAAATATATAAGGTATGATATTTGCTGTATATTTTTTCAAATAACTCCTTTGTATAAGATTACGAGTCATTAATGCCAATGATCTAAAGAACCTTGACTCATACAAAACTCGATAAAAGTAAGCGGTGCTCTAAATAAGTAGAGTAAACTGGTGTTAGCGATTGCTATTGGCTGAGTTTTTATTAATAAGTATTTAAGTTTTTTACGAGTACATATTATGCAGAAGATATTATTAATGTATCGCTTAATGCCATTTTTAAATAAGAAAAGATTATTACCCTACTATTATTAGTAACTCGGAAATGACATTTAATTTCTATTTACAATTACAAAATTTGTTAGGACGTATAATTAATTAACTACAAGATTTTTAATAATTCGTTATTCTCATTATGAACATCACTTAATACCTTAATATATAAATAAAATCTTTTATACGTTCATAGAATTCAAAAAATGTAATTACACGTTTATTTGAGAAGAGAAAATTAATCTTAAATATAGTTATAATATCACTCATGTAATTATTAGACACGCACATTTATCATCATCATCTTCCTGCCCTTATCCCACTCTAAGTGGGGTCGGCACAACATGTTATAAACATGCTGTCACATGATTTTGTTGCGTTTTTACGACCGGCCGCCTGCCGACACGCACATTTATCATAGACAAAAAATGACATAAATCAAGCCTAGTAGAAGTTTTTGCCGCTTGTTCCACTTCTTAAAGCTTTAACCGACCAAGCTTCTCTAATGCTGTTAATAGATATACAGATTTCTTCTCCGTAATGCGTTTTGTGAATTATAAATTACATTTCAATACATAAGGTTTTCGTGCCAGGGGTTTGAATCTCTCGCTTAGACCGCGACTGTTTTTGAAGATAAAAACAAGTTAGTGATATCAATTTAACGACTCGTTTGTAGGTAATATTGTTATCCAATAAAAAATCTTAAATACTTGCAGTATTAACAAGTTAATCAATGCATTGTCAAACTTTTAAAATATATTTATTGGACTTTAATTATAAATACTATGATATGTAACGCAACAGAAAGATCATTATTACTTCATATTTAAAGGAAACGCACCCCCAATGTCATGTGTTTAAATATACGAATAATTTAAAAGGCAATATCATCTTCGACTGCCAATTGGAAACGCTCAGCACCTGGCCAGAATTTCAATTGTGTCTTAAATTAGGTATTTTCATTGATCTGTTGCTAATGGAAATTAGTCAAGCATATTATTACGTCAACGTATTCATTATTTTTTATAAGAGAATTCTTTGAAAAAAATTATCATGTAATCTTTAAGTTTATTTCCAGAGCACGATTGTTAATATGTTATCATAAAATTGGATCCGTGGTTTTGCATATTTTTGTGAGAGGATATAAAAGGACATGACTGTTTTATGGAGTTATTTAATTCCCTATAAATTACGACCATTTGATCTTATGTACGAATAAAATAAATGTGACACGATTTTCAAAAAAAGTTAATATCATATTGTCTGCTTTCAAGTGCTTTTGATAAAAACGAAAAACGAATAGAAATGCACACATTTTAAACGTATCTTACTGCTAACAAAACGTGACAGGCAGACAAACAAATAGACAGGCAGAAGACGACTTTTTCGCATTCGCATATTGATAAGAGATTAGGCAGCGTTTTCGCTGAAATATATTGCGGCTTGAAATATATTGGCGGCTTGACTTTTTCCGAAATTTTCAAAAATTACCGCCATATTTGAACTAATTTACACAAACCTTTATAAATTATTCACAAGAAACTTTTTTGGAAATCACCCTACCTATTGGTAAAGACAGATAGAAAATCCTTTTAGTAGTTTATGAGTTTATCACAAACAGACTGACGCAGCAGGGGATTTTTTTTTATAATATGTAAGGATATTTATGGAATTTACTTTAGTTTAAACTTCAAGTATTATTAAAAAGATATAGACACATATCTCTTTATAAACATAAAAACACATTCTTTTTAAGATTTACTAAAAATGATATAATTATTACCTTTCTTTCATCTCCTTATATTTATTAACTTCCAAATATAAAAGTCTAAACTTACATTCCACTAAGTAATAAATCCTTTTACAAATATTATCTATTAGGTACTGTTATTTATAATTTATAGTTTTTATTTACGTACGTGACATAAACAGTTATCCTCAAATGACAAAATCTTGTCCCAATATAGCTACATACTTTTACGTTTTATGCTTAACTGTATGCACATATGGCTATACTCAGTTAACAATTTAACCATAGCTGTATATGAATTTTTAAGTGAAATTCCCTATTAAATAAAGATAATCAAGTTTTTAAATAAGCTAAGGATTTATAAGAATTTAGATTGATTCCAATTTTATAATCTGTATACAAGGATATCTCCTTGCTTATCTTCAAGCTATACACTTCACTACTAACTCTGTAAAACATATTGCAATATGTGTAACAGATTCGCAAGTTTTAGTAGTCGTAGTTACATGAAAATATTCCTTTGGTTTTTAATTACTTTAAGTTATTTTTTTAAATAAAAATATATCCTGTAAGTTCACGTCGCGTCATAAAGTCGTATATTTATTATATATTAATTATATGTATAAATAAAATAATAATTAACATTTTTTTACTAGGTCGTGAAATGTTACTTATAAGACGATATTTAGTTTACTAAATTATTTACCTTTTTCTGTATGACGCATTAATATTTTATGTTGAGGCTTAATGACAAAATATTTCATGTTTAACACTGACTGGACATACCTATACAATAAATATTAATAAATATTTATGGTATTTATGGCACATATCATATTATTTTTGTTCGATGTGAGATACGTTTGCTTCAAAAGTGGCTTAAAGTTTTAGTTTCAGGTATTAATACGCATAGATTCTGATGTTATATTTGAATGCTCAATCCCTCAATCCTTCATTTTTTTTAAATAAATATATATTTTTTTAAAAGTTTTTATGAAGTTTTTTAAATAAAAATAAATTTATCCTTCTATAAGACTGAGATATTTTATACATAGATTTTGAGGGAATATTTAAATGCTAAATCAGATTCAAGTTAGATATCCTTCTAATAAGACTAAGGAAGACTATAAGCAACAATGGTATTCAGGGAAGCATAAACATTACTCTTATCATGATGATCACTATAAACATTATGGTGTCCTAAAGGTTAGAACCATAACAATACTTAGGTAAAGCAGTTTGTTTAAGCGACGATTGTTTCCTTTCCGGTAATGTTTGTAGACGAACCGTGGGAAAATTGACTATACACAAAGCTGTATAACTTAATGATCATAACTTATAAAATATAATGAATGTTCAAATATAAAGTTATGTTATAGTACTGGCGTTTACTGTGTTAATTTTTCTAAGTATTAAGTCTCATGTATGGTTTCTCCATGTTTTTAAAATAAATATAATCTTTAAAAAATTATCATTTTATAAGCTTTCTCTTTTGAGACTCAAAATCTTAATTAACTACTAAGTGAAATACGTGAATAATTTGACCAACAAATTTTACACGAAGAAAGCGAATTTATTTATGATTAACACTTAGATTTTTGTTTTGTTCAGTGTCTCTGTAATTTAAAAAAAAACTCGTATCTACGTATATATGTATCAGTTTTACAAAAGAAAGAAGAAATAGTACGAAGAAGAACAGAGTTGCTCAAATTAGACTGACGCTTGAACGATATTGGTTTTTTTATAGACAGAACTTTGTTACTTTGTGAATTAGGGATAATTAGATTTTTATAAATTAAATTCGCTTTACTACTTTTTGTCTAAACAAATATGAAAGTTATATGTCAGATAAGGCAAAAAATGTGATTTTTTATTTCACGTAAATACGTTTGTTCTTTATCGTCTTTCTTTGCTATAAAGGAAAACAGAATATACTATTACGAAACTGATTTCATATGTCATAGCTATTATGATAAAAATAGTGTTTCAATTTGTCAGATTATCATCTTATTATCAGCATGTCAAGACACGTATAAGATAAAATCATATGATAAAACGTTGTTTGTAATGTACTTTGATTGAAATGGTTGTCTTATACGAGAATTACACAGTAGTCATATTTTTCTACAATTTAAAAATTGCATAATATTTGTTATTTTAGTTATATACAAAACGTTCTTACGGGCGCTTTTACAAATATAAATATCCTGTATAACTATGTAATGCCTGATCCCCGATTATGTCTTTTCCTCGATTTCAGCATTAAATAGCATGCTAGGAAAGGTTGGCCATGTATTGTTTGAAACTTACTAGCTAAGTTTAAGGATTAGCCATCAAGCCATTTAGACAAATCTAAGATTTTAATAAATATTTATTTAAATACTTAGTTTCGTCATTATTCATTTGTTAGTAAAACTTTATGGCACATTTCACTAATATACAAAATATAAGAGAAAACAATATTACAGATTTCATCTTTGTCATTTAAGGTGTACTCTCTAGATATTTCATTTACAGGAGCTTGAGATGGTGGATTAACAAAATTAGCATACCTAAACCTACTACATTCTTAATATACAATGCTCTGAAGAAAAATCTTTCACGAAGGTATAGTCAACCGCAAAACTTCATGCTTGTCACATTGTAACTTATTCTGAATTATTTTGTTTTGAGATAATGGTCAAGAACAAAATTCCTACCAATCAATCTTTCATATCATTGATAACTGTCTGGTATCGAATGAAAATCAATAATTTTCAATAGTATCATTTCTTATTTAAATATTCAGAACGTATGCTATAAAATCTAATACATGAAGTATTTTAAGGAAAGCTTTGACCTATGCAATAAGAAGTTCACTATTGCGTCACTGTATGCAAGTAGTTATAATAAATAATAGTTTAATGTGATATAAGCGACATTCTTTGAGCTACACTCTTATATTATTTTTTTAAATTGTAATGGTAGATGTAAAAAATAATATCTGAATCTTTGGTTTTGATATGATAAAAAGTCAACGCCTTCAAAGTAATCAAATTAAAATTTAACTTCAATCGAGAATAATAATGCTCAAGAAGTTTAAATACGAACAACCAAAGTGTTACAGCAGGTTACGCGTGTGTTAGAAATTCTAGTAAAAATAAATTCTAAGGTTCGCACGATGTTTTTGCTCATCGTGAATATCAATGAAACATGTGTTTTGCAAGAATCTTAGAGATTGCCTCTGTTGCATAAACATGCGAAACCTTAACGAATTTCTTACATGATTCTTTTTCCTAATAGCTCCTACAGCGTCACCGGGTGGGAAATGTGAACACTGAAAGTGCACCGAGTGTGCGAAATGTTGATATTAGGGCCCACAAGGGTTACTTCTATCTGGAACTTGTCCTGATGCACATTCATTCTTTGTCCTATAACGTCCTAAGGGTTTTAGGAATATCAACAAAAACCAAGGCTGAATAGGCTTAACCTATAGCTTGATAATAGTACCAAAACTAACATAATTATTCAAAATATCTATATTGCATTGGTAGAATGAACAACCCTCACTTCTAACCAAAATGTCATAAAAGACAACTAAGGTAAGTTGACCCGCCATGTGTTATCAAACTAAGTAGAATAGACCACACTCATTTCTTAAGGGGTGGCTAACATAATGCCTTGTGGTATTCGGCTGAGTAGAATAGACCACCCTCATTTCTTACGGAGGTGTCGTAAAAGGCAACTAAGGTAAGTTGACCGGCGGTATGGTATCCGGCTGAGTAGAATAGACCTCCCTCATTTTTTACCGAGGGGTCATAAAAGGCGAATGAAGTAAGTTGACGTCAGGCTGGCGACCGGTCGTAAAATACGTAGCCAAATCATGTAACCATATGGTGTATACATGTGGTGCCGTCCCCACTTAGAGTAGCGTAAGGGCAGGAGAATGATGATCTGTATTGCATTTTCAAGATTATTTAAGTCATGTAAGAATAAAAGTAATTTAAAGTGAACTTGAACTTTTGAGTAACTAAATATAAATAATCTGAAGATAACTTTATGATATTCAAATTCAAATTTAAAATGTTCTTTATTCAAATAAACTTGTAAATAAGTGCTTTTAAATCGTCAGCTCTACTGTTGGTTCGGAAAGCTGTTCCTACCGAGAAGAGCCAGCAAGAAACTCGGCGGTTGCTCTTTTAAAAATATAATTTTTATGACTAGTTACATTTAGTCATTACGGTCTTGTGCAGGGTCTAAGCGAGCTATATCCACACATTTTTATCTTCCAAGTAATCCTCAACAGTATAGTAGGCTTTCTGGATCAGCCTCTTTTTAACAGTGTTTTTAAACTAATGTAATGGCAAAGCTAAAATTGATTGCGGAATTTTATTATAGAATCTTATACCCAGGCCCACAAACGATTTACGTACTTTGCAAGACGCAAAGCCGGAGCCGCAAGCTTATGTCGGTTCCTACTTTGCCTCTTATACACATCACCTATCGTTTTATTATTCTTTATATTTTTATGTACGAAAATTAAATTGCTTAAAATATATTGTGAAGCAAATGTAAGAATACCTATTTCCTTAAACATCTCTCGTAGGGAATCACACGGGTTTAATTTGTAAATACCTTGTTTAATAAACTAATAAATATTTGCATGCCAATATTACGTAGTTTGATGCCGAGTTTTAAAACGTCGATGCACTCGTAGCTATAACTGTTCCCTGCGCAAGTTTTATTGTTTTGTTCCGTTGAAGGGTTAGTAATTGTGATGTGGATGCACATGAAATACAACAACGTGAAACGCAGGATGCAACTAATGATGTTCTAATAACGACTGGGCCTGGTTGTTAACTATTGATTGAAACGTATGTAAAAATCGACTGCGAATTTGAGCGTGACTTTAATTATCTTATTATTAGAGTTAAATTCGTCTAAGCCTAACATTCTCTTACTTTTATCCCACTATAGGTAGGGTCAAAACTACATCTTATAAATATGTTGTGTTTTGGCTAGTTATTTTACGACCGGTCGCCTGCCTGTTGTTAACTTAACTTAGTCGCCTTTACCGTCACCTTTGTAACAAATGAGGGTGATCTATTCATCGCAGCCGGATACAACACGGCGGGTTAACTTACCTTAGTTGCCTTTTACGACACCTTGGTAGGAAATGAGAGTGTTTATATTCTATTCCACGCAGTCGGATATACAACGGCGCGTCAACTTACCTTAGTCGCCTTTTACGACAGTTCGGTAAGAAATGAGGGTGATCTATTCTACTGAGACGAATACTACACGCCGGTTAAATTCGTCTATACCCATGCTAATATTATAAATGAGAAAATGTGTTCACCTGTCTACCTGTTTGTCTGTATGTCCGTAAATCTGTTTCACTTTCAGAGCTAATCCACTGAAGCAATATTGATGGAAATTCGGGAAAAATCCAAGCTTTAATAGCGAATAATATATGTATAGGATAAAATATAGGATAGAATAAAAACAATATTAGTTCATAATTGAGGCTATTTTAATACTGAATTTGACACAAACGCAGGTACTACTGGTTATTATATAGTACTAGCTGTGACGGTAGCTTTGTTCGCGTAAGTGTGTCACAAAGTTTTTCCCGCGTAAAACCTGACCCCGCGTGATTTCTACTATAATGTGGTATTAACCTAAACCTTCCTCAAGAATTGCAAATCTTTTGAGTACAAACTGTATAAAAATCCGTTCAAAACATTTTGAGAAAATCGCTCACATACAGACACCTTTTGGGGATTGTGTATTATAATATATATAAAGATTTACTTATTTCACATATACTTTACTTTACCAGTCCGTTATTATCTATGAAAATACTTCAAGTATTTCGCGGTCATAATACTTTCTCTTTCTTGAAAGTGTATGTGCGCTGTAAAAATTTATCATAATTTAAGATGTTCATGCATATAAAATAAATAAAAATTTCGAGAGTAGGTTAAAAACGTTAACCCAAAATTAATTATTTATTATATTTTTTATCAATGCTGAAAGGTTTTTCTTTTATTTAGAATATCTTAAGATCTTTAGTATATTAAGCGCGATGGCGCTTTTCAATTGCATACTATTCTTGCAGAATTAACAAGATTTCTATAGCCTATATGTTACCCCGGTGTATAAGGAATTGTGCCGAATTTCATCGATATTGGTTCAGCGGATTCACCAAGAAAGAGTATCAAATATACATCCATACTCGAAAACTTGCGCATTTATAATATTAGTAATATAGGTATGTAAATCTTACATACGTATGTAAAATGTAAAATAAGGAGAAAAAATGTATGTACAATAATGTTAAATAATTTACAAATACTTATTGACTGTGTATTATGTCCGAAAGTAGTGGGTCAGTATGAGACGTAGAGTTTTCCATATCTATATAAATTAGTCACGCAATTGAATAAGTGAAGTTTGGCAACAAAAAACGTAAACACCGAACATAGAGTGACATCACCCCGTTCACCGAATCTAGCGATGCCACTTGTGATAAATCGAAACAAGTTTTAATGAAGCTTGTCATTAAGTTCTTTAAGTTAGTTATGTCACATAGAATAAGTATCTATGGCGTACTCTGTCGAATTTAATGGTGTTTGGTAAGAATTAGACTAATTATTGTTAATGATTACAAGAATATTTACAAGTTATAATGAGCTTGAGAATTTCGGCATCCTGCCTGGACTGCTGTAGCGTTGTGGGTCTAAACTCTAAACCTTATGCGAATCAAAGGCTTTTTTTTGTAGATATCTCTTTGGGTTTACTTAACTCTACTTAAAAAAACGTAAAATAAAATACTAAATTCCTCGTCTTATTTTGGATTTGCTTAACTTTACCTAAACACGAGGAATAAAGTACTATTGTCTTATTATAGGCAGCACCAGATTTTAGACTAAAATATTTTTTTTATTGAATTAAGAATAGAATAAGAGAAAATAAGTCGTATTTTCTCAAATAATTATTATTTTCGATTATGAATAAATTAATTATATTATCTGGTACAATTTAAGAATAATTATTGAAAGCAAAAAAATTTGTAATCGTGTTTACTTTTTTAAGTTCAAGGTTTATTCGTCGTCCAATACGTCAGTATTTAAGAAGGATCTTCTCTTTATATTAGAATATTCAGTTATTTAAATATCCGTCATCCATTCATTTATTACAGGCCCATGTTTTGCAGTTACATCATTTGATATATATCTCGAATAGGCCATATCACACTCACCTTCCGTGGCCAGCGTAAAAATATAAAACTATACCGTGAAAGAAAAACGTTAGGTAAAAAATAAATTACATCACTATTATCAGTTGATGAGATAAGACATTGAATTGTGCTTTGAGCAACCAACCGTGACGATTGAAGCGAACGGCTGTCGGTATTCAGTATTTATTAGTGCCATAGAGAATCTGAGATATTTTATTTCATAAGTTAAATTTTTTATTTAAAATGGATTGATTATTTATGGAAGTTTTATATATTATTAACATAGTTGTAGCTAAAAGCTTTTATATAAATGGATTATAAAGAATTTTTCAGCAAAGCGATTTTTAACTTTGTTTTAAGTGTGGCTATTATTAAAAGTATATAATTTATAGTCATAGGCGTTACTTTGCGAAGATCCATAATATTATAATGTATTTATTTAAAATTAAATATTTTGTAAATAATTTCATTAGGTATTACTATTTAACTTTAAGGAATGAAATAACAAATTTCTCGTGAGACTATGGTGAGTTTCATAGGATTTTTATGTAGTATTACAAGTTACCATTATAATTTTTGTACTTTACAGAATATATATAATCTATAAGTAGGTTCGCTGCCAGATAGAGAACAGATAGTCTGCGGAGAACGGATTTGTGTTGGGGTGTAAGGTGCTGGAATGGCGTCTGGAAAACTCAGCATCAGTGGACCCCTACGAGGTGGACTGCCGACCTTTTTAGGGCCGCGGGAAGTTATTGGGTTCAAGCGGCACAAGATTGTGTTGTGAGGATATCGCGTGAAAAGATCTATATCCAGCATTGGACGATTATCGATTGATGAAAAAGAAAATATATGCTCTTGATTTTTTGTAAAGGCTTTTTTTTAGTTTTTTGTATTTTTTCCTTTCATTCTTTATAAGTTTATAGAAACTTAAACACGAATTTATAAAAGGTGGTGTTTCCTTTTTTATAATAGATGCACGAAATATTCTAAAAATGTGGTTTTTCCGTAGTGTCGAAAGAGGACAATATGTGATTGATTATTTTGCAGGACTTATCATATTTGTGATTTCGGGATATGCGTATGCTATGAGGAGTCCATTTGGCAGTTACGTCAAGACTCAAGTCACCGGCGATGCTCACAATAGCTGTGAAAGTATATTAGAAAGTGCAAGTCGACTGGTCTGTCTCACGTACTAGTTATATCAGACGAGGTTTACGTAACAAATATTCACTTCTGGGTAATCAGAGCATTGCTATGGTAACCGTTGTATTATAGTAACTTTGAAGGTCACTGTTCCGTCGGTTCACCTCGTTATGATTTAGTTTGAAAATCTTGTGAGGCAAATTGGAATCAAGTTCTTTGTTACGTCAATTGTGGTAATCTTTTGACCAACGAAGGTTTAATGTAGGACGTAGTTCTTTTCAAGGGATTTGATCGCCTACCATCTAACATGTTTCTGTGCTCTTTTGTGTGGGGGTTTGTCTACACTGCGTCGTGTATGTAGTGTATATAAACTAATGTTGTATGAATATAGCACAGGCTCAAACACACACTAACAAGTAACATGTCACTTCACGTCCACTCTAACCAAGGGCTCTCGTGTTACTAACGTGGTGCATCATGGGACTGTGTATGTTTCTTTGTACATCAGTATTAGTTTTAGTGCGAGTATGTTCATGTATGTACATATAATATGTGTCTTGTATATATAAATATACAAGGTAAGTTACATAGCTCAACCCATATACACTACAGTGTAGGTTCCCAATTGTTATCCCAATGGTTCGAGAATGTTTGTCCCCGTTCATCACCACCTTGTCCCTGCTTATAGTCGAGGTCCATCGGTTACTTCGATTATAATACGAATGACCGTACTTTTATTTGATCAATCGAAAATATAATCGAATTCATGTAGCTGTTGCCATTGTTCTTGTAGTTTTTACCATGTGTGGTAAAGTGTATATTCAGGGATCAGGTTTCAGTTTTAATCTGTGGTTATTTGTCTACTTAAGATAGCTAGTGGAGATACAATCTAACATAAGCCGCAAAAGTTCTCTAATCGACTTATAAGAAGTCGTATATAACATGGGAATATAATGCATTTTAAAAATTAATTCTAAATTAACCGGAATTAAACCAAACTTTACCTTGGTAGCCGGATAAGTAGACTATTGTATCGGAGGTCGTTGGACCTTAGCTTACTTGTAATATTTTTTAAATTCTACCTATTAATTATGAGAGGGAAAAAGACACTGTGTAAGTAAACACTTATGTATTAAACGGAAACCTAAAATTTTACTCAATAGAAATAGAAATTTTATCTCTCTTTAATCGCACCTCTGCATGTATCAGTTATGTAAAAAATAAGATAGTTATGATAGGCTAGTTAGATGAAAAAAGTATATTTTTTATTTTCGTAATTCGTATATTTTTAAATTTCAAGAAGTGAAGAACAATAAATTCATACTATGTTATTCTTACTTGTACCTCCTCAAATATATAACATTTATATAACAATTTATATAACTCCCTTTAAGTTTTCCATTTTAATACCAGTAGAGTTGAAAAACATAAAATATTTAAAAAAAACAGTTTTGTTTTTCTAAGAAAAATTGTAATCAAGGAAAAATATCTTTAGTAAGTAATCTTTTTTTATAAAACAATGTCTAAACAATATTTAGAAATAGTTTTGTACAGCGTTCACCCTCTTATCTTATCTCCATATCATTGCACTTAATATCTGGTTGTCTCAACGAGATCGTTAGGTGCCGATAACACTGATCGATTACGTTTTTAATAGTTTATTTTCGTATCCCGGCTACGCTCATATTACTTTTGACGCAGTATAAATGAAGGTTGTTTCGCTCTGGGATCAGTGTGCTTAGTGCGAGTATTATTAATCTACTCTAGAATAGCTGGATCGCTGGAACAGCAGTCACTAGATGTCGCACACTGAGCAGCTGTCGATGGGGATGGGGGTTATGTGTACAACAATACCTACCTGTTCTTGCCATCAGCAGTGTGGTGGAGCACACAAGTCGTTTTAGTCGATGCGAGTCTAACATAACCGCCGCCTGTTCCCGTCAGGCGGTGGTAGCGATAAGGGATTTTTTCCTCTATAAAAAAGGACTGTTGTAGTCACCGAATAATTACAACTAAGTAGAATTCCTGTTCTTTGGTATTCTGCCAATTTATAATATTCTGCATGGTGGATCTACTGCCACACTCCACAAATGAAAATTGGTGGGTCTCTATATCTAAGATTTTACTACATATATCAATTAAAGAGATTAATTTTATAGTCTTAGATGCCTACTCTGAGTTTCCGACAGTAAAAAACTTTTAACGAAACTTCATGTTCTTACTGTTTAGTTCCCTCATCTGTAGACAATCCCGGTAGCAGCACTAGGTAGTTTAGTACTCGGGAACGTAAACGTCTTTTTAAAAACAAGATTTTATTGTTTTAATAAATCTAAGTACTAAACACAATCAAATTAAATCTAATTCTATAATTAAAGTTCGTGACTGAGCAGAAGTATATGCTCTTGCCGAATGAATCTTAATTTAATTAATCATACCACCTGTGGAACATCATACGATGTTCTTTATGTTGCGCAACATCAGAACCCCCATCAATAAGCTGATGCTGCTTTTACTTGTACCGTGTGGATACTAGGTCATGCTTATCATAAACATGCATTATCGTCGGAACTGGACCCGTATGTAAAATTTCAACTTAATCAGAAACTGGAAAGAGGGTCAAATTTAACTTGCAAGATTCAACCTTCACATACAAACGTACATACAAGGCGAGTAAAAATAAGAGCTTTTAACAAAGAAAAATAATGATATTGTAATGTATAAAGATTAGAATAAAGTCGATTAACGCGTTAATGTAAATCAACAAATAATATTACATTTCCTTGACGGAAACAAAGTTGATCGGCATGCGGTGAATGCTCAGCAAAGTTGTCTGCGCCAAATGAGGTCAGTCGAGTTGATTTCCACTTTAATCTTTTTTGAGCGTTTTATCCATATCACACGCTAAAGTCAAGCAGAAGCAATACAACATAATACGCACAGACTATTGTAATATCAGTTATTTATAGAAGTAGGCCTTACTTAGCCGAATTCCAAAGTACATAAGGTATGATTAAATTATTTTGCTATAATCTGCGTTTGTTAATAAAATCTATGTAATGCTAAGGGTGCAGGTAGCAAAAAGTGTTCTTATATCTTTTACATGCAGGATTAGTTACAGTACGTATCACAAAACACAACCAAAACACACTACACTAAACTCTATGTAATGCTAAGGTGAAGGTAGCAAAAAATGTTCTCATTTCTTTTACATGCAGGATTAGTTATAGTACGTATCACAAAACACAACCAAAACACACTACACAAGCACCATACATATTTACCCCTCACCCAAAGCATCATCAGGAGATAGGCTTCACGACAAAATCGCAAGTGACGCATCGCCCAAGCAATCAGCATTATGAGTATATATGATACAAATAGTCCAACCCCCACCATTGATTTCACGCAAACACGACTCATCAAGGCCATCTATCCTTTTTGAAAATTTCTTAGCCGTTCCGAGCGAAACTCGAGCAGTCAGAAAATATGTTTATATTTCAATAAATATGGGCAATACATAAAACGAATATTACAATGTTGTTAAACTACTTTATCAGCTTTTGTTTAAAGAGCTTGTAAGATAAGTGTGTTATTAATAAAGTTTTCGTTCAAGGTGTTCGTATCAAGTTAGCAGTTATATTTTAGGTCAAGGTATGGTAATGTGCTTAAAAACAGTAAACATTGAAGTTTAGGTACACTTTGTGCCCGTTTCTGTTGTCATTAAATGATTGTTTACTAGTTTGAGAACTGGTCATTTAATACATAATACTAAAAGCAGGACTAAATATTAATTTTATCCTTAAAAATTAGGTTATTATTAACAGATTAAACATGAAAATTAGGTTAAATTAATTTCAATAGAGTTTCAATATACTCTTCTTGAAGTGGTATAAAAAAGTGTCTAGAAAGCTATAAAAAACAACGGGCCTCATTGGACACTCAATTGTCAGTACCTGGGTGACCGAGCATTTCTCGGAAATTTTTGAAAGATATAAAAAAAACAGATAAAAAAAAAGAAAAAAATCACCGATGACATGTGGGATTCGAACCCGGGGTTTAAATTTTTTTCGCACGTCAACCATTAGGCTGTCACAGCACTATGCTCGACAGTTAATAATTTAATTTACTTTCTATCATATTTCCTTTAGTAGGGGAAGTGAGGTTTGTTTCGAAAACGGTAGTTGCCTAAAGTAGCGGATCAGTGTGGGACACTCCCAGCCTGAAAGTTGTCTCAATAAGTCTAATAGATGCTGTTTTAAAGATAACATTATCAATGTACACGTAAGCCATGTGGTATCCGGCTGAGTAGAATCGACCACTCTCTTTACCTAGGTGTCGTAAAATATTGCTAAGGTAAGTCAGGCAGGTGGCCGGTCGGTATATATGTAGCCAAATCATTTGTCATATTTAAAACATGTTGTGCCGACTCCCCTTAGAGTGGGATAAAGGCAGGAAGATGATGATTATCATAATACACGTCCATATGTTTATATGACGATCCATGGTTACTCACATTTATTTTTCTGTATTAGTAGAATATACAAATCTGAAAATCAAGTAAGATCAACTAACTGCTTTTCCTGCAGAATGTCATAGTGGTCAGTATTAATATATAATACCAGCTGGCTGGACAGACGTTGTCCTGTCTTAACTATTTAATTAAGAGAGTTTTATGTATAAAGATTAAGTTTAATGTCTCATATGTCATACGCATATTACAGATATGCATTGTCATTGCTCAATGACGAAACAACTTTATAGATTTGGATAAGACGAGTATCTACTCCTATGTTGGCAAACATAGGACAAGGCAAAACAATATCACGTACTTTAATATTGTGTAATCTCATCTGGAACGGTAATAAATTTATGAATAACTATTCAATAGTATGCGAGCTCAAAATGCTTCTCAAGAAAGCTATAGCTAATTTCTTATGATCCTTATGTTTTATAAAACAAAGTCCCTCGTAGTGTCTGTTGATCTGTTTGGTCACATTACACTAAAAAAAAGTTAAAACCGGACTTTTCTCTTATGGACTTGGATGGATTGTTTGAGTTTAGTTCTGGTTTTGTTAAGTTATCAGAAAATTATTTTGATTTCATAAAAAAGTGTATAGTTGGGATATCTCTTAAAATCCAAATTTTGTCTTAATGACACATTCAAACCAGGAAAAGATATTTTGCCAGATACAATATTAATCCTTATCTGTTTAAACACTTTACTTACTTTAAGCATTCATAATCAATATTATAATCCTTTATATGCCTTTATGGCCAAATTTAAAATTGAACTTAAATATAAGAAGAGAGAAAGCAGAGAGGGGCAAATAATATTTTTTAACTTTAAATTTACCTATAGGAATAAATAAGTACAAAAATGTAGCTTGACAATGCATTACATGTAGTAAATTAAATTGTAGTTAGTATACTAATAGTACTAAATCATTCACTTATGTTTAAAAGTCTTTTATAAGGAATTTATTGGTACTGTACTGATAACGTTTAAATGAGACGAATCATTCATTGTTCCGACATAAAATAACTTTTGAAGCATAAAAGACATATTTTAAAATTATTGTCCAAAAACGAGTTACTTAATATGTTGATATGTTTATTACATATACTTCAACTGTATCTTTGCTGAGCACTTTCTACATTAACTGAACTAAAAAAAATGGTCATTTAACGAACATACACTTTGTTATACTGCACATATTTCGATTTAAACATACAGCAACTAATACATGTTCACAATTTCGCAATTTTCACGTCTAATTCCGGTTTAAAATAGTACCTGATTCCATATAAAATTAATAACAGGTTTCTTTCGTATTGGCTAACTCGTTTTCGCGAATAAATAAGTGATGCCCAAACTACCAGTTCTTGTGCAAGTATAACGGCTTCTTCTGTCTGTATGCCGATTATATTTAATAATATTCGTGCTTTGCTTGTTTTTTAATGCCCGTTAATATTTATTATGTACTATCCAAAGACAACATTCGATTTGATGTTAAAAGTGGGGCAATAAAAAGTAGAACAAGTAGAACGAAAAACTAAACCAAACTTTTGTGATTTTGTAATAAAAAATATTTATAAGGAATATGTTTTATTATGCGAACATTTTAGATTCATACGGAAAATGTATTTATGTATTATGTACTGGGGCCTCTTAAGGTTGCCGGGGCCATTATCCATAAAGTAGCGACCTATTGCTCTTCCACTGCTGGGAATATGCCTCTTCTCTCCTTTGTTGGAGAGAAGGATTGGAGCTAAGACCTATCACGCTGCTCCAGTGCGGATTGGTAGGTTACACATATCTCCAGAATTCTCAAAAGATATGTAGGTTTTCTCACGATGTTTTCCTTCATCGAAAAGTGTATGATAAATTGCAATTATCAATTAGACACATAAGTTTAAACAGAATAACTCATTGGTGAATGGTGGTGAATGAAATTGGTGGTGGGTTTGAACCCGTGACCTCCTCGAAAGAGTCGCACGGTGTTACCGTTGGGCTATTACAGCTCATAGCTGTGATAGCCTTTAGCCATACAATCATTATATTTTTTTCTCTTTGTCATTTTGCATGGAATTCTGTGCAACACTGACGATAAACGATCAAGTTGTGGAAAACTCGGTCCAGGTTTAGGATCGCTTAAGATCCCCGTTAAAAAGTACTTACGAGGTGCCAAAATATAAAAAAATGCACTATTAAATCAGACGCCTGGTGGCTTTATAATAAAGACGGTACTGTTGACGCATTTACATTAATTGCTAATCGATAATATCTAAAGCACTGGTTGTAATAAAAACTAAAATCATACAGACAAATGCAGAATATTGAAACTCGTCAATATTGTATGCGTGATGCCCTTTTAAAAAATTCTGGGGATGCCATTCTCGGATGCGGGACCTTGGGACCGAGCAAGCTACCATTTTAGTAAGGATTAAAAACGAACGGTCAGAGACCTCCGTTGAATATTTCATGTATAAAGAAATAAGATTCTTTACTGCCTAACGCCCAAAGATTGCCAGAGTCGAAGCTTTTTGATTTAGTATATAGAATAAATTGAGTTAAATAAAGCAATTACTCTATTTGTAAAACCGGATAATGGTATGTGCTTTATTATCAGGCACATAGACAGGCTTTGGATCCATATATACTCTTTCGAGTCATGCCTTAATCTTGTATGGTGAGATATTTCATTTACGCCGTGTGGTATCCGGCTGAATAGAATAGTTCCACCCTCATTTCTTACCGAGGTGTCGTAAAAGACGACTAAGGTAAGTCGACCCACCGTGTGGTATCCGGTTTAGTAGAATAGACCACCCTCTTTCTTATCGAGGTGTCATAAAATACGACTGAGGAAAGTTGACGTCAGGCAGGCGGCCGGTCGTAAAAAGCCAAAATCATGTGACAGCATATTTATAACATGTTGTGCCGACCCCACTTAGAGTGGAATAAGGGCAGGAAGATGATGATGATGGTGAGATATTTCATTTAAAAATAATTATATCTATTTTCTATATTATCATCTACTTTAGTCTGAATATATCTTAGAGTAACTAATGTTCTACAAAAGTTTTGATTGAATTATTTTGCTATAATCCGCGTTTAATTATAGCAAAATAATACTTTCATATCTTTTTTACTAGGGAATTCTACAAACTAACGCCTTCTAATGAGGTTCCTAATGAGGATTTTTTTTTGTTTGTAAATAATCAAGTAAAAGGTAGTAATGTAGTGTCTAGGCTTAAAGTAGATTTCCCCTGTTGTATCGCACAAAAACTGAAGTGTTACCTAAGTTTTGTAACATTTGCAATGTTACGCCGCAATACGTTAAATCTTTTCCTAATCGCGCTTCTTGCTCTTGGAAGCAATCTTATCTGATGTTGCTGGTTTATGAGACAACTTTTGAATACCAAACGTAACTGATTTCATTTAGTGTCGTTGAAATTTATGCTCCCCCAGTGGCACTTATTTGTTTTGTTTTGACCAGGTCAGATGGCAGTTGCTGCTTTTGAACCTAAAAACTTTATAGTTATGTGCAAGTGAAGACTCATATTTTAAATTTCGAATATATGATTTTTGCAACAAGAAAGGTAATTAATGATTTTGATAGCTAAGTAAGCTACTTCCTAAAGATAAGGTATTAGTAACATTTTCTTTATGCCATAAAGATTATATCCCATATTTCAAAGCTAGAATATGACGCTTATGTTTATGACGCGTTCAATGTTCCTATTCCCTCATCACCAAGTGGCAAGGTGTAATACCATGAGGTATTACCGCCCCCAGCGTATAGTAATAACCAAGAAGGGTTTTTCCTCATGGAAAAAAGGCTATATGATGGTAACATCTTCGCTCCCTTAAGGGTTACATTACCACACAATCGCTAAACGTGTTTGTTTTGGGTCAAACACGTTTAGCGATTGTGTGGTAATGTAACCCGTTACCTATAATTTAAAAATAAAAAATTGCGCCTTGTGTTATTAAGAATTTTTACAAGGTATCTTAAACACTGCTATTCAGTTTTGTCCATTATAATCAATTGAAAATATCTGTTAAATAAGACTAAAATTTTTGTCAAAAATGTTACTTGTAGTGTTATAATAAAAAAATTATGATAACTAGCCATTAGGCACATCTTAAAACTATGCAAACAATAAACAAAGATCTTATATAAGATTTCATTAAAATAACAAAAAATAACTGAAAATAAAAATAAAATAACATAATTTAGATATACAATAGATTTTAATATCAATTTTTAAATAATAGTTATATTCAAATATTGGTTTGGATAATTATAAACTTATAGTTATATTGAATGTAATGAAATAAAATATAAAATAATATAAGTTTTTAAATATATGTTTTATAAGTTTGTATAGAATTTCAAGTAGATATTATGTGTATATGATGCATTGTTTTTGTAGATACGTACTTCGTACAACATACATAGATTAATATGTGTAAAATTTCCTGACAATTCAAGCAACAAATTAGCTCGAGCAATTAACCGTATCGCTCTAACTGTGCTTGATTAACTTGTTTTAATAGTTGTTTACCGGAGTGCGTCGCAAGTCATCTGGACGTTGGTTATGTAAATACTTTCACTGTAGCTTGCGGATTATTTCAACTCATACAAACGTATTTGCGAACTTGTTTCGTTGAAAATCGTGAATGTCGGTCGGATCGCGAGTGAAATTGGCTAAGTCCTCGTGATCCACATGTTCTTACTTGGTTGCATTGTGGGTCGTTAGTTGATACTGGCCGACTTAGCAATGCAGCGCGGCTACCGACTTATATATGGAAACGAGTTTGGAAAATTAAACAGAACCTAGACTTGGATGGGTACTGTCCTAATAAACTGTAAACTTCGATCATATAACTTGTAAATGAAACTTAATTTAAAAAAACTAATGCTCAGAAAACATATGAAAACACAAAAAAAACAAAGCTGTGCTGTTACTTATAGCTATCATAATAACAATCAGTAATAAAACATACTCATAGCTATGATAGCGGAAAAGTAGAGTTACTTTTTTATTGAAATGTTCGAACTTAAATCTTTTGGAGATATTAGAATATATTTTGTGCAAGGGATTTTTAAGAATTGTTTTGACCCATTTGCTATGATAGTGTCACTAATAAAATATACAATGAGATATTTTCGATGTACAGTGAAAACACTTTAATAAGATCAATACTTCAGTGTTTTCTTTACTTCTAATGTCTTTCTATTGTTTATTATTCTCAAATTATCTGGTTTGACCAGAGTCAGCTTCGCGAGTTATTAGGCTATATCCGAGATCTCTCACATAGTTCATTTTATCCCGGCTTTATAATTATAACGTTCTACGACTATTAGGGCATATTCAACGATAAAAGCAAGGCAGCATAAAAACATAAATTATCATCCTCCATACAGTCAAATTGGGTAACTTTGAATGACTTTTTAAAAAAATAGGATGACCTTATTTAAGGTTTTGATGAATAATGAGTGTTCTTTTATACCGAGCTTTAGAATAATTAACTGTATTACTAAGTAACTAGAAAGGAAATGGGAAAAAAATATCCTTTTGTGCGTGTTCAAAGTTATCTTGAGTTTTGGGTAACTTTGAACCGAATTATTTCGGAAACTAAAAATCCTTGAATTTATAGGATTTTCGTAACATAGGTAAGATTATACTTATGTTCCGAATGAATGAAAGATAGAACTGTCAAATAAAGTCAACTTGTCATAGTTGACAGCCTAATGTTTACTTAAAATATCCATTTACTAAATATTAGCAACATATGGGTAGAATTTTTTTTGTAACGAATACATATTTATTTGTAATAGTAAACATTTATTAAAAATCAAACCTAAACAATAAATTCTATAATCAATTACCATTCAAATGAGACTAAAACATTAATGGTTGGCAGGAGAATTTAAAAATTATTCACCCCATTTCATGAACAAGGTATATATCTTCAGTGTATATTTTATCATTTTTTTGTTACTTGATGCTTTTTTTAAATAGAAACATATTTAACTAAAAATAGGGGTGGTCCACAAATTCACCGGTCAATGGATATAAAACGATGCAAAATCAGGAAATTATATGAAAAAGTAACATTTCAATGTACAATTGATCATTAGAAACCGAAAATTATGTGTTTTACACACCTTTTCTGTAATAAAATCGGAAATGTAACTCACATAGTTTTCACTGCTAAAAGACTGCGATAAGAAAATTTTGAAAAAGTGTCGAAATTTGTTTAAAAACTATAAATTTTAAATGATATTTGACAACTAGAACATTTAGTATTTCCGTTATACTCAGTTATCAGTTTTAAATCAGGTTACAAATATTTAAAAAAATAATCAGAATTAGTTTAGTTGTTTTATTCAATGTTACCCGTAAATTCAAAGTTACCCAATTTGACTGTAATACTAGTAGCGATTACAATTTTCTTCTATGTTATCATTCAAGAATTATTTTTTTGAATTTTGAATACCAAGCGCCCACTTTTTCAGAATAAAATATTTATCTCATGACATCTATTTTGACAGCTATTTTAATAATTTCAAGCCGGTAATGTTAGTTTTTATTCATAATTCCACTACTACACAATAGATGGCGCTAGTAGTGGCTCAAAACTGAAATAAAATAAAATAAGACTTTTTATGAAAATTCATGGTCAAATGTACAAAGCGATCGTAATTAATACACAATATATGATAATACATTATACAAACACCACAATCCATTCAAAATAAAAATAGGAGCGTAAGTAATCCTCCCTACATTTGATGATCATTATTACGTCGTGTACAGTAATTCTAATGCAAAAGAACTATTTTCAAAGTAATTAAGAATGAAAAGCATAACGGTGTTTAAATTTCCACGATGTCTCTCATACCAAATAGTTTTTCTTTTCGCCTTAAGCGTATCAAGTTCTCCTTAAATTAACGCCGTGTGATAAAAAATTCAAGGTTGAAACTTGCACGTAGTTCGCGTAGATCTAAACACCAATTGCTTTTTGTAATCTTGTATATTAGTCTATAGAATTATAGTATGAGACTAAACATTGGTCGTTTCATGTACAAAGATCAATAGTTCACGAGAATATAATTCCGTTCAATAATAGCTATTTTGATAAAAGCTTCGATATTAATCTAAAGTAGGGCTGCCACTAATATTGTTAAAAATAGTACTATACTGTTTTCTACATAACATTTTTTTGCTATTGAACACAATAAAGTATAAAAAGACTGTTTTCAATATAAAACCTTTCTCAATAATTGCACTATCTTTTAGTAAAAACCATACTAAAATCGATTCAGTAGACTTTGAGAAAATCGATCAGTATTTGGGGATTTTGTTTTATTATATGTATAGATTATGCTGCGACATATGAAGTTTAAAAAAAACGAAAATTAATAATTTGTGTGCTAGAGGCTCTAAAATATGTTTCAATACTGTTTATTTTCCTAATACTGTTTCATATTCTTTTCAGACCTTACATTTTGTCTCGTAAAAAATTTGCAACCCTAATCCTTATATCTTTAAAGTATTTATATGGGCAAAACTTTCAAATGTACTTAAAAGAGTGACTTCTAAACTTTGTATAACGTAACTGATTCTATATGTAAAACCTGTAATCAAAAGAGTATCACAGGAAACCGTTAATCCGATTGCAATTCGGTCATACGCTCGTGCATAACACAGTGCTTACAACGTTGTATAAACGGTACGACTGCAAATTGACTAGATCGCAACTGGAATACGTAATATGTATAATTTATTATAACAAGTATATACTTGTAAGCTGTGGTAGCCCAGACTCGGGTTCAACTCCGGGCAGACACGAATGAGTTCATCTGTTAAAACTTATGTAGCTAATTGATAATTGCAATTTATCACACGCTTTCCGTGAAGGAAATCATCGTGAGGAAACCTGCATATCTCTAGAGAATTCTGGAGATATGTGTAACCGTTCTCTCCACAAACAGAGAAAGGAGGCCTATTCTCAGCAGTAAGATAGTAACAGGCCGCTACTTACTTATATACTTGAAATAACTATTACATGTAATAAGTAATCTTCTCCGAAAAAACTTTTCAAACTGTTGCGTAAATACTCAAATTCAAGAGATCTTAGTTCCCAGTTACTATTTGGTTCATGAAATGAAATTATAATATTGTTTTGGCGTGAAATTTTAATTTATAATCGAAATATTCTTTATTCAAATAAACCTGTAAACAAGTGCTTTTGAATCATCAACTCTACTGTTGGCTCGGAAAGCTGCTCCGGGAAGAGCCGGCGAGAAACTCAGCGGTTGCCCTTAGAATAATAACTTTCTTATAAGTACAATTCCTCATTGCAATCTTCTACAACGTCTAAAATTATCTAACTCCATCTTTATCACTTATGTAATCCTCAAAATACTATTGAGGATTACAGGAGTAGGTTGTCGTATCAGCCTTTTTTTAATAAGTTTTTAAACTCCTGTAATGGCAAAGCTAAAATTGATTGAGGAATTTCTTTATATATTCTCATACCCAAACTCATAAACGACTTACATACTTTTGCAAGGTGCAAAGCAGGAGCCGCAAGCTTATGTCGGTTCCTACATTGTTTATTATTATACATCGCCAGTATTTATATAATTATGTATATTTTTAGGCGCAAAAATTAAAGTTTAACTGTGAAGCTAATGTAAGAATACCTATTTCCTTTAACTTCTCTCAGAGGGAATCACGCTGAATTAATTTGTAAATGCCACGCTTGGCGTTTTGCTGTAATACAAAAAGTTATTTTAAACTGCTGCAATGGCAATTTGCAATGATGAATGTAAAGCATACTATGTCACTGAATGTGAATCATGGGACTTATCCAATTACTAAATCGTCCTCCATTTTAACATTCCTTCCTCCTTTTTGACTTTAAATTGTCCTGGTATTATATATTTTCCCTATTCAATCCATTAACTGATTAACACTCTTAATTAACATTTTATATACACATTTATTTTTATTATCTAGCACTAGTCTTTTAATCTAATAGGTTTAATAGTTTGTTCGTCAAAGTTATTATGATTGGACTAAAAAATTAATGCTGATTATCATGACGAGTGCGTTATGTTATTAACCCATTGGTGTCGTTTTAATATCATCACCATTCTTCTGCCCTCATAAATCTCTAAGTGGGGCACAACATGCTATAAACATGTTGTCACATTATTTGATTACATATTTTATGACCGGCCGCCTGCCTGCCTGCTACTTAAGTCGTATTTTACGATACCTCGGTAAGAAAGAGGGTGATCTAGTCTAGTCAATGAGATACTATATGGTGGGTCAACTTACCTTAGTCGCCTTTTACGACACCTCGGTAAGAAATGGGGTTGGTCTATTCTACTCAGACGGATATATGGGTGTATATTTGTATTTAAGTATGTATTTAAAAATATATAAGTATATATTCACCAGTTGTCTATCTATGATAACACAAGTATTAAGTTACTTATTTTGGGGACGTACGACCGTGTGTGTAAGTGTCCCACATATTTATTTATACCACACGGCGGGTCGAATCACCTTAGTCGCCTTTTAAGACACCTCAATAAGAAATGAGGGTGGTTTATTCTACTCAGCCGGATACTACACGTAAGTATAAAGTCGTCTTAATATACTAACTCTTAAGAATTGCGAACTGTATTTCGTTAGTACTTCATATGGTTTTCATTTTATTAAATAATATATTTTGCTCAATCCAGTTGTATCATTTGCTAGAATTAGCATTGGAAATGAGAGAACGTGCATAGTTTATATTGAGCAATGGGGTAGGTCAAACATGAACGTTTATTTAATGTGATAGAAATAGCTTACAGTTAAATTTTGCACTTTAAAGTCTATCAATAATTTTCTTGACCGTTTCTATGTATTAATGTATGTGAAATTATTATTTTGCTTACGATATTTTGTGTGTCATTTGTGAAAGATCAGCAGTTTATTAGAGGATGAACAGTTTGTGATTTGAGTGATGCATTGTTAAAAGAAAGAAAGACAGACTCATCGTAAGAATACCGGATACCACACGTTGGGTCAACTTACCTAAGTCGCCTTTTATGACACCTCGGTAAGAAATGCGGATGGTCTATTCTACTCAGCCGGATACCACACGGCTAGTGTGTATGAAACATATGTTTTGCTGTAAAACGTAATAACGAGGATGTAATTGCGCGCGTGGCAAAGTTTCATAACACTTAATAGCTCTCCGTTGCAATTATTCCATTGCGACATCTTTAATTAACTTTCTGTGAGAATAATTGTTAAGTTTTAATGGCAATTTTTTTCATTAAATTGTATAAATTATTATTTATTATCTATTAGTATTGGTAATAGATAATATTCTATTTACTAATCTTGTCGGTTTAAGGTATGAGAACGAATAATGAACGTTAAATTTAGCAATATGTAAATATTGCAGATGTAAATGTAATTTAATATATAATATTATAGCCAAATATTTTTGGCGTTAACTAGTAGTGGTCGCGAATTCGATCACGCTTACTCAAGCATTTAGGTAGCCGCAATATTTGCCGTTTCCGCGATTTTTTTAAAAGAATTTTATCAAATTTATCAATATTGGTCATGCGAATTAGCCTTAAAAGGCTAACAGAAACACAGATATACTTTCGCATTTTTATAATTTGTATCGTTTATTTTATAATTCCCTATGTAACGCCTATGACTTTTAAAATGAAGTAAATAAAGGTTTTTAGTGGTTGGTACCGGGTTCTTATATTACTGTGACTATTTTATATAAGGTAGTTGGATTACGTAGTACGTCAGAAACGCTACCTTATTTTACGTTAAAATTTTTCAAATACCATTTTTCTTTCTATTTTATTTGTAAATATTTTCATTCATACAAAACTAACCTCTAAACAGTCGATAGTAATTTTTTAATCGTAGTCGATTATCGGATATCTTCAATTCGGCCGCGGATGAAAGTTGACCCCGAAGTTAATTAGCTTCCGCGGATTTCTACTGAAATCCCTTGTCCGGTATTCATACTAAATATTATTGACTAATATTTATTTTACCGGTTAATAGATGTACATACATATAGAAAAAAAAATTGAATAACATCAATACAATAAGTGGTTTTGTTTTACGATACATAACTTTTTATAATAAAATTTGCATACTTTAATATACAAATTGTATACAATGTAGTATGTTGATGGTTTATACGTATCCTACATTAATTTTACAAGTAAAAGCTTCGCGATTTTTCTTTCTATGAAACTTTTCTTTTTCTATGATTTTTCTATTTTCTATATGAAAAGTTATCATTTGCATGATGACTTAAAGAGCTAAATATTTGCTATTCATTTGAGTTTCAGAAGACATATTATAAATTATATTATTAATTGTTAATTTTTGTAATAATTACTGTTACTATGATTATTATTGTTAAACACAACTGTTAAAAATATATCAATACCAACCTAGAAGTAACAAGCTAACGTTGTTTATTAAATTCTATTGATTCTTTTGATACAACGATGATTTATTATAAAGAATAACTTTTTCCTTTTCATAGAGTATGCAAGCGTTTTAATATTCGTTTGCTGTAGTTGCCTTGAGAGAGTCGGTGAGGACTACCTCGAACGTACGAAAGGTTCAAGGATTTAAGTTTTTTTAGAAGTCATTCAAAATAAAAAAAATAAATTAAGAAAAGAGTTTTTTTAGATATGTGATTATGGTTTCTTGTGATATTATTATGCCGTATGTTCAATTCATACTAATGAATAATATGGTTTTAAGAAGCAGTTTAAAAGAATTGAGTCAAAGGAATTAATTACGTAACGTACGTAAATAGACATAAAAAAATAGCCTTTATTTATTTATTTATTTATTTAGTAAGACATGCCAACAGTATTATTAACATACATATTTGTTTTTTACATGTAATTCATACAGTCTTAATCTATTTAAAATACTATTACAGGCATATACAACATTCAAAAACAATAAAAATAAACATAAACATTGGTTTGGTACAAAGTAAAAGTAAAAAGAGTAAAATTTTAAAATATTTGGGAACTAAAACTGAAAAAAATAAAATAATTAAAAAAGAATAAATATAATAATAATAAACAAAGACCTACAGAAAAATTTTAAAATTTTAAAAATGTTAAAACAAAATTGAATAAACTTTATTCTTATAACTATAATAGGAATCGTGGAAAATATCAACATCCCTGGAGTTTAGAATATCACCATCCTCCTGCCCTTATTCCACTCTAAGTGGGTCGGCACAACATATTATATATATGCTTTCACATTATGTGGCTGCGTTTTTACGACCGGCCGCCTGCCTGACGTCATTTAACCTTAGTCGTATTTTACGACATCTCGGTAAGAAGGGAGGATGGTCTTTTCTACTAAACCGGATACCACACGGTGGGTCAACTTACCTTAGTGTCGCCTTTTACGACAACTCGGTAAAAAATGAGGGTGGTCTATTCTGCTCAGCCGGATACATAGCATTTTGAATAGCACATTTTAAAATATTATTCAAAACAATTGAATAAATGCAGGTTAGTCATTTTAAGGGTAATATAAAACAATAAGAAGTTTGAGTAATATTAAGTCGTAAGTCACATCCATCGAATGTATATCGCTGGTGCCTTCTACGAGTAAAAGGAAAATAACACCCAATCGACTACTTCTGAACAGTTACCCTAGGTCAATCTCGTTAATACGTGGTTACAAAGCATTTGTGTCTATATATAATGCTTTGCTTTATGGTATAAACGTTACAAAAGTAATGAGAATATTATTTTGCTATAATCCGCGATAAAAGGAAATATATGTAATGCTAAATGTAGAGTGTACTATTCGTTCTCATACCTGATACATGCAGAATTTGTAAGAACTCATGTACTACCCAACACCGATAGCACAACAAAACACAAGCACTGCACACATTCACCACCACAATCTCAACAATTGTTTCGCCCCGTAACCGAAGCATCGTCAGAAGATAGACTCCACGACAAAATCGCAAAGCTTTGCGATTATCAGTATCAGGTATGAGAACGAATAGTACACTCTACATTTAGCATTACATATATTTCCTTTTATCGCGGATTATAGAAAAATAATATTCTCATTACTTTTGTATTATGGACCTCTGCAAAGTAACGCCTAATTCTATAAATTATTGTATAAACATTAGATTAGCAAGTGTTTATATAATACTTAAGTATGACTCTTTCTATCTCGTGTGTAATTTTCTTAACGCTTATGACATTTTATATAGGATCTAGTAGTGAGGTATACACTTGGAGACCAGTATATCTTCCCTATTTATATTTTCATATGCTTTTTTCTATTCGACTTCGACATATAAGTCCTTTTAATGAATGTAATAATTCTTTGACGTATATGCGTCTACAGGCCATAATTTGTTGAAATGTAAATATAAGATTAACATGCACAGATTTAATAATACTATTCTAGGTAGAGCCCCTTGAGATTTTCCTTGAGTACTTCATAAGAATGACATTAAAATTTTAAGGAAAAATGAAGTTTCTTAAAAATTTTAACGCGTACTTATTTGCGGAGCTCAGAAAGTTTGAATAAAAATATTTAATTAAATTCAAATAAAATAAATAATTCAAAAGTAATAATAAAATTATTTTGCTATAATCCGCGATGAAGTAAAATAGAAAATATATATAATGCTAAATGTAGAGTGGACAATCGGTTATCATACCTGATACATGCAGGAGTCGTAAAAAACACATGCACAAACCTCCACCACCGCCACCGTGATACACAAGCACTATATACGTTCACTATCACAAACTCTGGAGTGGAGTGGAGTCTATCTCCTGACGATGCTTCGGTTGCGGGGCGAAACGATTGTTGAGTTTGTGATAGTGAACGTATATAGTGCTTGTGTATCATGGTGGCAGTGATGGAGGTTTGTGCATGTGTTTTTTACGACTCCTGCATGTATCAGGTATGATAACTGATTGTCCACTCTACATTTAGCATTATATATATTTTCTATTTTACTTCATCGCGGATTATAGCAAAATAATTTTATTATTACTTTTGTATTATGGATCTCCGCAAAGTAACGCCTAATTCTATAAATTAAATATATAATTGTTTATCAAATAAACACCCATTTGAAAAAGGAAAACTAATCTTTGTAATTTATATTTTAAAATATTTTATTTATTATTAAATCTACCAAACATGCCTTAAATATTGTATGCCGATTTTTTTTTTACTTTATTTTGCTAATATACGAACATGTATAATGGACATAAGACATAAGTCCATTTGTATTTCATCTATCTTTTTAAAAGATTAGAAGTAGAATTGTACATGTAACGCAATTAAGACTTATATTAATGGTATAATGTTATGATTAAATCCCAGATAAATTTTAGTATAAGGTTTATTTTAAGGCACTACATAAGAAATCATAGAAATGTTTTTAATACTGAAGATTACTAACACGTGTTCAATATTTTATTATAAATTAAAAGAAATACATTTATTGTTTTCAATATAATAACCACACATGCCGTTTGTTAAAGAGCATCGATATCAAAGATAGTTGTCATACTTGCGTAAGGTTTATCAAAATACATGTTTTAAGGTAAGACGAATTAATGTAATACATTAATCAATCCGAACAATAAGTTTGAAACACAACAATGGACGATCCTTAGAAGAGGACGATAAGTTTACATCTTGACAGTGCCTATATTCGGTTGTATAACGTTAACATTACGTGCGCTGTGTGTTGTGCTAATTTAAATAGCCATTATTTTTTTTATTAGATATATTACAAGTCATTCTTTGTTTAATTAGTGTGGTTATATATTAATGCAGGTGCTATATTATTTAAGTAAAGCAGTAAATATTGTTTTAATAATTGCCTAGCATGAATATTGTTACTCCGGTGTATAAGGTTTAATTATGTCATACTTCATAAATTTGAGTTCAACGGATTAGCCGTGAAAGCGTAATAGATATACAGATGTCTATCTGTAGAATTTTGCACTTATAATATTAGCTTATACCCGCAACTTCGTTTGCGTGGACTGTTGTCGCGTGATAGGTTGATAATAGATGGCGTTTTTCAATGCCATCCTATTCCTGTAGAACTAACAGAATTTCTATAGCCTATTTATTACCCCGGTGTATAAAGAATAATTGTGTATGTCTGTAACGTTATCATTTTTAATAAATTAGGAGTATATCAGTATTGGTTACGAATTGAGCACAATGAAAAACTCATTTACCGGGCTATACAGGATAAAAAAGTATCAATTTTCGTTAGAGAATAGGAAAAAACTTATAGTACATATTAAAGGGAATTTTAAGCTGAAGCTGATACGAAGGAAGACTCTGCTATCACTTGTATCTTATAATTTGTAAAATAATATTCAGTTAAAATACTACTCAATATCTGCTAGAAATGACCTTATATTCTTGAATTCGTTGAAAGCCAGTGGTCTAAGCCCCGCAGTTACAAGTTCACGCAACAATTGTGTTGTGATCGAGGTGATCATGACTAATATAGAGTTTATTCATGTACTATTTGTACTAGTTAGCGGTTAACACTCGTTGCACAACGGTTATAGTAAAAACAGGCCGCAATTTGCAAAGTACGTGCCAACGGAGAACGAATGAATAAATACAAAAGGGAATACGGCCTGAGTCTTTAATTTTTTATTTTTATCGTTTCTGGGATTTAAATATTATGGTTACTCCAAATTATACACATTGTAAGCAATGATTAATTTATATGCCTAAGCAATGATCAAAAATCTTGGTGACTAAATTGATGGCGTATTTCGAACGATTAAAAACGATTCGATATCGAAAAAAAAGAGTGTTTATTTTTTAATATTTTAATATTTTATATTTAACAGTTGTAAAATACGTTGACATACATGATAGTTTCAATTCAAAGATACGAACAACTTTAATCAAATTAACTATCATTATACAAATCTTAATTTTTTGTTTTATTAACAAAGTAATTACCAGGAAATAGGGATCAGAATGTATAATTATAAAATCACCATCTCAATATCAGGAAATATAAGTTTAGTTAATCTCATAATCCATTTCATAAATATATTACAATATAATTTTATAATCAGATTTACTGAAATTCTGAGTCTAAGCGTTATCATATGCGATCTTTGAAATGCCCGTTGAATATACTGTCAGGGAGTTTACACAGTTATTTTGAACATAGACTAAATTTAAACATCAGCTTTGCTTATTACTTTTCAGCTTGAGTACTTCAATTATTTTATGTAATCTTCAAAAACGGTATCGCGCCTGGTACTCTTCCTTATTCGTTTTCTTTCTCTTACTTCTTCTTTTGATATAAGTGACTGTATAACTATCTTCTTTCCGTTGTCTTTCAACTACGATATAGGGTTGATCAAAAGGTTAGTAAATGAAGTGTACAATATTGGCATATCACGGGAGTATACAGTTCTTAGTTGGTTCCTGAATTCATCTGCGTGGAGACATTAACGAGATAAAGAGTAGCCTATGTCAGTCTTAAGCTTATGTCCTTAAGCTATCTCTATAACGAAAATTATATCCATCAAATACACTGTCAGAATTATAATAATTGTAATGCTAATATAGTACATATCTATATCTCTACTCATTGTAAACCTACGTCCCCGAAAGCTGTCTGTAAGTGATCGATTTTCACAGAATCTACTGAACGTATTTTTGTATGGTTTTTACTATTGTAGAGTAGGTGAGCAATTATTCCGGAAGGTTTAGATTAATAGTATATTATGATTTTACGAGTATGTTAACTATTGGAGTTCGCGCAGTTGTAAAATAAAACTCACCTGCAGGGAGCTCTAGTTACGTACGCCGCGTAAACCAACAGAAATACATTTAAGTAATGTACTAAAGATTTGTAGATCTACAAAAATATTACAAAAACGTCGAAGACAACATGTCTCTATCTTTCATAGTTAACGAGAAATAAGTACTTTTATATTGAAAATTTCAATTTAATACACTGATTTCCACGCAGGTGAAACTGCAGAAACAGCTACTACTAGTCTAATAAGACGAATGTTATCACTTACGATTAGGCGACCTATCCTCATCTAAGTCAAGTCATATTATTTTTAAAGATTTTCATTATTTACTTCTGTGGTTTGCACTGTTACTCATCACAAGTTCCTTAATGCCGCAATTACATGAGAAAAACCATAAACTTTTAATGCATGCAGCGTATTATCATCTTGTTTAAGTGTTGTGATGATGTCTTGTGATGCTTAAAATAGAATACTAGTAGTCTCAAACACATTTTTCATATTTATTTAAACAATTTCTGTGTTAAGTCAATAATAATATATGACAAAACTAATGAAAATATTATTTTGCCATAAATCGCGATAAAATAACGATATAAATAATCGCGGATTAATTTAATTAAATCAAATCAAATCGAATCGAATCGAATCGAATCGAATCGAATCGAATCGAATCGAATCAAATCAAATTAAATTAAATTAATTAATAATATATGAATCAAACAAACATACTAGTCAAAAAAGTATCAGTAATTGGCTTGGTTAGTTTAATTATAGAGAAACAAAGATTTATTTATTTTATTTTTAGGGGAAACAAACAATTATGAAAATACTTAAATATCTAACTTATGTTTTAAACAGAAATCAACTAAGTTTCCACTGATACAAAAAATTTACATCTATATTCAATGAGAAAATAAAATAGTTATGATTAAAAATAAAGCACAAAATGATATCTTAAATTAAATTACAACTAAAAATAAATAAATATCAGCTACTGATCTGATTTATTTTACTTACATCCTACTGCCCTTATCCCACTCTGAGTGGTGTAGGCACAATATGTTACACCTCCCTAAGAAATGAGGGTGGCCTGTTCTACAGAAACGGATACCACACGGCGGAAAGATTTATTTAACTTACACAGGTAATATTTATACGTGGTCTATGATGAGACATTCACATAATATATTAAAAAGCAGCCTATGCGAGCAACTTTGTAACTTACGTACTGGGATAAAAAGTTTGCTACTCGTATATTAATTGAGTACCTCTTGACCAAATTTTTCAGTTATGTGATATTAAGTATGAAATATTCAATATACATCTTTTTACGTTTTTTTAAATATATGGGACTCTTACACGTACGGACATCCGTCCAAATTAAGTAACTTAATATTGGTGTTATGGTTGACAAAAAACTGGTAAATAAATACATACATAATTTTAAATACATACTGAAATACATACAGACAGCCAGAATCGAAAAATAAAAAAAAATATTTAGAAAATATCGGCCCTCGGCGGGAATGGAACCCTTGAATCACAAAGCTGAAGGCCAGGGTCATTGCCAAATTATTTTATATTATATTAGACGGATGTCATATATGAAACGAAAGAACTAGCCATAAAGGTTATTCGCAATATATTGATGATTGCAGTATTGACTTCCTTTAAACTATAATATTCTCATCTTTCAGCGTAGTATTATTAAGTAGTACCTTGTATTAAAGCGAATTTTAATCGTTTAAGTGTCATTAATCAGTCACCAAGGCCTTGTCGGTTGGTACGTTATTGGTGGCATAGATTACACTGAGTATCTATCTCTCGACTTTGTACTTTTTAGAATTTTTATGTATTGTCATTGTAAGTGACCTCGGTGATAGAAAATTCAAAATATCTATCACCAGAATTTAGCCTCTATAATACGCCTATGTTAAGAATTCAGAAATTTAAATAAGTAAAAGTTATCACAATAAGAAACGAAGCTTTTTACACTGATTTATTAAAAGGTTCGACTTTATACCAATTATATGTAATGCTTACATACATGGTCGTCCGTCCACAAAATAAGTAACTTAATACTTGTGTTATGTGTGACAGACAACTGGTGAATATTTACTTATATATTTTCTAAATACATAAAGTAAGTAAGTAGCGGCCTGTTACTATCCCACTGCTGGGCATAGGCCTCTTCTCTCCGTTATTGGAGAGAAGGATTGGAGCTAAGACCTACCACGCTGCTCCAATGCGGATTGGTAGGTTACACATATCTCCAGAATTCTCTGGAGAAATGCAGGTTTCCTCACGATGTTTTCTTTCACCGAAAAGCGTGTGATAAATTGCAATTATCAATTAGACACATAAGTTTTAATAGAAAAACTCATTGGTGTCTGCCCGGGTTTGAACCCATGATCGTCTCTAGAGATTCACACGGTCGCACCGCTAGGCCATCACAGCACTCTAAATACATACTTAAATACAAATAAACACCCAGGCTCAAAGATCAACAAATTCATTTATAAAAAAGTTGGCACTCGGAATCGAACCCGCGACTCGGGAGCTGAAGGCAGGATCACTACTCACTGCACCAACGGGCCAGTCAATAGAATAGAATCTGAGAGCGCCGTATTCAAAAATATTCCAAGTTTAAACATGTTTGATTCACACTTATATTTATGAATCAATAACTTGTTAATAACGACACTTGCAAAAGATCGCAATATCATGTAGTAAGACGATATTAACACTAATAGTAAATATTTTAGCATAAGTAAAACCTGATGGAATCATTTGAAGTCAAGTTCTAATATTTTAAATCACAAGTTGTGCTTTTCAAATTAGCGCTTTGCAAAAAAATACAAAAGTCAATATGTTATCGCTATGTTAGAATTTTTAAATTAAAAAACATGACTCAACAAACATACGCAGTATGGTATCCAGCTGAATAGAATAGTATCACCCTCATTTCTAACCGATGTATCGTAAAAGGCGACTAAGGTAAGTCGATCCGCCGTGTGGTATCCGGCTGAATAGAATAGACCACCCTCAATTCTTACCGAGGTGTAGTAAACGACGACTAAGGTAAGTCGACCTGCCGTGTGGTATCCGGCTGAGTAGAATAGACCACCCTCCTTCTTACTGAGGAGTCGTAAAATAAAACTAAGATAAGTTGATGTCATGCAGGCGGCCGGTCATAAAATACGTAGCCAAATCATGTGACAAGATATTTATTACATGTTTTTCCGACCACTTAGAGTGGGATAAGGGAGGAAAATGATGACTTTTAACAAACATGCTACAACTTTAAAAAACATTGAAATTCTTAGTGTATAAAAATAATTCAATCAAAAGAGGATATGGTTGGTTTAGTTGCAAAAGTAAATACTAAACAAAAAAATATTTGATTGCTTATTAATAACAGTTACAAATTCATTACTAGATGTAACCCCATTCTCGAAGGTGTAATTCCATAATCATATATTCTACATTTATTCAAATTTTTATCACAGGTAATGTATAGAAACCGGCTATAATCACGTCTTATCTTATTGGATGAGCTCGACTAGTTTCAAGCTCACACGGGGCTATTATTCATGACCCCTTTGTGCGGCGTTATCGCGGCGGGAGGTGAAGAGAGTATAGCCGGTTTCTATACATTGATTATAAATACCACTCATGATAGTTCAAATTTCAAAATTTGTCATAGTAATTACTCAGATACTGTAAAGAAAATTTTATAACAACGACTTGTTGTTTCAGGTACTTACACAATGCACAATGTCATGAATACATTTACGTAAGTAAAACAACTTGTACAGTATGTATATTAATTTCAGAGATAATATTTTTTAATTTTAGCAATCAAATATAAAAATCTAAATATATGTGACACTTACAATTGTCTAAAACAATAATTGTAAGTATTTTGTCATTAAGTAACCGCCGAGTTAATTGCTGTTTGTTTGTGGTAGAAAATAAACTTCTGAAACTATTTACGGAAACCTAATTTACTAGCTTTTAACCGCGATTTCGTTCGCGTGGACTGTTGTAGTATGATAGATCGAGCGCTTTTCAATGTCATCCTATTACTGTAGAATTAATAGGATTTCTATAGTCTATTTGTTATTCCGGTGTATAAGGAATAATCGTGCCAAATTTCATTGATATTGATTCAGTTTCGATTGTAAGAGTAACTAACATACATCCATACACACAAAATTTCATAATATTAGTAGGATAAGATAGGATAGGTTATACATACAATTGACTTTTCGAAGGTGCTCGTAAAAACTATTTGCATATTTTGATTTTGAATTACCGAAAAATTGTAAGTAAGTTATATGTAAACATAAAATTAATCTATTCTATCAGAATGTGATTGAAACAGATTGTTCAAGCTATATATAATAGCTGAATGGTTAGACTGATTAACTCTTTCAAGAGGATCACGTGTTGAAACCCGCGCCGGAACCAATATGTTTTTCAGTTATAACTTAGTGCATAATTGATATCTGCAATTTATTATACGTTTTTCACTTCAATTTTAAAATATTATTAACAATGTCTATGCCCAGCAGTGGGATAGTTGCAGGCCGTTACTTTACTAACGATTAACTTGTTTATACGAACTCTAATAGAAATGGCGAAATAAAATAAATGCATGTACCTTATAGAATTAGGCGTTACTTTGCGGAGATCCATAATACAAAAGTAATGAAAACATTATTTTTCTATAATCCACTATAAGCGCGCTATTTATCGCGGATTATAGCAAAATAATATTTTCATTACTTTTGCATGTATCGGTATCATAGTATACGACCTTTCAATTTCAAATTGACATATTTGTTTTATTTACTAACCAATTAAAATAAAACATAACCTATATGTTAAGTGATGCTTTCTACTACATGTTAGTGAAAACAGCGTGCAAATCAGATAAACTGTTACTGAGATTAACGGGAACAAACGCACAGAGATTTAACATCTCAACTTTTTATTATATGTATAGATTTTACGTTAATAAACGTACTTATACAAATTACAAAATTTAGAGCTGTTGAAGTGATACACAATGTTTCAAACTCGAAATAAAAAAACAAACAAGGCCCAATCTTAAAACTACTTAAGTTCAAAGACATGCATTTCTAAGTTGTAAATCACGAATTTTCCTCAATATATGACGCAAATAGGCTAAGATTGACTATTTACGATCAATTCTAGTCACGCTTTATATTGTGTGATAATGTAGATAACTTTGCAATAGTAAACACATTATGTAACCAGATTGATAATTTTTAGTTATACACGATTATGGCGAATTATAGACGAAGAACTATATACGAGGTTTTAATCAATTTAAGATATGTTTAAATTCATGCTAATATGACTTTACAATATAATTTACGTAAAAATAGTCCAAACAATGTCTATTCTATTACTATAAATTCAAAAGTCTCTCAATTCGTCTGTCTATCCAGTCTCTCTGTTACGCTTTCACGGCTAATCCACTGGATTAGCCGTAACGTAAGGGCCTGAATGATACCTCATCATTCAGGCCCTTATCACAAACTAAGTGGTATCGGCGAAACATGTTCAAACATGTTTTGTTTTACATGTTTTGGCATTGGCAATTTGACATTCGTTTGGTATTCTACAACCGACCGCCAGCCTGATGTCAACTTACTTTATTCGCCTTTAAAGACATCTCGGTAAGAAATAAAGAAATATAGTGGGTTAGTTACCTAGTTAGGTTAGTTACGGGTTAGGGAGAGCTTAAAAAGCTTAAACTGTCTGGAATGAAGTCACACACGCTACTTCATTAACAACACTACTATTAATGTATTAATATATTTATCTACAAAATACGGATTTTATACGAGTATAAAGTAAGAGGCTCGTTGCACCTGTTCATTGACTACTTTCCGCTTGTTATGAATTAATTCCCAAGATACCAACTGTAATTGATGGTAATTGCTTTTACTAATTAAATTATAAATTCATACCGGTTTTCATATCTCTAATATCATGTCGTGTGTAGAATAAACAGATAGTGGTACTAATGGAAGAACGATGAAAAAACCAGTTCGATCGCCTAGCAGCACATACACAGCAGAGATACACTATCACAAGGCACTTAGCTTAGTCGCCTTTTACGAGACCTGGATAAGAAACGAGGGTTGTCTATCCTACTCCTAAACCGTAGTTCTTCAACCGATTGATGTTTAATACTGAACAAAGATTTCTTCACGGGATCCCCAAACTTTTGCATCTTTTGCTGCTTGGATACATTGACCCCCCTGCGACCTTTTAAAGTTTTCAGGCGATCTTGTGAAGGTCAACCGACATTGCATTTTCCGGTGCGAGGTCACTATTCAAATACCTTAAGAACCTAACGCCTATAGGTTCTCGCCAATTCTTCCCGACAATCCCGCCAATTCTTCCGTTGCGCTATACTGGAATGATTTTGGTTCTTCTACTGATCTCCTTATTTCTGATTTAATTCATTAACTTTAGTTAAAGCAAGATAATTAATTTAACAATTCTCATCAAAACGTTCAAATCTTTAACAAACCTGCGCACACTTGACCCATACTTAACATACACATCTTATACTCTGGACTTAAAGGTTAGTATTTTTGTTTTCACTAAAAAATACATCAACTAGTAACGAATCTTCAAATCTCAATTTTATTATCACTTCTTGGTGTTGTTTTAATAAATAATAGGACTAATTGACAGTCGTTATCAATAAAATTAAAATTCAAAACTGTTAATTTAACGCCTACGTTTAATTCTATATCATTACCGCTCTGTAAGCTTCCGCTTCATTACATTACTGTTTTAATAAAAGTAATTATACTAAATAGACGGAATTGGATAATAACATTAATTAAAGTATTTTAGTAGTTATTAGGATTTGGCTTTTGCATGGCTTTTATACATAACGAGATTGATTTTTTAATTTATTTCGTTCACTTTCATAAATTTATGCTATACTGATATTTATAGTATACTGCTATGGTGTAAATGCGCTGATATTTGAAAGATCTTTGTTTTTAAAATCAGAGTGCGAGAAAAGTTTAAAGAAATAGGTATTATTACATTAGTCTCGCAGTATGTTTTAAGCCATATATTTTTTTGTGGATACAAATATATATCATTATGAATTTTACTCTTATCCGACCTTGTACAAGATAACAATGACTACGCGTAACTAGTTATGAGAATTATATTTGGAAAAGAGCAGCCCCCGAATTCCTTTCTGGCTCTTCTTAGAAGAAGCATTTTTCCAAACCACCGGTACACTTGATGACTCAAGGGCTTACTAGTTTATTTGAATAAAGAATAATTTGACTTTGTATTTGAAAATAACTTGAGCAATTCTTGTGAAGTACTTAGAAAATGTATTTTATTCTCTTTTCAACTGAAGTCACGTCTTGGATGTGCCTTACATTAAAAGGGGACTCACCGATAAAATTCATCGCTTTATTTACAGTCTCATCGCAAATACCTCACAATATTTATGCACTTTATCCTCATACGTAAAATCGATAGATGGTTTTCCTTTGTTATGTTAGTAACCATTACATCATATGTCTATCATTTATATAGAAATGCTCTGCGAGAAATTATAAGAGGATAACGATATGCGGCTTTAAATAATGCCTGTTTTTCTACGACTAAATTTTCTGAATGGTTAATTGATTTATTTACTAGGCTCTTTACGGGGGAGGAAAATATTACCGGAAATCTCACGAGTATTTATTTTCCTATATGTATACCCAGTCAGCCAGTCCTGAGGTAGCCTGGTTCATTAACCCTTTCAGATTTCTTAGACAGCTTTTATAGACTTACCGTTACTAGCTATAAAAATTAAAAGCAGTTTTAATTAGTGTTGTTTATGAGAGTAAAACCATTAAAGAAACATTATGTAGAGCTTAGAAAACAATGTTAAAACATCTAAGAGTATATTTAATTTGAATAGGACAAGATGAAGAAGAACAACTAACGATGCTTAGTATGGAGGCTTAAAGTAGAAGATCATATAAAAAACAAACAAACAACTTTTGTTTTGTTAAAGGATAAGTTCTTCTCATGTCGCATGCGTAATTCATATTTAATTACTGATCACACCTGAATATGGTATACGCAAGCAATTTTTTTTCTAGAATTATACGTCCATAATACTAAAGTAATAATAAAATTATTTTATATTGTTTTTTAGCCAAATAATTTCATTATTAATTTTGCATGCAAAATGTATTAACTGCTTGTGTTATCTATTAATTCATTGATGTATTTAATTTTGCAGATTTATTTCCTTTAAATCTATTCTGATTCGATTGACTCAGTCAATACAATTAGACTTAAATATAAATCACTTAAATCCGTCACACAGTTAATCTTCCGTTCGTTCTATTTAAGGTGGATGAGTGTTAAAATCTGTGATTCACTCAGTTAAGAGTCATATTCGGAGCAAATCCAGATATCCTTTTGGACTTATTATTAGGTCCTTACATATGAAATTGGCGTTTTCTATGGGAGGAACATAAAGTCATTTTTTTTTTAATGAAATATATATTTAATTAATCAAAGTACGTACCATTGCTATGTATGCACTTTTGCCATCTCATAGGTAGTTCATTGATCCCCTTACTAAAAAAACCATTCGGGCGGGAATCAATAAAATCTTTGAACGCGGTTTGGACTGCCCCATCGGAGTTGAATTTTTTTTCCTTGCAAGCAGTTATCCAAATTGTGAAAAAAATGGTAATCTGTTGGAGCAAGGTCCGGAGAGTACGGTGGATGTCTAAGACATTCTAATTGAAGCTCCTCTGATTTGGTAGCCGTCTGTTGTGCAGTGTGTGGTCTAGCGTTGTCCTGAAGCAGCAGTGGCCTAGAGCGATTGAACAGCCTCGGTTGTTTAACATCTAGCTTTTCCATCATGGTTTGCAGTAGCTGACAATAGATATCTGCCGAAATCGTCTGGCCAGATTTAAGAAAGCTGTAGTGAACGACACCGGCACTAATCCACCAAACACTTACAAGCAACTTTTTTTTAGTCAATTTTCGCTTAGGGCAGGATTTGGCTGGTTCGCCAGGGTTCAGCCATTGCGATGAGCGTTCCGATTATCGTAGAGGATCCACTTTTCATCACAGGTAATGATTCGATTTAAAATTCCTTCATTATTGTGCCGGTTGAGTAACATAATGCAGCAGTCAACGCGCGTTTGTCGGTTTGCTTCACTCAATTCATGAGGTACCCACCTTTCAAGCTTTTTCACCTTCCCAATTTGCTTCAAGTGGATTAGAATAGTTTAATCACTAACACCGTAGCCTGCAGCTAACTCGGACGTGGTTTGCGATGGATCCTCTTCCACAATAGCCTTCAATTCTTCATTATCAACTTTGGTCTCCGGCCGTCCACGAGGCTTGTTCTGCAGGTCGAAATTTCCAGAACGAAAACGTTGGAACCAAAAACGCACTGTGTTTTCTTTTGCGACACCATCACCATACACATCATTAATCCTTCGAGCCGTTTTTGCAACACTGGTGCCACGGTGGAACTCATACTCGTAAATAACGCGATATTTCATGTTTTCCATTTTGTAAACAGAGTGACACAAAGAAAAAAACAAAAGAAGAAAAAACAAATGAAGTAGTGGGTTTGAAACACAAATGCATGAGTAAATAGCTGTATGAATTTAAATATGAAATTCCTAACCATAAAGGTAATATTTGAGATCAAAGTGGCCAGTACGACAAAACGCCAATTTCATATGTAAGGACCTAATATATATATTGATTTTGTGAGACAATTATAATCTATTTTTATGTTTTACTCTAATAATGTCGCTATTTATTCTTGTACTAGGTGTGCCAGTGACTTTGCCCGTGTGGAAATCATTGTGTCAGACTTTTTTTTCCGAAATGACATGTTGAACATTAAAGTAGTTATTGACCGTTAAGTATAAGGGATAGAGACATACTTTCGTGGAATTTTAGTAGTTTTTTGGTAGATCTACAATTCCCTAGTACATTACTTTAGTGTATCTCTGCTACGTTTACTCGGTGAGCGCAAAATAAAGCTCTGAGCAGGCGAGTTTTTTACAACCTCGCGACCTCATCAACACAATTCACATAAAACAGTAATGTTCTATAACCTAAATCTTAGGAAAGAACTGTACTATAGTTAAGTAAAAATAAATAGATTTGGAGAAAAACGATCTCATTAGACACAGCTTTTGGGGATTTTAAATATAGATGTAGATCAAACAGTTACGTTCAGGTTTGATTTAACTAGTATCTATTTGACATGATTGTTTACTAATTTTATAAACCATATATGATATTCTCTACTACGCTCTGCGATCACCAACACGTCTGCCCAGCGTGGTGATTATGGGCAAAACCTCTAATGGCAAGTACCACAATACAATGGCCCCCAGTTCCCGGTCGCCCCGCTATTCCTGGCCACGGCGGCGGTCATGGTAACGGCGGGGCAGGGGGTGCTAAGAATCCCCGGGCGATGGTAGGCCGCCAACACCAACTGACTTTGGCTACTTATAACGGACGCACGCTACGGCTCGACGAAAATCTGGTGCAGCTCACTGAAGAACTGAAGAACATAAGATGGCATGTTCTAGGTTTATCGGAAATCCGAAGAGAGGGGGAGGAAACCGTTACTTTGGAATCAGGTCATCTTATGTATTTCAGAGAGGGAGACAAACAGTCCCAAGGTGGCGTCGGGTTCTTGGTTAACAAGACTCTCATTGACAACGTCTTGGAAATCTCCAGTGTTTCGACAAGGGTAGCGTACCTTGTGATCAGACTAACCAAGAGGTATAGCCTCAAGGTTATCCAAGTGTATGCACCGACCTCGTCACACTCGGATGATGAAGTAGAGGAATTGTTTGAAGACATTTCCAGGGCCTTACACACCACCCAAAAGGCCCACTTCAACGTTGTCATGGGAGACTTTAACGCAAAAGTGGGAGTACATATTAGCGGCGAATCGGTAGTAGGACCACACGGTTTTGGAAGCAGAAATCATAGGGGGCAAATGCTCGTCAACTTCCTGGAGAAAGAGGGGTTGTTCTGTATGAACACCTTCTTTAAGAAACAATCTCAACGGAAGTGGACGTGGCGAAGCCCTGACGCTATGACAAAAAATGAGATAGACTTCATAATGACCGACAAGAAGCGTATTTTTAGAGATGTCTCTGTGATCACTAGGTTTAACACCGGAAGTGATCACCGACTCGTGCGAGGCACTCTTAATATTGATTGTAAGCTCGAACGCGCCCGTCTTATGAGGTCTACGCTCCGGCCAAACCTGCTTCAAGCTGTGGTAGGGTCTGAAACGTTCCAGTCAAAACTGGAGAACCGGTTTGCTGCCTTGGAAACCACAACCGACGATGACATTGACCTGGAACTCGACCGTGCAGTGAAAATCTTACGGGACGAGGGGACGAAGCTATATCAGGTGCAAAGTACCGGTAAGGAGTCTAAACTTTCGCAAGAGACTTTGCAGTTGATGCAGAAGCGACGAGATGATCGTACAGTCGCTTCGTCAGATCTGAATAGAAAAATTTCTAGGCTTATAAGACGCGACCTCCGAAACTACAACGCAAATAAAATTAAACAAGTAATTGCGCAAAATTGGGGGTCGAAAGTCTTTTTCCAACATCTTGGCCGCAGCCATCTGACGAAGTTGACCACAGCAAACGGGAAAGTCGTCGCTTCCAAAGCAGAGATTCTTGCGGAGGTTCAGGACTTCTACGGGAAGCTATATACATCAGAAACGTCTCGTCCCCCACCTAATCCCGGAGATAAAAGAGCCACCTTAACCCGCCACTTCACCGAAGATCTGCCAGAAGTCTGTCAAGACGAAATCGTGCTAGCTCTGAAACAGCTTAAAAATGGAAAAGCCCCCGGAGAGGATGGAATTACGACGGAGTTGCTAAAAGCAGGTGGAAAACCGATACTCGAGCGGCTCCAGCGCATATTTAATTCTGCTCTCTTTTCGGGGAGAACTCCTAAGACGTGGAGCGAGAGTATTGTCGTGTTGTTCTTCAAAAAAGGAGACAAAACTCTCTTGAAGAACTACCGACCTATTTCCCTCTTGAGCCATATCTATAAGCTGTTTTCCAGAGTTATCACGAATCGCCTTGCGCGGAGACTCGATGATTTCCAGCCCCCCGAACAGGCCGGGTTTCGAGGAGGATACGGCACCATAGATCACATTTTCACAGTACGGCAGATTATACAGAAGACTCACGAGTATAATCAGCCTCTGTGCTTAGTATTTGTGGACTATGAGAAAGCCTTTGACTCTATCGAGACCTGGTCTGTTCTGGAGTCCCTGCAACGGTGCCAAATTGATTGGCGATACATCGAAGTGCTGAGAGGTCTGTATGACGCTGCAACTATGACCATCCAAGTACAGAATCAGCAGTCTGGACCTATCCACCTGCATCGAGGAGTGAGACAAGGGGACGTAATTTCCCCCAAATTGTTCACTAATGCTTTGGAGGATATGTTCAAGACGCTGCACTGGAAAGGACGGGGCATAAACATAAACGGCGAGCACCTCTCACACTTAAGATTTGCAGATGATATCGTAATCGTGGCTGAGACCGTACAGGACTTGCAATACATGCTGACCAGTCTGGCTGAGTCTTCTGCTCGCATCGGTCTCCGGATGAACTTGGATAAAACCAAAGTAATGTTCAATGAACATGTCATTCCGGAACCGATTGCCCTCTACGGAGTTCCTCTCGATGTTGTTGAGGAGTATGTCTACCTTGGACAAGTCCTACAGCTAGGTAGAAACAACTTCGAGAAGGAGGCTCGTAGGAGAATACAGCTTGGCTGGTCGGCATATAGGAAACTTCATCGAGTCTTTTCGTCGCCCATACCACAAAGCCTTAAGACAAAAGTCTTTAACGAGTGCGTCCTACCTGTGATGACATACGGAGCCGAGACTTGGACACTGACAATGCGACTGGTCCACCAATTTAAGGTCGCTCAGCGAGCTATGGAGAGGGCTATGCTCGGAGTTTCTCTGAAGGATCGTATCCGGAACGAAGTGATACGACAGAGAACCAAAGTAATCGACGTAGCCCAAAGGATTAGTAAGCTTAAGTGGCAGTGGGCTGGTCACATTTGTCGCAGAACCGACAACCGCTGGGGTAAACGTGTTCTGGAGTGGAGACCGCGCCTTGGCAAACGTAGTGTAGGACGTCCTCCGGCTAGGTGGAGCGACGACATCCGCAGAGTGGCTGGTATTGGCTGGAAACAGAGAGCTGAAGACCGAGCTCAGTGGCATGCAAATGGAGAGACCTATGTCCAACAGTGGACAGACACAGGTTGATGATGATGATGATGATGATGATATGATATTCATGTTGGTTGAAGTATGGAGAGGTGTAAATAAAGGACGTTAAATGCATCTTCCTTTATTTATAAAAACTGTTAGCATTTGAACACTTGCAAACTTGTTAATTTTATTCGTTAAGTTATAGTTTAAGCTTTTCATTTGTTGTATTAAATTATCACGACTAAAGTTTGTTTAAATATGCAGCTATTCTTATGGGTTTTAATATGTACAAACGGTGACAAGGTGATTCTCAAGGGAATTTCAAGGGCATACACTGATTGCTTTAAATATTAATATTATTTGATTTAGTGATTGCTTATTATTTGAAATGCATTAAATTTATCAATGTAAGGTTATATTCAGATAGGCATTTGGGGTTTCTATTTTATCACGTACCTTTTTGTTGTTGGTTGTTCGAAGGCAAGTGTAATGGTTTGATAGTCTTGAGAGGTTTTTTTTTTATTTGGAACATTTTCAACAAAATTTTACAACATTTTCAATGAATGCATGGGTAGCATAAATGATAGTAAAATTAATTTAAATTAAAATAAAACTAACAATTTTATTCTTGAGTTTGCATAATATGACAGATTTTGTAATTTAAAAATTGTGTCACTGTTTTGGCAAATAATTTACACCCAGACTTATAAGCCAAAAAAACAAAAAAACAAACCAGGGTCTCTGCTAACTACGCCTAGGCGTCAAATGCAATATGGGTTAACACTTATTTTAAGGGGGATACCCTTTAGATCAGTGAACCCTTTAGATTAGTGAAATCGTATATTACAAGTTACAGGCAGACTATAAAATATTGTACAGTTATGATAGTAACTTTTACCAAAATCTATTGCTAAATTTCAATATACTAATGATTTTGTTATTTAGTTGCCGACATGGTTTGGCCATTAGTATTTATTATAGTGACCTGTTATTATCCCTCTTCTTTGCAATGGCCAAGTTGTTTCAATGCAAATTGGAAATTTCCAAATAAATCATGAATTTCCTGGTGATGTGGAGTTTTTTAACTGTAAAGCTTCATATAAGATTTTAGCTAAAACTCGCAGGTGTCTGAATACTATTCTACTAAACCGGATACCACACGGCAATTATTGGGCCTAATTAACGATAGATAAATTCCGGAAGCACGTAACTCCAGGTATAAGTATGTATTAAAATAATTTAAATGAATTAAAATATCCAATCAATGCAGCGATACATAGTATAATTACCATTGGATAAATGAATATAATAAGTGTCTTATTATTTGATGATCCCCATTGATTAAGGGTGTCTTTCGTAATAACGTTAAAAAAGTAAAAAAAAAAATATATTTATTATAATATTAGTAGGATAGAATAAAGAATGATAGAAATTAATATAGTAACATAGGACATTTTTCGAACCAGCGATTTCTTTTCATATATATAAAAAACCACATGCCATCGGTTATTTTAATTACGGTCGAATTTCATGTAGTATATTTATTTGTTATTCAACTTCATGCTTGTTATTAATATTAAAAATAAATTTAAAAACGGACAAATTCTAAAACTTGTTTATACTTTTTCATGCTTCTCTTGAAATAATAAAATGTAAATAGAAACACATTAAATAATATAAAGTTTAATATTTAGGTAATCCAAACATACAGGATATAAAATTTAATTCCAGTGGTTAATATCTGCCAATTTCATTTATATATCGATGATTGAATAGAACTGATTCGCGTACAGACCGCCTTTATTTATCAGACGTATCGGCCGTTATCAGTTGTCAATAGCCAGTTAAGTATCGTGCCTACTGGACACCGGCCAGATTTTCCGCGGTGGAGCCTTAGTAGGTAAACGCGATCGAAACGAAAATGTAATTAGCGATGTAAACAATGTAAGAGACGCAAGGCGGCATTCGTGTGACGAACACCGCGCTAGTCGCACGCGCGCCTGTACCTGAATAGGTAGTCAATTATCGGCCCTCGCAAGGTTTCTAGGCTCTATAGATTTAAAATAAGATACAACGATTCGTACAAAGCAAAAAAAAGTGAAAAAAATACGAAAATCCCAGCCATTTTCTGGATAATTTCGAAATTACGTTCCCGCTTAAACCTAACTTTATAGTGAGTCTTAATAATTTTTTAAACAAATTTTCAGTGCCTGTGGCGATAACGAATCGTTTTCACGGATAATTATTTACTTTTTATTAGTATGCGGAAATATCGTACGTTTATAAGGTAGTTAGTTGGATATTTAAGTGAAATGAAGTGGCTGGAAAGACATAATTAGTTTAAATATGCCTAAGGATTAGCGGAAATAACGGTTCAATTATCCTGTCGTGCAAAATAATTATATTCACGCGGTTAAAGTATGTGGAACTAATGTCAGTTTGATGCAGAACGATCTTACCCTTGCTCCGGTTATAGTATTTACGTGTTGTTTTTATTTATAAGTATATTGGTATCAGTATACTGAGGTTATGTTCAGTTGATATCTTTTCTGTCCCTTTCAAGGAGAGGCTGGCAATGATTTTCTGCCGGTCACGTGCGTCGATGCGTTCGCGGCTGACTGCATTAGTTATTGATGATGTGAACTTGAACGTAATATGCCGTTAAGTAATATAATGTTTTATGAACTTTAAACATAAAATAAAATATTAAAATACTAGTATTGCTTAGTAGCATATTTTGGAAATAAATAATAATTTAAATTACAAATTGTTGTTGAATTTAAACAGTTATAATCTAAAACCGGATCATTAACGTACAGTCGGGTTAAATAAATATAATTAACATAACCTATGAAAAAAGAAATGGCAATAAAAAGAAATTAGAACATCCGACAATTATATTATGAAGATCATATGTCTTTGTCTTATTATCATGTGATCCTGTCACGCGACATAAATTTTGGACAGTATATAATTAAATACGATCGCTGTAAGGAAATATTAAGAGTACTAGAAAATTTTATTCTCATTGATTCATAATATATTGTAAGACTTAATTCATATATAAGTAAATTGAATTACACCTTTGACTTCTTAAGAAGTAATTGTTGCTTTGAACAATTGAAGCCACTTTTTAATATTATCTTATTCCCAAAAACAAGATAAACGTCTAATGATGCTCTTGAGATGTGCGTGACTGATTATGATGGAACAACTGAGATAGCTCCCAAACAGCCTTGCTATAAATAATGTTTTAAAAAATAAAATAAGTAAAAACAATCTTAAAAATACTTAACCCTGAAATTCCTAGCAAATGCGAATAGCGTATGTGACAAATTTATGCAAATAGCTTACTTGTGTTTAATTTTTTTTGTTATTATTCTTGTTGCATTTTACCGCAGTAACGTACTATATTAAATTAATGATATCGTTGCTTTATAGTATTTCAAAATTGCAGTAGTTTCTATGTAATATAGAACGGATGTTTGCGAAAAACGATTAACGTATCGAAAGAAAAATTAAGGATCGCTGTAAATGCTTTGTTCGTGGTAACTAAAAAAAGTGTGAAAAATGAACTATAACAGTTTGTAAACAGTGATTGTGGCGATGATAGTGTGTGTGTGCGTCGCGGTAGTTCCTTTTTAGCGTGGTAAGGAAAACTGGAGGTCGAGACGTATGAAACGTCAGTTGTCGTCCAGCTGACAACAGATGTTATTCCGGCTGAAGGCGGTAAGTTATTAGTTATACTCGTTTATGAAATCTTTATGCTTTTCCCCTTTTGTATTTTGACATATACTCTATCATTCGACCTTGACAAGTAAATGAAACTCTTACTTTACATTACTATCACTATTTACCTTTGATCTCAATATTCTCTCTATCCTTATTTAAAATCTGTCCGAACTAGATGCTGCTCCTACCTTTTCCACCCGCGAAACCATAAATACCTAAAACTCTCATTCCCTGCATCGTCCCAAATTCCAATTATTCCCGTTTTTCGCAAAATCGTCTCTGGTTTCACTATTTTAAAAAAACCCATATCAGTGCTCGATGTATACTTTTCTTGAACATCAAACCTTACAATATAAATTAAGAAAATCGCCTATGATAGATGAAAGAACCCCTGAATTTAAATCTAGATTTTGTCTTTATTTAAACGTACAAAACAAACAAAAGAATAATGTTTGTCTATGAATAAAATATAATAAATGGTCTACGATATTCTCATCATATATTTAAAAATTAAATTGCAGATATTAAAAACTATAAAACAACTTAAAGTGCATGATCGCAAAGCTGTATCTGTACCAATAATTAATATTACAGGCATTAAAAACATTAAAACAATGTACATTATTATAAGGCTATATCTTCGCTAACAGTGAACTATTTGATCTATTCATAGTCGTTTGTACTACGCTAATTACTTGCTAATTAAACCGGGTATGCGGAAGATATAGCACAAATTATTGTTATGTCAAATATTCTATTCATTTTTCTACTCTGAGAAACCAGTATTTATATGTAGGAAAATAATTTGGATTTTCTCACGGTATAAATCTACTATAAATATTTGTAATCAAATAAATCTCGTAAGTGACTTATTGTAAGAAATCTTCTTCCTTTTGACTGGCCCGTTGGCGTTGGGTAGTGAAACAGTGGGCCAACATTATCTATATATTAATTTAGTCTAGGTCCATATCCATGTTTGGCTATAAGAAGTCTATCATCTCGCGATGGCGAACTCCATTCACAGTAAGTGCTCGTTAGAGGTATGCAACTAAAGCCGTGGCGATTATTTGGACGATATTTAGTTGCGTGCGAGAGGTCGTGGACTCGATTCCCGGCCATTACACTACGAACGTGAATCCACTCCTAACACAAGGATTTATTTAGGGGTTAACAAATAACAAAAAAGGTAACTAGCAATTTGGGTTACAAATTAATAGTAAAATTAGTAATCTTTTATCTTTAGTATCTTATGTTATCTTTAGTAGTCATACTAAAAATAACAAAGTAGTAATGAAATTATTTTCCTATAGTCCACGATTAAGTTAATAGAAAATATGTATATAATGCTATATGTAGAGCGGACTATCCGTTTTTATACCTGATACATGCTTGATTCGTAAAAACACACGCACAAACCTCCACAACCGCCGATACAATACACAAGCACTACACACATTCATTATCACAACCTCAACAATTGTTTCGCTCCGCAACCGAAGCATCATTACAAGATAGACTCCATGGTAAAACATTGTATTATGGATCTGCGCATAGAAAAGTCTATTTTTTTTATAAATAAATAAATATAAATAAATATATGGGACACTTACACACACGGTTGTCCGTCCCCAAAGGAAGTAACTTAATACTTGTGTTATGGGTGAGAGACAGCTGGTGAATATATACTTATATATTTTTTTAAAAACATACTTAATTACAAATATACAACCAGGCTCGAAGACCAACAAATTCATTTATAGAAAATGTTGGCGCTCGGCGGGAATCGAACCCACGACCCGCGGAGCTAACTAGGGTCCCTACCCACTGCGCCAACGGGCCAGTCAATTCAATTCTTGGTAATATCTTGGTTCAACATACTCGCAATAGACGACTCAATCGGTCACTAAGTAAGCAGAAGTTACTAGAACAAACAGTTTATAATAGCAAACAAATCTATGATCAATCTAAATCATATCAATAAATCATAGCAGTACTATCTAGTTGTAACTAGTGAATTCTTGAATTTGCTAGATATCTGTGTATGTAATTATTTGATTATTTAATTATTTGATTTCTATTAAGTTAACTATTTATGAAGATACAACAAATTTAAAGACGGTAAATAACATTTAGATTAATTACTTAATTTTGTACTTTAAAAAAGTTTAAAATGGTTTTCTTCAAATTTGAACTATCGTGAGTAGTATTTATATTTAATGTATAGAAACCGGCTTTACTCACATCTTATACTGTCGGGTTTGGCCAACTAGTTTTGAACCCAACCGGGGCAATTATTAATGAGCTCTTTACATGAGTTTTGTAGGCGCTAAGATACGCTATAATATTTGCTACAAAACAACTTTTTTGAATTAAGTCACTTTAATACTAACCGTGCGATATGTAATATGAAGCATCAATTTTTGTTCTATATAATATCAAGAGTGAATAGCCGTGTAGTATCCGGTTAAGTAGAATAGTGCCACCCTCATTTCTTACCGAGGTGTCGTAAAAGGCGACTGAGGTAAGTCGACCCGCCGTGTGGTATCCAGCTGAGTAGAATAGACTACCCTCATTTCTTACCGAGGTGTCGTAAAAGGCGATTTGTAAGTCAACTTACCACAGGGTAAGTTGACTTACCCTGTGGTGTCCGGTTTAGTAGAATAGACCACCTTCCTTCTTATTGAGGTGCCGTAAAAAACGACTTTGGTAAGTTGACGTCAGGCAGGCGGCTGGTCGTAAAAACGCAGCCAAATCATTTTGCAGCATGTTTATAACATGTTGTGCCGACCTCAGTTAGAGTGGGATAAGGGCAGGAGGATATAATATCAAGAGTGATTTTAACAAAGAAATAAAAGGACTAAGGATTTAAAACCGATTGTTTTACAGGCTTAAGCGAATCTTATTTATTGCTTATCAAGGATTTTGTTATCATTGAAGAGCCCCTTGTTATCAAGTATCAATGAAAGTATACAATAATTTCACGATCAAATCGCACGCATGTGGTAAAAACGTGCCGCTTAATATTTCATATCATAATAGTTTTAGTAATTACCTTTATTCTGTATTCAAATCATAATCTGATCATCCTCCTGCCCTTATTCCACTCTAAGTGGGGTCGGCACAACACATTACAAACATGTTGTCACATGATGGCTCACATGTCACGTTGGCTATGTATTTTACAACCGGCCGCCTGCCTGACGTTAACTTACCTCAGTCGTATTTTACGACACCTCGGTGAGAAAGAGGGTGGTCTATTCTACTAAACCGGATACCATACGGTAGTACAACTTACCTTAGTCGCCTTTTACGACACCTCGGTAAGAAACGAGGTTGATCTATTCTACTCAGCCGGATACCACATGGCGGGTCGACTTACCTTAGTCGCCTTTTACGAAACTTCGGTAAGAAATGAGGGTGGTACTATTCTATTTAGCCGGATACCATAGCGCGGATTGAACGTCATTCGAATATCATTCATAAAAGCCTTCATTCGAATATTACAATTAAAACTTGGCAGTTATAAATAAAGAGATATATTGTACACAATAAACGCTCGATGTCCGACCTTGGAATGTAATTATGCATATATTAATTTTAACTTAAATATTATTTTGTACTTCTACGACTTCTAAATTTAATACTTTAGAGTAATATAAAATAGCTACTAATTTACAAGTACGCATTCAAAATAGTACAAAATATTTTCTTCTTTGATAAAAAAAAGATTTAAGACAAGTTTACTCATTAAAGGCCCGTATTTTTTAGATACCTTAAGTTTACAACGATCATATTTATTTAGCTTTGATAAACAATAATACCTTGTTGACCGAGCCTTGCTCGGTAATTTTTTACAAAAAATAAAAAAGTAATTTAAAAAATAAGAAAAAAATCATTAGGTAGTTGGGAATCAACCCTAGATATTTACATTCTTCGAGACTGTCCGTTCCCCGAATAAGCTACGCTAACTTGATAGTTTATGTCAAAAATAGTGTTTTATATTCTATATAAATTGTTGTATTTTTTAATGCCCAAAAACAGGGATAATTTTTTTTTCATAAAACCTAGTTAGATCGATTTTTCTCCCCCAAAACCCCCTACATGCTGAATTTCAGGAAAATCGTTGGAGCCGTTTCCGAGATTCCGAAAAAATATATATATACATACAAGATTAACTCATATAAATATTAAAGATGTACATTGTAAATATATTTCTCTTACATTTTGTATTGAGGTATTATCCATTAGCTATTGGTAATATCAATTCATAAAACAGCTCACCACGCTCTTGTACGTCACGTTGGTTATTTTCCTAACATCAATGTCTCTAAACAAAGACGTCAATAGGACCTGATGAATTTTTTGTGGCACCATTAAATTACTGAGTGTTCATTGTCGATTACACAAGTATTAAAGAAGGAAGACCTCATTTCTCGGGCAGAAAATAAGTATCAAAGTATCACAATCGCGTTAAATTTATTTATTTTAATAAAATTATTAAATTTTTATGGTTAATAAGTAGAATTATTTTTGTAATTGTTAACAATTGACAAGCTTTACTGCTGATATTGATTTTTATTTTACCAATGGTTTGCTTAAAAAAAATCTGGAATATAAATCAAATATTTTGAGCAATTAACTTATACGACAGGGAGACATAATTAAATTTATAATATTAATAATTAAAAGTTGGTCTACAAAGACAAATGTTCTAATTAAGATTACATATGACGGGAAACATTTGCTGTAATAAAACTACGATCAAGTTAGAATATTTAAGTCGATACCCAAAATCTTTAATACTAATTTGTACTCCTTATCATTCTCCAGCCCTTATACAACGCTAAATGGGGCACGACATGTTTTAAACATGTAGTAAGTTGATTTGGCTATTTATATTACGAACGACCTGCCGGACGTCTCATTCTCTTAGTCGCCTTTTACACCTCGGTAAGAAATGATGGTGGTCTATTCTATTTAACGGGATACCACAGGGTGGGTCAACTTACCTTAGTCGCCTTTTACGACACCTCTGTAAGAAATGAGGGTGGTCTATTCTAGTCAGGTAGATACCACACAGTGGGGTCGACTTACCTTAGTCGCTTTTTACAACACCTCGGTAAGAAATGAGGATGGTCTATTTTCTACCATATTGCAAAAATAGCACATTTAAATCATTTTGATTAAAATTTGTTGTGTCGTGCACGTGAGTTAAAATAGTGCGATATAACGTTTCTGCCTTGATAAAAGAAAGTAATGCTACTCGAAAAATAATCTACGCTTCTCGACACGAAATCTCTAGTATCTGGTAATATTTTAGTACAAATAAATGCAACGATAAGGAACGTTCCTCATTATTTCATCCGGCATTATCTTCACTCAGACGTATTGACAAGGTCAGCGCGTCGCTCTCCATTAAGAACGTAAACATTTAATTCGTACAAGGTTGGAGAAGTCTATTACGGTTTATAGTAAAACCTTTCATCTGTGGCGAATAAGGAAAATCTCTACTGAAGTTTTATCTTTATGAATAGCTGCACAAAAATATGCGTCTTATCGTTATACAGCTACAGAATTATGTGAGGGGAAACAATACAAAACGGGGCAAATATTAAGTTATAAGCACTTAATTATGTGCAGGGAAGAATACTTTTTTCCTTGATATATGAAGGCGAAACTTACTGATAAGTTAAAGAGTGACAGACACTCCAACTACTATTAAGAGTCTCAATAGTATATTTTAGATATTTATGTTAAATTGTTTACAACCAATGATATAATTTGGAAAACATGTTTGTTTGTCCTTTCGAAAAGAGCCATGACAAGATGATGCCGTTACCCTTTTTACATAAAAACCTCTTTTATTATAATACTTGTAATAAATGATTTAATTTTTAATCCATTTTAAACAATTTAATTGGAATTTATAAATCTAAAATATGACAATAATTACTGACGAGGTGGAAAAAGCTTGGTATATACAAAAAGTTCGTGACGTCATATATCTACCTCGGATTGTTTGCAATATCCATTCTATTAATAATCATCCAGTACCGTACTTATTAATAAACTGATACTTTATTAATTTAAATTATTAAGATATAACTTGAATAAATATCATAGAAGTGTCGTATTAAATATTATAAGTAAATATTCCACATATATTATTATATCATATTTGTATTATATTATATACGTATTATATTATATACTGAATGTTTCCAAAATATTGAAATAAATAAAATAAATTAATATTACTGGCCGTGTCTGTGGCTCCACCCGCGTGGAAATCAGTGTGTCACAAACATTTTCCCACGTAAATCCTGACCCCGCGGGAATTCTAATGTAACGTACTATTAATCTAAACATCACCAGGAAGGATCTTTTTAAAAACCGTACAAAAAAATTCATTCGGAAGATTTTGAGAAAATGGAACAGCTACCTACAGTCAGGCAGCTTTTGAGGACTTCGTTTTATTACATATATTGACATCACTTCCAATATTTTAATTAATTTAATAACTAAATTCGACTTTTACTATCGTAAATCTTAAGTAACGGAACTACTTTTGCTTGTAATGTCGTTCTTTAAATTTTTATATAAAATGTTCTTTAACGCGATGCTTAAAATTAAGTTTCAAGATGGCGGTAAATAGAATTTATTGAGTAGAATCCATAGAGTTATAATACTAGAGTAAACCATAGGCAGGCCTGAAGGTGATAGTGACACAATAAATAGTGAGAGGGAAGATGAAACTCGTATACTTCATCTTTGTGTAAACACACATAAAAAAGAGAGACAAATAGATCACCGTCAGTTGCTTACCCTTTATTGTTATATGAACATTTTATGAGCTATTCCATACTCTAGTATTATAACACTATGATAAAATCACAGGATTTCCTGACATAAGACGGGAAATTGTCTATGGTAGTAGAATTTCAAGAAGCATTTGAATTGGTCTTTAGAATATCTACATTGAAATTGTCTTAATATTAGATTTAAAGGTAAATTCAAATGATGAGGTTCTCCCTAGTGCATTGTCAATTGTAGAAAATAACTTGGTCAATATTTTTTACTGACTTTAACATTGATTTCAAATCACACATATTTTCAGTATTACGCATTCAAATAATAAAAACTTAAGTCGCAATCACGTGAAAGATAAAGCAAACACGTCCATATTGACAATATTTTTATCTTTCGTTACAATTTTATGGTGCAGATTACATTTGTTACGGTCACAGCCGTGACAATGAAATACATAGTAAATCATAACCACTTCGGTATAAGTCGCATCATACGATATAATGACAGATTATAATGTAAGAAATACAATAACATCACATGATTTTGCAATTTCCATTAGATTCTTGGAAACTTGTTTATTATAAAACTTAATAAACAATACAGATATCATTTGAAAACATGATTAAATCCTAGTATAATTATATAGAAAATTGATTTCTACTTATTTTGGAATACCCTTAATACTTTTTATTTGCGTAACAACATCCCATATGGCGTTTTCTAATTGATACAAATATTTTAAAACAGGATGTTTTTATTAAATTTGTAAGTAAAAATGTTGTTACATTTCTAGAATAGAAGGATCTCCTTCTGTTTTGCTTTATACGATATAATTACGTTTTTTATAAGTTTCTTTATAATATGTCAAGAATGTTAAACGAAAATTTTTATGGAAACGTCGATTAGACCGAAGCATTATAATAGAAAAGACCATTTTTGAATTTTTTTTTTCTTTAACAAACAGAGTTTATATTTTCCCTAAAAATTTATATTTATGCACAAAACATAAATGAGAAAAGTCGATTTTATTATTATTATTACGATTATTTTGACTGATATAGAATATACCACCACCACTCTCCTTACTGAAGTGTCGTAAAATACGACTTAGGTAAGTAGACGCTACGCAGGCGGCCGATCGTAAAAAACATAGCCAAATCATGTGACAACATTTTTATACCATGTTACGCCAACCCCACCAAGAGTCGTTTAAGGACAAAAGGTATGATATTTAATATGAATTAGTTCCTGCCCTGTCATTTGCCATTTTACCTAAGTCATCCGTTCGTGATGGATTGCAAAAAGTTTATGTACATGCGAACCACGTTACAAGGAAATTTCCAACAAGTGTTATCATAGAGTGCTAAAAATATTATGATCATGTACTACATTGTCTTCCGCGTTACTCTTGGAGCCTTGCAGAAATATTACAACTTTCCTTCCTCTATTTTCTGTATCTTGCCTAATCGGTCACGACAATCGTTTCCGTGTTCTAATTTTTTAATTTATTTAAATGTAAAGCTTTTTAGATATGTGGTTATTAATCAATGTTAATTATTCAAGTGTGCCATTTATTTGTTAGAATTTCCTTTCTTAATTTTTTAATTGTCGGACCGCAATGGATGAAAGCGGTTTGATTTATTGTGTGCTCCGAGAATTATTACAGTCAGCTAAGATAAAGTAAAATATGGTTCCAGTTTCTGGGTATATTATGCAGTTCAAAGTAAACGAAAATACATCTGTTAACAATTAACAGTGAGTAACGAACGGTTACAAATATGAAGATTTGTTACAGTTGTTCAAAACTTTAAAACAGAAGCTGAATCATTCACTCCTTATTTTTCACGAGGATAAAAAGAATAATCTTTTGATTGCCATAATTCGATACGTGCCTGGCATCAGCAACGTACGGCACAGGGCTACATCGACGAGGTGTTTAACATAAAGGTATTTGGTGTCTTGCCGTCATTAAAATAAGATTGATATTTGCATTTGAAGTGATACTAGTTGCGTCTGATTTTGTCCCGTTTTTGTCCCAGTATGGATAAACAGGAAGGTTTCTATTGAACAAGTCATTCATTTGTTGAACTTGAACCAACCGTTATGATTCATGGAGCAGGTGTAAAGGTCATTTTCTCATATGTACATTCGGTAATTTGTTTCTTGTTCAAAGTTTTTAGTAATTAAACATTATTTCAAGCAGAACCACGAAGTAATTATATGAACAATATATTAATACGCAGCTCTTTATTCGTGTCAGAAATAACAATGGTTATTATTCATGAAAACGCGTAATATTTACTTTAGTAAAAATAATATAATTAAAAAAGATATTCTGACGTCTGCCGGTTGAATTAAATTAAAATTATTAAATACTGTCGTAAATATCGTTCATATATACAGAAAAACGGAGAACCAAATTAAAAAAATGATATCACATGCGATTATTTTAAAACTAAAGCATTTAATTTTTAATCTTTAAGTAAGTTAATCTTGTATATATATAGAATCCAAATTTCGGAAACGGCTCCAACGATCTTTATGAAACAGTATATAAGAAGTTTCGGGGGCGATAAACAGATCTAGCTAGGTCGTTATCGTAGGTAGGTATAGATAAAAATGTCGTTTCATCTCTCTTTTCAGGCACTGAAAAACTGTTACAATATTATTAGAAATAAAGACTACTTACGCCATCAAGTTATAATAGCTCGGTTGAAAACAGATATGACCATCCCTATTTATCTTTTTTTTTTTACATCGCATCTTTTTATAAGATATAAAAATACCCATGTCGCCCAGGTAATATACAATACTGCATTATTCCAGAAAAAGTTTGATCTTTGGCAGCAATTTATTACAACAGAAACGTTCGGCTTTTACAGCTCCATAATGCAATATGTACTTTTGGTAGAAATTACAAAATAATTGTAAGTTATTAATGAAATAAATGAATTTCTCATTTACCAAGTGTAAAACAACACACGTTATCACGAAGCTATTTGCTAATATTAGTAAATATAATGTTAATAGCCTTGAAATAGAGCAATACATCAAAGGCACTCTTCCTAAAAACGTTTACTCCACTACAGATAACAATGTTTGTTAGTGACTTGTTGTTTTTCAGTGATTCACTCAGATAAAATATAATTGAAAGTAACTCATTGTGAAACAGCGAAATTCTAACAATTACTTTTCAGTTTTACCATCTATCTTTATATTTATTATAAACCAAAGTCCCCCCCAAAATCTGTCTGTCGGTATGTAATAGATTTTCTCGAAATCTTCTGCTAAACCGATTTTTGAACGGTTTTTACTAAAGGGTATACAATTCTTCCGAAAGTTTTAAGTTAATAGTGCATTATGTTAATTGTATTGAAGAGGTTACGCAGTTATAAAAAAGCCGCACTAGAGAATTGTAGATCAACAACTATAACTATATATAACTAAAATACTGCAAAAAAAGTCTGCAACAGCATATCTCTATCTCTTATATTTAACTGTTAATAACTTTTTTTATGTTCAAAATTTAAAAAAATATATTTTCAAGACTGGTTTCTTCTTGTTCAGTATCGATTCTTATAAAACTAAATGCAATGGTTACCTTTACTATTTAATAACGATCAAAATTGATATCGTATGAATCTAATAAATACTTTAGAAGATATTATAGATTTAAATTATACGCCACCAAAAGAATATTATTATCCCCGCGAACCAGCGCTCCTTCTATGACATGCCCCACCGCGGGAAAAACTTTGTGACACAATGATTTACATGCGGGCGCACCCATATATGCCATATGTGTAACTTAACAAGTCGCATTGGAGCAGCGTAGCTCCACTCTTTATTCAAAAAAATGAAGAGAGGCTAAGAAACAATAAAATGAAGATTCACTTTAGGCTGAAAGTTACAAGGCCGTCTTTTTCTTTACTTATAATTTTAAATTTGCTAGCTGTATTAAAAATTAGGCGAGTTGTTCTTTATTGCACTGTTTCATACATATACTCAAACGTTAGAGACACAAAACGAGTAATTAAGGAGTAAATTAGACTATTTTACTACTTGTTTTTATTTTAATAGGCTTAGTAGTGCTATACTAGGGGTATACTAGTATCAGCATACTGCAGTATGCTGATACTAGGGGTACCAAGCAAAATTGTTCGGCTCGTAGACACAACGATGCGAAACTCCAAGTCTATAGTAGCTATTCAAAACGTAAAGCAAAATTAGTCTCTGGCGTAAAACAGGGGGACGCTCTATCCACAGTTATCTTTAACCTACTTCTGGAAGCGATCATTCGTAAACTCAACCTTAGAGGGCTCATTGACTATAATACATCACAGCTGGCTGCATATGCGGATGACATTGTGATAACTAGTCGATCTAAGCAAAGTATGATTAACCTAGGGGTGATCCTTGAGTCCCAATCGGCTCAGTTTGGATTACAAATAAATGCATCCAAAACAAAATATCTTCAAAGCAGCCGAGTCTTGGAACCTATTCAAGACGTAACAGTAGGAGAAAGCAGGATTGAGGGTGTGAATGCCTTCCGATACTTAGGGTCAAACCTGAATTCCCTGAATTTAATGAGTGAGGAAATCAAAGCTCGAATAACGGCCGGAAACATGTGTTTTTACGCATGTAAATCCCTGCTAGGCAACAAGCTTCTATCCTACAATTCCAAGCTCACTATTTACAGGACGATAATTCGGCCAATAGTGACCTACGCCTGTGAAACCTGGACGCTGACGCAAAAAGACGAACTAAAACTGTCATTTTTCGAAAGGAACGTCTTACGAAAAATCTTCGGACCAGTGCGAGAAGACAACGGCACGTTTCGTAGAAGAATGAATCACGAATTGGATCAGCTGATTCATAAAAAAACGGTTGTCAGGTTTTGCAAGGCACAAAGGCTCGGATGGGCGGGCCGCCTGGAACGCATGGATGATATTAGAGCTGCCAAAACCATTTCCAAGTGGATCCCGCAGCAAAAAAGGCCTAGAGGCAGACCGAAGAAACGATGGAGGGATTGTGTCGAGGAGGACCTCAGATCAATGGGCAAAGTCACATCTTGGAGACGGGAGGCTAGGGACAGAGCGAAGTGGAAAAGGCTCGTTGAGGAGGCCAGGACCCATAAAGGGTTGTAGTGCCGCAGGAAGAAGAAGAAGAAGGCTTAGTAGTGCTGTTGACTAAGTTATTAAGAGATGTTATCTCTACCAAGTATTCACTACTTGAGTTATATATTTTTACCAAGATTGGCTAACCAAAAATAATATACCTATAACACTTGGTATAAGCTTTCTTATTTAACTGTTAAAATTAACATGCAAATCCGATTTCCCTCATTGTTCTTTATTTTTTGCTACTACACATCAATTTATAAACAAAGCTAATTCCAACGTGAACAGTAGACGTTTTTATACTTTATATTTTGTTCAAGCCATTTTTGTATGCAGGTTATATGTCTGCTTTGGTAATCTCTTAAAATTTTGAGAGAAAACGATAAAGTTGATGTTGAGGCTGCAGCAACATCTTGTTAACAAAAGTAAGGAAAATATTATTTTGTTATAAACCGCGATAAAAAAAAATATTTTCATGACTTTTATATTATTGACCTCCTAAAAATAACCCCTAATTCTACAAAATAAAGTAAAGTATCTTGATAATAAATCATAAACAAGAAAGCAGGAAAAGACTTGCGCATCTTTTTGGGGGAATATTGAACTCATTTACATATTTCGTTTTTCTATAACTATACTCTTTTATGACTTTACAAAAATCACTTATTACAGTCCATTTTATAAGATGAATTCATTTCTTTCTTTAAAAGCAAAGGGTGAAGGACAGTCAAATTAGGAAGAAAAAGATTGCTGGTGTACAATTTCCATTCAATGCCGCACCTTAAATTACTATATTTACCTTTATAGTTTAACCTTTGGATTCAACGGCAGATTAACTTACTTCCTTAATGTTATTTAAGTTTATAATCATATTTAGTGTCGTCGACAATTTTGTCGTAATATGCGGAAATAACAAATAAAAACATCTCTCAAGCGATATAAGATATAGTTTGCAGGCAAAATATAATACAGTCTGAAATTAGCATCTTCCGTAATATCCTGCGATACTCGACAACAGCTCAGCACTAAACAAATAACAAATTTTTTTTTACAAAATTGTTTTTATCTTATAACTATTGTATTATGAACATCACGTTGGTATGAATTATAGTGTGGGAAGTCAAACAAAGTGTGAACTCTTGTAACCTCCTTAGGTCAGTATTAAGTACAGAAAACCAAACGATGTAGCTGCCATTTTGACATGGACTTTAACAATAGTTTTAAAACCAGACGATGTGAATTGACGATGTTTGTTTAATAATAATTTGTAGAATTAGTTGTTTGTGGTGGTCTATCATACAAAAGTAATGAAAATGTTATTTCATAAACCACGATAAAACCATGGATTTTTTTATCGCGGAATAAATGTCTATTTATTTTGAGAATAAGGAATAAAATATATTAGTGAGATGACATGAGCCTCATATTTTTTATATATTTGAGTAGTTAAATTCAAAAAATCTATTTGAAAGCGTATGCAATAGATTAAAGACGAGATATAGAACGATAACTTATAGTTTAATGAAAAACTTAGAGAAGAGAAGTTAAACTTAGAGAGATAAGTTCATATATACAATAATAACAATGAATATTTTACCGTATTTCTTTATAATTTGAATAAAACCGTCATAAAACCTGCCGTATTGTATGGATCAGAATATTGGGCAATGAAAAAGACAGATGAAAGAAGAGTGCATGCAAATAAGATGAGAATGTTAAGGTGGATATGTGGTATGACAAGACAGGATAAAATACGAACTGAGTAGGTTATATAAGGGGAAGTCAGAAATGTGCGCACATTGTAGAAAAAAACGAGGAGTGCAAGATTAAGATGGTACGGACATTTAATAAGTAGAGCTGAAAATCATGTGATAAAATGCGTTTTAAATATTAAAGTGGATGAATATGTACTAGAGGAAGTTGGATTGTGTGAAGTATGACATGCATTTAAAAGGAGTGGCGCCAGAGTTGACGAATGATAGGCTAGAATAGAGAATGGAAGAGAAAAACATGTGCCGACTCCACTTAGAGTGGGATAAGTACATAAGAATGATAATTTACTTACATTTTGTAAAGAGATGTATAAATATTTAAAATTGCAACCATTGTTAAGATATAGTACTGCTTTAAAATCGTTTTGATATTTATAATATTCATATTATTTCTGGAAATTTTCAGTATAAATCAAAGTTAGTAAGACAGTTAAGTAAAATATACTTATGTTTCCGTATTCATTCCACCCTTTTTTTATCAAGTTAACTGTTTTAAACAGTTAAATTTATTAAAAACATTGAGTGTGGCATGAGATAATTGCTATGGCGTGAATTAAATGGTTTCATTGTATAGCAACACTGGTCCAATTAGCCGCAAAAATTTGGAAATGGTAATTTTGTGTGAGTTTGAATACATTTTATTTATTTATTTCATTTTATTTATTTATTTAAAACTTTATTGCACTTACACACTAAAACATACAAAATCACAAAAGAACTTAACCTTATGTATATGTAAAAAAGGGCGGTCTTATCACTGAATAGTGATCTCTTCCAGGCACATATATACATACATCATATATATGTATATTTTTAAGGTATTTCTTATAGTTATTTGTGAAGTAATTGGTGACATTTGCACGAATCTTTTCTGTTTTTTTTACGGAAAAAATAAGGAAAATGTAGCGCGTGTTCTTTTGTCACTGTCTATGGATGACATAGTAAATCATAGTAATATTTTAAACGTGAACATCTGTCTGTTACGCTGTCACGGCTAATCGGCTGAAATAATATTGGTGAAATTTGGTACAATTGAAGTCTATAAACTGGGGTAAGGTATAGAGTAAAGAAACCGTTTATCTTTTGAGAACGATGAAAAAAAACAAATTCCATTATTGGGAATACTTAAATGCTTAAGTTGGCGGGTATCACTAGCGTTATATACAGCATTTGAAGAAACATAAAGAAAACAACAAAATTCATGTATAGCTAGAATCCAAGGCTAATATTTTACGGCGTCACGTGAAAAATTTTAAATTACAAGTATACAAGAAATGTAAATAAGTGTAATCACGAGTAGTTATTCAACTCGAGACAGCTTTTTGAACCATGACGGAATTTGTACAAGCAACCAAACACTCTTTATGCCGACGTGTTTGCAGTGAGTGACAAACCGACATTGTTAGTCGTCTCTGACGTCATTAAAGAACAATAAAATTCGCGATGAAAAGATTAATTTTAAGCGCGTATTGTAGTTTGGCAGCATGCCTTAGAACCTAATTTAGGTCACATATTGTACGACACCTTATAGTGAGTAGTATGGTAAACAATAGTACTAGAGATCAATTTGTTTATTCTTTTTGTACAAAAAAATATACATGTGTACCAAAAAGAATATATACATATATCACAGGTATACCAGAGACCAAAATAAGCTTGCGAATCCTATGTCGCGACTCCATAGTCGTAGAGTATGCAATTATTTGTGACTATTCGTTTTAATAATACATATCTCTAAAATATACTAGGCTTGCATACACAGAGGCTTAAATTAAGTGTAAGGTATTGGCTTCTAGGCAAAGCATATTATACAGTAGACTATGATTGGAATAGACTATATAAATTTCTTACAGTGGTGTTGTAATAGGAGACTCAAGTATGCTGACCGGCGTGTTAGGCTGAGTAGAATAGACCACCCTCATACCGAAGTGTCGTTAAAGATGACTAAGGTATGTTGACGTCTGGCACACGGCCGGTCGTAACATAACTAGCCAAAACCTTGTAACATGTTTAAAATATGTTGTGTCGACCACACTTAGAGTGGTATAAGGGTAGGAGAATGATGACGAACTTTTAAAATGAAACTTTTTCTAGACTTCTTCCAGCTTCATACAAGACTGCAACCTAATTATTTAAATATAAAATGTTTAAAAAATTCACCGCTTAGTTTCTTGCTGGTTCTTTTCGGCAAGAGCAACATTTCGAACCAGTGGTACTTTCATTAATTATATTGATCTTTGACAATTCAAGCGGTGGTTGCGGAATGGTTAGGGTAACAGACTTGCGAACGAGAGGCCGTGGGTTCGAACCCGGCCATTACACTACCGACGGGACCCCACTCCTAACACAAGCATTTACCTTAGCTGGAGGGGTTAACAAGTTTACTAGCCATTTGTAACCATTAAAAAAAAACCAAACGAACGAAACTGAAATTACTCTATAAAAATAGTAATTATAAATTTGAGTCTTTATACACCTATATAACATAACGTGTGAAAGTGCTTAGATTATAATGGTTTAACATAGATAAAATTCTTTAGTTCAATAAATATATAAAGCATTTATCGTTTTCCAATCAAAACACAATTTTCATATGTTGCATTATCTCTTAATGTGTTCTAAACAATTAGAAAACGATTTAAATAAGGAATACAAAACCGTTTAATAATCAAACAATTCGCAATGGTTAGTAGTATCATGGTGGATTAAACTCCTTCAGAAAAAAATATTTAAAAACTTAATTTTTTACTAATTTGTACACATCTTGTATTATAGCTACCTTCTGCTATTATGACGATATAGAAAACATTTTCTGTCTGAACAAATTTAATGACTATTATTTTTGCGTTTATATCCGGTCACGTTAATTTATTGTATAACCGATCAATTGACTCACCACTGTCGACACATAATATTTTGATTGATACTTACTTTATTCCAATGACTCAGAATAAAATTAACTCTAAGCAAAATTAATGCTATAATCTGCGATAAAAGAAAATAGAAAAAATTTATATATTAATAAATATAGAGTGTACCGTTTCTATATTAAACACATGCATGATTCTTAAAATCGCATCCTCTATAAATCTCACCTCCACTACACTACAGAAGCTCTATACACATTCACTACCACAATCTCAACAACCGTATCGCTCGGTAAACGAAGCGTTGTCAAGATTAGTTACTTTTTTCTTTAAGTCTGTACTTTAAGAAAGAACTTAACTAACTTATGTTCGAATATGCTTTTAAGACCAAACTAATGTTCAGTTTAATGTTTATAACTACTATTTTAAATAAAATGCCAATTTCAAACAGTTCTTATTATTTCTTTACTACATTATTGTACTGATATTTCGCCAATATGCACTTTATTTAAATATAGTAATTATTGCAATAATAACATAATTACACTAAATTCATTTCACTTCTCGGTTTTTTCGTTGCAAAACTTTCATAAATCCTCCTTATACGTAATAGTATAAAATTGCTATAACAGTATTTCATACAGATTGGAATCATCAAAAATGATTCTTACATAAAGTGCAAGTTTAATTTAATAATCATAACAAAACAATTTTATCATGTCTTCAATACCTTTGTGAAAGTATTTTGGAAATTATACTCGCGTAGCTTCCCAAACGCTACTCATCCAAGTTGGATTCGGTGAATGACCTTTTTCTCAAAATTGAACTAACCTACCCGGACTGTATGTCCCAGGTACATACTCGACTAGGATTTCGAGTACAGAGTTTCCAACGATAGCCGGGTGGAGCGGAACAAGTCAGTTAGACATATTTTTCGCCTTGCTGATGTTTATTTTTAGGCTCACCTGCTAACTGGCCCGTTGGCGCAGTAGTTTGAGTTCCTGCCTTCAGGTCCGCGGGTCACGGTTTCGATTCCCGCTTCCCGTTCGATTATATTTGTATTTAAGTATGTATTTAAAAAGATATGTAAGTATATATTCACCAGTAATCTGTCACCCATAACAGAAGTAATTAAGTTACTTACTTTGGGGACGGACGTGTGTGTAAGTGTCCCATATATTTATTTATTATCAGAGATAGACTCCACGGATTCTATCTCCTACCTATATATTTATTATTATAAATATATTTATATCTATATATTTATATATATTTTTACGAATCCTGCATGTATATAGTAGGTATGATAACCGATTGTCCACTCTACATTTAGCATTATATATATTTTCTATTTTACTTCATCGCGGATTATAGCAAAATAATTTTATTATTACTTTTATTTACTTGTATTAAACTCACTGCTTTCACTCATTCTAATTGCGGCAAATAGATAAACGCGGCAGCTAAAACTAGTTTATGTAATATATTTAAATTAATTTCGTTTAATTGAACATGTAAGTATAATTTGTATAATTATACATAGAAACCCGATAAGCATCAGCTAGCTTAGAATATATTTACCCTCGATTTAAAAAATACTTTATTATATTCGACAGTTTATTTAATACTACAATATGAGTTAATCTTTTATATATATGTGTATTTTCTTTATTTCTGAAATGGCTTAAACGATTTTCATGAAATTCAGCATCTAGAGGGTTTTGGAGATCGATCTAGCTACTTTTCATTCCAAAAATGTATTATCTCTGTTTTCAGGCACTGAAAAAAATGCTAAAATGTGAATAGAATGCAAATATATATTAGCTGTCATTTGTAAAGTTGTAATAGCTCATTAAGGAACTTAAGATGTAAAAATACCCCGGATCAAGCCCCACCTGCCAATTTTTTTTTTCATTTTTTCAAGTTTCAATTCACCCAGGTACTAAAAATTAAAATATCAATATTGCTCCAGTAAGCTGTGGAATTGTAACATACAGACAGAAAGTCACATAGATTAAATTTATTTAGGTTCTTTAGTACTTATTATTTTATTTACATTCACTCTGAACCTTTGGTATTCTAAAATATAAATAAATACAAAAATAGAATAAACTGCTCATTTTTTAATATAATATTTTAAGCATTATATTTTATTGTTCATAATCATATTAGGTGTTGATTATATAATAATAATTTCAGCTCGATTTCTTACAGTATAAATAATAATTTCAATTATCTCTATACAAAAAAATTATATCTATCTTTCGCTCAGTTCAGACTTGATAAAAGAACAAAATAAATTAGGAATTTTTTCCGTTATAATATTAATAAGCATTGCTAAATAAATACAGAAGTACACAAGTGTGTAGCTACTTGTGAACTCGATAGCGGTTAACATTGACCTTTTCTAGCATGTGGCGGGCGCCGATCATACCATGCTATCAATCATGCGAGATTTTATCAGCTACAAATATTTTCGTAAAAATTCTCATTAGAAATACGCATTTAATTTAATATGATTATGTAAGCCGACTTTTAGCAATTCACGCTTTGCAGTTATGTATTCCTTATCTAATTTACTTTCAATATACTATACACCAATTAAGAAAATATATTTTATAATAGTTTTGTATTTGAAACTAGCTGGCTCCCGCTGTTTCACCTACGGTGCAAAATTTATATGGAAAATACAACGTTTTTAAACGGTTTACCTAGTTTTAGACCATATACTAATTCTGGAAAACTCATATCAACTATTTTGATAACTATACTATTAGTATATATTTTTTTGTTAAAAATTAAAATAAAATAAATAAATATATGGGACACATGCAATTTATCACACGCTTTTCGGTGAAGGAAAACATCGGGATATGTGTACACTACCAATCCGCAATGGAGCAACGAGGTAGGGCTTAGCTTCAATTCTTCTCGTCAAAAAAGCAGTGAGGAGGCCTATGCCCAAAATTGTGGTAATAAAAGGCCATTACTTTTAAGTCAGACAACACTTTTTTAAAATAAAGACCAAGTGCCTAAGGAGTATAACATAGAATTTATTGAAATTTATCCAATAGTCTATATAGGTAGCTGTGATGTACAAATAACTGCACATATGCCTCAGGCATTTTGTTAAAATACATACCAAATAATCTTTATAATAAAATTGTTCCGCTGAGTTACTAAATCCATATGTATGTACAAAAAGCTCTCGTATAATTAACATTAAGATTTCGACGAGTTCGTGACCATCATAATTATATAGCAAACGTTGACCTACGCTTTTTAAATAACGGTTTGTTACTTTTATATATAATTCTGCGTAAAATTGCTATTAAGAACTGAATTATATTTTTCACCTATAGAAATAACAGAAGCAGGTAGCCAGGCGTGGCTGTAAACAAAATACCCGTATTAAACAAATTTCTAACGTCGATATGTGTTCATCTTTTTTTTAAAACTATTTTTATATAAAGCTGTGATGGCCCAGCGGTAACACCGTGCGACTCTTTCCAGGAGGTCACGGATTCGAACCCGCGCACACGCCAATGAGTTTTTCTGTTAAAACTTATGTGTCTCATTGATAATTGCAATTTATCACACGCTCTTCGTTGAACGGAACACATCGTGCGGAAACCTGCATATCTCTAGAGAATTCTGGAAACATGAGTCACCTACCAAACCGCATTGGCGCAGCGTGGTAGGTCTTAGCACCAATCCTTCTCTCCAAAAATTAAGAGAAGAAGAAGTGGCCTATTTCCAGCAGTGGGAGAGTAATAGGCCGTTACTTTACTTCTCCTTTTTTCTATTTTTATTTTTAATAATAAAAAATGACATTTTTCCCATGAAGAATGAGTTTAGCAATACAATGCGGAAATGAAGCCTTCTTGCGCATGTCTTATATAGAAATATCAATATGGTTTATTGAGATTAGATATAAGTTGTACATATTTGAATAATTTCTCAATATCAAACGAAAAATGTACGTATTGCTCTGAAAATGTGGAATCAATGAGAATACAAAATCACGTCGTATCAGATAGCAATGACAAAATCTTACTATTTATAAGAATTATATTCCGGAAACAGCAACCGCCGAGTTTCTTGCAGGCTCTTCTCGGTAGGAACTATTTTCTGAACCAAAGTTGACGTTTCAAAAGAACTTGTTCAGAATTTTATTTCAATGTAGAATACTAGCTTTTATCTGCAGCTTCGTTTATTTGGACTGTTTTCGCGTGCTCGCCTTATTCTACATCGATATTGGTTCAGCGGGTTGGTCGTGAAAGAGTAACACACATACATCCATACTCACAAACTTTTTAGTTTTGAATTTCATATAATCCCACTGAGGAAAGGCAATAAAAGGGATTGGAATATAGAACCCACCACGCTTCTCAAATGCAGATTAACTAGTTTCAGGACAATTTCCTTTACTGATAGGCAATGTTAAATTCTATTGGCAGTAGGTAAATGACTTCTCGTGGAATTATTTCATGTGACTTTTATACATATTCGAGTATTACGTGAGTGTCGTATTCAATTATATAAATTAAATTCCAAATATATGGTAAATTAAGTTAAAAAAATACTTTTTTTGCACGAGTGCTGTAATAATAAAATCTTTTATATAATATGATAATTATTATTTTAAATTTGTGTATAAACGTATCTATAAATAACTAACCTTGACTAACATAGTTATAGAAGAACAGAAATGACGCACATAATTATACTGTACATTTGATAATCTATAGTTTATAAATGTCATCATATATTTTAAATCCATCTATGTATGTCACAAAGATTTTCCCCCGTAAATCCCGTACCCGTGTATGTTATTCCGGCGTATAAGGAATAATTGTGTCAAATTTCATCGCTATTGGTTAAGCGGATTCGCAGTGAAATAGTCCCATATATTTATTATTATATTTATTCTCAGTGGTTTTGTCGGAGAGCAACTCTAATAGTGGCGTTTATTTTATTCTCTTGACGAATTCGACCGTGGCCGCCAAATTTGCCCGCCACGGACTTGTGATTTTAGACGGATGCCTTCGTTGAATGACAGCAAAAAAAACAAAAAAACTTGGTTATAAGAAGTTAAAATCAAGAAAGAGTAATTATTTTCTTGGAGTTTTCTGCCGTACTTTTGAAACCATATCAACCTTAACCAAGTTTACAACATATTATAAACAATCCCCTGGCGTGTTTCTCTCGTTTATCTGTTTGTTCGCAACAAAATCAAGAATCACTGATCAGATTTTCATGCGGTTTTCATCAACACAGAGTAATTCATAAGAAGTTTACAGGGAATATTTGTTAAGTTTATTCTAATTGTCGACAATTTAGGAAAGAGTACAGGTGTGAGTCTTTTAAAATTAGTTAATCTATCGAAAAATTTTGATTCTTTTTAAAGTGAAATTTCCCAATCGAAGCTCAAAAGGTCTTTGGTAGAATATAAATGGCAATATATTAAAAAAAATTAATGTGCTCTGCTAGCAAATTGCCCTCTATAGCATATATGAAATGTAGGTACTGGCTATACAAGTTTTTCACCTAATCTTCAAAAATATTCTTAAAAGAGTTTTTAAATTGTCTTAAGAAGAAAAAAAATCCTTTTTGCCGTCATGTTTAGGCAAAAATGAGGCACTTTAGCCCTTGAAGTTTCATATAAAATATAGCTACTAATTAACTTTAAGTATCTTTAATGGAATTTATAATTGGTTTAATATGCAGAGGTTAATCGAAAAATGTGGTTCACTGTGCTCGAAATGTCCTTGACGTAAGCATAAAATTGGTATGTTATAACAAGTGTTCTTATTATTTTGTATTCAATGATAGTCACTTATTTGTTTTTACGATAAAACATATGTTGCAATTAAATTAATATATTATCTAATTATGCAGCGTTTTAAAAGTCAGAAATATTGATTTGATATTAATTTAATTATTTTATGATCCATTCACCGGATATTCTCTATGTACAAACAACAAAACAACAAACAAATACTTTAGAAAATAAAAATATGTGAAATATATATTTGACTAGCAATCGCCAGGGGCTCCGTCTGCATACAAAAACCTTAATATAGTATTTTCATAACCGTAAAAAAGCCTACAAATTTTACGATGTAGCAATATCGTTAATACCATGAACCGGAAGTATTGTTCCACTTAACATAGGGATCTAGCTAGGATCTTTAGAAATTAAAAGAGAGAGAGAGAGAGAAAGCATATTTTTATATATATGACAATGGACGGAATTACTCGTAGCTCTGTATTGTTAACATGAATGTAGCATCCTTAACAGATCAGGGGTATAATAGCTTAAGAAAAATGCAAAAAATATTGTTTAAGAATATTCTCTTTAAAATTACACATAATATCTGAGTCGATTTATCGTTGTTAGTACGTCAGGAAATCTCAGAGCAATCTCTACGCAAATAAAATATTCACACGACGCAGTATCATTAAGTTGTAAACACATTGTATTATCTGAGGCATTAATGAGATTTCTCTAATGACATCTAGCAATAACAAGCCAACAACAGGCAGAATACCGTAACACGTGATATCAAATGACGTTTGCGCTTTTTCGATGTATATCTAAAGAACATTTGACGTATACGCGATAGACTTAGATTAGACTTATCTACAAAAAGTTGAAAAAATTAAGTATAATAAATATGCTTATATGGAAAGCATATTTATTAATGCTTGGATTTGATAAGCCTTTCAGCTTCAAACAAGACTACGGTTAAATTATGGAAATTGAAAATGTTTAAAAATTGACCGCCGAGTTTCTGGCTGATTCTTCTCGGTAAGAAAAACATTCCGAACCAGTTGTAGATAAATGTAATCTATGACACTTCCCAACTTTCTTCAAATATTTTCATAACAAAAATCTCGTGACTCCGGTCGGCCGTGACGGAAACTCATACGTTTTTGCAATCTTAATATTTGTATGGATTATATTATTAACTATATCATTATTTTGCTATAAATAGCGTTTAGGAAATAAAATCTATTAAATATTGAATTTGGTGTGTATTATACGGTCTATAACGTTTTCAGAATGCCATCAGGAGACAAAATCCTGAAGCCTTCTTGCAGAGAGTACTCTTACAAAAATTTAATTTTACAATTGTCTTATCCTTAATAGGCGAAGATTTATAAGTTACAATAATAACTATCGTTATTATTGCTTATTAACCTTGCGAAATTCTAGGAAAACTTAAGGATAAATGACATTCTAAGAAATTGAAATATAAAATTCAGGATTAATTCTTATAGAGCAACAACTATGCACTGAACACTAATTTTTAATAATCAGAAGTAATTATGCTAACCTTTAAAAATGTTGTTTTATAAACCTTTAATTGTATGCCATAAAATATTTAGATGACTATTATACTAGTATTTTTGTAAGGAATTTGTCAAAAAGCATCACCTAGATATCGTTAATTATCGCACGTGGGACGTTGAGAAATTCAATGTCAATGAATATACAATTTTATATACAGTCTGATGTATTTATGGACTGACGACCTCAAAAAGATCGTGGGGAGCCGCTGGGTCCAAGCGGTACAAGATCGTGTGGTATGGAGATCCCATGAAGAGACCTTCGTCCAGCAGTGGACGTCCATCGGCTGACAAAGAAGAAGATGTTTTTATTTAATTTTATTACAATGGAACAGTAGAGGTCACTAACTCGTTCGTTACTCCCAGTTTAGACAGAATACCAGCAGCATTTATGCTGAACCTTTTTACTATTGCGATATTATTTTTACGTTTTATTTAATGTAACTTTAACTATTGTATTCTTGTAGTAGTAATAGTTTATTCATTCAAATAGCCAATCGAAATCTATGGATTGGCAAATAAATCTAGCTTTTTTGCAAAAGCACTCATAAGAAAATGCGATATTGTTACTTACTCGTACATCTTTATCTCGTTGGTATAACGAGTACCAAACTGCTTAACACTTGCCCACCCTTGAAAGCCGTCAATTATTGAAGCATTTAAAAATATTATAAAACTTGAATTCAACGTTTGTTCAGTGGCAATTTAAATATATAAATGATAAATAAAAAAATTGTAGGCGTATCAAATATTTATATTTACTTATACTTGTTTTTATTTCACAATATTTCACAACATTTTACAACTATATAATTCCAAATACATATTTTGTCTCTCTTGTGTCGTTTTATCTATGCTCGGATTTAAGTGTTAAAAGTAAAAAATATAAAAGTTTAAAAAATAGTAGATAGTTAATTAAATCAGATAGGTATTTTATAAATTTTTACTAAGAATTTGACATATAAATATTTACCCGATAATCAAATTATTTATATTTTCATTTATAATGTTAATTACATTATATTATCAAACATTTGTTTAGGTAAAAGTAAGCAAAAGTATCTCCACCATTTGATTAAAATAAAATAGTAATTTAACGCCAGAAATAAAAGCACATAAAAATAGAGGTCAGGGTGGAGTATGCTATCATTTAGCTAACAAATAGCCAATTTGCCAAAAAGCCCGCACCGTGCAAAGGTCATGCCATTGAAACTGACCATTGTGGAAATCTAAACGTAATTTACAAGTGAAAGCGACGATTATTACTAAAAAAATCTTGAATTTTTTTATAATATAAATGTATGGAACGATAAGACTTTATCTATACTAATATATAAAGCTGAAGAGTTTGTTTGTTTGATTGTTTAAACGCGCTAATCCCAGGAACTACTGGACCGATTTGAAAAATTCTTTCAGTGTTAGATAATCCATTTTGTAGGCTATAAGCTATATAACGTCACGCTAGGATGAATAGGAGAGGAGCAGCAATCAAAAAAAATACGAAAACAACAAAATTTTATGCTTTCCTTGCGTGCGCTAAGTAAACGGTGAAAGCTAATCAAAAATCATGTATAATAAAATTGTTCCCCTCTAAATAACGCAGCCGAATCATATGACAGCATGTTTATAACGTGTTGTGCCGACCCCACTTAGAGTGGGATAAGGGCGGAAAGATGATGTTTCCCTCTAAAAGTTGTAAATAAAACGACACGCGACAGCATATGTCTAGCTTTTAAGGTTAACCCACTTTAACCATTTTTATGGTTATCAAAATACCATATTACGATTTCAATGTTTCCTCGGCGGGCGGAGCGGCTGGCGATTGCTTGTAATATATATCTAATTACATTTAGTTATTACTGTCTTGTACACGGTCGAAGAGTAGATATGTCCACGCATTTTTATCATCTAAGTAGTCCTTAACAATATAGTACGTTTTCTATATAAGTCTTTTTTAAGAGTGTTTTAGACTGCTGAAATGGCAAAGCTAAAATGGATTTTAGCTTTGCCATTACAGCGGAATTTTATAATAGAATCTTATACCTAAACCCACTAACGACTAACGAACTTTCGCAAGACGCAAAGTAAGAATATTACAACGGCGACACCATTAGGAACACAATTTTGCCACGAGATGTGATATTAGAATTAACTATGAGCTTGTTAACTTAGACGTTAAGTTTTAATGCCAAGATTAATCTCGTTAATCACATCGAAATAACAGACGGTTGAATTTTACTTGTACGAAAAAAAATAATTAGAAATTTTATATTTAAACATATTCTCATAGTATCTACGAATTTTGTTCTAAATATATTTATTATTAAATTTAAACGTAAAATTCTTGACTTTACAAAAACAACATATCCAAATTCATGATTTATATAAAAATATCTGTTCAAAATACAAGACCAGCTAGTATAATTGAGGAAAAAGTAAAATATTCATTTATTTCGCCTTCTGTCTATGAGGAGGTATATATGTTTTATAATTAGAGTGTATTTGCAAGTCACGTGCATAGAAACAAATAGAGACATTTTGGTACATAATAATGAAATTAATTGGTAATCAACAATGTTTTTTCATAGTATTATGTGATAATTGTAAATGTATGAAAAACTAGTAATATCCCGCGGTTTCAACCGCGTACATACCAATCTCATGGCAGTGGAAAGTCTACTAAGTCGGACTATAGATTTACTTTTGTTAAATATATCACCAATATATAAAAGTTTCCGCAGTGCATGCGATGACAGATTTTTATGACTAATTTTTTACATCTTTATCCTTCACCTGTATTATAATATAGCTATGTTGCTTAATAATAATTAATTTCCAGTGGTGAAAGAGTTTTTGAAATCGGTCCAGTAGTTTTTGTGTGAAAACATTACAAACATACTTACAAATTTAAATAATCACTACATATTATAAAACAAAGTCGCATTCTTTGTCCATATTTCCCTATGTATGCATAAAACTTTCAAACTACGCAACAGATTTTGATGCGGTTTTTTTAATAGATAGAGTGATTCGAGAGGAAGGTTTGTACGTATAATAACATTCAATACGGAGTAGAGAAATATTGTAATTTTTGAGGTTTCTGTAAATAATTACATTTTTTTCCGCTTACATTGCAAACGTAGGCTAAACCCTACGAGATTTATCAAAATGGTGTACTAAGTATTTGTACACCTTAAAAAGTTCTACAGAAAAGTCCGCGATGGTATATATGTATCTCTTATGGATAACCCACAATAGCAGTTTTTTTCATTTACTTTTTACGAAAAATGATACCTTATGTTCAAAGCAATTTTTATACAATACAGCATTAATCCTTATCCAATTAATTTAATTACCTTAAATAAATACCTTATTTAATTACCTTAAATAAATTGTTGATTTAATATAGATCAATATGGCCGTTTACAGCATGTAATTTAAGTGAACATTTTCGAAGGTATTACAGATTTAAAATGCCGTGAGGACGCCGTGCTTCGCCCTATATATAACACTTCGACTTTAGCAGTGATGTCGCTCTTTCAAGAGTTTGTTTAAAGACATTCTGTAATTAATTGTAAAAATAAAATACATAGGGAAAATGTAAAAGTAAATAAGTAACACACATCATCATCCTCCTGCCCTTATCCCACTATAAGTGGGGTCGGCACAACATGTTGTCATATGATTTGGCTATTTATTTTACGACCGGCCGCCTGCCTGACGTCAACTTACCTTAGTCATATTTTACGACTCCTCGGTAAGAAAGAGGGTGGTCTATTTTACTCAACCGGATACCACACGGTGGGTCAACTTACCTTAGTCGCCTTTTACGACACTTCGGTAAGAAATGAGGTTGGTCTATTCTACTCAGCCGGATACCACACGGCGGGTCGACTTACCTTATTCGCCTTTTACGACACCTCGGTAAGAAATGAGGGTGGTACTATTCTATTCAGCCGGATACCACACGGCAAAAAAGTAAATAAGTAAAAATGTACTATATGAATTTAGATATTCCAAAGACAGCAGGAAATCATCTTGGTATAGGGAAAGGAAATTTTTTTTCTCCAAATTTAAGGCTTGCGGGTCACGGGCAGTAATGAATAAATCAAAAGTACTGGATCGATTTTAATCATTTTTTTTACACTGACTGACATGGAATATATATTTTATACCCGTGCGAAGCAGGGGCAGGCCGCTAGTATTAGTATAGAAGAACAACAATATAAACTACTTTTTATACAGTCATCAAATGAAGTACGTACAGATTTAAATTTCTTGTAGTTGTTTCGTTGTAGAATAAACGATAATAGAAACAGTGTTTAAAAATATCTAATGTCCAGACTTGTAAAGACATTATATGTTACTCAGTAAATAAGCAAAGACGTTGTCACAAATGATTGTTTAGGACTTGTTCGAAAGATTTGTTCACTACGTGCCTAAGAGCTAACGGTACATACGGTTGTTTTCATACTCTAATAGCTTATTTACTTATCCATACTCGTTTGTTTACACTTTACAATGTTATAATATTGTAAATAGGGGTATTCTGTTTGACTGTTGGGATTTCTTTTAGTATTTTTTATTATCGTTTCGCATAGTCATTAAGTATTAGCTCTCCTTGCATCGTTACCCCAATGGGGGACGTGACCTTTTCATGAATGCTTATTATTCATGATCTTCTAGCTTTTCTTGTTTTTGGCCACGTGGATGTCCTCGGATACTATTGGTTTGAGTCTGGTGCGGATTTATTCTGACCAGCACAAAGGATTACGTCATTTCGGGGTCTGGCATAACTTGGTGTTAGCTCTAACGGCTTTAAAATCTTCACCGGATGAGACTGGTTAGAGCAAGCAGGGAAATAAGGAAAATAGAGTGCTTAAACTTGGAGACCGTCGGAAGGCATGTGTATGGAGACATGTGGAGGGCTGGTAGTATGACTGTGATTAGTCATAACGTCAACGGTCAACATATCAATGATGCGTGAAGCCAAGACTGACAAACGTCAGAAAACTGGACCTTTATATACGCTATGGAAGACTGTGTTTTTAGACAATTCTGTATATTTTTAGTTTTTGTGTTTGCCATCGTGTTTTGATTGTAATTGATTGCGCGTATATTTTATTCCGTTTAAAGAGATAAACTATTGTGGGTAGGTTGTGGTGGCAAGCACAACTTGTGGCTGTCGACAATTCAGTTCTGTAGTCTATGAAACGTGACACGTCTGACTTTTGAAACCTGTGCATACGCAACAATCGAATATTTGTTGTGGTAAAGAAGTTTTAGTGTTATTTTGTTGCTGAGTTACATCCATAGAGTTTATCTACATGATTACGGTAGCCAGACTAAAATGTGACCTATTACAATAAAGTGAAAGCAAATGAGGCTGTATTTATTAGGCTGGCTAGGCTTGAAGCTGTGTTCGATTCCCGCCGAATGCCAACATTTTCTATAATATGAATTCGTTGGTCTTGGAGCCTATGTATATATTTAAAAAATATAAGTATAGATTCACCAGTTGTCTGTTTAGCATAATACAAGTATTAAGTTACTTACTTTGGGGACGGACAACCGTGTAAGTGTCCCATATATTTATTTATTATTATTATTATTTATCCGTCTCATCATTATACATATAAACGCTTGAGCTTTTGCCTTGGGTACCATATAAAATGCTTTCGTGTTATTACGCCGTCGTCGAACTCTATAAAATATACAGATTTTATTAGGAAAAGCTTTTTTATATTTACAAATAAGGAGTGGTAGCCGCAACTTTATTCATATAATCATATAATCAAAATCAAGTTCTTGTATAAGTCTGTCTACAAAATTGCTAACTATTACTTTTATTTTTATTATTATTTGGTATCCGGTTATTTGGAATAGACCACCCTCTTTCTTACCAAGGTGTTGTAAAAGGTGTCTAAGGTAAGTTGACGTCAGCTAGACGCCAGTCGTAAAATACCTAGCCAAATCATGCGACAACATGTTGTGCCGACCCCACTTAGAGTGGGATAAGGGCAGGAGAATGATGAGGCGTATAAGAAGTCATAATAAATCATAGTATCGCTGCTACATCGAACCTTTATCGGTATTATAGTTATATAGCGAAACAATAATATAAATTTATGATTTTGTAAGCGAAGGTACAAGAGCTGCGAAAAGCGAAAATTTATTTGTCGCTACTGAGATTCGGTAACAAACTGGAATAAATATTAATCTAAGGTTATTGTATCCACTGTTAACAGCTTTGCGGAGGTCAGGCGGCCATCGCTCCATGTAAAAGATGTTAGTTGTTACATATGTATTAGAATAATAAAGTGACCCTGTTTAAAATGCCGGGAATATCAAATAGATTAAGAGGTATGATGAAAACCATATGATCGAACGGCTTGGATACTTTTAACGTAATATAGGACAAATAATAAGTTACAACCCGGGTCATCTCTACTTGGGCTTCAATACCGAAATAAAAAATAGCCCTTTAATTTGCAACATCTTAATTCAATAAATAACATCGACCCATTACTGCACTTGGAAGTGAAGGACAAACAAACTAATACACATATTTTCACATTTATAATAGTTATTATAAAACTTTTTCTTCTTCTTCGTCAACCGATGGACGTCCACTACTGGATATAGGCCGTTTGGACCCAGCGGCACTCCGCGACCCTTTTGAGGTCGTCAGTCCATCTTGTGGGGGGTCTGCCGACACTGAGATATTCTAAACGTTTACTGTATTTATACTAGGGGTACTGTATTTATGTAGGGTAATAGTAGATTTATGTAAATTGTGTTTAAAAGATCGCTCGATTGCAAAAAAAAAAAACTAGTCTGTTGGGAACTTTACTCGCATGCGACTCGTAAACCAGCCGAGACACACTAAATTAATTTTCTAGAGAGACAGCATTGTCTCCATCTTTTATGATTAACTTACAATAACTTTTATGGTCAAAATTTCGATTTGGAACAATTTTGTGACAGACTGATTTCCACTCGGGCGAAGTTTAGGTATTATGATATATGCGAAAGATATAATCATGGCATACTTGTTAATTTTATGCTATTTCACTATCATATACGAGGGATTATATCAAAGAGATTAATGAGCTATTTAAGTACACTCAATTTGCAGTGCTTCTGTCGGTTTGTGCGTCAATCATAATGCTTTGATAATAGAAGTAAGTGTGTGTGATAAAAGTCATTAACAAATTAAAATGAGAAAAGAATAAAAATATCACAATGAACTTTATTTATACCTTTAACTGAAATTCTATTTTATATTTTGCATAATAAAGCCATGTAAAATAAAAACAGATAAAAAGATTTACATAATAAATAGAATACATAATAAATAATATATAGATTACAATTAAGACATAATAAGATTTTTATATTTGAATTATAATTGTAAAATAATGTGATAATAATAGATTTATATTTCCGTAGCAAAGAAAATCTATGGATAAAAATGTAGGCATAACAGCGCTTGCCATTGACATTTCCCCTCCGTCTGGAGGGAACAACCCCTCAATTATTAAAACCCCGCTGTGACTGCGGTAAAAATATACTTTATGCTTTCTTAAGGAACTGTTATTGTACTTCATCAAATAAAAATGGATTATTATCGTCATAATAAAAAACATAAATCAATCTAGAAATAAAAGTACAGTCAAATATAAAGGTACAGTCCGATAGCAAATATTTATGGTAATAGCAAATTGCATACTGTATTGTCTCAAAAAGACGTATGTATTGACTTCGAGAGATATTAGATCTACCTTTCTTTTTCAGAGCCACTAAATAAAATTCATGAGATAAAGTAAGTAACGGCCTGTTACTATCCCACTGTTGGGCATAGGCCTCCTCTCTCCGAGCTTAGACCTATCACGCTGCTCCAATACGGATTGGTAGGTTTCACATATCCCTAGGATATGGGTTCCTCACGATGTTTTCCCTCACCGAAAAGCGTGTGATAAATTGCAATTATCAATTAAACACAGAGAAACTCTTTACAGACAGACATTAATGAGTTTTTCTATTAAAAACAGACCGGGCAAATATTAATGAGTTTTTCTTTTATATAACTATACGAATCTAAACTTCCTTCTCATTATTTATTGGGATACTACGAATATCTTTTATACACGTAGGCCTGCGTATAAATCCTCTACTTTAATAAATTAACTCTATGATAGAGACCAATTTAAACTTTAGGTTGTAATATGAACGGTCTGCAATAATATCTGTTTCAGATTTCTAAGATAAAAGCATCCAGTCATTTTTTTTTTTATCAATTTTTTATTAACCGATATACAATCTGAGCCTTTATTATACAGCTCCGGTCATTTAATATCACGTATATGATTGTTATAAGAAGATCAGTCGATGCCGTTTTTGTTGTATTGTATTTATGATTAGGTAGGTATCTAATAATGGTTGTATTCTCTGCATGTAAATGTGTAATCTACGTACATCATCATTCATACATAGAGAATATCATTACTAAAGTACAAAAATACAAGCTTTTATCCGCGACTTCGCGTAGACTGTTGTCGTGTGAAAAGTCGCTAATAGATGGCGCTTTTCAATGTCATCCTATTCCTGTAGAATTAACGGGATTTCTATAGTCTTTATGTTATCCCGGTGTATAAGGAATAATTGTGCTAAATTTCATCGATATTGCTTCAGCGGATTCGCCGGGAAAGAGTTAGAAACATACATCCATACTCACAACCTTTCGCATTTATAATAGTAGTTGGATAGGATAAAACAGAAACAAAAGACTTTCGTTTTTTATAAGCAAAGAAAAAGTTAAAATATAACCGACATTTACGCATCAATTAATTTTTTTTAGCCTGTTAGAAGTACGGTCGTTAAGTGAGTTTTTTTTATATTCTAATTTTGTACTTTCACCCCCGTTACTAAAATTTGGTATGATGTGATGGTTCGCATCGAAAGGAAATCATCATCCTCCTGTCCTTATCCCACTCTAAGTGGGGTCGCACAACATGTTATAGACCGACCGCCTGCCTGACGTCAACTTACTTTAGTCGTATTTTGCAACTCCTCGGTAAGTAAGAGGGTGTTCTATTCTACTCAGCCGGAGAACACACGGCGGTTCGGATCGAATGAAAAAATTTTCAAATAGATTTTTTTAATCTTACTTTTCTTATACGTGGTATGGTTTTATAACTTACATAGCCCATAGTATCTAGCAATCTATTTTATGTACAAGAAGTGAGAGTCAATGACTCTATATTGTTAATAAACATAAGATAGACATGATGATGACAAATTTAGTATTTTATTTGGGTGAACCAGGACAAGAAACAAATATTTGTTACGAGGAGTTATAAAAAAAAAATCATGAGGAAAATTAAAAAGAAGCTCGTCCTGAAGGCTGTTTGTTTAATTAACCTATGCTAGTTATGCTAACATCTCTGTAGGATGTAATTGAAGTGCATGATGTAAAAATACCAGGAATGGCTCTACACGGAAACATATTTAGTATTGTATTTGTTTTCTTAACATCTCGAGTGCTACTGCTGTTTGACTAATATCTTATAATTTTACAAGTTCTAATAATTAATACCCTTACTACTAACATTATTAATTATTAATTACCGCGGGGTTGGGATTTACGAAGGAAAAATTTTATGACACAAGGATTTCTACGCAGGCAAAGCCGCGAGCACAGCTAGTATAATATAAAATTGCCCATTTTCCCTGGGAACGAGCACCTAATACTTAAGTATCGTGAGCACGAGGCTGATAATATTTAATATAATAGAAAATATTAAGATTTCGTAGGGAAATGATTCGCGCAGAAGATGTATCATTGAAATTTTAAATCTTATTGCTAATATGATAACAACGCGACGAAAGAAAAACACATGTATTTTTTCAAAAAATAAACATTGTACAAATTACAGTCCTCAGAAATAAAAATAAAAATTGAATTATCAGGTATACCAGGATCTACTTCAGTATTGCAGATTATAATTTTAAATCGTGATTCGACAGAGGCGTAGTCGTGAGATATGTAATCAGTGAGACATTTATCATCAAGAAGTAATTTCCATAAAATTGATAATACTCATACAAACATCAAGATTATATTTAATATAACAATGTGACATGGAGTAATACAATAAATTCTAAAAATATCTTACTATAGAATAGACACAGAGTTATTAAACTAGAGTAGAGAAGCCAGCCTAAAATATGTCCATCGACAATAAAAAGAAAACAAAACGAGACTTATTATCTGTCTCTCTTTTTTATGTGTGATTAGACAAAGACATGTATATACTTAGAGTTTCATGTTCCCTTTTATTATTTATTGCGACACTCTCACTTACAGACGTGCCTAAGACTTATCTAGTATAATAACTTTATTACAGTAGATCTATAGCCAAAGACATGTATAATAATATTGTAGTGTTCAGATGAAAATTAAAACGACTATTCTATCATAGGATAATTAGATTATCCAGACATTACTTATCCAAAAAACAGTTCATTGAGACGATACTAAAATCAAACAAATGGAGTCATAAACAATTATAATCGAGAACAATAAATTAAATCCCACAATCAGGGCCTTGCTTATGCAAACGTATGAAAGAATGATTTGGTTTGGATTATTTAATAATGAAGTGTTGTAGATATAATTAAAATAGTCTTTGATTTATTTTAATACTTTTTAGTTAATTTTTTTAATCTCAACTTCACGTCACTTGTTCATAGTCCATTGTATAAAAAACTACATCAACCGTTTCATCATGACGATATATTTTTTTGCATAGTGGAATGGCCTCCAAATTAATATTGTAATTAAACAAACAGAACAACAGTGTAGTTATTAATAATCTTTAGTACTTAACATACACCGAACGTAGATTTATAGCGATAAACACATGTTTAAATTTAAATGTAAGTGAAGCTTAAATTTGCACTAACAAATAAATAGTAGTATAACATTTCTAGTCTAAGGCTTCTTATCATTTTTGGAAAGAAGAATTGGAGCTTAGGACCACCACGCTGCTGTAATGCAATCTCGCAGTGGAAACATGTCCCAGTCATAGAGTCATTCTCCTGCCCTTATCCCACTCCACTCCTTATCCCACCCAAGTGGGGTCGGCTCATTAAAACATATCCCAGATATATGTAATATGCCTGTCAATGTGTAACTTTGTATTGTATAACCTGGGAAATGAATTCTGCAGGTTATTTTTGCCAAAAGCGGGTAATGAATTCACTAAATTGATATTATTAGATTTAGTAAATATCGAAGCTTATAGTTTTTTTTTGTAAGGATAACGCAGGTTCTTTATTTGTCCATCTAAGTTTTTCTTTACTCACACTTTTGAACATATGTCTGTTCAGAGAATTATTTGTCCATAATTTATAAAAGTACATGTTAAAAGGTAATATCTAAGATAAAATAATCGTAATGTTTTGATAAAAACATGTAGTTTTTGTAACTACCCACGTCATAGTTATTTTATTTTAAATTTAATATTTCAAGATCTATATAATAAATGCATTCATGGCTTTAAAATTAGAAATTTAATATGTTTGATTTTTAAATGTTATGTTTGAATTTTTAGTTTTGTCTTTTATTTAGATTTATTAACGAAAATTAAAATTTGAAATAAATGTTAATAAAATTGTTATTTTTATCATTTTTCTTGTAGTCAATATAAAATTGGCGTTAAAAACTTCGAATATGATGTTATTGGTCAGTTAATACAATAGTCGTAAATAAGGTAGTTAATCTATAAAAAAAATCCGCAATCAATTTTAGCTTTGCCATTACAGCAATTTAAAAACACTATTAAAGACCGGCTGATACAGAAAGCCTGCTATACTTTTGAGGATTATTTAGACGATAAGAATGCTTGGATATAGATATTGCTCGACCCTGTATAAGATAGAAACGATTAAATGTAACTAGTATTAAGAATTGTATTTTTAAAAGAGCAACCGCCGAGTTTCTTGCTGGTTCTTCTCGGTAGGAACAGCTTTCCGAACCATCAGTAGAGTTGACGATTCTAAAGCACTTGTTTACAAGTTTATTTGAATAAAGAATATTTTGAATTTGAATTTGTAAGGAATTATATGATATAAGAGGTTATTGGTGAAATTGAAGTGGTATGATATTTTTGATATGGAGAGTCTAAGTCTGGTAGACACTGGCGAGTTAATTTTTTTTTTCGAATTGACTGTATGCTGTTAGCCCTAACGGCTTTTACAGCGTCACCGGTCGGGACGGGCGAGCGCAGAAGCATGTAGAAGTTGCGAAATGCGGAGAGTAGAGCGCAGAAGCTCTACTATCGTCGGGGAACGTCGTCCTTAGGGTGCTTTACACACACAGCGTCTTCGTCCGCGAGACGCTGTGTGTTACGTGTTTCTGTGTTTGCGATTGTTATTTGATCGTCAGGGTCATATAGAACGCTTTTTGGACGCCTATATATTCAGTGGTCAGACTTAACTGGGATGTAGGTGGAAGCAACTGAAAAGAGAGGGTTTTGGATGTACCTCAGATTTGTCAAAATAAGACTTCAAAAAACGTTTAAAGAGGTGATTAATGATAGGGAGGTTGGGGCGAGTTAAAGGGAAGGAGAGTGTCATAGTTATTTGTCTCGCTGTTAAAGCTGCTATAAGCTTGCAAAGTATGCTGTTAATAGTTGAGATGAGTTATTAGGATTTCGTAGCTTTGCGTTCTAAACACTCAATTGCCATTTAATTTATGTCACAGTATCGATAAACATAAATACATAAATAAATGTCAATTACTGAACTACACTCGTTGAGGTTTCCTCACTGAACTAGATTACGACTAGTTCAGGTCTCTTGTCGGTAAAACCTTATTTGGTTAAGGCTTGTGTTTCGCTAATTTAGGCCATATTTGAAATGAGAATATATTAAGTTAAACGTTATTAGTGTCTATTCTTGGATAAGAATAAATATTATAAAAGTAAATTGTTTTTTGCCCTTATTCCATTCTAAGTGGGCACAACATGTTGTCACATGATTTGGCCATGTATTTTACTACCAGCCACCTGTATGACGTAACTTATCTTAGTGGCATTTTACGGCACCTTGGTAAGAAAGAGGGTCTATCTACTCAACCGGATACCACACGGTGATTCAACTTACCTTAGTCGCCTTTTACGATACCTGGGCAGGATGATAATTATATAAGTAAATATACAAAACTGCATATATGCTGTTGTCAGTCTTTACGCCGCCATAGATGTGAGTCGTAAAATATAAAATTTTATAATATTTAAGCTTTATCTTTGTGCAGCGTAGGAGTTGTTTATGGTTCGAAAAAGACATACTTTAAGTAATTAACACATATCGAAAAGAGGACTAAAATTAAAAAATAAAATTTTTTGACGAATGGCTCGTTCTATACAGATACAAAAAAGCACACATTAAGGCCCAGTATCCTCTAAAGCGGAGAGGATAGGATATGGGCTTTGAATACTAATCAGATAAGTTTATTTAGGCCCGGTTTCCACCAAAGCGGAGAGGAGAACAGGTGCGTTTTGAACACCAGTCAGATAACGCCATTTCTCCCCTTAACTATACCATTATATCGTCGTGTAAGCTAAGCGGAGAGGATGTAGGAATAAAGTTATCTGATTGGTGTCCAAGCCAACCTTTTCTCCGCTTTGGTGGATACGGGACCTTTTTTTTAACGGGGGGAAATCTTCAAAAAGATATCGGAACTCTTAGGGGTGAGATCCGGTTATGTGGGATTTCTACCCACTAAAACCCCCTCGATGGACAGCCTCCGCACTAGCAGAGAGGCCCCGGGATCTCTAACGAACTGCACCAAGGTCTCTCTAGTGCCGTCTCTCTCTGACCGATCGTGATCCCAGAGGTCCCATTGGCCGGGACTATCAATTAGGGCGGTTTCTACGGCCCCTTCCTCTCTGCCTGCGAGATGGATCAGCCCTTTCGCGGTTACGCTCGGCAGTCTCCTTCCTGACCATGATGGTTTCACAAAAGGAGACTACAGCTTTCCAATCTCTCTCACTTCTCAATATGGCAGAGACTATAGCCTTTAGAGAAAGATCTGTTCCAATACCGTTTATCAAGACACGCCGCTCCATATCCCACGCAGGACACTCTTCGAGCGTGTGAGTGGGTACGGGTCCTAACACTTAATACTCAGGAGTTCGCCATTATAAGCGAACGAGTATTTGGGTGTATTGTACGGCCTTATTAGATACATTTATGAGGCTCATTATCTCTAACACTGCGCATGCATAGATTTTAAAGTAACTACCCATATGCTGCCACTCGATTGTTTAGCGTGACTCCACTTAGATATGAGGAACTTTGAAATATTATAATGTATAAGTATTACTTATTATAAAACAAATTATATTTATGTATAGTTATTATAAAACAAAGTCCTCAAAAACTGTCTGTCTGTATGTGATAAATTTTCTCAAAATCTACTAAACAGATTTTTGTGCGGTTTTTTTTCTAAAAGGTAGTGCAACTCTTGCGGAAAGTTTATATTAATAGTTCATTACGGTTTTATGTAAATTGTATTAAAGAGGTCGCACAGTTGTAAAAACTTGCCTGCTGGGAGCATTAGTCGCATGCGCTGCGTAAACAAGAGATATAATAAATGTACTAGAGAAGTATAGATCTAAAAAAATATTTAAAATAAGGTCCGCGACAACATGTCTGTATCTCTTATGGTTAAATACAATAACTAATTTTATGTTCAAAGTTTTAATTAAATACACTGTTTTCCACGCGGGCGAAGTCGCAGGCATAGCTAGTCGCTATACTAATATTATAAAGGGGACATAATTTGTATGTATGTTTGTAATATTTTTAAACAAAAACTTCTGAACCGATTTCAAAAATTCTTTCCCCATTGAAAAGCTGCATCTTTACTTGAGCAACATAGGCTATATTACATTTACAACAAAAAACAAAACCACCATGCCATATACCTATATAACTACATTTAGTGGACTTTCTACTGCCATGAGATCGTTGTATACACGGGTGAAATCGCGGGATATTACTAGTATGTGATATAATGAAAAACCGGCACGGCAATATCACTGATGTTTTAAGCCTTTGTAATGACAATCGCTTGTTATCCGTAAAATAAAGTGCATGTAACGTTATAATGCGATAATCTTTTCACGCATATGGAAAGTGTGAATAATAAAAACTAGTACTTCCGCAGTTTATATTCTAATTCCGATTTAGGTCAGCATTATAATAACAAAATCCTTTGTTTCATATGCGTTTTGTGCGTCAGGCTTGCTATCTTTTAGCGAGGTTCAAACTATCATTAAACAACGTGAACATGTACAGTTGAGACCGTGCGACTCTTTCGGTCCTTTCGGACCTCACTTACCCCTTTAGGGGGTAAGCCAGGCAACCCTTCAGTCAGACTCCTTCGGTTCAAACCCCAGGCAGGCACTAATAACGACTTTTTTCGTTAAAGCTGTTGCGTCTATTTGATAATTTATCACACGCTTTACGTTTGTAATTTATCACACCAAAGTAATAATAAAATTATTTTGCTAAAACCCGCGATAGAGAAAATCTTCTTCTTGATCGGTCCCTCATTACTGAGGATCGTGGTCACGTGAACCTTTCTTGTGTATGACCTGCCTCCATTTATCCCGGTCTAGAGTAGCCCTAACCGTTTGATAGAATTTTGAAGAGGAGGTGGCTTCTTTCACTTGATCAGACCATCGTGTTGGCGACCGGCCTCGTGGTCTCTTGCCTTCTGTGTTGCCAACAATGACCAGCTTTTCAAGGTCGCCATCTCCTCTTCGCATTATGTGGCCGAAGTATGAGAGAATGCGCTGAAGACAGGTGGTGGACAATCGGGTTTTTATGTCCTCTTATGTTATTATTCTCCTCCAGCACCACATTTCGAATGCGATAGAGAAAATAGAAATATATATAATCCTAAATATAGAGTGAAATGTCAGTTTTCATACCTAATACATGTATGATTCGCAAAAACATGCACGTTATGATAGCGGACTTTATGTGCCTGGTATGAAAACGGATAGTCCACTGTCCATTTAGTATTATACATATTTCTATTTACTTTATCACGGATTGTAGCAAAATGATTTTATTATTAAGTTTTTTTTATGGATACGTAACGCCTAATTGTATAAATAAGTGTATAGAGTTTAAATTAATACTGTCCGCTCAAAGTGGGTCAAAATTTAGTACAAAAAGATTAAAATAATTTTAAAATTATATTCATTTAACTAACTATGATTGCGATTTCACCTGAGTGAAAATCAGTGTATAAATTAAACATAAAAGTAGTTCTTCCGAGTTAACTATAAGAGAGAGAGACATGCTGTCGCGCATATTTTGCAGTATTTTTGTAGATCTACAATTTTTTAAGTACATTCCTTTAGTGTATCTCTGTTGGTTTACACGGAGCATGCGACTAAAGCTCTAAGCAGGCGAGTTTTTTTACTAAACACAAATTACATGAAACTGTAACGTACTATTAACTTTAAACTTCCGGAATAATTGCACTGCTGTTAAGTAAAAACTTTACATAAATCGGTGTAGTAGATTTTTGAAAATATCGATCACATACAGACAGACACGTTTTGGAAACTTTGTTTTATAATAAGTATTATTATTCATTCATTCATTATTTTGCAAGACAAGGGAATACAACTAGAATTTATAAATCGTGTAACAATATAAGTTATTAACAATTTGTCTAATAAATCGTCTTTTATACGCCTAATTTGTAATTTAACGTCCACATTACTTATTACCATAACACGTTAATAGATTTCAAAGTGGAGAACGATAATAATATGTAAAACGTGACTTGGGTTAAAATATTAACGACCATCAAATTCACATTTTGCCAATGAACTAAATTTTTTTATTAACACATGAATTCATTCATTATAATAAAGATCAGGTTACATTTGCTAATATAACACAATCCTATTAATATTATAAAAGTGAAATTCGTTTTTGCGTGTGTGCACCGCTTTATCGCTCCAACGCATTGACGAATTAAAAAAAATAGACATCGTTAGTAATTTATAGAAGTAGGCGTTAATTTGCGGAACTCCATAGTACAAAATTTAAAATATCATAAGAGAATTAGCCAAATTGTTTTATCCGCTCACAAGTGATGCGCTAACAAAGGTAAATAAATAGAAGTTTGTTTTTATGTAGGTATTGGTGAAACTAACTATTGTAATTAAGTACTGAATTTTCGATTTCTATATTTTCAAATCAAATCAAATTTAAGCACCCTTTCAAGCACTTTTGAATCGTCGTAATGGAATATGATTAATGAAGCTACAACTGGTTCGGAATGTTGCTCTTACTGAGAAGAACCAGAAAGAAATTCGGCGGTCTATTTTTTAAATATTTTTAATTATACATTATTAAACCGCAGTCCTATATGAAGCTGAAAGGATTTTCAAATCCAGGTTTTTTTATCGTTCAAATAATTTTGTAATATGCTTTACGTATAAGTATATCTCTTATACTTAATATAAACCTTTCTGTAGACTGGTCTAGTATGGATTGCGGAATTTTATTGTAGAAGCGAATACCGAGACCATCGAATGAGTTGCTAACTCTGCTGAGTCGCGACACAGGTATCAGAAGCTTTTTGTGACCTCTCGTATGTCTATGCTTTTGCATATACTAGTTATACAGACTGTAAATATTACTTTCTTATGATTTAAACGATAGGTCATAGTTATTTATTAGTTTTCCTGTTCTATTTGTCCAAGTAAACGAACTGCATTAATAATCGACGTGAACACCCAGACAGCAGTTTTACTTTTCATTTTCCTCTAAGCAACCTTATTATTCACTTACATTTAGAGTTCCGCATCTTAATGAAGATGATTACCTTGCCTTGATGACACGTTTTTTATAACTTCGGCTCTTTAGTTCAAGTAATTAATCAAATTTTGATATAAAGATGGGAGTGAAAAAAAACTTACAAAAAAAATCTTCTGCCCAACGGTGCCCAGCGTAACTTTTACCACAAAAGTTATAATACAATTATCTTTCTATAATCCGCGTTTTTTAAGAATATCTATATAATGCTAAGTGTAGTAAGCAAAACTGTTCTCATACCTTATACATGCAGGATTACTTACCACACGTATCACAAGACAACATAACCAATAACACACTACACAAGTACTACACACATTCACTAGGACTACGATCGTTTCGCACCGTGTACGAAGCATCGTCTGAAGATAGGCTCCACGACAAAATCCCAAAAGCCTGCAACCACTTTGCCTATGCCTATTTCTACGCCTAAAACGCCTACCCCTTTAAATTATTTTTCCGGGGGCTTAAAACCTTAGCCAAGTCTATGGTTTGATATGTATGATTTTTCCTAACAAACTAATGTGTGAAATTGTTATTATCAATTATATTTATATATTAATTAACAATACATGGGTATTTTGGCGACTGAAGTAATCGAGAAGTAACTTATATGACTTTGAAGAGCTTCTTGGATATCTACCAATTGTTATTGATATTGATATTGATTGGTAGCTTACCACTACGTATTGAAGTAGTATGGTGCGTGCAATTTTAAACCCTTTCGATTCGAAGGTGAGAGGATTCGATTGCTTAACAGCTACAGTTTTACGCTTAGGATGTTGGTACTTCTCTAAACCGTAAACATAAGTTAATAGTCGTAAGGAAGTTTTAAAAAAGAATATTTTCCTAATTCACATAATGTATTAAAATCCAAGGTCTTCGCACGAGACGAGTAAAGGTTGTACATTTAGATTATTTATCAAAGGAATTAACATACATTACCATGCACATTGGGAATATTTTTTAAACAATTTCAAGTTGAATAATTAGAGAGAAATTCTGATACAGACGTAAATATACGTTGTAGATCTAATTAACTATGCTATAACATGAATGTTGTAACTTAAGGACACTGAATCCAAGAAGCACAAAATCGTGTGACTTCAAAATTAAAGAGATTTAAATACATCAGAGGACGTCCATCATTTGAAAGAAAAGAAGATATAAAAACTGCAATGTATCAAAATAGAAACATACTAACAGGCTGTTTTAAAATGCAAGGAATAGATAAACGGCTCAACACCTAATTTTTATATAATTTATGAATAGTACGAACAAAAATGGGATTCACTAACGACTCATGATTACCCTGCCAAATCTCGCGTGTTTACGTCGACTCATACTTCGTGTGAGTCATAGTGGTATCTAATGGTTCGTCATAATAAAAGCTGTGAATATTTAGGAAAATACACACTCGATAATCATCATCCTCCTGCCCCTATCCCACTGTAAGTGGGGTCGGCACAATATGCTATAAACATATAGTCACATAATTCGGCCAGCTATTTTACGACCGGCCACCTGCCTTACGTCAACTTACCTTAGTCGCCTTTTGCGACACCTCGGTAAAAAAAAGGGGGGTCTATTCTATTCAGCCGGCTACAGGGGGTACACACTTGATAATGTTTCCCTGAAATAAAAATGTATACAATCTGCCGTTTGATTTATATCTAGTAATAGGTACCTCAGTTATATTTTAATCATCCTATTTATTTTAATCATCATAATAAAGCGCAAATCGGGAGATTTGCGTTTTGCAAAAGCACATAAGTTGTTAGTGGGTTTCACCAGCAATTTAAAGATATTGTTAAAAGGAGAAACAGAAGGTCTACTATACTCTGAGGGATTATTACATAGGTGATAAAAAGCGTGATAGTCGTCGACCATGTACAAAATAGTTAAGTTTAGCAATTTAACTAGTTAAAAAAAATGTTCTATTTGTATATGAGGATTGTGGTGTACAATAAAGTATAGTTCTATTCTATTCTAGTTACACGAATTATATTTTGAAAAGAACAATCGCCGAGTTTCTTGCTGGCTCTTCTCAATAAGAACAGCTTTCCGAAACACTAGCAGAGTTGATTATGAGCATTTTCTTAGAAGTTTACTTAAATAATGAAATATTTTGAATTTGCATTTGACAATTTTAATAGCAATAGCTCCTTCGCAACTGTGATAATAGATTTTTTATAGTTCAGCTAGCGTCGGCAAACATCATCCCAAGGCCTGTGAGGTTGGAGTATGGCTTAGGGCTAAATGTGTTAGAGGGTAAAACCTGGGACTTTCGTCGGCAACAAAATTGTGTAGCTATTTGCTTTTGTCAATCGAATTTAATTGTAACGATAATATAAGAATTTAAGTCCATAAAATATACAATAAGATTTTATACAAAATTATTTTGGTACCAACTTGTTTAATACTTAATATCAGAATACTTATAAATACCTATAAGAAAGGGTCGAAAATATGTGTAAAGAGGACGATAAAAGAGGACATTGACATTAATAATAAGTGGATTTTTATAGGACTCGATTAAGTCCACATAAAGGTCTAAAAAGTGTGCTTGTGATATTATGTACATGTACAATACGAAACACAATATGGGTGCATGTGGGTCGTCGCAATAAAGACCCGACGGGACAATGTTTCAACACCAACTAACTAAGCCCTGAATCAGTTTTTAGTAACCCACCATGTTAGTCCATTGGCATTGTTAACATTACGAATATATATTTTATTCCGAAAGCTTCTGTATGGAATAAAAACATTTATCAAGCAACTATATAACAAGATATTTCCCAAATTGTCTGAGTGGTAATTCAGTTAGGCCGGGAAATAACTTACTTAATACTTGGGTGGCCGAGCCATGCTCGATATATTTTTTTAATTATAAAAAAAAAGCAAAAAAGGTTGGTAACAGGGGTTTGATCTCGGGTATTTTCACTGCTTTAGTCCGCCTATTTACCATTGAGCTATCACAACTTTACAAATGAAAGCTAAAATTTAATTTACTTTCTATTCTATATTTTAGCATTTTTTCAGTGCCCTAAAACAGAAATAAAACAATTTTTTTGAATGAAACCTAGCTAAATCGATTTTTCCCCTCAAATCCCCTTCATGCTGAATTTCATGAAATTATTAGAGCCGTTTCCGAGATTACAAAAATATGTATTGTAGATACAAAATTAAATATTAAAAATGTTGACGAACATTGGATAACTATTTTTACTGTAAAATTCATGTTTAGGACTTGAGTAAAAACTAATCTGTTTCTGCTGCTTCTTGGATATACGTGTAATTCACGTGCTTTGGTAAACTAATGATTGAATATTTTTACAAATGAATAGTTACAAAAATTTCATGACACTTCCAATCCTGTCTTATATCTGTAACGTAATGATGGAGTGACCTCACAGAGCGTTATTATTGCATTTGACTTCTCCATTTGGCGACATGGCATGTAGCCTGCGGAACCACTTGAATACAAATTGTTATTATTGACCTCTGCATTGTTTGTATTTGAACGCACTTCCGACTGTTGTCTTCCAAATTATATCCTTGTGTGATTAACGATAACATATTCTAGACGCACATTAATAACAGCATTGTAATATGTTTAAATGCTTATTACATTTTGAATCAATACATATTAGTAATTTTACCTTACTAATTTTCTAAAATAACTATTGCTAATCTGTGATATATTGAACTAATATATTTATTAGTATAATATAATAGTAAATTATAAGTATGTTGCTTGTAATTGTTTCACTTCACAAACAACCTTATATTTAAAATTCTCGTGTCACAATGCTAGTATGGCTAGGAGTATAGTAATACTCCTCAAAAAATTGACTGTTTTTTTTTTATTAATTGTATGCATATTCAGTAGTTCTGAGAATCGGCTGCTATCCATTTTTCATACCCCTAAGTGATAAGGGTTGTCCACCCCTAACTTTTTTTGGACATTTTTATTTTTTATGATAAACAGTAGAAATTGCCTAAAGATAATTTATAAGACAAAACAACGTTTTCCGGGTTACCCGGTAACTTTATAAATATATTTTTTTTCTACATATCATGACAAAAAGCCAAGTCCTTAATTCCCTACATCCATAGGTTAACTATAGGTAATAGGGTTCCAACAAACTTTGGGATTATGCATACTTTACCGGGTGAAACTCTAGTAGTGTGTGTGATTTTCTACATTTTATTTTTATAAGGCTATTTTTATGAAAAAAATTATCAAAGTTATAAAATTTATAGTATCGTAAAATACACACTAAGTAAGAAAATTAATGAATTTGAAATCTTCGGTGCTCAAAAGTAAAATTCATTCAATGTTTCATATGAAACGATTAAATCACGAATGCGTAACAAGATAATGACACCAAAGCCTCGCATGTATGTATTGTATTTGCAAAACAATGTCTACATAGAAATGTGTTTTTAAGAAGTTCAAGGGTAAAATTGGTGATTGGAACGTGGTTGTGTTACATTCATTAAAATGTCGATGCAACAAGTTTCGCAATTACGATCGAAAAGTTTGTTTTATTTATAACAGGTTAGCCTTCAAATATGGCTAATTGATTCATAGTGAGCACTAATCTTCTTGAGCTAAGCAAAAAAACTAGTTAAGAAAGCTGTTGAATATCTGATGGTCTAAAGCAAATAATTGATACCTTCAATAATAATTATATAATAATAGTTCACCTTCATCATCCTCCTGCCCTTAGCCCACTCTAAGTGGGGCCGGCACAACATTTATTTATTTTATTTATTTATTTATTTTATTTTTAGGGGAAACAAACAATTGTGAAAATACTTAAATATCTAACTTATGTTTAAAACAAAAATCAACTAAGTTTCCACTGATACAAAAAATTTACATCTATATTCAATGAGAAAATAAAATAGTTATGATTACAAATAAAGCACAAAATGATATCTTAAATTAAATTACAACTAAAAATAAATAAATATCAGCTACTGATCACTAAAATTAAAATTAACAAATTGTAATTTTTTCTTAAATGTAAACATTGTATCGTGCATAATGTCTAAATTTTCGCAGTTATTATTGTACGTTCTGCATGCACGATAAATAAATGTATTATCAGCATATTTTGATCTGCATGTTGGTACAAAAAACGTAGATTATTTTCTAACAATGTTATGTCTGGGGCATTTAAATCTAACATTACTTAAAAGAATCAACTAAATTGTTTAAAATTTTATATAAATATATTTGGTCCCTTACTTGTCTACGAGCTATCAGTGACTGAAAATCATTATTGATGGAACTATCTGACTTAAATTGCAAATGCTTTAAAAATTTGTTTTGAATTTTTTCAATATTATTTATGTATATTTTATATTGCGGATTCCAAACTGTAGAACAGTACTCTAAAATTGAACGAACATAGGAATTAAAAAGAATAGTCAAGGTGGTGCCTTTTTTAAATTCTTTACCTATTCTCAAAATAAATCCCAGCATACTGTAAGCCTTAGCTACCATATAATCAACATGGGATGCAAATGTCAGCTTCTGGTCTAAACAAACACCCAAATCTTTAACTTGAGACACTCTTGTTAATGAAGTGTTTTTCACTACGTAATTAAATAAGATAGGTTTTGTTTTCCTTGTAAAGCTAACGATATTACATTTTTTTATATTTAATTGTAAATAATTTTTCATACAGTATTGGTATAAATTATTAAGATCTTCTTGGAGCAATTCACAGTCATGAAGAGTTTTAACACTTCTAAATATTTTCATGTCATCGGCATAAATCAATATGTTACAGTTACGAAAATAGTTAACTACGTCATTAATGTAAATATTAAAAAACAATGGCCCTAGATGAGAGCCCTGGGGCACACCTGAACTAACTGGTATAAATGACGAGCAAAAACCTTTAACAGCCACCGCCTGACTTCGATCACGAAGATACGATTCAACCCAGCGAAGTAGGTCACCATGTATTCCTTTCGAAGCAAGTTTTTTAATAAGCAATGAGTGAGAAATTCTGTCAAATGCTTTAGAGTAGTCAGTATAAATAACATCCATCTGACCTCCATCATCCATTGCAAGTGACACATTATGAACAAACTCGCAAAGATTGGATTCTGTCGATCTACCAGTAAAAAATCCATGTTGTTGATCGCAGATCACTGACTTCAGAACGGGACATAATTGATCATAAACAATCTTCTCGAACAATTTAGCAATTGTATTAAGCTTAGAGATTGGCCTATAGTTACCAATATTGTGTCTATCTCCTGATTTATAAATCGGAATTACAAAAGATTGTTTCCAAATTTTAGGTATTTGACCAGTACGAATAGAAAGCTGAAATAAAATAAATAATGGGAGTGATAGACTTACAGAGCAGGATTTTAAAAATAAAGGTGGAATACCATCTGGCCCGCAACCTTTATTTACGTCTAAATTCTTTAGGTAGTAACCATTAGTTAGCAACCATTTCAACAGATATATCAACAGAACCCATAGAAACGGACAATCCATTTGCGCATAAACTTTCACGTGATAAATTTGAAGAATAATCCTGTGGATGCGCATCAAATGCTGACTGAAAATGATTATTAAAAAGATTGCACATCTCGAAGCCATCCGAAGTTTTTACATTATTAAAAAACATATAATCTGGTATATCCGCAGACTTACTTCTTAACTTTACAAAAGACCAAAAGCGTTTACTATTACGTTTTATATCATTTTCAACATTTTGAATATAGTAGTCATAACACTTCAGTTGCAAACGTTTTTGGCGATTACGCAAGTAATTAAAAATATCATAGTCACTATTTCTTTTATATGTTTTCCATTTCCTATGATATTTCAGCTTTTCATTAATAACTTTTATAAGAGCCCTAGAAAACCAAGGAGGATATTTGGTACCAGAAAATTTCTTCATAGGAACGTATTTTCTTACAACTTTATTGATTATTTCATAAAAGTTATTTATTGCTATGTCTATTGTAACGATTTGCCCCTCACTCAAATCTCCACTTCTAAAATTTTAAAATATTTAAATAAATTAAATATTTAGAATGGGCTAGAGCGCTCGCGCTCTACCACCAAACTGCATAAAACTAGCGCAAGAGCGCTAGCATTTTAAAATATAATTGGCTCGTGATTCGTCTAGTTGGTTAGGACCCATGTAACGTTGTGTATGCAATAACTCAAATTCTTTTAGAGCGTCAGAGACCACAGATTCATTAGATCGGAGGCGTAAAGCAAGCTTAAATTAATATGATTTATTTGTTGTATAATAAGTGCACGATACATAAACAAATTATATATTTATCCAATACAAGAACATATTTTACATGTACTATACATGAACAGACTCTATATGTTCAAAACACATATATTCATTGCACGAACCGATTCCTATATGTCCAATACACGAACAGGTTATTATAAAAAAATAATAAAAAAATGTGAGACATTCAGAAGGCTGAATGTCTCTTATGTTATTACTTCATAGATATAGCCATCAGAGTGGGATTTAGTTGATATATATTTTATTTATTGTAATATTTGTTTGCCATTAATACGGGGCGAAAAACTATGTCAATATAAACGGAATAAGACTTTTCAAAGCCAAACAGAAGGATCGCTCGATCGTCAGATCGTATTTTAAACCATCCCGAATGGGAAGTTCTAAGATAATAATATTTAAATTAGAAATGTTATAGCCAACAGAAAGATCACTCACTCGATCTTAATACCTAGCCCTTAAACAACTCCGCAGAGAAGTTTAGCGATGTGGTATCTCTCTCCTATCAATTATATTCTTCCGATTTGGAAAAATATAAAGGGAGAGGGATAGTCAGTAGCTCCGCACCCGCTACCAACGGTGAGCTCCGTCCATAGGATATGAGCCCCCCCCCCCCCCGTAGGGTTAGGGTATGCAATTTATAGTGTGCCTGCGCCCTCGAGCCAGGTTATTTATATAATGTTGTATAAACACCCGTCAATGCTCTTAAAGAGATTTAGGGTAATTAAATAAGGACCGTAGTCCCAGGTGAGGACCGAAGTCCAAGATAAGGCACAAGTGCCCGGTCGCAGTGCTAGGACCTAAGTCCAAATATTATTTCAGCCGTAGCTGTGGTGAGTTGGCGTTAGCCATAATTGTGTCGATGAGGCACAAAGCCTGATTTTGTTGATATAAATATCCAATTCTTATAATAAGACAGCGCATCTTGCCAATAGCAAGCATTTCAAGCGGTGCGTGCCGCATTCGTCGTTGTAACCACATATAGTGGAATATATAATAGCATAAAGCTAATACTGTACATGACTCCTCGGATATCACATAACAGTAAAGTTGTAGTCGTTGCTACCACACGTAGTGGCAGATGTTTACTCCGTAGAGTTAAGAACGCAAAGCGCTCGCATTATGTGTTGATAATTCAATATTTTGTGTTTGTAGTGCTAGCACGATTGTGCTAAATATGTAGATGTATAACGTGATGTGTCCATCACTAACGCACGCCTTCAATGCGTCCTTTTGGCTGATTCCACGATCGGCATATAAGAATCAGTTACCTATATAGTTGTTACGCGTAGCAAGCTACGTAAGATAGAGTTTTGGGCAGGCAACACTTTCTAAAGCTAGTCCGCAATCTTGTTAATAAAGACCCGACCAGTGGCCCTACGACATGCTATAATGTCGTCAACGTTCGTGTATTACTATGGGGAAGTCCTGAGAAGGACTATAACGGCTAGTGCAGGTTTACCCCGCAAGACTCCGTGCGATGAACAGTATTACTTTTAGAGTCCTAGGCGTCCAAAGATCAAACAAGGCTACACAGTAAAGATCGAAGATCAATACCGGCCTAAAATCCAATCCGTATCACCCAAAACTCACCAAGTAGCTCTGGCTGCTCTGTACCAAGACGGAAACCCACCCTGATATTCACAGCCTGGAGCAGATCGAGGCGAGGCTACACTACAACAACCGAAATCATTGCAGGCCTGAAACCATCGATCCGACACCAGTACACACCAGAGACTGTTCAGTATAGCGCCCAGCACCACTCAGCGAAGTCACCCTCACCAAGTTATACTCAGGCACTATATCGTTCGAGAATAATAATAATTTGTCACACGTAATGAAATTACATTTTATTTGTTTAGTGAGCTACAAGACCGAAGTCTCTCAAGACCGAAGTCTCTCACCACACCGTTATGCCAAGCCGAAGCTTAAACCATTTCACACTATAAAGTGTTGGAAAATAATATATAATTTGTCACATGTAATGAAATTACATTTTATTAGTGAGCTTGTAGACCGAAGTCTCTCACTGCACAGTTATGACAAGCCGAAGCTTTGAAAAATAGTTTAGGGATCATAGCGCTACCATGTATCGCCCAAGTACATGTAAACGTAAGCCTTCGGCTTGCGATACTAGACCGCGAGCGCTCCCGGCAACGTCCGCCAGTCACCCAATACCTATGTCAGCCTGCCGGCGTGACGTTCGGCGCTAAGCGTAAATGTATGGGAAAATTTTGATAAAAATATTTTAATGAAAAATCTACATATATGTAACGAGTATCAAATACTCATTACGGAAAACCATATTAAATGACAAACAAATATTTTTATTTATATACCTTCCTTAACATACTATCACTTCAGTACATAACTCTACCAATATATGCACGTAAGGTCGAGATCGTCACACTATGTCATTGCTATGAAGTATGCTCAGCCAATCAGTCTGAGCCAATTCTTTATTTATTATATCGTAGTCAGCGATTTTAAAAACTGGTACAACACGCGATGATGACCTCAAACACTCTGTACGTCCTACAAAAGCTTGGACCGATAAGGCTGGATGATGTACATCTTCCTTTACTAAAGGTGTTTTGCAATGATCAACAATACAATTCATTCCACCAATAATAAGATCTAATTGCCTATCATTTAAATTTGGCACAGTGTTGAATTGATGAAAACTAGTAAATCTTAGAAAACAATAAATTGATTGAATTAAGGCATCACTATCATTACAGTTAGCTAAATTATTAATACTGGAATTAGGATTGTTCCAACGTGCGGCACTGATGTTGAAATCACCCATAATTAAATAGCACTCATTAGGATTACTTATGCACTTGTCAGATATAGTCTCAAAAAAGTAATTAAGAGAATCGCTTTGATGCTGGGAATGGGGAAAATAGCAACATAATAAATGAAGTAATCCAGACGAAAGTTGCTTTTTGAGGGAAAGAGTTACTTCTATAACATCAGCAGCCGCATACTGAAATGTAATGGGGCTCGATGCAATGACACAAAGTTCACGGCGTACAGCAATAAGCACCCCACCACCCATTTGATCACCTCTCAATGCATAATCCCTGTCACTTCTATAAACATTATACCGATGATCGAATAACTCCGAATCAAAGATACCAGGAATAAGCCAAGTTTCCGACAAACAAATGACATCGTAATCAAATAACATTACATTTCTGAAAAACATATTAGTTTTTGTTCGAAGACCTCGAACATTTTGGTAGTAAATACGCAAGTTAGCAGATGCCATTGATAAGTTCATTATGTAAACAATAACTAATTATACATTTAATGATGGAAAGATGATTCTCACAACATAAACAGCGAGTAATGTATGATTTCGCTCGATCGTCAGATCGTATTTTAAACCATCCCGAATGGGAAGTTCTAAGATAATAATATTTAAATTAGAAATGTTATAGCCAACAGAAAGATCACTCACTCGATCTTAATACCTAGCCCTTAAACAACTCCGCAGAGAAGTTTAGCGATGTGGTATCTCTCTCCTATCAATTATATTCTTCCGATTTGGAAAAATATAAAGGGAGAGGGATAGTCAGTAGCTCCGCACCCGCTACCAACGGTGAGCTCCGTCCATAGGATATGAGCCCCCCCCCCCCCCCCCCCGTAGGGTTAGGGTATGCAATTTATAGTGTGCCTGCGCCCTCGAGCCAGGTTATTTATATAATGTTGTATAAACACCCGTCAATGCTCTTAAAGAGATTTAGGGTAATTAAATAAGGACCGTAGTCCCAGGTGAGGACCGAAGTCCAAGATAAGGCACAAGTGCCCGGTCGCAGTGCTAGGACCTAAGTCCAAATATTATTTCAGCCGTAGCTGTGGTGAGTTGGCGTTAGCCATAATTGTGTCGATGAGGCACAAAGCCTGATTTTGTTGATATAAATATCCAATTCTTATAATAAGACAGCGCATCTTGCCAATAGCAAGCATTTCAAGCGGTGCGTGCCGCATTCGTCGTTGTAACCACATATAGTGGAATATATAATAGCATAAAGCTAATACTGTACATGACTCCTCGGATATCACATAACAGTAAAGTTGTAGTCGTTGCTACCACACGTAGTGGCAGATGTTTACTCCGTAGAGTTAAGAACGCAAAGCGCTCGCATTATGTGTTGATAATTCAATATTTTGTGTTTGTAGTGCTAGCACGATTGTGCTAAATATGTAGATGTATAACGTGATGTGTCCATCACTAACGCACGCCTTCAATGCGTCCTTTTGGCTGATTCCACGATCGGCATATAAGAATCAGTTACCTATATAGTTGTTACGCGTAGCAAGCTACGTAAGATAGAGTTTTGGGCAGGCAACACTTTCTAAAGCTAGTCCGCAATCTTGTTAATAAAGACCCGACCAGTGGCCCTACGACATGCTATAATGTCGTCAACGTTCGTGTATTACTATGGGGAAGTCCTGAGAAGGACTATAACGGCTAGTGCAGGTTTACCCCGCAAGACTCCGTGCGATGAACAGTATTACTTTTAGAGTCCTAGGCGTCCAAAGATCAAACAAGGCTACACAGTAAAGATCGAAGATCAATACCGGCCTAAAATCCAATCCGTATCACCCAAAACTCACCAAGTAGCTCTGGCTGCTCTGTACCAAGACGGAAACCCACCCTGATATTCACAGCCTGGAGCAGATCGAGGCGAGGCTACACTACAACAACCGAAATCATTGCAGGCCTGAAACCATCGATCCGACACCAGTACACACCAGAGACTGTTCAGTATAGCGCCCAGCACCACTCAGCGAAGTCACCCTCACCAAGTTATACTCAGGCACTATATCGTTCGAGAATAATAATAATTTGTCACACGTAATGAAATTACATTTTATTTGTTTAGTGAGCTACAAGACCGAAGTCTCTCAAGACCGAAGTCTCTCACCACACCGTTATGCCAAGCCGAAGCTTAAACCATTTCACACTATAAAGTGTTGGAAAATAATATATAATTTGTCACATGTAATGAAATTACATTTTATTAGTGAGCTTGTAGACCGAAGTCTCTCACTGCACAGTTATGACAAGCCGAAGCTTTGAAAAATAGTTTAGGGATCATAGCGCTACCATGTATCGCCCAAGTACATGTAAACGTAAGCCTTCGGCTTGCGATACTAGACCGCGAGCGCTCCCGGCAACGTCCGCCAGTCACCCAATACCTATGTCAGCCTGCCGGCGTGACGTTCGGCGCTAAGCGTAAATGTATGGGAAAATTTTGATAAAAATATTTTAATGAAAAATCTACATATATGTAACGAGTATCAAATACTCATTACGGAAAACCATATTAAATGACAAACAAATATTTTTATTTATATACCTTCCTTAACATACTATCACTTCAGTACATAACTCTACCAATATATGCACGTAAGGTCGAGATCGTCACACTATGTCATTGCTATGAAGTATGCTCAGCCAATCAGTCTGAGCCAATTCTTTATTTATTATATCGTAGTCAGCGATTTTAAAAACTGGTACAACACGCGATGATGACCTCAAACACTCTGTACGTCCTACAAAAGCTTGGACCGATAAGGCTGGATGATGTACATCTTCCTTTACTAAAGGTGTTTTGCAATGATCAACAATACAATTCATTCCACCAATAATAAGATCTAATTGCCTATCATTTAAATTTGGCACAGTGTTGAATTGATGAAAACTAGTAAATCTTAGAAAACAATAAATTGATTGAATTAAGGCATCACTATCATTACAGTTAGCTAAATTATTAATACTGGAATTAGGATTGTTCCAACGTGCGGCACTGATGTTGAAATCACCCATAATTAAATAGCACTCATTAGGATTACTTATGCACTTGTCAGATATAGTCTCAAAAAAGTAATTAAGAGAATCGCTTTGATGCTGGGAATGGGGAAAATAGCAACATAATAAATGAAGTAATCCAGACGAAAGTTGCTTTTTGAGGGAAAGAGTTACTTCTATAACATCAGCAGCCGCATACTGAAATGTAATGGGGCTCGATGCAATGACACAAAGTTCACGGCGTACAGCAATAAGCACCCCACCACCCATTTGATCACCTCTCAATGCATAATCCCTGTCACTTCTATAAACATTATACCGATGATCGAATAACTCCGAATCAAAGATACCAGGAATAAGCCAAGTTTCCGACAAACAAATGACATCGTAATCAAATAACATTACATTTCTGAAAAACATATTAGTTTTTGTTCGAAGACCTCGAACATTTTGGTAGTAAATACGCAAGTTAGCAGATGCCATTGATAAGTTCATTATGTAAACAATAACTAATTATACATTTAATGATGGAAAGATGATTCTCACAACATAAACAGCGAGTAATGTATGAAAATATAAAATTTAAAGAGGACCGAATAAATAAACATAACCGATTTAAAACATTCGATAACTTATAACAGTAAAATAAACTATAAGATATGTACTTTAACATGCAGATACCAAGACAGAAAAACAAAGTAAATGTAAAATATAAAACATTAATTATAATAAAACCACGGAGCATAGTGACAATTTTACACGATACCCAAATTCTTACTTTATTTTGTTTAAATCCGTCAGGCTATTTATACGAATAATGGGACTAGTATCTGACCGACGAACCATGATGACACAGTTCCTGACCCAAGTGTACTTATAGTTGTTTTCTTTTGCTTTTATTTTAGTATGCTGCAACAGAGTCTTGTTAGTGCTAGTTAAATGTTCATTAAAAAAGATTTTCGCATTATTGCCACTGAAACCAATATCATTGGCGCTTATTTTTGATTTTCTAGCTTTACTGAGAAAATCGTCCTTTCTATAACGAGCCAAGAAACGTACAACTATGGGTTTTGGCTTTTTTAAATTATTATCTCTAGGAGCTACACGCGTAATGAAATCCAAATCACAGTCAATGTTAAGAGGAAAATCAATATTTTGGGCCATATTCCTTAGAAGAACTAATAAATTTTCGTCCTTACGTTCCGGTACGCCATAAATTTCTACATTAGAGCGCCTTGACCATTGCTCGCGATTGTTATTATCTGTCTCCAGCTTATGTAAATTACTTTTAAGTTCTAAGAAACTAGTTTTCGTTTCTTTTAGCGACTTAATATCATCTTCAATTACTTCTACCTTTTTATATAAAGTTTCACATTGATTATTTATGAAAGATAAACTCTGTTGGAAGTCAGCTATTTCCTTTCTAATTGGCGTTACTTCAGCTGCTATGACTCCATAATAGTGGTTTTAATTTTAGCCCAGAATTTATCAAATTCCGTGGTAATAATTTCGCGTACTTGATCATAGGATATCGGGTTGTTCTCAGGTTCCGTGGGCGATGCAGGCACATAGGCAGCGGCCCCTCGCCTTGATGTAATATTCGTCGAACTTTGACTGATATTACCCACGCTAGGTAGTTTCAAAGGAGTGTCGTCATTGTTTGATTGTTTAGACGTATTTAAAGAACACGTTGGACAAACCCATATCTTTTTACTTTCCAATGACGGCCATTTTTTCTTATCAGAGGAGTAAATACATATTACATGATTTTTACACTTGCATTGACTGTAAGCTAATACTCCGGTAGATCCCTCAGTTGTCGATTTGCAGCATGCAAACTTCATTTTTGAATTCTTAAAAATATTTTCTAAAATGCAAATTTAGTAAATTTTACCGGGGATCGAACTTGGGACTGAAGTGTTGGGGAGTTCAGTTTACACCATTAGTCCAATTCTCAATACGACATAGCAACAAAATATTGCTTTGGTATTTGAAGCGAGCGATTAAATTTTAATCGACCAATCAAGTGCATGGATTTATTTTTGAATAAAATTACTGGTTTATCTCTTGAAATTTTGGTAAAAATCACATAAAAACGATTGTATAGTTTATATAAATGCACTTTTCAGGGAAAGATAGTCACTATAAACGGTGATTACACCAAACAAATACAGAAAATAACACTATGTTTATAAATTTAACTTGAAGTAGTATCACTTATAGTTTTCAATTTTTCGGAAGATTTCTTTATAGAAACAAGTCACCAATAATAAACCGAAATATTTGCACAATTTAAAAATTATAAAACAACTTTTTATTAACTTTTGACATTAATTACTATTTTTATTCTCACTGAGATACGGAGCAGTTACTTAATCGGACGCACAGCGCCACCTGTGTGAACATGTTATAAACATGCTGTCACATGATTTGGTTGCGTTTTTACGACCGGCCGCCTGCCTGACGTCAACTTACCTAAGTCGTATTTTACGACACCTCGATAAGAAAGAGGGTGGTCTATTCTACTAAACCGGATACCACACGGTGGGTCAACTTAGTCGCCTTTTACGACACCTCGGTAAGAAATGAGGTTGGTCTATTCTACTCAGCCGGATACCACACGGAGGGTCGACTTACCTTAGTCGCCGTTTACGACACCTCGGTAAGAAATGAGGGTGGTACTATTCTATTCAGCCGGATACCACACGGCGTAAAAATTAGTTCACCTTATTGGGCAACATAATTATTTTTTTCTCTTCTAACCTTATCGTTCTGTTAATATAGCCTTTAACAATAGTGAGTCTTATGAACTTGGAATACCAAATAATATGTACATAATGAAGTATTTTCTTTGGAAACATTAATAATCATTTCCACCAATGCCAGTGACAGTGATTATAAAGTTATAAGGTAACATTTATAAGGTCTTGTAATGATTTGTACCAAGAACTTTTGTAAATTTAAGTGACTATTAAGTCCAGTGTTTCCTTTGCAATAACTGAAACTCAAATTATCTTGTCAAACTAAGTAATCAAAATACTCTTAATGGAACGATCTTTTGCCCATTAAAAAACTGGTTCACAAAATCTCTTTACACATTTCGTTCGTCGAAAATATATTTGCGATTATAAAGGAAATCAATGCAAGAAAAGCAAAGGACTACAATGGAAAAATTGTAATTATTAATTTAGATGTTTGCGCTTCATTCATGCGTGATTTTAACTACACTTTCCATTTTTAAACAGTCATATACAACTGATTGTTTCCAACTTATTTTCCTAGACAATAGATTCTCATTGGTCTAAAAATCAGTTTATAGTGTTAGAGTTAACCAATACATAATTTACTTGTTTTAATTGTTATAGTCTAAAATTGAGCTCACCAAAACTATATTATGATTCACATAGATCATTCATAAGTTCTAAAACTAACAAATATTTTACATTATTGCTGTAATATAAATACATCTCTCACATTTGCGGTTAGCCGCAGGATTACTTCATAACTTATGATGTTTAAAAATATCTATTTAATTGATTATTATATAGTTTATGTTTGATCTATTTCTTAATAACTATAAAATATTCCGAAAAAATAACAAATGGTTTGTATTAAATACTGTAAATAGACCACCCTTGTTTCTTACCGTGGTGTTGTAAAGGGTGACTAAGGTAAGTTGACCCACCGCGTGGTATCCAGTTGAGTAGAATAGACCACTCTCTGCTTTACCGAGGTGTCGTACATTTCGACTAAGGTAAGTTGACGTCGGGCAGGCGGCCGGTAATAAAATATGTAGCCATATCATGATGATAGATACTGTAAACACGTATATAATATTATATTAGTAAATACGACATTCTACTATAAAGATATTTGTGCCAGGACTTTCCAATCGCCTGAAGTCTTCATGCAGATATAATGTTCAGTCAATTTACTTTAATTAAAACCGTTAACGAAGGTTGCCGCCTTTTATCATAAAACACGTCATTAGGCACGAATAAGATCATATTAAGTGCAAAACCTGTTTGATAAAGAAACAGGTCGAATTTGCAAAAGTGGCTTTATGTCGACTTCATTTCGTTTAAATAAAAAAAATGTAGTTGGTATTTTTACAATGGCTTAATAAATAACCTAAGAGAATGAACAATAAAAATTATTACTATTTTCGTTCGTTTTAATTTATTATACATATTTTGCAGATCAAAGTATATATGTCTTATGACATGGTATAAGGCAGGGATGACGAACCAATAGCACGTGACATTATATATTGGGCGCCTATTTATTTATGTTTGAAAAACAAAATCGAATCTGAAACAACTAAACGACATAACTCGCACTGATTTTACAACATTTAAACAACGCGTGTAATTGAAAAATTGGAAATGTTCTTCATGGTATTAAATAAAGAGCTTATGAAAAATTAATATTATTTATTATTTTCATTTGTTTTCCAATAATCACAAAGTAAATTTTTTTAATGGCACGCGTATGTTATTGTTAAAATGTTAATAAAAATGGCTCGTAATGGTTTGCCTTCCCTGATATAAAGTATGGGACAGATGACGTAGGTTGTTGATTTTGTATGGTAAATATTTTCGTATAAGTGGCTGTCAAAAATGTTCTTAGAAATATTAAACGCTTTGTTTTTACGACTCGCGGCTCGTATCGGGTATTTCCAATATCCTTTATAATGGAGGCACGTAATTACGCCATACTTCAAACTTATTGTCTTAATGACAGCAACATTATCGTCAAGTTCGAGTGATTTGCTATTGAAATATTTCTACTACAATATTGTAACTTACGAATATGTTTTGTGTTTTTTTGTATTAACTCTTGTAAACTTAAAATCTGTTTTGAAAATTTTATCCATTCTAATATTAATAATGCAACAGTCTTATATGTTATGCTTCTTAATGGAAAACAACATCATTAATATGGACAAAATTTAGTACATCGCTATGTGGTATCCGGCTGAATAAAATAAACCACCCTCTATGTTACCGACGTGTCGTAAAAGGCAAATAAGGTTAGTTGATCTGTCGTGTGGTATCCGGCTGAGTAGAATAGATCACCCTCATTTCTTACTGGGGTGTTGTAAAGGCGACTAGGTAAGTTGACATGCCGTTTGGTATCCGACTGAGTAGAATAGACACAATGTATCTAAGTCAATTAAGTCTAATTTTGAATTCGGTCACTTTAATACTAAGCGTGCGATATGTTGGTAACAAGTTTTACCACAATTATATCTTCAAACTGAGATAATAAAAACGTGTGATCAAGGCAACTCTCGTAACATGTCTGTCATTTCTACACAACTTACATCTAAAGATGTGATTACGGTGTATAAATTGACCCACTTTTTTTACAACACCAATTCAATGACTTGTCGTAAATCTTTGTACCGAACATAAAGACCAACTGTGACCTTTTAGATGAACCAACACGACAAGTTGTTATTTCATCTTATGTTGCAATAAAAAACAAATATCTTTTGTTAATTAAAGCATAGTAAGTACCTGGGTGAAGAGCTTTGCTCAATAATTCTTTTAATGATATAATTTTTTTTTAAATGAAATTTAGCTAGACAAATTTTTCCTCCCCAAAACCCCCATGCTGAATTTCATGAAAATCGTTAGAGCTGTTTACGAGATTATATGAAACAGAAAGTATGAAAATATAAGTGTATATATCAGAAATTATTTAAAAATATTTAATTTAAATATTAAACTATAATAATTATTTATATAATCCACCGTGTGGTATCCGGCTGAATAGAATAGTACCACCCTCAATTCTTACCGAGGTGTCGTAAAAGGCGACAGAAGTAAGTTGACGTCAGGCAGACGGCCAGTAGTAAAAAGGCAGTCAAATCATGTGACAGCATGTTTATAACATGTTGTGCCGACCCCACTTAGAGTGGGATAAGAGCAGGAAGATGATAAAGATGGTGATGAATAATTATTTATGTCATATAATAATTTTATTGTTATTCTTATTCTTAAGATAATTTTGATGAATAATATCTAGTGCTCTTCTTAATAGATTAATTCATCAGAAGTGTTAGAATGGTACTATAATTGTATAAAGAACAGTGACATAGCTATCAAAAAGCTACCCCCAAGCTCCGGTAAGCCCCTTCTGAGCTTTTCTTTGCCCCATACTGCAATATGATTATTTAACAAACATACGTAGCTGAACCGGCAAACATTGTTTGGCCATATAAATTATTTGCGGGGAATTTCTAATGTATATTGTAATAATATAGAAAAATATAAAAACTGAATAACAAATATTAGGTGAGGACAACCCTTATCACTTAAGGATAAGTAAAATTTCATGCAGATTTTCAGATGCATATAAAATTTCATTGAAATCGGTTAACCGGTCTCGGAGGAATATGGTAATAACATTGCGACGCGAGAGTTTTATATATAAGATAATCAAAAGCAATAAATTCTGAGTCCTTATAGGTTATAAATATATTGTTTGCTGTATATGTGGTTTATTTGAGTATTTTATATAAAATGTAATGAAACTCAAAATTTATTTATTTCCAAATTTTCCCGAAATTTTGTGTAAATAAAAACAAACTTCTTCCAATTCTAAGCTCATGATTGTGCGCGTCAAAGCTCGTGCGTCAACTTTTAACAATCACATTCATCAAGTCAGTTTATTGACCTCACGTTAATATCTACTAATAAATTGCTCATTTGGTGTAACTGAAACATAGTTGAGCGTTAATTAGTAAAGAACGTGTATAATTTCCGTATCGCAGAAATATCTACTTCAACCTACATTGTTTGAGGCTGCGACGTGATGATTTTTGAATATGTATTCAACATGTGTAAAGTTTACGAATTTTTATCGTGTATTGCTCGTATGTTTTCGGTAACCCAAAAATAATTACCTTGAACGATAATGATATAGGAACCGGCTATAGTCGTAAGTATTCAGTGTTTATAAATTTAAAAAAGTAATAATATAAATTATTTTGCTATAATCCAGGATATAGTAAAATAGAAAAAATATATAGGTAATGCTAAATATAGAGCGGTCTATCCATTTTCTAATTCATGCAGGTTTCGTAAAAACACATACACAATCTTCCACCACCGCCACCACAATTCATGAGCACTAGACACGTCAACTATCACAAACTCAACAATTTCGCCTCGCAACCGAAGAAAACGAGGAGCGAAATCCCTCTCTCTCTACAAGGTGGACTGATGGCCTCAAAAAAGTCCAAGATAGCGTAAGATCCTATGGGATGAAGATACCGTGAAGAGAACTATATCCAACACTGGAAGTTCGCGGATAATAGAAAAAGAATAGATACTCTTTAAACATCTATTGTCATTTATTTTCAGCAAGACAATGTACGCACACGAATTTCTAAACATAAAAAGCTGTGCTAACATCTTATTTTGAACGCACTCTTATTTATTGCGCAATGCCAAGTAGTCGCTGCAAAACTAGTCGAGTAAGTATTGCGAAAATAATACGGAGCTTAGTTATCTAGACAAGATTTAAAAACTCAAAAACTTGTCTTGATCCGGCTTATGTTACATGTAAATGTCTTAATCTTATATGCTGTCAATAAGCACATGCTTGATTTAACCTTTAATTTTATACTTAAAAAGTGGTACTGGACTTCTTTCGCGTACCCTCAGTAATGCAAGGTTTCTTCCCTGTTCCCGAAAGAAAAATAGTTTATTTCTATTCTGTATTTCATCAACTCAGCGTATAAGCTATTATTGTGCCAAATATCATCAATTTTCACATATGTAATACTTGCTGTGCCTCCGGATTCGCACGAGTGGAAATCAGTGTATCTCAAATATGTATTTTAGTCAATTTATATAAAACCGCTATGTGCTTAGAACTTTAGACTTTCTCAGAAATATTTAAAAAAACTCAATTACAACTTTATAAAAAATTTACACTGAAACTTATCTCATTATTATATAAATATCTGGGTGACAGAGCTTCGCTCGGTAATTTTTTACAAAAAAAAACTTTAAAAAAGAAAAAACGATTATTTAGTAGGGATCGATCCTTGGCACTCACATTTCTCGAGGCTGCCCGCTAACCGAATAAGCTACGTCGACTTGACAGTTAATGGCGAAAATTCAATTCAATATAAATGTTAGTGTTTTTTAATGTCCAAAAACAGGGATAAAACAATATTTTTTTTACATAAAACCTAGCTAGATAAATTTTTCTTCCCCAAAACCTCCTACATGCTGAATTTCAGGAAAATCGTTGGAGCCGTTTCCTAGATTCGGAAAATATATATATATACAAGATTAACTCATTTAAATATTAAGATATATAATCTTTAAAAAAAACTAGACAATAATCCGTTCAGTAGATTTTAAGAAAATCGGTCACATACTTAAAGACGAGAAGTTTTTGGCGACAGTTTTTGAAATGAAATTAAGGAAATATGGTGACAATTCACCAGATTTTTCCATGATACAAATATTACTCATATACTAGTAAAAATATTTCCATCAGATTACGTATATAATTGACATAATTTCTAGATTAATTCATAATTGATAGAGACTATTAAATCTATAATTACCTCAATAAATCAATTAAAGAATCTATGAATTCATTTTCATTAAACAATCTATGAATTCATTTCACCTTATTATTAAGGAAAACCCCTTCATAGAGTTATTAACTAGTATAGACCAGGCTATGCAGTCATGTAAGTGAGATCTTCGCTACAAATAAGAGAGGAAAGACGCATATAAAAAAGCGGTCTGTTACTATACCACTGTTGGGAATAGGCCTCCTCTCTTCGTTTTTGGAGAGAAGAAGCTATAAGATCTACCACGCTGCTCCAATGCGAATTGGTAGGTACACATATCTCCAGAATTCTCTAGAGAAATGCAGGTTTCCTCACAATGCTATCCTTCACTGAAAAGCGAGTGATAAATTGCAATTATCAATTAGACACATAGGTTTTAACAGAAAAACTCATTGGTGTCTGTCCGGGGTTTGAACCGTGACCACCTCGAAAGAGTCGCACGGTGCTACCGCTGAGGTATCACAGCTATTCTCATATACTTACCGAGAAAGCATATATTATTAATAAGATAATTTATTGAGAAAGGCTATAATAGGCTATAACATCACGCTAAGATGAATAGGAGCAGCAATAAAAAATAGTACAAAAACGGCAAAATTTAAAGCTTTCCTTGCGTGTGCTGAGTAAACGGTGAAAGTTATTCAAAAATCATGTGTTCAAAAAATCATATACTGTTCCCCTTTAAAAGTTCTAAATTAAAGTCCGGGACAGCAAATGTCTAGATTTTAAGGTTGACCCACTTTAACCATTTTTATGGTTATTAAAAGACTATATTACGGTTTTAATCATTCCACGCGGGCGAAGCCGCTGGCGACTGCTAGTCTTTTACTAAAATTACCGAACAAGTTTCTGTTGCCCAGGTACTAAATTATTTATATGAGTTAAGTTTGTTTACGTAGCAACATTGTTTATTCAGTTTGCCTTGCGTTACTTAATATGTAACATTATTTGACTATTCATAGCCAATTTATTTTACATATAACGCAACGCGAACGATAAAATATTTATATAAGAACGATATGGCTTATTTGATGCAAAGCGAAAATCATATTATTGCGTGGTATTCAACAATGACCCAAAACGATAATGAGATGGGTGACCTTCCTTTCCGATAAGGTCTCAGAGATCATAATAACCCATTAGTCCCGATTACCACTAGTATCTAATATAAGTAGTATTAGATAATAATTAGCATTAGATAAAGTTCATCATGCCGTGTGGTATCCGGTTGAGTAGAATAGATCGCCCTCATTTCTTAATGAGGTGTTTTAAAAGGCGACTGAGGTAAGTTGAAGCGTGTGGTATCGGGTTGAGTAGAATAGCCCCTTATTCTTAACGGGGTGTCGTTAAGTACGACTAAGTTGACGTCAAGCAGGCGGCTGGTCCTAAAATACGTAGCCAAATCATGCGACAACATGTTTATAAATGTGCTGACCCCACTTAGAGTTGGATAAGGGAATGAGGATGATTATTAGATAAAGTTCATCATATAATAGACACAGTAGAAGCCAACATAAGCTTGCGGCTCCTATTATGCGCTTTACAAAAGTACCTACGCTTCAAATCGTATGAAGGTTTTGGTGTACGATTTAATAATAAAGTTCCATAATCAAAGCCTTACCATTATAGCAATATAGCAAAAAAAAGTTTAACTATTACCTAGTTACCTACCTACCTAGTTAACCTAGTTACATAAAAATATACATAGACATATAAATGCGTGAAATTAGCTACTCGTTGACCTTACATAAGATGGCTATGATGAAATGTATCACATTTAATTTTAAGAATTATATGTTAAAAAGAGCAAACCGCCAAGTTTCTTGCTGGCTTTTGCTAGGAACAATTTCGCAAACCAGCAGTAGAGTATGAAATATACAATAAGTCAGGTTGAGGGCGCATGTTACTGTTGCGCTGTTGCGCATGATGCTTGCTTATTTAAACTCGCCAACCCTATGGCGAGTTTAAATAAGCATGCATCCACTCAAAATCAGTCATCGATTGTTTAAAAAAAAAATTAGCTATAATTTATATAATTAGTACTTTACGGAGGTCCATAATCTAAAAAAACTGAAAATTTTATTTTGATATAATCCGCGATAAAAGAATATATATGTAATATATACATATATGTAATACTAGATGTAGAGTGTACTACCCGTTCTCATACCTGATAAATCCAGAATTTGCAAAAACTCACGCACTACCCACCACCAATAACAACATTACACAAGCACTGCATAGATTCACTACCACAATCTCAACAATCGTATCGCCTCGTAATCGAAGCATCGTCAGGATTCAGACTCCACGACAAAATCGCAAAGATGCTTGTAGGCTATACAATTGCTATGCCACTCTCGCTAAATTATGGCGTCTTCTGTAATTATAAGCTATAAACTTCATCATCTTCCTGTCCTTCTCCCACTCTAAGTGGGATCGGCACAACATGTTAAAGCATGCTGTCATATGATTTGAATGCGTTTTTACGACCGGCCACCTGCCTTATGTCAACTTACCTCAGTCGTATTTCACGACACCTCGGTAAAAAAGAGGGTGGTCTATTCTACTCAGCCGGATACCATACGGTGGGTCGACTTACCTTAGTCACTTTTTACGACACCTCGGTAAGAAATGCGGTATAAGCTATAAACTTGAAGATATTGAAATTGAACGTTCGTTCTTGCAGATACGAATTTATTCGATTTGGAATAAAAACTATTCTAATATGATCTCAGAAGATCTAAATAGTGATAGAGACTCACCGGCGTACAGCCATGCCGGTAGTCACAGTTCGCTGACGATGGCCTTCGCCGACCGCAGTTATGACGGAATTGACCATTACATAACGGATCAACCACGAATAAACAGACTCACGCGTAATTCAATCTAGGCATTCTGTACCTACCATGAAATTATCTAAGAATCTAAGATCATATCCTGTCCGTTATGAAAAACTGCTCATTTTCTCTAATACATCCGCTGCCGCGAGTTGTTATGTTTTTATAGATGTTTTACACGCTGTAAATTACAGCTTGTAATGTCCATCATTACAAACATGGCTTTGTTGCTTTGCTTGAATACTGTTTTGCTGATATAAAACTTTGATAGAAGTTTTTGGTGCCCTATTTCATATATTACAATACTGAAATGGTTTAATGTCTATAACATGATATTTTTTTTTTAATTGTGAAAAAACTGAAAATAAGGAATATGTATAAGTTTTTAATCAGCCGTGTGGTATCCGGCTGAGTAGAATAGACCAACCTCATTTCTTACTAAGGTGTCATAAAAGGCGACTAAGGTAAGTCGACCCACCGTATGGTATCCGGTTTAGTAGAATAAACCACCCTCTTTCTTTCCGAGATGTCGTAAAATACGACTGAGGTAAAAACGCAGCCAAATCGTGTGACAGCATGTTTATAAAATGTTGTGCAGACCCCACTTAGAGTGGGATAAGGGCAGGAAGATGATGATGTATAAATTATTTATGTAATGTTTTTTTTGTTGCAGCAATGTCGGCCGATGGGTCGACGACAGACATTCATGGCCTCCTCAACGATACTGGTTAGTGAATATAATATAACGACAGAAACTTTTACCAAATTTAACTTATCAATCTTATTTTCCATACTAAGTTTGATTATCTAGTAAAGTATAGAAATAACTTTTAAAAAGTAGGAAAAATTATTACAACGCCATCTCTGAACATTTCATATTATTATTTTGTAAATATTTCGTCAATATTACAAAAGGTGTCACTGCTACCTTATTAAGCGCCATCTGTAACAAATTCATTGAACTACTTTGAAATTCTGTTGTCGTAGTTTGGTAACAGAAATCTAGATGGCGCTAAACAAATTAGTAACAATTTATACAAATAGATGGCCGTAAGATACATCAATATTTAAGTTCACCATCAAATTAATTCTATGCAAGCAGTTCTGTATATCCATTTACAATGGAAAATCCGTATACATTTGTAATTTTATTAATAAATTCAAAGAAAGTTAATAGATTCACAATAAAATCTCAAAAATCTTAATTTTATTTATTCTTTTACAATTTTAGCTATTTATTTATCAATTACCGATAAATCCATATTTTTGTTTTATAAAAAAGTTAATTGCCGTAATCAAGCAGTTTCCTCTGTTGGTAGGTACTACGTTCTTACGTTCGTGCGGTACCTAACAAACAATCCAGAATATACCTATTTGTGAATAGCGAAATTAATATTTGTCGGGGATTTGGATTTTTAATGAAAATTTCAAGACAGCATATAATAAATATCTCTCAATTTCGAAATACAACAGATCCCACAAGATTTCTCGCCATCGAAAGGTCAGTTAATACGTCAAGAACTGACGTCTAGTTTTGTCGCTTATGAAACCGGTATAAGCTGATAGTTACGCTTTTTAAAATGAGATTACACAAACATTCGTATCGCCCATTTCTCTATACACGTTTATATTGCAATTTCCTGTTATCGCTCTAAAGGTTTTACTTAGGTATTTATTAATAACTAGACTTTTTTTTATTTATTCATAATTACTGTTCCTATTTATAATGCAACGACTTCATTGTCTATATACATATCCAATATTAACAAATTTTATTTATTATTATTTTTTTCTATTATTATTATTTTTTTATATTACTATTTTTATATTTTAATGCTGTGTAATATTAACTATTTTACTTTTGTTTCTGATATTAACTTTATTTACGATATTTAATACCTAAATGTTCTATAAATTTCTTGACGTTTTTTTTTATTATTATTTACAATATCTTTTAATAGATCTTCTGTGACTGATAATAACTACTCTGAACTCAGTCTGATTTCGAAGTCCCTTCGAAACCGTATTCAACAGTTAAAAAAATGGTGCAGTGCCATTAAATTTTACAGGATCATCCGTTGGGTCATTTAAGCCAAGGATGTTCGCCATACACATCAAATTCAAATTCAAATTCAAAATATTCTTTATTCAAATAAACTTGTAAACAAGTGCTTTTCCTTCCTGAGCTATATCGGTATCTTTGGATAAGATACTTCAAGCATAGCCCCTTCCATCGCCCTCAGTCTCTTCAAGTTTTCTTGAATCATTAATGTATACAAAATACGTTTAACATATTTATACATAACATACGTTTTAATAGAATAGTTGACGAAGTAAAGCGGTAGTATCTTGTACCTAAAGCAGTAGTAGTGATGCTGTACGGATCGAATGATGTCATAATACTCCCATCACTTATTAATGTTCAGTGCTAATTTACTAGCCATTCACAAATTGCTATTTACTATTATTAGTAATAATGATCATAAAATTGAATTTAATTAACTTGACGTCATTAAAAGAACGTATGGTTTTTAAAATAGTTCGTTGTGAGGAAATATAAAGGTTGTAGAAGGTTATGTACATATTACGTAGTTAGGCTTGAAAGGATGATATTTATTCGTTATCAGTCGTCGGTCATTGTTCTTTTAACTTTCTTGCGTTTCATAGTATATATGTATATATTATAGTGTAGTGAAGCGCAGTGCATTACATTACCGTACAGTACACAATATAGTACAGTATAGAAACATATAATTTTCGGGGATGGATGGGAGGGATTTGTGCTTGAAATAAATAGATATTATCTTCTTATACGTAAATAAAAATTAATGTTTATCCTTTATAGACTCCGAAACGGCTGGACTGATTTTTATGAAATTTTCAGATAATCTTTAGAATGACACAGCGGATGATCCTGTTAAGTTTGGTTGAGTTATGTTTCGATTGGAATTCTTAAGTAGTCTGGGCCACAACAATGCGTGGTGTAACAGCTTGGCAGTATATAAACATTCCGTTTTTCTTCAAAAATCACATAGTACATAATTAAAAGTGTTTTCGAAAAACCAAAGTTGACATGAACGAAATAGCGGTTTCCACTAGCAGTATAAAATTATCCAAAAAAATGTATCGCAAATGTATTAAAAATCATAATAAAAATTTATTTTACGGCTTACCACAATATTTTTTTTCACTCGACGATGATCGCTTACAAGAAAGTTGATACGTTACCTTTATAAGGTTTCGGGTTCTTTTAACTACACGATACGTAGGTATCGTGTATTTAAAGTTATGATACTAGTAGTAGTATCATAAACATATATATGTATATGTACATCCTAGATAAGCTAATTTAATAGGACATTAACTTCAAAACAGCTCAAATAAAATTTAGCAACATTTGTAAACTCTTGAGTTTATAAAAGTAATAACAAAATAATTACAAAGTAAATAAAATCGCGATAAAGTGAAAAGAAAATATGTAAAGTAAGTATTGCAGTGCGGATCGGTAGGTTACACATATCTCCACAATTCTCTGGAGATATGAAGGTTTCCTCACGATGTTTTTCTTCACCAAAAAGCGTGTGATAAATTGCAATTATCAATTAGACACATAATGGCCGCTGGGCTACCACAGCTTTAAATATATATAATGAATGGAACATATAAATATATATAATGCTAAATGTAGAGTGACCTATCCATTTTAATACCTGATATTTGCAGGATTCGTAAAAACACATGCACAAACCTCCACCACAGCCATTCGTCCCGAATCCCAAGCAACATTAGAAGATAGCGAATTTTTGCGTAGACTTTAGTTTTTATATCACATCACAAGCTTAGTAACCTAATTAAAAATTGTTTTATGGTAAATTTAAATAAAGTGATAAATTAAATTAAAATTATAATAATATTATAATAAATTTTAATAAAAAATATATCATTCGTGAGTCTTAAAAAGCGAGAAAAACCTTTCTTTAAACAATTCGTAGCGTGATGTCATAGATTGCATAGAAATAAGGGTTACATTGTAACAACTCAATTAAGCCTAATTTTGAATTGTGTCTATTTAATATCAAGCGTGCGAGGTATATTTTCCTTTTTCCCGAAGGGAAACCTCCTATGGTAAAACGTCGGCCATACGTAGCCGTAAAACAGTCAGATAGAGATTTACATGTATAATTTTTGTATCTAATACATAACTTTTAAACTGTGCCAAGTGGAAACAAAATAGGATATCTTTGATCTAAAATAATTTTTGACACAGTATATCAAATTATGACACAATTATAATATTTAACTATCTATACAATCGCTTCTTTTATCACTACAACAAAATAAATGCAAAAATGTGTTGGTTTGCTTTACCGCATTTCCCGTTCGCACGTAGCGATTATCATTATCATCCTCCTGCCCTCTCTAAGCGGGTTCAACACAACATGTTGTAAACATGTTGTGTTGAACCCGGCCGCCTACCTGATGCCAACTTACCTAAGCCGCCTTTTACAACACCTAAGTAAGAATGTTGGTCTATTCTACTCAACCGGATAACACACAGCGTGTCAACTTACCTTAGTTGCCTTTTACGACACCACGGTAAGAAATGAGGGTGGGATGTTCTACTTAGCAGGATACAACACGGTACTATACTAGGATACTAGTTATTTCTTCTGTTCAGGGCTAGAGAGCTGTACATAAAAACTCAAAAGCTGTACACAAAAATCACTTATATAACAACGGAAAAACACTCACAGGGAATCACCGCTAATCGTAGGTACAATCTCAATTACTACAATTCATTTTTTATCTATCTAGACAAAGTTTTATCATAAATCAGATTTATATAACTTTGTTATCTACTCATTTAATACAATCAACGAATATACACTGAATCTAGGCCATACCGTTCTCAAAGCTAAAAGGAAGTTAGATTTAGATTAGAAAGTGATCGGCGATAAAACTTAAGTTATTAAATGACAGGTAAGATACAAAATCTTAATTAAGCAGGCAAGCGCCAGGCGGAAATACCAAGCAAACTGGACTCATATAAACCCAGTTCATACCGTTACAGCGACAACAAGCGTATAAAACATTGAACCTGTTTTATCGCGCCAAAATTCTGAACACGTGTAGACTATGTTTTAGAAACAATGCTCAATTTCCCATTATTATTGTTATGGTAAAAGCCCCTTGTTCCGTCTACTAAATAATCTACTTTGTTGCAAATTACTTTGAGTAAGAACTTATAATACGTGTAATATTATGTGAGTTATGATGTAATACGCAGAACTGTAAAGCTGCAAGCATATTGTAGTGTGTATATTTTAATCTTAGAATAGTTGCTGTTACCACATGCAAATGCATGTTATAAATTGTAAGGGAATGAATGCAAAAGTAATGGTGTGGCGAAAACCCAAGGAAGAGTTCTATATAATATTATATAGGTAAATTTAATTTGAAATTATTATTATTATTGACTTGACAAAATATTATTATTGACTTGGATAAATATAATCATCTTCCTCCTGCCTTTAGCCCACTTTAAGTGGGGTTGACACAACATGTTATAAACATGTCGTCACATGATTTGACGACCGGCCGCCTGCCTGACGACAACTTACCTTAGTCGCCTTTTACGACACCTCGGTAAGAAATGAGTGAAACTTAAGATCGCATGTATTAAGAATTCAAGTTACTAAACGATCCATCCGTTAAAAATGAAATAAGTAAATTAGACACTGTGTACCTTCTAAATTTGTGCCACAAAAAGCAACACAAAACGCAAGGTTTTTCCTTACAGGTATAACATATAGGTATTAACAGGAAAGACAAAACACTAGTATCACTATTTACATAATAATCATAATTAAATACAACACACCAGTCGGCTAAATTCAACCACGGACTTTACGTAACTTTATAATCCCTGTGCCACCATCATCAATTGCGTCATGTAAAGAACTATTTGTGAAAAGAGCTGTACAACTGTCTTTTCATACTAGTCTCTACCTGCTTCTTCCTAGCGATGTATACCGAGATAAAAATTCTGCGCATATATTTGTATGGATAAATGACTGTACTGAAATGATAAAAACTGATTTTATATATATATATATATATATTCGGAATCTCGGAAACAGCTTCAACGATTTTCCTGAAATTCGGCATGTAGGGGGGTTTGGATCAATCTAGCTAGGTTTCATTAAAAAAAAATTATTTTATCCCTGTTTTTGGGCATTTAAAAATACTAAAATTTATATTGAATTGAATTTTTCCATTAGCTGTCAAGTCAGCGTAGTTTATTCGGCGAACGGGTGGTCGCGAAAAATGAACATACCTAGGATCGAGCCCCACCTGCCTATAATTATTTCTTTTTTTTTATAAGTTTCTTTTTTTTATTTTGTAAAAAAATACTTAGGAGGCTCGGTCACCCAGATATTTAACTTTAACTTTAAAATTCTATTCTATTCTATACATCATCATTTGCTTTCTCGTTATACTGATATGTGTCATTTTATAAATAGCCTTATATAAACAATCTGCGGGGGGCATGACGATCTCAGTATCTTAAATAAACAGAGATTAGACGTGGAAACATCCAATGCGAGTGACAATTATCTGAATAAACCGTGTGAAATCCCGTCCGAGATTGCGTTAGCTTGTTTATTGAGAGATTTTATCCTAGAGACTTGTATTGTTGTTGATGTTACACGATATTTTTATTGCGTTAAAGCTGTTTAATTTGATAATGATTTTTTGTCTTTTTTAATTTAATGTTTATATGACATTTGCCTTTAACCCTTAATCAAATTATAATTCTAGCAAATTCTTATGACCCTCTTGAAATAGTCGCAGGGTCTCACCACTGGGCTATCACAGCTCAGTGTAAGTAATTATCTATGCTACTATATAAAGCTATATAGTTTGTTTGTTTGATTGTTTAAAGCTCAGGAAAAAATCTTTGAGTGTAAGATATCCATTTTTCGAGGAAGATTATATAACATCACGCTTTGATGAATAGGAGAGAAGCAGCAATAAAAAAAAATACAAAAACGGCAAAATTTAAAGCTTTCCTTGCGTGCGCTAAGTAAGCGGTGAAAGTTATTAAATATATATATATATATATATATATATATATATATATATATATATATATATATATATATATATATATTATGATTATCAAATACTATATTACGGTTTTAATCTATCCACGCGGGCAGAGTCGCTGGCAATTGCTAGTAAGAGATATAAAATAAACAAGAAACCAAAAAAGAGTAATCGAGGTCGTATTACAACTTTTAACTAATAGCTTATCGTTAACAAGAACAATTTTTGTTCTTATTATTTATTGTGGTTAAGATGTTTTTGGTTCGTAGTTAATAACACTATTTGAGATAACAATATGGGTTGATGTTACGTACGCATATTATCTTTGTTTTGGACAAAAATATTTGCGTCATTGGTGGCCTTTCTTGTTACCAACACAATGCAGATGAAAGATATTTGTATCCGTGGCGTCTTTACGGTTAATCGCTGAAACAACGCCACCAAATTACTAACAAGTGTGCTTTATCTCTCATTTATGCATATGTAGACGTGTTGTTTTCAGAACAAAGCCAATCTATCTATGCTTCTATACTAATACATAAAGCTGAAGAGTTTGATTGTATGAACGCTCTAATCTCAGGAACTACTGGGCCGATTTCAAAATTCTTTGAGTATAAGATAATTAGTTCATTTATCGAGGAAGGCTATAGACTATATGACATCACGCTAAAATGAATAGGAGAGGAGCAGCAATAAAAAATATTACGATAACGGCAAAATTTTAAATTTTCCTTGCGTGCGCTAAGTAAACGGTGAAAGTTATAATTCAATAATTTCTTATAAGTAACTCACGATATTTACTTTTATGTTTAAAATTTCAATTCGGAAAAAAATTTGAGAGACTGATTTCGACGCAGTCGAAGCTGCCTAGTATGATATATATATATATATATATATATATATATATATATATATATATATATATATATATATATATATATATATATATATATATATATATATATATATATATATATATATGAATATGTGCGTGTGTGTGTGTGAGTGTGTATATATATTTCTGAATTTCGGAAACGCCTTTAACGATTTTCATGAAACTTATTATGTAGAGGGTTTCGGAGGCAAAAAATCGATTTAGCTTGATTTGAAAAAATGTTGTTTTATTTTTCTACATTGCATTTTTTTATCTTTTAAAAAATTACTGAGCAACGCTCGGTCACCCAGGTGCTATTTACTTTTTTTTATTTATTTTTAAATTCTCATTTAAAGAGCTGAGTCACTTATGTGAGTATGTTGCTTAGGGGCTACATACTTTTATAAATGAATTTTACTTTTAGTAAAGTTGCAATAACTAAATTGCGTGTCCTGCGTTTAAGACATTCTCTCAATTGCAAGAAATTCTCTCAATATGCAACTCAAACAGTTTTGTTGATTGATTCACCGTAAAGCGCGTGATGAACTGTAAATATCTATCACAAACATAAGTTTCTAAGAAAGTAGACTCATACATGCCTACCGGAATTGCGGAGTATTCTGTGTTTGTCTTTCTATGCCAAATCACTCTATTTTCAATTAATCTGTGGCAACCGCCCTCAAATTAACTTAGTAATTTAAGGAGACAAATCACAATTTTGAGCCACTTGAGTGTAGATATTCCCTGATTTAAGCAGTCTTAAGATCATCTGTCTACAAAGGTAGATGGTAATCATCGGCCCTTTGATATCATTCGCCACTAGGCCGTACTTTTGCCACTAGGCCGCACTTTTGTCACTAGGCCATTTTTACATTAAAGAAAAACATACAAAAGTAGTAATAAAATTATTTCGCTGTAATCCGCGATGAAGTTCGACTGGCCCGTAGGAGCAGTGGGTAGTGACCCTGCCTTCAGCTCCGCAGGTCGCGGGTTCGATTCCCGCCGAGGGCTAACATTTTCTATAAATGAATTTGTTGGTCTTTGAGCCTGGGTGTATATTTGTATTTAAGTATGTATTTAAAAAATATATAAGTATATATTCACCAGTTGTCTGTCACCCATAACACAAGTATTAAGTTACTTACTTTGGGGACGGACGACCGTGTGTGTAAGTGTCCCATATATTTGTTTATTGTTTTGTTCTTTAAGTAAAATAGAAAATATGTATAATGCTAAATGTAGAGTGGACAATCCGTTTTCATACCTGATACATGCAGGATTCGTAAAAACACATGCACAGACCTCCACCACCGCCACCACAATACACAAGCACTATGTACGTTCACTATCACAAACTCAACAATCGTTTCGCCCCGCAACCGGCCCGCAAGGAGATAGACTCCTGGATTATAAAATAATTTTATTATTACTTTTGTACTAATTCTATAATTAAATACTAATTCTATAAATTGTTTAAACACAGTATAAATATATGAGAAATATCAAATATCAATATACAGTGATTTAACTCAAAATAATAAAAGTCTTTAAAATAGTAGCTTATCTACGAACAGCGAGTACACTACACATAATAGTGATAGGTGCTTTATTATATTTGTAGTTCCATTAATAATAAAATTCATATTATCTTTTAAGGTAAAAGGTAGCACTGATACTAAATTATAATACTAAAATACCCACTACACGCCATCTTATAACCCATTCAAATCATACCTCGATATATAGGTTTGAGTTCGATGTTACGGCAAAGTAACATAAGTATAATTCATATTTCTTAAATAATTTATAGAAGCAGGAGGTTCTTTGCGTTCTAATTATTTTGCTATAATCCGCATTTGTACGGCCGAAAAATAGCAAGCAGTAGCAAAATCAACCTATTATAAATTCCTTATTTTTTAACTTTTAAGGATACTTTCTATTTAGAAGACGGTATATACGAAAATGGTATGATTCGGTTGAGTTATAAGAAATGCGACCATAAAACTATTCTTAAATATTATACTAATGGTTTATGGTAATGGTGGTTTAGTAAATATAAGGTATATATTATTGCTATTATTCATATAGTAAAATTATGTATAACTTGTTATCAAAATTTGTTTTTTTTATTCAATCATTTTTGTGTTGTTTATGCATTCATTTGTTTAATGCTATAAATTTAATGTGGGCACGCATTCATTGGTATTGTTTTCACGCATTTTCTTTTTATTACAGAATCGGATCTCTCCGACCTATCACATGTTGGTAAGTGGATAACAGTTGTATCAATACTAATTAATTAGTTTAATCAGTTCTTAAATACCTTGATGCAGTGGCTTTATTTGTTAAAGAATAAATTACATTATCACTTTAATGCGTTGCGATATTTATCTATACGCATATATAAAGCTGAAGAGTTGGTTTATTTGAACGCGCTAATGTCAAGAAATACTGGCCAGATTTCAAATATTATTTGAGTGTATTAGATAGTAAATTTAATGGGGAATGCTATAGACTATATAACATCACGCTAAAATGAAAATGAAAGGAGCAGAAATAAATAATATTGCGAAAACGGCATAATTTAAAGCTTTTCTTGCGTGCTATAAGTAAACGGTGAAAGTTATTCAAATACGTCTTATAATTAACTCACGATAACTACTGTTATTTCAAAAAATATATATTGGAAAAAAATTTGTGGCAGCCTGATCTCCATGCGGGCGAAGCTGCTGGCACAACTAGTTAAATATAAACATCAAAATTCCTTTGGATATGGAAATGGCTTAAATGCATTCCCTTTTAAAATCTTTATATTTAAAAACAACTGATTATTACATTTTTTATGTTCAAAAATCAAAAGTCTTTTCAATATTTAGTCCGGCCAGACCGTAGTTTTGTTATTTTACTGGGTAAAGCGCCACTTCTAGACTTTATTATCATGGCGCCTTTACACAATTTGATTAGACGGAGAAATTAAAAATTATCCACAATGTAATATAATATGACGCACCTTGTTATTATAGAAAGCTTAGGTAAGATTTTAATTTTAGATATTACCTAGGAGATGACACTTTAATTGAAAGATAAAGCAGTTATCTTTATCATAGCAAAATTACCTGTAATCTTATATTGCTATGATTCACAAGACGATAACTCAACGGCTACTCTTGAAGTCCTTTAGATTATATCACTAAAGCTAAAATTATATTAAAATATCATAATAAGTTTGAAGATAAAGATATTTATTCCATATTAAAATATAATGATTCATAAGTGAACGAAACAAATCGTCGATAAATTTCAATATAACTTAATTAAGATAATTCAATTATTACTTTTGTAATTATATAATAAATGCTCAATTTTATTGAAATTTAAATATTAAATACATTAATAAATAATAAATTAAAATTTAATTTCATATTTGGTGTAGATGAAGCATTATAAATAATGTCATTGATTTTTTACCGAGGTGTCGTAAAAGGCGACTAAGGGAAGGCGAGCCGCTGTGAGGTATCACAATAGACCACTCTATTATCGAGGTCTTGTAAAAGGAGTCTAAGGTAAGTTGACGTCAGGCAGGCGGCCGGTCGGTAAATATGTAGCCAAATCATGGAACAAGATGTTTATAACATGTTGTGCCGATCTCACTTAGAGTGGGATATAGGCAGGAGGATGATCATGAAGAATTATAAAAAACACTTCTAACGAACTCCTATTGTGATTCTTGTATAACAGAATGTATAAGCAAAAATTATTACTCCATTTGTATTAAAGGATGTTTTGACCGGATCGCGACACGCGAAATAGTATACAAACTAATCGCAATTTTACATTGGATAATTCAAAGTTGATCTCACATTATTCTGTCCATTGCCACTTTTGTCATGATCTGATATTGTATTGCCTGTATAAAGATCGACGGATGGTCCACGTAATATAACTATCGTTCCTAAAGTTATCGGTACAGTGATGTTGATATTTTGTTGGACATTTGTAGAGGTTACTTGCATAATGGTAGTTCAGTTAGGTAACCTGTCAGTCAATTACAATTGGGTTTTGTAACTGATTTTTGATCTCAATACATTTGTGAGTTTATTGCCGATGTCAAATCGTAACGGTTAACCTGGATTAATGTTACTGTTCGAAAATCGTACCGTTGTAGCTTTTACAAATTGCTTTAATATACTAACTATAGCGAGTTTTCGTTACAATACTTCATATAAGAGATTGATAGCACGTTCTGAAAGATTTTTGTTTCTAGAAATCTGTATTCGTTAGCCGAGTGGTATCCGACTGAGTAGAATAGAAAACCCTCATTTCTTACCGAGGTGTCGCAAAGGCGACTAATGTAAGTTGACTCACCGTCTGATATCGGGTTGAGTGGATTAGACCCTTTTTCTTGCCGAGGTGTCATAAAAGGCGACTAAGGTAAATTTACGTCAGGCATGCGACTGGTCGTAAAATAAGTAGCCACATCACGTTAGAACATGTTTAAAACATGTTATGCCGACCCCACTTACAATGGGGATAAGGGCAGGGGAATGATGAAGAAATCTGTATTTAAATAAGTTATTAACTAATAATAAATTAAGAGATGCGTTTATCGACAAATTTATATTAATGGTAAATAATATGTTATTTAAAAATATATTTTTTTTTACTATTACATACTAACAAAATACGTTTATATTGTGAGATTGAAGACATTGAACAGAATCTGTGTAAACAATAACATCTTCCGTGATCGTATTTTTAAACATGCCAATCATATTCATGTTTGGATTCAACTTCCCGGTATGTTTCTATGAATTTATAGAAAAATTTAATAATTTAAAATTTTCCATCAAGCGAAATGATTACAAACAAGCCGGAATTTAACGCTAGTGTAAAAGTCATTCAAATAAATAAATCATTTATAGAATTAGGCGTTACTTTACGGAGGTCCATAATACAAAAGTAATAAGAATATTATTTTGCTATAATCCGCGATAAAAGGAAATATATTTAATGCTAAATGTAGAGTGTACGAATTCTTTCTCATACCTGATGCAGAATTTGTAAGAACTCATGCACTACCCGACACCGATGGCACATTTTGGATGGATGGCACGCTTTGCGATTTTGTCGTGGAGTCCATCTACTGACGATGCTTCGGTTACGGGGCGAAACAATTGTTGAGATTGTGGTGGTGCATATGTGCAGTGCTTGTGTATTGTTGTGCCATCGGTGTCAGGTAGTGCATGTATCAGGTATGAGAACGAATAGTACACTCTACATTTAGCATTAGGTACATATATTTCCTTTTATCGCGGATTATAGCAAAATAATAATCTTATTACTTTTATAAACAAATCACTAAATCTAAATCATCATTCTCATGTCCTTATCCCATTTTAATTGGGGTCAGCATAATATGTTATAAACATGTTGTGCCACATGATTTGATTTGATGTTGCTGTCGCATAATTTGGCTAGGTATTTTATGACCGGCCGCCTGCCTTTGCCTTACTTACTTTAGTCGCCTTTTACGACACGTCGATAAATGAGGGTGGTCTATTCTATTCATCCGGCTACCACACGGCGATTCAACTTATCTTAGTCGCCTTTTACGATAACTTGATAAAAGAGGGTGGTCTTCTCTACTCAGCCGGATACCACACGGCGGTTCAACTTACCTTAGTTATCATTCACGACACCTCGGTAAGAAAGTAAGGTGGTCTATACTACTCAGCTGAATGCAACACGGCAAGTCAACTTAACTTAGTCGCATTTTAAGACTACACTACAAATATTGAATATTATTTTCAATACAGACGCGGGCATACAAATTTTCTGTTTTATTACTGGATGATTACTATTATTACATGATACATTATTACCAGCGTGCGTTTCAATTAAGGTTCATAAGGGTAATTGGTGAGTAACCTCGGGAGGAGAGTCCTTCACGGGACAAATAAACATAAAGCTACTTGCTACTATTAACCAGCTTCTTCTATTTACTTTCTATAGAAAATAGTAGCATACGCCACTGGTTAATTTTGTAAGCTTTTGTAGGTCAAGAACGTGTAAATTTTTATTCTAAAATAACGCAAACAAATTTGCGATTTTAAAAATCTAAAAATTTCAACTCACAAATTTTTATTTTATTTTATTATTAATTAAAAATGTACAAGTTATATCTATGTTAAACTACTTACACTTTAGGACTTTACAAATCATGCCCACGTAGAATGCTACCAAGAATGCTGGCCGCGTTTCCGCGCTGAATCGCTAAGCTGATCCTTTGTGCGAAAAAGGAGCCAGCCCTTTTGTCACCTAAAGAGGCAATTAACCGAGGTGTTAAAACTGATAAAAAAGTTAAACTTGTGAAAACAAAAAAAATTATATAACTCCCAAATTAACATATTTGACTTTAAGCCGTTATGATTTAGTACGTACTTTCTAAATTGCGAAAATATGTCACATTCGAAGAGTGCTACATAAATTGACCTATTCTATTTTATACCTATTATTCTTTATATCTTTTTACAGATGTTGTTAAAAAGATAAAATGAAGAGAGAAAGCTTATTGAAATAAAATTTTATAAATTGGTTGTTGCGATTATTTTTACTTATAAATGTTGTGGTTAAAACATTTTGAAACAATATTTCGTTTAGAAATCATAATTACAACACCAAAGAGTAAGCACCATAATGCCAATAGTGACTACCATAGACTAAAAAAATTTGAAAATTATTTGCCCCTTGTATACGTATATTGTTTGAAATTAGAAAAATGTTTTATTAAAAAAATACTATTTCTTCCAGTAATGGCGTTAGCAACTGAAAGTTACATATAATTTAAAACATATGTTTGTGAAGCTCGCGTACATCTAACAGTTTAGTGAATTAATTTGCGACAGTCCAGTTTTATTTATTCCGTATTTCATTTGGCATTGGACCAGGATTCTAGTTAACTAACCGTCTCGTGATCGCTAATTGTAAACCGCAAAATAGATATTTTGCTTGGCCATACAAATATTCGTATTTATTCTGGAGTTTGTTGATTGCGCAGTTGTTTAAAAGATGAATTATTCAGCTGCTAAAAGATAAATATTCTGGTTATTGTATTATATAATATTCATCATTCTCCTGCCCTTATCCCACTCTAAGTGGGGTCGGCGCGACATGTTAAAACATCTTGTTACAAGATTTGGCTAAGTATTTTATGACCGGCCACCGTGTGGTATCCAGTTGAGTAGAATAGACCACCTTCTTTCTTACCGAGGCGTCGTGCTTAAAATACGACTAAGGTAAGTTGACGTCAGGCAAGGGGCCGGTCGTAAAATAAAAAGCCCAATCAGGTGACAACATGTTAAAACATGTTGTGCCGAACCCACTTAGAGCAGGATAAGGGCAGGAGAATGATGATTTTAGAACCGGCGGCCTACTGACGTCAACTTACCTTAGTCCCCTTTTAAGACACCTAGGTAAGAAATGAGGGTGATCTATTCTAGTCGGCTGCGTATAACACGGGGGATAGTACTATATAACACTGTCTTCGTAAAATGTAGCAATAAAGTGTTAAACCAAAAAAAAATTCGTAGAGTTTGGACATTTTAGTAAATTCTATTCCTCAGACTTTCGACGGTGTACTGATATAAAGAGTAGGTAAGTTATCGTTTTGGCAAGATTCCAATACTACGCTATTTTTCCCTTCGGCTTTTACTTGTACCAAGATTAACAAAGGAATGTCAGGATTTGTTTTGTCATGAAACAAAGGATTCAGAGACATGTGAAGTTGATTTATAAATAATAAGTTTATTCAACTCGTACATATCTATATAACATCTTGAAATTATATGACATCTGTAAGTGCAAGGGAAATGCCGTGTGGTATCCGGCTGAGTAGAATAGACCACCTTCATTTCTTACCGAGCTGTTGTAAAAGGCGACTAAGGTAAGTGACCTGCAGTGTGATATCCGGCTGAGTGGAATAGAAAAACCCTTAATTGTGGCCAGGTATTAATAAATAGGCCAATCATGACATTTATTCAAATTTAAATAGCCTTTAATAGGTAATAATTTAATTTAATACATTAAAACGATTAAGTTAAGCTGAGAGTATATTCGCGGGTTCGATTCCCGCCGAGGGCCAACATTTTCTAACAAAAATTTTTTGGTTCTTCGAGCCTGGGTGTGTATTTGTATTTAAGTATGTTTGTAAAAACTATACATGTATATATTCACCAGTTGTCTCTCACCCATAACAAAAGTATTAAGTTACTTTGGTGACGGACGAACCTGTGTGTAAGTGTCCCGTATATTTATTTATATTGCTGTCTATTTCGATGGGCAAACTTCTATTTTAACTTCTATTTTTCTTTATCTAATTAAACTATACAATACATAGGGTTTTTATTAAGACCGCTCAAGAATTATCTTAATCTGCCTACTTGTTTATTTTTACGCCTACAATATTCACTACATCTGCAGAAGAATAATAAGGAAATGCGTAGTAGCGCAAAAATTCTAACGTCCTTAATTCGATAGTTCCCGTTATAAATTAGCGGCAACAATTAGTTCTGCGAACAGCATAATATATTGTACTGAATTACAAACCAACATTGTTTTTGTTTATGCTCCGCGTAGTGACGGAGCCGGTATTTTTGTTTTATCACGTCTTTCCAAGTTTTGTTTTCACCGTCATGACAGGTATAGATATTGTTTACAATCTATTACAAATTGTAAAAATAAAAGCTGTTTACGCCTTTATTGGTTGAGTCACGACTTAGAACAATAATTATTCTTATATAATATAAGCAAGAAGCAACTGTAATAAATAAATCAGAAGTTAAATCTTTAATATCTAAGTGAGTTAATCTTGTAACTATATATTTTTCTGAATTTTTGAAACAGCTCCAAGAATTTTCATGCAATTGAGCATGTAGGGGGTTTTTATGGGAAATCGATCTAGCTATGTTTTATTTAAAAAATGATGTTTTATTCGGGCACTGAAAAAACTGCTACAATTTTATGAGAAAGCAAACGATAATTATGCAGCCAATCGTAGTTATGATAGCTCATTTGGGTAACGGGCGGTCGCTAATTCTGTACACCAGGATCGATTCCAGATAAAATATATTTTTTTAAATTTTGTTATTGCATTTCTGTGTAGGTACATTTAAAAAATTACTGAGCATGGCTTTGTCACTCAAGTTGGGCGACGAGGTATTTAATGTGATCACATTTTGGATGTCATATTATGTAATGTAGGCGTTATCCGTATAAATGATAGGATCAGAGTGTAAAGATTTTCTATAAATTTGACAGGTTGAAAGTAAATAGTTAAATTGAAAATAGACTTTTTAAATTGATACTAAAAACTTGTAGTTGTGAGCTTGGAGAAGATCTAGAATGTCAAAAAGAAGTAGTAGTAGTCTCAGTAGAATAGAAAACTGTGATAGATATGCTAAAAGATAGTTACTAGAGTTACTATAGTTATGGGTATTTTTTGGTTTGCAGTCGCTTAAATTAATATTGAAATGAATTACAAAAAACATGAGAGAGACGGGACAAGACTTTCAAATCGTGACATCAAAAAATACCACAAATACCTATATGCATTTTATATTAAGAAGTCCGTATATCCGTGTGTTATTTAAAACTTTTAAGAGGCAATACCCTAATTAATTTTGGTCAAATGTCGATGATCGCAATTGTCCTTAAATATCTTTAGCCAAAACAAATGAGAAATGGGAAGTTAAGTCTTGCATATACTTTACCTCAATACGTATAATTGATTTTGAATATTTACAATACAACAAGATCAATTTTTAATAGCCTATATAAAGTAATATAAAAGTTATGATTTGAATTGTGGCAGCAAGACTAGTATATAAATGTTAAGATTTGGTATCTTAAATATTGATTAAGATTCGTAAATTCGTCGAAATTGTTGGATATAATCTAACAGCTGTCAAGCTAGTGTCAGTGAATTGTGTGGATATGCCGTTAAGCTGAGCGTTTCCAAAGTGGAAATTGGAGCTAAGGTAGAATGTAGTACGTAACAATAGGTTTGGAATATCCGGATGTGGCAAGTAAGAGTAAATGTTTCGCATAATTTGAACCTGGAACACATTGCACGAAGCATATGTTCATATGTGCAAAAGGAAGACAAAAACGCTTCCTTGGTTGAAAAGTGGAGGAAATACTACAAAGAAAATGATATAATATAACCTTTATATTGGTTTTTGTTTTATTCTAGGTCTATTCTATTATTGGTCATTTCTCTATTTGGCTTTTTCTTAATAAAGCTACATACTAAGATGCTATGGTACTTAAATTGTATTGGCGTTTGATTATTTCAAAATATAGATTCTTTACCGCGATGCTTGTTTGACTATTGAAAAATTATGTACGAAATTCTTCGTTCAAACAAACAATTAAAATCGACTTGATTATTTGTATAAGACAAGAAAAGAATTAATGGGAGCTGCGCAGTACCACGCACAGACACATTAGCGGAAAACGAACGTTTGCAGTATTTATTACAGTATTTATTGCGAGTAATGATGATAAGAGTCAGATCTTTTGGATTTCATGTAGGCAGAAAGTATTTTGAGATAATAATAATCTTTAAAATTAGATCATAATAATTGTAAAATTATTTTAGGTATGTATGCTGATGAGATTGCGGAAACTAAATAAAGCGTTTTACTTACGTTGAATGTACTAAGCAACCGTATGGTTAAAAATACTGCTAAATTATTTAATAAAGTAGTAAAGTAAAGACTTGTAAGTATACCACTCCTAGGTTTAGGCGTGCTTTCTTCGTCTTTGGACTGAAGGGTTGGAGTTTAGCCATGACGCTGCTCCAATGCGGATTGATTGGTTACACGTATTCCCCAAATTTTCTAGAGGTGCGCAGGTTTTTCTCATGATGTTTACCGTCACCGAAAGGCGTGTGATTATCATTATCACTAGGATTGAACCCGTGATCCTTTCCAGAAAGTCCCGCGGATCTGACCGCTGGTCGATCACAGCTTAATGAATTCATGTTTAATGCTATTTTTTTTAAGGGATTTGTTTTTAAATTTAAAGTGTCTCACAGCCAGTCTTTGCTAAACTGATTTGTCGCTCGCTTACTTTCCATTATTAGAACTATTATTAGAATTTTAGGTGTCAAATATTCTCAGCCGTAATTTTGTATAATATCCAGATACTAATTTGGATTTAGGAACCGATGTTACCTTACAACCTCTGCCTCCAAGCGTCGTTCTCCTCAGAGCTGAGTTTCGTGACTTCTTCCACGGATCACAAACCGATTGTTTCGGATAACCGATCCTCAGGTTTTGCGATCTCTTGGGACTTGTACGACATCTTGGGACCTGGATGGAAAGCGATCAAACCATCGCGCTGGACTGCGGCATCTTCCTCCTTTTCCTTTCACCGAACCAGTGATCATTACTTCTTCAGGTTGTTTCCAGTCTTCCTAGCAATATGTCCAAAGAACTCAAGGACTCTGCGGAGACCCGTAGTTGAGAGCCTAGTGGTCCTATATTGTTTAGTACTGATGCTATTGGTTCGGTGCTCAGTCCAAGATACGCTCGTCATTTACGCCAGCACCTCATCTCTAAGGGGTCAACGCGTTTCCTGTCAGCAGATTTTGTAGTCCATGTTTCAGAAGCATACGAATGTACGTACCAGCAGGATTTTAGTTTTTTGTGATATGTTGCGGTCCCGCCATATTTTCTGCTGCTGTTTATCTCATAACAGTGTATGTTTAAAAGTAGGTATTTTTATATGAATGCCAGGCTCGGTTTTAAGTATATCGAGATATCTTAATATGAATAAATTATTGCTGAGCACAAATTATAAACTATTCAGATGAGTGACATTGGTGTATCATTTCTATGTATAGTGATGGACTAAATCTAAAGTATTCTAAGTGAGGTAAAACCTTTAATAAAAGTTTTTGCATCATAAATCGATAATACTATCACTGATTCATATGTGCTGCAAAATACATGATCTACAAATGATTGATCGGAAAATTGACTATAAGCGTTATCATTACTAATTCATAAATTGCGTTTTCAATGAATCATTTGAAGATTATCGAAATGGCGCTTCATAAATCACTCGCTTGTAAATCATTATCTATTCTAGCTTCAAAATATTTTTCATTATTATTTTGATATTTACGTCGACGCGATAGCCAGTTTGCATAATATTAACTAAGAGGCACTTATGTATTTTTTTATATAACGTAATTTGGTTTATTGATATTTACGATTGAAAGTGCGGTTTATAGTGGGCGGCTAAGTAGAATAACCCACTCTCATTTCTTAGCGAAGTGACGTAAAAAGCGACGAAGGTAAGTTGACTCGCGGTTTGGTATCCGAATGAGTAGACTAGAACACCCCTTATATCTTACCTAGGTGCCGTAAGAAACGAGTAAGGTCAATGCCATGATGCGTCACATCTTACGTTGCAAGTTTGACATAAATAAAATTAAATACATATTTAATTGACGCACTCTGTTTTAAACATAAAAAATATATATTTTTTATTATAGGTATGTAATGCTCGATAACTATTACTACATTTATATTTAAGTGTTTATAACAGAATTTTTATCGTTGCTGTTAAATATTTCTGTTAATATTTGAAACTTTACCTAGCTCACTTATTCACTCTGTTCGCAGATTATACTGTCATAGGTAATGGTGTCAAAATACCCTATAAATAACGTCAATAAATCACTATAACGATAAAAAATATGATGTAATAAAATGATGCAAATATAGTAATTTATTACTAAAGAAGTATAATTTCCTATTAATTACATTGTAGCTGTTTGAGAAACAATAGGCTTTCATCAGTCGAGGTAGCTTGTTTATTCGATTATTCAATACCTGTTGGTTAATGTCAGAAAGTTATATTTAATTATTGGAGTTCAGACTACGATTACTAAGGGTCTTGATAAAAAGTATAAGTAATAAAAAAGTCTGCTCTTTGTTAGAAGAGACCTCAAAGCTATTGTGATTAGGCACATTTAAGTGAAAATGGAGGACGAAGCGTCTTAATTTAAATTAGTCTTCTCCAGCATCCTCTAATAGATATAGGGGCTCTTCTATGGAGGTTCGCCAATGCTACAGAACTGTAGCACAGGAACTTTACATCGAAAGAGCCACAGGTCCCTGGCCTAGGTCAATAGTTTTGGGTTAGCTAGTAAACATTAATCGAATAGTACTTAGATTCAATAATTAATCGCCAGAACCTTTTTGCAATCGTCTATTCAACTAGTTAATGCCACTTCACACTACACATAAACAATCCAGTACCAATCCAGTGCAGTAGCTATTGGATATCTAGACGGGGCAATGCCACGGGGTCCCCTTCTCTAATTTACTAACTATAAATTGAACTAATCAAAATTTCTCTCACATAAGGAATATAGGTAAACGATATTCCAGAAACGTGACTGTAATAATGGAAGCTTGTTAGAAAAAATACAAGTGTTTGAAAAAAATCCTGTAAGAAAGAGACACGACAAATCCAGAGTATGAAAAATGTAAACCACAACGAATCTGGAGTGCATCGAATTCGGAACACGACGAATACAGAACAAACGATTTTAAATAGTTTAGTTGAGGCCCTAGTTTATTTTTTGCCCCAGGCCTTTGGTTTTTGCCAATAGTTTCTTTATTCTAAGTAGTATAAACTGAGCGTCTCCAAAAATAAATAAGAATCAAAGCAAATGTATTATACTAATACTTAATTTACATATTCTTTTGACTGACATTCGTCAATTTACGGTGTTTCTTAAACAATTATATTCATAATAACCGTCTTTAAAGTATAAGTTAAAGTTATACAAGAAAGAGCGCTAGTCATTGAAGAAGAACGAATTGTATTATTCTCGGATTTTCCATATCAATGCGTGGAAAATCTTCAATAGATGAGCGACCTGGCAGAACAACAATTGAATATCATTAACATTCTAAATGACACTTTAGTTTATGGTTAAAGAGCCATAATTACACGTCTTTATATAATAGACTGTAGAAATATATGGAATTCAATGAAATAACTTTAGGTACGCGCATTACTTACTATTATGCATAATTTGTTATATCACTGAATTATATCTTAACCCTCATTATCATTCTCCTGCCCTTGTCCCACTCTAAATGGGGTCAGCACAAAATATTTTAAGACCACTCTCATTTCATACTGAGGTGTCGTAGATGGCAGGAGAATAATTATGGTATTTTTAAGATTAACATATGTCTTATTTTAATGGAATTAATTCCAATAAAATAGGAATTATAACATAAAATTTAAGCTAATGTTTGCTTTCATATACATTACTAGCTTTTACCCGCGACTTCGTTCGCATGAACTATTGTCGCGTGATATGTTGATAATAGATGACACTTATTTTAGTTTAGTTTTATCCTATTCCTGTAATTAAACGGATTTCTATAGCCTATACGTTAATCCGGTGTATAACGAACAATTTAATCGTTGTTGGTTCAGCGGATTCGCCGTGAAAGAGTAACAAACATAGTCACAAACTTTCGCACTTATAATATTAAGTAGGATAGGATAAGACTGTTGGCTAAAGGAAGACACTGCAAGGAAGGGAAGTCACCAGTTCATACCACAGTTTTCACCAGCAACTATAAGTTTTTAATTTACAATGTCCTACCAACTTTATTTGTGAATATTATATTTTATATAATATTAACAAATAAACACATTTTATATTGTATCGTATGTCATACCTATAAAAGGTATATCACGTTATACGAAATCTCGACGATCAGCCGATTCAAAATAGTTGCAATACGAAATTGTTTTTAGTGACGCTAAAATTATCGTAGACGTGGGCCGTCATCCCAACAATGTCACAAGCTTAGACGCAATTATATTTTTATTTTATCATTCGGTGTTACGGAAAAATCGATCGTACAACGCCATGATAAGAACTAAAAACTATAAAGTTTGTTTTGTGCGCATATCGCGATTTCGCCTCGTATAATGCAACATCCGTGACGTATGCGTCTGAGATTTCTGTTTTGACTTGGCGCTCTTACCGAAGTAATCAAACAACTTTCTACATAAAGTATATAACAGTCTACTTTTCAACTTTTTAAAATATTGATTATGATCCCAAAACAATTTATAAAATATGCTAGTGATAACCGTGACTTCGTATGCACCAACGTAAGCGTTTATGCATCGTCAATAATACAATATTGTTTTTCTCGTTGCCGAAAGAAAAGCGGGTTTGTATCATATATATTCTTCCGGTGATTTAAGTTTTAATTGTGTAAGGCTTCATTAATAATGGTTTAGCAAATTAACCCTGGAAGCGTAATAGACTGACAGATTTTTGCATCTATTAAATTAGGTAGCTTAATAATGGATGTTAATAATGGATGTTAATCTACATACAATTTGATCAAATCAATCAAAATAATCTTTATTCAAATAAGCTCTTTTAAGCACTTTTGAATCGTTAAGGATCAATATGATTAATGAAGCTACAACTGGTTCGGAATGTTGCTCTTACTGAGAAGAAAGAAACTCGGCGGTCAATGTTTTAAACATTTTCAATTTTACATTATTAAACCGTAGTCCTGTATGGAGCTGGAAGGGTTTTCAAATCCAGGCTTTTTTATCATCCAAATAATCCTCAATTTTGTAATATGCTTTACGTATAAGTACATCACTTATACTTAACTTTAACCTTTCTGAAGACTGGTCTGGTAGTATGTAATATTTAACTAAGTACCAATTATTTGTTGTAATATTTTTATTGCGACAGAGGTCGTAGGCTATTTCTGGATCGATCGATAGTATACGATGTCGTCTGACGTCGTTATACGTCATAGGGCAACCTAACCTTGATACCATTATTACTTTACGTTCATATTTTCTCGTAAAAAAGGCTGGGCAGTACGCCCAACATTACATTATAATAAGTAGAATGTTATTACGTCCGTATCACGCCTCACGAGTCATTCTATAATGAATGTTACGTCCTACAAATGACGTCACAATAAAAAATTAAAAAGACTTCATTCGTTTTTTAAAAGCTTTATTTAACTTGCAATGTGGAAACTTGTAAGTTAAATTTGACGCACTTCCCGGTTTGATTAAGCTCAAATTTTACATTCTGGTCTATGGTCCATGATAAGTATTTTTAGTTTATGTATAGAAACCGGCTATACTTAAGTCTTATTTCATCAGTAGAGCTAAACTAGTTCCCGCCGCAATAATGATGTAAAGAGGTCGTAAATAAGTCCCACATGAGCGCGAAACTAGTCGGGCTAACCCGAAAGAATAACCGGTTACGAGTATAGCCGGTTTCTATACACAAATTTTGTTATAAATGTGTGATGTTTGATCAAAATTGGTCAAGTGGATTAGTCGCTTAACAGACAGATAGGCTTTCTATTAATAATACTAATATCATATAGTTTAGTTAATTTTAATACTACGAGTGTTCTCTTTAATGTAGTGTTCAGGGCTACGTTAGACGTCGTGAATAACCTCGAATTCTACACCGTTGATCCATTTTCCGATGGCCATCGAACAATGTTTTAGAATAGACAATGACTTAAAGGTCATTATGATACTAAATCGTTATAGTAAAAAAAAGTAAAGTAAAGATCTACTATTAAACTAGGCTGTTGGGCTTAGACCCATCACTCTGCTCTAATGGTAGGTTAGATTGGTAGGTTATAATATCCGAGGAATTGTCCAGAGATCTGCAGGTCTCCCCGTAATGTTTTCCTTCACCTAAAAGCGTGTGATACCTAAATTGCAAATATCAATATCAATAAGGCAAATAAATGTTAAATAGAATAACTCATTGGTGCCTGCCCGGGGTTTGAACCCATGACCCACTTGAGATCAGCTATATCACCGATGACGACCTCAAAAGGGTCGCGGGGAGCCGCTGGATACAAGCGGCACAAAATCGTGTGTTCTGGAGATCCCATGAAGAGGCCTATGTCCAGCAGTGGACGTCCATCGGTTGAAGAAGAAGAAGAAGAAGATATCACCGATCAGCTAACACAACTTCTTTCGTAATTGTTATAATTATTCTTTTGTTTCTCCTGCCCTTATCCCACTGTAAGTGGTACAATCTAGTGGTCGGTACAGCATGTTGTTCTCTTTTATATACATGTCATACTTCACACACTCCAACCATCTCTTTTTAGGTTTCCCTCTATTCACATATTCATCCATATTCATATTTATTACTCGTTTGGTAACATGATTTTCATACCTCATGTCACATGTGACATGTCCCGACCTTCCCAATTTCAGTTGTGTTCACTTAAAATTTTCAACTTTCTGCTTCTGAAAACTATTAACTATAGAACTAATTTTAGACTTGATGCAAATTAGTTATATGCTTCATCGTTGTTGTGTTACTCAATGTTTATGATAAGCCATAGATTTCTTGTAGAAGATACGGAATATTTTATCTTTTGGTATGTTTTTTTATCCTAATCAATTTCAATAACAAAGCAATTGCGTATAAAATTAGTTGTGCAATTTAATTGTAATCTACTGAGTTTATTTTTAATTGTTTTCGTTACCACATAAAAAATATTTCATTTGAAATTACGCAGTAAATTGTATTTGTGTTATTGTCATCGTCTTAACATAAGATTAAAACGACAAAAGGGCTTAGTAGTCTGAACAGATTAAGTATGAAAACTTTTGTCAACATTTACTGAAATACAGTTCTACTATTCGAGTAGCTGTCTAGCTACTGTAAGTTGTAATAAATAATGCCCGCATTATTTTATAATATCCTTGTAAAACATGGGATTATTGATCAGAATTAAAAAAGTCATTAATTTGAAAATAAGAAAGCATACACTATCACAAAATTTCAATCAATTTTAAACGAATAAGTTAAGTATAGATATAGCATATAGATTACAAGATGTAAAAATCTTGCATAAAAAAAAATTGTTTCAGTTGAAGAAGGTAGTGTAAACATAGTTTAGTGGTTGTTAACTGTCTCTTTAAATAGGATAGGAACTTCAAATAGATAATAAACGTCTATAGTTAAAAATGCAAGAGCCTCTTTGTATCAAATATATCATTTTTGTTTATTGATTGTGAATGTTTGCCGATCCTTTTATGTTTGACATCTGATAGTTAGTTGTTCTCAGTTCATCAGCCCGACAAACTATGAAGGGTAAAACAAAGTTACTAGTGCTGCTGCGTAGATAGATCAATATTTAGGAAAAACTAAAACAAATTGCGAAGGTAAAATTTCCAGCAGTGAGTAATTCTAGTACACATTATTTTAACATGGACGATATAGACATTGTGCAGACGCCCGTTTCTTTGAAACAGCATCTGATTTGCGAAGACAGATACGAGCATTATTCTCCAGAACCATTAAAACGTAGCTATGATCTTGTATAATGTAGTCTGTTACGTGATAATATACCTTCCTCCGTTGTATTACGAATCAAAACAGGTCTATATCATATTTTGTTAATATACTGCAATCAAAAACAAACAAGCGGTCGACCGTCAAACGTGAGTCGTGAGAAACCGTGGCATTTGTCCAAGATACGAATACGTTTTTGAAGGTAGTTTTGATCGTGTTTTAATTGGAAATAAAATTAAAATTCCGACCATTGAACAATGCAATGTTCAAGTATTATTCTGGTTAAGCTCCAAATTATAGACATATAAACTTTAAAAATTATTTCCTGTAAAAGTATCTCCTAGTATTTCGTTTAACAAAATTACGTGCCCAAAGTTTAAATAAAAAATAATTTTACTTATTGGTATTATTTTCAATAATATATTTTGCATTTTCATTAGGTATCCTTAAATTCAATCCTGTCCTATCCTACGAATAATATAAATGCGAAAGTTTGTTAGTATGTTAGTACAAACACACATCGTGTTTGTTACTCTTTCACGGCGAATCCTCTGAACCAATATCGATGAAATTTGGCACAATTATTCCTTATAAACTGGGATGACATATAGTCTATAGAAATCCTGATAATTCTACAGGAATAAGTGTTCATTGAATAGTGCCATCTATTATTATCACTCGACAAAGCTAGTAAGTAAGTAGCGGCCTGTTACTCTCCCACTGCTGGGAATAGGCCTCTTCTCTCCGTTTTTGGAGAGAAGGATTGGAGCTAAGACCTACCACGCTGCTCCAATGCGGATTTGTAGGTTACACATATCTCCAGAATTCTCTAAAGATATGTAGGTTTCCTCACGATGTTTTCCTTCACCGAAAAGCGTGTGATAAATTGCAATGATCAATAAGACACATAAGATATAACAGAAAAACTCATTGGTGTCTGCCCGGGTTTGCCCTGACCTCCTCGTAAGAGTCGCACGGTGTAACCGCTGGGCTACTACAGCTACCGACAAAGCTAGTATTTCATATTAATTGACTGTACATCCGTATATTATTTGCGGTGAGCAGTTATTAAAATATATTAAAAGCACCTACCTGAGTTAATGTGAAAATGAAATAAATGAATATCGCCCTGGCATCAATCTCTCCTCAAGATTGTAGTTAATAAAATTTGAAATAGGTCGCACGTGCGTTGAAGGGCCTATGCATTTAGTCTGGGTTACCAATGACGTCAGGGCTTCGTAAAATTTTGCCAATGGTTATTTTAGTTTGATTTCTTTCGAAATCTATTTAACACACGTGTTCTAATATTAAAATATATGATGTGCTAGCGAAAAAAGTGGCTTTAATGTCGTTAGTATAATTTGTCAAAATTATAGTGCAATTGCTAGAACTATCTTTTTACCTCCTTCTTATCCTTAGTTATCCTTATTTTACGTCTTCTTATATAATCTAAAGCTATATCTCTAGATAATTCTGGGGATATGTGTAACCTACCAATCCGCATTAAAGAGGCGTGGTACGACTTAGCTAAAACCCTTCTCTCCAGAAAGAAGTGGCCTATGCCAAGCTGTGGGTTAGTAACAGGCCGTTACTTTATTTAGAGGTATGCAGGATTCCTTACGATGCTTTCCATCAGCGAAAAGCGTGCAATATATTGCAATTATAGATAATTAACACATAAGTTTTAATAGAAAACTCATTAGTGCCCGGAGTTAAACCCTGTAATCCCTTCTAAAGAGTCGGAAAGCTCACCGCTGGGCTATCACAGCTTATATAATACTGCTACTATAGCTGATATAACTTTATTCACACCTGCAAAGCAGCACTGAAACAATATTTAATGTCAATCACATATGATAAGGTTGAAAACTTATTAAGACGTGTGACGTAAACTATACATATATGTAAAACACACAAAACTAGCACACACATCTACACACCCACACACACACAAAAGCGCGCGCGCGCGCGCACACTGCACAGCTCAGGATATGTAGCGTGAATAGTTTTAGTTCTTTTTCTTTGGTTGATTTTTATTAATTAACTTTTTTAGTATGCATATAGTTATAGAGAATGGGGCCTTTTGACACAGGTGTTGTTACATTTCAAAGAAGGTCCCAGTCTTCCTATTGTTTTGTATTTAACGGAAATTTTTTTTTATTAAAAAATATATAATTTTATATAATAGCTCCTAATTACACTAATAGATAAAAAAAAACACAATGTTGTTATAGCATTAACTCTAACGGAACAGCAGTTTAGCCCTTGTTCAAGAAGGATTATATTTAGTTTGAGTCGTTCCAATGACGTCAATCCTGACATTTCAAAACCACGCCGCAACTTCTAACAGCGCGTAATGAAATATCGTGAGTTCTAAACGAGCGATGTCACGCTTCGGTGAAATTCAGCAATATTTCAATTACATTTATTTTAACTGGGCTATTAAATCCTCTATTACACAATTCTTAGGTCAGTAAGTCATGGCAACCCAAGACTCAAATTATACATACATCTGTTCATATAGGTATATTTTAATGATAGTAACTAGTATATAAGGGCAAAAAATTGAAAGAAACAAGAACTTTAGCGTTGCGGAATTCCTCCGTCTTGCAGACTTTCGACTGCGTTAGAATCTTCTTGACCAGGGGTGAGCAACCTTTTTAATCAACGGGCCAATTCCAAATTTTGTAGGCGTGCCGCAAATAAAGCAACACTTATTAATAATTTTACATACCTATATTCTCTCAACAAACGGACTACAGTTAAATAATTATATTGGAACTTCCGATCAATGTCCTTAAATAAATAAACCAAATGCAAAATACATATGTTGATAAAAACTTATGTATTTTCAATCGGCGATGCTGTCTAAAGTATAGTTGACTAAATGACTGGCATTGACATTAAAAATAAAGGTATGATAGCTTGTCTTAACTGTATCTCGACGTTATTTATTTATAGTTAAATTTATTAGTAAATTAATAATTAGAATATAAAATAAGATGCCCCAGACAGGCCGAATGCGTCAGTCGGTAAGATACGACGAAATAAACGCGTACCGTTTTATTTTAAGTCAATGAACTCGGGCGAAACATACTAACATTCAGGTGAACAAACCCACTTAACTTAATTGAAAATAAAAATGAAATTTTATTTAGGTCCCGTTGGAACACTAAAAAATTATGTAAGCTTGGCATACAGGTGGCGCGGCTTAAGGAAGAAATGCGTCCAATTTTACGAAACAAATGTTAGACATATGACAAAGAAACTTGAAACAAGGATCAATTAATTACAAAGGTCTTAATATATTATTTAGAGGCTTGATTGAAGTTATGCAATTTCAATTCTAATCTCTATATATTTTTCGGGTTAGATTTTTCTTATAATTATTTTTTTAAGTAAAGACATTCAAATACAGAAATTACAACAGAACTATTTTGGTGTAATCCCCGTTTATTAAGAGAATCTATGTAGTTCTAAGTGTATGAAGCAGTCAACCATCACATACCTTATACATGCACGACAAGTCATCACAAGTATCACAAAACGCCGCAAACACCAACACTCCACAGAAGCACTACACGCACTCACTACCACAATATCTACGATCGTTTCGCCCTGAAACCGAAGCATCAGCAGGGGGATAGGCTCCACGACAAAATCGTAATCGTGCATTAAGATTTTGATACGTTCGTGAATTACGCCTACGCCTATTAAGCCAAGACGTAGTCTAGTATACCGTAACCTAGTCTAGTGTACCTTAGATAGTGTAAATAATTTTATTAAAAAACTTCGTTAAAAAAGAGAGCAACGCATATTCGCTGAGCTCAGACCATAAATATATATATACATACATATAAGTATATACGTCACGTTAAATTTGGCTCGGCCTCCGTTTTCATACGGACGTCCCGACGCTGAATTATCTCTGCCTTCTTCTCGGCCAGCTTTTAGCGCTTTTCAGCGCTCGTTAGTCTGAAAGTCAGGTCGGGTTGATTGCTCGGGTTCTTTCGTTTAGTTTAGTGAAGTGCAGTGCAGTGTGAGTGCGCAGCGGCGGGTTGCTGAGCTTCGCAGCGCGGCGGTGTGAGCAGAGGCGGCGCTACGAGTCCTCGCGTTCCTGCGTCTGTCTAATTGGCAGTGAGAGTACTTTTTAGTATATCACGGCCAATAGGGTTGTCGCACTAGGGTTGCCACTTCAGGCTCGATCTGTGAGTACAATAGAGTAATCAATTAAATTAAATTCACAATCCCATTAGTTTTTTTTTATTTTAATTTTTAATTTTTAATCTTTAATTACGAAATTAAAATTAGAATCTTATACAGCACATATTAAAATTTATAAATTAGTTTAATTAGGCACACGCACCTCCCTGTCTCGGCGGGGAGGGTCATAACCTTTTCAAGGGTCCAATATGGACCCTAAAATTATTACGTCGGCGGATCCTCGCCTGGACGCGTTCCTCGCGTTTCTCCAGGCGAAATTTCCGAATATTCTCGACGAGTTCGAGAAATTCGGAAAGTCCCCGCCTAAGGCGACTTCGGGGGAGGGCCCATCCTCCCCATCTCCCGCTTCTCCTCCCGAGTCCGAACCATGTAGCCCGAAGTCGGCTGCAGAGTCCTCCGATATGGAGACCGAAGAGGCGTCGGAGTCAGAACAGAGTTCTGACTCAGCCCAGACGTCTTCAAATTCGGATGAGGACTCGGAATCCGAAAAAGAGGACGGTTTCACCACCGTCCAGACTAAGAGCCAAAAGCGAAAGCTTAAGGCTCCGAAAGCTGTACCTCCCAAGAGGGTGGTAAGTGAAGTCGGCTCATCAACTGGCCCGCCTTCCCAAAAGGCTCGAGTGGTTAAGAAAACCACAAAAGCCAATTCTCTTCCTATTATTTCCGAGGACGCTCCAATGACGGAGCGCAAGGAAAAGGTCCCCCCCCTATACATTAGGGAAAAAGAAAAGTGGCAGTCGTTACTGCCCACTATTGACGCTCAGTCAATAGGATTCCAAACCGCGCGGTCTACGGTTATTGGAATTAAGGTGCAGTGTCCCACCTCATCAGACCATCGGAGTCTTTCTGCTCTCCTCAGAGAGAAAGACATCCAATATCATACATACGCCTTGGAAGACGAGCGCGAACTTCGCGTAATCGTCAAAGGCCTCCCCGTTGGGCTCGAAACCGAGCACATCAAAGACGACCTTCTAGGGCAGAACTTACCGGTGAAACAGGTTCACCGGATGTTCAATAAAAGGCAGAAGACTCCATACGAGTCCTGCCTTGTGATTCTTGACCTCAGCGATGAGGGCAAGAAAATCTTCAATGTAAAATCAATCTGCAGACTATCCGGTCTGAAGATTGAAGTTCCGCGCAACCGAGGGGCTATCGGTCAGTGTCACCGATGCCAGCTCTTCGGTCATTCTGCCAGGAACTGCTTCGCACGCCCTAGGTGTGTGAAATGCCTGGGTGACCACGGTACCGTGGATTGCCCAAGGACAGTTCCGTCAGAGGAACCGCCAAGCTGCGTCCTTTGTATGACGCAAGGGCACCCCGCGAGTTACCGCGGCTGCCCAAAGGTCCCGCTCAGGGCAAAGCGGGGTGGCATAGCAGCAGCCCGTAAGAAGGCAGCAGCTCGTGCCACCCAAAAAGCGGCCCCCCCTAAGGAGCGCTTTGTCCCTGCCCCCTTGCCAGCGGTAAAAGCATGGCACCAGAGGCAGGCAGCCTCATTGGTTGCACCTCCTCCGGCCCCGCTGGTTCAAGCGATGACCCCGGTTGTTGTTAGTACCACAAGCGGCCCCCCCTCCCCCCGGTTCGTTCCCCCCAAGCCTAAAGCGGCGCCCCCCCAGCACGCGAGCAGCTTCATGGAAGACATGAAGCTGATTAGCGGATTGATCTCCGGTATCGACACCTCTGAGCTGTCCATACTGGCGAACAAGCTGAGGGAAAATCCGCAGAACCGTCTTATGGCATTGATCGAGCATGCCGAGCTCGTTCAGGCCATAGCTAGAATTTCCAAATAAATCCTTTATGGGTAGTACAACCAAAAGGATTAAACCCGAAGGGCTCAGGGTCGTCACGCTAAACGCAAACGGCCTTATCAAGCAAATTCACGAAATTCGAGAATTCGTGGTCACCCACTGCATCGATATCCTGCTGGTGCAAGAAACATTCTTGAAACCAAGCAGACGCAATCCCAGAATCGCTAATTACAATATGATCAGACATGATCGCACCAGATCTAAATTGGGTGGCACTGTCATCTATCATAAAAGATCTCTCCATGTCTCCCCAGTAGACTCCCCCGAGTTAGAAAACATGGAGACCTCAGTCTGTCAGGTGGGTTTGACGGGTCATCCACCCGTCATACTAGCATCAGTTTACCTGAGTCCTAAGAAAGAAGTGCTGAGAAGCGACCTTGTCGCGCTTCTGGCGCTCGGCAGCTCAGTCATTCTGGCCGGCGATTTCAATTCTAAGCACGGCCACTGGAACTCCATAAAAACTAATAAGAACGGTCGCATCCTTCACAATCTAAGTGACTTAGCCCACCTTGGTTTTGAAGTCGTAGCTCCTGACGAGCCGACTCACTATCCCAGCAACAGCGAGCACGAGCCCGACATCCTCGACATAGTGCTTCTGAAGAACGTAACACTCCAGCTGCGTTCTATAGAGGTCATTCATGACCTAAGCTCCGATCATCGACCAGTATTATTCCAGCTAGGCAGGCCTGCGTCCGCAGCACCTAGCACTAAAACCATCATAGACTGGAAGAAGCTCAACGAGCAACTTCAGTCGATTGACTCTGTCCATCTGGACCAAATTCCGGATAATATAGATTCAGAGGAAGTCGCCAAGGCGGCCACCTCCCATCTTACTGCTCACCTGTGCGACACGATTAAAGCGTGCTCCAGGGAAATACCTGACGACCAACGTCGGAGACTCCCTGTCGATTTAAGAATACTCCTCACCAAAAAACGCGCCGCCACTAGGGCGTATGCTGCGTATCCCACTCCCGAAAACCGGATTAGACTCCGGAAATTACAGAGACAGGTGAGAGAAAAACTTGCCCTCCACAATAGCGATTCCTGGGATGCGAAGCTCTCGGAGATCTCACCAAGTCATCTGGCTTTCTGGAAGCTGTCGAGATCCCTGAGAGGTAGCCAGTATGCAGCTACTCCGCCTCTGTTGCGGAATAACTTACCACCCGCGTTCGATGACATCGATAAGGCCGAGTGCTTCGCGGACAGCTTTGAAGCCCAGTGCTCCCCAAACAGTAGTTCTCCTGACCACGCCGAATTCCACGCCAACGTGGAATTGGCGGCGGCCAGCCTACCAGCGGCGGTTCCCGAAAGCGAACCGATCCCCCCCACGTCCGGAGATGAGGTTAGGTTCATTTTGAAAAAACTCAACCCCCGTAAATCACCAGGTCCCGACTCCATCACAAACAAGACACTCAAGTGTCTTCCTGACCGTCTCGTGCACCTCTTGGTATTGATATTTAATGCCCTCCTCTCTTGCTGTTGCTTTCCGGACGAGTGGAAGGAAGCAACAGTCATAGGCATCCATAAACCGGGTAAACCCCGTAACCTCCCAGACAGCTATCGCCCCATCAGCCTAATTAATAGTCTGGGCAAAGTCTACGAGAGAGTCATCCTCTCTAGACTCATATCAATAATAGAGTCCAAAAACCTTATACCGAACGAACAGTTCGGATTTAGATCCCACCACACGGCCATTCATCAGGTCCATCGGCTGGTGGAACACGCTTTGAGCGGATTCTCCGTAAAAAGTTACACGGGCGCCGTATTTTTCGATGTCGCCAAAGCCTTCGATAAGGTCTGGCACGCGGGTTTGATTTACAAACTCAATCAAATAGGTATTCCGGTTAGGTTCGTAATTCTCTTAAGAGATTACCTTACTAACCGTTCGTTTAGATATCGCCTTGATGGCACCTTCTCTTCCAGACGCCCTATACGCGCTGGAGTCCCCCAAGGCTCGGTATTAGCACCGTACCTTTACTCGCTCTACACAAGCGACATCCCACATAACAACCGGACTTCGTCGTTGGCACTCTATGCGGACGACACTGCTATATTTAAGAGCAGCAAAAGTTCCGATCTCATAGTCAGTTGTCTCCAAAAGGAAGTGGACAACCTGGAAAGGTGGTTCTCCCGCTGGAGAATAGCTCTAAATCCAGATAAAAGCGCTGCCATGTTTTTCTATAGACCCCGCATGTGCTTAGTTAGACCCCGGAAATGTATTACCGTACAAAACCGGGATATCCCCTGGCAGGACAAGGTCAAATACCTTGGGGTCACGCTAGAACCTAACCTCACATTCCGCCAACACATACGCACAGTCCGTAATAGGGCAGCGTATGCAATGGGTCGACTCTTTCCGATGCTATGTAAGAAAAGTAAACTGTCACTTCGCAACAAAGTGACACTTTATAAAACTTGCATAAGACCCATCATGTCCTATGCGAGTGTCTCGTTCGCACATGCGCCTAAAACCATCCTGCGCCCCATGCAGACCTTACAAAACAAATTCATGAGAATAGCCTGTGGCTGCCCATGGTACGTGCGAAACTATGACCTCCATAAAGACCTAGGTCTCCCCACAGTCGCCAGTTTATTTAAGCGATTTTCGAAAAATTATTTCGACAAAGCGGAGGTACACGCTAACCCTCTGATAGCAGGGATGGCCGTTTACCGCTGCTTTGACAAATCGTTCAAAGCCCGTATCCACAGACGCCCAAGAAGCGTCCTTACTGACCCTGACGATCAAATCACGATCGACATCGCCAAAACACTTAACAAACAAACACACACACACAGCGTCTTCGCCGGCGAAGACGAGGTCCTCGTTTTCTTACGTCTAGCGGAAGGGGCGTCCAGCCCCGACCGATATGACACTCAGACTTTCCATAAGTCCGTTTATAGTCCTCCACGACACGTCGTCTTAAGCCGAGGTTCGGCCTCACAGGAGGCACCCTTAAGGCGACGTTCCCAAGATGTCACGAGCCTCTCCCGAGGCTCGCTCCACTCCACCTCCGGCGATGCTTCTGCGCTCGCCCCAATCTCCCGGTGACGCTGTAAAAGCCGCTCTGGCTAACAGCAAGAAGTCATTTTTCGAAAAAAAAAAAAAAAAAACTTCGTTAAAATGCAGAAATATGTTAAAAACTGTATGTGAATCAGAGCCTAACACTACATAAGGGTTTTGCGGATAATAGATCAGCGAGATAAAACTTTCAACATTCTTGGTTCGCAATGATCATTATTATAACCATTACATTTTATATTTAGAAATTTATACTGTTACGTGGGTAAGAAAACCATACGAATACACTATTAATATGTTAGTAAGCTCGATATTAAAATGGTTTGCGTATACATTCCAATATTAATACTCGTAACTTATGATATAATGTTGAACGATTTTATATCTGTGTGGAGGTTGAAAATATTCTAAATGCAATTACTGGGAATATTCTAGAATACAATATTAAACACTGCCAATATAATTTTAATCTGCAATATGCTATGAAGCTTATAAATAGTTTCAAGCTAAAGCGAGAAATGTAAAGAGATGTACAGTTAGAAACAGAATGCAGAGGATTTTCTGAGTTGCGGTAAAATAACGTACTATAATAATATTTTTTATAACATCGTAGTTCCTTAAATATTTCAGCTACAGTGAAATGTTTACAAAAAAGAGAAAAACCTATTAATATGTACGAAGATGTATGACGGTTAGAATCTGTAGAATAAGATGTCCCTTAGCGATAAATATATCGCTCATTGGCTGCAATAGTGGCACAACTCATAAAATCATGTTTTAAGATAAATGGGTTTAAAGGTTCCTTAGTAGTTAGGAAAATGCATAAAAATGCCTTAGTTTTCAACGAACGACCTAATATTGAATTATGAGTTCAGAAGGTATGGCTGTGGAAACTAATATGTATTTTAACATTTACATCTATTCCTAGTTAAAAACATGTGTTTTCTTTAGTTGTGCCACTATTGGAGCTCATGAGCGATATGCCGTCGGACTTTTTTGTAGACCCATAAGTGACTATGTAAAATCCAGCAAGACAATGTTTTGTTATATTCAAAGGGAAAAAGGGCGTTTGAATGAAAACTCCAAAGCAGCATCACTCTCTCCGACATTACTAACAAATGTCGTTGTATTTCAACCAATTTAAAACAAAAATTGTAGATATTATTAACCTTAATCATCTTATTATATTGCTGCATTTAAATACATTCATTAGTATTTGAGTTTATCACGAAAAGACAGATACGGTAGACTTTTTTTATAATCAGTAGTGATTTTTTTTTTTAATCTTTAAAAAAAAATAAGCGTCTGAAGAATAAAACGACAAAATTCATTGAAATCTATACAATATCGTTTAAATAATGCGCGCTTTTTTTATATTTTTAAACCTTTATACTTTTATTTGTATAGAATTTATAATGCAAATTTTAATTTTCTTATATGTCTCATTGATAAAAATTCTCATGAGTACAATAACAGTATTCAATGCCATAGCTCATTACATATGCAGTGGTATCACCTGTAGCAAATAAAAATACACTGCCGTTTTAGGAATTTCAAAATGACTATGACTCATTATATCATGATTTCATTATATAGTTTTTACTATAGGACAAGCAATATTATATAACAAAAAATACTTCGCTGTAATTATAGTCTAGTCTGACAAAGTTCATGAGTAATTTACATTTAAATAATAAATAACAAGTTTTTCTGTTCCCTCAGAGCTGTATTAATTGAAAAAACGAAACCATTGTTTCTTAATATGTCTCTCAGGGATTCAAATTTTTCATTAATTAAATCATCAATCTCCTGTCCTTATTTCGCTGTAAATGGGGTTGATACAACATGTTTTTCTCCTCCACTCTTTCCTATCTTTCTTCAACTGTGGGGCTATTATATCCACGTCATATTTTAGACAATCCAACCACCTCATTTTCAGTCTCCGTTTGGTCACATATCCATTGAAATTTAGATTTAGCACTCGATTTAATTTCATCCCTTGTCATTATATGTCCATACCATCCAAATCTTCCACTTCTCGTCTTTTCTTATAATGGGTGTAGCTATCAGACTTCCCCTTATATATCGTAATATCCGAAGAACAATGTTACATCTCCCATATAAAAGAATAGGAAATGTCTTCGGACAGGCGTATGTTGTTGACTGAGATTATTATTACATTATATTATATTCGTAGATTAGATATGTGTTTACATATAGTAATGCTAATTAAGAATCGCAGCTAGACCACGCAGTTTGATTAAGTTTCGCATCAATGGACAATTACGTACAATACCTATAATTTAATAAGTGAAACTTTGCTATAATATTACCAAATTTCACTAAGAGACAGCTGTGTAAATTTAATCTACGTAGAATCAGCATTGAGCATTTATAGTTTGAACCTGACGATTGTTAGTTTAACTGTATCAACAATATTATTACTTATTTCAATAAGTCTACCTACTGTCCTATAATATAAATATACAAAAAAAATTGTCTATAATATAAAAAAATATAACTCATTTTATCGGTTTTTTCGTACAACCATATACCCAATTTTCATACACATACATAATTTTCCATGCCTTGAGTAAGCTATGGGAAGTTAATTTAGATTAATTTGACAAAGTTTTATATGTATTAAAGTGCATATTTATTTGTAAAATTAAAAAAAAATATCAAATGAAACCTTTTTGTTAAATTATACGCATGTGATGCGCACGCTTATTTCTTTGTGCCTACATTACTTTGTTGCCATCATGAAATTATTCACCTTCCTGCTCTTATCCCACTCTAAGTGGGGTCGGCACAACATGTTGTCACATGATTTGGCTTCGTATTTTACGACCGGCCGCCTGCCTGACGTCAACTTATCTTAGCCGTATTTTACGAAACCTCGATAAGAAAGAGGGTGGTCTATTCTACTTAACCGGATACCACAAGTGTGTCAACTTACCTTAGTCGCCTTTTACGACATCTCGGTAAGTAATGAGGGTGAACTATTCTACTCAGCCGGATACGACACGGCGGGTCGACTTACCTTATTCGCCTTTTACGACACCTCGGTAAGAAAAGAGGGTGGTACTATTCTATTCAGCTGGATACCACACGGCGTGCCAATATGAAATTATTATTCTTTTGAATACAGACATTGTGATAGAGCAGTTTCATGGCGAATGTATCTGCTAGAATCCGTTCGCATATCTCTGCATATATTGAGCTGTAATTTTCACGGATTTTTATTAATAAGAGTAAAACAATTAATCAATGAATAAATTATTCTTGATATGGCATGTTTGAGCTGTCATGTAAAACTGTTGATGCGCTACGATTAGTTTATAAGTAGATATGATATACTAAATTGAAATTGGCTTGAGTCAACGTTATTTATAACGTGTAATAGTGACATGTGCCGAAATGATTCTATTCTGAGACACTTTTGCATCTATAGACATACATTTTTACTTGTCGCCTTTTGCCATATTGTCATATGTAAATTAAATCTTATTGTTAAATCGTTTGGAATTCTTATGTGTCTACAACAACTTTAATTTCAATACTGAAAAATATTTTCGGTGACTGGATCAAAATTACATTTATTATAGTTTATTACTGTTTACTATGATATTGTTTTATACTTGCAAGTATTAAGAAATTTTATGGCATAACTGATACCATCTCGCTCCTTCCGTAATTTTGTTTTGGTCTTTTTATTCTTTTATCTCAAAAAATATAAGTTCATACCTAGAAAATTATAGACCATTGTTACTAAATTCAATTCAATCAGTAAACAGTGAATGCCAAGTTCCAAATTCATACAACATTATCATAATAAAAGTTTCTGGAAAATTCGTTTGATCGTGTTCCGCAGCTAAAATTAATGTAAAGTTGTCAGTTTTACGATTTACAAAAAATTATGTTTCAAAGTCACAACAGAAATGTTGCCAGACTGTCTGATGTGATATATAAAAATATCGCATATTTCCGTAATTTTTTTTAAAATTTATCAGTTAGAAATGGAGTACCCGATGTTTTTTTTTGTAAAAAACAGGAGCCATGAACGAAAGATATGTTTATTGGTCTTGATAAATCTGATTTAATTTTAGAAGTCATTTTGCTACGAGCATGTCAAATTTATAAGAATCAGAAATATGGGAAATTATGAACAATGTGTTAGCTATTTTTAAATTTAAACTATCGTGAGTAGTATTCATAGTTAATGTATAGAACCGGCTACACTCACGTCTTATTCTATCGGGTTAGCCCGACTAGTTTCGAACCCGCCGCGATAACGTCGTGTAAAGAGCTCATGAATAAGTGCCCCGGATGGGTTCGAAACTAGTCCGGCTAACCCGATAGAATAAGACGTGAGTATAGCCGGTTCTATACATTAACAATGTGTCAGCTAATTTGAAAGCTGGGGTGTTGGTAATAGTTTTGCTAATCTGAGAGAGAAATACTTTTATACTTCCTAGTTTCTGTAGGTATAGCACAGAATTTATAAAAACCAAAATAAAAAAATCTTATATTTTATTTTTCATCTATTTATTTCTGTAAATCACATAATAATGTCGAGAATTGTTTGAAAATATTATTGCTAGTAAATCAACATACAAGAAAAGAATATTGTCGTTTCAAGTTACAACGCAAAACCGCAAAAAGTAATATTATTACGTATTACATAACGCTGATCAATAACTGGAACTTTTAGCACATTCGTACTATTTACCTGAAAAGCGAAAGTGTATATGTCAGAAACAGTTTCGAATGGTGTGAAATTAAAAATTATACGTAACACATTCGGTCGCTCAAAAATCTATATATATACACACATCTTTTTTCAAATTATTTAAACACCTATTCATCTAAATTTACTTGACATGGAACCCCTAAATAATATTATAGTCAATTAAATTTTCTATAGGTACTCAGGAATAAAACGAAGATCATTCTCCTACCTATATCCCACTTTTAGGGTCTAGACATGTTTTTCACTTCCATTCTCTCTTATCTAGGTAACTCAGGCGCTACTCCTTTTTTATGCATGTCTTACTTCACAAAACCCAATAATATCCTTTACGGCCTCCCTCTAATCAAATATTCATTCACATTCATATTGAACTATTATTAGATCACATGATTTCCGTCCCTTCTTATTGTAAGTCCATACCAGCTTAATCGTGTAGTTCTCGCCTTTTCTGTAATAGGCGCAACTTTCAACTTTTCAAGAATAAAAAAACCTTATATATCGTGTAAGTCAATACAAATAACGTGACAAGTTAATTTCGAATATTAGCATGTGAATTGTAACTTATACATCAAGCTGAACACTAATAAATTTTCTAACAACATTATCACATGTAATAAACTCGTGGAACTTTCCCTATTTATTATCTTCAAAACAAAGGTTATTTTTGCATATGGCGCAAAACACTTGATGGTCACGACTAACCTTTATTACCTTCTTAATAGATTTCTCTGTGAAAGTTAAAATAGTTGTTTAGAAGCGCGTGATTTTAGGTCACGTTGTAAATGTCTTATAATCTTTACAATTACGGTTACGTTATAAACTTATATTTTATAACACTACTTTTATTATACTTTATAACCTTAAATAAGTTACTTATCTAAGAATAAAGAGGGCTGAACATATCATCTTTCCTAACTATTCAAAGAGATTATTCAAAATGTATTTTATAAAACGCTACCTAGAAAAGTCTGCAGAAAAGTTTAAATTTAGTGTTAGAAATATACTAATACGTAAAGCATATTAAACAATTGACTTGAATTTGAAAATCCTTTCAAGTTCATACAAGACTGCAATTTGATAATGGAAATTGAAAGTGTTTAAAAATCGTCCGCCGAGTTTCTTGCTGGTTCTTCTCTGTAATAGCAACATTGCGACGATTTAAAAGTGCTTTGAAATAATTTACATTGCTTTAAGATTATATTGGTTTGATTTGCTACTTTTTGAATAGGAAATATAGAATAATCTTAAGATAGAAGAATAGAATTATCTTAAGGTCAATAAAAACTTTATTGTACACAAAAATAAACAAAAAATGATATGATATTTGTATGGCATGATATTCATATTTATGATCATAGGCTTTGGTAGCAATAACAATGACAGAAAATATTTCAGCAGTTAATTATAATTAAATTTAATATTCTATGTTGTAGCTATTAAGCTACAAGATAGAATATGATAAACACCTATTTTTTTTGTTAAATATGCTTTGGCGGTATTTCTTTCCGACACATTCAACATTTAATTAATTTATTTCGTATATTTCATAGAAACGTTGATAAAAACCGTATCTTGAGACAAACGTTTGCGACGTTGCGTACGACCTTCCATTTATTTTAAGCCGGTTATTTAAACGTTTAAGACAATTGCGTTACGAATCAGTGACGGAAGTATTAGTTGTAATATAGAATGATAAGATAATTTATAGTTACATCGCTGTTCAAATCGACATAATACAACGTTGGCATTACACCTTTTTATTTATATGGAGACATAAATATAACAAATAGGAATGGCTAAGATATTGATTAAGCCTGAGGTTAGCTAGGTAGTGGGTTGCAGTTAATAATTCATTGAAATAGCCAAGTTATAACTAGTTTTGGCGAGAATTGTTAATAAGATTCCACCACTCTTTGAAATGCTGTCATTGACTAAGGAGAATTGGAAAGACACTGCACTGCATAGTTGTTTTCTGGAACTTTCTTCTGAATTCTTCGTAAAAACATTATTTTAACAGAAACCGCTCCACGCAGTTGCTTTCCTGTTTATTCGATACTTTTAATTCGTCGCGCTTTACGATAAAGAAGAATCTACAACTTAATCTAAGATTACTGTCATTTCTTTCTAAAAACTTACAAGATGGACTTAAAGTGTTAAAGGTTTGTCAAGTCATGAAAGGATATTAAGCAATGAAATTATAGTTATATTTTACTACAGTCGAGTGAGTTTAGCGATCCTATATTCACCTTACTTATAATAGGTCAAAGTTAGTTAATTAGTATCACTATCTACAGTAGCAACATAAGGCAATTAAAAAATAATGAATATATAATAACATTTTATACAGAAAGTCAAGAATAGGTTAGCAACAAGATAATGAATTAATTTACGTAATAATTATAACGAAACTTACAAGGTCAATGCGCAGAGAATAGCTGTTACTGTAGCAACACTTTAAAATTTAATTTATTTTATCTTCCTATTAATTTATTTCATAAATATTAATTTAGTTCATCTTCTAATTTTGCGACGTCTGATAAAGTTTTTCTTATCGGGGGACTTACTTAGAATTAATTTAAATTTATAAATTTTCCGTCACCCGATAAACATAGTTAGCATTGATATTTTATCATATTAATCTATCTATTTTAGTGTCAATTTTATTTCCGTAAATATTGAACATACGAATTAAAGTATTTATTCTACAAAATGGTTTTTTAAATACGGATGTTTTCTAATCACTACATAGCTTAAACAAAGTCGCTTTTCCTGTCTGTCCCTATGTCCCTATATCGGTATGTATGCTTAAATCTTTAAAACTACGCAACAGATTTTTATGTGCTTTTAAATAAATAGAGTGATTCAACAGAAGGTTTATATGTATAATAATATTCAATACGGAGTAGAGAAATACTATAATTTTTGAGGTTTCTAATGTAATGTCGTAAATAATTACATTTTTTCCGCTTACATTGCAAACGCAGGCTGAACACTACAAGATTTATCAAATTAATGTACTATGGATTTGTACACCTTGAAAATGTCTACAGAAAAGTCTGCGATGGTATATGTCTATCCCTTATGAATAATCCATAATAAAAAATTTTGTTATTTACTTTTTACGAAAAATAATTCCTTGTTTTCGAAGCATTTTCAAACAACACAACATTAATCATTATTCAATTAAATACCTTAAATATATTGTTAATTTAATATAGATTAATATGGCCGTTTGCAGCATGTAATTTAAATGAACATTTTAGAAGATATTGTAGATTTAAAATGCAGGGGTTTTTGTTTTCTCCATATTTAACGCGTGCGGGCCAAGGTTATTAATCACAACTACTGGATCGATTTTAATCATTTTTTTCACTGAATGACATGGCTATATATTTCATACCCGCAATGGCAATGAATGGCTATATATTTCATACCCGTGTGAAGCCGGAGTGGGTCGCTAGTATATCTATAATTACAAGATTTAGTGTCAGGTATCACAAAATTCAAGATTTTGGACTTATGAAACAATAAAACTTGTATACAATTTAAAAAATAAATTTACCTGCAAGTATAAATAGATATGACCGCGTTAATATTTAGGTCAGATTAAATCGCAACATAAAATATCATCACAATAATGTAAATATAGTATAGCGAATTTGATCATTGCAATCGAATAGATTAATTGAACTGCGCTTTAAATAAATAATTTGAATGATATTATTGGAAAGGATTATTATTATCAGCGATAAATATTTCAGAAGATAACCCACTGTAGACCACACAAACGTGTTACGGTCATCGGTGAATAAAAACAAAAATAAATGAGCGTCTCGTTCCCATTCATTTCTTCTGAGAACTTTAAATCCAGACCACGTCGTTGGTATCCAGTTACCTCTAATATTCTTTATAAACCGGGTCACCTAACGAATTCAGGTTTGCATAACGAATCTGTAATTTAAATAACTATTGTGTGGTCAGCGTGGTATCCGGCTGAATAGAATAGTACCACCCTCATTTCTTACCGAGTTATCGTAAAAGGCGACTAAGGTAAGTCGACCCGCCGGGTGCTATCCGGCTGAGTAGAATAGACCAACCTCATTTCTTACCGAGGTGTCGTAAAAGGAGTCTAAGGTAAGTTGACCCACCGTGTGGTATCCGGTTTAGTAGAATAGACCACCCTCTTTCTTACCGAGGTGTCGTAAAATACGACTGAGGTAAGTTGACATCAGGCAGGCAGCCGGTCGTAAAAACGTAGCCAAATCATGTGACAGCATGTTTATAATATGCCGACCCCACTTAGAGTGGGATAAGGGCAGGATGATGATGTGTGGATATAACTCGCTTAGGCCATGTACAAGATAGTAATGACTAAATGTAACTAGTCATAAGAGTTATATTTTTAAAAGAGCAACCGCCGATTTTCTTGCTGGCTCTTCTCGGTAGGAACAGCTTTCCGAACCAGCAGTAGAGTTGACGATACGAAAACACTTGTTTACGAGTTTATTTAAATAAAGAATAATTTGAATTTGAATATTAACATTGTGTCTATTATCGTAATGATTTATCTTCTTTTCCTGGCACCAGAGTCATAAATAACCTTATAATAATGAATATAATATAATAATATTATATAATAATTATAATAATGAATAAATAATGAAAGCCGTTCTTTAGGTTCCCAACCTTCGATATGTCTAAATATACATATAACTTCCTATCACCTTATAGTTATATTACGCAGTAAAGATGGCGCATTCACTAACTTCCTTGATTTATATCAAACATATACAGTTTGAACATATAGCCGTAAACGCATTGTAAATATTAAATAGTAATAGAACTTAGGAAATAGAATATGTAGAATAAAATAGAAGTAACTTTAAAAAAAAGAACTGTTAAATAGAAGTAGGTAAGGCAAATTGTAAAAACGGCAATATAAAAACGCACAAGTGACAGTATAGCGCCATAAACATTGTGCTGTAAAATTAGCAGTTAAAACTGCAAACCATAGTCGGCGGCCCACTTAGGGTTAAACAACAAATAAAAATTGTACCAATAATAAATAGGCAGACAAAGTCTCTGATCATGTTAGAGGTAGTGGATTAAAAAAACATATAGCCATGTGGTATCCGGCTGAATAGAATAGGCCACTCTCATTTCCTACCGAGGTCTCATAAAAGGCGACTAAGGTAAGTCGATCCGCCGTGTGGTATCCGGCTGAGTGGAATAGACCACCCACATTTCTTATCGAGGTATCGTATAAGACGACTAAAGTGAGTTGCCCCACCGTGTGGTATCCGGTTGAGTAGAATAGACCACCCTCTTCCTAACGAGGTGTCGTAAAATACGACTGAAGAAAGTTAACGTCAGGCAGGCGGCCGGTCTTAAAAACGCAGTCAAATCATGTGACAGCATATTTATAACATGTTGTGCCGACCCCACTCAGAGTGGGATAAGGTCAGGAGGAGGATATAGGTACATTAGTATTTAGTGATTTTTCACTTTTTATATTTGGCTAATTTCACTTATATAAATGCTATATCGTAATGCGTATATGAAATTAAATTATTATAATGTAATATTTGTATTGTTATGATTTGTGTGTATACAATGATAATTAAAAAGTAACTTTCCTGCTTCAGTGTTATGGAAACAGGCATGTAATATTAACATTAATAAATTGCAAGTAAATATTATTATGTTGGTGTTCTTGAACAGCGATTGACGTACGTTCAGTGAAAGTAATGTTGTGAATTATGACCCATTTCTTTTTAGGTTGAGGGTACCAGCACATGTCATGACGTCAATCCATGTTTAGATACAGATGTTGCAGCGGTAATGAAGGTAATGTTGCGCAATAAAAATAAATGTACGACATGAATTACAAATAAAAGTGATGAATGGTGCTCTCGAGGGAGCGGGCTGATGGATTTACAACTTCCATAATAACTGAACCGTTGATTGTGAGGACACGCCTTTGCTCAGTTTGTATAGAATATCAACAAAAGCAAGGTAAACTTCTGAGTCTAAAGTACAGTTATAGTTAGTCCATACTTAGAATTGCTTTTATTATTTCACTTTAATGCAGTATTTAACTTTAATTATTATACAGGGTGTTTGGAAGGTCGATGCAAAGCTGCAAACAGGAGCTAGTATAGACTATTTAGAACCATTTAAACTGAACTTATGTTAGGCGAAGTGCGACTATTTTTTTTTTATAAAATTTTAAAGATTTTTGAAGAAAAATCCGAAGTTATGTCATTATTTGCTAATAATCGGCCATTTTAAAGCCAAAGTCAATTATTTTTTATTTTATTTTATTAAACTAATGTGTAAACAGTGTAATAAAACATGATTAAGGTATCTGTGTTAAGAGATATTTTTTTTACAGATATTTGAAGTCAATCATTTCTTTTAAGATCAGAGAAAGCTGATTTTTGATGGCATTTAAAAAAAAAATAGATTGTGCTTTTTTAGTTTAAACATTTTATGAAATATGCCTGGTCATTGTTCTTTATTTTGAGGTATCAACTATGCGGATAGCCCGCAAATTATTGAAATTAAGATCTACAAACTAAATTGCGAGAGAAAATTAAAATTTATAGGCGAAGTAATTAAAACAAAATTTTAATGAAAGTCATTTATTTTTCGTGTTCAAAATGTCCGCCGCGGTTTCTAACACAAGCACGGGCCCGACTTCTCACTTCTGTTGTCGTTATCTTTAACTTCATTTCCACTTTCATCGTCGCGAACGCTGAATTAATTCTGTCAATTAATTCTTCTTTTGTGTTTATTTCCACATTTGTGTATACTAGCTCCTTAGCCCGACCCCACACGTAAAAGTCAAGCGGAGTCAGGTCAGGTGAACGGGCGGGCCAAGGGATGGGCCCATCTCTGCCGATCCAGCTATTGGGGAAACAATTGTTTAAGTGCTCCCGTACATTTAATGTCCAATGCGCTGGACAACCATCTTGTTGAAAAATGAGCTCTCGGTCGCTAACGAATATCAAGGCCCCAGACTCCTCTACAAGCTCTGGAAGATCATTTTGCAGGAATTCTAAATAATTATTTCCATTTAAATTATCTGGTAAGAAATGAGGCCCAATCAAAATTTTGCCAATAACTCCGGCCCACACATTGACCGAGAATTTCTTTTGGAATGATTTTTGCGTTTTCCAATGTAGATTATTATGTTTTTCAGCCCATAGATGAAGGTTATGGAAATTAATAATGCCTTCCCTTGAAAATTTACTTTCATCTGTCCACAAGATTGACTTCAGGAACCATGCATCTTCAATGTCTGAGTTGAGAAGAAAACGACAAAATTGAATCCTACTCTGAGGATCTCGCTCTTCAAGGCCTTGAACACCCGTACCATGAAACGGGTACTTGTTGTTTTTGTGCATTGTATTCCACACCTTCCAATGACAAATGTGTAAATTTCGTGCTACTTTTCTCGTGCTAGTATGTGGATCAGCTTGAAACGCCGCCAAAATATCATCCTCAATATCAGTACTATGTCTACCTGCATTGACTCCAGGTTCCACACGGTGTATCCCATCTTCAGCAAGCCGACGAAATGTGTTGTAAAATACTCTCACATTCGGTACTCTGCGATTAGGATAGCGTTCTTGGTACATCCTTCGTGCTAAAGAACCATTGCCGTCTGCTTTGCCATACATAAAAACGATGTCAGCATATTCTTCGTTCGAAAAAGTAGCCATAGTCACTTCTCAAAAACAAAAATGGCTTTGACGCGCACTAAACGTTTTTTCTCGCAATTTAGTTTGTAGATCTTAATTTCAATAATTTGCGGGCTATCCGCATAGTTGATACCTCAAAATAAAGAACAATGACCAGGCATATTTAATAAAATGTTTGAACTAAAAAAGCACAATCTATTTTTTTTTTAAATGCCATCAAAAATCAGCTTTCTCTGATCTTAAAAGAAATGATTGACTTCAAATATCTGTAAAAAAAATATCTCTTAACACAGATACCTTAATCATGTTATTTATATTTAATCATTATACTATAATATATATATATATATATATATATATATATATATATATATATATATATATATATATATATATATATATATATATATATATATTATTATACCTTAATCATTATACTGTTTACACATTAGTTTAATAAAATAAAATAAAAAATAATTGACTTTGGCTTCAAAATGGCCGATTATTAGCAAATAATGACATAACTTCGGATTTTTCTTCAAAAATCTTTAAATAATCTTTAAATTTTATTAAAAAAAAATAGTCGCACTTCGCCTAACATAAGTTCAGTTTAAATGGTTCTAAATAGTCTATACTAGCTCCTGTTTGCAGCTTTGCATCGACCTTCCAAACACCCTGTATATGTAAATTGAACGGAGTTTTTTTTCGTTTTAAATGTATTCTACCTTTTTATAAATATTTATCACCTTCATGATTATAATCTTAGTTATAGTTAACTGAAATGTGCTGAATTTAAAAAAAAATTGAAAAATATATTAATAGGTAAAAAATCCGTTTATACAAATCGTTTTGTGTTAATTTAAAACCAAGTAAGCCTATCATCATTATTTTCCTGACCTTTTTTGTTTGATTTATCCCACTCTAAGTGGGGTCGGCAAAATATGTTATTAACATGTTAACTTAGTCGTACTCTACGAAATCTCGCTAAGAAAGAGGGTGGCCTATTCTACTTAACCGGATACCAAACAGTGGGTCAACTTTCCTTAGTCGCCTTTTACAATCTCTTGGTAAGAAATGAGGGTGGTCTATTCTACTGAGCCAGATACCACACGCAAGTAAGCCTATTTACGAGATAAATATTTTATAAACACAATGCGATGAAATCTGTTATCTACGTGAATTATGATGTCCATTAATTTTCCAATTATTATCGTTATAATTATATTATAATGTAGTATATTAAGCTGTGGTAGCGCAGCGGTAACACCGTGCGACTCTTTCAAGGAGGTCACGTGTTCAAACCCGGGCAGACACCAATGAGTTTTTCTCTTAAAACTTATGTGTCTAATTGATAATTGCAATTTTTCACACGCTTTTCGGTGAAGGAAAACATTGTGAGGAAACCTGCATATCTCTAGAGAATTCTGGAGATATGTGTAACCTACCAATCCGCATTGGAGCAGCCTGGTAGGTCTTAGCTCCAATCCTCCTCTACAAAAACGGAGAGAAGAGGCCTATTCCCAGCAGTGGGAGACCAACAGGCAGCTTCATACTTACTTACTATATTATATTATAAAAATATAACAGTTTATCGATAATAATCCTATGTATTCAATTTCGCCGCAACGGCACTTTTGGCAAATGAACATTTTTATATCATGATTTGGTACCAGACTGCGACACGAGTGCAACACAACTTCGATACGATTATATAGTAATGTCTGGGTTATTATTATACCGTTTTGCAGAATGTGCATTTGGCATCGGTTCAGCCATATCCTATCATATGGTAGCCAAATATTAAACACGCTCCAAACATAAAAGCTTTCAATTTCAAATATAAATTAAAAGTTTTATTCAATTTGCCATCGATTTCCGTTAAAGAATTCTAAACCGAACCGTTACTTACACATTGTATATACATACAATGTGTAAGTTACTGTTTACTCAGGGCAAACATATATTTATACGTGTTTGAATGACAAAATAATATCTTATTAATGAAAAAATATAAAAGTTTATCAATACTTTCCGTACTTTTTCCCTACTTTAGTAGTCAATATAGTCGGTATGTGTTTAGTATAAGAAAGACTTCTGATCCTTTTAGATTATTAGTATTTCTGCGCCCAATATAGAAAAGACAAGAGGTGCAAGAATGGGCCATCCCATATGAACATGTAATGAGTTAGGATGAGATTCATGTAACCAAACGAGTATTAAATATGATTAATAATAGATGGATATGTGACTAAATAGAGATTGGAATCAAGGAAGAGGTTGGATTGAGTGGAAATGACAAGCATATAAAAGCAGTAGCGCAAGAGTTTACGTATGATAGTAAATGGAAGAGAAAAAATACTTTTTTTTTTTTTTATGTCAGGAAAACCCATTATGGGTCATCACCGCCCGACGGGGACGAGCGGCGGGTATGTCGGACTCGCACCGACTAAAAACCTGACAGTGCTCCACCACGCTGCTGGTGGCGAGGACAGGGTACCTATGTAAACATTGCCCCCCATCCCCGGCAGCAGCAACTCTAATCCCCAGAGTGCGCCACCTCTGGGTCGGGGCCTCTCTAATAGTGGCCCCTTCCTCCGCTAATCGATGCATCGGGAGCACCAGATGCATCGACCGCCTCGGGGACCTAACTCCAGCGAGCGTCCGATAAAACCCCGTTCGGATCGCTCGGAGGTCCCCGTTAGGGCGGCATACGACGGACTTCGGCGAGTCGCCTGCGCCCCGCTCGCCTGCGGCGGATCGGATCCAAGGACTCGACTTCCCTGATCCGACCCGCCGCCTCCTTCCGCGAGATAACGTCCTCGCAGAAGGAGGCCATCGCTGCCCACGATCGCTCCCTGTCCACCATGGCACGAACCACAGTGGGCAGGGAGAGATCGTGCCCCACCTGTGCCACGAGTTCCGCCCGCTGAACCGCCCAAGCTGGACAGTCCGCAAGCGTGTGCAGCGCCGTATCGAATTCGGCGCCGCACTCGTGGCACTCACCGGTCGGTTCACACCGGGCCACCCGCCACAGATACCTCCCGAAACAACCATGTCCGGAAAGCACTTGTGTCAGGCGGAAGGTGAGGACCCCATGCCTCCTGGCGACCCAGCCCTGGAGAATGGGCTGGATAGCTGAAATCGTCCAGAATCCAGCATTGGGCGATTCCAGCCGCCGCCCCCATTGGCGGAGGAGCTCCTGCTGAGCTTCACGCCGCCAATCCACTACAACCGCCGCAGAGTTTTTCCCCGATGAACGGGCTTCAACTTTGCGGCGGTAGGCCTGAGCAAGCACCTTGGCCTCTAGATCCCATGGAGGGGACCCGGCCAAGGCGCAGGCCGCCTCGCCGGAGATAGTCCGGTAGCCCCGCACAAGTCTGACTGCCAAAATCTTCTGCGCCCCGCGCAAAAGGGGCAGGGATTTGGCAGTCAGCCGCTCCGCCCATACGGGAGCGCCGTACAGGGCCATTGACCGGACCACTCCAGCGTAAAGGCGCCGGCAGCCTGCATTCGGCCCCCCCACATTCGGGAGGAGCCTGCTCAGGGCTCCGGCGGTCGCCTTCAATCTTGGGGCGAGCCGCCGGAAGTGGGCCTCAAACGTCCATCGGCTGTCGAGAGTTAATCCCAGGTACTGTAAAGTACCTGAGATTCCGACAGACGTCCCGCCCACCATCAACCGGGAGCCCACTGGGGGTGCCATCCGAGGCCTGTGGAAACAAATGGCCTCGGATTTCTCCAAGGCCACCCCTAGACCTAACCGACGAATCCGGGCCACGACGTGAGCTGTGGCCGCGGTCGCCAGTAGACGGGCCTCCCGGTGGGTGCCCGCGCGGGCAGTCACGAGAGTGTCGTCTGCGTAACAGAACAGACGAACTCCCGGGAGCATTTGCCCACGCAGCACCCAGTCGTAGCCGATGTTCCAAAGGAGGGGGCCTAGAACCGACCCCTGTGGAACACCGCACGAAATACTCCGCTCCTTCCACCTACCCCCAGCTACCGGGTACCGAACAGCGCGGTCAGCCAGATAATCGCCGACAACGCGCTGCAGGTACAAGGGGATACGGTGGAAGCGTAGGGCCTCCTTGATCACGCTCCAAGGCAAGGTATTGAATGCATTGGCAATATCCAATGACACTGCCAACACCACCTCGCGCTCGGCTGTCGCCTCCTCGGCCAGGACTCTCACACCCTCGATACAGTCAAGGGTGGACTTGCCCCGGCGAAATCCGCACTGGAGGCGACTGAGATCAGGCCCTACCTCCTGGAGGTGCTGGACAATGCGGGAAGCTACGATACGCTCAAGCAGCTTTCCCGCCTCGTCCAGCAAAACAATCGGAGAAAAAATACTGTGCCGACCCCACTTAGAGTGGGATAAGGGATGAGAAGATATTACTAGAATTCATATAGTAACTATTATTTACAATTCATGGCCAGTTTACGGAGTTTGAGTATTTCTGACGCGCAGAATTATTCCAAGAACAACTGTGCATACATATATCTCTAAAAGGTTAAGTTTGTTGCAGCCTTATTATTGAAGTTTTATATTATATTGGTTATTAATACTGTCCGAATTAAAAAATTAGAGTATCACAGTATCACGAATTCTTAGGACCTTTTTAGATTCTTCCTCTAATAAAATGTAGGTGAGTAATAAAAGCACATCTGATTCAGATACTTAAACGATTACATTTTTATTTATAAAATTCAGTTTCCGCGTTAGCAGCCGCAAGCTCTAAATGTAGTCCAGTGAAATGATTTCAACATTTTACTTTTTTTTTCGGAGTGCCTGTAGAAATGGCAAATAATAGCAACCTGGTATTTCAAGCTCTTTCATTTTCTTGAAAAAGAAAGGATGTCTTCGCACGTCTGCGGATTAAACAGGTTGTTAATTATGTTTTTATAAGCAAACATTGCTCAGGTATTAATGGATTAATATTTTTGCATAATATAAGTAGTGAAACCACAAGGATTTTCTAGTTTATAACAAGTGAGCTGTTTACTTCGTATTTGATGACGATATACCTAACTGATTTTAACTTATTAATAAACCGTTTACGAAGTATTTCATGATAAAGTAAGTCGACCCGCCGTGTGGTATTCGGCTGAGTAGAATAGACCACCCTCATTTTTTACCGAGGTGTCGTAAAAGGCGACTAAGGTAAGTTGACCCACCGTGTGGTATCCGGTTAAGTAGAATAGACCTTCCTCTTTCTTACCGAGGCGTCGTTAAATACAACTAAGGTAAGTTGAGGTAGGCGGCCGGTCGTAAAATACGTAGCCAAATCATGTGACGACATGTTTATAACATGTTGTGCCGACCCCACTTAGAGTGGGATAAGGGCAGGAAGATGATGAAGTATTTCATGATTTTATACCTAACTATTACACATTTAGGACGGGTTCTACAAATTATCGACAAATGCCAGAGTTTACGTTAATTAAAGGATAATTATCTCGGGGATCAAGAGACGGAGAATTATGTTTGTTTTTAAAATTATTTGACATATATCCAACTTGCATTTACCTGTCGCGACGGAGTATTTTCAGACGCATTAGTTGTATACATTTAATTTTAAATTTTGTTTATTTACCAGTCTGTACATTTACCCTTGACAACGATATTAAAATAAGACGAAGGTGAGTTATTGTTTTGTCTAAGCAGTTCGTTATTCTGAAAATGTCATGATAATTATTTATAGTTAAGAAAATAATCGGCTTTTATGAGTGACATAAAAAGACATAAACATTTAAAAAATTATATTATGGTTTTTGGCCACAGCTTTATAGAATTACTGGTATGACTTTGCTATCATTGAGGAACTTAGGGACGTCTAAAGAATGCTTCCTGTAAAATGGCTTATTGATCTTGGCTTTATTTAGACTGGATTATGACTGGAAGTAAACATCTCGTCATCAGATGCGTTACCTGAAGACGTAACGAAAAAGGCAGAGCGGATATTTGGCAACGCGTTGCACTATGGGTGTTTATGTTGGCAATAGGGTTTAGACAATTACGCTGGTTTGTGTACTATCACCGTTATAGCTAGATTGACAAATTTTTTAAATAAATATAATTTATTAAAATAAATATAATTTATTTAAATAAATATAATTTATTAAAATAAATATAATTTATAAAAATAAATCTAATTTATTAAAATAAATATAATTTATTGAAATAAATATAGTCAAATTTATTTATAAGATTACTATATAAATAACAAAGACGACAACTTAAATAATTATTTCATCATACACTTAAGAGTATCTGTTAAACATTATGTATACAGAGGTTTTTTTGTATTTGTTTAAGCATATGATTATTGTGTTAGTTAATATGAGTGATTTATAATCTTTATGAATAGGTTTTTTTACACTAATTCGATTAACACGGTGCTTTCGACTGCAGGCTAGAACTAGAAAAATATTTGCAAATATGTTCTTTTTAAATATACAATATTAAATGGCGTAATTTATACCGAACAGCTTAACAAATATACAGATAAGTAAGCGTGTTAAAATATTATAATTATGTAGTATCGAGCATATGTACACTCCATCGTTTTGGAATGCTGAAGCTTGGCAGATGACCTGACATCCATTATATACTAGTTTACCATATATCTTGGAACAGTCAAACTATAACATTTATAGTTTAATATCAAATTAATATATAACAAAAGAAAACACTATACTACATAATTATTCATGTCAAAGGACCCAGGCTTTTAAAGAGAGCTATGACCGTGGAGTTGACTACTGTATATGAAATCATACGCGGTGATATGAATTGGTAATAAATATATAAATATAATGGGACAATACAAACGGACGTCCATCCCTAAAGTAATTTAATACTTGTTTGTTTGTTTGTTTGTATTCTCTTTATTGCATAAATTCAAATAAAAATAAAAAACAACATAATTTGCAATGGCGGGCTTTTTCCAGTTATGGTTACGGTTATGTTATGGTTGGCAGACAGCTGGTATATATACATATGTAAATTTATATTAATACTTAAATACATATACCCCGATTCAAAGAACCAACAAATGGGCCTTAGGCCGAGTAACAACATTAGGCCCATTTGGCCCTAGGCCAAATAACATTTCATGCTTATAAAGTAGTGCATTCTCAGACACAAAAGTTGAAAAATATACAAATAGGCTCATAGTCGTTTTATAACAGACCAGCAATCGCCAGCGGTTCCGCCCGCGTGAAAATTTTAAAACAGTAATATAGTATTTTAATAACCATAATAATTATTTGACTGAGTTAATCTTAAAAGCTAGATATATGCTGTTGTGACTTCTTATTTAGAACTTTTAGAGGGGAACAATTGTGAAATAAATGAATTTTGATTAACTTCCACCGTTTACTTTATTGCACGCAAGGATATTTTTAAATTTTGCCGTTTTCGTAATATTTTTTATTGCTGCTCCTCTCCTATTTATCTAAGCGTGATGTTAAATAGCATATAGCGTTCCTCTATAAATGGACTATCTTACACTGAATTTTTCAAATCGGTCTAGCAGTTCCTGAGATTAGCGCTTTCAAACAATCAAAGTAAGAAACAAAGCTTTATATATACATAGTATAGATCTCCCATAAATATTCTAAAGTCACGCAGCTATGAGTTAGACACTTCGGGTCTAACCTATGATCGAATGTTGCCCTTGAAGTTTTTATAAGTCAACGGTCTGTTAAAGGTCAACGGGCTTAAATAATAAAATAGATTGCAAATAAAAATAATTATTATAACTTTTTGTTACATTCATTTTAAATAAGTACTGTAATCTTAGTTTTATAGCACGTGACTCATTAGAGCTTAAAGCATTAAAAAAAAAACCATAACAATGATATTGTCCTTACAATTGCGATGCGGTTTGCGTTTGTGTATGTATGGATTTTGATTAAAATGTATAGTTTTCATTTGTCTTTAGCTTTTCAAAATTTCTAATTCTTTTCAATTGTTATAGAAATATATATGTCAAAATGACATGCACCGTAGTTTTTGTCAGATTATCTTGGAGTAAATTACTGAACTGGACTTAAAAATGTTAACAAAAAATATCTATCCTTTTTATTAGTATTTATGCAAGATTGCGGCTTACCTAGGCCTCATGACTTATGTATTTGTCCAATTGAGCTCCGCTTCCTCTTAATTTTCTATAAAAACTTTATAGACAATTTGTTTTAAATATAAGTATTATTGAGAGATATGGCAAGAGATTCCATTAACAGGCTTATAGAACTCAAAACCTTAATAACCTTCCAGCCATACACTATCTATAATCTACTATACATTCTTCAACTCCTGGGAGGATCTATCTACTTGTAGCTTATAAAAATATCTTAGCTGTTGATTCTTGTAAATTCAGTATCTGCAATCCGTATGCCAAATAATGGCTTATATTTTAATGTGGTCAGAATTCATTGTTCCGGAATATTCCATTATCTTTCTCAAAATTTCTTATTTTTTTATTAATACAATGTTATCAGGACCGATACAATTTGAAGTCAATCAAAATTTATTGGAATTTATTTATCAAACAGTTTTTTTAAGTTTTAAATATTACTGCAAAACAGGAAAACAGAAATAAAGCAAATTCAAATGAATTCTCCCCATTATTGATAGTCTTCGTATAATAAATTCTAAAATATACCTAATGCACATAGCAACGAGGTACGTTTCGGGTCAAGCCCCCCAGTTCCCCGTCTGTTGCCCTTGGAGTCAATAAAGTCAATGGTCTTGTTGAGGCCAACGGGTTTAAATTTTACATATTTTTTACCTACGTCCATTCTTCCAACACTACACTATAAAATACATTAAACTTAAAAAATCTGTTACTATCTGCTAAAAGATTATCGAATTCAACAACCCTACTGTTTGATAGTAGATTTGACTGTTTTCTGTTACTGTGTGACTTGCCTTTTCTTGCTTTAAACAAGGGCGTAACAAAGATTGCATTAGATATATATAGAGAATCAAGCTAAATAAAACTATCTACTAGATAGTTTTATTAAGCTTGGCTAGACTCGGATTCAGAGTTGGACGACAGATGAAAGCTGAACTAAGTTCCATCACTGACACGCCTGTTTTCACCAAGCGAGGGTTCCATCATTGAAGCGCCTGATTTGATCAGGCAAGACCAGATATAAGAGACCACCTAGTGATACTCATTAGCTGAATCTGATATAATAAAAATGTATTAGGTGTTTCAATTCAATATTCCTATTTCTAGTAATTAAAACGAGGACGACTGTATTTCGCTTGTGGTATTATAATTGTTATACAAATTTTCCGTTCAATAATTAACTAATAGTGTAAATTATATACATATGGGAATTTCCTTTAGAATTGCGTTATTAAATTCCAGTGAATAATGCGGTTTATTTGTATATAGAAACGTGTACTATGATTTTACCGGCTTTTGTCGATCAGAAGCAACAAATTGTATAAGGGTCATGACAATTTCAGATGAAATATATTAGCTTGTGGTACAGACAAAGTTTAATGAAGTAAAGAAGCCAACTGTACTTGTCAATAAGGGATTCCTTATATAAGAGATTTCTTACAGCCATCCTAAGCTCCAGAATGACTACAATAACGTATAATATTAGGTGGGGAATGCCGCGAAAGGACAAAATGAAATATAAGAAGATATACTCGATAATTTACAATTTGCAAAGTATTAATGAAATAAATATTTTTAATATATGTTTAGACTGTTATAATGATTAAAACATAATTTTAAGCTATCGACCTCATTCGCTGTCCGGAGTCATCTATGGTAATGATATGATGGTTTCCTATAAGTTAACATTTTATTTAAATACATTTCTGCCCAGGGCTTCGTCTGAGTAGATTTCAATACCGAATATAAGAAAGTTTATAAGAAATAAATTATAAATATAAGGGACCAAAAAAATCTCCGTCAAAATCACAGCGTCATTTTGCTCTTTAATATCTTCTATTACTTCATAAAAGTACTGCAGTAAATATTAAAGTTCCTTTAACGGGGGTAATGACGTCATCACCAATAATAACTGAATCACACATACTGATAACTAAGCTGATTCTCGCTCTTATATAATAAAATCAATCTGTAAGGTCATATTACGCATAAAACAAGACATCTATATGAGTTTCATTTTGCGGTTTATTATAAAAATCCTTTATACATAGATGAACAAGAAGAAGCAGATATACCTGTATAATGTATAAAATATATATGTAATGTATAAAGTGTAAAAGTATAATATAAATGCTCAGGAAAGTCTATAAATATAAATGTTACCTAAATACAAAAAGGGCAAGGCTAAAAATATTGTAATATGAATTTTATGACAAGAGTAAGACTATTTTGTATTTTTGTAATCATCTACTGTTAAGGCAATTAATGTAATGGATTCGTAAATCTATTATATAGTAGTATATATAAATAAAATTACAATGGTAATCACATTCAGATAATGAGTTCATAAGGTGATAGTAATTATAATAAATAATTTGTAGCATCACTTATGAATGAGTTTAATTAATATTTATAATTCATCATGACTATACAAACATAATGAAAAACGTGATGAAGATTCACTAACAATTTTAAGAAAATGAGTAATAAGAAAGTGAGAGTAGTTTTGGACATTTCTTTACATAAAAATTCATGAAAAGACACCTTTTTAAACTATGATATCAAAAGTTTTGACGAACGTTGAGATTGTCTTAGTGATAGCGTTTCATACTAGTGCAATATAATATGAAATGACGGTGGTATGTTTAACGCGCTATTAAGAAAACCGTGAATTATAGCAAAATGTTTTATTATATGTCGTTAATCATCAAGTAACACCTATATCTTAAAATAAAGTAATCGACATCGTTCGATTCTGACAATGTAATATTCCTAAAAAAAATTCAACTTTAAACAAATAAACTTTCCAAGTCTCTTATGAGGGATTTAAAACACTATGTAGAATGTTAAAATGACTCATCGCACTTCGCTCATGTACTTTATAATGATTTCAATTAATTGTAATAAGGGAAAATTTCCTCATCGAATTATTCCAATCGACGAAACACTTCCGAGGGGCTTCGTTCGTAACGATAAGAGTCATAGTCACGAATTTCCTGCGTGTCAGAATCGTGGTGATATTCTAATGCTCAATTCACTATAGAAACGAACTTAACTACTCGTAAAAATTCTTAATGTGAAAGAACTATGAGTCCTGGAGCAATAGAGTCCAGAGTTCATGAAGAAGATAGACTTAAGATGTAAATATAAAACAGATTTGTCCTATTTCAATTTTCAATAAAGGCAGTAAATATATAGTTACATAGTATAGTAATAATAGGAACAGGAAATACCAACTACTATAAACTCTATATAATATACACACTACTATATTAATTTTTAGTTATGATATCACAATTCACATTATATAAATGTATTTTTTGTTATTATAAACAATATGCAAACGTCATAAGACATTGAAAATTAAAATATTCAATAGTCACATTTGAAATTATTTTTAAATTTTCGATTGTAGATAACTAACATCCGTTGTCGGTACATTTAGCAACTATTGAACTGTTGTGACCTTCAGTGTTCGTGAAGCGATAAAGTGATAGTGATGAGTTATGGCAATGACAATCCTCTAGACGTGTCTATGCTAAGTCGGTTATAACGTAAACTCGAATGACAACACAATAATATCAGTCTGATTCGTTTTTATTAAAGAGCACTAAATATTATCATGATAATAATATTAATGATAATGAAAATTATGAAAATTGTTGTTTATGCGACTATTTTTCCCACCAATTCTTTAATGTGAAAAAATGGATTTTTTGTTATTTATTAAGTCTTAAGTACTACTTTTACTTTGTGTTTTTCGCAGACTTGGGCGGACTTTCGCATTGATAATATTACTATGAATGTTTCGTTCAATAAAGAAATTGAAACAAACAATACTCTTAAGAAACGATATGTTGAAGAACAACAGAGTTGTAAAAGCTTCTTTTGAAGTACTGAAGAGCACGAAAGCAAAGAATGTAATGTAGCTTAATATATACACTTAAATATTAGGTGAAATATAAACTTTTCCCTTGGTATCCTCAATAGAACAAGTGAAAATGAAGAAAATAAGCAATTCCATCATTTAATCGTAGCAGTTTCTGTTCTATTTCACTGCTAAATGCCATTAATAGCACCGTTTATATTCTGCTTTAATTGTTTCTTATATTAAATGTTTTTCCCCGTTGTTTTCACGGAATAAGTTAGTAATAGCGGTTACTGTCACTGCAATATCTTTAAATAGAAAAACATATACTTGTGTTTAAATCAATAATTAATAATGTAAAAAACCATTTTGATTTACCTAAGTAGTCGATCGCGATATTTAGTCTCAGACAATTTTCGATTACAATATTCATTGTTTCATTCATTCATTTCATTGATTCATTGTTGCTTAGGAGACCAAAATTTATTATGTTTTGAACAGTTCTATCATAGACATCCGTTACAAAATCAAGTTTTACTGCCCATATTTATTTTGTTAAATGGTGAAATAGGCGTAAATTATCAACACTTGTTTTTCCACTTACTAATTTATACAATCAATGTGATGAATTACTTTTTAATTATCTTTAAGCTGCTTAATACGATGTTGCTTCTTATACAATATATATACATATATATATAATACACGGCCCCACTATTTCGCCCGCGGCTCAAAGATTATGTAAGAAGTAAGAGGTTGGAAAGAAAGTAAAAGATTTATGTGCAGATTCGGAGCAGACACAATCACGAACTTTGACCTATATAATATTAGTAGGATTTGCATCAGATTGCATAAATGTATATAGCTGAATTACCTTTTTTATTCGATATTTAAGGAGAGTTGCATCCGCCGTGGTCTGGAACTTCGGAGCCGAATAATCTTATACTCAGTATCGGAAAAATTTGAATTCATAGTTTCTTAATTACGTCATAGTGTCTTCTTTAATACAATAATTCGGAATCCAAATTAGAAGTTCAATCTGTTTGTATTTTTTTTTCTTTTTCATTGGAGAGTGATTTAGGTTATAGTGATAGCAAAGTTTTAAGGAAGAGACCGTTACTTTGTGCAGAATCTTCATTCGGTTTTGAAATTTAATTTCTCACTACTTGATTTCATCATTTTGAAGAAATAAAAGCGTGTATCTTCTACCTTAGGAAGAGATTAAAAAATCTAATTTTCAAGGAATTTGCGATGCTAATTTTTACTCTTCGGTAACGACTATTACTCAATTACTAGTAAACTATAAATATAAAAGTTTTTTATCTTTCTGTCTACTTGATATACTCTACTGTACTTTGACGATAGACGAATAATATATATCGTCCTGTCCTTATCCCACTCTAAGTGGGGTCGGCACAACATGTTCTTCCATTCTCTCCTATCATTCGTCAACTCTAGCGCTACTCCTTTTATAGGCATGTCATACTTCACATAATCCAACCATCTACTTTGTATTAAAACAATATTATCACCTGAAATATTATCAACCTTTCATTTCCTGGTTGTCCTTAATTTTTGTAATATAATGGATAAGGTTAATATATAAAAAAAATTATTTGATTAATTTTCTTACCTCACTGTAAAACGAGCAAGCTATCTGTACAAACAATTTTATACAAACCTTGTGACTTCAATAAAACAGTTTCCTTGGACATATTACGTAGTTTTAGCCCCGGCACCATTTCCACTATATGCAAGGAGATACGACGTATAATACCGTAATCATTTGTTTTATTAAGATTTCGTCGGATGAAAAGATATTAAATTATTATCATTAGATTGATGGTTTTCATGTGATAGTGATGTACACAAAAAGTCACGGAACTCAACATCTTTATGAGACATCTAATCATCCATCTTAAGATAACTAAAGTCTACTAATTAGTTCATCTTTTGTTAAATTTTTGAATACCTTGTATAATATCAGATGATGATATATGATGGCTAGTTCCACTAGAATTATAAATATTACTATAGGAGTCTTCAACAATACATCTTCGCTTGCCTCACCCAATAACGCTGAAAAACTTGTTTTAATTGCTATCCGTTATCGGTTAGTAATATAATAAGTCCGCTGGTACAAAAGGTGATGCTACCATTAACCCCAATAAATATTTAATATATAGCTGTACTTTAAAATAAGGCACAGAAATTAATCATAGATTTAAATAATAAATAAGGTCAACCGTCATAGTTATAAGCGTGGAATAAACTTAAATATTAATGTCTTTATAAGTTTATATTACACGTTTATAATAAACTCTAATTAGAACTGAAATGTTCAACGCTTATATTTTTTTAAGAAAATATTTTTATCTCTTATATTTAATGCTCCAACATGATCTATGCTCAGTTATTGTAATTTAAATTATAAAATGAAACTAGTTAACTGCGTGTTTTAAGAAAATGGCATACAGGAACCTAATGAAGGTTGGTTTTCCAAATAATTTATGAAAGTTGAAATAACTCAAAGAACTTTTCTACTGGTATAACTGAGTTTATCTACATAAGCATCCTAATGTTTGTTATGTTAAAAACTATACATATACAGTAGGAGACCTTATATCTACATTAGCATCCTGTCTGTAATGTTAAAAACTTATAAACATATACAGTAGGAGACCTTAATATGTTGAATGCATGTTCGTTCATCTCCAAATGCACGTTCGTTCACCTAAATCGTAAGAGGTACATAATAAAGATATCCTATTTATTACAGTTGCGAAATCCGATGATTCATGTTTAAAAGCAGTCAGAGTTTTCACGGAACGTTACAATAACCCCAATTTGAACGCGCACAGATCACATAAGTTTTAACATGAGTAATATTACTGTTACACACATAGACGCTCACCTATTTCGTCATGTGTACCACCTAATTCGCATAATACATTAGTTCACCTATACAAATTCTTCATAATGTATTGTAGAGCCAGGAAATGGAAGTACAAACGATGATGGACCACACACGGCTGACACTTTAAACAGCTTCACATCATAAATGAGTTAACAATTTTCATGGGGCTCTCTGATTCTAATTTATATCAGTTTTACTACTTCGGAAAATATATCCATCTATTATAAAGATTTCGAAAATGTTGCGAGTCAATCTATATACAGATTTCGTTTGAATAAAATGAAATTTTGTAAGGCCGATAGCCTCGCATTTTTGCATTGTTTTCCATCCTTTTTTCCGGTAACTTGATGTTATTGACCTTCCGTTGGTTTCAAAGGATTAATATGTTCCAGAACGTATTTTGTGTTCAGAAACAAATTTTTTTTATCTATCAAATTCATCTAATAGTGAAATTGTCAGGATTTAATTCCATGTAAATAAAATAGTTATATAAAAAAAAATGTACCGAGATTTTAGTTTCACTGTGTATCTATAAATAGTTTAAGAAGTCATCATAAGTAACACAAGGTGTTTCACTTTTTCAATTGTATAAAGACGCTTCGGTTTGAGAATGTATTGGATTTTCTGACGGAGGGTTGCTACTGCAATAACATCGAAAACATATTTTGTTTTCGATGTACAGACGAGTATCGTATAAACAGATCAATTGATTTTAACAAAATTATTATTGGTGTTAATGTTACGTGTCAAAACACTTGATTATTAGATCACGTATGGAACACGAGAAATCTATTCTAGCAGATAAAATGACTCTTATTGATAATTTAGATTATATAAATATTTGTTGAGTTCAATTTCTCTGTGGGTCAACTTCATGGTAGGTATAAATCATGACACTATGTTATCTCGTTGCCCATCTGCAATAATTAGTCTATGGTAAACGTCACGTGGATCAAATGTCTGATCACTCGACAGACACGTGAGAGTCGGGTGCTTAGGATAGTGTTTCTTAGTAATTATTCATGGGTTATGACGTGCTAATCAGCCCAGTTTTTTGCTGTCAGTTTCATAATATTTAGGTGATTCTACGTGAAATCCGGTCAACGTCAGCTCATTTTTTCTAAACTACAGCATCGACGTCGATGATTGTCAATGACATTATAAAGTTGGTGTTAGTTTTTATTTGATTTATTTAATTTGATTTGAGCTTCTTTCAATTAAATAAATGCAGTGTTTGTATAAGCATTTCATGATTTCAGAAAAAATATACACATATTTGTGTCACTGAAGAGAATATGTTAAACAAAATTAGAATCAATTATATTTTCTGGAAATACTGTATTAAATACTCTACATTTAAAAATTAAGTTTCGTGATAAAATAATTTAAATATTATAAAAGATAAACCTGGTTAGAATTAATCATTAACTTTTTGCCAACCTTTATTAAGTATAGGCAAACCTATTTTGATTCATGAAATATAAATATAATGATCGAGTTCTTGCTTCTTTTTTATATTCTATATTGATTACAACAGTTTTGGAAAATGTTGCCATTTCGATTGAATTTGCATCATCTTTATTTATATTTCATATTCTATTCTTATTAAGCCTGACTTACATATGGTTTTCAATAAGCGTGCTACTTCAAAATTTAATATGTATATCGCAAAAAACCCTTACGGCGCCTTGTACTTAGAATCTACAGAATTCCTAATCTCTCAAGAAGGTATAATTTTGCGTTATCAATCAATGTGGATCATCATCTTCCTTCCCTTATCCCACTCTAAGTGGGGTCGGCACAAAATGTTATAAACATGTTGTCACATGATTTGGCTACGTATTTTACGACCGGCCGCCTGCCTGACATAAACTTACCTTAGTCGTATTTTACAACACCTCGGTAAGAAATGAGGGTGGTCTATTCTACTCAGCCGGATACAACACGGCGGGTCTATTTACCTTATTTGCCTTTTACGACACCTCGGTAAGAAAAGAGGGTGGTACTTTTCTATTCCGCCGGATACCACACGGCGTTATCAATCAATGTGGATATATTACCTATATACTGAAAACAACTGAAATAGCCAGATCCCATTATAAAGTGAAATAATACAAAATTTCAAGTCAATGCTAATGCCAAAGATGTATGCTTCAATAACTTTAGCTATCAGACAAGAACTAACGGAAAATCTGCTAAAAAATTGTACCTTAGTGCATTATAAATATTATAAAGACTTTTGATTATTTTGTCAATCTTTACAAATAATGATACCATGTATTATAATTAGATCAATATCAATTGTTGGTATTAATAGCAATCAATGAATATTTCATAGAAATACTTCCACTTATGATAGCTAATCTATAGTCAAGTTTATTTCTTCAGTACCGTTAAAATCTTTCAATATATTCAATATTATTCAGTGACGAGGCGCCGTTGCGTAATCTTGAAACTTTCCATATCTTTGGTGTTACCTTCGTAGTGTATGATATTAATTCTTATTCATATACCTACTTTAAATCTTTAGTACACTTATATGTTTCTTATTTTTTCGTTTGCTTGCAAATGAAACAACTTAAATTAAATAACAATCTGTTGGATCCTCATCATAATCAGGGACTAAGCGCGAAAAGCGAGTAAGGACGAATACGATCGTGTTAAAGGCGTATTCAGCTGTACTCGCCAATGATCATCTATGATCGCTATTTGATATATATATCAGTTACGTATCGAAGGGGTTCGAAGGGGCTGGGTGATATGATCGTATTTGGCGTATGATATTACAGACGATCGTGTATACGTTAGCTAGATGATCATACCGATTATGGACAATCACACGATCAACGATTATCGCCAATAGTGAAGTAGTGAATAGGCTACATGCCTTACTTAGAAGGTGCATGGAATTCGCAGTTACGTATTCATCTAATTCGAAACATTTATAATTATATGATTCATAAACAGGCCCAATGATACGCGTTAAAAGAAAACTTTATGAATAGAGCTTAGCCAATTCCTTTTTTCAATTCAATCGTAGAAGTCATCGCTCTAATAATTTGTTAAAATTGTCAGATATGAACAGATATTTAAATTCAAATCCATTAACCTAAAATTATTTAATGTAAAGAATATATTATCAACTTCAATGTATATTTGAAGTTAAATTAACATTTAAAATATTTTATACTCTAAATGTAGGTCTTTTTGTCTATGGTAATAAAATGTCGATGATAATGACGATGGATTCGTTAAAAGTTTGTAAACTATGTAATTTGTATTAATTATCTATACTAATATATAAAGCTGAAGAGTTTGTTTGTCTGAGCGCTCTAATCTGAGGAACTACTGGACCGATTTGAAAAATTCTTTGAGTGTAAATTTATCCAGGAAGGCTATATAACATCACGCTAAAATAAATAGGAGAGCAGCACCAATAAAAAATCTTGCGAAAACGGTAAAATTTAAAGCTTTCGTTGCATGCGCTAAGTAAACGGTGAAAGTTACTTAAAAAATATAAATTACAAAATTGTTCCCCTTCATAAGTTCGCGGCAGCATATGTCTAACTATTAAGGTTAACTCACTTTGACCATTTTTGATAAAAAATACTATATCACGGTTTTAATATGTCCACGCGGGTGGAGCCGCTGGCAACTGCTTGTCTTTTAAAACGATTTATATGGCTTGTACTTTATAGTATGATATAGGTAGATTTAATAAAAATAAATAAAAAGTAGGTTCTTTGACACTCAAGTCTGCTGAAAAGTTATTTTCCCTTTCAACTAAATGAACAATGAAAACTGAATTCGTTTGTAAACATATGTAACTTTAAATTTGAAATATTAGAGGAAAAGTTCAAGTTTACGTCACTACGGCAGTATTTATGAGTAATATTGTAGTGGATAATACGACTTGGGTTTTTTGCAATAATTTAGAATAGATTTTTTTATTTTAAAATAAACCAAATATGTAAATAAATATAGTATGGTAAAGACATTATGGTGGCAGTAGGTGTATGTCGTACATTTTAAGAGAATGGGATAATTTTAAGGTCTTTCAGGCTTAACTGAGAGAATTTTCCAGTTGCTTAAAAAGGCGTGCGCTGTGACAAATCTTACTTAAACCGTTCAAGTAAAAAACAATAAAACGAATGAAAATAAAAGTAGGTGTTTATTTTACACCTACTTTTATTTTAATGTCAAATTTAATCCGGTTACAGTGAAGTGGTAGTCATATTAAAAGACGATAAGTGATTCAAAACTTCTTGCCAAATTATTAGGTGTTACAGCCTTATAGAGGTTATTTTAAATAAAAACTCAGTCTTACTAATATAATAAATGCGAAAGTTTGTGAGTATTGATGTATGTTTGTTACTTTTTCACAGTAAATCCGCTGAACCAATATCGATTAAATTTGGCACACTTATTCCTTATACACCAAAGTAACATGTAGAAATACTGTTAATTCTACAGGAATAGGATGACATGGAAAAGCGCCATCTATTCACATCCTATCACGCGACAATAGTTAATGCGAAGTTGCAGGTAAAAAGGTTAACATGCTCTAAATGTTATATCGAAAGTATTTATTATGTGGTAAAGTAATAAAAAAATGAATTTAAAAGTAAATTGTTACTATTTATTTTTATTTACAACAAAAATGTAGAAACTATGTCAATCTTAAATTACTTACAGGCTAGGACTATAAAAATCATGACCACGTGGAGTGATCCCAAGAATGCTGGCAGCGTTTCCGCGCTAAATCGTTAAACTGATTCTTCGTGCGAAATCCTTTTTCGCCAGCCCTTTTGTCCCCTGAAAAGGCAATGAGGCAAGAGATTTACTATTTAAATAAAGTAAATTAATAGCTCATATACGTTTTATTCCTTTGAAGCACTGAAATAAATAATAACACGAGGAATAAGCCATGACACGAAAAATCTCTACTTTATAGGAGAAGGGGCCTGACTCTTATCTTTTTGAGAATAGAGCGTAAAATGTAAAACCGTAATATTATGGGCCACTGAGTGATTGCATGACGCAGCTCTACCTTGACACACTTGTTTTGATAAATGCAGCTATGAAACAGCGCTGCATTGGGTAAATAAGTATTGCCTGTACATTTTAAAAGCGCTTACTATCGACCTACCAGCGCATGACACAATTAGTACTTTCTTGTGCAGCGCCATAGTTTAATAAAACTTTTATAAGTATTTGAATATTCAATAGTATTTTGTGATGCCCGATTTCTTTAATCTACCATTGTCTTTCTACATCATCATTCTCTTGCCCTTATCTCACTATAAGTGGGGTCGGCGCGATATGTTTTAAACACGTTGTTATGTGATTTGTTAGTTTTCACGGCTGGCCGCTTGCTTGACATCAACTTGCCTTAGTCGCCTTTTACGATACCTCTATATTATACTCAGCCGGATACCGCACGGCATATAAATTTAATTAACATAAAGATTCAATACATTAATGCCAAAATGTTTTAATTTTTGTTAGCTTTAGTAACAATCTCTCTTTCAAATAAACAGAAACAGAAAATCAATTGTGTATATTATATGAAAAGTTAACTTTTGGACTGTATATTATGAAATTATGAAATTTTATTTTGACCTTATTTGTTCAAAATGTTGCGAAGCTGTGATGGTCCAGCGGTGACACCGTGCAACTCTTTCGAGGAGATCACTAGTTCTAACCCAAGGTAGACCAATTAGTTTTCTATTAAAACTTATGTGCCATTGATCACTACAATTTATCACATGCTTTTCGGTAAGGGAAACTTCGTGAGAAAACGTGCATATTTCTAGAGAATTCAAGAGATATATGTAAACTACCAATACGCATTTGAGCAGTGTGGGTCTTAGCTCCATTCCTCCAAAAACGAAAATAGGAGACTTATCCCCAGCACTGGTATAGAATCATTTCAAAATGTTAATACGTTTTTAAATTACCTTTGTAACTAAAAGACAAATTATACAGTGTTTTAAATATCTCTTAGCAATACGAAATAATAACACGAACTTGTAACCAGTATATCGCAACCGTACCTATTACCTATTTGTCACTAGAAGGATAAGTCATGCACTGATTCCTTCGATATTGCCAATGTGACAACAAAAACATGACTTATTACTAAAGCCATACAAACTATTTTGTATGAAAGTATATTTAACGATATCGCTTAAACCTCGTGTTTGTTAAAGATCGTGATATTTCATATACTTCATGTTATTTCAACAACGTTTTCACATACTTAGTCGCTGATTATGTTCCTCATAAAAACATAAAATTTCAGTCTTAGACATTTATACCGACTGCATAATTTTATATTTAACGAACACGAATAACTAACTTTAGAATCGCAGGAACTTGAAATGGCCACTGTTTTTTAACCTACTCGATCACTCGATCGATTAGCGTATTTATTGATAGCGAAACTCCATATTGGTATTACGTTACAACAGCGACATCTAGTGACCGCAGTTCCAACGTCATAAAAATTGGCGTTACGCTAACGCGATTGAGTAGGTAAAAAAACTAGCACTAAGCACACAAATACATACTGTGTCTTGACCCTACTTGGTGGAAAGGCAATTTTGTGAGAAGAGTTCCCAGGACACCCCTGGATTAAAACTGCACAAGATCGTGTACTGTGGATGATAATGTATGAAGATCTATATCTTCCTTCATTTGTTATTTGTTGTTGTTAAATGAAATTTGAATTTCATCGTCCTCCAGCTCTTATCCCACTGAAAGTGGCGTCGGCACAACATGTTTTAAATATGTTATTACATGTTTAGGCTAGTTATTTTACAACCGCCAACCTGCCTGAAAGGAATGAGGGTGGTCTATTTTACTCAGCCGGATACCACATGGCGGGTGAACCTACCTTAGTCGACGTTTACGACACCTCGGTAAGAAATGAAGGTGGTCTATTCTAGTCAGCCGAATATTAAACGGTTTATAAAAAAAAAATGAATTTATTTTATAATTATAAGTCGAAGGATATTCGTTAAATATATTAATATATTATTTTACGTAGGTAATTAATTTTTTGCACAATTAATTAATAAGTAAGAAGCACTGTTAGTTATATTATATAGTTATAGTTATTTAAATAAGGTAAATTCAGTTTTAAGTTTTCAAATACAAGGAAAATAATTTACTCCCAAATTAATGATATATTTAATTCGATTGCGAACACAATGACTTGCGTATCAAGAGCTTATTAAGAATGACTCGTCGCTTTTGTCTTCCTAAAATGGTAAATGACTTCTCATTGGAATTACCAACGACAAGATTTCCAAATCAAATCATTATCTTCCTGCCCTTATCCCACACTAAGTGGGTTTGGCACAGCATGTTATAAACATGTTGTCACATTTGGCTACGTATTGTACGACCGGCCGCCTGCCTGACGTCAACTTATCTTGGTCGTATTTTACGACTCCTCGATAAGAAAAAAATGAATTCGTGAAAAATAGTGTGGCACAGTGATTTCCACGCAGTGAAGCCGCTAATATAGCTAGCTATAATAATAAATACCTGCGTCTTGCCCCTACGATGCTTGCATAGACATGCAAAACGGTATGTCACTCAGCTTTTACTACGGCAAATTTCGCTTTTCTCAATAAACCGCCTTCAAAAATATACCATATTTATTCAATAATATATTACTAATATATAATATATATATTAGTAATAACATGATAATATAATAATACTAGCGGCCTGCCCTTGCTTCGCACGGGTATAAAATATATATCCCATGTCAGTCAGTGTAAAAAAATGATTAAAATCGATCGAGTAGTTTTGATTTATTCATTACTGCCCGAGGCCCGCAAGCGTTAAATTTGGAGAAAAACAATTTCCTCTCCCTATACCAAGACGATTTCCTGCTATCTTTGGAATATCTAAACTCATATAGTACATTTTTACTTATTTACTTTTACATTTTACCTATGTATTTTATTTTTACAATTAATTACAGAATGTCTTTAAACAAACTCTAAAAGATTCGAAGTGCTATAGGGTGAAGCGCGGCGTCCATAAACTTAATATTTTACCTGCCCATACTCCATATTATCTGTATGAATATTTGTTTATTTTGTCCCTCTTTCAAGAAATAACAGATCGGTTTAGTAGAAGTAGTGTATATCTTTAGTATATATCCTTGTTTTCATATTGTACATGTTTTATTGTCTGCCATTATCAATGTGACCAAACGAGTGTTAAATATGTGTTGTGCCGACCCCAATTAGAATGAGAAAAGGGAAGGAGAATGATGTTTTATTGTCTGCCATATGGCTCATATTGAAGTGTAATTAGATTAACATTCCATTATCGACGTACATAAACCTAAGTTCACGCATGGTTTAGTTTTAACATCCGCTGCAACTGTCCTCATTACCGTTACGTACGCGCCAGGACGGCGCCCGGCGGGCCCTTGACTGTAACGGAAATCGAAGCAAAACGAGAATCTCAATGGACAGCCCGATATAGTCTTGTTGACAGAACTTTATGTAAATAGATGCGAAAAATTATCAATGTTTCGAATTCAAATCCAAAATATTATTTATTTAAGTAAACTTGTAGATAGGTGGTTTTGAATCAGCCAGCAAGAAACTCGGCGGTTGCTATTTTTTAAATTAATATAGTCATTTCTGTCTTGTACAGGGTCGAAGAGTAACTATATAAACACATTCTTAGCATCTTATTAATCTTCCACAGTATAGTAATCTTTCTGATTCATCCTAATCGAATCGAATCGATTGAGTTATTCTGTGAGAATAACAAAGTATATTCGATCGTTCATTCAATCGATTCATCGATTTGATCGATGCTTAGATGCGCAATTACGATTTCTGTTGTGGAAGTTGGTTACTCCAAATCAAGACTCTAAGACGTTCTTTTGCTTAAGTTGTAGAGGGTGTCGGTGTTACACAATAGTCATGATAAATAGAATCAACTTAGACGTAATCTCTGAGAGATTTATTGAAGAGTACCTCGATATTATCAATTAAACAAAAAACATTGAAAACCTTCGTTGTATATAGACATTTGTAAATCTTTTTCCTTAAACAACAAATGGAAGTTTTAGCTTAACATGGCACAGACATGACAAGTAAAGAGAAAATTGAAAAGCAGTTAGGAATTAAGGAAAAAGCGAATTTTCCTGTTTAGCCAAGACGCTATTACGCAACGTCGTGATGGTGAAAGTTTGACATTATATATAATTTAATATCAATATTACAATTTATACAGTAATAAAGATAAAAAATTAAATTATTTTTTTAAATAGATGGCTATTAAATGACTACCATTTATTAAACTGTAAATTAATTTATTTAATTGTAACTTCTGATTGATTAACAATAATCAATGGAATATTTATTCGGTGTATACAGATAGACTAAGAAACCTGCAATGTAGTTCTTTGTATACAACAACTTTTTTTTCAAAAATGATTTAAATTCTAACAAGATGTAATGTAAACATAATTAAGCCAAAAGTCACTTTCAAAGATCCTGTCTCTAATGAAAGTTACGTAAGAGCAAAATACAGTAGCTGACGTATAAATATATAGATACATACATAGATTTAATAACAAACAGTGTTCTTAACAGATAATAAAATTAAGAATGAAGGATACCGGATACAATGTGGGTACACTATAAATAATGAAGCACACTTTTTTACCAGATGGCGAATGCCTCATGTAAATATATATGGGCAGACGGAAAGTGGGCCCATCGTTGCGTGAATCATCGATATTCTTTAAAGTATTTTAAACAAAGAAAAAAAATTAACTCCGCCGTAGAATAAAAGCATCAACCTGTTGCCACCACAGCTTAGAAAAGCTTCTTTTCTCCTTTGGATTCAATTAAAGTTTAACCTCACACTGCTCTAGTGCGAGATGGTAGCTTAAGCATTTCCAAGAATGCTCCAGCGATGTGCAAGTTAACTCATGATTTTCCTTCACCATAAGCGTTTGATCAATGCAGTACATAAATGATGATCATCATTCTCCTGCCCTTATCCCACTCAAAGTGGGATCGGCACAACATTAACGGCACGGCACACGTTTTAAATATGTTGTAGCATGATTTTGCTAGGTATTTTACGACCGGCCGCCTTCCTAACGTTAACTTACCTTAGACGCCTTTTGCGACACCTCGGTAAGAAATGAGGGTGGTTTATTCTATTCAGCCGAATACCACACGGCGAGTCAACTTAATTTAGTTTCCTTTTACGACACCTCGGTAAGAAGTGAGGGTGGTCTATTGAAATCAACCGAATACCAAACGGCCGGTCACCTTACCTTAGTCGCTTAGTTAGTTAGTCGACACATCGGTAAGAAATGAGGGTGGTTTATTTTACTCAGCCGGATACCGTACAGCATTCAGTACTTAAATGATGATCTATTTTGTAAAGTGGAAGTCTAAATTTTAAAATAAAAATTTAAACCTTCAATAGATTTGAAGTGATAGTTTAGTTTTTTTAATGGAGTTTAGACAAGTTTAATTATGACATGAATCAATTGAATTCACTTTGCCAAGTCTCTCGGTAGCATTACCGACAAAGTCAGGGTTAAGACCGATCTTCTATTCCATAATCAGTATGCCATTTACGATTTGTACACATCTAGTAGAGGATATGAAGTTAAGCCATGAATCCAGGTTACTATTGACAGTTACATCTGATAATTGTCAACCTTGTGGCATTTATTCTATCCTCGTACCGTTACCTCGTGCCATTGCCACTGACGTACCTCAGAAGTTACAGAGTAGTTGTTCCGTTTTAAGACTGATAACGTGTTACACATAAGTTAAATTAGTATGTGGAAATTTTACTTTTTAAATACCGCCATTTTAATTTATTAATGTCCTAACAGGGTCTGTGTATGAAGTTTCGAAAGTGGAAACGTCGCCGTGTGCTGCACGGCTGAATAGAATAGTACCACCCTCATTTCTTACCGAGGTGTCGTAAAAGGCGACTAAGATAAGTTAACCCGCCGTGTGGTATTCGGCTGAGTAGAATAGACCACCCTCATTTCTTACCGAGGTGTTGTAAAATACGACAGAGGTAAGCTGACGTCAGGCAGGCGGCCGGTCGTAAAAACGCAGCCAAATCGTGTGACAGCATGTTTATAACATGTTGTGCCGACCCCACTTAGAGTGGGATGAGGACAGGAGGATGATGATTATCAAAGACAGACGTTTAGAAACTGAGGATTTATATATCAATATCAAAAATATATAAACTGCGTTAGCGAATAAAAAATTACTAGCAATTTATATACATTTTTTTTTTTATTGATCGTTCACAGGTGTTAGTTTTCGCTCCCTTAAGTCACTTTTGAATGCAAACCTTGACTGCTGGCCTAGAAATGGAAACGGTACCGCATAATTTCGTATTTAACTATTAACGAGATAGCCACCCTGACATGCAATTTTATCATTAGCGTTATGTACCTATATAAATTAACCTTCATTTAATTATTCACGTGTTTTTTAATTAAAATACTAGTACACGAGTACCTATTATTTTAGAAGTAATATGAATATAAGAATGCCTATTTTCTAGTTTTGAAGGACGTTCACTAAAACGAGAGTTCCAGTAGCTCTTGAAATTTATCAGAAGTGACAAATATAATGTTCGAAGTTTTTTTTATAATTTTATAGGGGGTAAATATACTTTACGAGCTTTTAGTACCTATATACTAACTATTATTTGTATATAGTAAATTTATAACATTGAATTTATTAAACAAGATCAAATAGTTGATTGGCGAATTTAGACTGACATATACGTGTTAGGAAAATAATAGATGTACTCCGAGTTTATGTGTTGACTGTTTAAGCCTATATGAGCAAGCCTTGACACAATAGATTTTATAATTAAAACCTTGGTTAGCATGGTTATAAAGATTATCCTACATGTAAAAATCAATGCCTTAAAACTCAACAACAATAAACAGTTTTGTATGAATAAATCCATTTCGAATTCTTCTTCTTCATGCGGCGCTACAACTCTTTATGACGTTTCCCTTTTCCTTTTCTTATATTTCTCAACGCCTATCCATTCCTCCTAGGCGATAGCAAGATGCAGTGTTGGAGGAATTCTGCGAGGGCAAGGATCTCCTTGCCTTTAGACGTATCCAACAGCGGTCGTACTTGCGCAGACCCCCTCTGTGGGCTTCCCCACACCTTTTCCTCTAGTCTTCACTACCCTACCCCTTCTTATACTAAGTCTCTCTTACTTACTTAACTCTTTATGGGTCCTGGCCTCCTCAACGAGCTTTTTCCACCTCGCTCTGTCCCTGGCCTGGTCTCTAAGATGTAACAGCATATTAAATACTTCAAATAAAATAAAATACTTCATAATCATAATCATTTATCTATTTTTAACAAAACGAAATAAGGCGTATTAATATTTCTCTAACTTAACAATGAAAGTTATACACTCATAGTTTGTGATGTGTGATGATTATGAAAGACCTAACGAGTACATCCTCTTTTAACATTCCAGTCAAAGTTTACATATTCATCGCTATAAAATGGCAATAACGATTCAAGATGGTACGTCTAAACTATGCAAGTTTATATTAACTATAAAGTCTTTGCTTATAAGTTTAACGTACGATCTATTTTGATCCTAAAGGGTGCGCGTTCCTTTCCGATCGTTCCACCATCTCGTTTTAATCCTGTCTTTATTTAGAAAGTAGCTACTAAGACGGCAATCTGCACTGCGTTTCACTTATAAGAAAAGGTATTAATGCATTTTAAATAATGATAAATGAGTAGTATGTATCTGGTAAAATCAATCGTGCGAGACACGGAATCTGTCAGTAGAAATCGTTTACACGTATGCGCGAGAGTAAATTAATATATCTGCTACATAAAAATTACCTGTAGACAAGCACTCTTAATAGATTTTTAAACTAGATTATTGAACTAGTTCTTTATTGTTTGTTATGCAGAAATTAGGTTCACAGATTCAGGCTAACATGAACTCAATTTGAGTCATAGACCTGAGTTACTGTGTCATCAATGAAATGGGACTACCGCGAATTTTTGGACTATTTCTGTTAGAATCAACTCAAAATCCTTCGATTCCGATTCCGGAATAAGCTCCCTATTGCACATTATATTACATAAAGGACACTTACACACACGTCGTCCGTGTGTGCGTCCCAAAGTAAGTAATTTAATACTTGTGTTATGGTAGACAGATAACTGGTAAATTTATACTTATATTATAATTTTTAAAATTATACAAATATACACCCAGACTCGAAGAACAACAAATTAATTTATAGAAAATGTTGGCCCTCGGCGGAAGAAATCGAACCCGCGACTCGCGGTTCTGAAGGCAGGATCACTGACCACTGTGCCAACGAGCCAGTCAATTTATTATTGTTTTTTTTTCTATATTTTTTTATTAATTAATACAATAAAGAGATTGCAAACAAACAAACAAATCTTTTCAATAAAGAAATACATATTAATAGCAAAAAGTACAATTTTTTTTACGGAATTTAAAAATGACGCGTCGTACATTGCCAATGGCGCACAGAGTTATAAAAAAAAAATTACGAATAAAAAAGTACGAGTAGGCTCAGTAGATAAGGCAAAACATTAGCATTTTTCGTAGTTGCTACTTACAAATTCATTGATTATTAAAATACTCCAGCTTTTTAGGTAGCAAAAAATGTATTGAATGTATTGGTTATCAACTTTCACTCGTATCCTATTGCGCATGAGCTCTGTGACAGAATAATGGCCCCATTCAAGAGAAAGTAACTCGATAAGCAGCTCTAGGAATTGGCTTAGAATAAAACATAAACGGTGCTAAGGATATTATAGTGTAAAACTCTATAAACGCAACCAATAGTATTGCTGTCTAAGGAAGAGCAATATGCAAGACACACTTATAAATATTTTCCATATTCAAGAGACTTATATCATAAGTTCTTAAAAACAAACACTAATACAAAACACACGCACACAGTCACACTGGTAATCTGAATCTAGATTCAGGTGGAGGACATTGTACCTCGCTGCACACACGTGACTTAGCGTGACTACAACGGTTTAAAGTATATTTAATTAAAACCGTTATTTCTAAATCTTAATACTAAAATTAAATTGAAATGTAAAATTATAATATTTGTATTTCTAATGCTTAATACTAAAATTAAATTGAAATGTAAAACTATAATATTTGTATTTGTATTTTAAACTGATGTTTTTGACAACTTTAGAGTAACGGCACAAGTTACTGACAAAGTGTCGGATAGTTAACCGACAAACAACCTAATTAACAGATAAATGTCAATAAAAAGAGACTCTAAAAAGTGAAAAAAAAAGAACTAGATAACAGCCACATGATCTACCTATGAACGTATTAGAGTAACCTGTGAAACGCAAAATATCGACATATGTGTCAGATATGATCCGAATGAGGTAACTGACAGTTTATTGGTAACTTGTGAAACGGGCCCTAAAGTTACTAATGAATTCGTGAGATTTTCCTTTTACTCATTGCAGAACAAGCCAAAATAGTTTTAAATCAAGCCATCATTCTTGTTTTGATTGATATGAAAAATTTTACGACTCTCGCCTGCCGTCCAATTCAAAATCCATCAAAGTTTATGTTATAAACTAGTGTTATTGTAGCGTAAATTTATCTGTGTACATTTATTTATCTCTCATCTTAAGATATCTGTTCAATGTCTATGGGTCGTCTAGTCGCAAAGTATTTTCCTGTTTTTTTTTTTTAAATATTTAACATCTAGGCCATTTGTTTTCGTTGTTTGACTTTTAAAGTTCATATAATATATTATATGAATTACAATTTGTTAGCCGTGGTACCTGGTTGAGTAGACCACACCCTCATTTATTACAGAGGTGACCTCACTTTAAGTGGAATAAGGGGAGGAGGTTGACGATGATGATGACGTGGCTTGACTATGGTTAAGTTTTAGTTACTTGTTAACTTTTATCATAGTAGTCTTAGTTTTTAAGTTCAACATAAATTTATTCGCCGCACGAAAGAAAGCTACTTTCACTTACAAGTCCTGATTTCATTACTGATCTTAAATTAACCGCACCATAAGGTTTATATAACAACTAGTAGGGCGTAACATAGGTTGCCAATCATATTCATACTTTAAACAGTAAAAACCGATCTTTCGTTTCTTTATTTGGTTTCTTTCCGTCTTTCTTCTTTATTTCATTTTTTCTTATTTGTTTGTTCATTCTTTGTTACTTTGTTTCTTTATTCTTTGTTTCGTTTCGTATTTTTTTGGTTTCATGAAAATAAAAAGTAAATTAAGTAAACGTAAAAAATTCTATATTTATACTTTTTGTATCAAGTATATGTTACAGACGTATAATATATAAAACGTAAATCATTAAAAATAAAAAAACCAGGAAAGACTGAATCTAACAATTTTTAAACGAAACTTATCATTACACGAACGAATTTACTTAGGTATAATGTTATTCAAACAAATTAGTTATATTGTTAGTCAGATTCGTGAAATCAATAAAGAATTATACCGGATAAGTTACACAGATATACCATGTATATCTGTTTATATTTTTATTTATATAATCCTATTATTTATACAAATATGATCCTGAGATTTAAATCAGATTCCAAGTCGGTCTGTTAGCTTACAGATACCTTTGAAATAGCAAAATTTATTATATTTTTAATTACAAAATTATAGTATGAGGAATCTGTTTCGGTTGACGCAATTTCAACTTAATAATGCATATACATGCGATATAAACGTGCTTTGAACCGGATTCGACTGATTTAATATACGAAATGTTCTGTAATGTCACGCGTGGCCTTCAAAACGATAGTGGCTGAAGCATTAAATTGTGCTGTGTAGCTACTTTTGCAATCTAATACAACGTATAGAACAACATTTAGAATATTAATTCTAACCCTAGATTAATAATATATTACCAGGGTGACCGAGCTTTGCTCGGTAATTTTTTTAAAAGGTATAAAAATGCAATTAAAAAAATAAAAAAGGATGGGGGGGGAAGAAGAAGACATGTGGGGTTTGATCTGGGGTGTTTCAATTGTTATAGTTTCTCATTGAGATAGCCCCATGCTTTATCTCCGTGTTCTCTTTTATTATATAATATATCTATGTATATTAACGAAAAAGCATGTATGCATGTTTCTTATAGACTCCGTAACGGCTGGACAGATTTTTTTTTATTTTTTATGAAATTTTTAGCCCAGCTGATAATCCTAAATAATTGGGGTGTTTTTGAATTTCAATTAATATATATCTAAATTAATTATATAAGTGCGAAATTGTATATATTAAAAAGTATGAGATAAAGTGTCACTATTATAAAGATTTAAATCAATACTTAATTCTTAAAGTTCATATTTAATTATGTAATAAATACCAAAAATGTACAAGTTATATCTATCTTAAATTACTTACACGCTAGGACTATACAGATCATGCCCACGTGGAATGGTCCCAAGAATGCTGGCAGCGTTTCCGCGCTGAATCGCTAAGCTGATTCTTTGTGCGAAAAAGGAGCCAGCCCTCTTGTCACCTGAAGAGGCAATCAACCGAGGTGTTAAAACGGATAAAAATTTTTTTGCACTTTGACTCCATGGCCCTAGGGTCTCGACTGCAAACGGCACAAATATATAACTCTCGATGAGAGATGCATACTTCCGCCGTTTGCCGGTTTCGGCCATTTCCGCCGCAGCTCCAGGTCTTGACGCTGTTTCCCTGATATGGGACGAGGCTAACGTATCAACGCATGTTGCGTCCCACATTAGGGCCCGTCCCCGTTCCCAAGGAACCAGCGTCAAGCCGTCTGGTCTCTTGCCATCATCCCGACATATCCCGGAAGGCTCGAGAAGAGCAGGAATGTCGATGGTGGCAAGAGCTCTTTTGATGGTATCATTAAGAGAACCATGACGGAAAAGCCTACCAGAGCTCCTATGGCATGAAAGCCCGTGTATGCCAAAAGTGTCTACCTCTTTTCCACATGGACATCGGTGCTTAAGGCACAATGTGGTTCCCAATCTGAGACCTAAAGCTACTCTGAAACTTTCGTTATCTAATAGTGTACCAAGATTTTTAGAAGGGAGAGCATGTAGCCAATAACCAGATTCTTTTTCCGATAAAGCTAGAAGCCTAGCTCGATCTCGATCACTCGAAAGATTTTGAACCAAATTTTTATGTGTAAGCTGAACCAATGGCACATCCCAAAGTTTTTGTGCGGTACATTCCTTCGGGATGTTATCATTGGGGCAGCTGATTTTCCAACTATCTAAAGCCTCTGTAGCATAGGACAACGAAAATAAATTTGGTTGTAAAATTTCAGAACTAAGTTTTTTAACACTATGCACAGAGGCCAGAAATGCCGGAAGAGCAACACTTGAAATTTTTCTCACGCCGATGCCACCATATTTCACCGGCAAAGTAGCCTGATTCCAAGAGTTATTGTCAAAAGACAAATTCAAAATGTTTTCTAATGCATTTTTTAAGGTGGCATCTATATTATCGAGTAAACCAGGATATTTCCAAATTGGGCTTGCACGAAGTATATAGGTAAATTTAGGTACAAAAAGGCAAAATTTTAAAATCGTAAATGCAATGTGGGAATTTAGTATGCCCAATTTGTCTGTATTGTCCGAAAACATTTTAACTTTACTCTCTAGGAAAGGTTGTATGGCTTCATCTAAAAGAGGAGCACCTAGGAGGCAAAGTGTACTTTTATGCACTATGTTAATGTTAGGGGCAATTTCGTTAAATAATTTTGTGGCCGCTAAAACACTTGTAATAAATATATAGAGATATTTAAAAACTCACTATCTTTATAAGATTGTACAGGTTGTATTGATTAATATTTAATGTAAACCGAGACTACACTATCATCTTTCAACATAATGATAGAATAAAGCGCTGTATTATAAAAATCCAACCTATTACTAACAAAGCCTGCACTTTTTTATTACAAATTACCTAAATATAGAATTCGTTCGGAACCTGTAAAAAAGGTTAGTTAATCGAATTAGTTTCGTGTATACTTTTTGTGACAATGACCTTTTAATAAGTTCTGTAAAATAGAAGGAACAGGTACATAAAATTTATAATTTTGTCTATATGGTTTTCAGCACCGAGATAAAACTATAAAAGTCACTTGACGGCCACCAACTATCTCGATACCAAAAACATCGAATTATTTCTCCATACAGAAGATAAAAGTAAGGAAACAAATATACTTTTACTATGTTGTTATGTATTTTAACATTTTATATATATTCCACACAAAAATGTTGTTTATCTTATATTTAAATAAGTTAGATAAATCGAGAAATTTAAATAAATTTTCTAAAGTCGCTCGAAGATTCTAATTAACCTGTATTTGTTGCTAAATTGAGATTCGTGCCTTCGTTATCTAAATTGTATATCCGAAGTGCTTTTAGAATGTCTATACTTCTTAAGTTCATTTCCTGATATTGTTTGATTGATATCAGATTTCCTGATCCTGTCAAGGAAGTCTCGAAAGCAATAAACTGACCAGTAAATCAAATTAATGCAAATAAATTGTTACAAATTAAAATCGAACTACCATATTAAAATATAAAGCGTCACTAAAGTGCTTCAATCGATATAGCTGTTTCACAAAAGGTATAACTGCATTGTCAGTATTGCGGCGATTCCATTGAGCCTTTTGTGGAAAAAGGTTACACGTGGAATTGTTAAAATGTTAGTGTAGCATATTTAGTTGCTAGACGGCGCCAGCAATAGGTATGTGTATATATGGTAGCAAGTGATCTCTGTATTCTTCCTATCCTAAAAGGATAAAGGAAAAGATCCGTATAAATTCCAAATGATGGAAAAACAAGTGTACTTTATTAATGGTAGTGACTTGCTCTGATGGGCTTGGGCCACATCTCCATTTGAGATAAAGATTAGAACTTGACACAACCAAGCAGATCCGGTTCCAGGATTATACACAAACATATTTCAGGAATTCTCCAGTAACTGTTTTTCCATTTATACTGGTTTTTAAAAGTTTTCATTCACCGTTAACCGCATGATGTAACGTAAATTTCAATCTAGCGTTTTAATTTTTATAGAAAAATTAAAGGTTTATCTTCAAATGATTTTTACTATTACTGATGACAAATGATATGTAATGCTATTGGACATCCAATAAATAAATTAACCATTATAGTTTCCAAACATGTTTCAGGTTGTTTATGTGTAGAAAATATATTATATAATTTATCAATCGCATAAATGTCATCGGAGCCCTTTATTTATTTCTTGTTACGTAATTTCAATCCAACGCTACCGAATTAAAAATAATTTGTATGCATAAAATTTCCCCGTGGAACCTAGTAGTATATAAATAAATTCAATTCACCCAATGAAATCATCATTCAATACTTGTCAACCGAATGATCGCACTAACGCACTACAGAAGTCGTAGAACGTGTTACTTTCCAACCAAATGTGTAATGTCAGGGGTGTCAAACTCAAAAGTAATAAACAATGCTTAAAACGTTAGGCTTCACTTAACTTATCGTTTTATTTAGACTAGTACATCTCAATAAACATATATAAAGTTGAATTATCTGATATTATCTTGCCTATAACGGGAGAAATTTTATTGTTTGGAACTACTTTCAAATTTAAGCCAGCAATAGCGTTATTAGATTAGAATATATTATATATTGTTTTTAATTCACACTTTTTTATATATATTGGGCTGCAAAAACGTTCATCTTGGATCGCGAGTTTGACACCCCTGATGTACATGTATATTACACTTCATTCAAATTCAATAATAATGTAAACGCATTACAAATGCAGAGCAATTCAATATAGTTATGCAACTATAAGCTACGTTGCGTCAATAACAATAAAATCTGTAACTATTACATAAATATGAGATAGTATTTCTATATAAGTTTGCAGTTAAAAATAATGATAAAAATAATTGATAAATGTAGGTTGAAATTCATAGAATTTGGCCGATAATTTAATGTAAAAAAAATGGGAATAGCAGATTTATCTTAAGTCAACTTGCCTGGAAAAAAACCACTGCAATTTTTTTCACACTTGAACCGTACCAAGCGAACATATACGACAAATAAATCTGTTTTGACGTCGGGTACAATAATATAAAATCACATAAAAATGTGACTTATGAGGGGAAATTTTATATTTAGGCTACCGCGCAATGAGTCGCATATAAAACTTGTGTTAAATATATGTTTATCTGTATTTAAACCTTGTAATCAATGTTAGTAAATGAAGTGAAGGCCCGCTTTATGAGGCTTATTTTGTTTTAGAACTTTATAACGGTTGAGATTTGAGAGTTTATCTGGATACCGTCAGATAAAACAAGTCTTTGAGCATAAATCACCAAACTTATCTTATCGCTTATCTTAAATATAAAGATTACTTTTCCAATCACGTACTTCTATCATGATTTTTAACGTATCTGAATGAAAATCACTGTTTTGTCATGAATATAATAAAAGTACAATATAAAAACAATACTTAATTCGGTTAGTTGAATTTTCCAATTATGGCTTTATATTACACTAGAGTTATTTACTAGAGTAGAGAACCTTTAGGCAGGCCTGCAAACCAGTGTCACAATAAATAATGTGAGAGAAGATTAAACTCGTATACTCATCTTTTGCTTTCTTTTTATTGTAATACTACAAATTTTAGGCTGGCTTCACTTATCTAGTTTCATAAATCTATGATTAAAGCACCCTAAATTGTACACTAAAATTATTTTATTCTATTTTTATTTTAATATATGGGACACTTACACACACGGTCGTCCATCCCCAAAGTAACTTAATACTTGTGTTATGGTAGACATATTACTGGTGAATATTCGCCGTGTGGTATCCGGCTGAACAGAATAGTACCACCCTCTTTTCTTACCGAGGTGTCGTAAAAGGCGACTAAGGTAAGTCGACCCGCTGTTTGGTATCCGGCTGAGTAGAATAGACCAACCTCATTTCTTACCGAGGTGTCGTAAAAGGCGACTAAGGTAAGTTGACCCACCGTGTGGTATCCGGTTTAGTAGAATAGACCACCCTCATTCTTACCGAGGTGTCGTAAAATACGACAGAGGTAAGTTGACGTCAGGCAGGCGGCCGGTCGTAAAAACGCAGCCAAATCATGTAACAGCGTGTTTATAACATGTTGTGCCGACCCCACTTAGAGTGGGATAAGGGCAGGAGGATGATGATGATTACTGGTGAATATATTTATATAATAATTAAATACATACTTAAATACAAATATACAACCAGACTCGAAGATCAACAAACAAAGATTCATCAGATCATTAGAATCAAAGATTTTTACAAAATGTCGGCGGGAATCGAACCCGCGGAGCTAAAGCCAGTATCAGTACCCACTGCGCCAACAGGCCAATCAGTCCAGTCTACGTCCTAAGAAAATTATATTTTATACTTTAACTCGGTTTACCTTCAATTGTACCTTATTTAATTTATATTGCTTTAGCGAATTAGCTGTAAAAGCGACAGACCGACGGACAGACTTTCCCATTTATAATGTTAGTATGGATATATTTTTGTATTTTATACGACTAGTTTTTCAGTAGTTTGAATCAGAATTGCATACCTTACTTGAGGAATTCTGACACTAGAAGTAATAAGTCGCAATGTCACCGGGAATAAGTATATCGGTCACGACCAGTGTATTGAATAAAATATAGAGTCAAAACACTGTAAGTAGTAAACAAGGAGACATTTCTGTTGAATGAAGCATTACACTTACTCGTAGATAAATGAACATTGTGGGCCGCCGCCTACGTTAAGACATCCGCTTAACATATATTGGGCATAACTTTCAGATTCGTCATTAGCAACATTAGAATATGTATAGCAATCAAAAGCAGGATACCAGAGAAATCTCAGGAACTACTGGACCGATTTGAAAAATTATTTGATTGTGAGATAACCCATTAATCGAGGAACGCTATATAACTCTTAGTGCACAATTTCAACAATAATACGATATAATATAACTCTACAATTCCCGTTGCGAGATACACTTCTCTTAAATAACGAACACAGAATGGATGTCACTAAAACGTTTTATCAATAGGAAGACTCCACCGGAAATAACAACGGCATAGTGTTGCCACCATTTTAAACAAAAAGGGCGTGATATTCTTGTTTCATAACTTAGTTGCTATAAAATACAAAGCGGAAGTCATTAGCGACATTATAATATCATGCAAAGATGCATAGGAGAGGAGCAGCATTAATTTATATGGCAAAACGTTTCTCGCTTCAGCTAGTGTAATATATATCTGAATATTTTTGAAATATAGTTAAGATTTTTACATTAGTTATATAAGCCCCCTTTATAATGTTTACTGAAGTGTAATATTACAAAAATCGATAAAAAGCCTTGTCAAGTCAATTATTTCATGAAACAGGTGTTACGAAAAACAATAGTTACGTGCTTTATCGGATTTCTCAAAATACATTAATGAGAATTTTTTTTTATTATTTATAATAGATTCCAACAGCAGCACTGCTACTATTACCTGGGTGTATTTATCTTTCCAGTAATTAAGTACAAAGTTATTTTACGAATTAAGAATTATGACCTATAACGACTATTATATACACTTATACTTCTTACAATTATTTGTTGTATGTTTGCTGAGTGTATCCAGCTTAGTGGAATCTACCACCTTCATTTCTTACCGAGGTGCTGTAAAATAGGACTTAGGTAAGTTGACGTCAGGCAGGCGGCCGATCGTAAAATACTCAGCTAATTCATGTGATAACAAGTTTATAACCTTTTGTGTCGACCCCACTTAGGGTGGGCAGGATAATAATGGTATGTATTCAAACATTTTGCTGAAAAAGCTTATATTTTCTAATCTGAAATTCACGATAAACAGACCGACAAAAAACAGAGTTATGAAACCGCGATAATATACATACCTAGTACGTATTAATGATTAGCAAAAAAGTCGTGACCTTAATATTTTATTGTAATTTAACTGACCTAATTAGTTACTTTACTAATTACTATGAAATTACTATTTATTGACGTAAAGAAGGCTAGCATTCAACATTATTTTTTAAGAAAAAAAAATCAACATTCCCTTGAATATATTATGTAAGGAATACAGGAGCCTCTTGACGCATTTTTGGGGGTAGATTATATGTTGGTAATATTCCCATTCCCATAAATTAATATAATTACTACCAGTGATATTTGCATTTCAAGTATGCACAATTCTCTAAATATAAATGACGGACTATTAACCATACGTTAGGAGGCCGATGCACTGTGTACGCATTTAAATATGCTACGAATTAGTCTTTACTCCTTGTTTCGTAGAATCATAGGTATAATTTGATAATGTTAACAAAATTCTTGATCTTATGGAAAATTACCAAACCCTATAAAGGTAATAAACCATGCAAGCAACGTAATATAAGTGGAATTAAAACTTAGAATTTGAATATTAGTAGTTTAAACTTGTGAGCCAGACATTTCTGTCACATGCAGCATGCTTTTGTAATTTACATATAATATTTATTTCTTTTTTTTTACCTTATTTACCTTATTTATTTCTTTTACTTAAGTATAATAATAAAAACCTGATGAGATTCATTATCATCATCTTCATATTTATTAGTATCACGTAACTAGATTTCATAATTAATTATATCAATTTTTGTTTTCTTAGCAAACTTGCTTTATTTGGTCTTCACATTTACGAGTTTTCACCAAATATTTAATATCGCGAGTTTTTAGAAAATAACCATTCATTCCTGCCCTTATCCCACACTAGGTGGGGTCGACACAACAGGTTAAAAACATGTTGTCTCATGATTTGGCTACGTATTTTATGGCCAGCCGCCTTACTTAGAAGATAACCACTGGGAATAAAAAAAAGAATATATACAGTATATGTTCAAGTTGTACAAAGGTTCCAATATGAACAAAAAGGCAAATTGAAAAGGAACCTTGAACTTTGTTCAAATCTCGTAATATAAACCACGGACAAAAAGTGTCTGTACTTAATAGTCATGTTAATATCAATGTTTTGCTTAACAAAGGCATGCCAAGAAGAAAATTTATGTGAAATGATTTGCAAATTTTGTCGCAGTTATAAGGTGAAATGAAGCAAACTGCAGTATTGCGTGTTTCGTGTGCTATCGATCTCGTGTTTTCCCTTAATATCGATCTGTCGGCAACGTGGGGATACTACAACTGCGGTTCAATTAGTGCAAAGTAGTTCGCATAATACAACCGGTACGCTGCGGTTCACGACATTTTACAATGATTCTTTTTATATATAAAACATAAATATACTGTATAATGCACCATCATAACAAATTTAAGATAATAAAATATTCTTTAATTTGAAAATATTGCATCAAATACTTACATTCATATTGACCTATACTAAGCACAATCATCATCATCATCCTGCCCTTTTCCCACTCTAAGTTGGGCTGGCAAACATGTTATAAACATGTAGTCATGTGATTTGGCTAAATAATTTATAGAATTAGGCGTTACTTTGCGGAGATCCATAATACAAAAGTAATAATAAAATTATTTTGCTATAATCCGCGAAGAATTCTTCGCGGATTATAGCAAAATAATTTTATTATTACTTTTGATTTGGCTAAGTTTTTTACGTTACCTAGTTTTCACGACACCTCGGTAAGAAAGAGGGTGCTCGATTCTACTCCACCGGATACCACACGGTGGGTCAACTTACGCCTTTTACGTTACCTCAGTAAGAAATGTGGGTGGTCTATTCCACTTAGCCGAATACCACACGGCGGGTCGACTTACCTTAGTCGCCTTTTACGACACCTCAGTAAGAAATTAGGGTGGACTATTCTACTCGTCCGGATACCACACGGCATATCTAGATTAAATACATGGTAAATAAAAAAATATTAGTATTGAATCATTTTGGCTGCTATTTGACTCTATTAAAATAATTGATTCAAAAAATTTCGATATTTTTGTATATGGAACTTCAAAACGAATGTCTAATGCTATAAATTAGATATTCAAACCACAATTCAAAATACACTTTCGCTAAAAATTTAAACATGCTAATTGATATATGATAAATTATTTGTAAAAGGATGTTACTCTGTTCTTATGTTTCAATCTACAATACTCCTACGGGAAATAGGAGATTAGTATAAACTATTTTAGTATTTTTATAACATTTTTGGATACTTATATTATTTACTCTGTCACTACGACGTGGCAGTCCACGTTTCTAAAATAGAAAAAAAGGAAAAACTTCTGTGCTTCATATCAGCCATTTTTTATAAACCAAAAAATCGTTATGAAATTCACTAGTAAATTCCTGAGAAACACGCACCTTTGTTGGGATAGTAGCTGCCTGCTACTTACTAATACGCTATTTAAAATTTTTACATTACTTTCTGTTCTTAGATTTAGTTACTTCCGTTTACTTGTAGATATAAACTTTTACTTGTAGATATTAAATTAAAATTAAAAATGTATCTGTTTCAGATGCCCCGAATGATGCGAATTACATGATCGGCGGTGTGGTAATAGCCATGGCCCTAGTGGGGCTCATTATTGTGCTGCTGGCTCTTACTATCAAGTAAGTATCTATATCGTTTAAAATAAACAGAAACTAAATTCTACTACTACTTAAAGCTGCCAAAACTGTTAAAGTTTTAAAAGTGGCTAGATTTAGACTTATACTTTTTACGACTTACATATTATACAGTAACTACGATATAATGATAAATAATGAACAATATTGAATCAGCACAAAGGAACCCCAAAAATTATTACAATTAAATACAAAATTTTTGCCTCGCCCAAATTTGCCTTTATCAAACGCTTTTATTTTTTTCTTGGCCCACACCTATATAATAAGGTCAACGCAATATTCATTCCTTAAAGATAAACCATATGATGACATTGAAAATTTACGTTACACGAACACACACCCTCTCTCTCACACACACACACACGCACGCACGCACGCACGCACGCACGCACGCACGCACGCACGCACGCACTCACACACACACACACACACACACACACACACACACACATTGACCTATTATTAAGGGAGGGCACTAGTTCCTGAAATACAGTTAATTCTATTTATTAGTAATTACAATTAATTATATTATTTTCTTCTTCATTCCCGTTTCCTTTTATTTGGAGTCGGATGTCCTTATTCATTTGCACCAGGACGCTCTATCCTGGATTGTTTCTGCGTCTAAGTGAAGGTCTTCCAGTTCCTTCCTAATATTGGGCTACAATGTAGCTTTTGGACGACAATTATTAATGTTTAATTAAAAAAATATCCTGAATTTAGTATGAACCATTTTGTCGATGTTAATTTCAGATGACAAATTTAAGTATTGAAATCATTACAATTGAGCGCTTGATTTTTTGGGCCGGAAATCCGGAAAAAGCCGTTAGGGTAGAGTAGAAGCGGAAAATCTATTAATTTCAATTATTATTATTCATCTTAATGAATAATATTCTCTGATTATTATTCAACTTAAACTAAATAATTCTAAAAGAAATCTCGATGCAAATAGTAATTTTATAACAATAAATATTTATTTAGAGAACATCTTACACATACTTAAAGTAAAAATTATTAGATCGTCAATTTGAATAGTTACTTTTTATGATCGTAAATAAAAAATCTGGCATCTTCTTGAGAACTTAAATCGTACTAAGAACCTAATAAAAATGCGAAGCATCACTTCATTTTATGTATTCTTTTATAACCATATCATATTTTATACATAGCCATATGCTAGGAAACTTTGAAATACTCTCATCAAATATTCGTTTTCCGGTAGATAAGCTTATTATGACTTTTGGAGTACTTCGATAACCAAGAATCAATCATCCTATACGCAGTTGTGTACAGTAATAAACTAAAAAGCTTTTATATTACATTTTGATTCGATAAAAGTAAAGTGATTTCAGAGAACATCAATTTCCAGGAGTTTTTGTAGTCGACAAATTATGTACGGAACAATATGCTAGGTGAAATGTAAAATTCCCTGTAAAGAATATATATATATATATATATATATATATATATATATATATATATATATATATATATATATATATATATATATATATATATATATTACCGTTATATATCTATACCGTTCCCAAAGTAATTTAAGACTTGTGTTATAGGTAATACACAACTGGTAAATATATACATTTGTAGTTTTAAATACACTCATACTAGAATAACCAACAAATGGTTTAAAGAAAATATTGTCCCTCGGCGGGAATCGAACACGCGACCCACGGAGCTGCGGCCAGTCAAATTTCCTCGTTATGTCCAACTAAAGGAGATATAACTGATTTAAATTGTTGCAAACACACTGTTTATACTATTTGAGTGGAGATAACGTAAATTTAAAAATTTAAGTACACATAAATTTTAAGAAAAATTATACATATATTTTTAGTACTTCATAAATATACATCAGTTAATCTCTTATTTATAAAACTTCTTGTCTGCTGTGTGTAACGAATTAAATACCTAACACTGACAGTAATAAAGTATAATATAAAAACAAAAGTGTGAATTTAAATTTTGCCACGTGCTTTACATAAACCAACTTTACTTAGTTACTTGGTTGTTTGGTATATTGCATAGTACTTAAAAAAGTCCGTTTTTGTAACGTTATTTTTTTAAAAATATATATGCTTACGGGTAGTTTATTTCAATCGTACCTGATATCTGTTTATTGCCGTTATTGCTGTGGTCAAAATTGCTTTTAATTTCAAGCAATTCGACGAATCATGAGTTCATAATATACTCGTAGTACCCATTTAATATTGCAGATAAGATCAAGTCCAGAAATAATTCAGTATAATTATACTCTCAATAGCACTTATGAAAGTGACGTTGACACATAATATAGTCATCATTCTCTAAACCTTGTCCCACTTTAAGCGGGGTTGGCACAATATGTCTTCTTCTTCCATTCTCCTCTATCATTCAACTCTGGTGCCACTCCTTTAACATGATACATTATAAAGTAAAATAATAAAATTTGTTTTTAACTGAACTCAGAAACATATCTGTTGAAAACTCCAATTAGATTTCATAACGCTGTTCTGCTTCTATAATCACAAATATAACAAATAATTACTTCTATAACAAATATTTACGTCTTGCCCAATCGAAACCAGTACGTAATATAAACTTTAATGATGCCTAGGTAGAAAGGAATGCCATAATTTTTGTCAAGTAAATAAAGTGCCGGCCTGTTACTATGGGGCATAAATCTCTATCGGCATAAACCTGATTTCTCCTCCGTCGTATTCTTCATTACTGGAGGTCGTGTCCTAGTTAAAAATCCTTTACATATCTTATTGACACATCTTTCACTTATCTTTTTAAAAAAATTTAAAGTTACATATATCTTCATTCTTTCCGTCACCGGAAAGCATGTGACAAATTGCAAATAGCAATGAGACACAAATTTTAATATTGGTGCCTGGGAACCCCTTCTGTGACCCCTTTAAAAAAGTGACAAGGGCTCACATAGTACGGTCCTTTTTTACCAAGATATTTTAACAGAGTATACTTTAAAAAAATACCTTGAAATATGTAAATCCAATGTAAAAACCAGAGTATGTACTGCGCAAATTTTATTGTTGGTTAACCTGGCTCAAGGCAAGAGAGCGGTTTAGTCATGTTTGTATCACCAAGGATCCGTAAATTCCTTTCTACTTGAAGTCTTGTTTTATTTTCTATATTTATTTTTGTTAATCAGTTCATATCCATAATCTGATTGAGATCAATTGTGAATTTTTCTTCTAGATATTATGATATAGGTAGATATATGATAAAACAAAATTTCCAAACTCCGTGTTGGCAAGTGATCTATTTTCCTAAAATCTACTGGACGGAATTTTGTAGGGTTTTAGTAAAACAATTCTATTCTTGAGGAAGGTGTAGGGTAATGGTAAATTCTCTGGAACGGCTGAAAAAAGCCAATTTTAATGAGACTTTGACTATATGATAGTTCGCGGAGCAACACATGGACTTGACGCAGTGTCGAGATTTACGTGGGAAAACATTTGTGTCACACTGATTTCAACGCGAGCGAAGCCACTAGCAATTATACTTAAAGAATTTGCACGTGCTGTTCGTGATTTCTTAAAGTAAAAACTTAAAAAGTATATAAATTAGTTAAATATATGTTTTGACTGCCACACAGATAGCAAAAGTTTTTGTCGTAATTCTTATTTAAAAATAGAAAAATAAATATAGATTTTTTCTGGAAGTTTTGATGTTATTAAACTATTGTAGTGGTTAGCATTGATACCCGATTGGGGTGATTTTAAACCTTTTCAAGGGGTGCGAGATAAGATCCTGGACAGGACCCATTTAGTTATTCGATTCAAAATATACCAAAAATTAATTAGGCTATGTGCATAATTAATTCTTGATAATCACACGCTCTTTCTGTGAAGAAAAACATAGTGAGAAAACCTGCATTTCTTAAAACAATTCTCGGGATATGTGTAAGTAGCGTGGTTGATCCAGGCTCCAACCCATCACCAAAAACGTGTGATAAATTGCCAATATTAATAAGGTACATTAGATTTTAACAGAAACTACATTTCCAGTGTAGGACTTGAACCCCTGACCCTCTGGAAAGAGTCACACGGTCTCGCCGTTCGAGTATTACAGTATTATAACGCGTTAAAGAATAAATATTGCAAAAATAATGCTCTAGAAACATTACATATACTGTTCGCTTTTCAAATCAATTTCATAATTCAAAAAATAAGGTATGCACTTAAATTATACGGCAAAAATCAAATACTCCGCGTTAAATTGTCTGAATGAGCAGTCGATACGTGAGATAATATATTCTATGCGAGGGTAGATGAATATTCGGTACACTGATTCGTTTCAGTACGCGCGATTAGTCGAACGTGGTAATGTAACTTGATAAGTCTAGTAACGTCATTATTACGCGTTTGAAATTTAACTCTGGAATAATACTGTGCTAAATAAATATTTGACGTAATCAGAAACTATTTTGACGACAAAATTTGTTTTCTTGGAGTGATATAGTGCAACGGTGTAATAGAATAACAATGTTAATAATTTGTATTATTAAACGTTCATTCCGACGAGCGTTGCGCAAAGTGTAAGTATTTTTATAACCTATACATAAAATGATATCGTTTATCCAACTTCAATTATGTATTATTATAACATGTATCCAGTTTTGAAAAACATAGTGAAGGTTTTTTGTTATAGCTCAATAAATTTAAATATTCATAAAATCATTGTTTTTCGATACTTTTTTATGCTTCATTTTCAAATTCTAAATAGATAATGAATCTTTTTATAATTTTATTGAATTCATCTATATTATATGCTAATATTAAATTTTATTATTTTACTGAATGTTTGATATTAACATTTTTTTAACCTTTTAAATGTAATTTGCGACTGTTGGGGCAAAATATATTCATAACCTCGCACAACACTGTTATCGGATAGTTTAAAAACAATACGACAAAAAATATGTTTACTTAATAAACAAGGTGATTATCTTGAAGTTTGAGTTAATGGACTTCCTAACGAATACTTGTATGTGCTCTTTTAAAAAAATTCAACCTTGAACATGAATAAAATTTGTAAATTTCAAGTAACAAGTTCGTTAACAGCGACATCCGTTGGAAATTTTTACTATCGAATAAGGAATTATTGGCCACATCGCAAGTATGTTAGTTGTATGTTTAGTCAAACATAGTGTTGATATTAAATTTGTTGGCAAATATAATTTAACACTTACCTAGTCGTGTAGCCCTGTAACTAGCATGTGAGCATTTATGTGAGGTTGGAGGTAGATTCATGAACAAATTGTTTTTGACATACAAAATAAATTTACAACAAGATTTACCCTTACCGTGAGTCGTGATGACTACACGACAATTCGTCACGTAATCAATGTTTAAATATGCTCGTAATTAGACCTTTAAAATACTGATGATACCTTTAAGTTACTCATACTTTAGGGTATTGATACTAGGGTTTTTAAAAACTTATTGTCCTAATTGTAGCTTGAAGCGGCGGTAGCGGAATGGTTAGGGTAACGGACTTGCGATTGAGAGGTCGTGGGTTCGAATCCCAGCCATTATACTACCGACGTAAACCCACTCCTAACACAAGCATTTAGCTAAGCTGAAGGCTAGTAATTGCTAGTAACCATAAAAATAATAATAATAAAAATTAATAATTAAATATGTTTTATACTCTGGTAAACGAAAAAATTGCCTGTATCACAGTACCGTTTAATGATATTTGAACTTCATTATGTTTCGCTAAGAATGGAAAATTACTTTTATATCTTTGTTTAATGTTATGAATAGAAATATACGTACATAGTTTCTGTTTTTTTTCCTATAAACGATTAACAATTACGCACAAAGCGTTTATATTATAATATGAAAAGTTTTTTTGTTCTCTTCGTTTAAATATATTAAAATAAAAATTCGAGGGTATATTGTTATGCTCTATGTATATGTCATAATGTAAGTCAAGTGTTAAAAAGTGCCAAAAGCAATTTTTAGAAGTAATAACGATAGGTAATAATATTTTTATACATCTTACTTACACAACCAAGAAATTCATATCCAGTTATCATCTGATATTTGTAACATCAACGAAATTAACAGTTATATTGAAATAAAAAAAAATATAAGTTTATGGTCTTAAATGTGGAGATTCACTTGCATATTTAAAAACCCAGTCTGATATGCAATCAATAGATATCAAACGACCTACTAGATAATAATCAACACTTCCTCGTGTTACATTTTAAAAATCAATAACAGAACCATAAATTATAGTAGGTATGTAACAGTTGTACATGATAATTTATAGAATTAGGCGTTACTTTGCGGAGATCCATAATACAAAAGTAATAATAAAATTATTTTGCTTTAATCCGCGATGAAGTTGTACATGCTTAACCCATGAACAAATATAAATTACCTAGAATACGTTAAGAAGATTCCGAACATAGTTATTTTTGTAGGGTTTTATGTTTGCTTTTTTTAAATAACATATAATAAATATCAAGCACGTGAAACGGAGAATTAAAAATGTATGAAATAAGTAGTTTTTTGTTTGTTTATTTAGTTTTTTCTTTTGTATTTAGAGATTCATGACATAGAGATATTATAGTATAGTCAGGAGGATTATTTCAAAAATCCGTTCTGTACTTTATTATAATAGGTATAGTTATAGACAGTTTATTTACAGTCTTTCAAGCAATTCCACAAACATTCTTCGTAAATCTTGGTTCATCTTGGTTTAATCAATACGACCTACTAAAAAGTTGTTATATATTTACTCTCGTGTTTCTATTGTCATCAAGGACTTAAAGTTCACATGGCTGTAATGAATCCATTTAAAAAATACGTGTTGATAACACGGATGTCAGTACATTAAGAGCAATTAAAGCATTTTATACAACAATACACCACCAAGGCCTGCCGGGTTCGCTTGGACGAGAGCCAATTTTTCTCATCTGGACATTGTTGTATAGCGCTAATCGTTTTGTATTTTCACGCTTGCATTTTAGTTGTCTGTTTTAAATAGCAAATAACCATACAACGGTATCCCTGAACGTTGTGGCAATTTTAGATTATATAATGTAACTAGTTTTGACTGCGGCTTCGCCCCCGTGGAATTTTGAATATAAAAGTAGTTATTGTGAGTTAACCATAAGAGATAGACACATGCTATAGCGGATTTTATTGTAGTATATTTGTAGATCTACAATTCTCTAATACATTATTGTAGTGTATCTCTATTAGTTTACGTGGCGCACTCGACTAAATCTCTCAGCAGTCGAGTTTTTTTTACAACAGCGCTACCTCTAAAACAATTTACAAAAACCGCAATGTAACCTTAACCTTCAAAATTCCAAAATTCAAAATATTCTTTATCAAATAAACTTGTAAACAAGTGCTTTTGAATAGTAAACTGCTGGTTCGGAAAGCTATTCCTACCGAGAAGAGCCAGCAAGAAACTCGGCTGTTGCTCTTTTAAAAATATAATTCTTATTACTAGTTACATATAGTCATTACTGTCTTGTAAAGGGTCTAAGCAAGTTATATCCATATATTCTTATCTTCTAAGTAATCCTCAACAGTATAGAAGGCTTTCTGAATCTGCCTCTTTTTAACAGTGTTTTTAAACTGCTGTAATGGCAAAGTTAAAATTGATTGCCGAATTTTATTACAGAATCTTATACCCAGATTCTTCCGGAAGAATTTTACTAGTAAAAACCGTACAAAAATCTGTTTAGTACATTTTGAAAAAATCAATCACAGACAAACAGCCTTTGAGGACTTTGTTTTATATTAAGTAATAGATAGGAACGGTTTCGATAGCAACAGGTTAAATGGCTTTCTCGCTTGTAAGACAATTATCCTATTATATGGTTATTTCCTGTCTAAAGTGTATGTCTTGAGAAATATTTAAAAAAAAACCCACACAAGTGAATAATTTAGTATTCTCACTGCGTAGTGTAAGGTTCCGAAAAGTATTGAGTATTTTGTTATTTAATTTACAAAATTTTGACAGAGGTCGTACTATAATGTTATATTAAATTAAAGGCCTTTGAACTGGAATGATCTTTATTTATATACTCGATGATTGGTATACATTGATTGTGATTTTTTTTATATAGACATTGTCTTGCTTAGTCAACTGCTAATACGACAAAAGCCACCTTTTGTTTAATTGAATGTTGTGTGAGTTACTAAAATCATTTTATTAAGTTCCATCCCCTTTTCTTCAAACAAACCAGTTCTGGGCTCTTTGCTAACAGAGTCACACCCAATTTTTTTTGACAATTATTGAAATCTGGAAATCTCGATGTTTTAATAAAAATAATTTTATAGTTACATATTTATTAGAATTGTCATCGTTATCATCATTATCCTTCCCGTATCCTACTCTAAGTGGGCTCGGCACAACATGTTATAAACATGTTTTCTTAATTTGTGACATTTGTGGTTAGAAATGAGGGTGGTTTATTCTACTTTGCCAGATATTACCTTGGTCACCTTTTACGAAACCTCAGTAAGAAATGAGTGTGGTCTATTCTACTCTAATATATTTCTTAGAATATTACAAATTAAAAAAGTTGTACTTAGTGGAAGTTTGAATGTCGCGCCACCTATGACTTAAACCGTTTGAGATATAATAGAAATATGTATGATCAAAATATTAACTTTTATAGGACTGCAGGAAAGTACAGAAGTTGTTGATTCAATTTATACGTACAGAACATTAAGGTTTCTACTGTAAACAAAATAAATTCTATATACCTTTAAAAGAATCACTTACAAGGTTCTTTAAGCACTTCCTCACACCCGCAGGGAATCTTAAATGTTAATTTTAATACTTCCGGCAAGTTCGGAAACAAACGACGACCTTTATTTTCAATCTGTTATGGAATTTATTGTTATGTTCAGTAGTTTTTTTTTAATTTTATCAATATATTATTCGGCTTATTTGCTAACTTAAGGGCGCTGATTTTAATGCATTAATTATAATATTTCTGGCTTAGATTTTAATTTCAATTATATAAAAAGAACCAATTAAGTAATTTAATTCACTGTACAATTAAATTCAATTTACCTCTTTTTTTTATTTTAGTCTGGTTGGCTGGATTTCGATTCCGGAATAAGCCCGCCATTGCAAATTATGTAGTTTTTTTATTTTTATTTATTTATATACAAATTTACATCATATTTTTAAATATTTTCTACATTTTTATGTACAAAATATACAAATACAAAAGAAATATTTTTTATTATTATGAATGCAATAAAAAGGATTAAAACCAGACAAACAAACCAATGAATAGTACGCGCGATATTGTTCGCGCGATTTTTGTTAAAGTACCGCCAATTGTGTGTGTTCTATATTATTGTTCCTATTCCGATTTTTTTATTCTCTATGTTAGCGCGGTATATAAGCTTTAATTGTACCAGGTTTCAACAATATCGCCACAGCGAATTAGTCTTAAAAGCGTCACAGATGGAGAGACAGACTTTCGTGTTGTAATATTAGTATGGATTATAATAGTGTGGATAATAATATTTATTAATTTATAATATTAAATATTATCCACACTATGTATCACTATATATGATTATTCATATTAATAAAAAACAGGAAAAAAATACGGATCGTCTTTGGAATATCGCATCTAGTTTGTATCTTACTAACTACAGGTTGGTAAGGAACTTGTTATGTAGGTATACCTAAAGACCGATTGCAAATACATTCAATATTATATACAAAGCATCATTAAAGCGAGTTGTGGTAAATTTGCGGTAACTCTTCATCGCAAGTTATCTAATCGATATATGATGGGAGTTCCACGTGAATGCGTATATTAGGCATATTCCGAGTTTTGACGTCATAACCATCATAAAAATAGGCTATCTTTCAAAATTGTTAATTATATTATAAATTATTTTCTGTATTACCTAAATGTTTAACATCAATGGCGGCCGTCAAAATGTATTGTTGTTATAGGTTTATTAAACAATAGTATAAAAGTGATATGTAATCTGTTGGATTCTTCTATTTTCATACCTTTGTCAATCGTAAGTAAAAAAAAATGTTTACTGAAAATTTGCGACGGAAATAGAATTCAACATCATTTTAAAGAAAGAAAACAAATGAATTCTAAGTATAACTCTGTGCTTATACAGCATAAATGAAAATTTTGCAACTACAGTTGCAAAATTTAAGCCTATAAAAAGGAATTCATTGTAGGTGCTCACTAACTAACTAAGGAACTACGCATGTTTGATTTTGCTTAAAGTGTGCACGAAAATTCCTTTCGACTAATTTAGATATAGAAATACTTTCTGGGTCAGTAGGTCTGTGTTTCATGGAATATTGATAATTAGTTACTGCGAAGGTACGGCACCGTTACATAAAATTGTCCAAAGTGCTGTTTTGCTAAATTTCCAAACGTTATCGAAGGGCTTTCGCGGTGCGAGGTCGAGCCCCCATAACATAGCAATAAGGTAACGGGAGAGGTGCGTGTTCAGTCGCCACCCATCGGCGCGGTGAGCGAGGCGTGGTGACGACGGCAGTCAAATAGTCACCGCAGTCGGCGCGGGCGGTATGAAAACTGCCGGCTGACCGGCAGTCTGCGCCAAATCGCGTCGAGCGCCCCACGTTGGCGCCATTCCGCCCAAGCGAGCTCTGTGTCTGTGTCCGTGCCCGCCTTTCGATGCTCTTCGCTCCAATCGCCTGTGAGGCGATGAAGTGTAAAGAGGAAAATTGCGAAGTCGGTGTGGTGCTGGAGCACAACTCCCTGATCGTACTTTCCGTCAACAAGACTATAGTCTGCCTCTGCGGGAGAAACAAACACAATCCTTTCGAGCGCGGGTAATTCTGAAAATGTTTGACATAACATGCTCAATTGTATTAGATTAATTATGTATGTAAAGACGACTACCAATTTTAAGTCAATCTAACCTTGGAGCCTTAGTAACGATTTGTGGTCGTATCAGAATTTCGATTCAACATTATTATCGCAAACGAAAACGTTGCTATATACAGAGAAACTCGTTTTCTGTCATACCACGACAGCTATCAAGGTTGACATCAACCTGGTCAAGGTAAATTCTGGCTCCAAACATATTGCATGTGAATGTTCAAGTTGGATTTATAACAATAAAACTTGAGGTTACTTTTAAATAGTTTTTACATGTTGTATTATAGGTTTGATATCCGTGATTAATTGTACTTTATCCGACATGCGATTCTATTTAAAACCCGCTACTACTATAGAATGAGTTAATTCGTTGCAAACAAAAAGTCATAGGTATTAAAGAGTAGCAGGAACTGATCGTTGACCGTAAGTTTTAGCAAGGTCGTGACCGTTCGTACGATGCCTTCGAAACTCGGGAAAAGGATATTATAATTTAATAATGTCAGGGTGTAGCAGGTACTTCTGCTCTATTGACCTTTTATATTATATTTACTCATTCTACTTCTTCGATACGTAAAGTTTGTCTTAAATAGTCGTATATTACAGAACCAGTTAAGTTTAAAAGTTCATATATGTAATAAAAAAATAAAAATTACATAGAGAGAAGAGGGATATGAAATCCGATTGTGTGAGAGCGCATATCCCAGGGATAATGGTGATATGACCAATTCTTTACATATAATGGCTTCTTTCAATATCATAATATTTGTCTAAGTACGGTTACACTTACATAATAACTCATTGAGGACTTTACAGTTCCGTGTTTAATTTATAGAATTAGGCGTTACTTTGCGGAGATCCATAATACAAAAGTAATAATAAAATTATTTTGCTATAATCCGCGATGAATTCATCGCGGATTATAGCAAAATAATTTTATTATTACTTTTGTAGTTCCGTGTTTTTAAGTGTTGATAAAGTAATAAACAAAAACTGACGTTACATTTATAGAAGCTGTTTGGTCACTTTCATAATAACTCCTACAAACTTTTTGTCGAAAGTTTTTATATGTAGCCATCGTGCATTCGTGTCAGTTGAACTTTCACGATTGGTATATGCAAATCATTTTTCTTGGCGTGAACATTCGAAGTTTTTACGATATGTAATTACGGTTCATACAGCGGGCAGGCTATATACACAGGTGTATGATCAGTTGATGACTTTCTTCCATCGTTTATATAACCGCTGCCGACGAGTTCGTAAACACAGGCGCTTCTCTATAAACAAAACCTTCCAGAGAAACGCCCGGAGAACAAGCGAGGACAAGAGATAAAAGATTTGATTGTGAACGGATGATGTCTATTCCATTGTAAAACGTATCAAAACGACGGCAAGATTCTAATTTGTATGCATTTAAGACATACAGTCTTACATTAGTTAATTTTAATCGTGTGATTGTCCTTATAGATAACCATCTATTCATATAATAGATAATTTGTGTTTTTGTAAACTTTCCATAAATATAAGCAGCATTTATTATAATAAAATAAATTTATGCTATGAACCACCTTAATTCATGTAGGATTTATGTTATGGGTATACCATAGATTTTACTGATCGTACGAGACCATTTAACTAGACCTTTCGATACACTCTATTATATTGCCACTCTAGTTGTGGAAGAGTTCCTCTGGGATCGCCACTGGCACCGTTATTGTACTTGTTCTACATGAAAGACATGGGCGCCAATTGGGGAGCTCACGTATCTAGGCTCTTTTATCTGACATTGCTATAATCATCATATTCCGTCAACCTCACGTTTCCGCCATTAGTCTTCTAAAGAAAGCAGTAGACAGCCTTGGACGTCGGTTCCGTCTCAGAATCTAAGTCAATTATATGATGACAAATCACAATCATACGACTAGCCCTTACTTCACGTTGGGTTTTGCTTTTAGAGGAGGCATCTTCTTCTTCTTTCGGGACTAGCGGCTATGCAAGGCTTCGAGGCCCAGTATCACTTGGACCATTGCTCATCTATTGTCATCGCCACTGCTTTCAATTCTATCAATGCAGGTATCCTCTAAGAAATCCAGAACCTTCTTAGCAGCGAGGTTTTTAACTTCCGTTGGGCGTAATTAGTGCAACCCCAATTAGTGAAGAGTGTCGATTATAAATCAGCGCAAGTTACAAAGGATATGCATGGGTGTTTCCTCCAGGCAGTGTCTGCACGATCCAGTGTTTGACAGCTTCAGATTTAACATCTCTATTATTCTACATATTTAACGTCTATTTGGTCCACAGTGTCCTGTAAGTGCCCTCACTAGTTTAAATAGCGCGAAAAGGCATCCTTAGGATAAAATTTCTCGATGCTATTTGAGCTTCTGCGTTCTGTGCTCAACATTTCGCACCCTTGGTTTCGCCTGGAGCCAGCTGATAAAGCCGTTTATGCTAACACTATATGCCCAATTCTAAAAAAAGAATACAAACTTCTAATGTTAAATATTCGCAATTCAGAATGCAGCAAATTTGAGATTTCCTCGGCGTACTCAAATTCGAATTAGTAAGGATAAAGGAAACATTTTAAATATTCATCATAATGAGATAGGTAAATAAAACTGTAAAAATCCTTTTTTTCCTGTTATTTGGAGCGTATTTGAAAATTGGTTAATTTATATTTGAAATTTTATTTTAATGGACGTTTATAAAATAAATAAGCTAAACTCGTTTATCAGCTAAATTTAATAAAACTAATGCTTTGTTTGGAATATTCAAAAGTTACAGATGTATTTCTGATACGAATTGCCAATTTTTGAGTACTACTACGAATTAATCTTATCGGTACTTAGCAATTTCATAGAAATGAATGTAAACATTGCGATTAAATCAAGACAAGATCATAAATTTATGTCAAAACAAAATTAAATAAAAAATTGTTAATAATATACTTATCATATCTGCAATATAAGCACTGATATCATTAAGGAAAACTGACATAATAACAATTTTCAAATTTACGCTGATGTCAGTGACATGCGTATTTGTTTACAAGATAAACGGGTATATTCACGTCATAAATTTTGGGTCAGACTACCTAGCTAGGAGATTTAATAGTGGCATTGTACAGAGTCCTTCTGGATTGATTTGGAAGTTACGGGTTAATTATTAATGCCATAGCATATTAGCGTCATAAGAAAAATGTGAAAAAAGGTTATCAACATCAGCCGTTAGTATAAATTAGGACTGATATCTGACGTAAACACTAAAGTCATCTACTAACAGTTTTATTCTTCTTGTCATAAGGTTCATTATTCTTTGTTCCAATTAATTGGTCATTCGAGTTATCGTGCAATATTACGTTCTATTAAATGGCGATTGATCGTAATCAATGCATCCATTACTCTATTTGTCAAGCTCTTACCGTAGATTATATTAAAATGTACCCTTATTAACTTCTATAACGGTTTGACGTCAATCGTTTCCTTACACAGTATCTTTTAATTTTTTTTATAAAATACTAATTTTAAAACTTTCCAAACCATACTTGACAGAATTCTAACACAAACATCTTTTATCGCGGATTATACCAAAATATTTACTATGGATCTTCGCAGAGTAACGCCTAATTCTAAAAATTACAAATAACTTCGAGTAAAAAAATTAAACTTTATCTGTTCAAGTTTATACAAATTATGGTAAAAAAATGTAATTCTTAAATAGTTAAATTTTATTCTATAAATTTGTCAATTGATACGTGCTAGTATAATTTAATAAGCAGATGTACTTATTTATTTAATAGATATATTTGGCACAAGATAAACTGAATTTAACTTAGGCCTAACGTTTATTTTTACATATTAGTTACATTACCTTGGATCAACAGCAAAAAAATACTTGTCGAGGTACATAAAAGCTTAAACCTAAACAGGATAAAAACAAACATTTTAAAAGAACAACAAAACAAACAGTTTAAAATAATTTTTTTAATGTTCTTGCAATATATTAATATGTATTAATAATATAATACATTGTCGCGAACTTTAAAGGAGATGCCACGCTACCTACGTTGACGATATCCTCTAGACGAATCTCAAGGGTAACAGCTTATAATGGCTCAACTACCTGTGTTTTTTTATCCCACATTCGAGTCAAAGCCCCGAAGGCTTAGTTATGTTAGGAGCGGACTAAGGGCAATGCACCTTCCCTGTCTCCCTTGCCCTGTAGCCCTACTTTGCCTTTTTAAGTTGAAAGTATTAAACACATACCTCCTCTTTTATACTCACGTACACGTGTTTGTTAGAAAGAGATGCAATATTTGTAACTATTGCGTTTTTATTACCCATAGATAGACACAGCTGTGTGGTAAATGTATACGTTCTGCATTTGTATTTTATGGACTTTGAACTCCGTTGATGGTAGTGAAATGCCGTCTCCCTTACATTCGTTGCTATCAGCAGAATCAATACGGGTCCGTTATCTATGCAATTACTATACCACCATCATTGGTAGGCGTGTACTCTGTTTACCAATAACTGTTACTACATTTTCTAGTAACTACTTATCTGTTTGATGCTGACATAATCCTTTATCTGATTTCTTTAAATAATTCTGTATTTGTACCATAAATTTAAGTTATTAATTAAGATTCAATGCAAGAAAACTATAGATGCTGGTTAAGGATGTTCCAATTTTTACTCACAGTCGGCGTCACAAAACTAGTTTAAAAATCCGTATATTGTTTAGGTTAATGTTATTGTTGAGATATAACTAGGGATAAACCATGGGCTACTCCACTCGGTGCGTCATAACCGTTACAGTAATACAAGAATGACCGACGGTATCGCAATCGTAGTTTTCACAGAAAAAAGCCACATCGTCGAGCTCCCCTCCCCTCCCGCGCCCAACCGAAGTGGCGCCGCGTCAGATGCGAACATATAAAGCCCAGACGCGCCCCTCCACTTCAACTCAGACGCATGGAGTACTCCGTAGAGGTCGTTTGGCACGAGCGAGCGCTTTGCTAGGCACCTGCCGGCCTATCTTCACGATAACATTCTAGTCACCGCGCAGCTGAAGCTCGCGTAACGCGGTCTACCGCGCGTTCCTACGAGCAGTGATATGTGCAATAGCTCTTTTTAATACTTACAAAATAATTGTGATAATTTATTTAAATTAGTTATTAGTTGTACGCGTCGATTAGACCGCAAAACGGCTGTGAGTGAAATTGTGAATTGAATATGTTGTGACTGCCCGACTGGAACTACTTACCTGTGATCCAACCCAGTGTGTTTAGTTGTTCTTGCGTTGAAGGACCTTTTAGAACCATGGTTGGGAACAATGGAACTATGATGGCGATTCGTATCGTCCACAGCAAACTGCGCAAGCGCGAGGAACACTCTGCCTCGGTGCATCCAGCCGAAGCAGTGCTCCAGGCCGCGCCGCAACCACCGCCCGAGCCTCTTGCCTTCCGCCAGCAGCCTTTGTGGCAGTTCCCACCACCGCTGCCCCCGCCTTACGTCTACTCTCACGATCAGGTTGGTACTATACGATAATTTTAAAAAGTAACCCTAATGTTTAATAACACATCAGTGTAGGCATTACATTTCATTTAATCTATCACATTTGAAAGAATCTAGCAATGATACAATCTTGACCTGGTTTTCCATATTGTATTACGTTATAAATTAAAATTTCTGTATAAATATATGAACTTAGGAAAATTAATAAAAAGAAACTTGACTGGTCTAAAGCGTGTCCCCACTACGAGAGAGAGTCTCTTAAGTGACGATATCTAAGTACAAAATAATTCGAAATGTCGTGCCACGCTTACCGAGTAGAAAGCTGTGCAAGGCGAACATGTTGTAACCGTTCGACCTTCTTTCTCAAACGAACAAAGGAGGCTAATGCAGTATTGAGCTCTTAAAATTGCAGTCTCGTAAACGTTTAACCTTAATATCACGGTCTAGTTATTGCTTCCCGAGGTTTACCTACAAAATTGGTCACTCGCTAAACGTGTTTCAGTTGTTTGTAATATGTCTGACTACCTATATAGTGACGGCACCAGGAAGTACGGAATGCTAATGTGTCTTTGAATTCAAGGTTTGTCTTATATTTGTAGCGTCAGGGTTCAAATTGCAACATTAGTTTCTCAGTGTGCTAGAGTACAAAGACATGAAAACGACGAGAATGACATTATATTTCTTGAAAAGGTTGTCTTAAACATAACTATTTTTAAATTACACGGTAATTTGAAACAAACGAGTCGTTTGTAATGCCAAACGGGTACGATAAGTAAAACGACAGTTACAACAGTTCCCGCGTAGTTGTTAGTAATAATATTTAACGTTCGACGAATGGCCTTCTTTCAACGTTTGGATAGCAACTGGCTTAAAATAGCTTAGAGTATTGTGTAACTGGAATCCAGTCAGTGCGAATGCACTTAATGCGTTGAGGACCTATAACGGGATTCATGTAGACAAACAAAATTTGAAATGCTAATTTCTTTCTCTCATCTTTACAGGACAACATGATGCAGCCCCTTGGTAATGAGCGAGCAAGTTTTCGCAGTTTACGCAAGAATATTGGCGGTCGTTGGAAGCGACTAGTTAAAAAGAAGCCTGAGCAGGAAGTTTATACGATCCCGCCTGAACTAAAACCTCAACTCAAGCAAATATACGTTTACTAGACTTCCTATTAATGAAGATACAGCATAGAAGCAGGACTCATCTGTGCTAAATTAAGATTGACTTCAACCAAGAGCTCCATGGTTGTAATAGATAAATCATATCTTATAAATTATCAAACCATATCTGAACTCGAATATCAGCAATCATCTATCTACAGGCCCACTATAACTTTCAACATATCTTTTTGACCAATTATTTCTTATGACCAATATTTAAACTTTCATTCGACACTTTGTGATTTTAAGCCTAGATGTATTATTAAGTATTAGAACACTGAAGTTTGTTTGTTGTTCCGATATTGATATTTGTATGTTGAATGAGTGATAGTCAAATGATTAGTATAATTTTTAATTTAAAGTTACGAATGGAATTAGGAAAATGCGGTCGCGCATACTAGTGACGAAAATCCAATAATTATTGTAGAAGCTGATTGATGCCTTGTATGTAATTTTAACTGATTAGGGCATTTCGTAGTCCATTAACTTATTTTAGACAATGATCGTATCTTTAGATAAATCGATCAAATAGTATCATGAAGCTATACAAATGTAAGCTAACCTATCAACTTATGGAAATGAATGTAAAACCTCATTGTTGGATGCAGTATTTTTATATGAAGCATTTGAGTTGCGAGTGAGACTGATATTGTTCAAATTATTATGTAACGTAACACCTTAAATGTTAACTGATATTTTCAATGTATTCTGATCCTTTGAATTTTCACTGACAATTATGAATGACTTAGTTGTAAAGTTACGTTACTCGCATGCTTTGGTAGTGTAATTTTCAGGTTTTCGCCCGGTCTACTCCTACTGTGATATTAAATTATGAATAAATAATAATTGATGATAAAATGTTGAGTTTTAAATTTGCCTGGACCTTGTCAATTATCAGTAGGATGGACCGCCGGTCGAGAATTGTGATAGCTCATATTGAGCCAGGTATTCTGATGAATTAAGTTTGTAGATGTAGGTACAATAAACTCAGCCATGGTAATATATTTTTCGTTAAAATCTATCTGTTGCAAATGATACAATGTTATATAAAGTGTATTTTAAAAGTGTGCAGTTACTTTAATCTATCATTGACATAGAGAAAAATAAATTCCATCATGATAATGTTAATATTTTGTTTTAATTTTCACTATCTATATCCTATTAATTCGTATTGGAATAAATTAACGACGCAAGAGAGCCTACTCCAGAAATCTACAATATAGTGTTTCGGTACCTTGCACACTTCTTGATGTCTGATTTGTATGATGTCCATTAGGTACACTAAGATTACTGTGAATTGTTTTATGAACTATGCTAAAACTTTTCCTTGGCTCCATCAAATTTCCTCAAAAAATCCTCGGTTCATAGGGTTCTCTAGGTAGCTTAAATGTGACTTATTTTATTCATAGACTAGTCCTTTTAAATATTGCCACAATATGCTTTATTTGATAGAGCCCTGATCTCCCACCAAGCGGTACATGCTCCAGTAATTTGTGATTGAATTCTTTTTGGTTTGGTCTGATGGTCTGAATTTGCTATAAGGTTGTTGTTTGCCACGTTTTTTTAAAGCAAGATAGGTTTGTTCAAGACGAAGATTACTACTTAATTTAGTTTATTAACTACTAGCGGTCTACCCCTGCTTCGCACAGGTATAAAATATATATCCCATGTCAGTCAGTGTAAAAAAGATTATTAAAATCGATCCAGTTGTTTTTATTTATTCATTACTGCCCGTGGCCCGCACGCGTTAAATTTGGAGAAAAACAATTTCCTTTCCCTATACCAAGAAGATTTCCTGCTATCTTTGGAATATCTAAATTCATATAGTACATTATTACTTATTTACTTTTACATTTTCCCTATGTCTTTTATTTTTACAATTAATTACAGAATGTCTTTAAACAAACTCTTGAAAGAGGGATATAGCTGCTAAAGTCGAAGTGTTATAGGGCGAAGCGCGGCGTCCTCACGGCATTTGAAATCTGTAATATCTCCGAAAATGTTCACTTAAATTACATGCTGTAAACGGCCATATTGATCTATATTAAATCAACAATTTATTTAAGGTACTTAATTGGAGAAGGATTAATGCTGTATAAGAATTGCTTCAAAAATAAGGCATTATTTTTCGTAAAAAGTAAATGACAAAAAATGCTATAGTGGGTTATCCATAAGAGATAGACATATACCATCGCGGACTTTTCTGTAGACCTTTTCAAGGAGTACAAATACTAAGTACATCATTTTGATAAATCTCGTAGGGTTTAACCTGCGTTTGCAATGTAAGCGGAAAAAAATGTAATTATTTACAGAAACCTCAAAAATTACAGTATTTCTCTACTCTGTATTGAATGTTATTATACGTACAAACCTTCCTCTGGAATCACTCTATCTATTAAAAAAAACCGCATCAAAATCTGTTGCGTAGTTTTAAAGTTTTATGCATACATAGAGCAATATGGACTTTGTTTTATAATATGTAGTGACGATAAATTGCAATTTGAACGGAAGGTAAGATTTATATATTATCTTTAAATAAAGAAAGTTTAGGTGAACATTTTGTTACACATATGTAAATTGATTTTTAATACAACAAAGATTGTTAAATATCAAACAAATTACAAAAATAAAAATTATAGAAAGTTATGCTGCCTGATGTAATAAAATGAAATAAAAAATATAATGGTGGCATTGTTCCTTCTCCGCATGTCTATATGTCTCATGTATAGAAATGTCCCTAATATCATTTATTTCAAGAAATTTTGCGAAAAACTTAACTGACGTAAAATATATTCTTCTAAGGGTCGCATGATATGATTACCCCCCGTGTCACGCTTCTCAGTCCTCACCGTCAATAAATAAATAAATAAATATATGGGACACTTACACACACGGTCGTAATTTCATACTTGTGTTATGGGTGACAGACAACTGGTGAATATATACTTATATATTTTTAAATACATACTTAAATACTTATATACACCCACCAACAGATTCATATATAGAAAATGTTGGTCCTTGGCGGGAATCGAACCCGCGACCCGCGGAGCTGAAGGCAGGGTCACTACCCACTGCGCCAACGGGCCAGTCAAATACTTAGCCATGCGAAGCAGGAACTCACTGATCAGTAATAAATTTCAACGTGATTTAAATAATGATGTTAAAACAATAATGCTGTCTCTTTCTTATATTTTACCTAATATTTAATTTTATCTAATATCAAATTTTAAAACTCATTAAAAATTCTAAGGATCAAATAAATATCACAAAATGAACATTATAAATGTTTAGGTTGCCATCTATTCAAGCGGTGTAATAATTAAACAGCGACATCTCGTGCTAAAATTATAGTGCTGCCATCTTACAGTAACTGTATAAACTACGTAGATGTGTTACAATAGTGTAAAATTTACCAACGTGTTTGATAATATCTTCATAGATGGCAGTTCATTAAATTCTATTTAAATAAATTTCATAATAATAATTTCAATTTCGAAAATAATACAAATAAATTAATATTTATATTAATATTATAATTAAATATATTAATATTTATTAAAAGAGGAGAACAAACACAACATCTTTTTTATGGCTACAATATACATTTTTCTATAAATATTACAATGTCATAATAGTTTTTTTTTCTTTTGTCACAATAACGCGATGTTTCATGGACAGTGATCAAAAATTCTAACCGCCGCAGCAAATACAGTTTTAAAGGATTGTTAACAAACAATATTATTTCATATATTGTATTTATAAATTTATCGTGTATTTTATATATTAGGGTTTAGTCTTGGGTTCCAAGCAGGTTTGTCAAATGCCTTGAGACAGATTGACACGTTCGCAAATAATGAAGCGGCCTATAATGAGGGGGTCCACGAACAAAACGAAGCTTATTTGTGCAACAACAAAAGAGCGGGCCACGTTCCCGCCTTGCGGCTATCGTTTGCTAGAATTGTCTTTCATGTCCTCTTTGTTGGTTCGTAAGCTAATAAAAGTTGTAGGCTTTTTGTTTTTTTCTCAGAGTTCTGGATTGGTAAACCAATTAGACAAAAAAAAGTTCAGAAAGATCGATATACTTACTTTTAAAATGACACAGACTATCATTACAAACGCCGTGTGGTATCCGGCTGAATAGAATAGTACCACCCTCATTTCTTACCGAGGGGTCGTAAAAGGCGACTAAGGTAAGTTGACCCGCCGTGTGGTATCCGGCTTAGTAAACTAGACCAACCTCATTTCTTACCGAGGTGTCGTAAAATACGACTGAGGTAAGTTGACGTCAGGCAGTCGTAAAAACGCGCCCAAATCTTGTTACAGCATGTTTATAACGTGTTGTGCCGATCTTACTTAGAGTGGGATAAAGGCAGGAAGATGATGACAGATTATCATTACAAAACGATATAATAAAAAAATAAATGTAGATAAATATTCTTTTATAAGTAAGGCTTGATATAAGGTTTATACTTTTTACATATAAGCAGAAATTAAACCTGTATTAAAACGTATAGTTTGAACCATTCAACGTTTGCGACAGATTAATACAAATAAAAATAGAGGTGAATGATCACTAAATTAGTCAGGAAAACAAATTTCTAAATCACAACTTATTTATGGTTTTTAAGGGAATTCATAGAATTAATCTCTCCTGAAATTAAATTACTTCTAATTATTGATTCATTTACCAAACTGTAAGTCTTGTCCAAAATAAACGTTTCCCATTTATGGCAAAATTGCTTTCGTATCACAATGGCAAGAAACTAGATTTTTTCTGTTGCATTGAAATCTATATTGATTTAAAAATTATTGTCTAAATGCTGAAAGATATTATGATAGCCAAGTACATTCATATTTTACGACCTAAGTATTTAAAGTATTTAAAGGTTTAAAGGTTACAAGTACAAACAATATTGTCATTAGAATGTTGGTTTCGTTATAGTTGACGATTTAGTTTTTCCTATGTCCAAAAATTAATGTTAGGATTTTCTCCTTACCTGTTTAATGCATTTAAAATTTACGTAAAAAAAACGTAAAGAAATAAATTTTATGTAACCATGTAAGTGTTATAAATATAAACAAAAACATATTACACATTTTAAATAAACCGAAGTGTCGAATAAGATTCAAAACACAATATGTATGTTTTGATAATAGAAATTGGTGAAACTACACAAAAACTTGATTCATTGTTATGACATTTTTGTTGGACCATCGAGCGAACTAACGGCCGTTTTATGGTAACCATCACATAGTGAAAGCGGTTTTGGAAAATATGGATATTGCATTCAATGTGCCATGAAATGGCAATATCAGTGGGCATAATTGTGATTGAAAATGTTGCTATTTTACGAATTTAAACATCATACTGATAATTAAGCAATTTTATATCCCCTAGTTAGTCTCTATCGAGAAGAGTCAGCAAGGAACACGGCGCTTGATTTTTTCAATATATATTTATAATTAGTTACATTTTATCATTGTTATCGTGGATAAAATTCAAGAGTAGTTATATCGAAGTATTCTTATTATTTATATAATACTCAACAGTATAGTAGGCTTTCTGTGTGAGCCATCATCATCCTCCTGCCCTTATCCCACCCTAAGTGGGGTCGGCACAACATGTTATAAACATGCTGTAACATGATTTGGCTGCGTTTTTACGACCGGCCGCCTGCCTGACGTCAACTTACCTAAGTCGTATTTTACGACACCTCGGTAAGAAAGAGGGTGGTCTATTTTACTCAACCGGATACCACACGGAGGGTCAACTTACCTTAGTCGCCTTTTACGACACCTCGGTAAGAAATGAGGTTGGTCAATTCTAATCAGCCGGATACCACACGGCGGGTCGACTTACCTAAGTCGCCTTTTACGACACCTCGGTAAGAAAAGAGGGTGGTACTATTCTATTCAGCCGGATACCACACGGCGGGCTTTCTGTGTTAGCCACCTTATGGAATTTTATACCAAAACCCACAGACGATTTGCGTTATTTGCTAAGGCGCAAAGCAGGAGTCGCAAGCTCATGTCGGTTTCTATTTTGTCTTTTATATATATCTCTAATTTTTTCTATAATTCTCTATATTTATAAGCACAAAAGTACTCATCACTACATATTATAAAACAAAGTCCATATTTCCGTATGTACGCATAAAACTTTAAAACTACGCAACCGATTTTGATGCGGTTTTTTTTAATAGATAGAGGAATTGGATTGATTCCAGAGGAAGGTTTGTACGGATAATAACATTCAATACGAAGTAGAGAAATAATGTAATTTTTGAGGTTTCTGTAAATAATTACATTTTTTTCCGCTTACATTGCAAACGCAGGCTAAACCCTACGAGATTTATCAAAATGATGTACTAAGTATTTGTACACCTTCAAAAGGTCTACAGAAAAGTCCGCGATGGTATATGTCTATCGCTTATGGATAACCCACAATAGCAGTTTTTTTTATTTACTTTTTACGAAAAATGATGCCTTATGTTCAAAGCAATTTTTATACAATACAGCATTAATCCTTATCCAATTGAGTACCTTAAATAAATTGTTGATTTAATATAGATCAATATTGCCGTTTACAGCATGTAATTTAAGTGAACATTTTCGGAGATATTACAGATTTAAAATCCCGCGAGGAGTCCGCGCTTAGACCTATAAGCACTTCGAATTTAGCAGCGACCGGAGGCGCTACTAAATGTCCTTCTTTCAAGTTTATATTGTCTAATGATAAGAAAGCTATGAATGTTGTATGTAAAGACATTGTCTAATCAATTTTAAAAATAAATAATATCACTACATTGTATAAAACAAAGTCGCATTATCTGTCTGTCCTTATGTCCGTATATCCCTATGTATGCTTCAATCTTTAAAACTACGCAACTGATTTTGGTGCGGTTTTTTTTTTAATAGAAAGAGTGATTTTAGAGGAAGGTTTACATGTCTAATAACATTCAATATGGAGTAGAGAAATACTGTAATTTTTGAGGTTTCTAATGTGATGTAAATAATTACATTTTCTTCCGCTTACATTACATTACACTTACATTGCAAACGCAGGCTAAACCCTACGATATTTATCAAAATGATGTACTAAGTATTTGTACACTATGAAAAAGTCTACAGAAAAGTCCGTGATAGTATATGTCTATCTCTTATGGATAACCCACAATAGCAGTTTTTGTCATTTACTTTTTACGAAAAATGATGCCTTATGTTCAAAGCAATTTTTATACAATACAGCATTAATCCTTATCCAATTAAGAACCTTAAATCATCATCTTCCTGCCCTTATCCCACTCTAAGTGGGGTCGGCACAACATGTTATAAACATGCTGTCATATGATTTGGCTGTTTTTTTACGACCGGCCGCCTGCCTGACATCAACTTACCTCAGTCGTATTTTACGACGCCTCGGTAAGAAAGAGGGTGGTCTATTCTTCTAAACCGGATACCACTCGGTGGGTCAACTTACCTTAGTCGCCTTTTACGACACCTCGGTAAGAAATGAGGGTGGTCTATTCTACTCAGCCGGATACCACACGGCGGGTCGACTTACCTTAGTCGCCTTTTACGATACCTCGGTAAGAAATGAGGGTGGTACTATTCTACTAAGCCGGATACCACACGGCGGAATTAAGAACCTTAAATATATTGTTTATTTAATATTGATCAATATGACCCTTTACAGCATGTAATTTAAATAAACAGTTTCGAAGATATTACTGATTTAAAATGCAGGGGCCGCGCCGAGAGCCTATAAATAGCGCGTTTGAGGTCGCGGTTCGCCTCTCGGCGATGCTTCCGCGCTCGCCCGTCTTATCGGTGACGCTGTCAAAGCCATTAGGGCTAACAGCATTAATCAAATTCAAAAAAAAAAACGCGGTTCGCCCTTTAACCGTTTGAATTTTTCAGCGATCGGACGCATTTATGATCGGAGCTTTCTAGCGAGGAAAATAACAATCATCACTATCACTACATATTATAAAACAAAGTCCATATTTCCCTATGTATGCATAAAACTTTAAAACTACGCAACTGATTTTGATGCGGTTTTTTTTTTAATAGAAAGAGTGATTTTAGAGGAAGGTTTACATGTCTAATAACATTCAATATGGAGTAGAGAAATACTGTAATTTTTGAGGTTTCTAATGTGATGTAAATAATTACATTTTCTTCCGCTTACATTGCAAACGCAGGCTAAACCCTACGAGATTTATCAAAATAATGTACTAAGTATTTGTACACATTGAAAAGGTCTACAGAAAAGTCCGCGATGGTATATGTCTATCGCTTATGAATAACCCACTAAAGCATTTTTTGTCGTTTACTTTTTACGAAAAATAATGCCATATTTTTGAATTTTTATACAATACACCATTAATCCTTATCCAATTAAGTACCTTAAATAAATATAAGATTTAATATAGATCAATATGGCCGTTTACAGCATGTAATTTAAGTGAACATTTTCGGAGATACTACAGATTTAAAATGCCGTGAGGAGGCCGCGCTTCGCCCTATAACACTTCGACTTTAGCAGCGATGTCGCTCTTTCAAGAGTTTGTTTAAAGACATTCTGTAATTAATTGTAAAAATAAAATAAATAGGGAAAATATAAAAGTAAGTAAGTAATAATGTACTATATGAATTTAGATATTCCAAAGATAGCAGGAAATCTTCTTGGTATAGGGAAAGGAAATTGTTTTTCTCCAAATTACTACTACTACTACTAGCTACGGCCACGGGCAGTAGTGAATAAATCAAAACAACTGGATCAATTTTAATCATTTTTTTTACACTGACTGACATGGGATATATATTTTATACCCGTGCGAAGCAGGGGCAGGCCGCTAGTATATTATAACTAACAAGCTGTGCCAGCAGCTTAGCCCGCATGGAAATCAGTAATTAAACCGTTTACAGCGCACGCAAGGAAAGCTTTAAGTTTGCCGTTTTCGCAGTATTTTTATTGCTGCTCCTCTCCTATTCATCTAAGCGTAATGTTATATAGCCTATAATAGCCTTCCTCGATAAATGGACTATCTCACGCTCAAATAATTTTTCAAATAGGTCTGGTAGTTCCTGAGATTATCGCGTTCAAACAATTAACAAACAAACTCTTCAGCTTAGTATATTATTATAGATTTATAATATAATAATTATTTATTATATTACAGATTTATTCCTAATTACACCTACACTGGCGACGCTACCTCTTATAATTTGTGAATACAAAATTGTATAAATAAATTTTTATTTTTGTTACAGAATTGTATAAATTGTATTAATATCTTTATTAATACAGAATTGTATATATAAAGATCATACACTATATTCAAGGGATACATGATAATCGCTAATTAGTCGTTATTGTAGAAATTAACAATATCAAGAAGAGAAAAGCGGTAGAACAATTACTGTTCTAATTTGTAGTTTATAAATGTTGTGGGTCGACGCACGATTACTAGGGTTTTGACCACACGAGTGAATATAAAAGACAACTTCGATACAGAGTTACAAGAAGGGACATGAATTCTGCATATAGTTATCTATACTAATATTAACCCACTCTAAGTGGGGTCGGCACAACATGTTATAACATGTTGTACCATGATTTGGCTGCGTTTTTACGACCGGCCGCCTGCCTAACGTCAACTTACCTTAGTCGTATTTTACGACACCTCGGTAAGAAGGAGGGTGGTCTATTCTACTAAACCGGATACCACACGGCGGTCGACTTACCTTAGTCGCCTTTTACGACACCTCGGTAAGAAATGATGGTGGTACTATTCTACTTAGCCGGACACCACACGGCTATTATCTATACTAATATTATAAAGAGGAAAAATATGTATGTTTGTAATGTTTCCACACAAAAACTACTGGATCGATTTCAATAATTCTTTCACCATTCGAAAGCTGCATATTTACTGAGCGACATCGGCTATGTTATATTTAGAAAATAGGGATCCGCAATAAAAATGTAATAAGGTGTAAAAAAAAATTATAAAAAAAAATAACTCATACCTTAGTTGACATAGAGACTTTCGACTAAGATAGACACAACAAAACAAGAACTGAGAACGAGACAAAATTTAGGATTATCTTGTTAAATGTCTTGATAGAATTAATTCACAGTTTTAGTTTTTGTCTGTATCATAAGAACAGCGGGAGGCCTTGACACGATGTGACAAGCCGTAAGAGCAAGCTGAATTATGACACTAAGAGAAAAAGGATTGGGGTTCATTTTTAATTTGTATTTAATGTAGTTATTTTTTATTATTGTTAGTCGGGTGAAGATGAAGTCAGGCTTCACGTACTTAAATAATAAAACAGGGTCCCGTATGGGCTTAAAATAGTGAGGCTATGACGCTTCCAGAAACAAGATATCTTTGCACAAGAATTTGTGAATAACTATTCTTGTCCAAATGAACAAGGAAATTTAAAGGGGTTGTATTGTTCGAATTAAATAGGTTTTAGGGATGGGGCTAGTGGAAATTAGTTGAACCTTCACTATCCCAAGAGAACTTGTTGCAATACGAAGCCTTAATGTCTTAAGTTAAAGCAACCTTGACGTGCCTCGTGAGGCGGTTAATATGACTGATGAAGTTTTAATGTAGAGGGTAACTTTTAAGTTTATATAATATCGGTTCGACATCGTTCGCGTGAACTTTAGAATTAAATACATGATTTAGATTTTTTTGTAGTTATGTAGTCGTCATCCTTGAGCCCTTACCCCACTCTAAGAGGAATCGGCACAACATGCTATAAACATGTCGTCACATGATTCGGCTAGGTATTTTACTATTGGCTGCCGGCCTGACATTAACTTATCTTAGTCGCATTTTACGACACTACGGTAAGAAACGAGGGTGGGTTATTCCACTTAGCCGAATACCACACGCCAGGTCAACTTACCTTAGTCGCCTTTTACGACGCCTCGGTAAGAAATGAGGGTGGTCTATTCAATTCAGCTGGATACCAAACGGCTGGTCTAGTAAAATTTTTATAATTCTTAAATGCAAAACTTTTTACTCCTAATGCTCTTAATGTTCTAAGTACGCTTATTAAGCAAATCGCTTCTTTGTATATTTAAAAACATTTTTTTCTTCTAATACGCTCAGGGTAGCTTATCTAGGTGTATCTTATTATATTGCCTCCACTTAATTGTTACATAAACGTATCTTTTTACGACACAAACAATTTTATTACAAAACAAAATCCTTATCTTCACTGCCCCGGATTAGTAGTCGTATATTCATTTAAAAGTAAAGAACGGGCAGTACTTGTCTGTTTCGATGAGAATTTACGTATCTAGTTATCGGCGACATGTTAACGCTGAAATATCATCTTATATTACGTTCTCGTTTCTAAGATAAGTATACCTAATATATGAAGTTGTAACTTAGGCCGTAAGGCAATAATTAAACAAATTCGAAGCCACCTAAGAGAATAGAATGCTATTACCCCGTACTTACTTTTTACCCCGTATTTTCTGTTAAAACTTAAGTGTCTTATTGATAATTTCAATTTATCACACGCTTTTCGGTGAAGGAAAACTTCGTTAGGAAACCTGCATATCTTTAGACAATTCTGGAGATATGTATAACCTGCCCATTGGAGCAGCGTGTTAGATCTTAGCTCCAATCCTTCTCTTCAAAAAACGGAGAGAAGAGGCCTATTCTCAGAAGTGCGATAGTTACATACTTACCCCGTGCTTTAGGAATTATTAATATAAACCTAATTTTTACAATTTGAACACAATAAGTAACGGCCTGTTACTATCCCACTGCTGGGCATAGGCCTCCTCTCTCCATTTTTGGAGAGAAGGGTTGGAGCTAAGACCTACCACGCTGCTCCAATGCGGATTGGTAGGTTACACATATCCCTAGGATTCTCTAGAGATATGCAGGTTTCCTCCAGATGTTTTCTTTCACCGAAAAGCGTGTGATAAATTGCAATTATCAATTAGACACATAAGTTTTGATAGGAAAACTCATTGGTGTCTGCCCGGGTTTGAACCCGTGATCGTCTCTAGAGATTCACACGGTCGCACCGCTAGGCCATCACAGCTTTTTTTTTGAACACAATAAAAACTAATAAATTCTAATTAGTTAAAAAAAGGTATATATTTAGGGAAAAAGTGAGAGAGAGAGAGATTTTCAAGACATTAAATAAAATAGGTAAATATAAATATATATAAATAATAAATAAACATCTGGAAAACGTATACACACGCCTGTCAGGCCTCAAGGTCAGTAAATAAATACTTGTGTTATTGGTGATAGACAAGTGATAAACATACCTATATAATTTAAAATACATATTTAGATACAAAACCACCCAGACTCGAAGAACCGACAAGTTGTTTGTAAAAAAGGTTGAAATGAATGAATTGAATGGCCCTCGGCGGGAATCGAATACGCGACCTGCGAGATGAAGGCATGGTCACTGATAACTGCGCCAACAGGCTAGTCATAAATGAATTTTAGGTATCTACTAAATTACATAACGTTAATAACTCAAAAATCCGTAGACCAAAGATGCTGAAAACCGCGACATATGGAGACGCATTACAAGGGCTACAATAACGGACGCAAAACATCATCAACGACGAACACCTTGTCAAGAGTGAACAACTGAGGAACGAAATTACATAAAAAGCGCATCAAAACTTTGATATCTTGATTACTTCGCAAACTCGCGATATCAATACGATTATAGAGGCTTTATCGAGTTTCCTACAGTTTCCGAAGTTGTAAAAAGTTTGCAAGTGTAACATGTGAGTCGCGTCACCCTAATAAATATTGTTAGGATAATGAAAAATTTCTCAGCAGATTCTTTATTGCATTACACTTAAAGTCCATATTGTCAAATGCAATATGTTAGATTCTGGTTTCTTTGGATAATTTTACTGTTATTATGTTGATACTACTATGTACGAGTAACGGTTGGATGTGAAGGAAATCAACTTTACGGTATACTGAACTTTCATATTGGGATGTATCGCATGTTTGTATTGAGTAACATAACTTTGATAGACATTTATAATAGGAAGATAGAAAAATATAGATTAATCATAAAACATTAGTGATGTGGCGATATAAAATTATTTATTGAAATTTCAGTTACGTGATACATACACCCAGTATACAAATAATGGAATTATTTTTATTATTAGTATGAGACCAATCATATTATCATCTTTTACTTTACTTACCTTTTTTTTTTTTTTGTTTTTATGTCAGGAAAACCCATTATGGGTCATCACCGCCCGACGGGGACGAGCGGCGGGTATGTCGGACTCTCACCGACTAAAAACCTGACAGTGCTCCACCGCGCTGCTGGTGGCGGGGATAGGGTACCTATGAAGACATTGCCCCCATCCCCGCCAGCAGCAGCTCTGTACCCCGGAGAGCGCCACCTCCGGGTCGGGGCCTCTCTTAACAGTGGCCCCTCCCTCCGCTAATCGATGCATCGGGAGCACCAGATGCATCGACCGCCTCGGGGACCTAACTCCAGCGAGCGTCCGATACCCCGTTCGGACCGCTCGGAGGTCCCCGTTAGGGCGGCATGCGACGGACTTCGGCGAGTCGCCTGCGCCCCGCTCGCCTGCGGCGGATCGGATCCAAGGACTCGACTTCCCGGATCCGCCCCGCCGCCTCCTTCCGCGAGATTACGTCCTCGCAGAAGGAGGCCATCGCTGCCCACGATCCCTCCCTGTCCACCATGGCACGAACAACAGTGGGCAAGGAGAGATCGTGCCCCACCTGTGCCACGAGCTCTGCCCGCTGAACTGCCCAAGCTGGGCAGTCCGCGAGCGTGTGCAGCGCCGTGTCGAATTCGGCGCCGCACTCGTGGCACTCACCGGTCGGTTCGCACCGGGCCACCCGCCACAGATACTTCCCGAAGCAACCATGTCCGGAAAGCACCTGTGTCAGGCGGAAGGTGAGGACCCCATGCCTCCTGGCGACCCAGCCCTGGAGAATGGGCTGGATAGCTGAAATCGTCCAGAATCCTGCACTGGGCGATTCCAGCCGCCGCCTCCATTGGCGGAGGAGCTCCTCTTGAGCTGCCCTCCGCCAGTCCACCTCTACCGGCGCTGAGTCTCCCCCCGATGAACAGGTTTCAACTCTACGCCGGTAGGCCTGAGCAAGTACCTTGGCCTCTAGGTCCCATGGAGGGGACCCGGCCAAGGCGCAGGCCGCCTCACCGGAGATGGTCCGGTAGCCCCGTACAATTCTGACCGCAAGAATCTTCTGCGCCCCACGCAAAAGAGGCAGAGACCTGGCGGTCAGTCGCTCCGCCCATACGGGAGCACCGTACAGGGCCATTGACCGAACCACTCCGGCGTAAAGGCGCCGGCAGCCTGCATTTGGCCCCCCCACATTCGGGAGGAGCCTGCTCAGGGCTCCAGCGGTCGCCTTTAGTCTAGGGGCGAGCCGCCGGAAGTGGGCCTCGAACGTCCATCGGCTGTCGAGGAGCAATCCCAGGTACTGTAATGTACCCGAGATTTCGATAGACGTCCCGCCCACCACCAACCGGGAGCCCACTGGGGGCGCCATCCGAGGCCTGTGGAAGCAAATGGCCTCGGATTTCTCCAAGGCCACCCCCAGTCCCAGCCGGTGAATCCGGGCCACAACGTGAGCCGTGGCCGCGGTCGCCAGTACTCGGGCTTCCCGGTGGGTGCTCGCGCGGGCAGTCACGAGGGTGTCGTCTGCATAACAGAACAAACGCACCCCCGGAAGCATTTGCCCGCGCAGCACCCAGTCGTAGCCGATGTTCCACAGGAGGGGGCCAAGAACCGACTCCTGTGGAACACCGCACGACATCCTCCACTCCTTCCACCCACCCCCAGCCGTCGGGTACCTGACAGTGCGGTCAGCTAGATAGTTACTGACCACACGCTGCAGGTACATTGGGATGCGGTGGAAGCGTAGGGCCTCCTTGATCACTCCCCAGGGCAAGGTGTTGAATGCGTTAGCGATGTCCAACGACACCGCCAACACCACCTCACGCCGGGTTGTCGCCTCCTCCGCCAGAAGTCTCACACCCTCGATACAGTCGAGGGTGGACTTACCCTGGCGGAATCCGCACTGGAGACAACTGAGGTCGGGCCCTACCTCCCGGAGGTGCTGGACTATGCGGGAAGCTATTATGCGTTCGAGCAGCTTCCCTGCCTCGTCCAGCAAGACGATGGGCCGATACGCGGAGGGTGTATCGGCCGGTCTACCCTCCTTCCTGAGCAGGACCAGTCTCCCCGTTTTCCACCTACGGGGAAAGAGGCCCTGCTCGAGGCAGGCACTGAACGTCGCCCTGAGTTCAGACTCCAACGGACCCAGGGCAAGAGACCAGGCGCGCCCAGGGATGCCATCGGGGCCGGGAGCGGTGTTTTTCGCCTTCATGCGACTCACCGCTCCGGCTAACTCCCACTCCAACACCCCCGGCGCACCCGGCCCAGTGCTTTCCTCCTCCTCCGGAGGCGCCATACGAGGCGGCTCTACCTCGGCTCCTTGCGGGAACAGGGTTTCCACAACGGATTCAAGGAAATCCGGCCGAAGGCTCTCGGTGAGGGGGGGGGGCGCGTGCACGTAGTTTTCTCCGTGCCGCTATGTACGGCCTCCCCCACGGATCTCGATTGAGCTCTTCGGCTATCTCCCTGTGGGCCCTGTTCTTGGCCTCGGCGATCGCCGTCCGCAAGGAGGCGCGGGCTGTCCGATAAACCTCGTAACGGCGCCTCTCCTCCTCGACGTCGCGTCGTCTACGACGCCTGTACCGGGTATACTGACGGCGCACGGCCATGCACTGTTCACGCAGCCGCGCCAGCTCCTCCGACCACCAGTACACCCCGCATGCCGGTCCTGTGCCTCGCACCCTCGGCATGCTGGCGTCGCAGACAAGCGACATCCGCCGCTGGAGGTCCTCCACCTCCACGGCGACACCCCCACCTGTGGGCCCTGCCACCCACGCCTGAACGATTGCGGCCTCAACCAGGAGCTCGGGATCCATCTTTCTGACGGACCACCGAGGGCTGTCACTTCTTCTTACTAACCGGGAGGACATGGGAATGGGACGTGGGGAGACCTCGAACCATATATAACGATGGTCCGAGAGTGACTCCGCACCCACAATTACTTCCCAGTTACTGACACACGGCGACATGGCGGCGTCAACAAAGGTGACGTCGACTTTGGAGCCGCCATTCCATCGCACACATGTATCAGCTGTCCCCCGATTCATGACTACCATCCCAGCCGAGGCCAACCAACCCTCCAGGAACCTGCCCCTCACGTCCGTAACCGGAGACCCCCACGCAGCGGACTTTGCGTTGAGATCTCCAGCCAGGACCACCTTACCGGGGTGCAACCTTCTCACCAAGTCTCCGACTTCAGCCATGAATAGCTCAAAGTCGGAGAACAGTTTATTTGGCGAGAAGTACACCCCGACTACGGATACGTCTCCAATCTTGGCAGAGACGTACCCGCGTCCCCTCTCTACGCGCTCCAGGGCTGGAGAGTCGACAGCAGACCTGGACGCGATGGCCACCACCCCATCACAGTCTCCGGCCCAGTCTTCGCCCGACGGAACGAAGTAGGGTTCAGAAACCACAGCCACATGCACCAACCGCTCCGCCAAGGTCTGGAATAAGAGATCCTGGGCCGTGGCGCAGTGGTTGATGTTCGCCTGGAGGAATCTCATGGAGGCCATTAATTAACGACGACTTCCATGGACTCCTCCATCGCCCGACTCGTAGTGGCTTGAGCCGGGTCAGCGGGTGGTGAGGGGACCCTCGGGCCATCACTCCCCCTTCCCCCCCTCTTTGTAACAGGCGGTGCCTTGCACTGCCCGCTCCCCGCTCGATGGTCGGACTTCAGTCCCGCTCGTTGGCAGCTCCCACAATGTGGAGCTGCCGAGCAGGACTGGGCCTTGTGGCCGTTTTGACCGCAGCGATAGCATTCATCGCTGCGGTCAATTACCGACACACAGTCCACCCTCAGGTGACCCTTCTCCAGGCACTTGAAGCAGCGCCGGGGGCGAGCCTCTAAAAGGTGTACTCGGGCCGACACCCAGCCCACCAGTACTCGACCCACTGCCACTACCTTTTTAGCCGCCGCCACAGGAACTCTGAGCCAGAGGGAACCCAGTCCTCCCTCAGTTCTGCGAATCACCCCGGTCAGTATGTCCTGGTAGGGACATTCCCCGACCCGGGCGATGGCGACGACTACGTCTCCCTCAGTGGTGGCGTCATCTAGGCCCACAATGCGCAATTCCGCGCATTTCATGGGCGTAGAGACGCGCACCGCCGGCTCCTCTGTAAAGAGATCACGGAGCTGTCTAGCGAAGGCGGCAGCCTTTTCTTCCTTTGCCGGTCCGGAAATTTCGAACATCCGGGCCCCGGTGGCAGTCTTTTTTAACCGCATGCCGCCCTCCAATCCAAGGTCTTCAATTTTAATACATCGATGAGCCCGGTTTAGAACCTCCATATATGAGAGGCCCTTGTCAATCGCCTCATTGTCCAGGGTCACCACTACTGCTGCTGAACGTGGGGTTTGGAGTTTCCTCCCCCCTTTTTTCAGCTGCGAATGAGCAGTAGTATCAGTAGGATTAGCCCTGGCTGACTCAGTATTCCGCTTGGCTCCCCTCCTCACCACCACATTCCAACTTTCGCTCATTGAATTGGGAGCTGGTTGTAGCGGGCGGGGCTCAGGGCGTTTCTCTACTTGTGCCCCGGATTTCTTCTCTTTAGTCTTTTTGGCCTTCTTTTTTGTCTTGGGTGAGGCAGATCCTACGGGAGAAGAGTCAACCACCCTAATCTCCGGCCGCTTGCGATCCCTCAGCCGGCTGGAAGTGGCCTGCGGGGCCTTTTTGGCGACTACCGCCTTCCCTATTTCCGCTGCTGCCGCCCTTTTCTTATCTGCGGCTAGCGGCGGACGGAGTCTTGGTTCTGGAGGCAGCCGACACTCCATACTGTCCATTCGAGCCGAGAACATGTTTCGGAGACTGGCAATCTCCTCCTCGATTGTCAGATCTCTCTCAGGCTGTGAACGGGCACTAGAAACCACTACCGGCCCTGGCTCCTTATTGGCAGAAGTGATCATCTCCTTTAGAGTTGCAACCACAACTGATAGATTGCTGATCACTCCTGCTAATCTGGCGTTTTCGGCCCTCAGGATACGGATCTCCTCCGTCTCCGTCCGTTCCGAGAGGGCTTTTGCCACCTCCTCTAAATTCTTGGCGACCGTGTTTAGAGTGCCTCTGCACCTACCATTAAGATTTTTTGACTTATGCACGGTCGCCCGCATCGTCTCTACATTTTTTGTTAACACGTCACATACTTGTGACGTATCAACGTCCTTCAGGGACTCCTGACTACCGGGAATTGAATCCTGCGCCGGTGCCAACCTGGTTACTTTACTTACCTTACTACCAACTTACCTTAGTCGCTGTTTGTGACACCTCGGTAAGAAATGAGGGCGGTCTATTCTACTCGGCCCGATACCACACGACGGGTCAGCTTACCCAGGTGTCGTAAAGTAAGAAAAGAGGGTCTATTCTACTTAGCTGAATACCACACGGTGGGTTAACTTATCTTAGTTGCGTTTTACGACACCTTAGTAAGAAATAACGGTGGTCTATTCTACTCAGCCGGATACCACACGGCGTGTCAACTTACCTTAGTCGCCTTTTGCGACACCTCGGTAAGAAATGTGGGTAGTCTATTTTACTCAGCTGGATACCAACGACACATAAAAACTATTTACATTATTACAATATTTAAACATACGAGACAACTTTATGTGTTGGAGAATATAATAAAGTTTTAACTTGCAACTTCAAAGACAGATGTCGTACCAATTTTCTCAGTAACTGAAGCGCAAAAGCAATACTCTTATCTGGATGTTAACAAAAGATATTATTCCAACTGACTTGCCAATATTCAACCCGGCTAGGGGCGTCAGGAATGCGCTTTGTTATTGTTAATCTACGATGAAACGAATTTCCACAAAGATTTAAGATTGTAAAGTTAAAAGATTAGATAGTTAATAGGCATTAAGAATAAGATAGATATAAAATTTCTCTTGACAATAATAAGCACAACAAAAAGAAATTGTACCACGTATGACCAAGAAAAATAGAGATTCATTTTTAAATAAGACATAAATTAATAACAACGTTATGTTCTTAAATCTGTTTGGGTTTATTAAATCGAGGTTTGGGAAAGTGATGACGTCACGAAATTCTTCTTTTAAAAAAGGTAAGCTTCTGTGGTTGCTTTAATAATTAATCGGCCACTATAAATAGGAGTCGCAATAGCAAGTTTATCATCTATATAGACCATCGTAAGCCATTTTCGGGATAACCTACTAAGTAAAATGAATGCTTTGAATATATAAATAAGGTTTTTTATTTTTTTTCTATCGCAAAAACATTTTCAGTTATTGTACTTTTTAAAACATTCACCAATACTACTAATAAAATGGTAGTTTTGAACATGACAATGCAATAACCGTATATGTTTGTTATACTCATAATAACCGTGTTCGGGATAATTGGAACATTTTAATATTCAGTATAAATTTTCAAAAATGGTTTAAAATCAACACTGCAGTGGCAAAACCAAATTAATTGTAACATTTTTCTATTATTTTGGCGTATGGAATAAATACCAAACGTTCATTTCTGTACCAAAATTAGCTACAATTACCTTTAATTTTTGATGCTTGTCCAAAGATTCGTCTTTCGCTTGACTGGAGCAGTTCAAAGTATTGAGGGTTAGAAATTAACGTAATGCACAAAGCGGGGCGCACGATCGTCAAAAGGCAAAGCCTATTTTCATATTTTCTCACATAAATCGCATTCAACATAAGAAATAACAGTTTTGACGATTAGAAGGAGTATTTACTTTCCAATGTTCAATCATTATTTGCTTTAGTTCTTTTCATAGAAACTGCGACTTCATATGTATCGACTTAAGATAAATACATATTATGCGTGTCCAACCCACTGAAACTTCAGCTTGGAGACGCGTTGCGCTATATATTTCAAATAAATAATAATAATAAATATATACGACACTGTCGCTAGTCCCTAAAGCAAGGTACTTAATATTTATTTTATGGGTGACAGACAACTGGTAAATATATAATTACATACCGAATTTTTAATATCTACACTTAGTCTCGAAGAACCAATAAATTTTTATTAGAAAGTGTAAGCCCTCAGCGGGAATCGAACCTACGAAACGTGGAGCTAAAGACAGTCACAAGGTTGTTACTCCCAAATACGCCAAAGGCAAGTTAAAAGTATGGAGATACTCCAAACATGGCTCCCGATATCACCCTCTGATCGACTCTGAGCTTTCTTCTACGAGCTACAAGAGTACTGTAAGAATTCTATCCTCCTGCTCTTACCCACTCTAAGTGGGGTCGGCACGGCGGGATTTGGCTACGTATTTTATGACCGCCCGCCTGCCAGACGTCGACTTACCTTAGACGTACTTTACGACACCTCGGTATGGTCTATTTTACTCAACCGGACACCACAAGGTTAGTCAACTTACCCTAGTCGCCTTTTACGACACCTCGGTAAGAAATGAGTGTGGTCTTATTCTACTCAGCCGGAAACCACACGGCGGGTCGACTTACCTTAGTCGCCTTTTACCACACCTCGGTAAGAAATGTGGATGGTACTATTCTATTCAGCCGGAAGTCTTGTAAGAATTATAGAATAGTAAATAATCAATATTCACTTTTATTATTTAAATATTTTCCTTATTCTGCTACTAATAAGACATAAATACATTCCGTCACAAAGTATAAATCAGTGCACAGCTCGAGGGGACATTTATAACGAAAAGAGTTAATTGGAAAACAATTGAATTTGCACAAAAATGCTCGGGAAACGCCAATTACTTCGCTCTTAACATTTGCTAATTGAAGGCATCACAATGCAGACGCCAATGTTTCCACTCCGACGGTATTCACGATTCACTGAATAAATAAATAGGTTCAACACCTCCCAAGTGAGAAGTGAGTTATGGTGAAATTTAAAACGCGACATTGTAATTAAATAGATAGTAATTGGCTAATGTTTAGCTGCTATTAGCTAATTGTAAGAAAAAGAGGATTGTTTCCAAAGTTTGCACACCTTCGACAGAAGTCCGAGACTTAATACCTTAGAGCAACTGGAAATTATAAAACATAACAATGGCACACTGATTAACGAACAGATAAACGTTACTACTTCGGTTTTGCTACACGTGTTCGAAGGCAAAGTGAACGGTGGGTATTATTTTCTAAAGTGTTTTTACGTATTGGAATCTTTTATTTCAAGGTCAATTGTACATATAATAATTGAAATAAAAAATCCTTTGAAAACAAGGTAGTTAATTAAGAAGAAAACGCCGTGTGGTATCCGGCTGAATAGAAAAGTACTACCCTCATTTCATACTGGGGTATCGTAAAAGGCGACTAAGGTAAGTTGACCCGCCGTGTTGTATCCGGTTGAGTAAAATAGACCACACTCTTTCTTACCGTGATGGCGTATGTCATACGACATCCGCTGTACGACATACGACGTCGTAAAATACAACTGTGGTAAGTTGTTGTCAGGCACGTCAGGCAGGCGGCCAGTTGTAAAATACGGAGTCAAATCATGTGACAACATGTTGTAAGAAGTTGTGGCGCCCCACTTAGGGTAGGATATGGGCAAGAGGACGTAGTTAATTTAGAAGTGACTTGAATTTATTATGACTTTATAAATAATAGTCAGTACAATATTTTGAGTTATTTTGTATTCAATTATCAAAATTATATTGTAATATATTACGACACAATAATTATTCTTCTTATAATTAATTCAATTTACTATAGAAAACAGGAAAATTATTTCCCTTTGATAGTCTTGCTCCTTCATTGCACACCCCACATTGCGTTAATTCTTAGCCCTCTGCCCTTTGAACTGTTGAAATCAATCGAAAAGTCGAACCCTTAGTTAAACAAAACGAAAAGTCTCTATTGCTGAATGTTTTAAGTAATTGAAGAACCAAAAGTGTTTGTGGGAGTCGCCGAGAAATGCGCAAATTCGGACTTTTATCGCCGTTATTACATTATTTTATTTCGCTTTTACTCCTCTCAAATTAATTGATTGTTCTGATTCTGTTTTATATTCATTACTTAAGATTTGTTTTTCCTTTGATGAATTCGAGGATTGGGTCGTGGATTTTGAAAGCTCCAATTATTTTTGACAAGCTTAAAAAAATTGTATAATTAAACAAAGAAATATATCTTATTAATATTGAAATACTAACAAATTTTAGTATTGAAATAACTAGGAGTTAGAAGATATTTTGTTACTTAACATTTTAACAACAGGGCACGAGAATTGGCGTCAAATATGAAATAATTATGTGCCTAATTGATAGTTGCAATTTCATTGCATCTTGTGGCAACCTGCATATCTTTGGAGCTTCCTGAGATATATGTAACCTTTCTCTCCAAATAAGGAGAGGAGATCCCTACATCCAGCAGTTGGATATTGACAAGCCATTACATGATTATATTATTATAAATACCTGGGTGACCGAACCTTGCTCGGCAATAAAAAAAGGGCCGGTGACATGTGGAACTTGATTCCGGGTATTTTAACTTTTTTAGTCCGCCTGTTCACCATTGAGATATCACAACTTAAGAAATGACAGGAAATTTAAGCTTCTCTTTCTATTTTTCCAACACAAGATTTTTTAAATGAAAACTAGCGAGATCGATTTTCGCCCCCGAAACTATCTAAGTTTCATCAAAATCTTTGGAGCCGTTTCCGAAATTCAGAAAATATACATACAAATATACATGAAAATTTACACAATCCCTCCATAACGGTTTTCTTTAGTAAGCGATTTATTCGAACATACTTTAATATTCGAATATTTTTGTGAGCCACTGTGTATATATACAAGATTAACTCATTAAAATATTAAATATGTTATATATGATGCTAATTGGTGTTGGCGGTCGATAACGTTAGTTTTAGTTAGGACGCCAATTGGCGTCCCCAGTCGTTTAAATTTTTTGTACGAAGAACTGGGACCGCAAACGTTGATGTAAATTTGTGCGTGTCTCTTGTGTGTTAACCTAGTTGAGATATTCGCCTGCGGCCGTCTAGTTAGTTCCCGGTATGCCATATATGGGTCAGCATGATTGTAAAGCATCATAACTATGTATACGGCCTAATTACATCTGACTGCTTCTATTGTCATAAGACCCTATCTTGCGATTCTTTTGTGTAACTTGACACACTATCTTGTTACTCACGTTATGTTCAATGGAACTTTTCTTTTGTTCCCGATTTTATTTATAGATTTTTATAGATTGTATTTTCAATATATAAATCTAAACAGATTTCTAATCCAACTAGAATTTAACGAGGTAATATGGAAAATCTAATTTTTCAAAACCATATCTACACCTTATGTTTTGTTTGCTCCCTCCCATCAATAAATGGGTATAAATTATGTAGGGGTCCGTCGGACTAAGATGTTTGAGTCGTAAGACGTAGTAGTCGTCGTAAACGCACTATCTGCTTAACTTCTTTGTCTCGATATGACACGAGTATTTTACGTTATAAAGTTGACTTCTTTTTCATTTTGATCACGTAGAGATACTCCAAGCAACTGACTTTAGAACCATCTGAGAGACTCTACCTACGTTGTAAGGACCAAAGTCAGCAACAAAGTTTCTAATCCATAATCCATCACAGAAATATACACTACATATACGTCTTGAAGTACAATAATATTGCACTAAAAACTACGGCTTTCCATGTAATGAAAGGGCAATTAGTGCTAAATGTCTTTCAAAAACTTCTCTTAGTATTAGATATTACAATGTACTTTGCCATTCTGACTCAAACTTACCGTAAATGCCGTAAATGCAGGACGTATGCAATTCATAATTTACCTAGCTCATCATTCTCTTGCACTTATCCCACTCTAAGTGGAGACGGCACATGTTGTTGCATGTTTTGGCTATTTACTTTACGACCGGCCGCCTTCCTGATGTTTATTTACCTTAGTCGCCTTTTACGACATCTCGGTAAGAAAGAGAGTGGTCTATTCTACCCAGTCAAATATCACACAGCGGGTCAACTTACCTTAATCGCCTTTTATCGTAAAAGACGATTAAGGTAAGTGGACCCGCTAAGAAATAAGAAAGAAAACCTGGGTAAGAAATAAGAGTGAATTATTCTACTCAGACGGATACCACACAGCGGTCATAATTTACCTAGCTATAAGTATAAAAACATCCACAGTAAAAGTCCAAGCGTAATTTTAAAAGGAAGCCTTAAAACCGAAACGGTGTCTCTTTCGTCTGTAAACGCCAAAGAAATCAATACTTTGCTACTAAAACTTGTATTTGCATAAATTTCGCGTCCCATATTGCGGGTTACGTATAAAACGCAGCTTGTCAACCTTACCGGCATTTGCCCTGTTTATATAATGAAGCATGTCATAACATTTTTATAGTAAGAGATGAGCTATAAAGCTGCTTTAGTACGGCGACATTACCGCAAAACCTCGCTTCGATGAGATATTTTTGCTTATAAGTTACCATTTCGATAAATTATAGATCTTATAGAACTGTTATACAGACAATTTTTGTAAAAAAATGGCTTTTTAATTTTATTACAGAAACAGTTTTAGTGTTTTTTATGATATATTTTTTATAATCTCATGCCTGATAGAGGGCATTAAAGAAAATATTTATAATCAAATTTGACTTTAATAACTACTTAGTACTAACTAATGATGTAGTAATAACAATATCCATAACTAATCCTTGTCGTGCGATATACGTCTGAGTAGAATAGACCACCCTCATTTCTTACCGAGGTGTCGTAAAAGGAGACTAAGGTAAATCGCCCCGACGTGCGGTATCCGGTTGTGTAGAATAAATCAGCCTCTTTCTTACCGATATGTCGTAAAATACAACTAAGGTAAGTTAACATTAGGCAGGCGGTCAGTTGTAAAATACGTAGCCAAATCATGTGATATGTTTATAACATTTCGTGCCAATCCCACTTAGAAAGGAATATCGTTAAGAGGATGATAATGATAATAACCTATAAAAAAAATATTAAAAAAAAAATTCCAGAGTAATTTTGTCCTAAGATATTAACGCCGACATTATTTAACTATTGTATACAAAACCCAGAGATGGAAATATAATTGTTCGGGAATATCTTGGCAAACCATATAGCAGCCCTCGCTACGTGACATCTTAGGACATTGCGGTCTATAAAAGGCTTTGTAGGAGACAGTGGAAACGAGAATAGTAATACAGTGTAAATTTTAGTGCTTATATGAAACAAGCCATAATAAGACATTTACTCGTAAGATCCATAATATTAAATAGAAAATAATCATCTTCCTGCCCTTATCACACTCTAAGTGGGGTCGACACAACATGTTATAAACATGCTGTCACATGATTTGGCTGCGTTTTTACGACTGGCTGCCTGCCTTACGTCATCTTACCTCGGTCGTATTTTACGACACCTCCGTAAGAAAGAGGGTGGTCTATTCTACTAAACTGGATACAACACGGTGGGTCAAATTACCTTAGTCGCCTTTACGACAAATCGGTTAGAAATGAGAGTGGTCTATTTATCTCAACCATTACCACACGGCGGATCGACTTACCTTAGTCGCCTTTCACGACACCTCGGTAAGAAATGAGGGTAGTACTATTCTATTCAGCCGGATACCCCACGGCGTAATATTAAATAGAATATCTGTTATGAAAACACGGACGTCAATTATATAGCATAGTTTAGCTTAAAATATAAAAAAAACAAAATAACGTACCAGTCGGATAAAATAGATAAACACCTTCATGAGAAAAATATCAACAAATTTAGATGAGCAATTAGGTTCCTTACGTTATTAAGCAATTGCTTTAATATACGGTTCAAGGTATAACAATTGGTGTTCAATGCTTGCCAAAGCTATTTCCATAACTCTAGAGCTAGTCTTAACATCGTAGATTTCAGTATAACCGCTTATCTTCTATTAATACGTAACGACTACGATCGAATATGATACTTAAGCAGTAAAGTTGACGATAAAGAATATTTTGAATTTGAATTTGAATTTAAAACGAAATTAAACTAAAGGCGAATGTCCTTGATTTTTATAATTAAGAGTTTACTGAATATAACTGACCCGACTAACGTATAAATCAGAATTTTATTTGAACATAATATATAAGATAGGTAATAATAATTTCATATAATTGTGTTCATAGGGATATAAACATTCGATGCCGTGTGGTATCTGGTTGAGTAGAATATACCACCCTCATTTCTTACCGAGGTGTCGTAAAAGGAGACCAAAGTAAGTCAACCCTCCGTATGGTATCGGGCTGAGTAGAATAGACTACCCTCATTTGTTACTGAGGTGTCATAAAAGGCGACTAAAGTAAGTCGACCCGCCGTGTGGTATCCGACTTCGTGGAATAGACCACCCTCATTTCTTGCTGAGGTGTCATAAAAGACGACTAAAGTAAGTCAACCCGCCGTGTGGTATCTGACTGAGTGTCAGATACCACCCTCATTTCTTGCCGAAGTGTCGACGACTAAGGTAAAAGGCGACTAAGGTAAGTTGACGTCAAGTAGGCGGCAATATTCGCAAGATGAATTTATTTTAATTGTTTACAATTGCTATGGGATTTTTTTTATGTGCTGTATTGCGAACGTCGAGATATAACCGAATTTGTTTTTAAACTGGTTTTATACATTCAGCGCTGAAGTTAAGTTATTTTTCTCCACGTTTTTTTTACTTTGGAGTCATAGATTTATGCCATCCTGTCGATGATTAACTTGCCATTTGTACAGCGAAGGTCAATTGTGAAGGTAGGTTTATGATTGAAGTACTGCAATAACTGTGGACAATCGTAAGTATGTAGTACTACATAATTGATTCTAAGGTAGTTGTGTAATATGTAAGTAAATGTAACTTTCACACAAGTCGTCATCTGGCCCATTAGCTCAGTTGGTTAGAGCGTCGTGCTAATAACGCGAAGGTCGCGGGTTCGATCCCCTCATGGGCCATTAAAAGTATTTTTTATATCATTTTTATTTTTGATTGACCCAATTTTACTCATTATAGTTTATCAGTCGTATTTGGATAGATTAGTTTTAACGATTATACTGCTTTCGTTTTTCGAGAGAATTTTGTAGTAAGTCCAACTCAAGAAAATAATATTTTGTTATACGAGCTTATGACGTTTATTTATTATTTTATCATATTAGCATATTTTAGACAAAATTATACGAATGGCCAAAATGATTTTCTAATGTAGATGCTTCAAAGCTTAAAGTTAAAGTTTAAGGGAATGTAACACGTAAATTTTGCAGGTATCTCAAGTTTTCTACAAAAGCTTTTGTGGTTTTTTGATAATTAAAATTTAAGTAAACTTAATCAATCGTAAACTCTATTGCTGGGTCGAAAAGGTGCTCCTTCCGAAAAGAGCCAGCAAAAAACTCGACGATTGCTCTTTTTTAAATATAATTCTTAATATTAGTTACATAGAAAATTCCTGGTATCTGAAATCCGATGAAGCTAATCTATCGGAAAAGGTCAAATTTTGTCACCATGGGAAACTAGCAATGGGATATCTGCAGGTCATTTAACTTTTTCTAAATAATATTTTCTTCTGCAAAGTACCTATGGATTTGACTGTATTATTTATTCAATTGTCGTGTCGTGTTACTTAAAAGCGTATGGCGATGTAGTTTCCTAGCACCACAGACTATGATATAAATATTTCAGAGTGGAGAGTTATGCTCTTGCCGATACTACCGTGTTCCGAACGTCTGAATGGAAAAGCGCTCTGCGGTGGATAGATAATATGTGGATCTATTGGGGAAAAGTAACTTACTATATTTATATTTAAGTAATTAAAGTGAACGTTTCTCTAATCAATGCCGAACGTGAAATATGTTGTGACGAAAATAAAGGAGGAGAGCGAAAGCCGTAAGGTGGAGAGGTGTGGCGGCGATCAACCTATCACGCGACAACAGTCATTGCGAACGAAGTCGCGGGCAACAGCTAGTTATACATAAGTGATGGATTTTAATATTAATTAAGTCCAGTAGTCACTAAAGGCGTAATAGAAAAACTATTGATTTGAACTCTTGAGGTTGAAAATAGAAATAATTAAATAAGTAAGTAATTGTGCTTAATTTTTATTTTTTTATTATAATCTAATATGGAAACATATTAGAACTAGCTTTTACCCGCGCAACTTCGTTCGCGTGGACTGTAGTCTTGAAATTAGAGGAGTAGCTTCTGTCACCATCCAAACCTTCAAATATCCTCATCACAAAAATCAGATCGACCCGGGAAGAATCAGAGGGATTTATCGTTAGATCAAGAGCTTAATATGATAATTTTAGTAAATAACCCGTACTTACATGAAATATATTAAAATAGCGCAGTAAAAGGAGTACAAAAACTTTATATACATGTAAAATCCATAATGTTTTCTGGAATTAAATATCTCCATAAAAATTATAAGCTTTGGAAACGTGTTAGAAAACCTATTTAATAATAACATTTATACGTAACGAACTGTCAGATTGTTTTTTTTTAATTACCTATACGTACGGCGCTGAATTCCAACGTTTTTAGTATAAATACGAAAAATTAAATTTAAATTATGTTTTTGTTAACATAATATTTTAAAATAGGTATCTGAAAATATATTTATATAAAGGTTATAATAATATAAGGTTATAATAAATAATTTATTATAACCTTCACTTTGTTATGTAACTGTAATGACTTTTCAAATATTAAAAATGGTGTTTAGAAATAAAATATTCTTTCCATCAGCCTTATGGCTTAATTTCTATGGGATTAAATTAAATAAAACTTCCCAATACATGTCAATTAATAGTCATTTATTTCGTACTTGTTGCCATAGACTGTTAACTAAAGACCGTTTAAGAATGCATTTTCTTGAAACGTCTTTTTTTTACAACAAAAATTATATATGATTAAATTTTACTTGAACTTAAATGATTCTAGCTTATTGTTATATTTTCACCACAAATCCTATCTTTTTAAAGTGCTATTATGGTATTTAGCTAGTAATTGTAATTGTACATAACCTCAAACTATAATAAATAATTATTAGATAAAATAATAATTGATACTAAGATAACAAATATTTTTCTATTTAACAACACTAAAATTATTACTCTGGTCTGGGCCAAAAAATGTTACACACATCATTCTGGCGGTCACTTTTTTATTAAATATTTTTCTCCGGTTTATGAAATAAACAAAAACCGAAATATTTCAAAAATTAATAATAGTAACTTTTTTGAAGATTTTTATACATTACCCCGGTATATTAACAATAATTTTGCCAAATTTCATCTATATTGGTTTTCAGCGAATTAGCCATGAAAACGTTACAAACAGACTTTCGCATTTATAATATTATTAGTTTATTTATTTTACTAAATAACCCGTATTACTTATATTAATAATCCATTGTTATTACAATGTTAAATTTTCTCAGTTAAATTTGTCCAGTAAACGAATAAAATAAAATATAAATACTCTTTAAAGATAACTCTTTTGACGTAAGCCGAAAAACTTGGAATCTAAATACTTCTGTAAATACAGATTTGACACATCGTAAATAAAAATTAGTTCCATAGGTTTATTATAGATGGCGTTTTGAATGTTATCGTATTTAATTCCTCCTGAATTTAATTCCTGTTGAATTAACTGGATTTATGTAGCCTATATGTTACCCCGGTATATAAGGAATATTTATGCCAAATTTCATCGATATTGGTTCAGCGGATTGGCCGTGAAAACGGAACCGACAGACAGACAGACAGACAGACTTTCCCATTTATAATATTAAAGTAAAGTAAAGTAAGGATGTAGATTTTGATTGCACAAGTATTCATCGCGCTTTTTAAACGGTGTCCAGTTTAAGTGAAACCCTATGTCTATGAATGTTGTTTTTACATGCTAGTTCTAAGCAAAAAAATTACTTCTCATATTTCAGACATTGAACTATAAATGGGAATGGGCATGGGATGCGAATTTTCAGAATTCATTTTATAAATTCGAAATAAAAAAGAGGATCGCCTATTGTTTAAAATAGATTATATATGGGTAGTAATTTTTATACGTCCGTTGTAGGTACGATATGAATACAGAATGCTGTGATGCATTACGTATTTACAACGCGTTGATACGGAAATTGCAGTTTTGTAATATTCACGAAGTACGCCGCATTAATACTCGGTGTCAATTGAAAAGCTTTAAGCGGTTTTCTATATAATATATCTATTGAACTTAAAAATTCTTACATCACTCATCTTAAACAAATCTTAGATTTTATTCTGCAGTTGAAAAGTAGGTGCTACTCGTGTACCTATGTAATAATACTATCAAAGTACAAACAAGTACTTGATGAATCACCGATTAAGGATATTATCATAATATGTAACGTCGTTATTTATTTATTGTTATCTACGTACAGCGATAAAAAGTTAAGAAAAACTTTTACACATTTTATAAAACAAAATTCCCAAAAGTTGTCTGTTGAGCGATTTTCTCAAAATTCACTTGAACAGATTTTTGTATTGTTTTTACTTAAAGTAAGTGAAAGTCTTGCGAAAGGATAAGATTAAAAGTACATTACATTAAAACTCCCGCAGGTAATGATTAACGCAGGAAAAGCTTTGTGACGCATCCTTTGCACCGCTTTGTACGGCCTTCCCTACGGATCCCGACATAGCTCTTCGGCCGTATCCCTATAGATCCTGTACTTGGCCTCGGCGATGGCCGTTCGCAATTAGACGCGGACAGCCCTATAGGCTTCTTAGGCATCTTAGGCGACGGTGCAGGCGTCTTAGACGACGTCTGCACCGATTGTACTGGCGGCGCACGGCTAAGCACTGATCGCACAGCCGCGTCAGCTCCTCTGACCACCAGTACATCTCGCATGCCGGCTGTGTTGCGCACCCTGGGTATGCTGGCGTCGCAGACGAGCGACTTCCACCGCTGAAGTTCCTCGACCTCCGTTTTTACCCCTCCAAGCGCGGGCCCCGCGGCCCCGTGAACGGTTACGGCTTAGACGAGGAATTCTACGGAAGGATGGGATCCATCTTCCTGACGGACCACCTAAGGCCATCGTCACACACTGACCAGAGGGAAATGGGAGAACGGCGCGCGGCCACTTCGAACCATGTATATCGATGGTCCGAGAGTGACTCCACATCAACCATTACCTCCCAATTCTTATAATAGGCCATATTTACCCGAGATTTCCTGAAAACAATTAATTGTTTTTTTATATTCTCAAAGATTTTCTGTGTTACCGTGTTTTTTGATAACAATAACAATTTGAAATATTAGCATTTGTTTACAAAAGTACCAGCAAAAATTTATTAAAATTTTAGTATGCGCATCGCGTAACGCAAAAAGCATATGACTTGTACGGAATATTAACAAGTGCATAAAACTCTAGGGAGAGCGTTAGTAAGTTCGTTTGAATGATTCGACACCTCCCTTGAGGTTTGAACCCTTTATGCCCCCTCTAAAGGGGGCTCAGTGTAGAATAATTTTAAGCCATCCGAAATCAATGTTAGAACATATCGAAAATTGTAAATTATATATAAATTTTTAAATATTTTGTTTTTAATAGTATTTCAACACTATGTCACTTACAAAATTGGAATTACTAATATATATATTATACTTTATTGTAAATTGTTTAATTATAACTCAGTATATTCTTGACCTCAGCGATTTAGTTAATTATTAGACATTAAAAGAAATCTCTTTTATTCGCATATGGATCCAAAATTTGTCATTATGTTAGTAAATGTAAATGTAAATTAAAAAAAGGTATTATTGAAATATATAATGCACGTTTCATTATAAGTACCTGGGTGACCGATACTTGCCCGGTAATTTTTTAAAAGACATAAAAAAAAAGTGTCGGGTGACATTTGGGAATCGATTCTAGGTTTTGAACTTATTTGGTTCGCGCGTTACCATTAAGCTATCACAGCTTCCCATTTGACAGCTCAAATATCATTTGCTTTCGATTCCTATTTTAGTAGTTTTTTAAAGCCCAAAAACATCTCCTCCAAACTTCTACATTTTTTTCTTCTACATTCTTTCGAGATCCAAAAAATATACATATATATATATATATATATATATATATATATATATATATACAAGATTACCTCATTTAAATATTAAAGATAAAGATATAACATTATTAACTATACCAATGAATATAACATGAAAAAAGTATTTGTTATATATTATCCATAAAACAAATACTTTTTTCTCGTCTCGTTCGGCTTTGAACAAGATGAGATTGAAAATGTCAAAGAAGCATTGAAGAGCGTCTAAGATTTAAAAGCGTCATCTCCTCAAGGCTACATACCACCTCCATGGGTCAATCAAAGGGGGTCTTGCATATTAATAGCTCATAACACTAATGAATCGTATCAGATCGTTGTGACACCTCAACGTAACCGGCAATGCTGTGATCTTAACATTTTCTATAGAGCTTTTTGTACGATGTTCAAGTTTCAAACTCGTGTTTAAGAAGTTGCCATCTTTGAAAACAATGTTGCATACTGTATTCTTAGAAATATGATATTGCTATAAAGTAAGTAAGTAACGGCCTGTTACTATCCCACTGCTGGGCATAGGCCTCCTCTCTCCATTTTTGGAGAGAAGGATTGGAGCTAAGACCTACCACGCTGCTTCAATGCGGATTGGTAGGTTACACATATCCGTAGAATTCTCTAGAGATATGCAGGTTTCCTCACGATGTTTTCCTTCACCGAAAAGCGTGTGGTAAATTTCAATTATCAATTAGACACATAAGTTTAAATAGAAAAACTCATTGGTGTCTGCCCGGGTTTGAACCCATGATCGTCTCTAGAGATTCACAAGGTCGCACCGCTAGGCCATCACAGCTTTTTTAGGTCGCACCGCTAGGCCATCACAGCTTTTTTATATTATTATTATAATCTTAATGATGCTATAATCTTAATGATTTACCATCCACGTACTTTATTATGACGCATAATTTTTGTTGGTGAAAACATTCTAAATTTAAATATGGCTGAATTGAAAATAAACGATCAACTAAAAACAATTATTTCTGAAAAGTTGTACATCTTCAGATTGTTCAAGAAACTAGGAGTAGTAAGTTGTACTACCTAAACTAATTAATAATTGTTAACTAATGTTGATACATGTTATATTTTAAATATGTATAATATATTTTCCTATTCATAAAACAACTTATACTGCATAGGTTTAATTAAACTGAATGCGTTTACCGCATTTTATGGAAAGTATAATTTATAAATCACCTAATCGCCCTTTAAATTATTATAAATATAGGCTATTATTATCAATATATACCATACATTATAGTATAAAAATACATTATAAAAAATCTTTAATATTTAAATGAGTTAATCTTGTATATATATATATTTTCTGAATCTCGGAAACGGCTCCAACGATTTTCCTGAAATTCAGCATGTAGGAGGTTTTGGGGGAGAAAAATTGATCTGGCTAGGTTTTATGTAAAAAAATATTGTTTTATTCCGGTTTTTGGGCATTAAAAAACACTAATATTTATATTGAATTGAATTTTCGCCATTAACTGTCAACTCGGCGTAGCTAATTCGGGTAACGGGCAGCCTCGAGAAATGTGAATGCCAAGGATCGATCCAGAACTAATTAATTTATTTAGTTTTTTCTTTTTTTAAGTTTTTTATTTTTTTGTAAAAAATTACCGAGCGAAGCTCGGACACCCAGGTGTTACATTATAAAAATACATAAAATACATTATAGTAAAATAGTCATTGTGTAATTTGAACCTTCTATTTTATAAGTATCTCACGTCTGACAGGGAAATTATGCGAGTAGAACTTTGTATTACGAAAATCAAATCGAAGTAAATAGTAGGTGCTGAATACTGGTAAACAATAGCAATATTAATACTACTACTAGTATATTGACGTATCATGCTTAAGATTGGACAATCGCACATATATTTTGATATTTAAGACGGCTGTTTTTTTTTTCTTACATTTTGTAACAGTCTCAGCCCTACATTCGTGTTTTAAAAATATATAATTATTAAAATTTCAATATTTCAGAAAAATCTATAAATATAAAAATAAATGTTTGTTTGTCACGCAGTAACGTTATTTCGCATCTATAATTGATGCTCTATTCATAAAACATCAAATTCAGAAAAGTCGAATTGACCGAACCTCGCAACAGGCGTCGTACTTATAGTATGGAGAGAGCGTATGGAGAGGAATACTTGGATGACTAAAATGCCTAGACAGCTACTCTTATAACCTGCACAAGACAGTAATAACTAAATGTAACTAGAAATAAGAATTACATTTTTAAAAGAGCAACCGCAGAGTTTCTTGCTGGCTCTTCTCGCTAGGAACAGCTTTCTGAACCAGCAGTAAAGATGACGATTCAAAAGCACTTGTTTACAAGTTTATTTGAATAAGGAATAATTTGAATTGGAATATTATAATAGTTATTGTATGATCTTTACCTTTTAAACACCTTTAATTAATTCAATATGTTATTAGCAACCCTTTGAAATAGAACCACGTTACTTTAGTTACACATATAATTCTGTTAGCAGTTCTATGGAATAAATAAATAAATTAACCAAAACAATGACGTAGTTTATTGTTTTACACAAGCATTGATTAATTTATGAAACATTAAAATGGTTATAATTTTTCAGTGAGTTATTACATATTCTTCTGAATATGAACCCAAAACCATTCATCATGCTTGCCTTATCCTAAATAAGGTTCGCCTTTGTGCGCCCTGTCCCTTTCTTTTTTGTCCCGCGCCATCTTGGTCCCCTTAACCCATATTCACACATTTCACATATTCTCTGAGCTCGAAGACCTCTTTATTAGATGAATACAACATTTTATGTTGTGATTTCAGCCATTACTTTGTCATATTTGGGGAAGTTTTTATTTTGGCCAACAAATTGTATTTCTACATTAATGTAAGGCTGAGATTATTACTTTATTGTCCCTTTAGCATTACGTTTGATATTTCCTTTTATGTCATAATAGTATTAAAATAGTCGTTATGCTGACTAGATAGAAAATATGAAAATATCTTTTAAATTGAATTAATTATAATTATTTATTAAACAATGATACAGTTTATCATTGTAACTAAGAATTATTTATATAATAAATTAAAAAATATATAGAAGTATTTAATTAGGATGTCTGATTATCTATATCTATACTTATTATAAAATAAAGGTCCCCAAAAGCTGTCTGACTGTATGTGATCTATTTTTCTCATGAACTATTTTGTACTGCTTTTATTAAAAGATAGTAGAATTCTTCCGGAAGGTTTAGGTTAATAGTGCATTACGGTTTTACATACATTGTGTTGAAGAAATCGTGCAGTTTTAAAAAAGCTGCCTGCGGGGAGCTATAGTCGCGTGCGCCGCGGAAAACAACAGAGATTTACTCAAGCAATGTACTACAGAAATGTAGATCTACAAAAATGCCACAAAAAACTCCGGGATAGCATGTCTCTATCTCTTATGTAAACTCAGTAGTTACTACTTTTATGTTTAAAAATTTCAATTAAATACACTTATTTCCATGCGGGCAAAGCCGCAAGCACAGCTAATGTATGAAATAATGCTGTTGGAGATACAAATAAATAAATAAATATTAGAGTTCAAAAAAAAGTTAAATATTTTGATAAATATTGTATCAATTATAGAGGTCTACTTTTCTAACAATCGCAAAAACTATAAAGTGCTTGCTAAAAGGGAAAGAGCTTAGTATTTATCCGGATAGTTTCCCTTGTTATCAACGTTTCAAAATGAAAGAGTCTCCAACAATATTTTCCGCACTTATGAGTTCGAAACTTTGTCGTTGTTTAACTTTGCAAGTTATAAAAGCTTTACGTGTATGAAATGCGTTATCTTGTTCAGGGTTAGCATGAACCATACAATAAAAATAATATAAAGTTTAGTCTCCAAAAATTATATTATTAGCTTAGGATAAAATGAAGACATCTTTGCCTTTATATATAGGATAGATTTCATCATCGATTCGAGTAAGGGAAAATTCTGAGTAAGCTTTAGTGGCAGGATTAAGTTAGTGAATTTTAAATAACAATGACTATTAACTGGTGGTATTTTAATCTTAGCGTTAAAGCGCCTCATGTAATTAAACTATGTTATTAGTAAGTCATCATGATCTTCCTGCCCTTATCCCACTCTAAGTGGGGTCGGCACAACGTGTTATAAACATGCTGTCACATGATTTGGCTGCGTTTATACGACCGGCCGCCTGCCTGACGTTAACGTACCTTAGTCGTATTTTACGACACCTCAGTAAGAAAGAGCGTGGTCTATTCTACTCAGCCGGATACCACACGGCGGGTCGACTTACCTTAGTCGCCTTTTTTGACATCTCGGTAAGAAATGAGGGTGGTCTATTCTATTCAGCCGGATACCACACGGCGTTATGTTATTAGTAAGTGTCGTATAGAAATTTAAGGAACAGACTCTACTTAAGTGAAAAACTTTAAATTTCTCGAATCTTGTTAATCTGTTGGTATTCCTCTAAAATTGTACTTATAATCTATAATATAATATTTTGTTATAAAATCTATAATATAATTATTATTATCTGTTCTTTTTTATATCAGCGTAATGTAAAATCTAATTGTGTGATTTATGCGCGAAGAGAACATTGTATTAAAATTTGGAACATTTCCCGTTTCACTTAGAAAATTGTCACATTAAGTTAAATACTTCGGTTCTTCGGCCTTCTTCGGTTTGCCTATAAATATACACATTGCAAACTTTAGTGTTTTACATAAAACGAAAAATATGGAATTAGTTTGCTATAACAGAACTATCCGCGACAACGGAAAATCTATTTGATGCTAAAAGTAGAATGTACTCTCTGTTTTTATACTTTCACTTTAAATAAATGTCGTCATTTTGTCGTCGAGTCGATCTCGTTAGTGCTTCAGTTACGGTGTAAATTATTATTGAAATTGTGGTAATGAATAAGTACAATATAGGTGGTGATAGTGCATGCGTTTTATGAACCCTACTTGCATAAGGCATGGAAACAGACTACTATTATTTACTCTCAATGTGGATTACAGCAAAATTGACTGGCCTGTTGACGTAGTGTGTAGTGATCCTACCTTCAGCTCCGCGGGTCGCAGGTTCGATTTCCGCAGCGCCAACATTTCCATGGTTGGTTCTTCGAGCCTGGTTGTATAATAACTAAATTAAACTAAAAAATAATAAATAATTATTTTTTTCATTTTTTAAAGTTTTTTTTTGTAAAAAATTACCGAGCAATACCGAGGGCTTGGTCACTCAGATATTTTGTAATTAAGTATGTATTTAAAAATTATATATTCACCAGTTGTCTGTCACCCATAACACAAGTATTAAGTTACTTAATTTGGGGACGGATGAACGTGTGTATATATTCCCATATATATGAGTCCCATATATTTAATTGATTTATTATTTTTTGTATTACATTTGTATTACAGCATTTTGTATTACGGAAAGTAACACATAGGTCAATAAAATTTATTGTTTTAGTTGCTAATATGCTACAATACCGATGACATCGTAAAAGTGAGTAAAATCGACTTTAGTTTCAAGCCGATTGGTTCAGAATACGGATCCCGATCGGTTTGATGACATGAAGCGTAAAATGAGTTATTCGCATCGCCGCCCCGGCCCTCTGCCAACACGAACACCGGCAAACATCTATTGTCTCGATCGTAAAACGCACTGAGATTTCGTGAAACGGGAAACTTCTTAGGTACCTCCGCTGTAAACTTGTTTTCATTACTCGAGCTTATTGGATGGGTTCCAATATTTTTCGACTCGTTTCATTTCAGTTGCATACAGCCAAGTGTTTTTATTACTATCGACAGAAATATTTTCCGGTCCTTTTTCGGCGGGTAATGCATTGTGTCATCGCAAGCAATGGGGAAATATTTTAAAGATTTCATTCAAAACTTTTGAAGACACTACTATTATTATGAACTTCAAACTTATGAGTATTAGTTGGCGTGTTATTAGTTAGTAATAACAAAGACTTAGTAAAGTATACTCTAAGGCCGAGGGAGGCCGTTATTGCCTATATTGTCAGGTTAAATGAGTATACTATATTACACCTTAGATATGGAACTATTTTACATCAATAAAAATGTTTAAAAAAATTAAAATATGGCAATGTTTATGGTATGATTTTATTAATTAAATTCGTTAATGTAGGAGTGTGAAGAATGCCTTAATATATCTATCTAATTTATGAAGGCAATTTACTTGACAAAAAGCAGGGGGTTTTGACAAACTTTTTGCCAAAAGGCTTACGTTTTATTTGAGCACATAAAAAGTCCCATAACAGTAACACAGGAAAATAACAAATCAACCTGAAAATGGACAGTGGACATATATAAAGACAGACGATTTCCGTATCCATTTCAAAATTTCCTTTAGGGGAACTTTTTTGTCAGAAGGAAGAGAGAATTTATTACTAGATAGTTATAGATTCGGGAAAACAATATGTGATTATTATTTTATTCAGGCTGTTAAACTTGGAAATTCTTCTTGAATGTTAAAAAGCCAGTTCCGTGGCTGTAGTACACACAAAGCGCATATTTACATAGCTTAAATTAATTTAATTTCGTAGAAGCTGGACTTGGGTAAAGTCCGGCTTTTTTAATAAATGTAATAAAATCATAATGATCATTTTATATAATCACAATTGTAACGTTGTTAGTAATCACAATCATCTTAATTATCATGTTATATAGAGTAATGTAGTCTCAGAATTGAGTATTCAAAATCCTTTCAGAAGTTTTCTGTTTAATTATTGTAAGATTTTTTTTGACTAATAGTCGTTGTATATGAGAGTAATATCTACTCGTCACTGATACAAACGAATTTGCTATAATTATAGAAATAACACAAACACATGAAGTATGAAATGCAAATTAAAGAAATAACGGCAGACAGACAGACGAATGATAGGAGAGAATGGAAGAGAAAAACATGTTATGTCGACCCCAATTTGATTAGAATAAGGGCTGGTAAATAATGATGACAATTTTATTCTTGCACTTCTTATCTTTTCTATAATGGACGCAAATTTCAGACTTACCTTTATAAATAAACCAATGAATATCAATCCGCAAATCGTTTCCCTTTCGGTATTTAAGTTACAGACTGGAACATATTTATCTTAAGTAATTATATATTAGTCTTTTTCAGTCATATTTTGATCTATTTATTTTACCAAAATTTATTAATAGATTAAATAGTTAAATTTATATAAACTTTTTCTTTTTCTCTATATGACCCGTACTCTCTTTCTTCTTCAATTCTTGTCCTTTTCCTTCTAATATTCAAAGGTTGACTGGAAGAGATCCCTTTTAGAGATAAGTCCGCCTTTATACATGTGCTTTTTTCGTTTTTTTTTCTCTTATGTATAAAAAGTAGAAAATAAAAAACTACGATGGGATAGTAACAGCCTGCTAGAAAACTAAACGTGTAGTATTCACTATTTTAGTTTCATTTACACCTTTAAAGTTCCAATCTACACAGGATCGCTGATAATTTTTTTATAGCTATCGATATTGCATCGGTAAGTTTAACGATCCATTCCTTGTTATTGCATATTACATATCACATCGTTTCTTTCATCTATGTGGTTCCTTATATCATGCTAAACAATGTTAAGCGATACAATATCCTGTTTAGTCAATAGCGTATTAAACTAGGTATTATAAAATATCAGGCAGTCGTTAACGTTAACATCATGTGGGAGATGCATCGTATATGTTTATGAGCTGTTCATAACAAATTTTGTGTTTATGTTCAGATAGTAAGCGTACAAAGTGAGTTTTATAGTTCTTTACAGTTTATAAGCTAATAATACAATGAACTTGTCGTTCTAGAATTTAATAATCCTACACTTGTTGATTCTACCTTTACTACATTACTATAATTTGAAATTCTTTAATAGTTTTTGACAAATTTCTGGTAACGTTGTTCATAGTTAATTTAAAACTATTTAGAATATATAATTATATTTTAAGAGTAAAAAATAAAGTAACGGCCTGTTACTATCCCACTGCTGGGCATAGGCCTCCTCTCTCCGTTTTCGGACAGAAGGATTGGAGCTAAGACCTACCACGCTGCTCCAATGCGGATTGGTAGCTTAAACAAATCCCTTGAATTCTCTAGAGATCTAGAAATATGCAGGTTTCCTCAAGATGTTTTCTTTTACCGAAAAGCGTGTTATAAATTAAAATTATCAATTAGACAAAAGTTTTAATAGAAAAACTAATTGGTGCATGCCCGGAGTTGCTCGCTGCTCACTTGTGTTGGGCTATCACAGCTTAATTATATTTGATGTTGATAATAATTATATTTGTTGTGACTAAAATTTTATTTCATAAAATTAATAACAATATATATATTTTTTTAATTATTTAATGAAAATGATTAAGTTCTGAAAGTATTTAGTAAATGATCTGACATGTTTTATCAATGAATATTTTGGAAGACTATCGTATTTGTTTAAAAATTATTATTATTATTTATTTCTTAACTATGGTGTCGTAAAAGACAACTAAGGTTAATTGACATTGACCCACAGTGAGGTATCCGGTTGAGTGAAATAGACCACCCTCTTTCTTATCGAGGTGTCGAAAAATACGACTAAGGTAAGTTAATGGCAGGCGGCTGGTCGTAAAATTCCTAGCCAAATCACATCGCAACATGGTTAAAACATGTTGTGCCGACCCACTTAGAGTGGAATTAGGGCAGGAGGATAATGACTACTGTACTTGTGTGTATACTATTGACGTAAGTTGTTGGACTTAGTATGCGCTTAGAAATTTAAAGTCACAATAAGGAATAAGGAATTATAACGGTTATTAATTTTCTATAAAAACTTTTACAAGGCGTTAAAACCAATTTCAACACACGTTCTCATAATCAAGTAAGCACAACATAAACTGCGCGAACAAAGTTGCTTTTGTTTCGTTTACTTCCGTGCAAACAGTAAGTAATGTTAAAGCTTCAGCGAAACCCGTTATGAACTATACTTTCACAAGAAAAAAGAAAAACTGCCATATATTGCAAAACAAAGTTAACTAACGGTAACTTTTAAATTTATGTTGACTATATAACTTGGTCATTTCGCATTATTCTTTTAAAGTATTCTTTCTAGCAAATAAATATTTCTGAGGTGTCGTAAAAGGCGACTTACCTTACGGTAAGGTGACGCGCCGTGAGGTGTCCGGCTGAGTAGAATAGACCATCTTAATTTCTTACCGACTTGTCGTGAAAGGCAACTAAGGTAAGTTGACGTCAGGCAGGCGGCTGGTCGTAAAATAACTAGCTGAAACTTGTAACAAAATATTTACTACATGTTGTGCCGACTGCACCTAGAGGGTGATAAAAGCAGGAGGAATGATGGTGAAATGAATATTCCAAAAATTGTTTTTTTTTAGTTCTGTTACATACTCATACGCAAATAGCTCTTAAATAGTTTCCAACAGAAAGTCATTTTCTGTAAACCAGCTCAAAGCTTCACAAAGTTTTCTTTGTGAAGCTTTGAAGAGAACATATGCATGGAAATTTATGAGAGGGGCATAACTTGTCAATCAGTTTTGAGTAGGGTGTCGGATTTAAGCTTTATATCCCTATTTCAAATGATAGAGGCTTCATCCAGCTATCTATTTGATCAATTATGTTTCTTCTGTACTAAAAGTCATGATTTCCTATAGCTATAAATCTCAGTTAATATAATTAATATCTAAGAACAATAATTTATAGCCACCTGTTCTTACTTAACTGGTTCGAATAGTTGGCCTATAACGAATGAAACGAATGAATGAATGAAATATTAAGCAGATCTAAACATATAATATTTAAGTCAATAATATCTATTTATTTCAGACATACAGCCATTAATATTTTAACTAAGACTCTTACTAAAATATTAATAATTACTTCAATAAATACGAATACATGTTATATCAACCAAAGTCGCAATTGTTCGATGTGATTAACTAACTAGCATTTCTTATAAGCTTAAAGGAATCTTACGGCATATAACTGATTAAGCAAAAGTTAAAAAATATTTTCTCTATTAATGTCTATGAAAAGATTCATAAACTATTTAATATTAACAACATGACTCATAAAAAAAGAATTTGCTGCCAAGAATTTTAGATGTTTATCCTATCCTACTTAATATTATAATCCGCTAAACCAATATCGATAAAATTTAACACAATTATTCCTTATACACCGGAATAACATATAGGCTATAGAAATCCTGTTAATTCTACAGTAATAGGATGGCATTGAAAATCGCCATCTGTTATCAACCTATCACGCGAAAACAGTTCACGCGAACGAAGTCGTGGGTAAAAGCTATGCGTTCATAAACTGTAGTCCATATTTCTATTCTGGATCACGTTTAGAAGCCTCCCTAGAGTCTTCAATGGACTGACAACAATGGAAGTTCAGTGTCATTGAGAAACTGTAAGTATAATACCAACAATAGGATGAATGAAGGAACAAAATCCTTGTTGCCAATTAATTTGCTTATTCATCGTTAGGAGTGAAAATGACTTTACGCCTTTGGCGAAAGGAAAGCGGTAATTGCACTGGATGTATTTCCTAGGCAAAGGACTTAGGAAAACTCTTTCGATACAAATTGAGTTCTTTTTATGGCGTGACTGAATGGTGGGATATGAAGGAAGCTTAAAAAAATTTTCATTTTTACTCGTATTCGTATTCAACCATTGATGAATGTATTTGTTGGGGGTAATACAATTTGTAATCTTTGCTTTTTATATCCTGTTATTTTTCAACTTACTTTTCACATGTCATATACTTTTACTGGCTTGCTCGTTATGTTGTGTGGGAATGAATGAAACATGTATGAATTTAATTAAATAAATTCAATGTTGCTATTACAATGTTTAGAAGTTAAGAATATTTCATATATATTCGTTAAATATAAAGTACCTGGGTGACCGAGCCTTGTTCAGTATTTTTTTTTAAATATGAAAAAAAATGAAAAAATAATTCTGTAGGTGGGGCTCTATCCGGGGTATTTTTACTTCTTTAATTTAATCTACCCGTTCTTTACTGAGCTATTACAACTTTACAATATATCCTCCTGCCCTTATCCCACTCTAAGTGGGCACAACATGTTATAAACATGCTGTAACATGATTTACCTGCATTTTTACGACTGGGCGCCTGCCTGACTTCAACTTGCCTTAGTCGTATATTACGACACCTCAGTAAGAAGGAGTGTGGTCTATTCTACTAAACCGGATACCACACGGCTACTATTACAACTATACAAATGATATCTAAAATATCCTATATATTTTTTCGGTGCCCGAAAACAGGAACGAAACGACTTTTTTTTAATGAAATCTGGCTAGATCGAGAGAATGTATGAAAACGGTTTTGCTTCCTACACTTTTCATAGATTTTCTTATTTCATAGATTTTCTTAACAAACGCGAACTATATCAGAATGATTCTATCATAACTTTTGTAATTTAGGATGGTAATATTTTATATATCTCATAACTTTTGTGTTTTTTTTTTATAGATATAGCTTGTATATTTGCGATATAAAAAAAAATGAAAAAAAAAATTGAGAAATATATAATTACTTCACTAAATTCCAGTATATCACGATCGTGTGGGCTATAACTACAAGTTATTTGGCGGTCCAGACTGGTAGTAGACGCTTCCTTTCCGGCTCAGAGCCAATAAATCACGCAGCTCGGTACAACGGGAATCTCCGATACGCCTGACTCATACGCCAGATTTCACCACAACGAAAATAGTGTAAAATTTGTGTTATATTCGAATTCACTTTGCCACTGACTTTTATCTACCTGCGGCAAACTTCAGTCAACTTATTAACTATACAATAATGAAATACTGTCATCGTCACATCATACTATATATGCATATTTATGTATGCTACAATAAAAGTACCTATAACTTTCTTAGCCCATTCGAGAATTTTTAAAAGAGACACCAAATAAAACAAAAATAAAACACTCTTCTTGTCTTTATTTATCGCTATGTTATTTGGAAACATTTAAAGTAAAATCGGACTTTCGATCGAAAAAAATATTAATTAAGGTTTTATTTTTAAACTGATTCCCACCGAGAGACAATATTTAAAAAAATAATAATAAGTTGGTTCTTCGAGTTTAAATGTATTTATGTATTTTAGTTTTTATTTAAGGATTACATATGTATATACTGAGCAATTGTTTGTGATTCATAAGTTATTTATTATGGGGACGGAAAACTGTGTGTAATTGTCCCATTTATTTACTTACAGTGACTACCAAATTTTTCGATTATTAAAGTGATCAGTTATCAGTGGTTTGATTTTATAGCTCATCATCTTCCTGCCCTTATCCAGCTCTAAGTGAGGTCGGCACAGCATGTTATGAACATGTTGTCACATGATTTGACTACGTATTTTACGACCGGCCGCCTGCCTGACTTCAACTTACCTTAGTCGTATTTTACGACACCTCGGTAAGAAAGAGGGTGTTCTATTCTACTCAGCCGGATATCACACGGCGGATTAGATTTATACTATTAAAAACTCACTTTTAATGATTTTGTATCATTCGCCTTAGACGGCTTACTAGAGCTTCTACTTACTTAACTTTGATTTACCTACTCGCGTAAACAATGTATTAGTTTAGAGAATCATTTATCGTTTAAATTGTATCATTTATATCAGGTATTTTTGGAAAACCACGTATAGGCATTGCATTAAAAAATATTAACATTCAGTATTAGTATATTCGTAATATTTTTTCACTTGTTTAAAGACAATTGCAAGAAACTCCCCGAGATTTGTTTTCAATCCTAGAATTAATATTATTGTATATTCCTTGTCATATCTGCATTTTGAATTTTATAAATCTCATTTATTAGCATACCCATAGCTTTTACCCGCAACATCGTTTGCTTGAACTGTTGTCGCGTGATAGGTGGATAATAGATGGTGCTTTTCAATGTCATCCCAATTCTGTAGCATTAACAAATTTCTATAGCCTTTATGTTAATCTGGTTTATAAGGAATAATTGTGCCAAATTTCTTCGATATTGGAACAGAGGATTCGCCGTGAAAGAGTAACAAACATACATGCCACAAACTTTTGCATTTCTAATATTAGTAAGATAGGATTAAAAGGATAGGATGTAACAAGTCATCTCTCTGAAGTACCGGAGTGATCGTCTATACAACTCTTCAAAACATTGACATTAGGAAACTCCTAAGAACAGCCTCTCGTCGACGTCGGAGATAAATGCCACCCTTCGCTTACTTTGAGCACGACAAAGGAAAAGTTTTCAACACTAGCGACTGAAAAATATTACCCATCTTAAGTTTAATCTCTTGAAAACGCGCCGTAGGAAACATTTGTAAGTAGAATTGTACTATTAAACAACGAAAATGTTTGTGGAGGATGGAGTTATTGGTATAATAAAAATGTGCAAAAGTAAAAAGTAGGGGGAATTTTTAAACTTACTATAACAGTTGTTTTCATTTGCGGATCATGTTATATAAAATAAATAACGCCGAGTGGTATCCGGCTGAATAGAATAGTACCACCCTCTTTTCTTATCGAGGTGTCGTAAAATACGACTAAGATAAGTTGACATCAGGCAGGCCGCCGGTCGTAAAATACGTAGCCAAATCATGTGTTTATAACATGTTGTGCCAACCTACTTAGAGTGGGACAAGGGCAGGAAGATGATGTTATATAAAATAAATAGCGGTATTTAAGAAAAATAGTCATCTTTTCTATACAAGATATGCTTTTTCTTAATAAACGTATTGAAACTAGTAATAAAAAGGGTTTATATAACACTAGCTGTGCCAGCAGTTTCGCCCGCATGGAATTCGGTGTGTCACAATTTTTTCCGGATTGAAATCTTTAACATAAAAGAAGTTATCATGAGTTTTATAATTAATAAGAGATTTTGAATAATTTTCACCTTTTTGCTAGCGCACGCAAGGAAAGCTTTAAATTTTGTCGTTTTTGTTATTGCTGCTCCTACGTTATATAGTATATAGCCTTCCTCGACAAATTCCATAGCAATATCAAAAATAGGAAAGTCAGTTTTTCTGTTGGTTTCGTCATTGGTCATTGCCATTGCAACTTAACTTTACTTAGCTAAATTCTAGTAGCATATTATGGGAAGCAGCTTTAACAATGCAAAAATCCTGGGAATCAATGTTGGTTGTTACGAACCCGCATATAAAGTGTGATTAACCTTAGCAAATTAAGATATAAATAAAAATATTAAGAATTGAGTAACCCATTAGTGCTTTGTCTGTATTCAACGGGACGGAAGTAAAGCAATAATGCAATGTCTTAAAGCATCGGTCCGTACTATCTCTGTAACGAGGGAAATGTATTTTTAAGTCGACGCCGTCGCGTCTTCGTAAAGTTCGCTCAATTAAGTGCAAATCTCATGACGCACTATAGAATTTAATTAATAAGCTAAGTGCTTGTAAGTACGAAGTATTTTCTCAAGCGAAAAAAGTGCAGGAATGAGTACTATCCTACTATAAAATAACTTTCCAATATCTTACAAAAGAGAATGGTGATGAAAGATGAGTCTGCCGTTTTATTGAACAAGAACCTATTTATATATTAGTGGTGCCCGCTATTTCGCGACAACGTCATTGTTATAATACCCTCAACTATTTACTGTATTTATTTTTTACTTTACTGTATTTATATTTATTATATCTTCCTAACGGGATTTTTAAGTCAGTATATAAGCTTCAATGTACCAAATTTCATTTTTATTGCTCTGCCGGAAAAGCCGTGAAAATATAACGGAATGAGAAACAGACTTTCGCATTGATAATATTATTATGGATATTTTTATTTATTTTATTTAGGAAACAGAATAAATTGAAAGCTCTTCTCAAGTTACAAGTATCCCTTTTGTCGCGATATAATTTTTTTTTATATACTGGACTATTGTCTTTTATTTATATCTAACCTTACAGAGTGTTCAAGAAGTTAATATTTGCACAAAATGATAAGATAAGATAACTGTTTGTTATTAAGCTAAATTAATTACAACACTGAAATCATAAGGACTACATATTATAATTTATCTGCATTCGTGAATGTTAATTAAGTTGGAGGCAAATACAGACTGTCAAAGAGCAAATAGATTTAATTAATACAGAACAACCGTGTCTTACAGTTAACAGGGTCTTGTCGTTGGCAAATAAGGAAAGGCTTCGGGGTTATTTAACAGGAAGTCCATAGTACGTGATTTGGTGTATGCTAACTACCATATAAGTATTTTAGAACATTGTCTTTTGTGACCTCTAAGTTGTTGTAAACATGTGGTTAGAACCGACTAGTTGTAAATCTATCATTATATGACGCTGCTGGTTGGCAATTAATCCTATTAATATTATAAATGCGAAACTTTAGGACTATGGATGTATATTTGTTGCTTTTTCACGGCGAATCTGCTGAACCAATATTTATTTATTTACAAGGCACAATTATTCCTTATACACCGGAATAACATATAGGCTATAGAAATCCTGTTAATTCTACAGGAATAGGATGACATTGAAAAGCGCCATCTATTATCGACCTATCACACGACAACAGTCCACGCGAACGAAGTCGAGTGTAAAAGCTAGTTTATGAATAAAAGTCTTGAATAGATTTAAAATGTAATTTTAAGTCCAATAAATAGGGATATTTTGCATTGCGTAATATAGTATTTTGATAACCGTAAAAATGGTTCAAATGGGTTAACCTCAAAAGCTCAAAAGATATGCCGTCGCGGACTTTTATTTAGAACTTTTAAAGGGGAACAATTTTGAGAAACATGATTTTTGAATAACTTTCACCGTTTACTTAGCGCACGCAAGAAAAGCTTTGCCGTTTTCGTATTTTAATTTCTGCTCCTCTCCTATTCATCTTAGCATAATGTTATATAGCCTATAGCCTTCCTCAATAAGTGGACTATCTTACAGTCAAAGAATTTTTCAAATCGGTCCAGTAGTTCCTGTGATTAGCGCGTTCAATCAATCAAACAAACAAACTCTTCAGCTTTATATATTAGTATAGATTTATGAAAAGAATACGTAGATATGTTGTGTATTTGTGTTCTGTATGGTCGCTAATTATAAGCTATTTTCGTTCAGACAGGTAGCAGACAGACCTAACCGGCTTCGAGCCAATAAATCACGCAGTTTCGGCTGTTCGATACGCTAGATTCGTGTGCCAACTTCTATCTTTTTAAAAGGATTTATAAACTCTAACAGAACGCATTTAAAATCAGCACTCCTTAATATAAAGTTCAAAATTGTTAGGAAAATAGTTTATACCACAAAATGTAGATATCACCATGTTACGATATTGTATAGATTCTATTGTATGCATAATAACAGAAAATTCGTACGCTGTGTGGTATCCGGCTGAATAGAATAGTACGACCCTCATTTCTTAACGAGGTGTCGTAAAATGCGACTAAAGTAAGTTGACTTCAGGCGGGCGACCGGTCGTAAAATACGTAGCCAAATCTTATGACTACATGTTTTACTTATGACTACATTTTTAACATATTGTTCTGACCCCACTTAGAGTGGGATAAGGACAGAAGGGTGATGAGTATGATGAATAACATGAAAATTCGTACCAATCGTGTCTTCTGTAATCATCCTCCTGCCCTTATCCTACTCTAAGTGGGGTCGGCACAACAAGTTATAATAATGTTGTCACATGATTTGGTTTGGTATTTTATGACCGGCCGCCTGCCTAAAGTCAACTTACCTTTTAGTCGCCTTTTACGACATCTCATTAAGAAAGAGGGTCTACGCCGGATACTACACGGCGCGGCGGGCCAACTTACTTCAGTCGCCTTTTACGACACCCCGGTAAGAAATGAGGGTGGATAAAATAAAAAAAATCTGTCTTCCGTATACTATTCTAATAGCATAACAGTCAGTTAAGATGATTTTTTTCAAACTAATACTGGACGGATCGACATTCTAAAGGTTTTAATTTTGAATTGCATTCTATTACATTTTTTTAACTGTTTAGACACAAAAATTACCAACTTAATCTAAGTTTCAAAGAAATAAGTAAGTTTCATTACCTTGGTGTTGGTATTGCAATTAATTTTGAAAACTGAAATTAAGTCTTTAAGAAATATGTACAGCAATTTCGAAGGCAGTGACATTAACAAACTTCGAAGTACAGGCTCTTGTTTTAGATAAACGGGCACCCTTTGCTTGCTTCGAACTTGACAACGCAAAGTTTTCAACTGGAGCGACGTAAAAATATTACCCGCCTTAAGTTAAATGTCTTGAAAATTTATCATAAAAAATGTTATAAAGTGTTGCGATATGAACGTTATAGTGTTTTTAAAATAGCAAAAATTATAGAAACCTTAAATAACGGCAATGATAGTTAATCAAGGCAGGCAATCTCAAACTATTACTACTTTCAATATAGACATAATGATTTATAGTATTTATAGTTACTTTTCGGAGATCCATAATACAAAAGTAGGAAATAATAAAATTAATTTGCTATAATCCGCGATAATATAAATAACGCTGAATGTAGAGTGGACTATCCATTTTCATACCCGATATATGCTGGATTCGTATAAACACGTGCCCAAACCTCCACCACAATGCACAAGCATTTCACTCGTTCGCTATCAATAACTCGACAATCGTTTCGCCCCGTAACCGAAGAACTATCAGGAGACAGACTCCAGGACAAAATTGCAAAGCGACGTATAGTAATTAGTTCAACCCCCACCATTTATTTTGGCTCCAAATGCGTGTAACATGCTTCTCTTCAAGCTGTTTGGAATCAAAAGCTTTTACATATGGTGTACAGTACAAGCTTAAATAAATTTAACAAAACGCACGACGCGCTGCATCGTTAGCAAAACTCACTCAATCACCATCTATAAACTTTTGTTATGAGATCAGCGTTGAAGTTCTAATTTCTAAATTTAATCTAAAGATATAATTTCTTACAGTTATAACGTTTCTTTATTAGTAAGGTGTTAGTAGTATTGGGTTTTCAAAAAAAATCCGTATAGAAGCTTCATTTATATTTGTAAAAGCTTTTTTCATTGGGGGTTTTCCAGTGTTTCGTGACTTTAACATTTGATAAGTATTTAAAGCTATGTATGTAGATTCAGCGTAAAACGCTAACTCGAAAATATCTACCGAAACCGTAATAAATTTTATGATCAAAAAGTTGTTGAATATAAAACCATAATTTATTCTTGCTTTATATTCAACAATTCTTGAAATACTTCTTCTATAAAAGGAATAATTACTTTTATTCCGTAAGTAAAAAAAGTATTCCAACTAAGTAAACGCAACGTTTAATTCACAATCACACTGACTAGTAATTTTAAACTCCACTCTGTAATTTATGAATTCCAAAAAAACTATCTGTGGTTATGGATAATTTTCCTTTTGAGGTTGAAGTCGATTCATTTTCAAAATGTGATACATGTGTGTAACGTAGTTTGTAATATAATGAGAAACTGGCTTAATTGAAAAGCTAAAATACTTATACACAGACGTATATGAAAGCACTGGGTCTTTAACAAGCCGTTTATATTCCTGACTCTATTACTAAATAAAAAAGGAAAATAAATTGAATTTTGTCTTTATACTGCGATTCTTACAAATAAACTTTCAAACCAAAGCTTTTGTGGGTCAATTAATCAATCGACAACTCTTTTCATTACTAGCAATAGTGTTCAAATAAGACAGGTATACAAATTTAACAGAGAGAATTAAACAAGATTCAAGTCTTATAAAATCATAGTTGTTTGTTTAATAAATATGAAACTGAAAGCTGACTAAAAAGCAAAGACGATTGACCAACATCTTATAAGAGGTTTTTTTAAGAGGTTAACACTTAATTGTTGGTTCAAACGTAAGATACAGAAGGCGGTATTGCTTAAGATGGTGGTATAGTGAAAAGGATCTACATTCTGGAGTCCTTACAACCAGGATATTTGGTCTTTTCTGTGCTTATTGTCGGTGTCAAATTTTTATATTTTTAAATTGTTTGTTTTTAGAAAACATACTTATTTTATATATTATGTTTTTTAGAAAATATGTTAAAATGCAAATATGTATAAGTTTGAGAACAAATAAATAAGTGATTTCGTTTTATTGGTTAGAACTATATGTTTACAAGTATGCCTTTTTTGGAAGAATACATTTACGATACACATACACATTAATACATACACACACAGGCACAAGCACTACCCTACACACTCATATACACATACACCCTTTACCATATATGTTATGTTAAAAATTGATTTTTCTTTTGTAATAAATTTCATTAACTTTAAATTGCAAAACATACCACCAGCCCTCCACTACACGTCGCCCTAAAACGAGATCTGGCGTCATAGGTGGCACCCACACGTAAGACGTCGTTCCACGCGCTTTTTTTGTTTTTTTTCGCATTAACTGTATACTGATAGCCCTAACGGCTTCTACAGCATTACAGGGCGGGAAGGTTGAGCGCAGAAGCATCGTCAAGGTTGCGAAATGCGGAGAGACCACGACGCTAGTAGAGCTTTGGCGTTCTACTTTCTGCATTTTGCAACCTCATCGTAAAAAAGGTTAGTTATATAACAAAATTGAACACGCTTATATTTCGCATGAAATTATTCTGTTACATCATGGTCTCAGGCACGGCCCTTTTTAATAAGTTTATTACCGTGCCGCTAACGAACGGTCGCAGTCGGACGCAAATTGACAATAAATAACAAATGGCCACACGAAGCCACCCCCTTGTTTATACATCTACTTTTGCCTTTGTAATTATAGCGTTTGTGATTTATCTCCACGAATGTTCATTAGGTAGATTGCGATTGGATATTCTGCTACATCCTTTTTACATTAATCAAGTATTATGAATACTTTTTACGATTAAATCAATCATGTTGAGCGACTTTAGTTGAAGAACCTGGATGTCCGATCCATGCTCGGTAATTTTTTTTAATATATAAATAAATAATATCTGGGTGATCGGTAATTTTTTACAAAAAAAAAACTTTAAAGAAAGAAAAAATCAATTATTTAGTTGGGATCGATCCTTGGCACTCACATTTCTCGAGGCTGCCCGCTAGCCGAATAAGCTACGTCGACTTGACAGTTAATGGCGAAAATTCAATTCAATATAAATGTTAGTGTTTTTTAATGCCCAAAAATAGGGATAAAACCATATTTATTTACATAAAACCTTGCTAGATCAATTTTTCTCCCCCAAAACCTCCTACATGCTGAATTTCAGGAAAATCGTTAGAGCCGTTTCCGAGATTCGGAAAATATATATATATACAAGATTAACTCATTTAAATATTAAGATAATTCTATAATTCAAAAAATTGTTCTCTTTTATCTAAATAAATTAATCCTTTTAACGTCTTTCTCTTTCGAGGGTGGTCTATTCTACTCAGCCAGATACCACGCGGCTGGTCAATTTACCTTAGTCGCCTTTTGCGACCTCTCGGTAAGAAAGAGGGTGGTTCTACTTAACCGGGTACCGCTGGTCTTAAAATAAATTACAAAATAAGGTTAACATGTACTTTGAAAAATAAAATGAAGTAACTCGAATAACCTTACTCTTATTTCCATGTACATAAATAACATACAAAAAGTCGTTCCAAGTATCAGGGCAAAGTTTGACCGCTAAAGTGTCGCTAAATATATCAATTAGAACTCGTTAACGTGTCGCGTTTGTTTGCCATCTGTTGAACTATATTACACATAAAACATCTATTAAGGACGTTCTCAGCGTATTGCTTAATTGAGGTAATCTGTGCCATAAATTGTCTGGAAGTGGCCCAGATTTTTGTACTCAAAGTTATAATTGTGATGAGAAAGAAGGAAGAATTGATATATTCATGAATACAATATTTATTAATATACTTTATTTGTTTCTCTTTTAGTTTGTCTATATAGTAACGTAGCCATTTGCATACAAGAATAATACATTGAATTATATTATATTATAACTGTCTTATTCAAAAAAATGCACTTTATATTTATTATTTATTTTTAGATTGAAATATACTAAAAATATAAAAAATGATGTTATAATATTCAGTAAATTTTGTGTATGATATTTGTTTTATGTTCATATCTTTTTTTAGTTTTCTTCTAACCGGAAAGGCACTTCCTTTCGTTTTAGTTTTAGACTTAATATTTTTTCACTAAATCTTAGAATGAGGTAAGTTTATTTTAGGTGATGAACTACATTTGAGAACTGTACGGTTTATATTGTTAACATTATATTACTTATCATCATCTTCCTGCCCTTATCCCTAAGTGCCCTATCCTCTAAGTAGGGTCGGCACAACATGTTATGAACATGCTGTCACATGATTTCGCTGCGTTTTTACGACTGGCGGCCTGCCTGACGTCAACTTATCTCTGTCGTATTTTACGACACTTCGGTAAGAAAGAGGGTGGTCTATTCTACTAAACCGGATATCACACGGTGGGTCAACTTACCTTAGTCGCCTTTTACGACACCTCGGTAAGGAACGAGGTTGGTCTATTCTAATTGGCCGGATACCACACGGCGGGTCGACTTACCTTAATCGCCTTTTACGACACCTCGGTAAAAAATGAGGGTGGTACTATTCTATTCAGCCGGAAACCACACGGCGTAACATTTTATTAATTATATCAAAACATAATAAAAATTTATAGTTTTATTCCTTCAACTTAATAAATTTGATATTTCATAAGTAGTTAAATTCGATTATTTTAATTAATTTTTCATCTGTACTTATTATAAAACAAAGTCCCCAAAAGCTGTATGTCCATATGTGATCGATTTTCTCAAAATCTACTGATCCGATTCTTATACGGTTTTAATAAAAGATAGTGTAATTCTTTCGAAAGGTAATAGTACCTTACTGTTTTATTTAAATTGAAATATGAGAATCTTTGTGACGCACTGATTTTCACGCGGGTGCAGCCGCTGGAATGGTCAAACGTGCCATCAACCCTACACTGACGACCACGACCGCTCTATCAAGAGTGTAGCGACCATGAAAAAGAAATCAGCCGCTGGTACAGCTAGTATTATATAAATTGGAGTAATTATATAAAGAAAATTAAATTAACAAACGAATTGTCTTATCAAGTATAACTAACATGGAGCATGTAACCAATTATTCCGTTAGAGAGTTACACACTCAATTATGTTGAGTAAATGATACCTATAGTTTTACTCTCACTTAAACAATAAATACTTCAGTGTTGGTATGACATATGTAAGTTTCAATGCATTTATTTATGCAAGGTTACTAGTAATTTGGGTTACAAATTACTAGTAAACTTGTTAACCCCTTCAGCTAAGGTAAATTCTTGTGTTAGGAGTGGGTTCACGTCTGTAGTATAAAAGACGGGATTCGAACCAGTGACCTCTCGATCGCAAGTCCGTTACCCTAACCATTCCGCTACTGCCGCTTCGTACTTTTACTTATGACTTGGCACTTTACTTATTACTTTTAGCTATTACTTATTACTTGATCTAATAAATATTCCAACAAGATAATTCAACAAGTAACATAATATAATTCAACAAGTAAATATTTCAACAAGGTAACTAATTTTAAAACTTTAAATCTAAAAAGTAAGTAATATAAAGTTAACTATCTAAACTAATCTAAAGTTTTTTTAAATTGGTATCAAAAGAGCTGTACATCTCTTGTTGCTGTAGAAACAGAGTCTCCTCAAAGAGTTAGAGAGCCGAAAAGAGCTCAGAACTATTTAATTTATAACGAAGATTAATAATAATAAATGAAATAAATATATGGGACACTTACACACACGGTCGTCCGTCCCCAAAGTAAGTAACTTAATACTTGTGTTATGGGTGACAGACAACTGGTGAATATATACTTATATATTTTTTAAATACATACTTAAATACAAAGGTTACGATTAAGATATCTATAGTAATATCATAAGATTCAGTAATATCGGATCTATAATTATATACCTTTGTATACAATGAATGGTTTCTAAATTTATAATGATCATCATTATTCTCTAACCCTTATCCCAATCTAAGTGGGGTTGGCACAATATGTTTTCATCTTCCCGTCTCCCGTATTATTATTTCATCTCTGGTGCTACTTCTTTTATATGCATATCATTCTTCACACATCCATCCATATTTTTTTTCGGCCTCCCTCTAGTCACAAATCCATCCATATTTCCAAATTTATGAGGATGTGTACTTATCATACCCGCCTCTTACGTGGTATCTAGCTGAGTAGAATAGGCCACCCACATTTCTTACCCAGGTGTCGTAAAAGGCGATTAAGGTAAGATGACCCGTCGTGTGGTACCTGGCAAAGTAGAATAGACCACCCTCCTTACTAAGGTGTCTTAAAAGACGAATAAGGTAAGTTGACGTCAGGCAGGCGGCTGGTCAGTCTGGATGTATTAAAGTATTTAATCATTTATCTAAAATTATATAAGTTGATATTTACCAGTTATCTGTCACTTATAATATAAGTATTAAGCAACTTACTTTGGGGCCTGAAGACCGTGTTTGTTTGTGTGACCGCACGCTTAGTGTTAATGTGACTTAATATAAAATTAGGCTTAACTGAGTTAGATTAATCCTTATTTTAATGGCATCTATGATATCACGCTACGAACTATTACAAAACTTTTTCTCGGTCTTCCAAGTTATGGGTCTTTTTAGCACTCACGAGTTTTTTAGACGCTACGCTTTTTTGCAATTTGCTGTAAAACAATTTTTTCACGGTAGGTCACTTTAATACTAAGAGTGCGATATACATAAAAATTACATATTTTTTAATATTTATGCAAAAAAATAAGTTGAAGTATGAAGGAACAGCCGCTATCTTTAGGAGTTGTGATCAAAGACTTATTCTTTCCCGTCTCAAACAAACGATCCTGTTCTTACTTTCTTACATGACAAAGACAAAAGTTTCTCAAGGCGACGTCGGGAAATATTTCTGTTGTATAACTTTAATCTCAACTCGTCTTCCGACTTCAGACGTACTTCTAATCTTCGTAATTACACCATTCAATCATTTGGACTAAAATAAATTATTTGTCGGATCCAAACCGGGCAAGAAAATGAAATTGAGTATATTCAGTTAAGCCCTTAAACTTTAAAACTTATGTAAAGTAACTGCCTGTTACTATCCCACTGCTAGGCATAGGTCTCCTCTTCCCGTTTTTGGTGAGAAGAGTTGGAGCTAACACCCAACACGCTGCTCCAATGTGGATTGGTAGGTTACATATCCCCAGAATTCTCTAGAAATATACAATCTTCCTCTCGAAAAGTCGTCCTTTTTTCCTTCCCGAAAAGCGTGTGATAAATTGCAATTATCAATTTAAAACATAAGTTTTAACAGAAAAACTCATTGGTACCCGGGGGGTTTGAAGTCATGACCGCCTCGAAACAGACGCACGATATCACGCTGGGTTATCAGGACTTTAAAAAATCAAAAAAATATATAATGTCGCACCCATGGCTACCATCATTGAAAATAGAGTGCTTAGCGGTGTCACATTGCGAACGGCGCATGTGTGAGATGAAGACAAATGCGTGTCATGGCGCAGTTGTGAAGAATATAAAATGGAAGAAAAGCGTTGTATCAAATCAAAATAATTTTTATTCAAATAAGCTCTCAAGCACTTTTGAATCGTTCAATATGATTAATGAAGCTACAACTGGTTTGGTTTCTTGCTCTTGTAGTTCTTATATATTTGCACCATACCGTAATCTCGCTCACTAATCTAGTCTAATGTCTATATTAATGTCTAGGACTGATGCCCATGATACTGATGATTCTACAAGTATATAAAAAAATATGTATTATTTGCATAATAGCCTTACGGTAAAAAACATACGATGGTTTCGCGATTAGATGACTTCAGAACTGGCAAGAAATTTCTCCTTCATGTTGATACAGTTTATATATTGCTAGTGATACCCACCACTAACTTTGCGCCGACTTAAACATTTAAGTACCCTCTATATTGTAATATGTTTACCGTCTTCCCTTGAAAAAAACGAGTAATTTTTAGCCCTTAGATGACATCTCGGTATATAAGCTTTAATTATGCCCAATTTTATTGATATTCAACGTTTTTGTCGTTAAAGTGACACAGATAGAAAAATAAACATACAGACAAATTTTCGCATTAACAAAATTTACAATATTAGTATAACTAATTTTTCACTTAAAAAATATTATAATATAAATATAATAATAATATAAATTAATAATAATAAAAAAAAAAACAGTATTAATTACACTTTACAAAAAGTTTCTTGCGTCATATATTTTGAACTTCTTCAATTATCTCATAGCGTTTTGTTCTGTACTTGTAAATGTGTTTTATTAACTCCAATTTGTGAAACTTAGTTTAACGATAATAATGGAAGACGTGTAAATAGAAGCAAATGAAAGTATATTACTAAAACTTCTAGCTGTGAAATAAAATATATTAAATGTATTAAAATGAACATACGTCTTTTCAAAATCATCAAAGTATCATCAAAAATATAATAAATGTGTAACAATACAGCTGCATCACAAAATTTCACGTTTATTCTCGTACATGTGTCATCGAGTAAATTAAATAACTAGACAATGCTGACTTACGGGAATAACTACTACTTGCTTGTGAATTGAAAGGATGTTTATATAGGAGCCTATCATATTATGGAGGATTATATATCGCAAAAATAATGGGTATCTTATCTTAAATATTTAACTGAGTTAATCTTGTATGTATATATGTATATATATTTTCGGTATCTCGGAAACGGCTCCAAAGATTTTCCTGAAATTCAGTATGCAGGAGGTTTTGGGGGAGAAAAATCGATCTAGCTAACCTAGCTAGATCGATTTTTCTTTATTTAAAAAAATCGTTTTATCCCTGTATTTGGGCATTAAGAAAATACTTAAATTTACTTTCCATTTATTGAATATATAAAACAGTATTTTTGTTATTAAATGTCAAGTCAGCGTAGTTCATTCGAGGAATGAAAATACCTAGGATTGAGCCCCCCCTACCGTATTATTTTTTTTTGAAGTTTCTCTTTTTTATTTTGTAAAAAATTCAGTTACTAGTAATTAATTACAACTAGTTGTAATGATTATAATTCTAAAAGAGCACATTTCGACAACTAGTAGAATTGACGATTTAAAAGAAGTTTTAAATACTATATTGAATAATTTTAAATTTTACTATAAATTTATATGCTTTGATAAACCAGTTGTATTGTTGTTGACTATAGGACTTACTAATACAAAAGTTTCTTTATTAATGCTAGCAGTAAACACATACCTACATAAATACTGATAAACTTTAACAATAGAAACACTCGAACTGCTCGAGTCAATTTACCGAATAGTTCAAGATAGGTGTTATCAACCTGCCAATAGTCCTGCGAAGTGGATTAGTTAAGTTGATTATATCGAGTCCACGTATATTACGCTATATTTATCTACTATGCCACGTTGTATATTATACTACCTGTGTCAGCAGCTTTGCCTGCATGGAAATTAGTGTGACACAAATTTATAGAATTAGGCGTTCCTTTGCGGAGATCCATAATAAAAAGCCTGTATCCATAATACAAAGCCAAAAAACCTTTGCCACAAATTTTTACCGAATTGTAGTTTTTGATTATAAAATAGTTATCGTGAGTTAATTATAAGATATTCTTGAACAACTTTCCTGCGCAAGCAAGGAATAATTTAAATTTGACCGTTTTCACAATATATTTTATTGCTGCTCCTCTCCTTTTTATCTTAGTGTGATGTTATATATCCTTGTAGATGTCTATGTAAAGTGTCCTAAGTAAAGTGGTACATAAAGGTCACGACCCTCAGCATTGAGAATTACGACGCCAGGAGGAGGCGTCTATAGCCTTCCGCGATAAATGGACTATCTAACACTCGACTAAATTTCAAATCGGTCCAGTAGTTTCTGAGATTAGCGCGTACAAACAACCAAACAAATTCTTCAGCTTTATATATTAGTATAGATGTTATGGACTAGGTGCCTCATATTTTTGTTCTGATATAATAACTGTAATTAGTGAAATTCATTATGTTTTATAAAACAGAAATACTTACCTTCTTGTTGACTCACTACTAATATTATACATGCGAAAATACGCAATGGATCGTTATTGTTTTTGGAGATTGTCATAGTTTTTGTAGATCATATGCAATACAAATCTTTTTAAGTCCATCTCTATCAGTACTTTATTAATTAATCCTTGAGACATTAACAATTAATATCACTACGTGTTCATTGCTAATTTTAATATTTGTTCCTATTGACGTACTATATTGTACCCATCAATCTTAAACTTTTATTCACAACGTTATGTGATAGGTGAGAAAGCGAACTTTCATTTTTAAGTACGCACACAAAGCTTTAACTAATTATCTGAATTTATCTCTACACTCGATGTTCCAAGTCGAGGTCCGGTCTTCCAGAGAAAGGCGTTGATCTCATTAATCTTCGGACCCTACGGTCTGATTTCGGCGAAGCGCCTGCGCTATTTCATTCCCCAGGTGGCAATAGTAAAGGGAGCTTTGAACTTTTGTTGATTTTTGGCAGCAGGCAAAACATAATTATATAATTCAACATGAAATGTACAAAAAAATATACTATGACTTGGTATCTGACCAAAATGTTAATAATGCGTTATATCTTACTGAGTTAGACAAGCGCAACCTTGCGTTAATATTTTCTTTTTTTTAGGTGTAATATTACACCTAATGATAACTATAATGCTCAATCTTATTATGTACTAGATATACCATTTTAATGACTGGATTAGTACAGATTTGTTGCTTTTTAGCGAACTACCAATTAAGTTCGACTATTAATAGAATTTGATCACATCTCTTATATTTTTCATTCCAACTAATCCTCTACAATTTTTACCAAGGTCAGCTATACGTCGTGTATCAAAAAGAGAACGAGGTAATATGTAATAGTTTATTAAAATAATTTTACGTTGTAGTGATATAGGACTCGGCGTTCATTGATAATATTATTTTATTCAAACTAATCTATAGTTTTATTTACATGTTGTAACCATTAAAGCAACCATGCGAAAGCATACAACATATTTCAAAAGGATATTTTGTTTCTGAATATAATTTAAAATTTAAAGAACAAAGTAAAATATTACGCATGCTTGAAAGTCGTAACATTTTTCTGTTTCACCCCGATAATTTACCCTATCCCCATCTGTGTGTTTGGAATGCTTTGATAATTTGTACGATGCATTTGTAAAGTATCCATAACTTTTCTGTTTGAACCATTCGAGTTGGTACTAAAGAATGATATAATGTGAATAAAGAATTTTAATGACAATATCTATATTATATAACTTATTAACTACCTAATAATGAAAATATTTAAAGCTTAAAAAAACTGTTTTAACCAAAACAAGAATTGATTAGATATGTTTCAAAGAAACAAAAGGTTACTCGTTTAACGCAGGTCATCAGTATGTACAGCATGTTCGGATTTTGCGCTAGTCCATTTATGCGGTTGATAATGACATGATAATAATCTGACGTTTTAACGAACGAACGATTTCAATAACAATTAATAAAATCTCAATTGGATTTTTTTGTTTATAAGAATAAGAATGGCTTTATTTAAATAAATGAGTATAAATAAATAAAGATAAATTTAACACGAGTATAATGGTCATGTATTAATTAATGAATAAACAACCGTACACTACGGTGTCCGTTACGATGAGCCGGTATAAGACCACTCTATAGTATTTCCAATCATATATTTAACTTTGACATAACACGCTTATAAAGTTTCATAATTTTTGCATTAAAACCACATTGAAGATATGTAATGCTTTATGGGCACTTTATTTTTTAAAGATAGTGACGTTATGTATCACCGTATTTGTATGTATTTGTGGAGCCGAGGGAATTGAGTAGAATGATTTAAATTTTAGTCCTACTATTTCGTCGCGATTGACACAAAATGTCCGTTGTTTAATTTGTGAAGGATATATTCTATGAATTAAGAAGGTATTATTAATAATAAATACTTTTTCATTGTTATAAAAAAGTTTTTTTAAGTAATGCAATAAATGTAAGTACAATTTATTTTAAAAAATAATATAGACATGCATGTTTATTTCTATAATACAATACAAAACTTAGAGTAAAAAGAGATTATCAATATGATAAATCGATAACTTCTATGTAAATAAAATCGATTATTATTAGAAATGCAATTTAGCATCTCTACTACTAGCTGTCAAACTTTAAATAAATGATTGAACGATAATAGACTCAAATACCAGTAAAAAACCGCATTTTTTGCTCCGTCTTTCATGTATTAAACCTTGAAATTACATAAGCTAGCAAAAAAATTTTTTTAAATTATAAATGTATGTTAATTTCCAACTTTAACCACGACTAAAAATGTTTTAATAACACACTATATTAAAAGACACTAAACTACATTACAATGAACTTAGGCTAGTGGGTAATTAGAGCACATATGTTATTGTATCATGCATGTTAACAAAATTCTTTATTACATTCTCATGACTAATTATCACTTAAGTAACCTACATATTCGCCTGTACATTGTATCTATTAAAGACAAATAAAGTTGCATTATAAAGAACACTCCTAATGAGTCACTATAAACTTTCACTTAAAAGCATTGAGTTTCACTTGAACATGACATTTTTATTGAAACATCGATAGTGAGCATTTGTAAAATACGTAAATAAGATTTTAGCTTTACGTTACGGAAATTTAATTTTTTAAACATACTGTATATCTGCTATTCCCGATAGTGTTCATTATTTTATTGTTGTAAAGTCATTTTGTATGTTCGGGTGTATTAAATTAGTTTAATAAAATTCCCCACATATAACTGTTATGTTATAAGTCAGACAAACGTTTTGAAACATGGGAACACTTTATATAGTTCTATCGTTATGTGTTTTGCAAGTGCATTCAATGGCGCTCCAGGGGCCAGTTTTAACAAGATACCAACCGTGTGGACTTGGTGTGATCTATTTTGACAAAATAACGGATATACTGTGGCGTGCGGAAGTAAATCTAGAGTCGTATCAAAACTTGCCGCAAGTGAAGATAGAAATTAACTTTGAAAAAGAAATGAAGCTTTATGGGGTAAATGCGCAATTTCTTTATAAATGAAAAAGTACATAATATTTATTAAATACTAACATAACCAGCCCACTTCATTGGGCTTAATTTAAAGATATTTAAGCTCAAAAAAATTATCCGACCGCCACCAAACTTTATAGGATTATCCGCTAAGTCAGTCTATAGATTGTCTGAAATTTTAGGTTATTAAGGTCGTAACATTAAGGTCGGTCCAGTCGTTTTTAAGTCTATAAGAGAAAGACTCATTATTCCTCTTTTATGTATAGATTCGCCATCCAATAGTCGTTGAGATTAAATAAATGTGGAACTTATAGTGCATCATTCAAAAATATCAATTCGATTATAATTTTGTGGCCATTGAAATAGCCTATACATGTATGCTTAAATAATTGTTTGAAATATGTTCATATCAAACCATTCATGAGGTTAATTTAAAGAATATATAAAAAATTTACGTAATTTATGAAACAATTTTTTAATATAATTTCTTAGTAGGACTTAAAACTCATACTTCGTAAACAAAAAGGATTAAATGCTTTAATTGTTACGTACCTGGGGTGATCGAGACTTCCTCGGTAATTTACTAAAAGAAATAAAAAATGCAATAAAAAAATAAAAAAGAAAGTACGCGCCGGATCACATGTGGTAATCGACCCTATCGATTTAGAACTTTTTTGTTCCACCCTTTACCCATTAGGCTATCACAGCTTTGCATTCGACAGCTAAAATATCATTTGGATTCAATTCTACATTTTTTCTATGGCCGAAAACAGATATAAAACGAAATTTTTTAAATGAAAACCAGCTAGATCGATTTTTTCCCCCAAAACTCCATAGATACTAAATTTCATGAAAATCGTTGGAGCCGTTACTAGATTAACATATTTAAATATTAAAGATATATAGAAACCAGCTGTAATACTTCTTCTTATTTTATCGGGTGAGGCCGTCTAGTTCTCACTAGGCAGTTCCAACAATGATAACGTGTTATAAAGAGCTCATGAAGAAGGGTCGTGAATGGATTTAAAACTAGTCGACTCATTGAAAATATAGGCGTCCAAAAAGCGTCCTGTATGACCGTAACTATCAAATAACGATTGCAAACTCACACACATATAATACACGCAAACAGCGTCTTCGCCGGCGAAGACGAGGTCCTAGTTTTCTGACGTCGTTCGGCCATGGCTTCTCGCCATACTTCCGACGCCATGACGACTAATCGTCATACTATTAGCTCTTCACTACAGGTCGCCCTAATCCTTGGTCCGACCTCACAGGAGGCACCCTTAGGACGACTTTCCCCGACGCTAGTAGAGCTTTTGCGCTCTACTCTCCGCATTTCGCAACTTCGGTGATGCTTCTGCGCTCGCCCGTCCCACCCGGTGACCCTGTAAAAGCCGTTAGGGCTAACAGCATATAGTCAATTCGAAAAAAAAAACTCGTCGGGCTCACCCGATAAATTAACACCTGACAGATTATACATTAACTATGAATACCACAATAGTCTTAGTTATAAAACTATAACTTATTTTCAGGTATCTCACAACAGTACAGTCATCATAAACAACAAATCACATAATTTCACTTTTTCACCGAGAGGCGACATTCCTGCTATATACCACATTTACATGTCGATAAATGAAAATGCAAGGACAAGCCTGCCAGTGGTGAAAGTTTTTATACTTAATGATATATTACTGTGTAACGACTTTCTTAAGGTAATTATGATTTATGTATATTTTATATGTGATATATATTATTATTTAATTTAACAGTACGTTTAAAGTTTAGTAGGTTTGTTTGCGTAAGTATGTTATGTTGCGAATGTTAACAGTCTCGGATCAATTTGGAAGTGTATAAAATGAAAATTTTGTCCATCACAGGTATTATATTTAAAATCTTGTGGTAGCTACGACTTCCTTTGCACGAAGTTAAATAAAGAAAAAATGTTTTTTCGCTGTTCCTGAAACAAAATTAGATTTTTTTTATCCTTTGTTTTCCCAAATGTAGGTATAAGCTTAATTATGCTAAATTTCGTAACTACTTGTCCTATCGGATTAGATGTAAAAGTGTAAGAGACAGACGTAAACAGACAAAAGCGTGTGATAAATTTCAATAAACAAATTTACAAAATTATCAAATAGACACATAGAAAATTAAAAACCCATTGTTGCCTGCCCTACACGGTATCGCCGCTGGGCTATCACAGCTTATTGTAACACTTATTGTAACGCTTAATTTATCATAGCTTTTTATACCGAAATAATCCTTTTTACAATGACAGAACTAATATAATCAATCATGTAATTTTTGTAGGCCGCCGATACAATATCCTCTTTTGATGTTAAACCTGATGATAAGCACAGCCGTCACATATGCGGTAGAAGAAATTTACATCATTCCGAAGTAAATTTAATGCGAACAGACGCTGAACCCGGCGATTGGCCGTGGCATGTGGCCATCCTGATTAAAAAACCTTTTTCAGACCTGGCGCAATATCAGTGCGGAGGAAATGTAATATCTAGGACAGCTATTCTAACCGGTATGAGCGTTTTCCTTCACTGTTCAATTATTTCCTTATTCGACGGCATCTCTTCCTGTTCTACTATCTCTCGAAGCGATTTTTATTTCAGATATCTAAAAACTCTTATATAGCGATGATAAAACATTTACATGTAAAATCTTTTGTCCATCGTGTAGTCGAATTAGAATATCGATGAAATTCTTTGTATTATCTACCTGCCTATATATTTCCAAAAAACGGATTAGGAAGTGATAACGTTTTCTTTTTCTGAAGAACAACACAATAGCCTGTGTTACCTCCGCATCTGACATTAATTAAAGTAATTTCTACATAAATAATAAGTAGAATAGAACATCCTCATTTCTGAGTAGAATAGAATACTCTCATTTCTTACCGAGATGTCGTAAAAGGCTACTAGGTAAGTTCGTCAGGCGGCCGGTCGTAATATACTAGTCCAAAACATGTAACATGTTGGCAGGATAATGATGATAAATAATATAAATAAAAATATATGTGGGACAAATACTCATAAGTTTGTTCGTCCTTTATTCGTAAGTAACTTAATACTTATGTTATGGATGTCAGAGAACTTGTAAATATATACATATTTTTTTTTAATAAATACTTAGGTATATACACACCTAGATTAAAAAAAACCACCAAAGTATCTTTTTTAGAAAATGTTAGCCACTGCCACGTGCGACTACGCATCAGTTGTATATAAAAAAATTTAAATAATTCTGTTCAGCAATACCTTCACAATATATTATTTTCTTTGTATATTAACTGAAGTTGTTTTCTTATTTCAGCTGGCCATTGTATGTACTTAAACAACAGTTTAGTGGAAACAAGCAGATTTGTTATAGTAGCTGGAGTGACTAATCTAAAAGATCAAGTAAACCAGCCTGGAAGACAAACGCGTATCGTAAGTACAACGAGAATTACAAGAAAAAGTACAACGGACAAATATATTATAATTTATTTGTATACCCTTAAATTCATATACATATAAGTAATACATTTAATTACATAACAAATAAATACATTTAATACACAACACATTTATACACATATAAAGCTATACATATTAAACTACTTTATTTAAACTTCCTCACCTTTTTCTTTTCATCCTTTTAACCCTAAGGTAAGATAGTGTGGACAAAATCGACTATTAAGCGGTAAGGCGGTTTAAATTTCAGTCCTTTTTATTTGTTATTATTTTATAAGTTGTTTTAGCGACACTTAATTTGATTATAATTTGTAATTTTGTAATATATATTTATTAATTTTGACATTACTAATATCCTTAAAATGTGATAGCCTAACGTTGAGATCATGTCGCCCGTAGTGGTCGTCATTCAAACCCCAGGTGGGCACTTATATGTACATACTTAAATGATATTTACCAGATATCACTAACTTTCGACGACATCCACCATCATCTTCTTGCCCTTATCCCATTCTAAGTGGGGTCGGCACAATAAACATGCTGTCACATGATTTGGCTGCGTATTTTACGACACCTCGGTAAGAAAGAGGGTTGTCTATTCTACTAAACCGGATACCACACGGTGCTTCAACTTACCTTAGTCGCCTTTTACGACATCTCGGTAAGAAATGAGGGTGGTACTATTCTGTTCAGCCGGATAGCACACGGCGTTTTCGACGAGGGAAAACAATGAGTGTAAATCTGCATATCCCTGAAGAATTGGTGAAAATTATTATTCCGTATCGCAGCACGAGGTTGATCTAAATTTCAATTCCTTCTTAAAGGCAAAAGAAGACATGATTTTGCTCATTTGTAGGATAGTAACGAACCGCAACTTTACTCTACGTGAATTCAAAAATTCATGAAGAGGTTTTATTAATGTTCTTTGTATTTGAATTGCAGGCACAAAGAATAATTCTGCATCCCGGTTACAGTCTGGAATACGCTACATCAGACCTCGCTATTGTAATAGTAAATAAGCTAGTGTTCACTGAATACGTCCAACCCATTTGTGTATGGGGTCCGGTGTACGACAAAACTGCGCTTTTTGGCAAGCAGGCTGTGGTTAGTTTTCATATAAATTATACGTATAATAATGTGAACAACCATTTCAGTTCATTTAGAGTAAATAATTTACAACCTGAATACTAACCGAAAATTATTTTTCAATACCATCGCTATACCGCTTATTTGATTTATTTTTAAATTGATAAAATACTACAGTTATAATGAATATATTAGCAGATGTTCATTAGCATTAGTTTTAGGAAGTAATTTTAGGATTTTATGTAATTGTAGGATTGTATGTATTAGACCGTGATCCATATATCACCCAATCCATAGAAAAAAGTCACATTTCATATGCTTATATTTGGGATATGTAATTTTATTCTTCGGATAAGAAGATATGTCCATTTTGAATGGGCAGGTCGTAAGCGGCAATATGAAATTTAAAGACCGGAACCTTTTTGTTCTCTGATGCTAAAATAAAATAGAAATATTTCTTTAATCTTTCAACGTCAGAGAAATACTTAGTTGTTTTGCCTATAGTTTTTGGTCAATATTTCAAATAAACTTTAGGAAATTGTTGGTAAAAATAAACACACTTTATCAATAAAATTAGTATTGATAAGATGTTTAATGATTTTCAATTTATTTATTTTAATCCATGTAAATCGATATATCGTATACAATATTACAAAAATTACTTCTGACTGTGTATAATATCTGTTATTATAGACTATGGGATTTGGAACCACAGAACAAAACGTTCTATCAGAGACTTTAAGATCTAGCAACATTCTGATTCAAAATGATACTACATGTATATCCTATTCGCCAAATTTGTATACAAATTTAATTAATGAGTTCACTTTCTGTGCTGGATTCGGACCTACCTCGGGTGAGTATTTTTATTAAGTAATTATAATTATCAAGTTGCGATAGCCGGACGGTGCGACCGTATGCCTCTCTCGAGGGGGACATGGGTTCAAACCCCAGGCAGGAAACAATGAGTCATTCTCTTAAAACTTATTGGCTAATTATTATTTGTTATTCATTATACGGTTTTCGGTGAAGGAAAACATCGCGAGGAAACGTGCATATCTAGAGATTTCGCGGGATATGTTTAATCTACCAATCCGCATTGGAACAGCGTGGTAGGTTTATGCTCAAATCTTCTCCAATAAACCAAATCTCTCTAAATAAAGAGTAGTAAGAGACGGCATATGGTTAATACTTCTTGGATATTACTCCTTAAGAATTTAGTATCCTATCCTACTAGTATTATAAATGCAAAAGTTTGTGAGTATGGATGAATGTTTGTTATTTACGGCGAATCCGCTGATAATATCGATGAAATTTGGAAAAAGTTATTCCTTATAAACCGGAATAACATATAGGCTATAGAAATCCTGTTAATTCTACAGGAATAGTGACATTTAAAAGCGCCATCTATTATCAACATATCAAACGACAACAGTCCATATATAAAAATAGAGAATGATAATGATATCGCTTTAATCCTTAATATTTAAATGAGTTAATCTTGTATGCATGTAAATATATTTTTGGAATCTCGGAAACGGCTCCAAGGATTTTCCTGACATTCAGCGTGTAGGGGGTTTTGGGGGAGAAAAATCGATCTAGATAAGTTTTATTTTAAAAAAATGTCCTTTTATCCCTATTTTCGGGCTCTAAAATTTTTTTGAAATTTACATTGAATACAGTCACAATTTTTCGCTGTCAAACGTAAAGTCATGGTAGTTCATTTGGGGAATGGGCGATCTAGAGTGGTGAAAATACCTAGGATCGAGCCCCACCTGCCCTATTATTTTTTCATTTAAAAAAAAAATTACGTCATTATTTTAAACATTACCGAGCAAGGCTCATTCACCCAGGTACTATAATTTAAGCAAGTCTTAAATATCCTCTTCAGTTCACTGTTTTATTTGTGTAGGCATCAATCCACGAAATGGTGATAGCGGAGGAGGTGTGATTGTGCCCACTGAGCAGGAGGATCACAAAGTCACTTGGTTTCTTCGTGGCGTTCTGTCCAAATGCGGCCTACCGACTGGCCAAACCATCTGTGATCCAAAGTTCTACGTCATTTACACGGATGTTGGACCTCATTATGGCTGGATATATCACAACGCTGGCTTAATATTCTCTGCCAATATTGTTTCTTAAATGTACTTGTATGTTATTTAATTTTTAAAAGTTACGGTTATTACAGACTGAAATATTATCGGCGTTTTAAGCTTATGTAGGTACTTTATAAGACACTTAAATTGAGGAAATGCCTTGCTTACTAGGCTATATGGCAAGGTCACCATAAAAGTAAAGAGTGCGAGTGTGGTGTGTTACAAATATCCTGGAATACTCTATAGATAGGTATGCAATTTCCGTGTAGTATCTGGCTGAGTAGAATTGACCACTCTCATTTCTTACCGAGGTGTCGTAATAGGCGACTAAGGTAAGTTGACTCAACGTGTGGTATCCGGTTAAGTAAAATAGAACACCCTCTTTCTTACCGAGGTGTCATAAGATACGACTAAGGTAAGTTGACGTCAGGCAGGTCGTAAAATGCGTAGCTAAATCATGTGACAACATGTTTATAACATGTTATGCTGACACTACTTAGAGTGGGATAAGGGCAAAAGGATGATGAAGGACTCAATAGAAATGTAAGTTGTATTCAATATAATTTCCTTTATTGTAACGCGAGTATAAATACTATCGATATTCTATTACTAAATGAACAACAAGTCATAAATGGTATCCTTGAAATAAAAGTGCCTGTGTAAATTATTGTTAGGAGGAAAATCAGATTAAACTTTGAAGTTTTGAAGATAAACGTTGTAATATCACGACAACATTAATTTTGCTCAATTATAGAGAACTTCCAGAGTTTGTAATTACTGTGAATTGCTAATACAATTTACTCAATTGTTGTTAATCATGTTTAGATGGTTCTACTCTTCATCCAATATATTTGCAAGTTAAATATATTTCCTAATAATGTAGAGAACACATTTTTTATAGAAGAGAAGGAGAAAAAATTGTACGAATTTGTTAAGATAACATAGTTTTAATATTACAATAAATATTATAGCAAAACAATATTTATAATACACTTATATTAGATAAGATAGTGGTGTAAATAATAGAAAAGAATATATAATAAAATAACTATACACAAATTTGTAGTATGATGTCATAAATTTATTTTATACATTTTGTAAATAAAGAAAATTTCAAATAGCGGTAGTTTTATTTTATATCAATCATATCTAATCAAATTAAAATAATCTTTATACAAATAAGTTATTTCAAGCACTTTTGAAACGTCAAAGATCATTATGTCTAATGAAGCTACAACTGGTTCGGAATGCTGCTCTTACCCAGAAGAACCAACAAGAAACTCGGCGATCACTCTTTGAAAAATATTATTTTTTTATTATTAAACCATCTTGTATGAAGCTGAAAGGATTTTCAAATCCAGGCATTTTCATCATCCAAATAATCCCACAAAATTTCGCATTTATAATATTAGTAAGATAAATTAAATATCTCAAGAGTTATAGCAAATTAAAATTAAGCACGCAAAAATATTAGAAGATGGATATAGATAATAGATTGAGTTAAACCAACGTTTGGCCGGAATCGCTAGTACAACAGGAATGGTCAGTAAATGACCATAGCATGTTCATTTACTGACCATTGTTCTACTCGAAGAACTGGACTGGACAGCTAATTAAAAAAAGTGTTAATGCACCGAACAAAGCCACTTGCTTTAACAACAGCTCGCCGGAACACTTTCATTGACACCAAACAACGACGAGCTAAATGCTTATGTATAATAAATAAATAAATATATGGGACACGCGCTAACCTCAGGAACTACTGGACCTATTGGAAAAATTCTTCGAGTGTTAGATAGTCCATGTAATGAGAAAGGCTGTAGGCTATATTGCGCGATGATTGTGCCAATTATAGACGATCACGCGGTCGCTATGGTATCCGGCTGAGTAGAATAGACCACCCTAATTTCTTATCAAGCTGTCGTAAAAGGCGATTAATGTAAGGTAACGTAAGGCAGGCGACCGGTCGTAAATAACTAGCCAAAACAGCCAACAACATGTTTGAAACATGTTATGCCAATCCCAATAAGAGTAGAATAAGGGCGGGAGAATGTCATAATATGGTCAACACAATATATATTACATTGTATGCTTCAACAAACTTAAACGCAAACCTATTATAAACCTTGATTTGAAAAGAGTAATGGAAGCTTTAAATAATTGTTGTGTAGATATATGAGTATAAGCACAGAAAATGAGAATTTACGCTCTGAGTCCCCCGGGCGCTTGTCTATTACAAATACCATTCTCGTTTTAACTTCAGCTTCAAAAAAAATTTTTAACGTATGAAAGTAGGAAGAAAAATTTGGATCTGCTGCGTACATATTATATTGTCCTTTACGCCTAAGGCGAATGTTTATGTTCATATCAAAAAGTTTTTCTTTCAACAGAAAATTATTAATGTTACTGTATTATATAGATTATATTTATGTTAATTGAAATACAGGCTCTCTGAAATGGAAAAATGTTATTTGTTCTTAAGATATTTAATAACGGGGTTAGATACAAAGGAAGGTAGAAGTTATAATAACCCAATTTTTCTTATTAAATCTTGTACCAAACGTATACTCGATACGGCTATTTCATGTATCGTCGTCGATGTAAGTCTTATTTCAATACCTTCATACTATTATCATGTAACGTTAAGTTATGTGTTATTTTCTACAAATTTGAATTTATTAAAGCGAAAAGGCCGCCTATTAAAAGTCGGAATTATGTATATACTTCTTTCAAATTTTAACTTCATTCGATATTGGTGTACAATAAAGTACCTATATTTACTATAATAAGTATAAGTAATAGCTTACTATCCCACTGCTGGGCATAGCCCTCTTTTTTCGGTTTTTTTTTTGGATAGGAGCTAAGACCTACCACGCTGCTCCAATGCGGATTGGTAGGTTACACATATCTCCAGAATTCTCTAGAGATATGCAGGTTTCCTCACGATGTTTTCCTTCACCGAAAAGCGTGTGATAAATTGCAATTATCAATTAGACACATAAGTTTTACTAGAAAACTTATGGTGCCTGCCCGGGGTTTGAACCCTAGACCTCCTCGAAAGAGGCGCACGGTGTTACCGCTGGGCTACCACAGCTTATAATAATATAATAAGTATAATAAAGTATTTTCCCAGCTAATTTAAACTTTTAGCTACTATATTTTACTATTATATAATTGCGTGTGAAATGCAAAAAAAAAGGGGGGGCCTTATGAATATTATTAACTAATACTTTAAAATTAATATTTTTATAAAAAAAATTCTTTTTAGGTAAGGTTATACGTAACTTATGATTTCACAAATATTACACGTAAAGAAATGTTTTTTTAAATCTTTTATAGGATAACTTTAAGTTTGCAGGCGTATCATATTATATACTATGACTAAAATCAATGTTTTAAAAACAATTGAAGATAAGATTAATAATAATATTTAATATTAATAGAGTTAAGGTTGCTATTAATATCTCAGCGCACTTTTTTAATATTTCATGTAATTATGCAAACCTTGCGCGACCGGGCGCGTTGACGGAGCAACACTGTAATAACGTCATTTTGCTCTGTTCTTTATTCCAGAGAAATATTAAATTAGTTCGGACTTTAAAATAAGCAGACTATTGAATAAAGGATTTTTATAATGAAATATAATATTGAGGTAACGCCGTGTGGTATCCGGCTGAATAGAATAGTACCACCATCATTTCTTACCGAGGTGTCGTAAAAGACGACTAAGGTAAGTCGACCCGCCGTGTGGTATCCGGTTGAGTAGAATAGACCACCCTCATTTCTTACCGAGGTGTCGTACAAGGTTACTAAGGTAAGTTGACTTCAGGCAGGCGGCCGGTCGTAAAATATCTAGCCAAATCATGTGCAAACATGTTTATAACTTGTACAAACCTTTCTTAGATTTGGATAAGGGCAGGAACTTGTATCGAATCGTGACTTTGTTACAATTAGAAAAAAAGTTTAATCAGGCAGAAAAGTAGATATTTCATAATTCCCGAATTATCAGTGTTGTATAGATTTTGTGTCTAGTTTTTTAAGTATAACTCCACGACCAAAATCGCAAAGAAGCTTTGCGATTTTGGTCGTGGAGTCTATCGATTGTTGAGTTTGTGATAGTGAACGTATATAGTGCTTGTGTATATATATATATATATATATATATATATATATATATATATAATATTAAAATTATTAGAATGTAAGTTTATTAATATATAATGTATTATTAAATAAAATAATTAATTTTTATTTTACGTTTCTTCTCGTTATCCAAACACCAAGGGTCGCAGGCAGAGATCTCTTATAGAGATAGCAATTTTTGTTTTCTTTTTGGTACAAAAATAAATAAAATGCTTCGAAGTTGCTGAAACGTCGTGTTAAAAAATGCTCGGAGTGTAAAGGGCATTTGCTATGAAACAACTTCTGTCAATGCTACAATAAATTAACTTACATTTAAAGTATTGCAGTAAGAAATGAATAGGAACTTATGAAACAGATCGTCCGCATAGTATGTACTATTTTGAACTCACAGAGTTTATTTACTTAAAAACACACTGAGAATCGAACGTTGCTGAAATGAACAATTCAAATATTAGGAATATTGTCACATTCTACAATTATGCACAGTCACGCTCAATTTGAGATTCGTTTACTTATAGTTACATAGTTTACTCCGTGAATCTATTATGTAACTTCAATAGTCAGAAAACAGTATGAACTACGTGACGCATTTCGTATTTCTAGCATTTTTTTTGGTTAATCTATCGTAATTCATTTTATCGTAATTCGTATTATAATTTTTATAGTTGAATAGTCATCTATTAAGTATAGATGACTATTATAAAACAAAGTCCTTGAAGACTGTCTGTATGTATGTGACAAATTTTTTTACAAAATTTTACTGAATAGATTTTTGTACGGTTTTTAGTAAAATAGGCACAGTAGGTACATTACGGTAATATGTAAATTGACTCAAATACATATTACCGCGTTAGTTAAGTGTCGTCATTAAATACATGGGCTCTGAACTCCGAGATGGAGACGTTAGATAGAGTGAAGTGGAAGAAAATTAGGAAAGCGGACACTGTGACTTGGTGGAATACAAGGGAGATACACTTATGACTCGAATACATATTTGTGACATTACTATAGTTCTTTCGCGGGAACAACTGAGATATAAATATTTATAATCTATCTCCTGATTAATTAGCCTATATGAATTATGAGTAACTACTTTAAAAACGGTACTTAATCTATTTCTTTTTCAAATCATTTAATTTCAATTGAAAAAATAAACAAAAACATACGGCATACAAAAACATACACTTTACTGCCTCTGTAAATAAAGAGTTTTCCTTGTTAAAGTATGTGATCACATTTGTCTATGAGAAAATAATCCCCTTGTCTCCCCTTACAGCGTTGCTCAAACAATATTGATATTTAAGGAAAAACCCATAAAGAACATTTTAGTTTCTTCTTATCGTTTCCCGCTTTGTGCTAGAAAGCGATTGATTTTAGAATAATGTCTATCAGTTAATCGAATGGTGTAATTTTCCGGAGGGCGTCGGAGCATTTTACTGCTTCTTCTTGAGCAGAATTGTTTGAAAGTTATTTAATGATGCTCGGAAAAAAATGTATAAGAAAAAGGGATACTGGCAAGGTATGTTTTAATAGCGAAACGTATTTACATTTGTTAATTGCCTTTTCGTTTATAAAATAATCGTTCAATACAGGTAGTAATTTTATATAATGTTAATTAAAAACCGTTATATCATAGGCTATGTGACTAACCGTTGGCTTATGGCTAACCGTTATATATAGGTGCATTAAATTTATTTAAATAAAAAATTTTTGAACTTTGTGTGACATGAGAAAAACTGTAAAAGGATTTTCGAAATGACCCTTTAAATTGCAGATAAAATTTATAAATTAGATAATTCACAGAATTAGTGGTCAAACGTCCATAATACAAAAGTAATGATTGAATGATGATGAAAATATTATTTTGCTATTAATCCGCGATTAGAAAGAATATAGGTAATGCTTAAAGTAGACTGCACTCCGTGTCCATATTTTTGCGTACATGATACATAAACCGTATGCAATAGAAACCAGCACCGCCAACCCTACTAATACTGCACAAATTCACTACTACAAGCTCAATATTCGTTTCGCTTCCTAAACGCACAGGAAATAGACTCCTCGACAAAATAGCAAAACTATTGCTTTGCTATTTTATCGTGAAGTATAAAATAGGCCTGTCTGATAATTAAAAAAATATACAAAAACATCAATATGTATTTCATAAACTGATTACATTGAACAGAATATAGGAATAAAACCGGAGTCGTGACATTTTAAATGTTATCGCGATGTCACGGTTGAACACACAACACCTGCGGGGTACATTAATGTCACAAGAAAGTAAAACTAATACGAAAATTTAAACGTAAAAACTTATTAATATAGTAATTTCTGTATATAATCTCCCATATATTTATTATTATCGTTCTATTGGACTGGCCCGTTGGAGCAGGGGGTAGTGACCCTACCTTCCGCTCTGCGGTTCACGGGTTCGATCCCCGCCGAGGGCCAACATTTTCAATAAATGAATTTGTTGGTCTTTGAGCCTGGGTGTATATTTGTATTTAAGTATGTATTTAAAAAATATGTAAGTATATATTCACCAGTTGTCTGTCTACCATAACACAAGTATTAAGTTACTTACTTTGGGGACGGACGACCGTGTGTGTACGTGTCCCTTATATTTATTTATTTATTATTATTATTATTATTTAAATAGTTCAGGATCGAGTGTTCGCAGAAGAATATTTGCAGCACTTCAGGAAATTTGGCCTAAAGGCGAAAAAGTTATTTTATAGGTTAGATGAATGCCATTCGGAAATCGCTCGTATGAAAATTATCTTAACACATTATTACACGAAATAGCATTGATGTTATAAACAGCGATAGTTAAGCTTAACGAAAGATAAGATCGTTTCAAAACCTACCTTAGCTCACTCAAATATTGCAAAACAACGTTGAACTCACAACCTAAATACTACACAGATTAATTAGATCCCTATTTAGCATGTAGCAAAATAGGACTTTATACCAGTCCATACCCTTTTGTCACATACGAGTATCTTTGACATTTACAAGGTAATCGAAATATCTAAATACCACTCCAGTCTCTTGCTTTGTTCATTGACATTTTCCTCTTTTGCAATAAATATACGTAATTAATCATTTGTTTAACACTTAAATCATCATCTTCGTGCCCTTATCCCACTCTAAGTGGGGTCGGCACAACATTTTATAAACATGCTGTCACATGATTTGGCAGCGTTTTTACGACCGGCCGCCTGCTTGACGTCAACTTACCTCTGTCGTATTTTATGACATCTCGGTAAGAAAGAGGGTGGTGTATTCTACTAAACCGGATACCACACGATGGGTCAACTTACCTCAGTCGCCTTTTACGACACCTCGGTAAGAAATGAGGTTGGTCTATTCTACTCAGCCGGATACCACACGGCGGGTCGACTTACTTTAGTCGCCTTTTACGACAACTCGGTAAGAGGGTGGTACTAATTTATTCAGCCGGATACCACAAGGCGTTTGTTTAACACTTAAATATAGATAAGATATTCGACTTTATTTTAGAAGGGTCTTAAATATTTAATCATTTCTTGGGCTATTATCCATAAGCTAGGCGATTTTCTGTGATAGTAAATAAAAAAAACCTTCAAACTATTAGTAGACATATTCATCGGGACAGTGTACGATAAAGATGTCATGTTACGCCTTATTGCAAAAGAATAGTCATATTTGCACAACTGCTAAGAACAATACGACGAAAAGGGTTAGTGGAGCAAGATACTATGGATTCAAACACATTCTTGGAATACTTCGCTTATTCAGAGATCCGATTGACTACTAAATTTACAAAAGTAGTAATAATTTTTTTTTGCTATAATCCGCAATAATGTAAATAGAAAATATATATAATGTTAAATGTAGAGTGGACTATCCATTATCATAACACAATTTCCACAACCGCAACCACAATAAAAAGCACTACACACGTTCACTATCTCAAACTCAACAATCGTTTCGTCCCGCAATCCGCACACAATCTTTGCGATTTTGTCGCGGCGTCTATTGATGATGCTTCGTTTGCGGGGTGAAACGATTGAGTTTGTGATAGTGAACAAGTGTAGTGCTTGTGCGTTGTGGTGACGATGGTGGAGAATTGTGCATATGCTTTTACGAATATTGCTGTATTAATCATGAAAATGGATAGTCCACTCTACAATTAGCACTATATATATTTTCGATTTAGTTTATCGCGGAATATAGCAATATAATTGTATAATTACTTTTGTATTATGGATCTCTACGAAGTATCGCTTAATTCTGGACAAAAATTATTTAATTTTTAAATTTAATTTCATCACGAAGATGGATTACTTTTGTGCGAAAATATTAATAGAGAAAACAAAAAATATTGAAATACTTGTTCATATGAGCAGCAGTTTGAGTCTAGCTATGATATTCACCTGCCAGTATGTAACGATGAATGAAAACCTTTTTTTATTGAAGGATCAATTTCTGTTGGCCTTTGACGTACAGAAAACAGATAGGTAAGCTGGTTCGCTACCCGATAAGATACCTTGCTCGTGCCTTTTTTACGTTACCCTAAAATTTTGTTGACACGCAATCGTGTACACCAGAAAAGTAGGGTCAATCAAATTGTTATCGCCTATATTTCATGTGTTATACTATATTTCAATCTTTACTCTTAGAATAGACTTAAATTTAGAAAGCGTTTTATGAATTTATGTTAGTTTTAACTAATAATTAAACAATTTAAAAACCTTACCTACTGTTTTATCATAAATAAATCCAAACTTTTTATAGATACATCATTCTCCTGCCTTTATCCCACTATAAGTGAAATGGCATTACATATTTTAAACATGTTACTTGGCTACTTTGGCTAGTTATTTTCCGACCGGCCTGACGTCAATTTACCTTAGTCGCCTTTTACAACGCCTCGGTAACAAATGTGGGAAGTCTATTCTACTCAGCCAGATACCACATGACAGGTCAACTTAACTTAGTCACCTTTTACGACACCTCGGTAAGAAATGAGAGTGGTCCATTCTACTCAGCCGGAACCACACGGGGGGACAACTTACCTTAGTCGTCTTTTACTAAACCTCGGTAAGATATGAAAACGCTCTATTCTACTCAGCCAGATATCACGCGGCGGGTCAACACTTACCTTACTCGCCTTTTACAACACCTCGGTAAGAAATGAGGGTTGTCTATTCTACTCAGCCGGATACCACACGATTTTATAGATGGGAACGCAAAATATAAAAATAAATAAAAAAGGTTACGAAAATTAGTGAACAGATGAAATCTACACACATTATAAAGAGGGAATTGATATGGTAGCGATATCACAAACACTTTTTATTATTGCCGAACAATTTGTACGCGTCTCTTTGATGTGCCAGCGTTCTTTGCGTTCTTTGGAGGCATTCAGGGCACGTACACTTATAATCATGTTCGAGTCTCCCAATGTTTGATAAAGCATCGTGTCTTGCGCGAAAAATATCGCCTGCTATCTTACGGAGTAATACGGAATTCGTGGTTCCCGTGAAATATTTGTTCTTAAGTTATGAGACGTGCTGCGTGAGTAGATTTGTATTTTCTTCGGCTTTTGCGATGATTACGAAACAAAGGTTTTTCAACAGATTTATATAGTGATATATTTTTTTCTGACGCGTTTTAATTTATATGGAGATAATAGCGTCATGGTGGGGTCATATTGCCCTTTTTAGGGCTAGTGTTAATCAAAGCAAATAGTAATGAGTTTAATATAAAAACTTAAATGCTGTTACAGAAAATTATTACACACCAAGGATAAGTACCGTGTTGTATTGCCGGTTAAGTAGAAAATACCACTCTTATTTCTTACTAATTTGTCATAAAAGGCGACTAAGGCAAGTTGACCCACCGTGTGGTATCCGGATGAGTGGAATAGGCCACCCTCTTTCTTACAAAGGTATAAAAAAGGACTAAGATAAGTTGACCTCAGGCAGGCGGCCGGCCGTAAAATACGAAGTCAATTCATACAGCAATATGTTTATAAAATGTTGTGGCGACCCTACTTAGAGTGGGATGAGGTCAGGAGAATGATGAGCTTCATTGTGGGGTCATATAGCCCTTAAACCTTACCTAAAGCCCTTAACCTACCAATCCGCATTGGAGCAGCGTGGTAGGTCTTAGCTCCAATCCTTCTCTCCAAAAAAAAAAAACGGAGAGCAGAGGCCTATGCCCAGCAGTGGGATAGTAAACAGGCTGTTACTTACTTACTAGCCCTTAAAAGATTGTGAATCAAAGCTTGGGTAGACAGCAATGAAATTAATATTCCAACTTATGTGCTTTTCAAAAAATTGTTACATATCAATGATAATAACACACGCCCTTAATTAATTATTAAAACCATTGACCAAGACTAACTGGTCCCTTAAATGTACTAGTATATAACCAAAACTATAACTTTTCAGTAAATTATAATATTGTCTTTCAAAATATACTAATCGTATTTGTAAAAGGTCAAAAACCATGTTAAAATGTTGCATTACTATTACACTCTCTTGTCTCAATGCAAAATCTATGCAAAACAGAGTCAGCAGACAAATTTGTGCACCTCAATTTTGTAAAGCTCTAAATTGAGCTGTTGATATTAAAAAAAAGGTTTCGCTTGGTATCTGGTAAAATCTGCATGTATACGGCATCTTTTCCTATTAGGTCGAAGCAATAATTATATACGGTTTAATGGGACACTTAAGACGTGAATATTTCTAAATCTGTTGCCCTAAACAATTTAGCGATACATTATACTTTGGAATTAATTAAAAGATATAAGGATTTTCAGGACAGGTTTGCGCAGAACTCGGTAAGAAATGAGTATGGTCTATTCTACTTAGCCGGAAACCACACGGCTTAAAACGTCGACATTTCAAAAAGCGTTTTATATTAGCTTTGGATGAATATTACTTAGGAAATCTCTATGTAATAATTACATGAAAAAAGCTATGTTGCTAAACTATCACGGTCTTATTCATAAAAGTTATAACATGCTTATAGACTCCTAATAGACTCGTTATAGTACGTTTTACAAAAAGTGTTATTCATAAACGCATTTTAGCACCAACCAATTCCATTCTACAAGTCTACTATAACTTTATAGAGCCCAGGACCCTACTATAACAGTGCTATAAGGTAAAAGATGGCCGACTTTCTACAGCTGATTATTACGAAAACAACATTTGACGTATTTACGGATTGAAATTAAAGTGTGTCAGTTGTTATTTGTTTTATCAGGGATGTGAAAAATTCGATTTTTTACATTAATCGATAATTTCAGTAAAATGATCGATTTTTAATAATCGTTTTTTTCTTATAAATCAATTTTAAAAAGAACGATTCTTTTAATTATATAATATTATATCTTCTTATTTAAGTCTTTTTTTTTAATTTTTTAAGATAAGATTTGCATTAATGGATCAAAACAATTTAGCCAAATGTAGATATTTTAATTGAATTTCACAAACAGTGCATCTGTTATTATTTATTGGTAGTTGTCCACTTTCATTAGCCTTTATTCTTATTAAATATTAATATTAAAAAAGACAACTTTTCAAATATTCAGAAAAAAACGATTTTTTTGACACGAATATATTAAATTAAAGGGAAAAACTGATTATTTATTAATCGATTTTTTACTCCAAGTTACATCCCTATGTGAAAGGCGACCCCGTGACGTAGACAAAATATTTTTTAATCCGTAATAATGTCTATGGTTATACTTATTCAGTATGTAGACGCATATTATCTGTGGCGAATTCGGTGTGATCGGCCAATCGGAAGCCAGTATTCCTTACAATGGCAACATTCGGATTTATAACCGCATTTTAGTTATAGATCAGTTATAGAAGGTTTATGAATAAACAATTTTATAGAACGTCTTATAAGCTTATAGAGCATTTTAACTAAAACGTGTCTAAAACCTTCTATAAGCTATTTTTATGAATAAGACCGTCAGAGTATATCATAACTTCTTACCAATATTTCGCGATCTTAAACCGCGAGCAGCAACCTTACCTATATTTGTTTTACATGAACTTAAATGTTTATTGATTGATATACAATTCAGCATTCGCTTTTGGTTGAGTGAACCATCATGTTCAAAACATCTTCGCATTAGAGCGGAATAGTTGATCTAAAGTCTTTGCCAAGGTTAAAACACTACTTTATTCCAAGCTATTATTGAATCCAATATCCAAACAAAAACACAGCGGATAGCGATGTAAAGATTGCTCACATGATATCCAAGTGAAAATTGTTCACATGATCGCAACGACAATGAACGTGACGTGCAGTCCGCAAAAAGCTGCGCAGTCGCCAGAGGTAAATAAACAAAATCGCAAGATAAGTGGCGAGTGGGAACATCTAGACAACGGAGCATTTGATTGGGTAGGATTTAGACGAAAATTGCCAAATGAAAGCTCAATGAACGTGTCACGGCGAGTTGCCGGGCACATTCGTCTACGTCAGAATTGTCCGCATTGCCGTATTGTAGTGTTGTGAGAAGTCGATGTTTTTATCGACATCTACAGTGACAAATAGATTCGCACCGAAATTTCAATTATTCGAAAAAAATAACCACTTGTTTTCTAAATCTGAAGATGGATGCCGTGAGTAAGTCGCATTAAAAATACAAATGTCACCTTTAAATAATTTATAGAATTAGGCGTTACTTTGCGGAGATCTTTGTGGTGGAGTTGTGTGCATGTGTTTATACGGATCCTGCATGTATCAGGTATGATAACCGATTGTCCACTCTACATTTAGCATTATATATATTTTCTATTTTACTTCATCGCAGATTATCGCAAAATAATTGTATTATTATTTTTATATATCATCTTGTTAAATTTTTACACTCCTAAGAAAGTTGTTATATACCGATATTTGATACTCTTGGTATTACTGAATCCTGAATAGAAAGACACCTTAATTTACATATATCTGGAGATTATTTTGCTATTTGTACTAATAAGATTCTTGTAGGTTATGGACATATAAATGATTTTATTTATATGCCATTTTAATTTTGAATAAAAAGAAGTCTAAATCAAACCAATGCTTATTCCACTTTTTTCATTATTTACACTATATTTTGGGATATCGTAGTTGACATTTAAAATAAATTATCTTTTTAAAATTTCACATCACTAGTACGTTACTGTGGCGCTATATCGTCAGATCATCACAGTGAACGATCTGAATATATAGTGTCTGTAATAAAACTGAATGCTATCATTTCTTCAACAGAATTATATTTTCTTCAACAGAATTATATGTATAAGTTCATATGTTAATACAAAGTTCGTAAAGTGCCATGCTTTTATTAGATAACACTTTGAAAGTTAAAATTGTGTCAAATTTAAATCTATTTCATAATAGATCAATTATATACTTTTGCTGAGTAATGATAAGATAAGACTGATAAGATGTTGATTGGAACAGCTTACAAAAGCAAGTCTAAACTAGTATAAAATTATATTTAACGTATAGCTTAACGGTTTTTTAGCCATATTTATAAACCTTTAAATTATTATACTACTGAAATATACATAAATATTATGTGTCAAAGTTTATCCCGCATAAATCCCGACCCCGTGGGAATTTGAACATAATGTTGTAGTTACCTAAACTTTTCTCTAATATTGCACTATTTTTCAGTAAAAACTGCATAAATTTTTTTTAATACATCATCTGCATAAGATTTTGAAAAAAATTGATCACATACAGACAGTTTTTTGGGACTTTATTTTATATGGTGTATGGATATACTTATAATAATAATATAAAACGACAGTCGGTCACAAGTTTAGATTAAGATAACTTATCAAATGTTTAAACTTATAAGATACTTTCTTTACTGCTATCCCCGTTATTATATCAATGGTCCCGAAACTTTCCACATAAGCTTCCATTAAAATAACAGTGAATGTGGGCTTACAGGAACATCACAAATATAATCGGGCCGTTACAGTAAGCCCGGAACGAACCCCCGGTATATATTTATTTAAGCTTTTTGAGGATGGATTTTATTTACGACAATTTCTTCCTGACTCTGAAACCTCTTGGATTCAACCATTTCAACAAACATATCAAAATGACAGTGTAATTTAAAACCCACAGTCGAGCAATAACCTTCTCTTCCTTTGAAACCTGTTTAAAATTGTTCTTTCATCTAGTGATTGGTTTAAAACACTAAATGTCTCGTTGCGGTCACCATTCCAATAGATTGAATTATGCCTTCAAAAAGTTGTAAGATTCAAAAGTAATGGACATGTTATTTTGCTATAATCTCCGATACAAACTTTTATTGCGGATTATAGCAAAAAAATATTTTTTAAATTTTATGCTATAAGCTTTGTGCTTTCCTCAGTATACTCCTTCCAGCTTGTTCCAGCAAGGTTGTATTTATAGTTTTTTTATTTAAAAAATCGAATGACTTATTGGTTTAATAAATATACAACAGCAGAGGGTCTTCTCGCATACCCTTGAGGGGTAGGCGGGGTACGGGCCTCGAGGCGAACCTCTTTGCCCGGGCTGGTCCTCGCAGGCTTTGTGGCCTGGACTGTGTTTGGGCCGTAGGCCAAGGTCACCTAGGTGACCTACGGGATTTGGTGTTCGGTAGGGAGGTCGGGGGATGGTAGTTCCCAGACCTCGGAGTCAGTTTCGGTGGTGTCTCGTCCGGTGGTGTCTTGATCGGGTGGGTGTGTCATGTCCGGTGGTATCGCCCTCTCGCCCATCGCGTCGTCCTCTTCGTCGCCGTCGTCGTCCGCGTCGGGCCGCGGTGACGGTGATCGCAGGAGCTCGTGAGGCAGGGAACGTCCCTCGGGTGGTCGTGCGTGGAGTGGCGCGATGCCGTGCAGGTGAACGTGCGCGCTGTTGTCCGCTCGCGCGAACAGTCGGCGCGCAAGGCGACGAACGAACTCCTCCACGGTCGGCATCTTGGTATCTCTGTGCACGACGTCGTTCCGCACATACCTCGGGGCTCCTACGATCAGTCGCAGGCAGCGGTTCTGCTGGACTTGAAGCCTTCGCCTCTGGTACGCCGAACATAGCGCGTACCAGGCGGGTGCCGCGTATGTCAAGCGCGAGCGGACGTAGGCACCGTAGACTCGCAGTTTGGTGTTGACAGGTAAATGGGATGTGAACAGCGTGTGGAGCTGGGACCTGGCAGCAGCAGCTTGGCCCACGGCACGATTGACCATGGGGACCATGCGCAGGCTGCGGTCCAACTCACACCCCAAAAACCTTACTGTGGTCTTCCACTCTACGTCCTGGCCTCGCAGAGTGAGTTGGCGTAGCGGCCTGGAGCGGCTGGTGAGCAGAGCGGCCGTCTTCCCGACATTGACGGCCATCCTCCACTTGTCCAGCCATTCCGGCAACAAGTCCAGCAGACGCTGCATGCGGTTTGTGGCGACGATCTGGTGGTAGGACGACGCGAAATACGCGCTGTCGTCAGCGAATAGCGACAACAGCACGTCCTCCTCCCCTTCCCGCAGATGGTGGCGCAGGGTGGGGATGTCATCCGTATACGCCGCGTATAAGCGCGGCGATATACAGCTGCCCTGGGGTACTCCGGCTTGGATAGTGCGTGGTTGGGATTCGGCACCATCCACTGCCACGTAAAAGCTACGGCCGCTGAGGAATGACGCCAGCACTCGCACATAAGCAGGCGGCATGGTGGTATCCAGGATCTTGGCCAGGAGCCCGGCGTGCCACACACGATCGAAGGCCTTCTCGATATCGAGGAAAACCCCGACGGTGTAACACCCGTTGTTCAGCTCACTGGTCAGCTGGTTAATGACCCTCGCCAGCTGGAGCGTCGTAGAGTGGCCGCTGCGGAATCCAAACTGCTCCTCGCGCAGGGGCAGATGGGGCGTGACTCGACGCAGCAGCAGACGCTCGAACAGCTTGGCTATATGCGAGAGCAGGGTGATCGGCCGGTAGCTTCCAGGCAGGCGGCGGTCCTTCCCCGGCTTGGGAAGAACGATGATCTTCCCGGTCTTCCACGCCTCTGGGAAGTGACCGGTGCGGAGTACTCCGTTGAACAGGCTCGTGAGCGCTACGAGACCCGTTCGGGGCAGCAGCATCAGCGTGGCGTTGGTGATTCCGTCGGGTCCTGGCGCTTTTCGCTTATCAAGGCGAGCAGCGACCGACCGCAGCTCTGACAGGGAGATGAAGTCCTCTCCCCGGAGCGGCGGTGTAGGGGCCGACAGGAACCTCTCCAGTTTGTCCTGGACCGCCGCGTGATGACGGATAACGTGGAGGTTGGAGGTGTTCGGGGCGTTGGGCGTAAAGGTCTTCTCCAGGTGAGCCGCCAGGATCTCAGCACGATCTTTGGCGGCGTAGGTGCGTTTACCCGATGCATCGAGCAAGGGGTAAACGGGGGTGTCACGTCCGGTAAGTTGCTTGCAGAGAGAGTACAGCGCTGTGTCATGTTCCGTCGCTCGATCGACGGTATACTCCCACCGTGCCTCGTCGAGAGCGACTATGGCACGCGCGATCTTCTCTGCAAGCCGGTTCAGGTCGGCTTTCACCCTGGGGCAACGAGTGCGGGCCCATAGGCGGCGCAGGGTGCGCTTCCGTCTGAGCATGCAGCGGAGCGAGCTCGGCAGATCCTTCCTTCGGTTGGTGTCAGATGGAGTCGACGTGGTGGTGGTAGCTGCTGCTTTGGCGGCAATAATCGCCTCCGTGACGAGCGCAGCAGCATCGTCGACTTCCGAAGGGGTGGTAATCGGGCCTGCTAGCTCAAGCCCGGCAAGCTCGGCGGTGAAGCGCTCCCAGTTCGTCCGCGTCCGCGGCGGGCGGGGCACTAGGAAGCCTCCCTGGGTGGCAAGGGTGACCAGAACCGGTAGGTGTTGAGTGTCGAGATCGTAGAGGACCTCAACATCAAATGGGTGGTCGAGTCCGTGGTGCAACACTATGTCTAGGACGTCCGGCTGGGCGCGGGGGTCAGTGGGTATGTGGGTCGGCGCTCCCGGCCCCACCACACCGTACCCGCTCCTCACGCTATCTTCGTGCAGGTGCCTCCCGACCGCAGTGATGATTCGCGATCCCCACGCGTGATGTTTCGCGTTGAGATCGCCCACGATCACTGCGGGTCCCTGCTGTGCGAAGATGGTCCCGACATCAGTGTTGCAAAAGGTCAGTCCGGGTGGTTTGTAGGCGGCATAGATGCGGAGCTCTTCATTCCCCACGCTGACTCGCACTCCCTGTGTGCGAGTGCTGGTGAATGGGGTGTGCTCCAACTCCTCGTGTATGATGTCCCTCCGCACCAGAGCGGCCGTACCTCTGTACGGGTGGCCCCGGGGAGAGACTTCGTCGCGGCGATACACGAAGTAGTTGGGCACGTGGAGCTCGACGCTGTCCGTAAGTTTGGTTTCGCCCAGGAGGATAACGTGGACGTCCTGCGACTGGGCGAGTAGACTTAGCTCACGGACATGACCTCTTATGCCGCCCGGATTCCAGTATAAAATTCGGAGGGTCATTGATAAGACCGTCCGAATTGGGTGATAGCCGCTGTGATAGCGCCGACGACGTCCCTGGTGGCCAGATAGGTCGTAAGCGCCGCCATAAGCGCCTCAATCAGGACCCGGACAATGTTGTTTATGCCCGAGTCCTGTGTGGGGAGTGGCGGGGGGTACGATGGGTATTGCGGCGCTTGTGGCTCCGCCTCTCGCATAGCTACTTGGTGGCCGCGGCTTCTCGGCGCCTCGGCAATTGGTGGTTGAGGCGCCATTGCTGTTTCTGATGGCGGCCGGGGATGCGGTGTGGACGCGGCGGCGGGCTCGACGTTAGCGGGCCTCGGCTGCCTGCACCTACGTCGGTTCCTCTTCTTGCTTTTCCCGGCCAGCGGCTCCCCCCTGGCTGTCGGGACGTTCGCTGGTGGCTGTAGCGTCGTTGGCGGCGCGCCCGTCTCGGCCGTAGGAACGACGGGCGTTGAAGGGGCGGTACGGGTTGCGGTGGGGACTGAAGTGGCACGTACAGCGAGTGCAGGACGTGGGGGGGGGGGGGGGTACGGCGGTCATTTTGACGGCGGCGACGGGTATCGGGCCGGCGGGTGTAGTGGTTGGGGGGGGACCTCGCCCGCGAAAATCCTGGCTGATGTGCCCTCCTGCGCAGCGGACACATTTTGTAGGCCGGTGGCAGTTGGCGGATGCGTGGCCAAACTGCTGGCAGCGGTGACACTGCGGTGGCCCTCGCCCCCCCTTCCAGGCTTCAATGATGAGGCCGGGCATCGAGAGCAACTCGGTCTCGCGGTATAGGTGACCGAGTTCTTCGTGTGTCAGGTGCTCTAACTCCACGAAGAACGTGCAGCCGTGCCGCCCTCTGACCGCCGGGATGGCTCTCGCTCGGTTCGCCGGGTACCCGAGGGTGCGCAGCGCCGCGACGACTTCTTCCGGCGGGGTATCTTGAGGTAGCCCCCTGATGGCTACCTTAGTGGGCAGGGTTGACGCCGGGCTGTAGCAGAACCACGATATGGTGGGGTCCAGCTTAGCGGCGTCAATGAGGTATCTTTGGAGGACCCGGAATTCCTCCGCTGATTTTGGTAGGAAACACACCCCTTTCCCCATGGGACGGGCGTTGGGTGCATGTCCAAGTTGGCATCTGATGGCGCTGAAGTGCTTCGTCCAATTGGGGAAGCACTCCACCGTGATGGGTGGATACTCGGACCGTGCCGTCTTCAGTCCTGCTGCAGTTGGTTGCTGCTGGCGTTGCTGTTCGGCCTGGCGCTGCTCGAGCGCTCGAGGCGACGGCGGTGCGGCGGCGGCTGCAGCGTAACCGGAGGGACCGGCCTGGGGTGAGGGGGGGCGGGACGTCACCATTGGGGACAGTGATGCCAGACCAGCGTAGCTGGTGGAGTCTCGAAGCAAGCTGCCTGACTCCTGAGCCTCACCAGCGCTGTAAGACTGCTCTCCTGTTACGTCCTGTGGCGGGGGAGGCAGTGGTTTTGATTGCCGGGCATATGTACGTAGGCCCGCAGGTTCCACAGGTGGTGGTGGTGGTGGTGTTGGTGGTGGCGTCGGTGATCGGTCTGTCTTGGGCCGTTTATCTTCACCCTCCTGTGATCCGGGTGATGAGTCGTCTGCACGGGGCCGCTTCGGGGCATCGACGCCCGATGTGTTCTCAGATACCTCGGCCGTGATTAAAGAAGCGGCGGACTCCGGCGACTGTCGCTCGCCGGTTATTGCCCGGAAGCGGGGACGGAGTGTTGGTTGCGCCGGTAGTGGCGCAGTTGGCACGAACGGGATAGTGCTATCCCGTAACTCGCGTCTTACGACAGCGTGGGTGAAAGCGGGACGCTCTCCCCTGATACGTTGGTCCTTAGGGGGGGGCTCCCCCCTGCCGGACATGATGCACGATTACTCGTGCGAGCAGTTGTACTTTACTTAACTTAACCTACTTCTTAGCGAGTGTAGCACCGCACTCCCTCGGCGCGTGCAACCCAGCCAGGTGAGACCCCTAGGGGAGACCCAGCTAAGCGCCCGCGAGCGGGGACGGAAACCACACACGCGTGGGAAGGAAGGACGGTGGTATTACCGTGGGCACGTCTACAGTCACCTTTTCCAACGAAAGGCGGTGCAGATCGCTGTGTCCGGACAGCTTCGGCGAAGCAGGTGCACGCGATGCGCTGCCGACCGCTTCCTCAAGCCGCGACACGGGTCGCGGCGAGTACAACTGTCGCCGGGGGCAGGGGTGCAGGGGCGTAAACCGAAACTGGCGAACTTTGCGTCTCACACGATACGCGCAGCGATAACGTTCACATAAACAATACGCGTCCGTTCACTGCGCGCGTACGCACGAGACTCTAAATATACAACGTCTTCAGGTTTCGAATTAACTCGGATACTTTGAAGATGGCGTTAGCAGTTAAAAATAAGTTTATTGTACTAATACATTTTTTGCTAATTTCATGTACTGTTATGGTGTGCAATAAAGTATTTTCTATTCTATAAGTTTATTTTTATATTATAAATACTAAAAAACATTATTTTCATTATAAATTTCTCTTAAATTGTGCACAGTTTGTAAATCATACCTTTAACAAAAATACTAATAAACGGGAATATTTTCTATGAATAAGTCACTTAGAACGTCACTTTACGAGTACATTATCGTATACAAAACTGACATACTCCTAATGTGTGTGACTGTTATGTGTGGTCGAAAACTAAAGAAAGAATAATTACCGCCGAGACAAAGGATCATTACATTCCCTTTACTAACGCCATCTATCTGACAATAGCCTAAAAGGGAGTATTGAAGAAAAAAGCTTTTAACTGTTAAGAGGAAGCGTGTATAAGCCGGCAAGGTCCAATCGACCCAAATGGACACAAAAATAGTTGAAAGGCTCATTATTCGCTCTGTAACCCGGCAAAAGTGTCACCACGGTAGACGGCGGACATTTGTCTACATCCTAAGGGCACCACTGATTTTGGGAGGAATATATTATCGTCTTTCCCTAGAAATCAAGGAGATAAATTGTTTTGTTCCGAGTTAGTGATGTACTTTTTGTTGGGGGTGACAAACGAAAAAGTGCGTTAAGGAAGTCTAACAAATAGTTAATAAGTTAGTTTTAGTTTTTTTTTAATACTATATTGTCAATGATATAATATTCTAAATTTTATATTGTATTGCTTGAATTATTTACGCTTAGTATCAAACCAATCGAATTCAAAAGCTAAGCTTATTATTATTAATAAAATCTATGACATAACGCTACCTACTACTTACAAAACTAGTGTTTTCTTGCTTATTATTTTTAAATTTATCTTCATTAAAGATGAACAAAGACAAAAATAAAGATAAATAAAAAGATCACATTAGAAAATCTTTAAATTATACAGATAAAATTTTCCATAATTTAATTCGATGAAGGCTTAAGAGGATATAGTTTACGAGAGTTAAAAAATCTTTTCGGCGGCCGAGTCGGCGCAATCTTTTGGCCCATTTAATCCTTCACGCTCACCGCGTATGGAAATTGAACGTAAAACGAAATATCGTACTCCGGAATAGTTCCTTTATAAGATTTGTTGTGTCATTTGAGAAGCACTGGAATTGTTACGACAAGTGGTGTGAAACTCGGTGACCGTACTTACTTTAGTCGTTTTGTTCGCTACCTATCACACATTATTATTTCTAGAAGTGATCCGAAAAACTAAAATACCGAAAACTAAAATAATCCTTGTGTTATTTTTACTAATTTGTGTTACTTTTGTACTATAATTTTTACTAATTTGTGGTTTTTTACTAATGTGACGTGTGGTATGTGGATAAGTAGAATAATTCACTCTCATTTCTTACCGAGGTGTTGTAAAAGGCAGTAACTTGACGTCAGGCAGGTGGCAGGTCATAAAATACCTGGCTAAAACACATTACAAGATGTTTAAAACATTGTGCCGACTTGCACAGTGGGATAAGGGTAGGAAAATGATAGGTTATATTTAATAATATCGTAATTACGACGTAGTTTTTCAAAGAACTGATATTAAATCGCAGGAAACAAGCCTGTTAAAAGCCTCTCTACGATTAAAATAATATAATTTTATTTAACAAAATCAAATTACTATTCAAGAGAAAATCTTTAAAAAAAAGAAGAACTGTTCATAATGGTATAAAAATAAATATTATCATAATAATGAGAATTTAATTATTGCTTTAACTTATCTCAAAGTTTGCTTTGATCATTATTTATGCAATATATTTGACTCTATTAAAAAAAGCTTTTTACACGTGTTTTTTTAGTAAAACCATTACCGGCCAAGCTTTTACCGTGTTAGTACTGTAGAGAACAATTTTCAATACGTTAGTGGCCGTTGTTAATTTAATTGTGTATTTTAAAAATTTTGTATAGCGTAAGTGAATGCACCACTTTGTACCTTTTTATTTATGTCATATATGCAAACGTTGCAATAATTGATCCTAATCGCCCAATCACATCATACTCCTACCCTTATACCACTCCAAGTGGTGTCGGCACAACATGTTGTAAATATGTTGTCATATAATTTAACTACGTATTTTACGATCGGCCTCCTGCCTGACGTCAACTTACCTTTGTCGCCTTTTACGACTTGAGGGTGAGAAATGAGTGTAAGAAATGAGGGTGGTCTGTTCTACTCAGCCGGATACCACACGGTGGCGCCAAATCACGTACCTGCCTAATGACTGACGAGGCTATTGCGACGGATTGTTCATCTAACCGTTAGCAGTAGGATAAATACAGCTTCATTAATTATTAATTGTGACCAATAATCCGCTATACTACGCTTGGTTATTTACGAAACTTAAATTTCGTGGCTCGAACACCTTCTTCTTCTTCAACCGATGGACGTCCACTGCTGGACAAAGGTCTCTTCATGGGATCTCCAGAACACACGATTTTGTGCCGCTTTTATCCAGCGGCTCCCCGCGACCCTTTTGAGGTCGTCTGTCCATCTAGTAGGGGGTCTTCCGACACTGCGCTTTCCGGTGCGGGGTCGCCATTCCAACACTTTGAGACCCCAACGTCCATCGGTTCTCCGCCCTATGTGCCCCGCCCATCGCCACTTCAGCTTCGCGACCCGCTGAGCTACGTCGGTAACTCTGGTTCTTCTACGGATCTCCTCATTTCTGATTTGATCACGTAGAGAAACTCCGAGCATAGCTCGCTCCATCCCCGCTGAGCGACTCTGAGCTTTCTTATGAGGCCCATAGTAAGCGACCAGGTCAGCCGGCTCGAACACCTGCAGAGGTGATATTAGCTAAGTAGAATTAACTTTTATGCCTTTCACAGTGATATGTCTAATTTATTGAACTATTTTAACATACAAGCTTGTAATATTTAAGCCTTTAACACTCGTGTAAGGTTTTACTGATAATTGCTATAATTTTAATTACATCAAATAAAATTCAGAACTGAGTCGATAAGATTTTAGACAACTTTCGTCATGACTTAAATTAAAAGTATCAAATATATATGTATACTTAATATAATTATTTTATTGATCATTAATTAAAAATAATGTACTGTACCTGTTATTGAGTGCGACATATGTTATATATAATTTAATTATAATTCTAAGGTCCTGTTTATTAAAGGATTTCATATCTTCTTCTTATTATGATAGTTTTAATGAGGAAATATAAAAGTAACAAGCAATTCATAGTCCATTTTGCACTAAAAAAGAATAAAAAGGTTAGACCCACTACATCGTTCAAGTATGGGTTGGCAGGTTATGTCCTATTTCCTAGAGTTTCTAACGCTTGGATTTTTCCATTTCCATGGTAGATTGGATTTTTTTAAAAATCTTCTATAAATAAATAAAACTTTGTAATAAAATGTCAGGTACAACACATTTACGGACAATATAGATGCTTTTGTAAGTATTTATAGTTAAAGTATTTTTTAAGTAACTTTTACTAGCTAAATTTATGGAAACATTTTTACTTTTTATATTGATCGTCGTGAACCGTCGCCTGGTATCCGGCAGACTAGACCACCCTTATTATTGAGATGAAAGGTGACTAAGGTGACTAAGGTGGGCAGCCGGTCGTAAAATAACGAGCCATATCATGTCACGTTTTTAAAACATGTTGTGCCGACCCAACTTAGAGTGACTTAGACTAGACTTAGTGGACAGGAGCATAATGATGATTTTTACTTTTTTAATATTTGAGACCCGAAATACTTCATATTAAATAAAAATTTACAACTGCCGGTAATGCAATAAAAACTTAAATTTAACCAGTAAATTTCAGAAGTCAATAATAATAGCCGAACAATTTATTTTAAAAATTTACACTGCAATATTCTACCGCTAAATCTAACACCATTTCATGGATCGTTTCTCTTTAGGTAGTATAGGTTTGTGGAAGAGTACATTCTCTTCACCACAATATAATGATGTATTATTTTACATATAAATATTGCAAACGTTATAACGCTGGTTAGTGTATATGCAAACTTTCATACTATAGTACCATACAAAGCTTTTCAAAAATTAATAGCTAATTTTATTTTACATACTTATTTAAATTCATGATATTTCCTGATATTTCATTAAATCCTCTGCCTCGGGGTTGCCTGGAATAAATAATAAGTAAATAAATATATGGGACACTTACACACACGGTCGTCCGTCCCCAAAGTAAGTAACTTAATACTTGTGTTATGGTAGACAGACAATTGGTGAATATATACTTATATATTTTTATACAAATATACACCCAGAGAGGCTGTGATGGCCCAGCGGTGCGACCGTGTGAATCTCTAGAGACGATCATGGGTTCAAACCCGGGCAGACACCAATGAGTTTTTCTATTAAAACTTATGTGTCTAATTAATAATTGCAATTTATCACACGCTTTACGGTGAAGAAAAACATCGTGAGGAAACCTGAATATCTCTAGAATTCTGGAGATATGTGTAACCTACCAATCCGCATTGGAGCAGCGTGGTAGGTCTTAGCTCCAATCCTTCTCTCCAAAAAACGGAGAGAAGAGGCCTATTCTCAGCAGTGGGATAGTAACAGGCCGCTACTTACTTTACTTTTTTACTATACACCCAGACTCGAAGACCAACAAATTCATTTATAGAAAATGATGGCACTCGGCGGGAATCGAACCCGCACCGGTGAACCCGGTGTGCACTTATAGTACATTATGATACTGTTGCGTAATAAGGGTTCTTATAACACTCGTGTTATAAGACCAAATTATGTACAGTGTCATACACTTCTTTATCTACCCTCATACTATAATACGTAAAACAATATTAATAAAAACCAAAACTTTGTTTAAATATTAAAAAGATTTTTTAAATGACAAATGTTAGCGCCAAGGCGCAAACATCGACTGCGCATGCGTGGTGCGTCGCCGCGAACCCGTTCATCGACACCTTTTTTTAGGTAGAGGTTTAACCTTCTTGGTCCAACTGGAGGTTGTATAGGTGTATCGTTATGATTAAAAAGTTATATTATGATACAGGTGTCCATACAAGACCTGTATCGTAATAAAACTTTTAAATTTTTTATTTTTGGCCTGTACGTAATGTTTGTCATAAGAATTTGGTTTTCAGTTTTATAATCTTCGTATTATAGTATCAGAGTAGATAAAGTTTATTATCTATTTATATAAATTCAATTACTATATGTTCCTACTAACTATCTCAATATCAAACACAAATCTGAGTTGATCCGCTGGGTCGTCAACACAGACAAACACACTTTTTCATTTATAATAAAAATATTGTGCATAATATATTTTTGGCTCACCGAGAGTTTTCGCTGTATTTCACAAGAGGCAGGTGTCAGTGTTGGTTTGAGACGCAGAGGATTCTTTCCATGAGAGGACTTGAAACGTGACCGACCATACCTTTTCGCTATACTCAGCTAACTACGTGTAAGGACATTGCTTTAGACTTATGCTAGTTCCCGCCTAGCATAATATTTTTCAGACATTCAGTTCAGTAACCAGTTAAATAATGTTAAAATTATCAATATTAACTTTGAAATCTTTCTTATTCCGCATATTGTATCAGTTTAAGGTATTCGAAATGTAAAATGATTTTATTAGCTATATATTGATGTATTGTACAAGATTTTTAATACTAATATATCTAAAAGCAAATATTTATGACCATCACTTGCTCGTTATTATATTTCTATCGGCTTTTATAAATAACACAGGTTACAATAACAATTAAATAACACAGGGTTTATCAAAGGATCCATTTTCAAATATAATAATAGTATGTCTATTTAAATTTTGGATTTTAGTTTAGGTGCCTTTTTGCGTGTATGTATTTGACCAAATCTGAAATTTATTATTATCCTTATTTGATTAGAGCTGTTAAATAATACTTTTTGTTCGTTCGTACATATTCATATAATCATGTGCTTATGCATGAAGTACGAGTATTACTAATTTATAATTTACTTCTGTGAGCCCTAAGGTACCTTTCTAAGTAGAACAGACCACCCTCTTTCTAACCGAAGTGTCTAAGGTACCACTACTAAGGTAAGTGGACGTCAGGCCCGGTCGTAAAATACGTAGCCAAATCATATAACAACATGTATATAACATGCTGTGCCGACCTCACTTAGAGTGGGATAAGGCCAGGACGAGGATGATGATCATTTTCTTATATATTTTACCCAAAATGTATGTATATAAGCGGTTGCAATATTACATGATCTTGTTATTGCAACAACAAATTTCCCTGTATGTATACAGAAAAAAAAGATATTTAGGTTCCAATAAACTAAAAGCCTCTAAATCGTTTACGAATGAACTAGGTTAAAATAATCTGGTCCATCTGGCGATAGCGCAAATCGCGGTAGGCCTTTGCCGGCTTATCATTTCATTTTGTCGTAGCAGATAGAATACTAATTTTCCAGCTATTGCGGAAGGGACTGGTCGAGAACATTATATTACAGAAAAATTTTTACTTACAAGTAAAATTTTAGATAGTTTTATTTACGGTTGAGTTTGTTATTTTGTTGTTGTCGACACTATTTCGTTATAACAATGCTTAATAATAGTATCAAACATAAAAAGTGGGTGTGAGACTAGATTTCTGTCAACCATCACTAGTCGTCAGAGACTATTAGATGCTGTAGTTTGTAAGTTGCGTGGTGATGGCATGTATCATGAAAATTACTAATGGATGTCGCCATTGCCACTAATTCTTTTATTGCGCACCATTTTAAGTTGATATTTTATTTAATTCAGTTCATATAATAAGTAGATTGTCGATATCTAACCATCGTTTGCTTTTTATTTTGATCGTCATGTAGAATGTTATCCGAGAGCCTTTAAAATCCTTTTGTTTCCAAAGGATTTTACTATACTAACCAATGCTATATTATATGTTATTTATTAGGACCGACTGCTTATGAAGCTGACTGTACAAAAGAAAGAATGTAGAAATTTTTTTAAGAAAATAGATACCTACAAAACGATGTATTTTTTTTCACTTTCGTATATGTAATTATAAAATGGGATGTACGAATATTTGTAATGTTTTATATTGTAGCTTGTAAAAGTTTATCTGAAATAACAATATTTAGACTTAATATTGAATTAATTAAAGAAAACCCATAAGCATTTTATAAAGTTCTGCTAAAATTTGTTAGGTTAACAGGTTTATCCGATCAATTCCTTCGTAAATTTTATCAAATTTATTCCAATATCCCTTCCGCGGTTCTATCGAATGTTTTTGTTAACAAAGTTTGACAATTACAATTGCTTTCGACTAGAAGATTGGAGCGAGTTAAACTCCTTAAAAAGGTTAAGTTGAATGATTTACAGTTGACCTATATAAAAGTATTACTCCTAAAGGCGTACTAATTTTATGAAGGTGCGACATCGTACTAACCATATTACAGATTAGCTTTTACCCGCGACTTCGTTCACGTGACCTGTTGTGATGGCTCGACAATAGATGGCGCTTTTCAATGTAATTATTTCTGTAGAATTAACAGGATTTCTATAACCTATATGTTTTTCCGGTGTAAAAGGAATAATTGTGCCAAATTTCATTGATATTGATTCAGCGGATTCACCGTGAAAGAGTGACAAACAGACATCCATACTCACGAACCTTAGCATTTATTATATAAGTAGGATAGGATAGGATATTGCTTTCTTTTGTGAGTATGATATCGCATTGATATTCTCCGTAGGTAAGGTATGATTATGAATGAGCGTCTGTGTGAACACTCTGTTCATAGGCACTTTGTAGGTTTGTGGTGCATACGTTTTTACGAATCCTGCTATTATCAGGTATGACAACGGAAAGCATAAGATGCTCGTATATTTCTTTTAGCCAAGCAATATTTCATCATTTTTGTTTTTACACCACATTTTAATAATAATTGCAAAAAAACCCCAATTCAAACGACAAGTTTACTGCAGTCAGAAGATTAAGTTTTTTAGCATAATACGTTAATCATGACCTGGCAACCACCTGCTGGTTTTATTATTAATGTTTTAGGTATGTAAATTATACTCACGATTAATACCTGTAAAAAAATTTTCGTCGGTGCAAAATGTAACCCTTTTTTCATAAAAAAAATCATCCGACTCGTAGTATAGCAATCTATAGATAGAATGCTTTATATCTCGTCGGTTATTATACGCTTGTCTACATTCAACATACCTATATTGAATAGAGGCTCTTCGTATGTAAAAACTTTCTGTGGATTTACTATGAAACAATTTACTACAAAATGTCAGAAAGCAAAAGCACGTAGTTTTTAGGGACGGTAACCGCGGTTGCCGCGACTCGTGAAGGGAGGAGGGGGCGAAGGGGGTAAAGGGGAGCGTGGCCGCCAGTTTCTCGCCGATTGCCGCGTCGCGAGCACGCCTTGTGATGCGCCACGCGCGTTGACGCGACATGGCCACTTCGACGAACGGCAACATCGTAATCGAGTGGTTGCGATCGCTCCACCTGGGCCAATACTCGGAGAGCTTTATAGATAACGGCTATGATGACTTAGAAATATGCAAACAGGTCGGCGAGCCCGATCTGGACGCCATCGGTGTCCTAAATCCTGCACATCGTCAACGGCTGCTGCATTCAGTAAGAATTTTAAGAGAAGAAGGTGCAGCAGCCGTATATTTCACATTGGAGGAGGCCGCTGCCGCCAGGGACTCTTGCCGTTGCGAGGAGGAAACTCGAAAAGAGCAAGCCACAGTGGCAATAGAACCTGCTAAGTATGCAGACGAATACGAAGAAGGAAAAGCAGAGTTGGTGAAAATACCAAGGATCCAGCTGAAACGTTTGCTACGCGAACGTCTCGCTCAAGACGGCATCCGTTTGAGCCTGCAACCTTACTCAACCACGGTCAGTGTTTATTATAAGTGGCAATGGCATTGCCTCTAGCGGTTAAAACTCTGGTTTTGTGACAGTGAGCAAAATATTGAAATTTAATTGAAGTGCTTCAAGTGCGATCGAGTAATATATTTTATAAGCGAGAGGCAACCGCGAAGAGGCATTGCCCGCGCCTTGTTATTTCTTTTGATCGGCCTGTGTGTGGTATAGCGTCTTGGTCGCTCCGGGCGGATCATTCGGACGTGTTGCTATAAAGTTTCTTGCGTGCGTGATTTCCCTGGAGATGAGAAGTTTGCGCGCCTTGCCTGTCGTGAGAAGATTGTAATCGCGTGCCTCCCAGCTCTAAATTGGGTTTTACAAGAAATTGGATAGCCTACTTCGGTTTCTTTAGGCGATAATTAAGGATACTTTAACGGCAAATCTTCGATATTTATTTATGTGTAGGTATTTTAAACCTTCTTGGTAAACTTTGACTTTATTATAACTTTTTAATTTTAATTACACTAATTAAAAGATGGAAAAATATTTAATGCGCAAAAAGTTAAAAATGCGATTTGTAGTAGGATTGTAAAAAATATTAATGCCTTATAAGATTATAATTTAGGTTTATGATTGTTTATTTAGGAATAAAATTTCTTAAAATTTAGTTAAATTTTAATTAAAATAACTAAACATATTTTGATAATGATAATTCAAAAACGTTAGGTATAATTAGGCTTAGGACTTAAACATTAATAAATAATTTTTCTTCTTTGCCAGTTACTCCAAATTAAATCTTAAAACCTAGAAGCTACAAGCAAATATGTTTTAAAGAGATTCTAAAAATTATAATTAATTGTAGAGGTTACTAATCTTAAATATATATTAATTAACGGGTTATTAATTATTCAAGTCTCCAGTGACAAGTAGGCGGAATATTTTGATCCGGCACGCCCTTTGCGGCTTTATAACTCACCCGAACATTTATCTCTTCGGACTTATCAAAAATTGTTGAGTGCTTATCGCTCGTTATCTATTTACAAATAATGAAATCAAATTCCTATGCCACGTGCGCTTAACTTTATCTTTTGACACATGTCAAAAATCTCTGACTTTGACGACTGAGTCAGTCAAGCTTGAGCATTTACGTAGATTATATAAGTTATTTATTTTATTTAAATTATATATTTTTTCTTTATATATCTTTATAAATATAAGATCATCTATGATTCTTAAAACTATTTTAGCGATATAAAACCGTTAAAAACTGTTTTTATGGTTACTATTTGATTCACATAGACAAATAATGAAAATAAGTTAAGATTGTTTTAAATATGATGGAAAATTCAATAGCGTTTTTTTTAAATTATTTTCGTAATAATTTTTAATGCCGTGTGATATCCGGCAGAGTAGCATAGACCACCTTCATTTCTGACCAAAGTGTCGTAAAAGACGACTAAAGTAAGTTGACCCGCCGTGTAGTATCCGGCGGAGTACAATAGACCGCCCATTTCTTAGTCGTAAAAGTGCATCATTTCTTAGTTGTAAAAGGTGACTAAGGTAAATCGATTCCCCTTGTGTGGTATCTAGCTGAGTAGAATAGACTACCCTCATTTCTTACCGAGGTGTCGTAAAATACGACTATAGTAAGTTGACGTCGTAAAATACGTAGGCAAATCATGTGACAACATGTTCATAACATGTTGTGATGACCCCATTTATAGTGGGATAATGGCAGGAGGATAATGATTTTTCAATTAAATATTTGTTTAACGTGTTTTTTGTAATGGCTTATCAGAGATAAGAAAGCTTGTTTTTAAATTGCGTCCAGCTGAGCACTAGATTATATTGTAAATTTTTTAATTTGTTCTTAACTAAGCCATTATTGTAAAACTCAATTTTGAAAAGAGTGACCGCCGAGTTTCTTGCTGGTTCTTCTCGGTAAGAGCACCTTTCCGAACCTTGGTAGCTTCAGCTTCATTGTAATTTGACGATTCGAAAGTGCTTGTAAAGGCCAATTTGAATAAAGAATTTGAATTTGAGTTCAGGTATATTAGGAATATATTGTAGATTACCTACCTACCTACCTAGATACGAGATAGTTTTGAAAGGAAAATAAATGTGACATGACCAACATGATTTACTGGCAAAGTAAAGGCTGACCATATTTTATACGCTTATAGGAACGTGTGTTATGCAGGAATATAACGGCATGCTGTCTTAAACCGGACCATAAAGGAAACGTGAAGATTTTTCGAAATTTTGAAAATATGATCATTTACGATTGTTAATGATATATAATATAACTAATAAATTGTAGGCCTTTGACTTGACTATTTGGCTTTAATTACTTTGTTATTAATTATTAATACATTCCCATTTTCAATTATAAATACTTTTTATCATATACTATATCAAATCGTAAGGCGATGAGTCTACCGTAATTACCTCTGATGGTTTTTTTACCGGTTTCAAGCTTCGCGTTCAAACCTGTTCGGGGCTGAGCTTAAGTTAAGGTTGAATACACAAAGCGTGTTTAATTTATTACATATTTTATATAGTGAATGTTCCGCAATCACTGAAATTTGAGTTGACACTACCCTTTAAACAATTGGAAGTGATAATAGCGAAAGAACATGAAGTTAAAGGTGAATAATTCTAATAGCCATATTTCTTTTTTGAAAATAGAACAATGATATTAAGAGCAATCGAAATAAAAATAAGTTTGTCTATGAGCCATTTCTTTGTCATAAAGCAGTACTATGGTATTGTAATGAAATATAGATTAAATAATTTATAGAAGTAAAAAACTTTGCAAAATTCTATTGTACAAAAGAAATAATATAAAGGTATCGATATTCTGCAATAAGCCGCATTAAAGAAAACTGTGATATATTACCTAAGTGCACAGTTCTCTATCCGTTCTCATATCATATACATGCAGTTTTCGTAACCTCACGTACCACACAAATGAAATCAAATTCATAATAAATATCGATAAAGACTATTTTATAAATCTTCTTCCTCCTGCCCTTATCCCACTCTAAGTGGGGTCGGTACAACATCTTACAAACATGTTATCACATGATTTGGCTACGTATTTTGCGACCGGTCGCCTGCCTGACGTGAGACGTCACCTTACCTCAGTCGTATTTTACGACAGCTTGGTAAGAAAGAGGGTGGTCTAATTTACTCAACCGGGTACCACACGGTGGGTCAACTTACCTTAGTCGCCTTTTACGACACCTCGGTAAGAAATGAGGGTGGTACTATTCTATGCAGCCGGATACCACTCGGCGGGTCGACTTACCTTAGTCGCCTTTTACAACATCTCGGTAAGAAATGAGGGTGGTAATATTCTATTCTGTCGGATACCAAACGACGTAAAGACCATTTTATAAATATTAAGATTAAACCTCAGAAACAGTATCTAATGAGAAAATTGTTATTTACATAGTTTTTGGAAAAAATCTATTTCTACCTGAGCATATTCCCTTTAACCGTTTATCCTACATAATGGCATTTTTTACAACCGTCCATTCATACTTGCCGCCGGAACTACTGACAAAAGCTACTGACAAATTTTATTGGTATCAATATCACAGTTCCGACTAATAGCCCGATATTTATGTCCTGTTGACGTGCATTGTATCCAGCATCTGTTCCTGTTATTGGATAGTCATTTTGTAATTGCAGCCTCGCAATAAACTTTTATGAAACATTTGCGGCTGAGGCGTACGTGCTGTTTTTCGTAAGCAGCGGCGTAAAATTTGATTATCAATTATATCGCAACGTTTATAAGGGAAAAGATGTACAAGTTATATCTATCTTAAACTACTTACACGCTAGGACTATGAAAATTATGCCCACGTGGGTACCAAGAATGCTGGCAGCCTTTCCGCGCTGTATCGCTAAGTTGATTCTTTTTTGCGAAAAAGAAGTCAGCCCTCTTGTCACCTTTAACCGAGGTGTTAAACAGATAAAAAAAAATTTACACTCTGACAATTGTAAGGTATTTATATGTTGTAAGAATCATCTTAAATATTCCTATAATTGTTTTAAAATTATTCTTTAACTAGCTGTGCTTGCGGCTTTACCTGCAGTGTCAGAACTCCGACAATTTACTCAAAAGCATAATGTAACCTAAATCTTAGTGAAATCCGTACAAAAATCCCTTTAGTAAATTTTGAGAAAATCGATCACATAACAGACAGCTTTCGAGAACTTTATTTGCTAATTATGATTAATTTGATAGAATATAAAATATAATCAGTAACTAAGAAAGATATAAGTTGATCTATCTTGTCTTTATTCGTGATGCTACATAAAAAATGAACGTCTATGGAATGTTCTAGATTTAATCTATTAATGCAAATTACTATGTTTTAAGGCATATAAATTATCGTAGAACGGTAACTTATTTGGTTTTTATGTTTATATGTTAAATTCTGGAGCATTTTGTAGTCCTGTGCATTCAGCTGTAGTCTTATGTATTCTAATTTCGAGATCGTCTTCAGCAATTATAATAGAATTAAGTTGATAAGGCATAGTTAATTATTTATATACTAGCTTCTGTCACCTATTTTTTGTGCTTAGAGTTCAGTATAGTGATAAATAGCAGCCTACTTTACTACAGTCCTTCCACTATCTCGACTTCAAGTCCTACTAATATTATGCACAATTATTCGTTATACATCAGAATAACATATAGGCTATAGAAATCCTTTTAATTCTACAGGAATAGGATGACATTAAACAGCGCCATCTATTAGCGCCATCACGCAACAATAGTCTACGCAAACGAAGTTGCGGGTAAAAGCTAGTATTCAATAAACAAATATGCATATATAGAAAACTCAAATACCTATTATAGTAATTGAAGGTCTAGGTAAGGAATTACTTTTAACGCTTTTTTGATTTACTACCGTAGAATACAGTACAACGTTAACGCCGTGTGGTATCCGGCTGAATAGAATAGTACCACCCTCTTTTCTTACCGAGGTGTCGTAAAAGGCGACTAAGGTAAGTCGACCCGCCGTGTGGTATCCGGCTGAGTAGAATAGACCACCCTCTTTCTTACCGAGGTGTCGTAAAATATGACAGCGGTAAGTTGGCGTCAGGCAGGCGGCCGGTCGTAAAAACGCAGCCAAATCATGTGACAGCATGTTTATAATATGTTGTGCCGACCCCACTTAGGGTGGGATAAGGGCAGGAAGATGATGAATACAGTACAACGTTAGTAACTGTAATGTTCAATATCATTATCTATTCGATATTGTCCTCTACAGTCCATTGATAACAGTGCTTACTTTAGATACAAGACTTTTACCATTTGGGACCAATGTAGTGCAAATATTGTAGAAAACATATAAAGTATAATTTAAACAACGTTTAGCAAGCGCTTTGTTATTACGTACATGTAAGTTTCATATAAATTTACATAATTCTCAGTTGCGAAGTGCCAGACAAATATGAGCGGAGTAACGAACTTCGTTATAAGTTAAGATCTACCACAGTATATTATAATATCCTCTGTTTTCCGACGTTTGTCGGTCTTGAATGTGGCACATCCCAACTGGGTAATGACTAATTGCAGTCATGGTATAATAAAGACAACTGAACACACGGCTGTCCATACCCAAAGTAAGTAATTTAATACTTGTGTTATGGATGACAGACAACTGGTAAAAATACAATTCTTAAATACATAGTCAAATATATAAATGTTCCCAGACTCAAAAAACCAACAGATTGTTTTTTATTAATTCATTTTTTACCGAGTTGTTGTAAAAGACGAATAAGGTACGTTGACGTCAGACAGGCGACCTAGCCAAATCACGGGACAACATATTCATAACATGTTGTGCTAACCCTACTCAGAGATGTACAAAGGCACGAGAATAATGTTCATCCTCGGCGAGAATCGAACCCACTACCCCTGGAGCTGAAAGCAGAGTCATTGCCAACGGCTCCAACTGGCCAGTCCAGTATTTAACTGTACATCGATTTAAGGCAAAATCCTACCTTAGTAGAATTAAGCTTCAGCTCTATTCTCTCCATATTTCACAAATCCAATAATTGTTTTCAACTATACTTTTTAAGACGCATGACTTCCATAAAATTCCAAATATTTTCCTACATACTTACATATACATATTTTCCTAGAGCTTCCTGCAAATTCAATAAATAAAATAAATCCTTGTGGTGCGTGGGTAAATTGAGCTGTCGCCAAAGTTTCTGTATCAAAAGCTTGTTTCTAAACGGAAATTGATAGTTGTCTGTGTTCTATCTTTTCTGTACCAATATGATCTATCATTTCCTACGTTGCTAATTCCGTGATAGAGGGGTTTGTGCACGGATGTTACGGATTACATTCACGTTAACACCCCTTAATGGATCGAGTTTCTGTACGTATACAACGAATGAATGACCCTATCGGTAAACTGGAATAAAGAGTTTAATAAAAATTAATAAGTTTGATTCTCCCAATATGTGCGCTGTGGTTTTACTCGCGATGCTAAAATTATATAAAAAATAAGTTTTTTACCTATCAGCACCTAGCTACTGTCGACAAGAGGTTTATGGAAGCTACAATTATTATACTGCATCTGTATATGTTGGTATACATATCCCATAGATTCATTCTAAATATATAGATAGACTAATTTTTAAAATCTTAAAAAGTATACTGGATTAAATAAGAATTACAAGCTTTTAAACTTACAAACGCAACTAAGAATCAAGTCAAGGTCAACTCAAGGTAAAACCAGAGAGCTGTCAGGTATCAGGGTTATAAAAGTTTGGTCGTTAACGTCCCAAGAAAACAATGCATCAATGTGATTTTTGTTGTGAATATTGTTAAAAGGTTACAGAGTGACATAGGTTTTTAGGTATCTTAACTTAGTTCTGACAAAGATCTTAATTCCACACAGAGTAAGAAGCAGCAGAAACTGGTATGCTTGGTATGGCTATATTTGTTATCTATGATTAAAAACTTACATATCCATTCTTTATGCTGTATGATTAAAATCTTAATCGTTAACCTACTCAGGAAGGTGTAGATGAGAATGAATAAAAATATTTTTTGCGGCACCACCAATACACAAGTCACACGCTGAGATTGATAAAAAAAGGTGCTCAATAACTTACCAGAATAAATTTATGCAAATGGGATAAACTACATAAAGGTCAATGGTTGAATTTATTGAATCATACAAAAGGTTCGGAGTGTTTTTATCGATGACAGATTTGAATTCACTAGTATCGTAACTTATGTGTTATATGAATTTAAAGTCGTTTACATATCTACTTACCTTTGAATGTATCGACCATATAGACTTCTACTATAAATTCATCACATATTATAAACAAATTCCCATGCTGTTTCTCACTGTCAGTCTGTTATTGATAATTTCAGAAACGTAAGCACCCGGGAGTTTCGGATAGTATAGTAAAGGTTTAGTCCTTTACGTTCATTTTTTAAAGCTTTTAATTAAAGCATTAACCATTAAGCATTTAAAAAGAGAACATATTTATAGTTGTGTTGAAATGTGTTGTGAATATAGTTGTGTGTGTGAGATTTTTAAACTACTTAATTAATCCATACAAATAAAAATAAATACTCGTCGCGATATTGCTCGTTTATGTCTACTAAAATATTTTGAATTAGAATTTACATTCAATCGATCATGGATTTGAGGTGTAATACTTTTGACTCAAGTGCTCGCATTGCTTTGCTGAAACTGTGCTAAATGTTTCGTGAGTTATTTTATTTTATTCTTGTAAGGTTGCACGCAAACTAAATTTAACAATTGTTTGAAGGAAATCCGGATTTCGTAGAAAAGGCTTTTAATAACCTTTATTACTTACTGTACCTATATACATATAATAAGTTCGTATTGATGTTTCATTTCATTGCGGCACATATTATTTTTATTGATATATTTTAATAATGGTAATTGATATAATTAGTTATATTCAAAGATATTGATTAAGTACAGACCACTCATGAATAAAGAAAAGGTAAGAAAATCAATATTAATACATACATTTTCGAATTTTGTCCTGGTCCTTATAATAAACAAACTAAACAATAATGCCAAAAGGCTATAGAATCGTATCGTACCTGCCCTTACAGGTACTGCAAAGTTTATTATACCTGCCCCGCTTAGTAACTAATATGTGTACGGAGTCACGAAGTGTTATTGACTTTCTTGGCATTCTTAGCCTCCTTTTCCATTATTTTAGTGCCATAATTAAGCATATATTATGTGGAGAAACGACGTATCGATGGCGTGTATCAAAAAAACATTAGTTACGCAAGGTTATGATGTGACCTAACTATGGACCTCGTATGTTAGGTTCCGTTATTTCTTTTTTTGCTTAATAATTCATGGGTAGATTGTTATCGAAAATACTTACAGACTCAATCCATATAAAAAAAATTTAGCCGCCTCATTAATGATTTAATCATAAGGTATAATAAAAATCAGTGATATTCACCAAGCACATTCCTAGATTTTTTACTAGTACTGTGATACAGAGTGATAAGACCGCCCTTTGCACATTTAACACTAACTATTATTTATGTCTCTTTATGTTCCTTTCACTTTGTATTTTTATTTCTGCATTAAAATTAATCTTCTTTTTCTTCTACTGTTTACGTTATGGTAAGAAAAATGGGGAATCGCGCTTCTTGAAAAAAAAAAACACCCATCGTCTAGTTTATTGATGTATTCTCTTATGGAGTTATGAGTTGTGCCTATTTATACAAGTCTCATTATTATTATATAATTAACTTTTTTGCTGATATATAGACCTTATTAGCATAGATCGTGGTTATGACGAGATTACACTCTGTGAGTATATCGACCTTCGATGTTAGGGGAAGTATTTAACTATTTATGGCTACAACAATTATAATAATAACAAACTTCTGTTAATATTATAATGCTGAGGAATATAATCTAGCCAATTTGTTTTATTTACAAAATAAGAATTTTTTCATGATGCTATATTTCTATTTATGTTTTCATTGGCACATTACACGACGATAAACTATTTTAAAACCAGGAAATTCAAATTCTTTAAACCTTCTCTCAAGAAGCTAAATATTCGAACGTTGCGAGTTATTTGATTTAAAATCCTTAGTTTAACGCAAAGAAGCATATTGGCAGTCAGATTTCGTATTCGTTTTTACATTCCCTATATAATCAGTTTATTATTAGAGAACTGAATTATTTAGTTCATTACTACTATTAATGTATGCGTTGATGCATACGTAAGTAGTAGTAATCATAAAGTAATGGCATACTCATTTAAATATTCTAGAGTCAAAACAATAAATTCACTTTTAGGCGTTCTGGTTGATTGTTTATTAGGAGCAGGTGGAATTGGTAATGAAGAAACACGGTATAGGACTGTGCAGGTAGGACTTAATCAAAGATATTAGGGGAGTCTAGTTCTTAATGTTTAATTGATGCGTCTGTTGGGCGCTCTGTCGAAAAATACAATCAAAATCAATCTACACTTTAAACATTTTTTTTAATATTCACTTATTGAAGTCTTATTAATACAATCAACTTTTAAAGTCTAGTTAAAAAGGAGCTAATACACCGTTATGTTCGGAGATAAATGCAGGTTTGTTATAGATAGTAGATGTATGCAATTATAAATTTAATTCTCTATGGAATTCGCATAGACGAAGTACAATTTAAAGTTTGCCAGGTGCAAGACGATGGAGTTTGCACCGTAGTGTTTGAATATTTGTTGAAGACACACGGAACAGATCTAAAGTCAGCCAACTCGATGCTCTTGTGACGGAAGATTAGCATCGGTGATTGTAAAGTTAAGTAGAGTAAAGCTGTATGTTTTGCAGTTTGAAGTTCAGTTAGTACTGGGATATGTCACTTTAATATTATTCGTTATTTTAAATTGAGAGTGTGCTGACTTATAATCTTAATATATAAAAATTGTAAAGAAGTCTTGATTCGGAAATACCCATGAGCCTAGTTTTGGGGCTATGAGTAATTTTTTTCGATATATAGTGTTTTTTTAAAGACGTGTGGTATCTCGCTGAGTAGAATAGATCACCCTCATTGCTTACCAAGGTGTCATTAAAGATGACTAAGGTAAGTTGACTTTCAGCTTTATATATTAGTATAGATTACAATTACCAACAATGGTTACAATATTTAAAATCTTATATTATGTTTTCATATTATTAATATAATTGCATCACTAATTACGGATAATTACAGATTGATTTTGGCATGTTTTTTATAACAGAGTATAAGGCTATTATTTATTACAAATGCCTACTGTGTTAATAACATAAAATATAATGTTTATAAACTATTTATAACATATTTATTAAACATGCTTTGTAATATAACAATGAGGTCAAGTGATTTACCGGGAATATCGTTGTTACTGTTATGTTTTATTCATGTCGAATTTAACAGTTTAGCTGTTCCGAAGATTTATTTATAAGAGTTCTCCATCCAACACGAGGCCCTTCCAAGAAATGCGTCGAAATAAACCTTCGGGGATATTGTTTTGGCTTCTTAGGTGGCACCTCCCCTTAAAATTTTATTCCTGTACATCGGCTCGTACTTGTTGTATTTAACTTTTATTCTGTGATGTGGATTTATTTACAGAGTTGGAAAACAAAAACACGAATCCAATAAGAAAAACATTTAAATTTTACCTTAAAAAATGGACTTCTGTATTAACTTTATCCGACTAGTTACATCCACGAATTCGTTCACGTCAACTTTATTGTTAAATAACCCTCAGTTAAGTACTATGTATTTTTGTTGTACCCGATTAAAAAAGGGTATTTTGAATCGTATTTTTGGCCCGGTATATAATGTACATATAACTTTATTGACCTAAATTTCATCAATATTGGTCTAGCATATTAGCCCTGAAAACCTAAAAGACAGTAAAACAGACGGACTTTCTCATATTGTTCGGAGCGTGACATTTGACATTAACTTTACAATTTAGACTTAAATTTTTAATGTTACACATATTAATTGCTTCAAATTTTTACGATCTCAGGTTAATTTAGTCTGATGGTGAAATTGCAAAGTTTTCTTATAGTACTTGGTGTTGTATATATATGTAAAAAATATGGTTTTCATATAATTCAAATTAAAGAAATTATTGCTTATTTATAGTGCTAAATATGTGATCAAGCTAAAATATATGTATTACTTTGTGTTATATAGTAATTTATCAATTAAGTTTAACAACGAATCTTACCTTGATGTATTTAGTAGAGTATTAAGTAGAACCCTTTTCTTACTTTTATTGGTTATTCTTTCTTTTTATTTGCTTATTCTTCTTGTTCTTCAACCTACATAAGTATTTTCACTGGATCTCCAGACCAAAATTATAAATAAAAAAAACATCTAAAAGTACCTTGTCTAATTTACATTCTTATTTTTATTACTGGTGTCTGATATGTTACCCGGGTAGCAGCTAAAATCCAGTGCCGTGGGTTATTTATTAGTCCTAGTAATAACACGCGGCAATGCTGAGCTATATGCCCTTTCAGTCAATTGTCAATTGCAGATTTTTTTAAATTTTTAGTTTAATGGTGAAAAATGTGCTTACTTTAAACGTAGTAGCGGCTAATCGTTACAACATTGATCTGTAACTAACATCACATAGATTAAATAAACTGCCGTTTTACAGATCTGTCGTCCATAAACATATGGTGAACGTTTGGATATTGGAAAGTATTTTTATTGAACGTTGCAATTTACGATCCGGTCATCCTTTTCATGAATTTGAAAAGGATAGAGATGAATTTGACTGAATAAAAATAAATGATTGAGGTACATTTACATTGCAAATTTTCAGTCTATGCCCAAAACATGAGTAATAAAGTGTTGTTATTGAACTTCACATAGGATTTTTATAAATCGTGATTTACTTGTAACCATAATAAGTTCTTGTCAGAGCTTCACTTAGCTTAATTAATATAGTTAATTTATATTTGTATATCATAACGCTCTTATTAGTTAAGGAAATACGTAAGAAAGTCCGCATAAAGAAAGCTAAATAATTAAATTTAGTATACTTTTTTGTCTTGACATTATACTTACATTGTGCTTTCATGGAATAAAATCCAGTATTACGATATAATACTATTTGTAGTTCAATATACATATGTATATGTGCTCATGTACTGGAGTGTTTTTTTTATCAATTTGTATAGCCAAGGAATAAATGTGTGTCTGTCTACCTGATTATTCCAATAAAAGACGTACTAACTTTATATAAAGTCCCCCTAATGAATAATTTAAAATTTATATTCAATTAATTTTAAATATATTATTTATATATGAATTAATCCTAATAAGTCCTAATGTACTTCAGAACTAATATGAAAAGTAGACTTGTGCCATTTTCTAGCCTTTCAAGTCCATACCTATAATCATATCGAGCCGTTAATCCTTTAAAAACTAAAAAAAGGACAAACAAATAAACAGATTTTTCGTATTTACAATATAATTATAGAGATTACGATATATTCGTAAATTATAGATGTAGACGTAACATTTATAAGCGAAACCGTGCGTTTTAATTAAATCAATTTGATTGTAAAGGCCACTAATACGCATTCGGATATAAATTTGTCGCGATTGTTTTGCATATTAACAGTATTTTGGGGATGTTATATATTCTGCTGAAATGAATTCTGACCAGTTAGAAAATAGCATACCAATCCCGCAACCATTTTGAACATGGAATTTCAAATTGTTCTTCATTTGGTACTCCATTAATTTCCGTTCAGTGATTGCAGTGACCTACTCCAATTTAGCATTTAAGCGCATCCAAATTACGTTTCCGATGGTAATAAGCGACAAGCGAACTCGATTATTTTCATATTAAGTCTATATTGATTCACTCGTAAAAAACTGGCTCGAAGTAATGATAGGTTTCCGGTCAATAATAGTCTACCTGTTCTTTGTAAATTACTTTTGGGATTCCGAAGATGTTATTACGGACATTAGGTTTTAAGGCTACCCTCTTTTGAATATACCTCATTATTTCTTCCTTAAGGTCTGTATATCACGAAAGCAGTTTAACAGTCTAAGTTATGTTATTTTTTTCCCTTTAAGAAGCTTTTGCTTCCTTGTAACCTTGACTTTTAGTGAAAAAAATTATGACCAGGAAGGCTATGACGTTATCTGTTAAAACTATACATTAAAAATGATGTCTACTTTTGGGACGAGGTGTGTTTGACTTCATTGATTTATGTTAATTATAATAAAAAAATACATTAATAATATTTTACCTATCTTTGTCTCAAATGCGAATTATTTATTGTTCTACTTACTCTAGAACGCTGTACCTAATAAATCCGCATCAAATATCCTATTTCATTTATCAATTCCATCTATTCGTGTGATTGAAATTAATCTTCAATGTCGATATGAACGATTATATTAATTAATAGTGATAAAAACATATATAACATGATGGTACTAAAAAGCCTTTTTAAGGAACCAGTACGGGTCCCTAAAACCTAAGTCTACAATAATTTTCATTAATATAAACAATGAACCATTCCTTTGAAAACATCTCGTATGTTGGGCCAACATACGCTTTAAGCAAAATTTTTATGTATTTTTGTACCCACCATTTCGTTTGCGTTTAGTTTAATGTTGAAATATCTTCAATTATGTACTGTTTCTTTTTGTTTCATAAACGTTGAAAATTTGGTAAGGTAAGTAGACTCACCGTGTGGTATCCGGTTACTTAGAATAGACCACCCTCTATCTTACCCAGTAATCTTGTAAAATACGACTAAGGTAATTTGACGTATAGCAGGAAAAAATTCCTTGCAAAACTTTTATGTCTAACAGTTGATGGCCAACACTTAGTAGTTGATAAGAAATTTATAACTTTCTAGCTGGGTTAGCGGCTTCGCCACAAAGTTTTTCCTATTTTAACTTACATAAATCGTAATGTGCTATTAATCATAACTTTTCTCAAGAAATGCACTATATTTAATTATAGAACGTAAAAGATCAGTTCAGTAGACAGAAGTCGACCACATACAGACAACGCTTTTAGGAACTTCGTTTTATAATATGAACAAAAATAACGTGTATACTACCTACTAAATTCTTCTAGATTTAAAGGGTTATGGTCAGGTATCGTATTCTAATATGAATGGGACTATAAACTCTCGAAGTTAATAGCAAGTGTGGGCTGTTGGTTGCTCGTAAGGCATGTTTTTTTTTGTATCCGTCAGCTAAGGCGCCTAAGGCACGTTGGTCTCACAGCGGGTGTCAGTATTGTACTTAGCAGTGATCCACTTAATTTATTACTTTTACTGTCGTCCTTTTTTGTTTTCAACTATATATTTATGTTTTATACACAATACATACATACATTTTCGACCAATAACAAATATACCGATACACGATTGATTATATATGGATTATATATAAATATATTTTATGAATTTGTTGCATATTAAAGTATATAAAGCAAATGATTATCCTCCTGCCCTTATTTGGGTCGGCACAGCATGTTAAAACATGTTGTCAAATGAAGAACTATTTTTGTATTATGTATTATTTTTAATTTACTAAATTTTTCTTTCGGGATCAACAATCGCCGGGAATATTTGGAACACATAATAATGAAATTATCAAGTAGTACCAACTGCAGAGAAAACATAAAAACCAATAAATTTCGCTGAATGTTTCTTTATAATTCCCCTATTTGTAAACTCATATGTTAATTGAACAAAGTTACCTATCACTCAATTATTGATAACCATGATTACTTAAACCGTCAATCTTATCAGCTGTGACTCACAATAGAAATAGTCGTTTTAAATGACACCAATAAACCCCGTGAGTCAGGACAGAAAATATAGTCTTTTTTATAGCCAGGGACAAAATAACGGGAACAATGCATTCCTGCGTTGTTACGTTCGGCCAACAAAAAGCCTCAACACGGCTAAGGTTTTTTGTCGACAACCCCCGCTAAATTAAACAGGGAAGCTGATTTTGTTTTAGTTTCTGTTTTTATTTCGCACACCAGGAATGGCGGGCAACGTTGGAATGAAAATAGGTGCAGATGCTTTTAGAAAAGTGGCTAACTGTGCTGTTTTAAACAAGACGCTAGATTTTTCACAGTTTAAACGAGTACGACCCGAGCGTGAGCTGAATTTTAGCTTTACACATTAACATTTATTTGAAAGTTTTAACTTCGAATGTAGCTACATCTACATACGAATTTAAATATTAGGTAAAACAGTTGGAAGTTATAACTTTTTGGGTTTTTATTAAGTCAACTAGAGTATAGGCGATATGTTTTCCGTTTGGGCTATCGTTTTAGAATATATAATCATATGAATAATATTTGAAAAATAAGTCAAGTTAAAAAGGCATTTAAAAAAGCTTTTAACAGAATTTCATGTCCCTACTGTTCAGGTGTTTCCTCTGTAGTCAATACTGGCAGCAACATTAGGTCCTGCTAATCGTATACAGGCACTGTTATAGGGACTGGACCAGTATGTAAAATTTCAGCTCAATCGGACACCAGGAAGTGGATCAAATTTAACTTGCTTGATTCCACATTCATATACATACAGGGCACAAACGCGCGGCACGTAAGCTTTTAACAAAATTCTATATCATTACTAGCCGAATGGTTAAGATTACGGACTTGCGATCGAGAGGACGTGGGTTCGAATCCCGGTCATTATACTACCGACGTAAACCCACTCCTAACACAAGCTTAACTGGAGAAGTTAACAATTTCGGTTAAAAATTAATAGTAACCTTTTATTTATAAAAAAACAAAAAAAATTCTCAACGTGAATATAACAGAAAATGAACTTTATTCACAGTAACATGATAAAAAGAAAAATCTATAAAATTATTTAGTAGTGCGCAGTAAATTTTGTGTTAGATAAATAATTCGACCTATAACCATGTCACCGTCAATTGTCAGAATGTACTAAATTATACTTCATTTAACAATGGAACAATGCCATTAAGCCGAGTTTGGAACGGCAATTGCACAAATCACAGACCAAATACTAACGTTTACTAATGAACACACGACACCGTAATGGTTAAACCACTTGTCCGAATGACCATCCGGTGATAGCTACGTCTTAAGCATCCGGTGTTGACCCTGTCGAAGGGTTCAATTAACATTCCGCGCGGAGTACGACCGCCTCGGGGCTGAACCAATCTGTCTGAGGCTCACTTAATTGTTTGCGGACATGATTTCACCGGAAAATTACAAGGGGATAAGATTCCAGTTCCTTAAGTACCATCAAATTTAATATCGGTCTAATAAAACGATGTTAGAACAATTTTTCTTATGCGTTTCAGAAGGATTTTTGCTGTTTGTTTACGTAGCAATGTTTCTTGTTTAGATTCATCATCCATCTGCCCCTATCCCACTCTAAGTGGGGTCAGCACAAAATGTTATAATACATGGTTTTTTTAAGATATACCATCAGTGATCATAACAATACAGAACTAATTTCGTTAAACATTTGGACATTAAGAACAGGTCTTGTTTTCACATGATTCGGCTAGGTATTGCGACCGACCGCCTGCCTGTCATCAACTTACTTTTGTCGTCTTTTACGACACCTCAGTAAGAAAGAAGGTGGTCTATTCTACTCAGCCGGCTACCACACGGCGGGTCAACTTACCATACGCCTTTTACGACACGATATGTAAGAAAGAGTGTGGTCGATTCCATTTAGCCGGATACCACAAGGAGTATTTCTTGTTTAGATTATTAATAAAAAAAAACGCAACCAAGTATTTACACTCACTACAAAGTTGGGATTTGTACGTAAATAATTGGTTTCTGCAAAAGCTTTTTTGAAATACCAATCTTTAAATAAGGAATGTTTGTTTTGCATGTTTAAAATGCCGTTCATATTAAAAAGATTAAAAGAATTTAGATATAAAAGATAACTTAAGTTAATTATTACAAATATCTTATTCGTATAGAATGCTCCCAAGAATGCCGGCTTATTTTTTGCATTGATTCGTTATTAAATGATTATTTTTGCGAAAAATAACAAAGATACTTATTAAAAGAATATTTTTTTTATTACTGTTATTGGATACTCCGTACGAACGAAGGAAAACTCGTATTATAAATATTTTGTATAATTGATTTATGGAATTAGGCGTTACCTTGCGGAGGTCCATAATACAAAAGTAACGAAAATATTATTTTGCTATAGTCCGCGATAAAAGAAAATATATGTAATGTTAAATATAGTGTATAATAGTACACTCTACATTTATGTATCAGGTGTGAGAACAAATAGTATACTACATTACATATAATTTTTTTAATTATAATTAAATATTAGATTATAGCAAAATAATATTGTCATTACTTCTGTATAACTCTTCAACGCATTTATTGCTTTCTTATGAAATTTACGGATTAACAGATTTCCACTACCTTCTTTTTTGAGATTCTCTAATGAGCGATATGAGTAGCATTAAAGTCAGTTTACAAACAATACTCATTCTGCCAAATATAATAACTCTGACTTTGTAAACGAAAAACGCACTTAGTATTCCAATAATGCTCAAGGGATTTAAAGCAAGAAACAACTTCTCAGTCATTGTAATAGCCAGATTCAGAACATTAACTCCCATCGATCTTGTAGTTCCACGAACTAGCCTTGATATATGGTTGTTGTTGCAAACAAATGTCCATAATCCTGTAGGCGACCGCTGAACAACAAATTTATATTCCTGGGAATAACTGTTACTGAGAGTAATGCAGTACCTGGTGGTTGTTAACAAACTTATATTAAAGTGTAAATTAGTTTATTATAAAAAGTGGTCACACTTTTACTTTAACCCTTTGAATTCCTAGCACTTTTTACCACGTTTCAGCAACTCTGGGGCATTTTGAACGTTATATCTAGCTGTTCTTAAGTATTTACAATGTGACGAACTCTGGGTGATTTGATCCATGACTATCAAGTACCCGAAAGTGTTTACAATGTTGACACCGCTGTATATGCTGTTGTGCCGTGTTGCCGCAGTGATGAAAGCGGAAGAATCTTTTCTTCTTATCTTTTTATCTTAACATCACTAAAATTGGCATCCTATTTTTTCGTAAATACATATGCAGTAATTATTAGCCTTTAAGAAAAGCGATGGCAGGAGCCATAGAAATGATATGAGATAGAGATATACAAGTGATTTAAAAAAAAATATAACTTTAGTTGTTGAAGGAGCAGCTGCGATTATTTGCGTTATTGGAAGCGGCTGACGTCGTTTCTTAAGATAAAAATCAGTTTTTGTTTAATTATACTGTGTTACAGATTACAGAACTTAATACATATTCTATTAAACAAATTATATTATTAGTGAAAAACCGGTTAAGAAGAAAGAAAAGGTTGATAAAAAAACGTCGCGATACATTTCCCATATAAATTATTGTAATTAATAAATAAAATTATTCGCCTACCTAATCCTGGAATGATTTGCAATGTGACTATTTCACTCTATATAATATTATATGTGTGTCAAATCGTTTATCCACTTAGACTTGTAAGCATGGTTAAGTCTATTATTAATGTAGTTTTTTGGTCTTTCTTAATCACTCTGTGGCGCATTCCTGCGTTATATTTTTGAAAACACTTAAACAGTAATAGTAAAATATATGATTAACATCCAGTAAGTTAATAGTCTAAGTATTTTAGTACAATTTTGGTATTGGGAAACGCACACGAGGCACTTAATCCGAGAACTTTCCCTACCTTGGGCCGTTTTTTAATTATGTCATTAAACTAGTCCCGCGCAACCAAGTAATAAAGTAGTTAAATCGCTGTAAGGAAACGCTTTGTTGTTATTTATTTGTAAGGCTACCATAGTTTTAGAAATAAACTGGGACAAACTTTTACGTGCCTCAGATATTTAGAAACGAGTACTTGATGTCACAAAGAAGCTTTTTAATTTATTTTTAAATAACTTAAATACCAAGGCTATCGATTGTTTTTTTTAACAACTTAAGCATATGAGTATATCATATGATTAACTTTATTTGCAATTACATCATTCTTTCATCATTCACAATTTCACTTTTAATAACATCAGATTAGGCACTGTTAAGATAGCACTAGAGTGTTGTTCGTCGTACGATGAACTGTATACAAATTATAATAAAAAAAAAATTGCAAAAAGCAGATCACGTGGTTGTCCTCCCGAGAGATTTGTCGCTGGCATCAGACGATAAGCAGTATAATAAATATCATGCTAAAAAAAGGTTTTATTTTATATAAAAATTAAATGTTATCATTTCAAATTTTTAAATTCACGAAAAGGTTCTGGCCTAGCTTAGATCTTTCGTTATAAAATACCCTCGAAAGTGTTTTTATGCCAGAGCTTAAATGAGGGAGGTTGTGAATTTCCCATGGGAATTATTTACATGCGGAAATGCTTGCAAAAGCATATTGGTTGGGTAACAGTATGAAGACACACGTTGAAATAATAGTATTGTCGTAATTTTTGTATACTATTCGAGAAGAAAATATAGACAATCCTGTATAAAAGGAGACGTATGGTAAGACAATTTATAAGGTAAAACGTGGCTTTAGCGGCATGAAACTTGTGTAATATGTGCCCTGTGCGATGACGCCGTCAAACAACAGGAGGTTTGGGAAACATTTGCCACCGAGATAGCAAAACGACTAAAGTTTGGTGTTATTAGTTTGTATTATATAATGTGTGTTTATAACTTACACCTTTGTTTATATCAAATTGAGATACTATTTTGAAATTCAAAAGTAATGAGAATATTATTATGCTATAATCCGCGATAAAAGAAAATATCTGTAATGCTAAATTTAAAGTGTACTATTCGTTGTCATACCTGATACATGCAGAATTTGTAAGAACTCACGCACTACTACTATACAAGCACTGCACACATTCACCACCACAATCTCAACAATTGTTTCGCCCCGTAACAGAAGCATCATCAAGAGATAGACTCCACGACAAAATCGCAAAGCCTTTGCGATTTTCTTCTGCGACAAATTCTGCATGTATCGGGTATGACGAATAGTACACTCTCACATTTAGCATTACATATATTTTCTTTTTTCGGATTATAGCAAAATAATATTCTCATTACTTTTGTATTATGGACCTCCGAAAAGTAATGCCTAATTCTATAAATTAATTTGTTTGTGCAATACTCATGGTAGTGCAATTCGTCGTCCGAATGATAAAGGTTTAGAGACTGACTAGCTGTGCCTGCGGTTTCGCCCGCGTGAAAATCTGAACGTCACAAAGTTTTTGAAACCGTGCGATTTACACAATTTACATAAAACCGTAATGTACTTTGAACCTAAACCTTCCGGAGAAATTGCACTATCTTTTAGTAAGAACTGTACAAAAATCCGTTCAGTAGATTTTGAGAAAATCGATCAAATACAGACAGCTTTTGGGGAGTTTGTTTTATAAGTATAAATGACATAGGTGAATAATTCGTGTCAGCTGAACTAAGTATCGAGGTATGATCACTGCGATCGTCAAGCAAGCCGATTGTAGTGCCGATACTTGCCTATACAAGAGTTCTATGAGAATATAGGAGAAACAACTAACGAAAGACGGGAAACCGCAAAAAATTGAAATTAATAAAAAATCAATAATTGCCTCAAGAATTTTTTGTACAATTAAACTTGATTTATTTTCTCAATCGTTTAACCCGATATTGCTACAAGATTTAAATATAGGACATAAAATTAGTGTCGGTTCGCCAAATATTGCCAAACAACAGATTAAAACAGTTTTTTGAAGGAATAAATTACCGATCGCCTTTTATCAAAAGTGTATATTTGGCTTAATGTGGTTTCGAAATCTCACAGTAATCGTGTTATGAATTATATCTTTTATTTATAACCCGCTTTATAAAAATTCACTGAGCTTTAAAAAAATGGCTATCAATTGACCAGCAAAAAAATTGATATCGCTGGATGTGTTAGATTATCGCGTCTGCGGTACAATAATAACAACTTTTAAGAAATAAGTTGAATCACAGAATAGGATAACTATTCTTCTTTAACGTCACGAAATTATTTTTAAAAAAATACCATCAGAGAAGCTCAATAACTACATATTTTTTGTATTTTTTTTTTCCCAGTGTAACCTTTTCAAATGTGCTCTGCTGGTCTAAGTTTTCCCAAGAGATTCCACGCCATACGATCTTGCCTTGATTCGATATACATACTTGCAATTTTATTAATTTAAAAAAATTGCTTACCTTGTTTTGTATTTGATAAAATTGCGTGGATTAAATCTTAATAATTTTTTTAACGTTTTAGGTTTATGGCTTTCGATCGCCCGCTTGCCGTTTGATATAATTATTTGTCGCTTTCGTAATTTCTGAGTTCGTCCTATAAAAATTATATGGATGGATATGAAGTATTTTAGTTCATAGCTTTAATATTCTGCAGGAGACTTCTGTACATTTTATCACTAACTTGATAACAGTCTGCGCATATTTATCGAAGCAAATATTTTAAAACTAATTTGAATCTTATTAACTTAATATTCACAAAGCTGCAATAAATCTGAAGCCAACTTAAAACAAATTGTATTACCTCTTAGCTTGAACTGCGCTTGTGCATACTTCGCTAGAATAAATTAACCCTTTAGTGCAGGCACGTGTGCAATTGTGCACCAAGTTAAAATTCAAAGTTACTTTTTAAAATAATTAACGTAACTTGTTCCGAACACATGCTGTCCAGGTGAACTAGCACCTGCTACCATTTTGTCGCGAAATTTAATACCGAGAGCTAATTTTAAATCCTTTATTTTATGAAAAAAAATGCAACCTGAGAACTTATGCGACCGCGGATGACAGATGAGCCACTTACTTCACAGTCTATTGAGTTTTCAGATTAAGGTCGTAGTACAAAAGCTCTAAAAGAAATTTCGTTGTATACGGATTACTAATAATACCTATTGTTTTATTGTGAACGTCTTATTGCCAGTAATGTTTAATAACGTTTGACAAATTAAAGTTCATTACTCAAGCGCCTCTGTTTTATTGTTTAAAAAGTATTCATCAGAAAATATGTAAGAATTAATTTGTCAAGTTTGGCTTATACATCCTTTGGTTATATATATTAGACACAGATTTCATCTCATCTCGGTAATTATGAATATCGTTCATACTCACGAATAAAATGTTAATTATAGTGATTCTTAAAATATGTTTACTGATTGCCAGACTAATAAAAACAAAATACTCGACTTACAAAGAATATTTTCACAATAATATTTTTTCTTCTTTCTATATCGCTTTTAACAATATTTCCGATTCATTTTAAATCTAACGAAGACACAAATAAAAACATTTTCTTTGTTGTCAAATTCGATTTCAAGTTAAACATTTTACAGTATGTTGGGTATTTTGTTTATGGAACAAAGCGGTAGTGTGTCAGAGTGTTAGGGAAAAGAAAACTTTCATTTTTACGCCGTCTAACGGATTCAATATCGAAGCGGCTTGAATGAGTTCGAGGGTGGAAAATCGTTAATCATCCCTTTGTTGGATTTTTGTTACAGCCTAACTCGTTGCTCGCTTGTTTGGCCCGCCATTTTTCCTTTTGGACTAAAGTGGGGCCGCTTGTCTTGACGAATTGTTTTTATAGGAAATGTCTATCTTATTTGAGGGTTGACTGACAATTAGTTTCGGATTTGACTGACAATATAAATATTTATTGTATTCGTTAAAGTTAATAACAAAGCATACTAAGATATCATTTAGAATGGTATAAAAGTTCCTCTTTAGATACACTTGATGTAAATAGAGTCTTTTAAAAGGAATTGATCGAAATTGCAGCAGAAAAATTAGAATTTTAAGTCTAACATGATCAAATCAAAACTCATACTAAAATAAGGAATGTGAAAGTGGTAAATGTTTTTTTTTAATATTAGGATTGATATTATAAAAACACCTTTAGCATACAGATCAATAGCTTAAGACCAATATTGCTATAGTTCACGAAACAGTTTGACCTTTTCTTAGTTGTATTATTTCAACTGAGCATTCGTCTTTAACTGTTGAGTTCTGTTACGAGGGGATTTGAAACCAGACTGAGCCACAGCAACTCACAACCGGGCACCTAGTCTTAGTATATATATAAATTATGTTACATAAATTTTAATATAATTCTTATAAAACGCCTGTATAAGTCACAATTTCTTATAGTATGACGGTGAACTGATACATTCAGTAGCTTAGTGTCTGTATAATTTTCCACTTAAGGCTTATTATCATCTGCTGGTATTGGTCACAGAGTTCAACGGCTTAAGGTTTTGTCCAAGATAATTGACCAATTTAGTTTGACTGAACTGTTACAGTCTGGTCAAATCAAAGTGTACTATGCCACACACAGTATATGTAGACATACATAGTATTATTAGAAAGAAAAAATGATAGCGCGATAAATTTAGAAACATTGTAACTCTTCAAAAAAGTTCCGGACAAGGGGTTTTAAATGTTTATCTTAAATATTCTACAAATCAACTCCTAATTTGCACTGCACCATCGTCTCTCACGATAAATGTGTGGTTGGGTATAACCTTAATGGGATTATTACGTTGGCCCTTTGTAAGAAATTCAACACCTATAATTATCTATGCAAAGGTTAACGATCTTTTGAGGCCAAGTTCAAAGGCTCGCCGCCTTGTACACATTCGTATTAGAATCTAGGCGTCGATATACGTATAGATTGTATAACTAATACTAGCGTTCCCACTCTGTTTATGAATTACCCTCCTTTTGTACGACTTCAAAAACATTAAATCATCATCTTCCTGCAGTTATCCCACTCTGCACGGCACGACATGTTATAAACATGCTGTCACATGATTTGGCTGCGTTTTAACGAACGGCCGCCTGCCTGACGTTAACTTACCGTAGTCGTATTTTACGACACCTCTGTAAGAAAGAGGGAGGTCTATTCTACTAAACCGGATACCACACGGTGGTCAACTTACCTTAGTCACCTTTTACGACACCTAGGTAAGAAATGAGGTTGGTCTATTCTACTTAGCCGGATACCACACGGCGGATCGACTTACCTTAGTCGCCTTTTACGACACCTCGGTAAGAAATGAGGGTGGTACTATTCTATTTAGCCGGATACCAAACGGCGTTTCTAAAATATTAAATGAAACTTACATTTAGCCACGTGAAAGTGTTTGTCGTGTAATTTTCTTTCAAGTGCGATAATGTTTTAAAACATAAAAATTAACCATAATATTTTATAGCTACAAGAGCCGAGCAAACGGGAACGAGGATGCAAAAGAAAACAAGTGTTAACCTATTTTAACTGAGTGCAAGCGCATTTTTTATTCATCCCTTTATGTATATAAAAAGCGGTCTTACAAAAGGATGTTTCGAGAATACTAGGTCAAAGACTTTTATGTTTGAATGTTTCACCAAAAGGAAAGTTAAAATTGAAGGAAAATCAACACTGTCGGGATTACGGAACGGAGAAATGGAAAAAGGGTGGGCTGAGCAAACGGTGGATTTTTCTTGCAAACTGAACATTGAATTCGGTTTTTGGCTCACGATAGTGAAATTTACGAACTTATTTGACACAGAGGTTTGATTATTCGATGTTTAAGTTAAAGGTCCAACTTACGCCGTGTGGTATCCAGCTGAATAGAATAGTAACACTCTCATTTCTTACCGAGGTGTCGTAAAAGGCGACTAAGGTAAGTCGACCCGCCGTGTGGTATCCGGCTGAGTAGAATAGACCAACCTCATTTCTTAACGAGGTGTCGTAAGAGGCGACTAAGGTAAGTTGACCCACCGTGTGGTATCCGGTTGAGTAAAATAGACCACCCTCTTTCTTACCGAGGAGTCGTAAAATACGACTAAGGTAAGTTGACGTCAGGCAGGCGGCTGGTCCTAAAATACGCCAAATCATATGACAACATGCTGTAACATGTTGTGCCGACCCCACTTAAAGTGGGATAAGGGCAGGAGGATGATGAAGTTAAAGGCCCAACTTATGATGCTCGGTATATTGCCAATCATGTGAGGGCTTAGAGCAAATTTTCTGATATAAAAACTTTGAACGTAAATACATTTGTAACCGAGAATTTAGAGCACGCACGTATATCCCAGGATTGCGTGCAGGAATCCCATGGAAGCAACTCGAATTGAATTCAAACTAATTTGCGTACTTTAAAAGCCTGTAAACGCTCTAAGAATACATGTAAAGTAGAACAATATTGTATTTTTTATTCAAAGATACTTCAGTGCACTCTCGACTTAATGTTTTTTCTAATGAAAAGTAGGATTAATTATCTACATTTACTTATAAAGATGACTTTTAGTAATTATACTAATTTTATTAAAGGTCGGATAAAAATAGAATGACAATAACAACAGTTATGTTAATATAACATATTTGTAAAATTATGGTATTTTATAATTCATTATAATAAAATTTCGACATTGCGTGATACTTAGTAGCAATTAAAATATATCAAACTGGCTATTGAGAATAACTCGGTTATCGAGGAGCTTTTATGTACTAGTAATAAACAAATTCCGAATTCCAAATTGTCGGCGTTCTTGAGCTAATTCTCTGAAATTCCGCCAGTTGTCAATCCATTGAACAATAAGAACAGGCTTCTGACGGAAATTTCGTATTATAAATTTGTTCCTAAGTCTTTAATCCTCCGCTATTGGGAACTTTGCGATCTAAATATAGATTATTGCATCGAGGAAATATATTGATTATAATAAAAAAATTCACCTGACATAGATCAGTAAGACACAGTATAAAAAAGGAGTGCCTAGAAATTATTAAATTATAGTTACTGCTACAGGATATTAGATTACTTTTGTAATCACTAAAAGTTCAAATGCGAAACTAGTCTGCGAATCCGATAATTATCTTTTATTGTAATACTAGCTGTCTGGCCACGCGTTGCTGTGGTTAAATCTGGTTTCAAATTCCCCTCGAAATAGAACTGTTAAAAAATGGTCCGATCGCCATGAAAATACAGGATCATTCGCTGCTTCTCAAGATTATCTTAAAATTTTATTAATATCAGTCCAGCCGTTTCGGAGTCTATAAAGAATATATCGACTAATATTGATATCAATATATTAGAAGATATTGTCGGTGTGAGGCGATCACAGATTTTAATTCCAATAGCTTTTTTTTAACCACTGATGCAACCAGTGAGCCCAGCCGATGCTTTGCTTTTTATTTTAATTTTTTTTCACACGCGACCACAGACTATCGTTCTCGTGTATCTGGGATGGAATTCCGCGCTTATATTGTTTTGTATGTGCACTAACTGGTTTAGATACGTTCGATAGGCGTTCGGCATTATTTTCTGTACGCTCAGAGGAATTCAAGGCGATAGAAACGTTTCATGTCGTTTATTTTAGATTTAGATAGAATTAATTAGATTATCTGATAGAATTCAAAACTTAAAAAGATTCACATTGAATTTATTTAATAAAATATTCATGTTATTTTAATTAGGATTTCATTCATAAAGTATCAATGTATCAATGTAAATAAAGTAAAATCAATGTAATTAAAAAAAAAAAACAAATACGAGCGGTTTTGGAACGAGTATGTATGTACTCATAATGGTTGTGCTTTGCACGCAATCTGCATCCTAAATCTGTGATGGCCCAGCGGTAACACCGTGCAACTCTTTCGAGGAGGTCACGGGTTCAAATCCGGGCAGATACCAATGAATTTTTCTGTTAAAACTTATGTGTCTAATTGATAATTGCAATTTATGACACGCTTTTCTGTGAAGGAAAACATCGTGAAGACACCATATCTCTAGAATATTCTGGAGATATGTGTAACCTGCTAATCCGCATTGGAGCAGCGTGGTAGATCTTAGCTCCAATCCAATCCAAGAACGAAGAGGTTTAATCCCAGCAGTGGGATAGTAACAGGCCGCTACCTTACTTACTTACCTAAAATATAATATAGGTATCAATTGATTATGTCAAAACAATTACCAAAATAAGTCTAGAACAAATTTTGATGCTATAACGGCATGCATAGAGATATCCGACTGAAAAATAAAACGCTGTATCCCGAGACTGATTTTCATGGCACCCATTTCTGTGTGACCTACAAAGCTCTGCAAGCAAACTGACTTAATATAAAACAAATGTTAGTCGGAAGCTTTTGATGACCGACTTTTGATTGTGCTGTTTTATTATTTTCTGTTGTAGCCGCTGATTGTTCCCGTGTAGCGTGAACGGAAAGCTTTGTTTATATTTCATTGCTAATTCATTGACTAGTTTATACAAGTCTTATATTTAGGAATGTTTTATTTACAGTAGTTTATACATCCATCTGATTCTTTCTTAACTGGTGCACGCCCACTGTGGGACATAGTCTCTTAAAAGATTTTGCTCGTCATTCGATTCTGTGGCATTTGGATCCTCTTATTCATGATTTTATCACGCTATGGTTTGAGTATCTCTATATACTCAAACCAAAGCCCGCTCCATCAACCGTTGAGCAAATCCTCTGAGTATAGTTCGCTCCGTCAACCGCTGAGCTAATCTAGGTTTCCTTATGAGGCTTACAGTCAGTGGTTATACGTCGTTATTGACAATATGTACCGTTTATAGACTTAACTCTTCAAGCACTGAAAAATTTTAGACGAAAAGATCTTGCGTAACTTCAGGACAGCTGGCCAACTAAGTAGGATTCGCTGAATAAGGTACTTTACAAAATTTGACTTCAACATTGAGTCTTAAACATTGTCTATTCTGAGATCTGTAACTTTTGTCATTACTGCAATTAATAATTAAATTCCATTTTATGTTTCTTCCAGGCCAATCCAATTCGTCACCAATAATTATTATTTTGGTGACTTTCATAAGTAAATCCTTTTATAATAAACCTTCATTATAATTATTTTATATTAACCTAAAAATACGTGTACCAGCAAACGTGTTTTATACAACAGTCTATTTTAATATTGCACCAATTGCCCACTGATTGCCCTTATAAAAAAATAGTGCCTACGTAACAACATAATTCAAATCTACGTCAGGCATAACGGTTAGTAGTTTTTGTTCCTACTACTTTCTTGTTTCAAATTGATTCTTATTGGTACAACAATAAAGTTTCTTTTGTAAGGTAAGCCGTTAGGGGTATAGGGGCAGGTATGAAGCATCCCACTCACGCGATAGGAATATAAACATGCCACTGAATGTGGCCAAGGCAGGGAGCTCTATATTTCCTAATAGATGAACGCGTATATTCTGTTAACGGTCAAACTTTTGCGACAAGTATAGTTTCGAAGTTCTCAAACTAACTTTAAACTGTTCTATATTTTTCTCAATATGGCGTGTCTTTTATATTATGTGTATTACCTATTACACTTTGTTTTATTTCCAAGAACTGTAATTCTGTTAAGTCCAATGTTTTAATCTTTAATAATTTGGTTTATAATTTATAAATTAGTCATTTTCTCTATCATCGTGTCCCAAATAATAATTCACCTTTTGTGAACTTATCCCTATTCCTAACAGGTCACGAGAATCAGACCATGTTAATTATGAGCAAAAAAAAATTAATATAACAGTAAATAGAAAATATGTAACAGCTATCAGATTCTCAGAATTCTCTCTGTGATTTTAGTGATTATAAAAATTGATTTTTACATTGTCTTATTAATAAATTTTCTTTATATTTCAGATAAGAGAAACACCTTGTTCGATTGTCATCGGTAGAATTAGGTAAAGTATTTTTTTCTGAAAGCTATAGAAAACGTATTTAAGTGTATTGGCTTAACAAGGCTTGATATTACTAGATATCAGCATCTAACAATTGAAAAAAATGTTTATATAATTGAACAAATAATTCTAAACTTAGAACTTCCTTAGACTTATTATATTTTAAGACTTATCACTTTATCATAAATAATACGGAGAATATGCATTCCAGTTCACTAACAATAATATATATAACTAATAAACTCTTTTATTTCTAACGAAATTTTAACTATTTGTGGTGTATATACATAAAAAAAGTACATTTTTTACCAAAACTTTTAACAAATAAGGTAAATATAACGCATGTATGTATGTAGGTACATGTCTTGTATAAGGCGGCATGAAAATACTGTTTGAAATATAAGAAAAGGGAGCGTCGCTCTTAAGGCTCTGGCTTTTAGACCCATGTACGTATTTAAAAAAATGTATAAAACAATAATGTGGAACAAATATGCAAATAACCTTTTACCTGTTATGGAGGGTTCTATGAACTCAATTGACAAGAGTGTCACGTTTTGTGCAAACAAATTATATTACGGCCACTGTATTCAGCGTTGTATAACAATTTTACAAAAATAAATACGTGACGAAAACAAATTTTATACAAAAAAGTATTAGCTTTTTTTCGGGAGTAGCATTGATTGCGTTTTTGTTGTATATCGTCTTATATTTCACGTTGTCGTATATTTCGCGCCTTTTCTTAGCTTGTTGGGTATTCGGAGGTCTAGTCGCGAATAGTCTATAATTTGCGTAATTAGTGTGTTTTTTAAGTTCATTATTATAAGTCACATACAATAGCATCATGTGACTTGATTGATACTTAAACGAAAATTTTGATTACTTACGTCTTCTTGCGTGATTTATTGTATAACTAGCTGCAGCTTTGCCCGCAAGGAGTCGGTATATATAACTGACATTTTGAAACACATATAAAAGTTGTAATTGTGAGTTAAACACAAGAGCTAGAGACATGCTGTCACGAACTTTTTCGTAGTAATTTTTGTAGATCTACAAATTTACAGATACACATTACTTTAGTGTATATCTGTTGGTTTTATGCAGCGCAATAAACTTTCCGGAAGAAGTGAACTACCTTTTAGTAAAAACTGTATGAAAATCAATTCAGTAGATTTTGAGAAAATCGATCACATATAGACAGACATCTTTTAAAGACTTTCTTTTGTATAGGTATAGATATTCTTATATAATACATAAAATCTTATATAGTAATAGTATCTTGAACATCCTATACTACTAATATTAAGAATGCGAAAGTTTGTAAGTAAGTATGTTTGTAACTCTTTCACTTCAAATCCACTTAACCAATATCCATGAGATTTGGCACAATTATGCCTTGTACACCGAGGTAACATACATATATGCTATAGAAATCCAGAAGACAACAGTCCACGCGAACGAAGTTGCAGGTAAAAGCTAGTTTATCTTAAAAATATAAAATAATTGAGCTCAAAAATAAAAAAATGGTGATAAAATGTATAAGCTTCAAATGCTTAACGCACTTTATTCAAGTTTAAAATATATGTTACGAATGGATTTTTGACTGCAACGTCAATGCGTTTTTATCTACACGTCAAAGTTAAAATTCATTCGTATATCCTACGAATGATACGTGTGGATTCCTTTGAGTCTAGTGAGGGTTCGTTAAAAGGGTAGAGCGGTCGTCACATTGTTTATTCAGTCGGGTCGGCGGACAGAAGCCTAATCCAAATCGATCGTCCTGCGGAATGTTTCGTCCAGAGTTTTCGCGGCCTACCAACGTTAACACTACACGAAGTTGTGCATAGAAAGCTATAATAAACAATACAATACTAATGATGATATTATAATATTCTCAAAATAATATTCTCATTAGTTTTTATTATGACCCTCCGCAAAGTAACGCCTAATTCTATAAATTATAATGTACATTGAAAGTGTAAAAGCTGGGTTTGACACGCACGTAATACTTATTGAATGTAGGTTATTTTTCATCATCCTCTTATCCTTATCCCACCCTAAGTGAGGTTGGCACAACATGTTACAAACATGTTGTCACATGATTTGGCAGCGTAGTTTACGACCGGCCGCTTGCTTGACCTTACTTAACTTACCTTAGTCGTATTTTACACCTCGGTAAGAAAGAGGGTGGTCTATTCTACTGGATCGGATACCAGTGGGGATTGTGGAGGAGAAAAAACGATCTAGCCAGGTTTTATTAAAAAAAAATCGTTTTATGCCTGTTTTTGGGCATTAAAAAATACTAACATTTGTATAGTAAACGCTATTTTTGCCGTGAACTGTCAAGTCAACGTAACTTATTTGGAGAACGGGTGGTCTCGAGACTTGTAAGTACCTAGGAGCGAATCCCACCTAACCAATTTTTTTTTCTTTTTTTAAATTACTGAGCAAGGTTCAGATACTAAATACTAAAACTATTATATTCGTTTTTGTCCTATAACTATCGTTTCAAAAGGTATCTAACAGATTATTATCTGTGACGTATATAAATTACCAAGTACGCTTTAGAATCTTATGATTTACCGATTTTATCTAGAGCCTGCCGTATCTCAAAGGACAGTTTAATGAAGTATAAATTATATCTCTAACATTACTTTAATGGTTAGTTGATAGGGCCATTTGTTTTGTCACAACAATGGTGCCTCGTTGAACTAGCTTCATTAAATTGATTACGAACAGCAAATAACTCTGTAAGTGTATTTCCAAGTCAGTGCTTGCAATTCTCATGCACTTAGCATAAATCGTTTGTTATTATAATTTAGACTTTAAGGATATTTATTTTTGTTGTAAATCGCTATAAACTTTATTGGAATTTTGACGTAATTTTCAATAAGCCGCTTAGCCGTTCTAGATACCACATTGATTTCTATCTATAATTCTATTAATTCTTAAAAGGTGACTAATGTAAATTGACCCGTTTGGTATCCGTTTGAGTAGAATAGACCACCCTCATTTCTCACCGTGGCGTCGTAAAAGGCGACTAAGGTTGACGTCAGGGAAGCAGCCGGTCCTGAAATTAGTAGCCAAAACATGTTGTGCCGACCCTATTTAGAGTGGGATAATGCAGAAGAATAACGATATATTTTTCTAGTTTCATAAGTTAACTAGCAATTTTTGTATACAAACGATATTACAATAGTAACGAAGTTAAGATGGAATAATATATTCATTTGTATATTCAGTTACTCATAAGATCATAGCATGTGAAAATAATTTTCTGCAATACTAATATTCTAAAGGTAACAAAATAACAACAAAAAATGTCTTATACCGAGAGAGAAATTAATCTTGAATAATACATAGATAGAATATGTAGGTACTTTGTGCACGGGGTCGTTAATTCAACATGTAAACTTTCCCCTTGTAAAGAAAGTTCCTTTGATCTTATATTGTTCCCTTGACCATTGCACAACTTGTTTATAAAACTATACCCTTGGGTAATATTGTGGCCTAAAATATTCATAACAAATTACCCAATTTGTATTCGATGGAATCCTCTTAATTTTGCAGCGTGGTAATAATTTTGCTTGAGTAAGAAGTAAATATTATTTTGTTTTAATTAAAATTTTATTGTAGTCTCAGAGGTAGCTGTAAAATGTTGTATGTTCCAAATACGTTAAAATTTTCATTGTTTTTTATTATGACATTAATGTAAATCATCCAATCATCATCCTCCTGCCCTTATCCCACTCTAAGTGGGGTCGGCACAACATGTTATAAACATGCTGTCACATGATATGGCTGCGTTTTTACGACCGGCCTCCTGCCTGACGTCAACTTACCTTAGTTGCCTTTCACGACACGTCGGTAAGAAATTAAGATGGTCTATTCTACTCAACCGGATACCTCACGGCGCGTCACCTTACCCTACCTTAGTCGCCTTTTACGACACCTCGGTAAGAAATGAGGGTGGTCTATTCTACTCAGCCGGATACCACACGGCGGGTCGACTTACCTCAGTCGCCTCTTACGACACCTCGGTAAGAAATGAGGGTGGTACTATTCTATTCAGCCGGATACCACACGGCGTAAAGGGCACTATCTAATGTATCAATTAAATCTATTTACATGAAATATCAATATGCTGTTACGTAAATAGTATATTGCTCTTTTTTCTATATCACTGTAGTTTGATTGGCATAATTGGAGAAAGTTATGAAATGAGCATGAGAAGGCGAAAAATGCAAAAGTTTGTGAGTATGAATGTATGTTTGTTACTCTTTCACGGCGTATCCACTTAACCAATATCAATGAAATTTGGCACAATTATTCCTTATACACCGGGGTAACATATAGGCTATAGAAATCCTGTTAATTGTACAGGAAGAGGATGACGTTGAAAAGCGCTGTCTATTATCAACCTATCACGCGACTACAGTTCACGTAAACGAAGTTGCAGGTAAAAGCTAGTAGGTTATAAAATAGAAGTGGCTGTTGAACAATTGACAATACATAATTACAATGTAAGTTGAGCGTGCACGATGTGCAAACATTCAGGATATCTAGCTCAAGAAATCTTTTGGAGTGTAAAGCATGGTTTTAGCTTTTGAGTGTTTTATATAAATTTACTGTTTTTATGAACGCAGTATTTATTTGGTACGAATATTCGTATAAATTTTAATCTTAAGTGATCCATCTACTAACTTAAAAAGTCAATATAATTAAACATTTGCTCTTCGTCTATTTAACCAGACTCCACTGGGACGGAACGAGATATAAAAGTTACATTCTGGTCACCTCAGTCAGCAGTTCTTTAAAGATTAAGACTTCTAATCGTATTCTCGTCCCACGATAAAAGGGGAGCTTGCGGCAAGATAAAGTACCTTACAAGGACTTCTTCAAAACTCGCTCCCCTTACCATTGTGAGGTGCATATTAAAAGCGAAGCTTTCTTACGGATACTCACCCTGATTGAAGTTTTCTTACAAAGCCAATTCTACGTTTGTGTAATTTGAAATGATTTTAATGTTTATTTGCCTCTTATTTTGGAGTTATTATACAGTTTAATAAAACAATTGATAAGGAACGTAATAAATATTATTACATTATCTAGGATATACAGGCGTTTGATAAGCGGGTTTTAGCATCAAAACTCATACTATAACGGTCTACTACGTTGAATAAAACAGAACTCGATGTATATCTACATATAGAGGTATATGATAGAGGGTATATCTACTTATATTTACCGAATAAGTTTAAGTGGGTATTCATTAAAACTTATTCGGCTGTTCACAATAGTTTCAATTGCGGGATTCCTCAAATTAACTCTTAAATATGATGATATGTGAAAATTTCTAAATTCCATTGTTCGTGAAATATTTTGAACTTATAATGACGAAAATTGTTCGTATGCTATCATGGCTACAAATATCATAAACCTGACGGTAAAATATTAACTATACCAAGCTGTATTTTATATGGGTTTCCAAAGCTTTTTCAATGATTTATGCATCTTCTTCCTTCTTCCTGCCCTTATCTCACCCTAAGTGGGGTCGGAACAACATGTTGTCACATGATTTGGCGTATTTTACGACGGGCTGCCTGCCTGACATCAACTTACCTTAGTCTTATTTTACGACATCTCGGTAAGAAAGAGGGTGATCTATTATACTTAACCGGATACCACACGGTGGGTCAACTTACCTTAGTCGCCTTTTACGACACCTCTGTAAGAAACGAGGATGGTCTATTCTACTCCGCCAGATACCACACGGCGGGTCGACTTACCTCAGTGGCCTTTTACAACACCTCGGTAAGAAATGAGGGTGATACTATCCTATTTACATTATACAGCCGGATACCACACGGCGTCCATGATTTATGCATATTCGGTTTAAAAAATTGTCACTCGCACTTGCAATATATTATATACAATCAAATTTCTTAATCGACACGATAGCCCTTGATTTAAAAATCGGTGTGTGCAAAATTCAATTAACACAGACACGGGTATTACGTACCATATCAACTTGATCGGATTAGTAAGAAAACAAACCACCAAGAGCGTTCAATTCTTGCGAACATTTCACTATGTAGAATTCGATACACGATAGCCACCTACGTGGACTGCTAACTTTTTATTTTTGTTCGTCCAGCTTCAACAAAAAGCAATCTATGAACGGCTGTCGCTAACCACAAAGTTTTTACTATTAAAGACAAATTGTGGTTTCTATCACCGCACCATAAGGTTTAAAATTGAGATGGTCTAGATTTTTATAACATTCGTAAGACGGTGTTTGTAATACGATATATGCGGCCATGAAAGGTAGTGTCGATAAGCTTCGTGTATAAGATTACGTACTCTTTGCGGTTTGTGGAGACGCCACGAGCACCGTCAGTGGTTACAGTGCTTCTCACGCTATGACTGGTTCTAGTTACTATGTACTCATAATTCCCATCTACTCATTGTTAATTTGATCTGTTGAATATCTTATTGCATGTAATCCCATCAAGTCTTTTGTCTATAAGCATAAAATCGAATATGTTAGATTGTCAGAATAACTATTTTAGCAATATTTCTCGGAAACTGTATAAACTGTCTTTACCTGTTGTACTATTAACTCAATAGGTGTCTTATTCTTCTCATTATTATGAAAACTTATTGAGGCCATCTGTACACATAGTGGACGGTCTGCCAAATCTACGATTCCTGATTTGGCATCGCCATTCCAGCAACTTAGAACTATATGAATATAAATTGGTGACTAGAGGTAGGCCGAAAAAAACAGATAATTGTATAAGGTATTACACGCATATAAGAAGAGTATAGTCGGAGTTAAAGAGTGATAGGAAAAAGTGGAAAATAAAACGTGCTGTGTCGACCCCACTCAGAGTTAGGATCAAGGCAGTAGAATGAAAAAAAGCTCTTTAGCCTTTCAAAATACCGTGGCTATGGCTGTTTTTCAATTTAATTTGTTATTCCAGAATTTTATTTATTAGCAGAAGTTGGCAGGAGTGTAGACTTCTTTAGTCCGGACCTTTCCAGCTGGTAGCATAAATCCGTATTCTCCTTCTTCTTCAATACTTGTCCTTTTCCTTCTGTTACTCAAAAATTGACTGGAAGAGATCCCTTTTAGGGATAAGTCCGCCTTTATACATGTGCATTTTTTACTTTTTCTTTCTCTTTTCTAACTATATGTATAAAAAGAAAATAAATAAAGAAATAATCCAATGTTCCTCTTACCACGCAGAGACTGCTTGCCTTTATAATGATATTAATTTCAGAGACATCATTGAACATATCGCTCATGGCCTGCAATATTGGCACAACTCATAAAACACGTGGTTTGGACTAGAAATAGGTCTAAATCTTAAATGACACATTTTTTTCAATAGCAATAAATACCGGCAGAACTCATTTAAGCATTCGTTTAAGCAAACTAAAGCATTTTGTATGCATTTTCCTTAGCAATGAAAACTTTAAACCCATTTATTTTAAAACATGATTTTTTTATTGTACCACTATTGCAGTCCATTATCTATATAAATCCTGTTAGATATGATAAAGTCAATTTAATTGCTCGTGTAATTATTACGATATATCGGACTCAATAAATAGTACCTGGTTGATCGAGCCTTGCTCTGTAATTTTTTACAACATAAAAAAAACTAAAAAACTAAAAAAAAAGAAAAAAAAATGGGTAGTTGAGGCTAGGTATTTTCATTTCTAAAGACCACCCCGATTAAGCTACGCTGACTTGACAGTTTTTGGCAAAAATAATGTTTTATATATTCTATGTAAATTTTAGCGTTTTTTTTAATGCCCATAAACAGGGATAAAACGATTTTTTTAATAAAACCTAGCTAGATCGTTTTTCCCAAAAAACCTTCTGAATGCTGAATTTCAGGAAAATCGTTGGAGCTGTTTCCGAGATTCCGAAAATATACATATAATTATAAATATTAAAGCTTATTTAAAAATTTTATTGTTCCGTGGGGTGTTATAAATTACATCTATAGGGACACAGATTGTGTGCACTATTCTTGCACTGACTTTAAATTTATTCGTTCCCCAAAGCAGTGCATCACCAAAGAGTTTTCGCCTCAGCCTGCGAAGTGGGCGGAACCACCATTGTGACAAAATAATGTCTCCAGACGTAGCCTTCTTTTATTTATAGTTCATGCGAAAAACAACTTTATTTTTATCTACTGAAGAGTGCAAATTGCGTTGTGAAATAAAACAGATGGTATACTGTGATAATGCTGAATAATCAACGCTTAAAACGTCTGGAAAAGAAAGATACGGTAATGTTATATGAATACAAAACGACAGAGATATATTCCCATTTAATTCTTACTTCTCGCGACCCACATGGCTATATGAATAATTATTTATGTTACTGTTGGTTTTTTTATATTCCCATATTTTGAATCTCTCATGTTTTTTTAATACCATTTCCTTATTTTGAAAGCTTACCTTTTTTGATACAAATATGTCTTGGCATTTTGCCAACCTCTATCTAATCTGGCGTAGTCATTTTTTATTACTTCATAAATGTTGTGTAGCCTTCTGCTAACTAATTTATCTTTTCGATTTAGTACCTACTTATGATCTGCGGACTGTTTTGGGAACCGTGGTCAGCAGAATTGAAGATAGTGATTATAATAGACAGTATGCTACAATACAATATTTAATACGTTACCAACGAACTGGGTCAGTTATAGATACAATTTTAAATATTATGAATGAGACTTCATATCATATCAAGCAATATTGTTCAGTTACACCAAATAATGTACGATCGCTTGTATATTTCTTGGTTCAATATTTCTCGAAAAAATTGGCCGTGTGGTATCTGGCTGAATAGAATAGACCACCTTAATTTTTTACCGAGGTGTCGTTAAAGGCGACTAAGGTAAGTCGACACACCGTGTGATATCCGGCTGAGTAGAATAGACCATCCTCATTTCTTACCGAGGTGTTGTAAAATACGACTAACGTAAGTTGATGTCACGCAGGCGGCCAGTCGTTAAGTACATAGCTAAATCATGGGACAACATGTTTATAACATGTTATGCCGACCCCACTTAGAGTGGGATAAGGGCAGGAAGATGATGATGAGACTTCATATTAGAAGAATAGTATCTACTGTGAGTATCATGGTAGTAAATCATCAATCGCCATATGTTTGCAGCACCAGTATACAAGCGGCCCCTAAAGAATTTTATATCAGGCTTTTGAACAAACCCGTGTCAAGCCTTTTTGGAAACACCGCAAAATTCCACGTATGTCACGTATGCGGAAAAATGTTTAGACTGAATGTAAAGTTGAAATTTTTGTTTTGTAGCTGAAATTTTCTCAGCACAGTTAATTTTAAAATAATTTCTTAAATATAAGGTATATTTATATCAATTTATTACATAAAATACCTGACATCTCATACCAATATCATTATCAATAAGCTGATTTGCTTTATTTTAATTTTAATATAAAACTTTTATCTATACTAATATAAGGAAAAATTTGTATGTGTGTTTGTAATGATTACACACTAAAACTACTGAACCGATTTCAAAAATTCTTTCACAAAGCAAAAGCTGCAAAGCTGCATCTTTACTGAGCAACATAGGCAATATTACATTTCCAAAAAAAATAGGGATCCGTTATAAAAATATAATAAGGTAAATAAATATTATGCGGGTGAAACCGCGGGATATTACTAGTTTGAATATAAAATGATAATTATATAAAACTTTCTATTGAGTTGCCAATATACACGTAAGAAAGCAAATTTTCAATTTATGTGTCAAGTTATGTGTGAAACTTTCTTGCCTATATAGTCAATTTCAGAATACAAGAGTATCTTTATTATGTTGCTACAATCCGCGGTAAACTAAACATTATACACTGATTACTTGAGGTGCACCGCATACTCGTTTGCTCTCCTATTCCATAAAAAAAATACACTATCTTGTATCGTATCGCTTATATGCTGGTTTTTAGTAGTGTTACCATGACCATGACACGGCACTTCACAAATTAACTAACGCATTCTCAACGCATATTTCCCTAGCCATCGAACATCGTAATTGTAATTGACTCCATGAAAATCTATAAACCTTGGTATAGCAAGGTATAAATGTAGCGACCTATTACTCTCCCACAATTGGGCATAGGCCTCTTCTCTCCGTTTTTGGACAGAACGATTGGATCTAAGACCTACCACGCTGCTCCAATGCGGATTGGTAGGTTACACATAACTTCAGAATTCTCTAAAGATATGCAGGGGTCCTCACGATGTTTTCCTTCACCGAAAAGCGTGTGATAAATTGCAATTAGCAAAGTATACTAGTACATAATTGATGTGTCTAATTGATAATTTCAATTTATCACACGCTTTTCGGTGAAGGAAAACATCGTGAGGAAACCTGCATATCTCTAGAGAATTCTGGAGGTATGTGTAACCAATCCGCATTGGAGCAGCGTGGTAGGTCTTAGCTCCAATCCTTCTCTCCAAAAATGGAGAGAAGAGGCCTATTCTCAGCAGTGGGATAGTAACAGGCCGTTACTTACTTACTTTACTTACTAGTACATAATAATTTTCTCTGTACTGCGGATTATACCAAAATAATATTATGTCTTTCCTTAGAATTCTAATATTCTTGTAATATGATGTTCCTATAGTCTCCGAGTAAACACATGAACTTAAATGTTACTCATTGTTACAGCAGTATTATAAAATTATCTACAGTTATTTTCTTAAAAACAATACAAAATATGTTTCAGCAGTATTATAAAATTATCTGTTTCTTAGTTAGTTTCTTAAAAAACAATACAGAAGCTTTTTTAGTTATTAAAAAATACATTTAGAATAACATGAATAAACTAAGACACTATTAAACAATAAGCTTTGTTTAGTACGATATACCATTTCTCAAGATTTAACAACGCAGCATCAACTACTAATATAAGCTTAGACGCTTGTCAAACCGGACATATACTATCGCATGTACATTAAGATCATACATGTAAGCCCCGCTTAATGCTTGTAATATAGACATTGATATGTTTATCCTTTAGTTAGTTCGTGATTATATAGCGTATATATAAAATGTAGCTATTGTCCGCCGTGTGGTATCCGGCTGAATAAGTACCACCCTCTTTACTTACCGAGGTGTCGTAAAAGGTGACTAAGGTAAGTCGACTCGCCGTGTCGTATCCGGTTTAGTAGAATAGACCACCCTCTTTCTTCACGAGGTGTCGAAAAATACGATTGAGGTGAGTTGACGTCAGGCAGGCGGCCGGTCGTTAAAACGAAGCCAAATCATGTGACAGCATTTTTTAAAACATGTTGTACCGACCCCACTTGAAGTGGGATAAGGGCAAGAAGATGATGATGATGATATAAAATGTAGCTATTGTATAAGGTAAGTGCACTAGTAATTGACCGTTTACTAAACTACTAGTAGTTGACCGTTTTGTATGAAATTTTAAATAATAAGCGTTTTGTTTGTTGTAGCTAATAAAAATAAATTTGTAATTACCTGTTCCAATTTATTAACAATTGCCCAAAAGCTTCGAACTGTAGCCCATTGTTTACTATTAAAATTTAATATTATTAATTAATATTTTTTATTAACGGTAATAAACAAAACGCTTATTATTTAAAATTACATACAAAACGGTCAACTACTAGTACATGGTCAATTACTAGGGCACTTACCTTAGTTGTGTATAAACCAAGTTGAAATAATCTTTATTCAAGTAAGCCTTTGCAAGTACTTTTGAATCGTCAATGATTAGATTTAATGAAGCTACACCTAGTTCGGATTGTAGCTCTTACCAAGAAGAACCGGAAAGAAACTTGGCGGTTAATCTAATAAACATTTGCAATTTACATTAATAAACCACAGTTCTGTATAAAAGCTGAAAGGATTTTCATATTTATCATGATTTGATTGCATATTTATCTTCAATTGTGGTATATTCTTTACGTATAAGCATATTTTTTACACTTTATTACACTTCAATCTTCAAAGAACGTAAATAATTAAGTAAATATGAGTACTAGGTTTCCCCTATTTTTTCTCTGTCTCTCTCTTCTACTTAAATTTATATGGATATCAATTTCATCCAAAAGGCGTCCGTTCCTGCATATAAGTATCTTTAAGACAACCATCCCTTTTTGAGCTACAACTAATAATTTGTCACCGTGCTAAAATTTTTAATATTTACAAATATCGTGCGATTTTACATAAAGAAGTTAATTTCTAGTATGGCGTTCCTTTGCGGATCATACATACAAATTTTTATCATACAAAAGTATTGATAATATTGCTTAGATATTCGCATGTCATAGATAAATATTATGATTTGTCGTATTTTTATTATTTATCTTTTGTCTTTGAAACTTAATATCTTACGGTTCACTATTCATACCATATGAATAGTGTTAGATATCTAAATAGTATAAATAATCAGGTCCGCCAAACCTCTTTGAAACAACCGCGTGTCCCACATACTATACAAATGTACTATGTTATAAATGTTGATACATTAATAATAAAAAAAGAAGTCTGACATTCTGATTGACGCACCGGTTATTCATTCGTCATCGCTCACAATGGTGAGCAACTAATCTTGTATCGTATCATTAAACTCCAAAGCTCGTTCAGTTGATTCCATTTAATTTAGTTCGTCTTTCCGGTTCAGAATTTGTAAGCCCTTAAATTACTTTGCGAAAGCTTATTAAGCTAAAATGAGTTTTACTTATGTAACTTCGAGGACTCTAACCTTGAACTAAGATCTACTGGATCCGTATGCTTTGCTATGCCCCAAAAAACCCTATCTAAATAATATAATCACATAATCCCATTTTTTTAGCAATTTAACTTTTGTACATAAGAATATAAATAATAAAAAAATGGTGATGTATATAATAGACTAAGTAGGAACTGACATAAGCTTGTGGCTCCTGCTTTGCGCCGTGGAAAAGTACGTAAGTCGTTTGTGGCTTTGGGTATATAATTCTATACTAAAATTCCGCAGTCAATCTGCCACTACAGCAGTTGAAAACACTTAAAAAGAGGCTGATACGGAAAGTCTACTATACTGTTGAGAATTACTTAGATGTTAAGAATGCGTGGAAATAGCTACTCCTCCATTCTCTCCAAGACATTATTGACTAAATATAACTAGTACCTAATAAGAATTAATTTTGAAAAGTTGAAAAGAGTCAAGAGAGAAAACCGCCGGAAACACGGAAAAATAACACATTGCATTATGGACGCTATTTAAACGATATTACGGTTAATATTATCATTCATGTTTGATAACTGTTTCTTTTATTTGTAATTACCTTTATACATAAATGTTGTAGCTTGTCAAATAAAAAAAAATTGGCGCCACTAGTTGCATTGTACATTAAATTGTAAAAATGTATGCAATTTGCCAATTGTTTTTCGGAATTAGCGAGTGAACGAGCTTCTGTTATTCCAACGCGCACCAGTTCCAATTTTCCGGCAGAGCGCACGTCCGGCTGATACAGACTGACATGGTGACACCCGCTCGCGATTAATTACTTTCGCTAACTCTCCTGTAGGGCTTCTTTCAGCTGTCGCCCGCGGTTAGTGTTACAGGTTTTTGCATCCGAAACTTTGTGCGGAACGTGACAAATTCAAGGTTCGCCGATGTGCGCTACTCGATCCGTTGTCGTAATTGTCATTGTTGTGAAGTTTCTATAAAAGTGGTTTATTCTAGCGGCACTTGCAATGTTACCTACGACTAAGTTTATATAGCGAAAGAAATAAGTGGCTTCACTCATTTAAATCTCAAGCTCAATCAAGACTTTTATATATTGAAAAGAGCAACGGCCGAGTTTCTTGCTGGCTCTTCTCGGTAGGAACAGCTTTCCGAACCAGCAGTAGATTCAAAAGCACTTCTTTACAAGTTTATTTAAATAAAGAAACTCTTGAGTATAAGTTTTTTATACTATGTTGTTTAATTATTTTTTGTCAAATCTAAAAATTTATTGTATTGAGGGTAATACACATTTTACGATATTGTAAATGCGTTAGTATGGGTATAGTCTATTGCAGCCATGCATTGAGTCTCGCTCCGTAATTATATACCGACCACCGACTTACAGTACTTTTGATGCACTGATAACAGTGGTAAAAATTAATTAAAAGGAAAAAACTTATTCCTCTTAAATATTGTTTTATATATTAAACTGGCAAAAGAACTAGCACGATCCTAGCGCCAAAAAAAAATAATATCCGATGAAGTCGTTAAAGTATAAAACTCGATTGATTAAATTCTACAGTGTGTAAAGCGGTTACTTCTTGTTTTTTTGACGTCAAAGTTTTAATTAAACAGCGACCCCTAAAAGCGAAAATTGCCTTTGTTTATAGAGTCGTTAAATATAATTTTCAGAGAATAGGATGGAAAAATTATAAATGAGTTGAGTTTGCTTCTCTTCTTATTTGTTAGAATCATAAGTATACGTAAGATACCTGGGACGGATTATGATGTTCAACATTTAAGGTCAATAAAATTTTGATCATCATCATCTTCATCATCCTCCTGCCCTTATCCCACACTAAGTGGGGTCGGCATAACATATTACAAACATGTTGTCATCTGATTTGGTTACGTATTTTACGACCGGCCACCTGCGTGACGTCAACTTACCAACCTTCAACCTTAGTCGTATTTTACGACTCCTCGGTAAGAATGAGGGTGGTCTATTTTACTCAACCGGATACCACACTGTGGGTCAACTAACCTAAGTCGCCTTTTAAGACACCTCGGTAAGAAACGAGGTTGGTCTATTCTACTCAGCTGGATACCACACGGCGGGTCAATAATTTTTTTTTTTTGGTTTACTATTTATTTATGCGAAGATGAAGTATATGTAATGATCTGATAATATATCAATCCTAAGCAAAGGCCTATTAAAAAATATGACGCTTAAAAAAACCCCGTGCTTATAAGCTTCATCCCATTAAATTGCTGATTTCGATCATCATCATCATCTTCCTGCCCTTGTCCCACTATAAGCGGGGTCGGCACAACATGTTATAAACATGTTGTCACATGACTTGGCTGCATTTTTACGACCGGCCGCCTGCCTGACGTCAACTTACCTCAGTCGTTTTTACGATACCTCGGTAAGAAAGAGTGTCTATTCTACTCTCTTTCTTGCTGATTTCGATATCTACAGTAATTTACACATATCCCTGGAATACTTTTGCTATATGAAATATTCACAGTGAGTGGTATCAGAGTTTAGCTTTCCGAGATGCAAAGAAAGAACACTTATGCATTTTTTTTTGCTTATTATAAAGTACATCCATAATCCATCCATCCATCCATCCATCAGCCTTTCGCAGTCCACTGCTGGACATAGGCCTCCCCATGTCTGCGCCAGACATCCCGGTTCTCCGCAATGCGCATCCACCTGGCCCCAACAACCTTCCGGATATCGTCGGTCCAGCGAGACGGTGGGCGCCCTACACTGCGTTTGCCAAGACGCGGTCTCCACTCCAGGACTCTTTTGCTCCAACGGCCATCAGTCCTGCGACAGACGTGACCGGCCCACTGCCACTTCAGCTTGCATATTCTGCTAGCTATGTCGGTTACTCTGGTTCTCTCTCGGATAATCTCATTCCTGATTTTATCCTTGAGAGACACTCCGAGCATAGCTCGCTCCATGGCACGCTGAGCGACTTTGAACTTGTGGACTAGTCCCGCCGTCAGTGTCCACGTCTCGGCGCCGTACGTTAACACAGGTAGGACGCACTGGTCGAAGACTTTGGTCTTCAGGCATTGCGGAATCTCGGACGTGAAGACTTGACGAAGTTTGCCAAATGCTGCCCAGCCCAAGTGAATTCTCCTTTCAGCCTCTCTCTCGAAGTTGTGGCGGCCGAGTTGGATAGTCTGGCCTAGGTAGACGTAATCCTGCACAACCTCGAGAAGAGTTCCATTCACTGATACTGGTCTTGGCACGACAAGATCATTGAACATGACCTTGGTCTTGTCCAAGTTTATGCCAAGACCAACTCGCTTGGAGGCATCACTTAAGCCATTCAACATTTCGTGTAAGTCTTCCAGCGTCTCTGCGAAGATGACGATGTCATCCGCGAAACGAAGGTGTGAGATGTATTCTCCATTAATATTGACGCCTCGTTCAGTCCAGTCCAGGGTTTTGAAGACGTCCTCCAGCGCGTTGGTGAACAGTTTCGGAGATATTACATCTCCCTGCCTCACCCCGCGCTGAAGGTGAATAGGTCTGGTTCGCTGGTCCTGGATTTGAACGGTCATTGTTGCCGTATCGTAGATACATCTCAACACCTCGATATATCGCCAGTCGATATGACATCGCTGCAGAGATTCCAGAACAGCCCAGGTCTCAATGGAGTCGAAGGCTTTCTCGTAGTCCACAAATGCCATACACAGCGGCTGGTTATACTCTTGGGTCTTCTGTATAATCTGCCGAACAGTATGGATGTGGTCTACGGTGCTATAGCCTTTTCGAAACCCGGCCTGCTCCGGTGGCTGGAATTCGTCAAGTCTGGCGGCAAGACGATTCGTTATGACTCTCGAGAATAACTTGTAGACGTGGCTCAGGAGCGAGATTGGTCTATAGTTTTTCAAACGTGTTTTATCACCCTTTTTGAAAAACAAGACAACCACGCTCCTAGACCACGCTTCCGGTGTAGTGCCTGTATGGATAACGGTATTAAAGAGCTCTGCCAAGGCTTTGAGGACAGGACGTCCAGAAGCCTTTAGCAGCTCAACCGTAATCCCATCGTCACCGGGGGCTCTTCCGTTTTTAAGTTGCTCGAGTGCCAAACTAATCTCACCACTCTCAATGTCCGGGATGTCTTCTGTATAATGGCGCGACAGTGGTGCTCGTGGATCCTTGGTATCGCGGGTACTAGGCTTATGTGCACTCGACGAGTAAAGCAATCCGTAATATTTCTCGACCTCGTTCTGGATCTCAGAGCGACAGACAACTGTCCTGCCGTCCTCTGTTTTAAGCTTCGATAGATGACTTCTTCCTAAGGGTTTTTGAAATACTTTCGACCCCCTATTCCGCTCAATAAGGGCTTCGATAGCCCGTGTATTTAAGCAGCGGAGGTCTCTGCGTACAAGTTTTCGTATCCTCTTAGAAAGAGCTCTCTGTTCTGGCGAAGCAACTTGAGCGGACGGCATTTCACGTCTCTGTCTCATCAGATCCAGGGTTTCGGGAGAAAGTTTGGACTGCTTGCTTCGACTCGTCGGCGGAAAGTGCCTTCGACCCAGTGCACATACCGTCTTCACCACGTTGTCGGTTATCTCGTTCACATTACTAGTGGTTTCCAGACAGTCAAATCGATTCTGGAGTTCCAATCGAAACTGCTCGGACGTACAGTCTATTTGGGCCAGCGTAGGTCGGAGAGTAGGCTTCATCATACGGGACCTTTCGGCCTTGAAACACATATTCAAAGTGCCTCGTACAAGTCGGTGATCACTACCTGTATTAAACCTGTTGACCACAGAGACATCTCTAAATATGTGCTTCTTATCCGTCATGATGAAGTCTATCTCGTTCTTTGTCAAAGTATCGGGGCTTTGCCAAGTCCAACGTCTCTGAGGCTTCTTCTTGAAGAAAGAGTTCATTAAGAAGAGCCCTTGCATTTCGAGGAAATCGACTAGCATTTGCCCCCTTTGATTCCTGTGCCCTAATCCATGCAATCCGATTTTCGATTCTCCGCGTCTTTGTACTCCCACTTTAGCATTGAAGTCTCCCATAACAACGTTGTAGAAGGCTGACGTAGTGCCATGCAGAGCTTGAGATATGTCCTCATACATGGATTCGACCTCGTCGTCAGAGTGTGCAGAGTTCGGCGCATATACCTGTATCACTTTCAGGGAGTACCTGTCGGTGAGTTTAAGTACAAGGTACGCTACCCGGGTCGACACACTACTGACTTCTACAACGTTGTTACTGAGAGTCTTGTGAACCAGAAAACCGACACCACCATGGGAGACCTTATCACCTTCACGGAAGTAGAATAAGTGACCGGAATCTAGGGTTACCGTATCCTCACCCTCTCTTCGGACTTCAGATAACCCAAGAATACTCCAGTTTATACGACTTAATTCTACCTCTAGTTCGGTGAGGTGATGGTCCAGCCGTAACGTTCGTCCATTATACGTTGCCAAATAGATCGTTGGTTGGCAGCCTACCGTAACCCGGTGATTCTTCGCACCCTCCGCCCCACCGTTACCGCGACCGCTGCCGTAATCGGGAATAGTGGGGCTGCCGGGAACTGAGGGCCGGAACTTTCTGGACACTTCCATATGGGGGTTGCTGCCCATAGTCACCACGCTGGGCAAGCGGGTTGGTGACCGCAGAGCTGACTCATTCGACACTAGAGGCGCTGCTGCCCACCTCTGGCCTGGGATTTTAAGTCAGCTTAATTGGATGGTTATACCGCCATCAATCGGTCGCCATAGCCTCGTCTGTTATTGGCAGGGGGCACCGCGTGCAGGTGAGGTTGGCATTTGGGAGCACTAGTTGTTACGCGTACTCCCCTTACCCCCCATACATACCCCCCCCCCCCCCCCCCCCATATTACCCCCAGTACATCCATAATGGAGTATTTTATTGACACTCTAACCATAAGGCTACTTAAGATTTCATTTTAACTAACCACTAAACTTATAAGTTGACTTATATCCTAAGAACAGGTTCAATGACTTATCAACGTCTTTCTTACTATAAGGCTTACGACTTGATACTGATTTTTATACACATAGATTTAAACGAGAGATTTAAACTTTTAAACGAGATAGATTTCGGATACACCAAGGGATACAATTTCAAGATAAAATTACGGTTCTTTATTCCTACATTTGTGTCTAATATGGGTAGATAATTTACATAGTGTATGGCGTGTTGCCAGGAGTGCGGTTTTCGCCTTACCGCCTGTTCTGCTAACATATGCTCTGATTCAAAGCTAGCAATCAAAGAAAACAAATATTCTATTATAGGTATAAATCTGAGCTTTTTGGTTTACATTATTTTTTTATTATATAATATACTAGCAATCGCCAGCGGCTCCGCCCGCGTAGAAAGATTAAAGCGGAAATGTAGTATTTGATAGAAAATCTGAAAATTTTTGTTTGATAAATAATCATCATTCTTCTGCCCTTATCCCACTCTAAGTGCGGTCGGCACAACATTTTATAAATATGTTGTCACAAGGCTAGGTATTTTACGACCGGCCGCCTGCCTGACGTCAACTTACCTTAGTCGCCTTTTACGAAAACTCGATAAGAAATTAGGGTGGTATTTTCTATTGGGACGGGTACCTCACGTTGGGTCAACTTACCTTAGTCGCCTTTTATGACACCTCCGTAAAAAATGAGGGTGGTCTATTTTACGCAGCCGGATACCACACGGCCCGTCGACTTAGCTTAGTCGCCTTTTATGACACCTCGGTATGAAATGAGGGTGGTCTATTTTACTCAGCCGGATACCACACGGCGGGTCAACTTAGCTTAGTCGCCTTTTACGACACTGATAAGAAATGAGGGTGGTCTACTATAGTGGGACTGATACCTCAAGCGGGTCAACTTAGCTTAGTCGCCTTTTATAACACCTCGGTAAGAAATGAGGGTGGTCTATTCTACTCAGCCGGATACCACACGGCGGTTCTACTTAGCGTAGTCGCCTTTTACGACACCGATAAGAAATGAGGGTGGCCTATTGTATTCAGCCGTTTACCACACGGCAAATTTGTTCGAGAAATATTGAACCAAGAAATATGTAAGCGATCGCATACCTGCCCATTAGCATATACATTAGTTTGGTGTAACTGAGCGTAATATTGTTTTGCAGCACACGTCGGCCCACACGTGTTGCTTGTCCACAGTCATTTGCATCTCAAAGCAAAGCCTAATACTCAATTACGAGGCATGTGGTTCTTTATACACCTTACCGACACTTCCATTAGGACAATGCCGTTTAGACAATAAATTTGACCGTTAGACTATTTAAACTACGGTTTATAGAAATATCTATAGAGATGTTTGTTTTGTAATTCAATCTTATGTTATCTTAAAACCGGGTGAATAAATTCTTAGTTAATTTATTTAGTACGTTATCTTAATAATCAATTATAAGTATACGGGCATTTGAGTGATAATTTTACGCTGTTTTAATTTAGCTTATAAGAATATTACACAGAATTAATTACAAGTAATTAGATTAAAAAAAACAATTTTTTTTTCTTTAACTGCAGCTTTAAGTTTATTTTTTAGTTTTACCGACTGGATTCTGATATAGATTTAGTGTTTGCTCAGTTTTATTCTTCATAAGATTTGTATCTATTATATAAGCTATACCCTGAATTTAGAAAGTTAAGTTAATATCACTATGAATCCTTACATTGAAATATAGATATATAATATTTATTTACAAAGAAAATATACAAGTATTATGTTCGTTTCAAATTACCACTATACAAATCATGCCTACATTGAATGGTTCCATTTTTTTTTCGAATTGACTACTATAATATGATATTGGTATTAGCCTTAACGGCTTTTACAACGTCACCGGGCAGGACGGGCGAGCGCAGAAGCATCGTTGAAAGAACAAGCATCGCCGAATGAATGGTCCTAAGAATGCTGGCAGTATTACTTCGTTGAATCGTTAAATATTAAACATCATATTAGAATCAAAATTGCAGAAATACAGAAAAATGTTCGTGAATTTGTCAAATCTAAGTCAAAGCAGTAACGAGATATATTAAAAATAAAAATATCATTTGTTCGTTTCGTTGATGTATTCGATTTTAGTGCCGAGAAGTTTTCAATTTTCCGCAAACAAGGTTAAAAGCTGCATGCTTACTCCAATATTAGGTCAACGTAAATATCATTAGAGCTGAACTTGCACGCAACTGACATATTAAAACTTGTGATCAATCAAGTAATAAAATCACTGTAATAATATAAATATATAATTCGATTTAGACTTTACTGTGTTGTAATAAAGGTGTTTTTGCAAAGCCAGTTATTTTAAGTTACAGGGGCCAACCCTTTCAATCAGCTCGGCTACAAATTGACAGCTGGCTCGCTTTGATATTATTGACTGGCTAATTCTTTAGGCGTACCGCCTCCTAGTGACACCATCTCGAGTGTCGTTTAAATTGGCCTTGCAAATGATTAGGGTTCTATGAATAAAATTTGAGATATATTATTTAAGTTGCTGAATTTCACGTCTATTTTATAATATATAAATATAATATTTAACATATAAATAGCGTAATAAATACGTTACATATTAAACAAATGTTTCATCCATTTTTTACACACTTTTCACATTTGCTCATTTCGATTGAATAGTTAGGTATGAGCTGAATTGCAAATCAATGTGTAAAGAATTTTTCCATAGAGATTTTGCCAGCCATCGAATAAGAAAAAAAAAACTTATGGGCTGACTTGAGGTTTCCTACCAGTTTTTAAAAATTTACGGAAGTCGGCGGTACTTTGCGGAATTCTACAGCACAAAAGTTATTAAATTTTTTTCCTATAATCCGCGTTTAAGAAAATCTAAGTAAAGCTCAGTGTGGACAGCATAACCGTTTTCATACCTTATACAAGCAGTATTATTTATCGCACGTATCACGAGACACCATCACCATCAACACACTACATAAGCACTACACATTCACTGCGACAATCGGTTTGCGCCATAACCGAACAATCGTCAGATTAGATAGGCACTACGACAAAATCGCAAAGCGTTTTCGCAGCGTTTCTATCATAACTTTTGTATGAATTTTTACATAAAACTTATGTGTTTATCGCTTTGAGACCAGCAGCAGATGAACAATTGATTTTTATTAGAAAGAAGATCAAGGGCTGTAAAGGGTATGCAACTGAAAAATTAAAAAAAATATGTACAGGAAATAGCATATGATTGTTGTAGATCGTTTGAAGTGAGGTGACTGTGCGTCAAGGGCAGCATACTCACGCATTTCCGATTAAACCTTCTATATTACCCCCATCCTTACCTCTTATCATATCGCCCCTGTCTCGATTTTTCATACGCGTCGCTCTCCCATCCGCACTTCAACGCACTTGATTTGCCGAGCACGTACAGATAACAATAATAAAATAACAACAAGCACGTAAATTTCAACCTTATTCCTATCAACGTAAACAACATTTCATATGAACAAAAAATATTGCTACCTTCGCGTACTACGTTGTATGAACGATGTTATGCTTTGTGGCGACAACGCTCCTTTCACCTTATTGGGAAAGTAAATCGGATAGTCAAGCTTGGCCCTACCGCTTCGTTAGACACGAATGAATTCAATGTCAACATGGTCTAGCCTCATTTTCAGAAAATTGATTTGCATGTTCACATAGTTACTTGGAGTATATTACGCGATTTCATATAGAAATACAATTATTAAGGACTGTGGGACAATAATTATTGTAATAAGGCTGTGTATCCGGTTTCCGTATACTACTGATTCGGTCTAATGATTTCAATAATGTAGACGCTATAATATCATATATAAATAACAAGTTTGGTTCTCATATTTGCTTGTCTTGCACGTAAGCATCGCAATAACAAAGTCACGCAATTACAAGTTAATAAATCAATTACAAGTATTCGTTACTTCAATTATTTTTATGAAAACTCAAATTCAAAATGTACTTCATTGAATATTTTATATTCTTTTGATTATTCAACTCTACTTTTTTCATTTTAGAACGAGCACTTGACTGTTAACATTCTTGATGGAAAGCGATGATGCATTCTGAGATGGAGTGCTTTTCCCTCCAAGATGCTTATTGCTATTGACATCACTTGTTGTAAAAATAATCATGTTACAACAATGGAACCATTTCGTGAGATGAATTATTTAGGCTGTAATATCTGTTTGCGCCTAGTGTAGCGATGATCAAATGGCGAAGGAGTAACAGAGTCACGAAATACCTATATCCTACAATCTGTGTTGCAGGTATAGTATATATAATATGCATTTTAGACTAAGATAGGATAAATCAAATAATAACTAAATGAACACCAAAGACTCTGATGTTGGCATTAACATTTATGTTATATGTACTAATATCATTTATAACACATGTTTCAGACACTAGTATATACGCTTGTACACCTATATGAAGGTGGTCTCGTGAACATTTCCTTCCAGTTTATTACAGTGCAAAAACAATTTTAAGGCGCAATGAACTTAATGATCCAGTTATTAAGTTCTTCAACTGAAATTGAATGGGATCAATTATATAATAAAAACAATTAACTTTTACTGCCATACTGGCGCAACCACAATTTACTGTAAATTGTGATGTGTGTGGCCACCGCTAATTGTTTATATTGTGTTTTTGTTACCCAATTTTATTGCTTTTTAAAATAAAAATAATTGTATATAATGTTTATAACTCCTTTGCTATCGACTCTTTTCTTCAAGGGTTTATAAATTTCGATAACGATTGCAGTATTTTCATAACTATGGATTTCAATCGCATCTTGCGTCCAAAATGAAAAATACAGTATCGAAATTGTTTTTCGATATTTAAAAAGCTTCAGAGCTCACTTAAAACTTATTTCCCCAGAGTGTTATTGCAAAATAAAAGGCTTGTATTTCTGAGTCGTTCAACAAAAAGAGCATGTCTTTCATTAGAGTATATGTCAATTTTAATATTGAAGTACCTGGGTGCTTGCAGGTACTCCCAAGTAATTTTTTAAAAGATTTTAAAAACATGCATATTCAAAAATTCGCCGGTGACCTGTGGGACTGGAACCCGGGTTTTGGACTTTTTCGGTCCGCCTGTTACCATTAGGCTGTCACAGCATTACGTTTGACAGCCAAATATTTCATTTGCAATGAATTCTACATTATAGCATTTCTAAATGCCCGAGAATAGAGATAATACGACATTTAAAAAAAATAAAACCTAGCTAGATCGACTCCCAAGAAGACCCCTACATGCCGAATTTCATGAAAATCGTTGGAGCCTTTTCCGAGATTCGGAAAAAATATATATGTATAAGATTAACTCATTTAAATATTAAAGATATACATAAAGGTAATAATACATACCATAACATTTAAAACTAGTATATAAGTCAAAGCCGCTAAACTTTCACAGTAAAACATAAGTATGTCTATTTTTAGAATTTCCTTGCTAGGTTTGTTTTGACGCTGGGAACTTTTTGTGGTTATTTTTGGGATCCGTATATTCTTACATCTTGCGAATTGAATATTCAACGGTTTCTTCAAATAGCGCTATGCTTTCTTCATAGATTCTTTTAAAAAATTTGTCGGTGCTCCTGACTTTTCCACAGAAACCGTATTTAATTAAATTTAATTCGATATAAAAATGGCATACTTAGTACCTGCTAATTGACAGTAAGCCTCGTAGGTCTAAGCTCTATATCCGTCTCTCCAGTACGGCATAGATAGAAAGTTTTGAGTGCTATAAAATGAGACATAGGAGGCATTGTGAGAGAAGTACATATATCATTATCCCTCACTAAGCAAGCAGAGTATAAAATATTTACAATGAGGAAGTTTTTTGAGGGGGTCTTTACCCAACAATCACTAGTGATTGTATGTTACTATTTATGATATTTAAGCGAGATAATTTATGTTTGAGGTTATAGATTTCTTGGGAAGTCTATTAGTCTTGAGTGGTGGCTGGTTTTGGCTTTGGTGGAGGCGATTTATCAGCTTACCATTTTTTTGGCAAGAGTATCTTTAAATGCAGCTCTGTTTTCTATTCCACAGTCATCTACAGGTGAGATAATAATCAATGGCTGTGCTCTCAAAAATAGTATGCATCGTTATGTTCTTACGTAATTATTTAGAAGAGATTACATTTTTGTATGTTGTTTCATTCATTTGAATAGCATCATACTTCAAGAGAGTCTTCAACTCGCTTTTACTCCTAGGATATAAAATACGCTATGCATTTTACTTGGAAAGTTGACATTATACTCAAATTTATAGTGTATGAAAAAAGTTTCGTATAAAATTCTCCTAGGCAGCATAAACGTTTATGCAACTTTTTAACCATGTATACAGAGTATTGCGTCGCTATGCGTGCATATCTCCATTAAGCCCGCACACTTCACCGCCTAAGGGCCCTTTCAAGGCTTGTCCTTTGTAGAACGCAGACACGCTTCACCATCGTGCTTCCATTTATTGTAGTCAACATACAAAACAACGGCACATGTTAACTCCCACAACACTATGAATTCCCGGCGTCATCATAACGGAGAGGATTAAAACATTTCATTCACTTGCATACATTTTAACTTTACGTACATACGCCGCTCGTTATTTCCAGAGGAGTAAGCAATTTTCACCTATTAGTTACATTTTTTTATTCTTCCGTTTCATCCGTTTTTATCGGTTATACTAAGAATTTCCACTGAAGAAATATTTTCATTCCGTCATTGTAATACAACCGATCTAGGTACGTGGATTTGTAATCATTGTGTTGACATTATGTAGCCGACAACGTTGTTGCTTGTTTTTTGACATTAGGGTAAGCTAGTATGGATGCTTAAAGTAGCGGCCTTTTACTCTCCCACTGCTGGGAATACGCCTCTTCTCTCCGTTTTTGGAGAGAAGCATTGGAGCTAAGACCTACCACGCTGCTCCAATGCGGATTGGTAAGTTACACATATCTCCAGAAATCTCTAGAGATATGCAGGTTTCCTCACGATGTTTTCCTTTACCAAAAAGCGTGTGATAAATTACAATTATCAATTTGACACATAGGTTTTACAGAAAAACTCATTGGTGTCTGTCTGCCCGGGTTCGAACCCGTGACATCCTCAAAAGAGTCGCACGGTGTGCTACCACAGCTTATGGATGCTTATAGAGGCAATATATCGCAAGAGAGGCTCTTTTGGTTATCAAATTGCATCATAAGCAGGTGTGATAGATAATTGGGTTGATAAGCTGCGACACGATTTTCGCTTCATTAACTAATAACAAGCTGAGTTGGAAATGAGTAAATGATTTTTAGTAACTGTAAAAAGAGGAAGAAAAAGAAGTAAGCCCATTAGGTCAACGAATATTGTTGAGACAAAAAGATGATATCCATTCATACCAAGGAGACATTAATTCAGTATCTCAGAAGCCTTTCTGCGTCGTCTAGCGGACATTTTACCACTTCATAAATATTACAAGTAATTTATTTTTTATTGTCCATTGTTGGTGACGTCATACTAAGACAACTAGATGGCGGCATGATAAACTAACATTTGTAAAGCAACATAATTAAAAGGCTAAAAATTACAAGGCCTTGTAATTATGTTGCAGTCGAATTTGACCTAACAAAAGTTTTACAATAAGGACAGACCTTATTAGTGAGGTTTATTTCTCGGTCTTGACTCAACTGATCAGAGAGTCTATTGCGATGATTTATAGACGCAAGACGATGACTTAGTAATTTAGTATACCATACAAAATAATATTCTCATTAGTTTTGTATTATAGACCTCCGCAAAGTAGCGCCTAATTCTATAAATTATATGATAAATAAATATGAAATTAACTATTCAAGTTAGGAATATATATTATTCTTTTCTCAAACATCCTAACCTATTGTAAACCACTGTAATAGTGTAATCCAGTGTGCATATTCTGTAATATAAAACACATTGTTTGTTCGAAATCCCGCGGCATTTGTCCCTTACCACGATTGTTTGATCAAGTAATTGTCAATCTGACATAATGTCAATATTAATTTTATACGTTCAATTTAGGAAATCTCATACTACTCATATGTAAATATATCAATACTAATATCTAAAGCTAAAGAGTTTGTTTCTTTGATTGTTTGAACGCGCTAATTCCAGGAAAATTATTTTAGTGTAAGATAGTCTATTTATAGGCAGACTATATAACATCACGTTAAGAAGAATAGGAGATTAGCAGCAATAAAAAATATTGCGAAAACGACAAAATTTAAAGCTTTCCTTGCGTGCGCTAAGTAAACGGTATAAGTTATTCAAAAATGTCTAATAACTACCTTTATGTTTAAAATTTCAATATCAGGGAAAAATTGGTTACACACCGATTTTCATGCAGGCGATGCTGCTGGCACTGATAGTGTAATACTATATTTTGAAAATGGTTAAGTATGTCTATTTTGCAAAATCTATGACTTAAAGTATTTCATGCAATACAAAACGAGCTTTGTCATAGTAGTCTAACGCATAACAGACATTATCGTACCTGCCGAAGAAATATTCTGTGGATATTCCGGAACGTGCTGGTTCCGGAATACTGTCTGTACCAAATACGACAGGACGCAGTGTGACATTTCAGAAACTACCGTTTCTCGGAACTCAATAAAATATAATGAATGGGGCGTCAATTTGCTCATAAAATACTTGGGATAAATTTTACAACGTACCTAAATTAAATAAAGATATCATATTTTTAATAGCTTTTATCGTTTATACTAAGTAAGTAAGTAAGTAACGGCCTGTTACTATCCCACTGCTGAGAATAGGCCTCTTCTCTCCGTTTTTGGGAGAGAAGGATTGGAGCTAAGACCTACCACGCTGCTCCAATGCGGATTGGTAGGTTACACATACCTCCAGAATTCTCTAGAGATATGCAGGTTTCCTCACGATGTTTTCCTTCACCGAAAAGCATGTGATAAATTGCAATTATCAATTAGACACATAAGTGTTAAGAGAAAAACTCATTGGTGTCTGCCCGGGTTTGAACCCGTGATCGTCTCTAGAGATTCACACGGTCGCACCGCTGGGCCATCACAGCTCTCGTTTATACTATTATTGAGATATTTTGGGGCATTGGGGCTATTGAGATAACATACATATTTATACATATAAAACAAAGTCCCCAAAAGCTGTTTGTATGTGATCGATTTCCTCAAACTGTACTATAACTGATTTTTGTGAAGTTTTTTACTTAAAGATGGTGGCAATTCTTGAGGATGGTTTAGGTTAATAGAAAATTCTCCGGGATGGTTAAACCGATTTTAATGGGACGTTAACTGAGAGAAAGAGGAGGTTGTTATATAAGCTTTGTTCAAGAATTCCCGCGGGTCAGAATTTGCACGCGAAAAACAGAAATGCGGGCACAGCTAGTACTATCTATTTTTTTTCGAATTGACTGTATGCTGTTAGCCCTATCGGCTTTTACAGCGTCACTGGGCGGGACGGTAGAGCGCAGAAGCATCGTCGAGGTTGCGAAATGCGGAGAGTAGAGCGCATAAGCTCTACTAGTGTCGGGGCACTTCTAAGGGTGCCTCCTGTAAGGCCGGACAACGGCTTAAATCGGGCCACGGCTATGGCCATTGTCGTAGATACTATGATTTCGTAGACTGATAATCTTAAATTGTCCATGTCCTTTTTTAAAACCCAATTTTCCCTTAATCAATTCGGAGGTTGACGTGACAACTTGTCACTGGATGATTTTCGCATTTATAAAATTAAGTTCTACATACTCTTCGTACAAGCATAGACCAGTCCATCGCATAGCAGCCTACTCACCACAACAAACATGCCGCAAAGTCAAGTAAATAAATCAAAACTTAGCAACCCGTCAGAGCTAAAGTTCCACAGATAAGCAGTGAGGTGTTCATTATGTGGATAAAATAACTTTGTGTTTCTGACTAATGACCTCACTGGGGTTATTATGGATCAAGCGATTATAACATACTGTAAGCGGTATTTGTTTTGTAGTCCTTTGCCATGTCTTCATATATTATAACAGTATATTACGTCTAGCTTATCTACTAATCTTCTAATCATCAATAGCTTAATCTATCTTATAGTTCACCGAAGTTTTATTTATTATACCATACTTTTTATTATTACATTATTTGATTTAAAATGGTATCTGGCTGAGTAGAACAGACCACCCTCATATCTTACCGAGGTATCGTAAAAAGCGACTAAGGTAAGTCGACCCGACGTGTGGTATCCGGCTGAGTAGAATAGACCATCCTCTTTCCTTACCTCGGTGTCGTAAAAGGCGACTAAGTTAAGTTGACCCACCGCGTGATATCCGGTTAAGTAGAATATACCACCCTCTTTCTTACTGAGGGGTCATAAAATACGACTGAGGTAAGTTGACGTCAGGCAGGCGGCCGGTCGTAAAATATGTAGCCAAGTCCTGTGACAACATCTTTATAACATGTTGTGCCGACTCCACTTAGAGTGGGATAAGGGCAGGAGAGTATAAATATGGGATTGCAGTGCATAATGTATACTTTTTCGTTTTTAAGGTCTCCAAAAGATATTTTGTAATTCGATATAGCCGCGTTCAAGAATCACGCAATGATGACTAAAATGTTATTAAAAATTAATCACAAAAAAAGTTAAGTTTGAGACAAATAGTTTTCTTCTTAACTTTTTACTATTTGACTACATAAAATAAAAATTCAAGGCGTGTGATATTGATACAGATCATTCTTTGTCACATTATATTGACAATGACTTGAATGTTCAACAAAATAATAAATTCATCGATTATCGTTATATCCAAAGGATGATTAAACGATTAATTGTTCAGTTCACAATATTGATATAATCTTGAAAGATCGTATTTTATGCTGGAGTGATTGATTTACTGGGGCCTTTGCTGCTTTCCAATTCAATTTATTGTTCTCGGATATCGAGCCCCGACACAGATGTTTAGTTGTACTAAAAATGTCTAAATGTATATAAAGTTGAAATATTTATTATAATTTTAAATAAACATATATTTTATAGAATTGGGGGTTATTTTACGTAATTCCATGGAAACGTCTATATATTTTTGCTCTTGGAAGTTTTTTTCTACTTAGCGGAACACCATTTTACAGCATAAAATATAAAACCGTCGGTCCTTTTTTAAATTTGGTCAGTTAGATTATTTTTGTAACTTATTCATATATATTTTATAGGTATTCATTTTGTTTTAAGTAAATTTTACCGAATTTATTCTAAAATATTGTAAATTATGTTATAACCAGAATTTTTTTTTCATCAATTAGAGTGGGGAAAATTAAATTTATTGGGAAGTCAATTTGAAAGCGCATTCAGTGTAATTTCGTTTTAATGAAGACAGCATACAGACTTGAACAGCGTTTATTTATAGTATGTAAACTTGTTTGAGGAGCACTCATTAAAATTACCTTCTTGTGAGTCCTTCAAAACTACAAGGACACTTCACATACTTCTTGAGCATTTTTTCATCACGTTAGCAATAAATAAAAAAAGTTATTACTTTAGCTTCAAGCTTTAGCTTTAAGCTCTACAAAATTTCAATCGTCTGAATATATTATTTGTTGCATACCCGACAGGTTCCACCATGCTGTGTGGTATCCGGCTGAGTAGAATAGACCACCCTCATTTCTTACCGAGGTGTCGTAAAAGACTACTAAAGTAAGTTGACCCGCCGTGTAGTATCCGGTTGAGTAGAGTAGATCACCCTCTTTCTTCAAAGGTAAGCTGAAGTGAGGCAGGCAGGATTAGCCAAATCATGTGACAATATGTTATATAACATGTTGTACAGTGGGATAAGGGCAGGTAGATGATGACCCGACCGGTTCACCCCGAGTCAATGATGAGTGTAACGTATCGTTTATGTAATTAGAAAACAGTATTTCTTATTCTTTAACTGGTCATTCTTAAATACAAATGAAATGTAAACTTCTATACACGGAATAAATACAGTCGTAGCAAAAACATTCAAATTCAAATTCAAATTCAAATTCAAATTCAAAATATTCTTTATTCAAATAAACTTGTAAACAAGTGCTTTTGAATCGTCAACTCTACTACTGGTTCGGAAAGCTGTTCCTACCGAGAAGAGCCAGCAAGAAACTCGGCGGTTGCTCTTTTTAAAAATACAATTCTTAATGCTAGTTACATTTAATGTTTCTATCTTGTACAGGGTCGAACAATATTTATATCCACGCATTTTTATCGTCTAAATAATCCTCAACAGTATAGTAGGCTTTCTGTATCAGCCTCTCCTTAATAGTGTTTTTAAACTGCTGTAATGGCAAAGTTAAAATTGATTGTGGAATTTTATTATAGAATCTTATACCCAAACCCACAAACGACTTACGTACTTTTTCAAGGCGCAAAGCAGGGGCCGCAAGCTTATGTCGGTTCCTACTTTGTCTATTATATACATCGCCTATTGTTTTATAATTCTTTATATTATTATATACAAAAATTAAATTACTTAAAATATACTGTGAGGCAAATGTAAGAATACCTATTTCCTTAAACTTCTCTCGCAGGGAATCCCGCGGACTTAAATTGTATATGCCACGTACGGCTCTTTTTTGTAATACAAAGATTTTTTCTTTATCCGCGCATTTACCCCATAGCAATATTCCATAGGACATAACACTATGGAAGTAAGCAAAATAAACAAGTTTTGCCGTTTCGACGTCAGTAAACTGTCTAATCTTTCGAACGGCATAGGCCGCTGAACTGAGTTTCCCTGCAAGAGTTGTTATGTGTGTGCTCCATTGGAGTTTTGTATCCAAAGTCATTCCCAAAAATACAGTTGCATTATCTGTTTTTAGTGAAACATTATTTATAAAAAGTCTATTTGCTGTTTTAGCAGCATTAGGTAATACAAATTCTATCCATTTTGTTTTATTTGAGTTCAGTACTAAATTATTTTGTCTGAACCAATGAGCAACCTGCGACAAACCACTGTTTACTTCGTCAAATTTGTCGTCATTTCTATTTATTTTAAATATCAAAGATGTGTCATCAGCAAACAGTACAATATCGCATATGCTCTGAATAAAATACGGCAAATCATTTATATATACTAAAAACAGAAAAGGACCAAGGATTGAAACTTGAGAACCATTTGGTCCAGATAAATGGGTGCCACTTCCAGTAAGGTTTAGGTCGCACACATTTTTAATTCCATGGCATGTGAAATGAATTAAACTATTGCCCAGCGAGTCGTTCAAGTGGAAACTTCCTAACGGTCGATAGGTCATGCCTTGACCCATAAACATGAGTTTTTGTAAGCACGTGATATCAGTTTTGTTGATGATTTTTATCTTTCATAATAAAGAAGGGTGCAAAGGTGTATTTGTATACCGTTTCGCGTATCTTTTCGGATTCCATATATATTTACTTTACAGCTTTGCGTAGGTCGCCGGATTTAGGTTAAAGTATGAGATTTGTTCAACACTTACAAAGGGCTTAAATTAAATAGTATAAATAAAAAAAAGTGTGCCTATTATATTTAAACTCAAAAAATGTATGTTTATGCTATTTAGGTTTTAGCAAGGCTTCGAGTTGACTTGCTTAATAAAATCAGTTGATTCAATTTAATATTCTTCGAGTATTTTTAAATACTTGTATTTATATTATTATTTAGTATATAGATTCACAATTTAAATTTTCAGTAGTAGTTTATAATTCTTGATAATAGCTTCTTAATGTTATCAACCATAATAATGTGTTCATAATGTAATCAAATCATAATCATGCTAAAAATGTATGTAATAAAAAAGAAAAACTTAATATATACGAATCAATTACTAGGATGAGACACATTTTCAAACAGAAACCTTCAATACTTAAGCGAATGGCCCACTTGTAAAAGTATCTTAAAATATAATTGAAATTCAAAATAAATAAACTCTGATTCGACTCTACTGGCGGCTCAGAAAATTGCTCCTACCGAGAAGAGCCAGGAAGACTCTAAGCGATTGTTCTTTTGAAAATATATGTTACAACATGTTTTTAATACAACCTCCTTCATAGAGTTGGTCATTAATATGAAAAAGCATTGTGGCTGTCATATATATATGTATGTGTCTGTCATTGAGTTGTTGAAAGAGATTAAATGGGTTGACTTTGGGAAAATTGCTTTTTTCATTATTGCATAATGAAAAAATAAAGGAGAAATATCGTTGTTAGTGTTATATATTAGAACAATTAACATTTTGTCATTGCTATTTAGAACAGTCTAGGAGAATAATTAAAATCATCCATATGATATTAAATTGATATAGGTACTCGAATTTTATAATTGAATCGTGTGGCATACCTCGTAATTGATTTAGGTAATTTGAAAGGAGAATTATGTCATAAACAATATACGTATCAGGAAGATTTTTGTTGTCTATCCAGTTTTTGTCAATCAAATTTCATTTTTATTTTCGTACAAAATTCCCACAAAAATGTGATAGCGTGACAGGCAACAACCGTTACTGGCGTATCATCCATCATCGCAAATAATTTAAGCTGCATCCAGTAAAGTCATTACTTATTTGGTAACAATCATCACTGCATACATATAAAAATAAATACGACTTCGTGATACACGGTGGGTCAAGTTATAGGATTTTGCGTCTTTTGCTTTTGTAATGCAGTACTGACATAAGAATATTTTTATTAAACAATAATAATTAAGAAGAGGTATTTTTTATTTTTATAATGCAATAAGAGATTACAAAGAATATAATAATTTTATGATTATATTTGTAAGAGGTAACACTAACAGGAATAATGTATGCCGTGCTAAAATGATTTCGATTTCCAATAATAATTAGAATCAACGCAAAACTTTGAATCTCGAAATTTCGATTTCGAGATTCAAAGTTTTATCTGTTTTATTTGTTGGTAAGATTATTTAAGTAATGTCTTCTTATAATTCTAGCCCTTTCCCTATCAGGCTTTTATTTATGTTTAATTAATACAGGAAAAATACTAAAAAATATACATTACCATAAAGTTTATGACTTATACTCTGCACATAAGTGACGTGTCCAATTACATCGAAACGCGCTGTTCGTTACCATAATTTGGCTGAGATCACAGTAATATTTTATTCGTAATACGTGAATGCTAACGTGGCCCGCGGCATGCGACTGTTGATATTAAAAGTAATAGGGTTTATACTACCAATGTTGGTACTGATTTATGGATAATATATTTTATTAATCAGTTACACTAGATTTATTAACAACTTATAACCCTAAAAGACATATATGGCAAATATTTGGTAGTGTACTTTTGCGACTACATGCAGTTTAATTTGCAGGTAGTACGTTTTTTTTAATTATTCCCTGTATACATGAATACAAAAATTTGCAGTCATTGTCATAGGTTATCGTGGTATCCGGCTGAATAGAATAGTACCACCCTCTTTTTTACCGAGGTGTCGTAAAAGGCGACTAAGGTAAGACGACCCGCCGTGTGGTATCCGGCTGAGTAGAATAGACCAACCTCATTTCTTACCGAGGTGTCGTAAAAGGCGACTAAGGTAAGTTGACCCACCGTGTGGTATCCGGTTTAGTAGAATAGACCACCCTCTCTTATCGAGGTGTCGTAAAATACGACTAAGGTAAGTTGACGTCAGGCAGGCGGCCGGTTGTAAAAACGCAGCCAAATCATATCACAACATGTTTATAACATGTTGTGCCGACCCCACTTAGAGTGGGATAAGGGCAGGAGGATGATGATGTCATAGGTTATCGAAGTCTATTTAGGTTCAGCCGATGTAGTAACGAAATTATTTGCTTTAATCCGGACAAATCGCGAATTATAGCAAAATATAGCAAAATAATTTCATTATTACTTTTGTATTATGCATCTCTGCGAAATACTCGTAACGCTTAATTCTATAGGTATATATTGTTTAGCCAATGGTTGTAGCGTTTTAGAATATTTAATTGCATCAATCACACTATGAACTATGTTCCAAGTTTGTATGTGTTTACGCAACTCTCTTTCTTTTGTATTATATCTGCAATAAGCCACCAATTTCTCTTAATTGTATTATAAAAGGAAGTATTGATTATAATTTTCTTTAATGCAGGATCAATTTTATTTATTAAATGGCTCTTTTTATTGTGTTACCTTTGTATAGATAGATCTATACAATAACGACTGATTCTATAAAGTATGAAAAATGTAAAAGCAAAAAAAATCCTGTCATTTGGTGTGAACAAAACTTTCAAAGGAAAGACATAAATCAGTGTCAATTTATCTATCCTTCCGGTTATTTTTGCAGCTTCACGGACCTTTGATTTAGGAAAAAAACAAATGTTATTAATTGATCATCCCGTCAGGGCGCAAAATCCGGACGTTTCATTAACATTTAAACAAACTTTATGCAAATCGTAAAACTAGTCTGGATTGCGACTGAATTCAAAGAAAAATCTAATTCAGCTTTAATTATAGTCTTTCGATACAATAAATATTCCTAAAACTTGAATATTGACCTAATTCAAGAAAGCTGTTTTGTGCAAATTGCTATAAAGCGTAGCGTAGCGCCTTCAAAACTTGTAAGTGTTAAAAGATACCCATAACTTAGACGAGAAAGAAAACACTAGCTTTTTAATAGTTCATAACTTGGCGTCATAGATGAGACTTAAATAAGAATTATAATGTATCTTATTAAATTAAGCCGTGTTGTATCCGGCTGAATAGAATAGTACCACCCTCATTTCTTACCGAGGTGTCGTAAAAGGCGACTAAGGTAAGTCGACCCGCCGTTTGGTATCCGGCTGAGTAGAATAGACCAACCTCATTTCTTACCGAGGTGTCGTAAAAAAGGACTAAGGTTACTTGACGTCAGGCAGGCGGCCGGTCGTAAAAACGCAGTTAAATCATGTGACAGCATGTTTATAACGTGTTGTGCCGATCCCACTTAGAGTGGGATAAGGGCAGGAGGATGATGAATGTATCTTATTAAATTAAGCCTGATTTTGAATTAAACTACTTGAATACTAAGCGTGCGCTTCAAAACAAAAGTATATATACATCGATAGTTTGCGTAGATCTAAAAATACCTCTGACCAATTTTTACTGGTAATTGTGAGATGCGTTTAGTTTTCTCGTGCCACAGTTTGCTGGAATTCATACTATATGCCTATAAATTTCCATGTCCATACGTTCATATTGTTATGCCTGATACAAATAAACCCATACATTCCTGAATGGAAATTCCTCATTGAAAAAACCATATAACTACAACATAAGTTCACTGTATGCTGCAATTTGTGATAGGGTCCATTCTTTTTGCTGCAAGTAGGACTTCATCAAGGTCCTATACATATTATGAACATACTCTGGCCAATTAAAACGCAATACCGTCAACAACCCCTTTCCAATAAGCCCGCCCACTTCTTCGTTCCCCATTTTTGAAATTAAAGTAAGCGAACTAATCAATAGGTATCTATTGTGTTACGGTAATACAAATAAACTCTTTTGTTTTATTGACGGAATGATTTTCAAAACCTTATTTGTTTTCCGACAATAAAAGACGAAATTATTACATTAAGGGTGTAATAATTTCGTCTCTTGTATAAAATTGTCGGAAAACACTGTTTCGTAGATAGTGAAAATTTTTGTCTAACCTGAAAGCAATTTATAGAATTATTCGTTATTTTGCGGCGATCCATAATACAAAAGTAAACATTTTTTTATAATCCGATAATGTAAATAAAAAATATTTATAATTTCTATTTACATTATGGTGGTCTATGTGCATTACTATTCATACATGATGCAAGTAGGACTCACAAAAACACACTAACAAAAATTCAAGAATCGTTTCGCCCTGCAACTGAAGCATCATCAGGAATAAACTCCACATAAAAATCGCGAAACTTCTCGACTAGTAATGGTCAAACGTAGTTAGGTAAGTGTTTTGAAGTAATCGAAATATTGGTATTTATTCTCAATATACGTGTAGATGAGACTAAGATCTAATAATAAACATCAATAAGTTAAGAGTAATAAGAAATGAGAAAATACTACTACTTATAGTATCTATTAAATATGTAGATAAAAGATCTAAAGGACTTGTACGAGGTCTATAACCAATATCGAACTGAAAATTACATGTCCAAGGCGAAGTCACACAAACATAATTGAATCGGAAAGACATTTCAGCCAGTTCGCTTACTATATATCCGAGCCATCACCTTAACTGATTGGATTCCTTCCTCCGGCGTGTGAAATAACACGTCACTCAAATACAACCGATAATAAATTCAATTTTCTCTTTTCGCGCTGTCGAAACGAGACGACCGGACAGGATTAAATGCGTCCCATTCGCCTTTTGTTTGGTACAATTTCGCATTTCCTCGTTGCCGTTTTCGGAATTTTTCCACTGTTTTTCGGTGCCAATATCAGTTAGGCCGCAAAATAGGCTATGCGGGAATAATGAAAACAGGCGGTAAAAATTTAAAGGCTTTTTTGTTTAAGCAAATGCAGTTTTCATAGAATATACAAAACTGTTTAAATTTTAGAAGAAAACTAAGCTTTATTTATTTTAAAAGTTAACTGAAGTAGAAAGAAAAGTAAACATAAAAGTAAAACTTAAATAATTCCTCTAAACTTAAGGTAACGATTGCTCTTACATTAAAAATGGTTTCTATTATTTTATTTGTCGAAGTATAGGAAAATACTTCAACCACAAAAGATATATAAAATTTACAAAAAGTTTATTCATCATTTTATTAATGCTAGAATCTTTTCCCTTTTCCTATGAAGTCCTTTTAATGCTTATTAAATTAAATTTTGTTAAAGTATACACATTAAGTTTTGTTCCATACACTTCAAATATTATATTTTATTAGCAGTTCGTTCGTTTCGTAAACAGTTCTTTGTATGTACAAAAAACTGTTAAATTTAAATGCTATTTTGCAATCCATTACAAGAAGTAATAGTATAAATATAACATTGTTGCAGCAAACTTCATAAAAGAAACAAGTAACAGAATTTTAATTGTACCATAACATGTATTTCACCATATACACATTGAAGCGTAAAATAAACACCTAATGAATGCGAAAATAACCACTGATGATGAAATGATAAAATACCTAAATGTGTTGAATAAAAAAAACTTATAGGTCTAGAGACTTAACTTCAGGACAAGTAATACGTGTATGGGTTGTAATTAACTGTTTTTATTTCTGTATATTTTACTTCGGTTGAAACAATAAGAACTGGAAATATCAGAAAAAATATCTCATTAAACTTAATACTACTGTTAAATTTTAGCATAAAACATATAGGAATAGTTATTCACTTCATGCAAAATAAAAGTAGGATTTCTTTACTTAAAAATAAAGTTCGCTATAATTCTTCTATTATTGTTATTTACCTTCTATTTGAACAAAAACTAACTTTTAGTAAGATTATATTTATAAGAAAGAACGCGAAGAAATTTACATAATAATTATGCCAGATGTTCCCAAAAATATCAGAATTAATGAGGAGATGAAGTGTAATATGAATTATTTCTTTTAATAAAATGCATCATCTTTACAAGTAAATTGTTTATAAAATATGCTCTAGTTAGAAGATATGACTATACATAATGCTTTTTTGGAGTGATAAGTTTTATCTAGTCGTTTATAATTGCATAAAGTTGTACAAAATTCTCAAAAGCAGAAAGTGAACGCAATCATTTGCAGGATATTACCGAATTCCCTCAAAATCCGGAGCGGGACGTTTCTCGTGAATGTGAGGATTTAATTTCAAAATTGAATTACCGTGCCGACTTAGACCGTTCGATATCAAGCGCAGAAATGACTCGGCTCTGTAATAGCGTCGGCTGATATATTTTATTGGCTGTATTGCTTCTCTCGGCATAAAAGCTCTAAGATTACTTATACATTTATTGTTTTCCATTTGGTTTCTCGTAACTTCGATATCGTTTTACATTAATCATATGAAATCCAATATTCAATGGTAAATAATGTAATCTTTCTGCAGAGGATTATTTCAAGTTGAACATTATTACTTATTTATACAAAACTTATTTTATATTATAATGTATAATTTTGTGATGTATCCCAAGAGTTCTTGATGAGATCGCGGATTTTTTTTTAAAGATAAGGTAACTCAGTAAAATCAGACACGATCGGATGTTTAAGATATTCATTTTGGGTATATAAACTTACATTCATTTTTCTTCTTTCTAGTCTTTAAAAAAGAAAATAAAGGTTTGTGTTTCAGACATTTCAATTGTAGTATAAAATAAAGTACCAATTAACGCCTGACAGTGTTCGCACGCTTCTTTCTATACAATTGCACTTATTAATTTTTTTTACACTACATTTACGATACAAAATGAAATCATGACAGCACGATTTGGTAAGGCAATTAAACTTAATTGATGAATGAATTTTTAATATTTTTATTACAGACTAGCTTTTTGCCGCATATTTGTTTGTGTGGACTTTTGTCGCGAGATAGGTTCATATTAGATGGCGCTTTTCAATGTCATCCTATTCCTGTAGTAATAACAGGATTTCTATAGCATATATGTTACTACGGTGTATAAGGAATAATTATGTCAAATTTCATCGATATTGGTTCAGTGGATTTGCTGTGAAAGAGTAACAAACATATATCCATAGTGACAAGCTTTCGCATTTATAATATTACTAAGATAAGCAACATACACCGTTTTTAAATTTATTATTCGATATAATCCTATGAACAATATAATTGTTGCAGGATCGAGCAAAAGTAAACCAGTTATCCCTTGTCATTATTGTGGAATGAGTACAAATGCTTCTTGCATAAGCTCGCCATAATTACATATCAAGAATGCAGCTCGGATAACTGAGTAGCTCTTAAATAAACATCCATTCGTGTATGATATTTAACCGTTTTGACAGTAAAGCAATTTCGCGTTTCATTTCAATACCACGCGGTTGTCCGCTCAATGTTCGTACCAACGTCTCATCTGATAACGATCGCTTATTCGCTTCGACGACTGCCTACGACCTGATTTTGAAAACCTGACTATAGGTTGCCGTGCGCTTTTAAATCGCGATTACATTACGCTTTATCCGCATGTATTAATTTAAGAATTATTAGGTGGTTTTGCTATATATCACTGCATGTATTTATTTAAGGATTACTAATTTGTTTTGCTATATATCACTGTATGTATTTATTTAACGATTATTAAGTTGTTCTACTATATATCATTGCATGTATTTATTTAAGCATTATTGAGTTGTTTTGTTATATATAATAACTGCATGTATTTATTTAAAGATTATTAAGTTGTTTTGCTATGTATCTCTGCATGTATTTATTTAAGGATTATTAAGTTGTTTGCTATGTATCACAACAAATTAAATGTTAGCTCCGAATATAGGCTTCAATAGTACCAAATTTAATAAATATTTCTATAGTTGATTAGCCGTGAAAACGTAACGGATAGACAGACTTTCACATGAATAATATTGGTATGGACTTGCATTAAGTTCTTGTGATAGCAGAACTAGAATTGATTGCAGTATGTTACTGTAGAAACGTTTGTTGATCTCTTCTAGAAATAGAATGTGTTAGTTAAGTTTCAGTTTAGTTTTATTATCAAAGCGAAGCTACACCACTCGATCCGTATTGTATTTTATATGCTCCTCTCGTCTCAAAAAGGAAGATAATTAAATTAGTTCTCCTGCCTTTATCTAAGTGGGATCGCCACGATATGTATAGAACATGTTGTTACATGTTTTGGGAAGTAACGGCCGGCCGCCAACCTGACATCAACTTACTGACTTACTGACGCCTTTTACGACTCCTCGGTAAGAAATGAGGTTGGTGTATACCACACGGCACTTACTTTAGTCGCGTTTTACGACACCTCGGTAAAAAATGAGGGTGGTCTATTCTACTCAGCCGGATACTACGGGGCAACTACCTTAGTCGCATTTTACGTCACCTTGGTAAGAAATGTGTTGGTCTATTCTACTCAACTGGATACCACACGGCATAAATAAAGGAAAGCCGTTTTAGGGGATTGTTTATTGCAACTGATAATAATATTCAAAAAGTCCACTAACGTAGTTAACTTTGAAAATAACCCAGCCAGTCAATTGCTAATTTGCATGCGTAACGGGCTCGTAACTACCGCGGGCCAGAATAATTCCAAATCTTGCTGTAAAAATTTTTATTTGGTTATATATTTCGTCACGAGTTTACTAATACTTCCGTGGGCCCTCACGTAATACAATTTTTATGCGTCGCGGTAAATCTGATGAAAGAAATACTGCTTTTATTAAAAGAAAGTGAGCTGGGGTATTATACTTAATTAATTTTGAAAAAAATATATAAGGTTCAGCGTTTTTCATAAATTATTTTAAATTTCAGTTGTAATATACGCTAGAAAATATTTAACCGCGAAACGAACCATTTAATATGTATGTAATTAATAGTTACTTTTTTTCATATTAGTTCTTAAAATGTTACAATAATAGTCATCATCCTCCTGCTCTTATCCCACTCTAAGTTGGGTCGGCACAACATCTTATAAACATCAACATGTTTGTGCTACGTATTTTACGACCGACCGCCTGACGTCAACTTACCTTAGTAGAACGACACCTCGGTAAAAAATGAGGGTGGTCTGTATGTACTCAGCCTGATACCACACGGTTAAAATAGTATTATTATTAATGGTACATATAATTAAAATTATAAATATATTCCCTATGATATATTATTGACGTTCATGAAAATGAATTTCGCTCTCGCGCGAATAAACGCTTTATTCTTACAAATTAATTACTTTTAGGAATTAAATCTCAAATTATGAAGCGATAGTGGGCATGCATCGAATTCTGAGGACGAATATATATTTTATAAATACTTCTTAAACATATATTTATAGAACAATTTTATTAGGATATATATCGGAATGTCATTCATTTAAGTCAACAACCAACAAAAAAGTGACCAACAAGACAGACACTTAAATATGACCGCCTTAAATGGAATAGCGGCGAACTCGTTTGAAATCTGGTCTAAAGACGACACGACCATTCCCAGCCACATCTTGATATCACTGACAATTCAATACGGAGTTTAAAGATAAGCTCTATTACAAATATCACCTGACAGTATGAGCGACAAGGCGCATAAAAATCTTGGTGGGGAGTCTGGTACCGGAATGTAATCGAATCCAATATTGAACAGGCTTATAAAGTTGGATATTGAGCGTCCAGGTTCACGCTCACCTTAGTAGCCTCCATGTAGGTTTATTACGTAGTTGTAAAGATAGTTGAGTGTTATGGACATTTCGACGTTATGGACGCTTGTCACCCGTTTAGAAATGTATAAAATATCGAATACTCGGCTGTGGGTGTCGTAATAAATTTCTTTCATGTGATTTATACACGAACGGTTGTTCACATGTTTTGTTAATAGTCACATGTTTAGAAAAAGCAATATATCACTATAGTGATAGGATGATTATGGACAAATTAAATGGCTCTGTTTAAGATTAAAGCTTTTACAAAAATTACATTATATATGTTTTAATTTAGTTATAAATTATTACTAAAACATCATGGCACGTTTAAAAAAAACGTTGGCGGAATTTTTTCTTCGCGCAAAAGATATCTTTTTGCTAAATATAAAAATAATTAATTGATATAGCATATATTTTTTAAAATATCAACACGTTATATGCGGGACACGTACCAGTACGTTATCTGACGATTGATACTTGAGCGCGGAATACGTACTAGTACGTTTTCTGACGATTGACAATTGAGCGCGGGTCAAGTACTACTACAGGTTAGTGCAATAACATGGTTTGTTTGTGGATATAAAAATAATAAACTAAATTTACGCGCAAAACGCCCGCTCCGCTGCAAAATGTACCCGCACACAATGTGTTATTTTTATAATTGTAGATATCTTAGAAATGACTTTTTTATCCTATAGTCGAATTATCACATATTGTAAATAGCATTCGATTTTGTTCTTAAAGTTTAACCTTTAACTTTAAAGTTCTTTAAAGTTAAAGGTAAAGTTCACTTTTTTTTAAATAAAGTCCATTTTAACATTAAGTTACGCGAACGAACCGGCAGGAATCAGCAAGTCTTGCTTTATTGTTATAAGAAAAGCTCGTGTCTGCTCGTATATTATATTAAATGCGATCCTTCTCTTTTTGTTGCAGGTAAGAAACCATATTTCTGAACCGTACTTAGCCTTTATCCCAGAAAATGTAATGAGACTCTACAATGGATTTTCCTTTGATCCTAACACAGGACCCGAGTAAGTACCGTCAAGAAATAAATTAAATGTCAGCACAAATGCGTCGGATGCGACAATTGCAAAATAATTATATATATGGTTTCGCTGAAGACTAATAACCACGGTTAAAAGCCGTAACGAGTGAAGGGATCGTTAAAATAAAGTTTACTAGAAGGAACTTGTCATATTTACGGAAAACAGTATTTTACTTCAATAGCTCTCGTAAAAGTTACAATGTTGTAATGGTATTTCTAAATATTGTACACAAAACTAAATATAGTAGATCTGCCTATTAAACTATGAATACACTGTTTCTTATTATATTATATTAATGAGAAAGTATGTGTGCAAACTGCGTAAAGGCTTGACCGATTTTAATGAATCTTTAGTAGTCTTTAGTATGCGTTTGGTGGCAATCGGAGCATTATTTTAACCGTCAAAGACAGTTGTTTCGAGAAATAAAATTGAGGCATTGCAACTCGTAGCCGGATCGCTAATTATTTACAAAAAATAATAATAAGCACAATAACTTTAAATCTATCATAGGCCTCCTTGTAATTAAGCTGTGGTACAAAATAAAATTACTGTTTTACAGGTTTTTTAAAAATTACTTAATGAATTTATTTATTTTAATAAACACCATCAATAACTCTAGTATGTTTTCATAGAATATTGTGAAAAAAAAGAAAAGATTTTGTTAATTACTTAATTACTAATAGTTACATGAGCAAAGGGAATGATTTATTCGTAAATCTCTATGCCATATCTCTAAATCTTTATACAATATAATACAGGCGTTTTTTTTTTTTTTTTTTTTTTTTTTTTTTTTTTTTTTTTTTTTTTTTTTTTTTTTTTTTTTTTTTTTTTTTTTTTTTTTCGAATTGACAATATGCTGTTAGCCCTAACGGCTTTTACAGCGTCACCGGGCGGGACGGGCGAGCGCAGAAGCATCGCCGAGGTTGCGAAATGCGTAGAGTAGAGCGCAGAAGCTCTACTAGCGTCGGGGAACGTCGTCCTAAGGGTGCCTCCTGTGAGGCCGGACCACGGCTTAGGACGACGTGTAGTGGAGGGCTGATGTTATGACTTTGATAAGTCTTTACAACGACGGAAGGGTGGCAAGAAGCCACGACCAACCGATGTCAGAAATCTGGGACCTCGTCTTCGCCGGCGAAGACGCTGTGTGTGTGTATTACGTGTTTTTGTGTTTGCGATCGTTATTTGATCGTCAGGGTCATATAGGACGCTTTTTGGACGCCTATATTTTCGGTGGTCAGACCTAACTGGGATGTAGGTGGAAGCAACTGAAATTAGAGGGTTCGGGTGTACCTCGGATTTCTCGAAGTAAGACTTCGAAAAACGTTTAAAGAGGTGAGTAATGGTAGGGAGGTCGAGGTCTCTATGGAGGTCAACGTTCCGCATGAACCACGGACAACCAGTGGCTGTACGCATAAATCGGTTCTGCATTCTTTGTAGCGTGAGCAATCTGACCTTTGAAACGTGCGCGAACGCAACGCTCGCATAGGACATTATTGGTCTTATGCAAGTTTTGTAGAGTGTCACTTTGTTGCGGAGTGACATTTTACTTTTCTTGCATAACATCGGATAAAGTCGTCCCATGACATACGCAGCCTTATTGCAGACTGTGCGTATGTGCTCGTGGAAGGTCATGGAAGGTTGGAAGGTGACACCTAGGTACTTGACTTTCTGTTGCCAGTGAATTGGTGTATCGTAAAGGGAAATTTCCGTAGGTGTGTCTATGTGAGATCGGAAACGATTACCGATAAAGTGCATAGCTGCACTTTTATCAGGGTTTATTTCGATTCTCCATCGGCGGAACCAGCGTCCGAGGCTGTTTACCGCTTTCTGGAGACGTCTAGTGATAACTTGAGGTTGGCGAGATGTGGTAAATACAGCGGTGTCATCCGCGAAAAGGGCAAGATGAGTGCGCTCTTTAATAGGCGCCCGTGGAATGTCACTCGTGTAGAGCGAGTACAATAAGGGTGCCAGCACAGATCCTTGAGGGACACCGGCACGGATAGGGCGGCGAGACGACAGAGTGCCGTCTACGCGGTACCGAAATGTACGATTAGTGAGGTAGTTTCGTATGATAAGTACGAGTCTGTCAGGTATATTTAATAGGAGCAACTTGTGGATTAAGCCTGCATGCCAAACCTTATCGAAGGCTTTGGCGACATCGAAGAATATGACACCTGTAAACTGCTTGGTTTGCAAACCTTGCAATATGTGCTCCGTGAGGCGGTGCACTTGTTGAACACAGGTGTGTTTTGGACGAAATCCGAACTGTTCGTTGGGAAGGAGATTATAAGTATCGACTACGGATTTTAATCGGGCAAGGATAATTCGCTCGTATATTTTTCCTAAGCTATTTAACAAACTAATGGGACGATAGCTAATCGGGAGATTTCGAGGCTTTCCCGGTTTGGGGATACCTATCACTGTAGCTTCTTTCCACTCGTCAGGAAAGGAGCATCCGGCAAGAAGGGCATTAAAAATCAGTACCAATAGGTGGATGATTTGATCGGGAAGGCACTTCAGTGCCCTGTTGGAGATGGAATCAGGACCGGGAGCTTTTTTGGAATGGAGGTTTTTAATTATGATTCGGACTTCTTCTCCGGTAGTGGGAAGTAACGGCTCGCTTTCGGGAGTCGTTGCGGAAAAATTGTCTGCCACCTTTTCCACTCTGGAGTGGAATTCGGTGAATTCGGGTACACTAGGGTTGGGAGAGCATTGGTTTTCCAGGCTGTCTGCCAAGCATTCGGCCTTTTCAGCATCGTCAAACGCAGGTGGGAGATTCGGGCGAAGTAGTGGTGGGGTGGCTGCGTACCCATCGGCTTTTAGAGATTTTGCCAAGCACCAGTAGGCCTGGTGTCCTGGCTTGATCTCCGAGAGCTTTCTATTCCAGGAATAGTTGTGGAAAGAGGTTAATTTTTCTTTAACCTCTTTCTGTAATCTATTGAGCGTACTCCGGTTTTCTCGGGTCGGGTATCTGTCGCGTGCCCTAGTGGCAGCACGTTTTTTAGCAATTAATTCTCGCAGATCATCTGGTAGTTCTCGACAACGAAAATTATCGGGAATTTCCCTAGAGCAATCCTGGAGAGTATCGCATAAGTGAGCTGTGAGATGAGTGGTCGCTGTTTTTGCAGTTTCCACTGAATCTATACGGTCAGGAATCTTTTTGAGGTGGTCTGAATCGAGAATTTGGAGACGCTCGCTAAGTTTTTTCCATTCGATAATGGTTTTGTTTCGAGAAACCGCGGTTGGAGGGGGTCCTAGCTGAAGTAAGACTGGGCGGTGGTCCGAGTCTAGGTCATGAATGACTTGTATGCTATGTAGCTGAAGGGTAATATTTTGGATTAGTGCCATGTCGATGGTACTGGCAGTCGGAATGGGATGGGTAGGCCGAGAGTATCGCGTGGGCTCGTCTGGAGCCAGAATATCAAAGTTCAGGAACGCAGAGTTGCTGAGCCTATGTAAGAGATTGCCATTGGCATTGGGAGACGATCGATTCCATTGACTATGTTTTGAGTTGAAGTCACCGCCTAGTAAGACGGCGTCTCCAAGTCCTAACAAAGTCCTAATGTCGCTTTCCAAGAGAGTTTTTGACGGACTGAGATAGATTGATGCTAATGTAATCGGCTGATGGCCGGTCATCCCTAACTGACATACTGAGGCCTCGATATTAGTAAGTCGAGGGGGATCTAGAGGAGTACAGTGAAGGGACTTCCTGTAGTAAATTGCTGTGCCTCCAAGAGGGCCTGTGAGTCGGTCATTTCTGATTAAGACAAAGTTTGCTATCTTAGGATCGCGATGGAAAGGCTTCAGGAATGTCTCTTGCACTAAGAGGATGTCGATCGGGTACGCAGCCATAAATTCGCGCACTTCGTATATTTTATCCCAAAGACCGTCTGCGTTGAACAGACCTATGGAGAGTCGGTTCGGTTTAATTCTGCCTTTAGGTGTACTATCCATATTAGGCATTTATTTTTTGAATAACTTCAATGAGCCGGTGATGCTCAAGAAGTGCTGATAGACGATCTTGAGGATTATTCCTCAGTTTGTTTGCTAGTACCGACAGTTCGTTTACGTCGATAAGCGCAACAATAGAGCTAATAAGCTTCATGTCTTCCACGAAACTATTAGCGGTATTGCTTACTGGATTGGCGGCCACCTGTGTGGGCTTTGTTTTAATCGCCGGAGGGGGTTGTGGTACGGGGGGGGAGACAGCAGCTGTTTGCTGCTTTTTATACCAGGGATTAGTAGCGGGCAATGGAGCCGGTATATACCTGTCCGCCACAGGTGTTTTATGACCCTCACGTGCATTATTTTTACGCACTGGTACTTTTGTAGTGCGTTTCACCTTTCGCGGTGCTTTTGGGCAACCGCGATAGTTTGCAGGATGCCCTTTGGTCCTACAAAGTACGCAGCTCGGTGGTTCCTCAGTCGGAAACGTACGAGAGCAATCTGACGTACCATGGTCTCCTAAACATTTCACGCATCGGGGTCGTGCGTGACAATTACGTGCTGAGTGCCCGTAAAGCTGGCAGCGATGGCATTGGCCGATCGCGCCTCGGTTACGTGGGACTTCGATACGTAGCCCAGACAATCTACATATAGATGTCACGTTGAAGACATTTTTACCTTCAGGTGACAAGTCTAGCACAACAAGGCAAAGTTCGTAGGGAACTTTGGTCCGCGAATGGTACATACGATGTACCTCTCTAACGGGAAGACTTTGGGACTTAAGGTCCTCTTTAATGAACTCTGTGTCTATCTCGACAGGTAGACCGCGGATGACAACGCGAAGTTCGCGTTCATCTTCTAGCGCGTATGAGTGATACTCAATATTGTCATCTCTCAGTAGCGCTGACAGTCGGCGGTGGTCATTAGAGGTAGGTGGAGAAACCCTAATGCCGACATTAGTGGAGCGTGCGCTCCCGAATGAGATCGATTGGGCTTCGATCTTAGGTAGAAGGCGCTGCCATGCAGCTTTTTCCCTGATATAAAGGGGTGGGACTTTTTCTCGCCGTTCGGTCATCGGGGAGTCTTGTGGCTCCTCGCTAGCCTCACTTTGAGCATGTCGGACAGGAGGTTTAGCCGCGGTAGTGACGGGCCTCTTAGAAGGGATGGTCTTGGGAGCCTTAAGCTTTCGCTTTTGGCTCTTGCTAACGACGGTCTCGAAACCGTCGTTGTCGGTTTCTGCGTCCAAAGACGAGATAGAGGTCTCAGAAGGAATTTCTTTGACCTGGTAATGCTCAGACTCCATGCCTGTCGACACAGAGCAACTAGTAATAGTGACTGGAGGGCTATCTTTGACGGCAGGTTGCGGTCGAAGATATCCCTTCAATACGTCGCGATGGACGGCTGGGTGACGCGTCTGGAGGTACTCTAAGAGTCCCTCCATTCGCGGGTCGCCCAAGCAATTTCGTTGGGGGTCCATAGTAGAATGGGTCCCAGAAGAATAGGTCCTCCCTGCCGGCAAGGGCAGGGAGGTGTGTACCTGCGGTGTGCCCCTAATGAGTCTTTGCCCTTCGGGGGACAGAGGTGTGTACCTAATTTACAAACTAGTGTACTTACGGACCGGATACAACAGGCACTGTACACAAAAGCACTGCACCAATCTAATCGAGCAACGATGACAACGCTAGCCGCACTGCACTGCGAGCGACACGCTACGAAAACACAACACAACACAACACAAGGGCGGCACTTAGGCACAAAACTTTACAAATAGAAAGCTTATTTATACAAATAAAAGATTGGATCGGAAACGATCGTAACTAAACAGAGCGCAACCACTAATTGGGTGGTCAAATCGAAATTCGCTTGTCGAGACATCCGTACGCGACGGAGGTCGAAAGCGAAGTCTACAGGCGTTTGATACGACGTTGACTAATGGTGGTTAGACATTATAACATTAACCCTTCATGCTTTATACCCATATTTGTCACGATGATTATACAGTATGAGGTGAACCAGCGGTTTTCCTTTGATGTAGACCGACTAAGTCGGTGGCCCTTTGCTTACTTGTTTGTTTTTTTTTATCCTCCGCGACATCCCACGTATGCTTCCGTTCCGTTCACTGTCCATTATGACGCGTCCTAGTAATACGAGTATAATTGTTTATAATTATATTTATTGTATTCATTGTTTACTAAAGTTAAAGTTTATATCTTTAATATTTAAATGAGTTAATCTTGTATGTATATTTTTTCGGAATCTCGGAAACGGCTCCAAAGATTTTCCTGAAATTTAGCATGTAGCGGGTTTTGGGGGAGAAAAATCGATCTAGATAAGTTTTATTTTAAAAAAAGGTCGTTTTATCTCTGTTTTAGGACACTAATTTTTTTTTTTAAATTTACGTTGAATACAATCACAATAATTCCCAGTCAAACGTAAAGTCATGGTAGTCCATTAGGGGAACGGACGGTCTAGAATGATGAAAACACCTAGGATCGAGCTCCACCTGCCCTATTATTTTTTCATTTCTCTTTTCAATTTTTTTAATTTTTTTACATAATTTTAAAAATTACCTAGCTAGGCTCGGTCACCCAGGTGCTTTAAGTTATATATCAATATATATTTATACTTGGTTATTTACTTTGGCTTTCAATTGTTTAGGCTTCGAATATGAGGGAAGGTAAATGGTTAGCCTAAAAATATTTTGAATGAGCTTTAAATTGTGTGTGTGTTGTGTTAATATTGTATTGTTTATTTTGGGGCATTACTATAATCATGTAAAGAAACCTCATAATAAAATTCGTACGATATGGAATTCAATTTGTCCGGCTTTATGTACCATGTAGACGAAGTCGTGGACAGAAGATCTTAGCATAGTAATCTTATAATATTACATTCCATTTACTATAGGTTTAGGTTAAGGTTCCTTAGCTATTCGAATAATTTGATATACGCTTACACATCTAAGTAATCGGACTTAACACCGTTTGTTTTATGACATTGAATCTAGATAATACCTTAGAAGCTTAACAACAAATACGTTTATTTATTTGATATTATACATTTATGAAATGCTTTCGTACTACATCTTTAATATTAAATGAGTTAATCTTGTATGTATATATATTTATTTTCGGAATCTCGGAAACGGTTTCAACGATTTTCCTGAAATTAAGCATGTAGGGGGTTTTGGGGGAGAAAAATCGATTTAGCTAGGTTTTATGTAAAAAAAGTTCGTTTTAACCCTTTTTTTGGACATTAAAAAATACTAAAAATTTTATTGAATTTAATTTTTGCCACAAACTGTCAAGTCAGCGTAGCTTTTTCGGGGAACGGGCAGTATCGAGAAATGTAAATTACTAGGATCGATCCCAACTACATTTTTTTTCTTTTTTTATTTTGTAAAAAATTACCGAGCAAGGCTGGGTCACTCAGAGATTGATCCATAATATTTTCTGTATACGATATATCCTTTTGTATAGACGAATGGAATGTTTGTACGTGGGACATGTAACTTTATTCTTCGAATGGGGCGAGTTATGCTCTGACTTAAACCGGTAAAATACAGATATGTCATATTTCTTTGTGTAAGCGATAATATAGAAAGAAATATCTAAAATATATTTAATCGCATGTTATAACAACAACATTGTTCATTACTTTTGGACCAAATTTTATTAGTCCAGTATACCACTGGAGTAGCTAAAACGACAACAAAACTTTCGTACGTATAATATTAACATGGACAATTCATAAAATTCATAGTATAACCGGAATTTCCGCACACCCTTTTTTGGTATCTCTGAACGTTTCTTTAGTTGAACTGTTTCGTGTAAAATACTTTTAGGAATCTCTGTCAACTGTCCTATTAGCGTTTTTGGAACTAAGCCAGTTTCAGATGTATTGCCAAGTTTTTTTAGTAATTTAACAAAAATTAAGACTGATGTTCTAAGTGAACGGAGTTGAAAAAGCTTTCTTTGACAAAAATACAGTAATGTCATACTGAACCAGTTGTGCAACTGACAATATATAGGTTTTTTAAAAATTGTTACATAATGTATTATTATTATTTTTTTTGTTGTACAATAAAGAATATTTGATTTGATTTGAAACGTGAAATTTGACGGTAGATATCTACAAGATTGAGTATAAAATGTGAATATAGTGAAACATGAAATTGTTGGGTTGTTTTCTTTTACCTCCGAATGGGGCAAAGGTAAATTTTAGTTTTATATTGAGATAGTTGAAACGCTTGAGATACACATACTACCTACTTTTTATTTCGGTACTGAAGTTCATTTATATTTAAATAGAATTAATAATTCGTTGGTACTGCACTAAGAATTTTTACTAGGGGTACAGACGACCTTATAACTGGGAGGATTTCGGCGGCATAAGATATTGAAGATATCTAAGTCCAATAGTCCGTCGTTTAATATTTTTTATTTTATTTAGTTTAAGGCTATTTATAGTTGGATGGTAAAGTTATGAAAAGATCTATATCTAATCAATAATTGGCGTATTTTAACCACAGTACAAATTGCAATACTAATAAGATAAAATTGGGCTTTTCTAAATCAATACTTACGTTTAGTGTAGCAGTTTCTATTCTATTTCTCAGCTAACGTCAGACAGTCAGTTAAAAGAATTTCGATGCATTGAGATGTTTACAAGGGCTGAAACAATGTTTTTTTTTGTTGCGACAAACCCGCAGGGAAAACATACTATCAATCATTTTGAAGGGCCGCGACAATACCTATTGATTTGTCGATATTTATCTTTTTTTTTAACATGACATTTAAACAATTAACCTTCATTTGTTAAATTCGTATTCAAATAACGATGAACTGTTAGATGGTATTCTAATTATTAAAGATGTATTTTACAGGTTTTGTCGAAAAATATAGTGCGTAAAGTAACCTTATACTTGTGTTATGGGTGACAGACTATTGGTAAATATATACTTATATAATTAAAAATAATTATTAAATACATACATAAATATACCCAGAATCGAAGACCGAACAAATTGTTTTATTGGAAAATTTATGAATGCGCTCATCGAGAATCGAACCCGCGAACCACGGAGCTGAAGACTTACTGCGACCTGCGTCAACGAGCCACTCAAATAAGTATTAAAACAAAATGGGATTACAGTATTTAGAATTAGCTTTAAATATACTAACTTTAATAATACGTTTTTATTACTTAAATCATCAACTGTCATGTAATAATAGTAGATTATGATACTGTTGCATACTAAGGGTTCTTATAACACGAGTGTGTTTAAAAAAACAACGAGTCGCAGTCGCGAGTTTTTTTATAGTATCACACGAGTGTTATAAGACCAAGTTATGTACAGGGTCATACACTACTTTATCTACTCTCTTACCATAATACGTAAAACAATATTAATAAAAACCAAACCTTGTTCAAATATTGAAAAGATGTCAAATGTTAGCGCCAAGGCGCAAACATCGATTGCGCATGCGTGTTGCGTCGCCGCGGACTCGTTCATTGAAACCTTTTTTTTACAGATAGAGGTTCAACCTCCCTGGTCCAGCTGGAGGGTGTATAGGTGTACCGTTATGATTAAAAAGTTATATTATGATACAGGTGTCCATAAAAGACCTGTATCGTAATAAAACTTTTTAATTTTTTGCCTGTACGTAATGTTTGTCATAAGAATTTTGGTTTCAGTTTTATAATCTTTGTATTATAGTATCAGAGTAGATAAAATATGTAAAGAATACGCTGAACATTCTTTTACAGAATGTAATATTCCCAATAGTATTGTCATATAACGACATCACTATACTTAAGCTCCTCTTTCGAGGGGATTTAATCGGGATAATACAAATGTCGCATCTTATTACCGATCCTAGATTGTGGCTCGAATAAACAGATGGGGGATCGCTCAATGTGTGTCAACACCGTATCACTTACCAAACCTCTACCCTTGAAGTGTATTGGTATTGACAAATTCTTTCTTTAATACCTGTTTCCTGTCACAATATAATCCTCTTAATCTCAAAAATTTGCTGAGGATAGTTATAAATTGCACGCTTAATATTAAAGTGACGTAACTCAAAAGTAGGCTTAATAGATTTAGATACATTGTAATTTTTATATCAATGTCAACTATGACATCACGCTACCAACTATTAAAAAAAACTAGTGTTATTTTGCTCTTTAAAGTTATGGGTCTCTATAATACTTACGAGTTTAGTAGGAGCTACGCTATGCTCTATTTCATTTTGCCACTACGCTTTTTTGTATGAGATCACTTTAATATTAATCGTGTGATATTTCCTTTATGCTTCACAATGACGCAAACAAATATGTGAATTTTTTTCACAACTAAAATAGATTATCTACTTTTTCAACATAATCTTTAATATTTAAACAAGCTAATCTTTTATATATATATATATATATATATATATATATATATATATATATATATATATATATATATATATATATATATATATATATATATATATATATATATATATATATATATATATATATATATATATATATATATATATATATAAAATATAAAAATTTACGGCTCTAAAAATTTACATGAAATTAAGTATGTAAAGGGTTTTGGGGGCGATAAATCGGTCTAGCTAGGTCTTACTTAAAAAATGTATATTCCCTGATTTCAGGCAGGGGTTTTCATTGAAAAACTGCTAAAATATAAAAAAGAATACAAAGAATAATTTTGCTGAAAGTTGTAAAGTTTTAATAGCTCAATTGGAAACGGGTTAATTAAAAAAGTAAAAATGCTCTAGATAGAGTCTCTGATATCACCAACCCTTTCTTTCTTTTTTATTTTTATAATTGCTTTATTATATATCTTTAAAAAAATTACCGAGCAAGGCTCGGTCATCCAGGTACTATTTACTTAATTAAATGAGATACATTTATTAAAACTAAATCGTCGTTTTGAAATAATATAAATTCAAACAAATTTCTTAACTCAGATATAAAAAAACAATTCATATTCATTAATATAGCGTTAATAAACTTGTCTAATTTTATTACACTCTACCGTATGAACGACAAATGCAATAAATCCCATACCGGGAGAACATAAAAAGACAGACTTGTAAAGTTGTCAGTGCACCGTTTGCTTTAACGCGACCGTGAATTTGTCCCTCTCAACTTTTTCAAATAAACTTGCAGGAAATGGGAACGTTATGACGGTTTTTATTTTCATTACCACTTGACAAATGATCTGTGCTTCGGGATTTACTGGTTTAATTAATATTACTGCTTAAATTATATTTGTAGAACTCGGTGCCAGAATTTATTCTTCAGACGATTCTTCTCTCAAGGTCATTTACGTTTCATTAGTAGTAGACCAGGGAACGGCTTCCTGCGACTCTTTCGCTGAAAGGTTGCGTCTCCTCTGTTCCGTAACCAAAAAAATAATTATAAACATTTTACACCAATGGTCACAATAATGTAGTGTTTTTGTAATAAAAATATTTTTATATGAACACATATTATATCCTTAAATTAATTGTTCTTAATCAGAAATCAAATACATAATTTACAGACATAAAAAAATTAACAATTTAAAAAATAAGATTTTAAATTGTTACTTATGGCTCTTAGTCACTTTAGTCTCTGAAAGTTGACGACCCCTGCTTTAGGCCATTGTTGTTATATGTAACACTTTAGTAACGTGAATTAAATAATTAGATGATGCTTGTGGAAATCCATAGTATAAAATAGCGTTACTCTTGTTGAATTGATATATTCCATAACTTGCCCCATGCTCAGAGATAACAGATATAATATCTTATAGAGTTATTCATTGTAAAGACTATACATTTCTTTTCTTAATTTTCAAACTGTAATTACACACGTGCAGTTAGATTAAGAGAATATGTATCGCGCTTCAAAAATTCAGGTGTCGAGTACACCTGAAGAATAAGAATAAAAATTTTACAGCAACAAACAGACGGGTCGATGTAATCAATGATACGTGTGGAAAATTTCTTAATTGATACAATAAATCTGTTCGTCACTGTTTCGGCGCTTCTGTGATAAGATACTCGTACTATGTTCTGAGATTTATACGATACCTTTCTACACTTAATTGCTGTTTTATGACGCTAGAACCGTTCCCTGAATACTTTCAGTATTGTGAATGTTCGTTACAGATAGAGATAATCAATTTAATTATACGCTATAAAATATTAATTGGTGAATATCGAAATAAAATATAAAAAGTGTTTCGAGTTTGCTTTATTGGATTTACGAATTTCGAATGATAGTAAAAACTTCAGAATGCACTTTTGATGGTCATAAAAAACTCGGGTTCAAAGCTTATGGATTCTACCCAACGTTTATACAATGAAATCATAAGGACACGTTGCGAAAAGTTTTCTGTTTATTATTTAGATATAAATTAATTTATTTCAAATAAAAACCAGAAACTCTTTAATCAAAAGAGCAACCTCCAAGACCTAATCCATCTAAATGCGGTCTTCCCTCAAGTATTGAAAGGATCGGATGCAACAAATGTATCGTAGTTAATGTATAGAAATCGGGTGTACTCACGTCTCACTTATTCAAGAAGTCTTTACACGACGTTATCGCGCCGGGAACTAAAAATGAAAATGAACTAAAAATTTAAAAACAAATGTATCGATCGTCTTAAAGACTTCCCACGCCAGACAAACAAAAACTGATATTTTTTTGTTATATGTATAAACAAGTGCCTAAGGTGCCCTAAAAGCGATTTCGTTCCTGTAAGCTTGTGACGAAATGAAATTTATATTCGTGGTATCATCTTAAAATAGACTTATTGTTCCAGATATGTGCGACTTTATCTTATATGAAATCCCACTCATTCAAAGAGAAAAGAAATAAATCACTTGTCAGACAACTGCCTTACGTCGCCCGATTTCAGAATCCCTTCAAGAAAATAAGCTTTATATAATTAGTTTTATGTTACCTGGAAATTTGATCCAATATTTTTCGATTTAAGCGTATTAACGGGGTTTCGAATAACTTGCTTTAACTCAATGATTGTGTAAAATGAACTGGAAAATGCACACTGTAAAAAGCCTATTATTAACATCCATAGTTACATCATCACAGATTTTTGTGTTATATTTAAATTTAAAACTGTTTTAAATAAACATCGAAGTAATCTTTATTCAAATAAGCTGTTTCAAACACTTTTGAATTGTCAATCAATATGATTAATGAAGTTACCACTAGTTCAAAATGTTGCTCTTACTGAGAAGAACCAGCAACAAGTCCGGCGGCCAATCTTATATATACTATCAACATTATTAAATCGCAATCTTTTATGAAGCTGAAAGAATTTTAAAATCCAAGCATTTTTATCATTCAAATAATCTTCATTTGTGTAAAATGCTTTACGTATATATTTCTTACACTTTATATAAGTCTAATATGAATTGCGAAATTTTATTGTAGAATCTAAGTTCCATACGCTATCCTACTAATATTATAAATGTGAAAGTTTGTGAGTATGGATGTATGTTTGTTACTCTTTCACAACAAAACCGCTGAACCTATATCGATGACAATTTGGCACAATTATTCCTTATACACTGGAAGAAGATATAGGCTATAGAAATCCTGTCAATTCTACAGAAATGCTTTTTAGTGTCATCCTTTGACACTAAAAAGCGTCATCTATTATCAACCTATCTCTCTACAACGAAAAAGATAAAAAGCTAGTATATTATAATTCTAAAATTCCAACTTATGAACTCACTGTCAAAATACATTATCATGTCGCCATTATAACTCAAAACAATAAAATAAAACTCTCAATAAAACAAACTACACCATAAGTCAGATGTTATTTCAGTCCGCGTGTATTTCACCTTCTCACTACAATATAATAAACCGACACCAACCCACAACATAAAGGATGTTATACACATAAATATTAAAGATAAGTATCATTGTTGCATTTCAAATTCCAAATGTTCGTCCAGGCCATTTCGGGATTACTTTTACGAGATTATTTATTTATTATAATTAAAACAGATACCGTCTCAGCGTTGATGCGACGCTTAAATCTTTAAGGTTTTCTTAACATTACTTTGTGACCGCTCGCGTTGTGGCACAAGGTGTAAGATTTGGGCCTTTTCGCTGTGTAACAGGATTTAGAAAGTTTTGCCAGTCATAGTTGATGAAATCTCCGCAGCTAGCAAGTTTCTTGAAGTGCATTGATATAGACATAAGATTATATTTAATATCTACCCTTGAGAGAAACTTTTTTTCGTTCTGTACCACTGAAGTTTTGTAAATACCTATTTTATTTTCCAATTATTATCTATTATTATAAATAAATATGTGGGACTATTACACGTACAGTCGTCCGTTCCCATAGTAAGTGACTCCGATTCAAATTTAGATTATTTCCATTATCATGGTCTATCATTATAAATAAATAAATTTGTGGAAAATTACACACACGGTCGTCCGTCCCCAACATAATCAACTAAATACTTGTGCTATGGACATACCCGGACTTAAAGAACCAATACAAATTACTTTTAGAAAAAAGTTGGTCGAACCCGAGATCCCCGGTGTTGAAGCCACCTGCAATCCACGAGCCCGTCATTTATATTATGATGCAGAAAATGTTGTACGTACGTAACTAATATCGTACGATTTAATCAACTTTCTATTACTGATATTAAAAACTCTAACAGAGTAAAGAAAAAAATGATCGCTAATGTTCTACACCATTCACCAAACTACCGCAAGACATCCCATTTATAGTTCGCTAATCCCAGCCGTCAGGGATAACCTGGAGCACTTGATCCCTGTATAGATGTACGTTTTTAGAGTCACCCGGACTTCCTTAATTAGTTTAGGGTTGATCGTAAACTTTCTTGTTAAACTCTGCTCGTCACTCGTGTTGCGTAAGAATGAATAAAATATCAAGAATACTTTCTTTGCTCGTGACATATATTCGTATGTATGTGCCTGGATTCATATTTTTATGAGTAAAATTCATCATTCTTCCGCCCTTATCCCACTCTGAGTGGGGTCGGCACAACATGTTATAAACATGTTGTTTAATGATTAGCTAGGTATTTTACGATTGGCCGTCTGCTTAACGTCAACTTAACTTAGTCGCCTTTTATGACACCTCGGTAAGACATGAGGGTGGTCTATTCTACTCAACCGGTTACAACACGACAAAGATACATGTCTTTTAATTCTCCAAAAAAAAAAAATTTCTTTGAATTTGAAATTCATTAACGAATTGCATTGTTTTTTAAACTTATAGGCCTCAGATTATATAATAAGTTCTTGTGTTTTTGGTAAATAGTGATCCCAGATTATTACCTCCATAAAGTTGGTCTATTAGTTACCTGTATAAATTAAGGACATTTTCAAAATGGGTGCGACGAAACGAAACAATAATATTTATATTTCATGTAATTATTACTACTTTCCTATCTAGGAAAAATAATACATTTCGGGAATTCGCCTTTAGTTACAAATTTTTCCATTACTTATAACAGTAATTATTTAAAGTGTAGCATAAATTTTTGTGTACGTTTCTTTTTGAGACAGGTTAATTCGGTATCACAAAAAATCTGTACTAAAAATACATCGAATAAGACATTTTTCTTAATGAAGTTGTCGGTCGGAAGTAAGTAATGACAGTGGGTCTCGGGTCATTAGTGGCACAACACTCTAGCATGATAAGATAAGCTAAAATTTCGGCCCCTTTGTTCTTATCGGTACGTCAAAATATTTTATGTCCCGCGATTACTGAGCCGTACAGAATGGGGTACTAAAGTTAAGACTAATTATTATTTCGGTGGGAGTTCTTCTATGTTTACTTATTGTAAAGAAGGTTGATGTTTTACATTTTTTTTAAATATCTTTGGAAAAAAGATAAAGCTTTAAGCTTCTTATTCTTGGTAAGACAATTAATTTTAAGAGGCATTGTTTATTATATTACTATAATGTAGTAATATAATGAACATTTTCTGAGTAGGTATTTGTTCCCATTCTTAGAAACAACAATTCATAATTTTGAAAGCTGTTTCCAATCTTTTCTTTTAGTTAATATCTATTATACTTACTTGACGTTTAGCTTAATTCTAAGGGTCGTGACCCCTACTTTGCGGCGGACTATTTAGCGCCCACAGAGTCTATTCTAGGCAACGTAATTTGCCCAGAATAAATATAATAAATATGAGACATTAATTGTTTCGTAAATAAAAGATAACGATTTACACATTTTCACATAATACCTATACTATATTTCAAGATAGACAAAGCCCAATATTGGAAGTATATAAATCTGTATAAAAGTCTATAATCGAGAATTGGATTACTTAATAGACTACCGCGCGATCTTATTAACAAAATTACAACATATTACATTTAAATTGAAAAAATATTTCCTTAAAACGCTAAAATAACTTAACTTGATATCATTTGATTATGAAAATACAACGATACTTGCCCTTTAAAAAATCCCAAAAAATAGCTTGTAATAAACCAATTCGCTGTGAACACCTTACCCCACACTAAAAAAATACCAGTACAATTAATTCTAAAAACACTAAAGTCATGTTATGGTAAGTAATTAAAGAAAAAGAATGCAACATTATTATATGAATTGTAGAAGTTCTAGCAAACTGCTTTAAAATCTAAAAAACATTATAACCAGGAATAAATGTTATTAGATTTAAAATAAAACGTTATCTTTAGTTATAGTAATTACCATAAATGTTCGTAGTAATTATAATTATTAAGTATAATTTGTAGAAAGTTTTATTTTATTTATCGCTCTACCGTCTTCTATAACTACAGTGTTATACAAAAGTAATAATAAAATTATTTTGCTATAATCCGCGAAGAATTCTTCTTAATTAATTCTTCGCGGATTATAGCAAAATAATTTTATTATTACTTTTGTATTATAGATCTCCGTCTAATTCTATAAATTATTTACAGTGTTATAGTTACTTACAAAAGAGAGTTACAAAATAAAATAATTACCTATATTGACATAACAAGTGATGAAAAAAATATTAGACAGGTTTCTTTTTGAAATTTGGGGATTCAAAAATGTACTTGGCTAAAAAGTTTTTCCCAAACAAATTCGCATAAAAATATGTTTGCCAAAGTTTTGAGCCAGATATTTATTTATGGCCAAAAAGGTAAAAAGTTGGATCGAATCACGTCATCCGTCAGTTTATCACACCAGAATGCATGGATATTTTTTAACTTAACCACAAAAAGCCACAAAAAGTGACAGCGTTGGATTTTAAAAGAAATCATATGTCAATGGCCCTTAATTTTGATTGACATGACAGGAAAATGTGCATGTTTATGGAGTATCAACAAATTGGTATTGTCATTACATATTCTTACGTGTGTTTTGTAAAATACTTGTCGGTTTTGAGTTACCTCGTTCACGATTGTCAAGTGGAAACAAAATACACAATTCATTATGGTATTTATATAAAATACAATTTATTTCGTTTTCTGTATATTCAAATATTTATGATTAAAGTAATTATACAAGTATATCCTTAATTAAACTGTGTCGCTCCTGGCTACTGCCGAAAAACAGTGTTGTGCGATAGAATTCTGTCGCTCAATTTATACTGAGCTAACCCATTTTCTTCTTCTTGTGGTATGCAGTATATTTATATGATATTTTATTATGTTATTGGTATGTTTTTGTTCTATTGTGTTCTGTGTTAAAGTTAAGTTTTAGTTAACAACTGTGTATCGCGAAAGGTGAAATAAACGTTCTTTCTTTCTATTTTAGTATTTTTTTTAATCAGTTTTGTCGCTGTGTGATTAAATAATATAATTTTACTAGCTACCCGGACACGCGTTTCTATGGCTCAGTTTGGTTTAGAATTCTCGTCGAAACATAACTTAACAGTTAATGTATAGAAACCGTCTATATTGACATCTAATTCTATCAGGCTAGCCCGACCGACTAGTTTCGACCCCATCGGGAAAAAGACGATTATTACAATAAAAGGTAACTTAAATAAGGTAAATAAAATAAATAATAATAATAATAATACTTATGATCCGTTTCAGACTGACTTTTCAGCTGGTAGATGATAAACATGTGTACAAAATACATAGATTACAGAAACACGTATAACAGAGTACGCACAATCTCTCCCATTACATTGACAGCAAATACCGTATCAATGTTACAACGCTTCGATTTCACGCCCATTTCGTGTTAATTTATGCGAATACGCGAGAAGGCGACAGTATTGCAAAATTCATAGAAATTAACGATATCCTGATTTGATTTTAGGGCTTAAAGGATTTCTGTAAACATGATTGATGACTTTAACGTTCTTTAGGTTTTATTATTGTTCACTCTACAGCTGAAACCGATTTTGGACTTTACATGTCATTCAAAGCACGCCATTAATACCAAAACTAAGTAATAAGCCAATTCGTTATCATTACCTGAAAATTAATAAGTCTTGTTAACATTCCTGGCATTAATGTTTATAGCAAGCTGTTCACGCGTGGAATTACAGATTTTTAGACGTAGACATTTTATATAGACGTAATCGCTTAAATATAGGGTATTATTTCATTTTTAATAAACTAGCTGTGGCAGCAGCTTCGCCCGCATGGAAATCGGAGTGTCACAATTTTTTTCCCAAATTGAAATTTAAAACATAAAAGTAGTTATCAGGAGTTAATTAAAAGAGATTTTTAAATAACTTTCACCGTTTACTTAGCGCACGCAAGGAAAGCTTTAAATTTTGCCGTTTACGCAATATTGTTTTATTGTTGCTCCTCACCGATTCATGTTAGCGTGATATTATATAGTAAGTTGTATGACGCTGCAACAGCGACATCTAGTGACCGCTGTTCCGGCACCATACGAATTGCGTTACGCTAACGCGATCGAGTAGGTTTAAAAAAACTCGCACTAAGTACACTAATAGTGTTATGGTTTTAATGTCATAAAACTATGCCAGTTTAACGGAACATTATCCTAACTGGCTATTGGTTGTCCTTACTTTGATGTCATGTTGATCCCTCAGTAGTCAGAGATGAGCAATTTATTTAAACGTTCTATGACATAAGCTTATAGCGGTAATGTTACGTTCGCAATTTAAAGAAAAACATTTAATTTTTTTGTTATTCTTTTAACCTTTGTTACACTCCGTCTTGTGGTTTACAGCTGAATTGACCACCGTCATTTCTTACCGAAGTGTCGTTAAAGGCGACTTAAGTAAGTTGACCTGATGTGTGCTATCCGGCCGAGTTGAGTAGACCATCCTCATTTCTTACCGAGGTGTCGACTAAGGTAATTTGACGTCACGGCCGGTCGAAAATAACTACTCAGATCATCTAACAACATTTTTAAACAATGTGGTGCCGACCCCACTTTGAATGGGATAAGGCCAGGAGAATTTATTCTCTTTGAATGTTCAAACTTAACAATTTAGCTCAGCTGTTGAATACTTTATTTAAAGTTTCTTATAATGTAGCGTAAATCGTAATAACAACTTGAAAGCAATAAAACAAGTTAATCTTATATTCTCTTGTCCCATACTCCAGTAGAAGTAACGTAACTGTAATGAGTTTATTCATTTCCAAGCTTACTCCTTTGTCGCGAGATCAAAGCGACGTAGTAGGTTAAAGCTTGTATAATATTACATATCACGACACTTAAATTAACTGGAGCAAGGCAGCATTTGTTTAATTCATTCGCAAGCATAACTATAACTTAACTTATAACGTAATTGTTGTATTTTATTATTCTAATAAGCGGTGCGACCGTGTGAAACTCTAGAGACGATCATGGGTTCAAACCCGGGCAGACACCAATGAGTTTTTCTATTAAAACTTATGTGTCTAATTGATAATTGCAATTTATCACACGCTTTTCGGTCGTTAAAATCTCAATTAAGTTACCAAAATACGCCGTGTGGTATCCGGCTGAATAGAATAGTAAAGCCCTCATGTCTTACCGAGGTGTCTTAAAAGGCGACTAAGGTAAGTCGACTCGCCGTGTGGTATCCGGTTACGCGAGATGTCGTAAATTACGACTAAGGTAAAATGACGTCAGGCAGGCGGCCCGTCCTAAAAACGCAGCCAAATCATGTGACAGCATGTTTATAACATGTTGTGCCGACCCCACTTTTACTAAACCACTTACCAAAATAACATGTATGTAACTAGTACATAAAAACAATTATTCTTTGCTATCGAATAATGTTCAGAACGTGAACAAGATTCGCTAACACAGGGGGCACAGGCTAATCATCTAAAACATCGCAATTGCTACCAATTTGCCACGCCTGTACAACGGCACAGTTCGCCAACTCATGTCGGACCCTCCTCAGAGATGGATCGACACTTGTTACTGTCACGAGGTTCCGGTGCATCTTTTGTTGATCACAGCCTCCCCTCGACGCTAATGAACCAATCGCTTCATTGTTTGATTCAAGAGAAATTGTTGCTAAAATAAAGATCAGGCGAACAAAATATAGTATTATCTAGTAATTTATGTATTTATATATGATAGTTTTATTTCAGTTAAATGATAAGATGTGTTGAATAAAAACATAGATGAAAATTAATACCGCTGATGCTAACTTCGATTTCAACATTGCCTTTAATTTAAATCTTTATTATTCTTACAAATTGCCACCGTATGACTCCCAAACTCTCTTTCTAGGCCCGTAATAATTAATGCATATAATGAGAAAAAGCTATAAAATTAGAGTTGACAAGGAAAAAGCGGGCAAAACTGACACCAAGGTGATTCTAAGTTAATTCACTAATGTTTGAAAGATGCTACTAAACAATAAAAATCAGTTGTTTAACAATGTATAACATTAATTGTTTTTGTTAAGATTTACACGTTCCGCTCAATTTGTGCTCTATAATTTAAATGAATAAAATTAATGTGGATACGTGACGAGAGTTAGGCCTAAAAAGACATGGTTGTATTTTGTGACTGCATATAAAAGAAGTAGATTATTTTGTATAGAATAGAAAATGTTTTCCAAAGAGATAGAATTTAATATTAACGAGTAAAAATATAACATTTTTACACTTTCCTTCATTACATGCTTTTCGCGTCATATAAGCATGTAATTCCTTAAGGACCATTAAAACATTAACTGAAGTACGCTTAACGTTGAAACATTTTAGCATACCTTACTTTAAGTTTTTGTTTTTACACAAAAAATCAAAATATTTAACAAAATATCAACGTAGTATTTTATAATAATACATGGTATGGAGAATATACGCAGTTTCAAATGGAATAAGCTAAGATTCTGAGATATATCCGTATATTTAAAAAGATTGTCATTGGTACATTCAGTGAAAATCTGATTACTTAGAAATAAACTCCCAGGTTCCTTAAAAATATAAACTAATATGTCCATCCCGCTTTGCAGGGCTTAATTGAAAGATATATAATTTCCGTTATAAAAAATTCTACACTTTACAGGATTATCCGCTGAGTCAATCGGTTATCTGAAAATTTCTCGGTCATTTTAATATACAAAGAATTGAAATTGCCTAACTATTAAACTACTTCTTACTTACTTAACCGATAACGTACGGAAGTAGACTACAGAAGTTAGTTTACAGAATTCAAAAGTACAAAACTAGTGAAATATATATTTTGTTTTGACCAATATGATTCCTTAATAACTTTAGTTACTTCTATCCCATTTAATTAGTTTATCCAATAAATTCACAATGGACTTCCGCGTGTAATCGATTCACTTTAATGCCATGTCAAGTCTATAAAATTTAATTAACCACCTGGATGATAACAAAAGGAGTGAAAGGAACCTTTCAATACGCGTCCCAGCGTTATAAAAGAAATATACGGAAATGGTAATAGACCGTGCATCCTTATCGGGAAGACATTTAGTTACATTTGTACGTTTTTTTTCATTTCAAGTAACATCTTTTTTTCTAAAAATATCCATCATATATGTTCACGGGGTTTCAATTTACAATAATCTATACATATTATAAAACATAGTTGTTAAAAGCTGTATGTCTGTATGTGATCAATTTTCTCAAAATGATTACTATTTGTTTTAAGTAGTTATATATTAGTAGCATCTTATTTAACAAAATTCATTTATAACTATAGTTTAAATACCTAAATTTAAATAGTTACTGTCATCTTACTTTTTAAATTTAGTTTTATTGAGCAAATATTAATTATCGTATTTAGTTTTTCGTTATTTTTCTTTTTCTTTATATTTTACCAGTATTTTACTTCTTACTTCTATACGTTACTTTAAGGTTCACTGGAAGAGATCCCTTTTAGGGATAAGTCCGCCTATACATATACATGTATATACATGTTTATTTTTTACTTTATCTTTCTCTATATGAATGTATGTACTAAAAGAAAATAAATAAATAAAACAAATGATTATAAAAAGATGCACTCTTTTTAATTTTATTATTACGAAAGGTTAAGAACTTAAATACGTATTTGTAACACATTGATTTTCACGCGGACGAATCCGTTGGCACAGCTAGTATCAAATAATCAAATAATGGTAAATTAATAATATTAAATTTAATTTATAAAATAATTATAAATTAAATTTAATTTATATAATAATTAATAAAATTAAATTAATAATATTATAAACTTAAAACCACTACTGCCTAGTCATTTCTGAAGATTGATTCTATTAAATTAGTGTATAATTGGATCCGGAAACTAATCAAATAAAAATAAGAATTTTTCGTACATAATCTTATTTACGAATCCTTTGAATTCTGTTGCCATCTTTATTGTGGTTACCCTATTATTTATTTTGTGGTAGTCGTAAATGACGCGTAGAGAGCAATTTGGCAACTGCTTCTATTCCATTTTAGTACAAGACGATAGCGGTCTATCCCAAAAATATTATTGGATGGGCATAATCTAAAATTAAATGAACCGTTTTCTATCCGTTCGGGTTGTTTTATTTTTATAGCTTTATATTTTGGGGACACCATTATTGAAGAAATACATATGTATGTGACAACTTACAATGCTGCAAATATTGCGTTAAATACAGGAAAAACATTAACTAAAATTAGTGGCTTATAATTCAAATTTTTTCAACTCTCTATACTTATAGAATTGTTAGATATTTTTTTCAAAAATATTATTTTTTTACACATACCCATTAACTGATATCTGATAACGTGATATTTGCTAGTGGTGGTGATATTGGATATACACTTTCGTGTATCATCTGTTTTCATTGATTTATATAATTGATATATTGAAAGTCAAGATGACTTAGTGATCATATAACTAGCAAAACCTCTGCTACGTTTCAGTGTTAATTTTTTAGCTATAATATATAAAAAAAAAAAATTAAATGAAAAAAGAACTAACTACAATACATGTTTGCATTTTTCAAATTCCTTTAATATTGGTAAGCTCAATTTTTTATACAGATAAACATCATAACGACAAATGCTATGTAAATTGCTCGCAGTAAAAATTATAGTATGGAGAAAAAACGTATAAAGAAAATTTTAACTATTTGAAGTATACTGTTTACTAATATAGTTTATTATTTATGTTCAAAATATACTTCCAATTCCCATAGCAAGCAACTTCGGCAACTATATTATAAGTTCACAAATCTTCAACACCAACTACGATAGTACGAGAGGATTGGCCCAATAAAACAATTACCGCAAAGTTTATCCATTGCCATATATCCTAGCTTAAGTTGGTGACTGGATTCGGCTGTACACTCGCAAAACAACTCGAGGAGATTTGGCATGGCTTACGCTGACTTCGGTTTGGCGGTACAATCAAGGACGCAAGCAAATAGCAAATGCTGCCAAGTTATTCTTGCGCAAATTCGGTAAGAGCACCGAATTAGGCCAAATGTTTCTCATATACGATAGACGGAACAATTTATTATTCATCAGCGTAGAGACTTGTCTAGACATGGTAGTTATTGTTACATGTTATTTATCTTAATTAGTTCTTTTATAATATTGGAATAGTAAGTAACGACCTGTAACTATCCCACTGCTGGGCATAGGCCTCCTCTCCGTTTTTTGGAGAGAAGGATCGGAGCTAAGACCTACCACGCTGTTCCAATGCGGATCGGTAGGTTACACATATCCCTAGGATTCTCCAGAGATCTGCAGGTTTTCTCACAATGTTTTCCTTCACCGAAATGCATGTGATAAATTGCAATTATCAATTAGACACAAGTTTTTTTTTTCTAAATAGAAAAACTCATTGGTGTCATATTGGAATATGGCAATTCAATTACAAAGAAAAATATAATTTAAAACGAATTAATTGAGGTTTTAATATAATTCACAGCAAAATAGTCAAAATATTAAAGTATTGTTTAATCTATACTTATAAAACTAAGTCCCAAAAAACATGTCATAATCTACTAAATAGATTTTTGTACAATTTTGTACTCAAAGATAGTGCAATTCTTCCGAAAGCTTTAGGTTAGTAGTACAATACCGTTATATGTAAATTGTATTGAAGAGGTACCTGCGAGCTATATTCAAGTGTGCCGCGTAAACCAGCAGAGATACACTAAAGTAAAGTACTAGATAACACAAAATATCTAATTTATTTTCAAAATTTCAATTCGGGAATAATTTGTGACGAACTGACTTTTGCACGGGGAACCCGTTGGCACTGCTAGTTTCATTAAAACAATCTTTTTTGATCCATTGATATCGCTTTGCATTTTAGTTAAATGGATTTACATTAAAGTTTAACACATTTGAAGATGAAACTCATTTCAATCTTTGCAAGCTATATTTTTATGATGGAATAAAATACTTTTATACTGCTAAAATGAAGTGGCAGCTATTAGATGTAATTGATGTCTAAAAATGTATAGTCATCATGTTGTCGAAGGCCATTGCGTTAATAAATAATGTTAATACTTACAAGACTGGCAAGTTCTACCTATCGTAAGCTTTTTGCACTCTCGTTCATAAGAAATAGAGCGTTTGCGCGCACTGCATTATTACTTCATTTTATATTTAAAATATATTTTTATTATTGTAGTAGTTTGTTTAATGAGTTAGTTTTATCATAAGTAGTTTTTACTCATGGATTTTGAATTTGGATTAAAAAAAAATTATTCGGCCCAGCGCTAAGACCGTGCGATTCTTTCGAGGGAGTCACGAGTTCAAAACCCGGGCAGGCACCAATGAGTTATCTATTATAAACTTGTGTCTAATTCACAATTTATCACGCGCTTTTCGGTGAAGGAAAACATCGTGAGGAAACCTGCATATCTTTAGAGAATTCTAGTGATATGTGTAGTGGTGTGTGTCTCATCCGCATTGTAGCAGCGTGGTAGGTTTTAGCTCCAACCCTTTTCGCTAAAACGGAGAGAGGAGACCTATTTCTACTAGTCCGATAGAAGGAGGCCGGTACCTTATTTTACTTTTAAACGGGTTAGTTTTAACATAACTCATTTCTAAACATGGATTCGTTTTCCTATAATTTGATTTTGGATTTAATTTTTTTATTTGATTTACTTTGTTAACTGATAGATTACTTTATCATTATTATATTATTTACATTAATATAATATTTACATTAGTGTATGATAACATTTCATTAATAATTAATGTGACAATTGTAGTGCGAAAGCTACCTTTTATAATAAATATTAAATGTATCCAGTTACCTGTAGAAACGGAGTTTTATTTTCACCAGACGCGTAACCCTGAGTTATTTGAACGGACTATTGCCCGCTGTAAAAGTTGGAATTGTAAATGTAAGTTTTAAATTTCTGTTCTTAACTCTTTCATTTTGAAGTTTATTCCAGTTAAGTAATTTATGACTTGAAAGTGTAATTGTACGTAGTTTTTAAAAATTGATGATAATTTTGTTATGCGGTTTGTATCAGTTATCATTCTATAAAAGCAATAGCCTAACCTAGGCACTCTCTACCTTAGATTTCCTAAATTATTATATATATTCCAACACCTTATGACCTCAACGCATATATTTTATTGGTGCTATGTGTCCCTCTCATTTCTTAATTTTCGCAATACGTTGGATTATTTAGGTTATTATTATCCGGACCTTCTAGGTCTCTACGGCTATATATGGATCTTCTAGGTCTTGATTTTATCACAGATACTCAAACGATCGTCGCTGAGTGACTCTGTGCTTTCTTTCGAACCAAATTTCTTTGACTTTCTTCACTTTATTGCATTTTGTTAAAAAAAATACTTGAATACTTTTAGCGAAAACATGTAACAAATTTCAATTTAAAAGTTTACTCCTTGACGTGAAACATACTCGTGGAAGCACGGTACAAATACTTTTGTATTTAGGTGAATTATGCTCACTGCTCGTAGTAGTTTCTGGACCCTCGAGTGACATTATTCAAGCAGGCACCGTTTAGTGGCGTATCAGCAAATTACTTTGGACATTGTTCTTACTTAGTCGCCACATGGAATCCATTAAAATTCCCTTTAGGGGTAATTTTTGTACAGCTATTTACATATGCTTGAAAATTAAACACGTTAGTTTAAAAAAAAAGGTTGTTATGGTATGTAAATATAAGGAACAAGGTCGAATAAAGATACTTATAGTTGCAACAGCATTTATAACAAAAATGTACCAAACCAAAATGACATTTGCAGATAATGTTTAATAATAAATATTGGCCTCGTTAAAGGGTTGATCCCGTTTACAATCACAAACTTAATTTAATATTAATATTTCTGTCTTAAATTACCAATCAGCTCCCAAAAATATCAAAGCCAATTATAACTAAGTTACCAATTAATGTGGTAAAAACCCACAGAACCGACGCATACCGCAAATAAATCAATCGAACTTAGTGTCGTAATCAAAGGTTAATAACAGTAACTTCGACAAACCCCCAGACCACTTACCTAGCCTATGAGCTAACCAAGTCCTTTAAATTTGTCTTTATTATTGTAGGTCAAATAAATTTTCTTTATTATGACATGCTTTTGAGGCAAAATAAAATATATATATGTTCGGCCTGTTGGCGTAGTGGGTAGTGAACCTGTCTTCAGATTCGCGGGTCGCGGGACAGCATTTTCGTTAAACAATTTGTTGGTTCTTCGAGTGTATATTTGTATTTAAATAGGTATTTCAAAATTATATATGTATATATTCACCAGTTGTAACCCATAATACAAGTATTAAGTTACTTATTTTGGGGACGGATGACCGTGTGTTTAAGTGTCCCATATATTTATTTAATTATTTATTTCATGATCTATTTGTGTAGTTTGTCAGTCTTTAAAACAAAAAGTAATACACCATGAAATCTCTAGAAACTATATATTCAGGCTAAAAGTTCTGCAGAGGATTTCAGAACCGCCAAGAAATTGATTTTTCTTACAACTGCCCTTAAAGTTATTTTTAAATAGAACACACTGTACCTGAGTAGTCGATTAAACCGAAGAACATACTATTCATTCTCATTTAGGGTTTAGGTCATTAGGGTCAGATTGTCCATTTATCGAGGAAGACTATATAACATCACACTAAGATGAATACGAGAAGAGCAGCAATAAAAAGTAGTACGAAAACGGCAAAATTTAAAGCTTTCCTTGCGTGCAATAAGTTAACGGTGAAAGTTATTCAATAATCATGTATTAAAAATTTGTTCGCCTCTAAAAGTTTTAAATTTAAGTCCGCGACTGCATGTGTCTAGCTTTTAAGGTTAGTCCCCTTTAACCATTTTTATGTTTATCAAAAGACTATAATATTACGGTTTTAATCTTTCCACGCGGGCGGAACCGCTGGCGATTGCTAGTCCTTTTTAACATTAGCCTTAAAAGCTGACGTATATTTATGACAACTTCGAAAGATCTACAGAGATGTTTGTTGGGAAACTAAATACAGGAAATTCGATTTCAAATCATTTTAACGTTAAAGCCACCTAATATATTCACTTCTTAGTAACAATTTCGCAGTGATTGTTATCTAAGCCGCCAAGTCGAGGTAACTGTTATGCGTAGATAAGAGGCACCTTATCGGATTTTGCAATTCAACTGTCAAAGTAAATAATGTTTCGTGTGTATGTTGTGTTATTTGAATATTTCGCTGTTCGAACGATTTATTAATCGTATTATCCTGATATATTTTCGGCAGATAAACTAAACGACAAGCAAACGTGCAGTAAGCAGAATATAGTAAATAAATAATTTTTCAATCTTTAATATTTAAATAAGTTACTTAATCTTGTATTATTTTTTTTTATATTTTTCTGAATTTTGGAAACAAATTTTATCCCTCTTTTCAGATACTCAAAAAACTGCTACTATTTTATGAGAAAGTAAACGTTAAATATACTGTCAATTTCAAATTTATGACAGCTCATTTGAGTAACGGGCAGTCTCAAATTTAGAATACCAGGATCGATTCGAAGTAACATAATCTTTTTCTTTATATATTAAAAAAAATACCGACCAAAGCTTGGTTACCCAGGTACTAACAATTTGATGTTCAATTCAGGCTTCACTAGCAAATAGTACAAATTTAGTAAACAATAAACAAATATATGGGACAATTACACGCACGACTGTCTATCCCCAAAGTAAGTAAATACTTGTGTTATGGGTGACAACTGGTAAATATATATAGTTTAAAATACATACATATAAACACCCAAACTCAAAGAAACGAAGAATTGTTTATACAAAATGTTGGCCTTCGGAAATCGAACTTGCGACCCACGGAGCTTAAGGCAGGGTCACTGCCAACTCACCAACGGGCCAGTCGTAAATGTTACTATGTATGTAAATTGAGTATTCATTGTGATAATTATAGCCATAATTTAACACGGTGTTACAAAGCCGGTTAAATCTGTTATAAATAATTGTATTATATAACTTTGACGAGTTTGGTTCAGTAATTACATTATTTTAATGTCAATTACATGTAAATTAAAAAGTGTTCTTAAACAAGATTTTTTAATATTCAAGGAATACCTACCTACGGCATCTTTCAAATGAAAGTAAAAGAACTGGTGTAGCAATAAACTATTTCACACTAAATTAGTCCTTACTTGGTCTTTGTGTACTTTCGTACCGAGTTAGAAATAAGTTGATGTCACTTTTAACCCTTTCTATGTCAAAAATCACCTCAATTTGTTTCTACAGAACATTTCAAATATTATGTATGTAGTCATATTACAGGTGTCTGTTTGTTACGTCTTTCACGGCAACTCTGATGTAGCAATATTGATAAAATTGGTACCATTAAAGCTTATTGTGACTGGCCCGTTGGCGGAGTGGGTAGTGATACTGCCTTCAGCTCCGCGGCTTGCGTGTTCGATTTCCGCCGAGTCTAGTAGTATATTTGTATTTAAGTATGTATTTAAAACATATTTATGTATATATTCATCAGTTATCTGTCACCCATACCACAAGTATTAAGTTACTTTGGGGACAGACGACCGTGTGTAAGTATCCCATATATTTATTTATTTATATACCGTGACGATATAACATAAACATTTTGTTAGATGATTTGACTAGGTATTTTACGACCGTCCGCTTGCCTGATGTCAACTTAACTTAGTCGCCTTTTTCGGCACCTCGGCAATAAATGAAGGTGATCTATTCTACTTAGCCGGGTAACACACGGCTGGTCAACTTACCTTAGTCGCCTTTTACGATACCTCGGTAATAAATAGGTGTGGTCTATTCTATTCACTCGAATATCACACGGCGGATACCGAACTACTATATAGGACAAAAAATCCTTGCTTTTCTTCAAATCTGGAAAACAGTACTAAATTAAGTGTATTTTGATATTTAAGTAGACGCTAGTGAAGTCGCAAATATGACTATTATTTTATAACTATAACATGTAGCGACAAATAACAACTATGACTTGAAATAATTACAATGTAATATGTCAACAAAGGCAAAGGCCATAAGTTTTCATAAAGCAATTTTAGTTGGTCGCGTAGATTATAACGTACGATAGTCTGTTACTGTTGTATGTAATTATTGGTTGTATGTATTACAAATTGCACCGATGGTCTTTCCCATTGTTTGTTTGATTACACAGTAGCTTCTGCTTTATAACTGTTATTGTATTAAATTTTCACTCCTGTCTCGACGCCGTGTGGTATCCGGCTGAATAGAATAGTACCCTCATTTCTTACCGAGGTGTCGTAAAAGGCGACTAAGGTAAGTTGACCCACCGTGTGGTATTTGCTTAAGTAGAATAGACCACCCTCTTTCTTACTGTGGTGTCGTAAAATACGACTAAGGTAAGTGCCGAGTAGTCAGTCATAATGTGCCAGGAAAGCGGCCGGTCGTAAAATACGTAGCTTAACCATGTGACAACATATTTATAACATGCTGTGCCGACCCCGCTTAGAGTGGGATAAGGGCAGGAAGGCGGTAATTAATCCTGCATATATAAGATATGAGAACGGTTTATGCTTCCCACACTTAGCATTATATAGATATTTGATTTGATTTTTTAGAACAAACGTGGATTATAACAAAATAATAGTATCATTACTTGTGTTAAAATACCCTCAATCATGTACTATGTGTTCTTTCCGGTTCCTAAAAGAAAAACGGGATTTTTCTAAACTTATATTTTAGCCCGCTATAAAGCTTTTTATTGTACCACATTTCATTAATATTCCTATACACATTGACAGACATACATACTTTCACACTAATACTAATATGGATAGAACTGAATTAAAATCTCAAAATAGCCCTGAGTTTTTATTGCTTCTTAATGCATTTCGAGATAAGATCGCTACAAACACCAGACTACCAGCACTTGAATATCTAATTCATCATTTTCAAGTAGCTGCCTCCAAAATCTTGTAACTCATATAAGGACTTCAAAGAGAAATCTCATGAATATTTTAATTGCGTTACTCTTGTGAACTCTTCAAACTACATCCGCAATTTAACCAGAACATGAACTTACATTGCGAGCATTAAAATACAATGTAATTGAAATTCCAATGACATATGAAGAACTTTATATCGTCTCATAAAACTGTGGTTATTATGAGGTAGTTATTGCACATTATATATTCGTACATTGAAATATTCATGAGTTGATTAACTTCAGGAATAAAAAGAGCTTTAGGATTAACTGCGGAGCTATAAGGTCACGTGCACATTGATGCAGAAACTGATTTGTCTGGAACTTTGTATTATACAGTAATCCTATCAACATATTCTCAGTAATTTGTTAGGGTTTGCTTACTATCTTACCCTGTTTAGGATAAAATTATGACATTTCGTAATGAGATATACGCCGTGTGGTATCCAGCTGAGTAGAATAGTACCACACTCATTTCTTAGTTGTGTCGATGTGTCGTAAAAGGCGACTAAGGTAAGTTGACCCGCCTTGTGGTATCCGGCTGAGGAGAATAGACCAACCTCATTTTTACCGAGGTGTCGTAAAAGGCGACTAAAGTAAGTTGACCCACCGTGTGATATCCGGTTTAGTAGAATAGACCACCCTCTTTCTTACCGAGGTGTCGTAAAATACGACAGGTAAGTTGACGTCAGGGCTTATAACATGTTGTGCCGACTCCACTTAGAGTGGGATAAGGGCAGGAAGATGATGATTTCGTACGAGATATACCTATTACCTGTAAATAATTGTATGTCCTTAACTATTTATTGCACGTAAGTTTCTTGTATACCAATCCACTCGTTTATTTTCACAATCGAGGCCCTCTATTTATTCCAAATTCTATTTTTTATTGTATATTTGTTTAAATTTGTGCTGGGGTTGTTTAATTTGATTACAATTATCTTTAAAGCGAGAACCAATACCAGTAACTTCATCTTCGTCATGAGATGACTCCCAAACTAGTTAAGCCTGGCTTTCAGATCAGTTGTTCGAAAGCCTCTTTTAAACTAATTGTTCTATTGATTTTTATGTATCACTGTCTTTTTGACTATATTCCGCCATTTAAATCTACATTCTGCGGCGTGTAGTGCGTTTCTGATAATGGAGTTTTGCTGGTTTAGTGCATGGAGTTCCGTCCCCTAGCATTTTTCCTTCTAACCCGTGACAAGCAACTTTACATACAAATTTAATATCAAGTTTATAGTTATGTAAGTAGATAGAGTAGCATACTTTATTATCGATTAATATTTAATGATTTATCCACTGGTACGCAGGGTCACAGTCGCACGTAACAGGACGTAATATGCGTGAGGGCAATCGTAAATATCGCAAGAAGCAAACGTAAAAGTTTGAGTGGTCGTAAAGCGTAACCGCATTGTACACGTCAAAGTATTGATTGCATTTTACCGTCCTGAAATGTAACCGCAGTGCGTTCCCATACCAAATTCAATTATTCAATCGATACACCAGTAATGTATTTTTAATCACATCTCTCGGACTCGGATAGCTTAAAATCTGTTTAAAAAAGATAAATTAAACAACGGAAATCTCACCCCGAAAATAAGTTACGTTTGACGTTCCTGTCTCAACAGTTAAAACAGTAATTACTCGTCTAAAGTTTCCCCGGGGTATTCTTCCCGAACAATATTTATGCCCGCCGAAATTCGAGGGGTGTCCACAAAAAAACGATCCGTATCTACATGTCGCTTGCATTCGACGACGCGTCTCATTTCTGGGAAGACAAATTACAGAATCCGTGGCAGTGAGGCGCGGAAAAAATGCGGCAATTAACTACTGTAGTCGCCTGTACCGAAGTAACTAAAACTATTTCGGTAAACGACCACCGATTTTCATTATTCCACCCAGCATTATAAATCATCGCTGGCCTCACAGACATCAGATTTAATGTACCGTATAAATATGTTGACTCTGGCCATAACTCCTTTCTCATTAAGTATTAAGAATGTACATTCAATTCTCAACAGTAACAAATGACCATTACTAATATAAATGAAGTAGCTTCCTTAAGTTCGAATGCCCGATCGCTTAAAGTCCACGGAATTTATTACCGTGGAACCGGTTGAAAAGTAAGCTATAAAAACGAAAGCCACTTTGCGCTTGCAATTCAAATAAAATATCTAAAATAACAAAGAAATAAAGTACACGCCCGCGGGGTGTATGTGGATAACACTCGGGGTGTATTGGATTTTGTTTCATTTTACTCGCGTAATGATATTACGATACTTTATATGCGACGGCGTAGTTATATTAATTTAATGGTTTGCAGTTAAAATCCTTCGGGGATCTTATTGCATATAGATAACTGTTTTCAATTAATTATGAAGACAAAATGCCGTGTAACATAATCAGTTATTTATCACTGCTGTGACAGAAGGAGTCGTTTGTCACCGGTTGCGCCCACGATGTCTTTTCTGCGGCGTTCGTCACATCGGACCCATCGCCTTCATTTATTTTGAACCGAGCCGCCATAACTTTAAGATTTGTATTCCGTTTGACAAAAACCATTACTTATGCGATGACAGTTGCGATCACCAGTTATCTGATTTCATCGTCTCAAAGGGAATATTTAGGGCCGTCTAAAACTTACATTATCACATTCTTTATCTGTCGCTGATTTTTGTGAATATATTTTTTTAAATATTTACGACGGGATGGAAGATTATATTAACCAGGCCATCATTAATGGAGTGTTTTTCACTAACAAAGTAGAACATAAGTTAAAAATATATATTACTATTATTAATAATATCACAACAATTGAGTACGTATAATGAAGTAAAATATATACAAGGAGATAAGATAGAGAAGTTTAGTCCGATAAGTAACAAATTATTACCAATTCTCACACAAAATTATATAGTATTTAAAATCATGTTTAATATATTGATGTGACGCGAAAGATTTATTATTTGTATTTATATAGAAAATATAACAAAAAATATTTTCTCTCTGATCGAACCGTGTGAGTTCATTAGAGTTATTATTAGAGATCTTTAGGGGAGTTAAGATGTATCAGTGCGAAAATCCGGATCCAACTAGAGATAAATATATTATAATAAAAATGGTAGAACGGTAGACTGTAACATAGGTCACATAATGTTCTGTAAATGCACCTAGCAGTATTTACAATTTATTACGCGCTGTTATATAATATGTTAATAATGTGAAGAAACCTACTTGCCTCTGGAGAGTCCCAAGGTTATGTGTAACCTACCAATCTGCATTGGTGCTAGATCTAAGCTACAATTATTCTCTAAAAAATGGAGCAGAGATTTTTGTCACGTTGTGGGATAGTAACTACTTGTTTTTATTTAAAAAAACATCTATCAAAGTAATTCACTAGTTAATTCCAACGATAAAATAATACACCCCAACAGTAATCCATAATAAAGAAGATCCGATTCGGTTTTATAAATGCCGCCATCAATGCTCGTCTTTGTATTAATGCAATCCATGCAACATTCACAATCGAGCCGCCAAAATAAAGGAAAAGAATCGAACAACAGCTTTTTGAGGCTGTGCACCATTCAAATTAGCTTAATGGTGGGGGACAAAGCGCGGCGATAAGCGGGGAAGGCGGGAAGCATTTCTTTTTAATGCAATTGAATTTTAAAAATAGTCGCCAAATTATACTGTTTTTGACTGTACCGGAGATGCACGTTCTGCAAGTACAGGCACGTTAAAGGATTGAATTCAAATATTTTTAATGGTGTTCTTAATAAAGACCGCACTCGTTAAATTTCGTGTAGACAAAGCTTGTCGTTTTTATTATTGGTTTTGTAAGGTTTCCACGACCCTCTAGTTGAGATTTTTGAAGTTTTCAAATTCAAATAGTTTATTTGGAAATATATGGTTACAAAGGTGTTTTTAAAGGTAAGTACAATCATATCTGTCGTTTAAGACGTCCAAAACATACAATTTGCACCATACAGTTATTTAATGAAGAACAATTTAAATAGTTCTTTTTTCAATAAAGTATACATGCAAATTTGCTAAGCTTTACAGAAGCCTATTGTGTGCGATTGTAGAGAATAATATAGTTAAGTATGTTAATGAAGTAATTAACTAAATCAACTAAGTTTCGTGACTATTGAACGTAAATTAACTTGTAAGTCACAACACGGTATGTCTTTTGATTTGCATTCTAGAACCGAAAGCAAACAAGCTGTAACTGAAAGATTTTGTAGTTAATATAATAAAGCTAGTAAAGGAGGCACTTACTCAATACACTTCATACAAATGACATTTTATCTTGTCATAGTGTATTATACAGTGGTACCAAAACATCGAATTCACTTCATTGAATTGCCGAGGAAGTTGAAGGAATCCTTGAGGGTACTAAAAAGGTAGGTACAGGTCTTGTCTGTTCTTAAACTTAACTTAATCATATCCTCATTAGACTGGGCGCAGAACTTAATCTCGAATCATTTAAAATTTAAAACAAAACATAGTGAATATATTGAATTATACTTCAACCGACCATACACTCAAGAACATGAGTCCGAAACTTATTCAGATACGTCGTCATCTAAACCGCTTGGGATGACGATTGCTGATAGTAAGAGATGCAGAGTTGTAGAAGTTGTCTACTTTAGAGCAAATTTTATTTTCGTCTCTGGCGCGTCCACCTTAATAATCTACTTAAACATCAATTTACAGAAATAACAATAAAATCTGCAATCTGCACGTTGTTTTGCATTCGGCTAATGAAACAAACAATTGGCGAGCAACTGTCCGGAAGATCACCCCACACTAGGGAAAACACGACCCTTAGTAATGAGAAAATTTACGCGAGGAGGAATAATCAAATTTTTTTTTAAAAAAGGTTGTCTTATGTTCTGGAGTGGCGCAGACAATCGTCTCGACAGACACAAATCTGAAAATAGACGACACACGTCGGTATCGTTTGCAACCATTCGTCGTCGCACAACACACGCGCTCGACCGTTGACAGATTGGACGTTTCAAATTTAGAACAGCCATGTTTTATTTAAAACTTTGAATGAATTATTAAGTGTCGAATTTTGTACTATATTTTATATTCTCGACTGTACAAATTAGGCGCTCTTGACACTCAAATATGAGTGTTGATTTATTTACAGTGACTAATTGGCTCATTGTGAAAATAATAAATTATGTATGTAATAGACTGAACGTGTGAAGCTATGTTGATGTTTAGCTTAAGGTCAATTAAATCTATTTATGCTTCAATAATTATTTTTGATTTGCCATCGGTTGTTAAAATAAATTGACAGTTGAATAGTATTTCATAAATAGAATAACATAAGATTATTTTTGTAAGGTGCTTCTAAATAAGTTCTTAGTATAGATAATATTTATGTGTAATTTTTATATTAGTTATATTTTAAAAATTATCTTAAAGTCCAGAATACTGTTCTGGAAATTCCGATATAAAGTGATAAACCATACGGTAAAAGTGCGATTTTATATATGCCTATCAACCTACTAGTATTTAAAATAAAAAATATCTTTTAGTGATTTAAAAACCTACAATACAAAATCTTCTTAAATAACCATTTATAATATTGGCTATTGCTATTATACTTTTGGAAAAGCCTCTCCTGAGAAAGAAAGATTGGAGCTTAGACTCTGCTCCATTGTGTATTGGATAATTCTCTATGAATAGAATAGAAAATTCATATCTGGCTCACCGTTCGAACTTTTACGGCTATTTATAACTTATTCATTAACCAATATCTGCACATATTATCAATCTATACATATAAAATTTACGCGGGAAAAATGTGTGACACACTGATTTCTACGAGGGCGAAGCCGTTGGCACAGCTAGTTGTAACACAATCTACTATAATGTACGGTAACGACGATATTCACTGTGGATTCAGTTAAATCGAGTAAGTTCTGGGAAGCAATTCGTCATTGTCAATCCTTTCGCTTGCTCAATTAAACTCGACAGCCTCTTGATTCTCGAAAAACGTCATATGTACCTAAAAAGTTAACATTTGTGATAGCTTTTTAAATTGAGTTCGATAACCTTTGCTCGAAAACACAGAATAAAAAGGGTCTGTGGACATTGGACTATAAAATTAGAAACCTTTTTGAAGACATAAATATTTAAGCAAAAGTAATTTTATTTCAAGCCATTAAGCCTAAAAGAATATTCACAAATAAGTGCTTAAACATACTCGAAGATATTTTCAATAGAATTTTTACTTATATATTAATTTATTTATGATAAAAATGAATGTTTATCGTTTATAGACTCAAAACAGCTAGGCCGATTTTAGTGAAATTTTCAGTCAATCTTTAGAATAACCCAGCGGATGATCCTGTAACGTTTGGTGGCGTTCGGAACATTTTTTTTACCTACTGAGTTCTGTTTCGATGGGAATTCGAAACCAGTCTGAGCCACAGCAATGCGTCGTCGGACAGCTAGTTATATAGATAAAAGTACGTAAAAATATATAATATTTTTTGGAAAATCTATTAATATAATATATTAAAGAGTTAGAGTATAAATTCATCTATTGTTTTACTATAAAATGATGAATTTCATTTTTTTCAAATGTCAGCAATGTTAATTTATATAATATATTAAAGAGTTATATAAAGTAATACTTGTAAAAACTTGGATCGTTGATCAATCGACAGATTATTTCGATCATACAATTACAACTACATAGAACAAGATAATTTAACGTAGGTTTAAAAATAAGCTTCCAATATAGTTCAGTGAAGCTATAAAATGATATTACTCGGAACATTTCAGTTTAAAAGGAAATTTCTTTCGTCTCTTATCGTATTATCGCCAAATATAGAAGATGAGATGCGACATACATATAATTTTATTATCGCGAGAATACTCCGTGCATCATCTACAATTTCAGAACTCAATTTCCTTCGATACATTTCTTATAGATTTTACATTTCCGGCTCCAGCAAAAGCAACTTATACACGGGCACAGAACGATATAATTTTACTTTTAAACTTTTAGCTTTAGAAGCTTTTGACTTAAAAGTCTTTAACTATCTATTTCATATTAACGGAAGATGGATCTACATTTCATAACTTTATACGTTTATGTGCGTTTTGCCATTGATAAAATACGGATCCTAAAATGTGGTCGCTGATTATGGGTCTCGTAAAGAAGCTCAGCCACTCAGCGGGCGACGGAGTGACCTATTCTCGGAGTATCTCTACATGGTCAAATCAGAAATTAGAAGATCCGTAAAAACTAAAATAGGCATATAGTGCGGAGAACTGATGAGCGTTGGGATCTTAAGGTGTTGAAATGGCGACCTCGCACCGGAAAACGTAGCGTGGTAGACCCACTACTAGGTGGACTGACGACCTCAATAGGTTGCGTTGGACCCTAGAGGAACGAGATCGTGTTTTTTGGAGATCCCATGAGAGATCAAGATATGTCCAACAGTAGACGCCCATCGTTTAAATACGAAGAAGAGGATACGTTTATGTAACATCTACGCTTTTCCAATGCAGGTTTGCTTATTATACAAATCCCAGAAATTTTGTGTGCAACCGCGGTTTCATCGCAATGTTCCTTCACTATGTTGAGTGTCAGAATAAATATAAATTAAGCCCAATTTTCTAGATAAACTCATATAATATTGTACTTAAATAAATTAAGATACATATTGCTTATTACCCAGTCGCACATTATTCGACAATATATTTAGTTTAAATGTGGTCTGTGTTCAAGAAGCTTTATTTATACCACAATGCTATTTACTGGATTCACTTCGAAATAAATCTTGAGACGACAATATTTGCTGTGGTACTTTAGTTTATGATTGCTATTCTTGGCGTAATATTTATTGAATATCGGTTTATTGGCACTTATTCGAATATGACCATTTTTTAATACGGAAAGCGACTCTACATTTGCAATATCTTTTAAAGAATATTTATAGTTTCTTAGTTTGTGTTTAGATAGAACTAAATGTCATAACGATATTGGCAAATAATTGGAAGTATTATCCTTGTTACAAGTTATAGTTTTTGTGATTTGTATCTTTATATTTAAATGAGTTAATCTTGTATATATATATATATATATATATATATATATATATATATATATATATATATATATATATATATATATATATATATATAAATAAATATATTTTCCGAATCTAGGAAACGGCTCCAACGATTTTCCTAAAATTCAGTGTGTAGGTGGTTTTGGGGGAGAAAAATTGATCTAGCTAGGTTTTATGTAAAAAAAATATTGTTTTATCCCTGTTTTTGGGCATTAAAAAACACTAACATTTATATTGAATTGAATTTTCGCCATTAACTGTCAAGTCGACCTAGCTTATTCGGGTGACGGGCAGCCTCGAGAAATGTGAATGCTAAGGATCGATCCCCAAGTCAATAATTGTTTTTTCTTTTTTTAAAAGTTTTTTTTTGTAATAAATTACTGAGCGAAGCTCGGTCACCCAGATATTTTAATATTTAACGTGTAAATGTCATAAGTCTAACCCCGGACGGGCAACAATTAGTTTTCTGTTAAAATTTATATGTCTAATTGATATTCGGAATTTATCACACGCTTTTTGGTTATGGAACATCTTGAGAAAATCTGAATATCTCTAGAGAATTCTGGGGATATGTGTAACCTACCATTGGAGCAGCGTGGTACCCTCCTCTTAAAAGTCTTTGGCGGATGGAGGTCTATGCCCAGCAGTGTAAATGTTGTCTAATCTGTGGTCTTATTACACTTTGTTACAATGTGTTAAATTGGTTTTTTTTTATATTAACGCAAACAAATGACATCCGTAAACTAAGTCGAAGAACTGCGATAAAAACAAACAATAAATTGATCATCATGGCGGTATAGGCGAGGTAACTGGTATTGAATTTAAATGGTATATTTAGACCACAAACAGACGCCTAAGGCATAGAAACGAGATCATTTCGAGAAGCGCTATTTCAAAGACAAAAGACCAAAAGTTACGCCATCGACGTTAAATTTGAATTTCAACTTAGGTCCAGATAAAATCTTTCAACTTCTTTTATTTGAATTGATAAGATACTTTTTTTGTTATAGTCATTTATTAGTTATAAACATTTTAAATTTCGCTTTTAATATATTTCAATTACAGTTAAATGCTTAAGCGCAAATCAATGAAATGAAGATTTTATGGGATTTATGGGAATTAGTACAGTTAGTGAAATAGAAAATTTAATCAATACTTTCCTTGTGATTAAGTTTTATAATTCTTTATACTTAATACAAAATTTTTATCAATCTCAAGGTAAGAGAATTAGTAATAATATCACCTTTTGATAATCTGGTTTAGAAAACGTTAAAACAATAAAGTCGATGCTAAATCGAATTTCCAAACTTTTCTATTAAACTGAAGTTGCATTATAATGGCGATAAAGTGGGCAACTTCGGTTTTATTTTATTTTTAGAATTCGCTCCGTTTTTCTAATTTAATAGAAATTTGATTAGAGATGTGATAGTGAAATCGATATTTATATGATTATGTTAGATAAAAACTTAATTTCAAAACAAGTTAAGTTAATAATCGTCATTTAAGACGTGAAAATTTCTGCAAAGCAATGACCACTTTAATATTAAGACATTAACACAGATTTTAATTAATTAACGCGTCGGGAAAAATATAATTGGGTATTACCTGAATAAGAAGCAGGAGGTACAAAGAAGGAATGAATTTTGTCGGAAAGCGAGATAGAAATTATATAATCACTTTTAAGGTTAACGATTATTATGCATGAGACAGTACCAAGAAGAGCTTTCATAGAAACAGAATTTGTAACAAAATTACACGCGAGGATTTCATCTTGAAAATTCACGGCTCATGTCGCTGACACAATATAAATGTTAATGTGCAGGGACTTCGCAGGTGGCGCCTTAGTATTAAGGGTTAAATTAAATGGTATACTCTCTTTGACAAATTTTCTCGTGACACACACTTTTAAAGGATATTAAGTAGTTGTAAAGGATATTAAATAAATAAAAAATCATAAAGATAGTAATATCTTGCTGAGGTGTGTGCTTCGTGTTGCTAAGGATCGCTAGAGATGCTAGAGAACGATACAGTAATATCACACGATTGTGTAATTTAGTCAAAATCGAATGGGGAACCAAAAAATGTTGTCTACTCTATTGAAAATATATTTTATAATCATATTGTTCTTCTCTCCATTTCTATGCGAGAACGTTCAGTCATCAGCCTATTTTATTTTTATAAATAGTATTCGTCAGTTAACCTAAGCTGGAAATCATTGCTTTTCAAGACACTAGATTGCGGTGTTTGGGATGTTCAATTAAAACCGCCATATACATCTATAGGTTTCTATCCTAAATTAACCCAACTTAGGGGATTTGATTATTATCCTAAATATATGTGTCATAACGCCTGAATTTAGTACAATTTGCTAGTTGTTTTTTCAATATTAAATTTTGCAAAAAAAAACCAAATTTATTAGCACTACGTTTTGGCCATGAAGAATTCCATTTACGTACAATATGTACAAGGTCAACTGAGATACTATTATAGGTCATTGTAATGAGAAATATTAGAGAGTTATAAAAAAGAGATATTATGTGAACTTTACCATGTACTCATTGATACGGAATCATATAAAGAGATATTAAACTCCTAATATAATACATCAAGGAAGAGAAATACAATTTTATTAATTTCCCAATAAAAGTACCGCTAACCTTCTCGAGGTGATAACGATGTAGCATTCCTACTTACGTGAGTCATAATGAGACCTTACTGGATGTGAAAGCTGTTCCAAGTTATCGACATAGTTTATGACAGTGCATCATAATAACAACACGGTTCTTGTACTAAATTTAATTTATTTGAAACTATATATTTGGTCACTAAGTTTCAGCTGTTTGGTATCCGGCTGAGTAGAAAAGACCATCCACATTTCTTACCGAGATGTCGTAAAAGGCGACTGAGGTAGGTTGCCCGCCGTATTATATCCGACTGAGTAGAACAGATCACTCTCTTTCTTACTGATGGGTCTTAAATGGCGACTAAGGTAAGTCTTCAGACAGACGGCTGGTCTTAAAATTAATAGCCGAATCATGTAATAACATGTTTATTATATGTTGTGCCGACCCCACTTAGAGTGTGATAAGGGCAGCAGGATGTAGTATGTATGTACTTGGGTACTAAGTTTTCCGCCTTATGCTATCGCTCTTTGGATGAAGGAAGAACTCTCATACTGCTTCAATACGAATTTAAAACAATCGCATTTACGGAAACTGAATACGAATTCAAAATACTTCGAACATTCTCTTAGGATATGTATAATTGATAAAATTAACTATTAAGCCCATTAAAATTCTTATAGTTACTAGCCAATGCCTTAAATCTGCAAAACAAATTGAAAATATCTATTATATTTACTCTTTACCACGCACTTTTCAATGATTTTCTTGTCCCAAACAAACATCACAAAGAAACATTTGTTGACAACACCTGCATATTGGGCTAGGCTCCAATTTCCTCTTAACCTCCTTCATTTTATTTACTATTTATTTTTTTATATATTATTTAATATTTATTTAAGGCTTTATGTAGGTCAGGACTATATCATCACCGCTCCGATCACCGTATATGACACTTCAAATGATTCATTTAATTAGAATTGAAAAAAAAGAGCATGCGAAGTTCGCGTCATTATGTTTGTATGTATTCTAAAAGACCGATCAATAAAAAGCTTGGAGACCTCGGCCATTCAATTTCAGTTGCCGCATCGTAAACATTTTGAACGCCTTTTGGTCTCTTTAATACTAATATAGAATTTCACAAACAAAACGTGCAATATTTTAGAAAAAATAAAAACAAAAAAGAAACTTTATGAGATCAGTATTTCTTATTTTTAAGATGTTTATGAATGTTTTACCTTTGATTACATTAACGTTTTCTATCGTCTGGTTTAAGGCGGATTATTAAAGAAAAAACCATTTAAATAAATTTTAATATGTAATTATTCGAATTATTTTCCTACATTCAATTTCAAATTCAAAATATTTTTTATTAAAATAAACTTGTAAACAAGTGCTTTTGAATCGTCAACTGCTGGTTCGATAAGCTGTTCCCACCGAGAAGAGCCAGCAACAAACTCAGCGGTTGCTCTTTTAAAAATATAATTCTTAATTCTAGTTACATTAAGTCATTACTGCCTTGCACAGGTTCGAAGAGAGCTATATCCATACATTCTTATCATCTAAGTAATCCTCAACAGTATAGAGTAGGCTTTCTGTATCTCATTATCAGTTTTTTAAATTGCTGTAATGGCAAAGCTAAAATTGATTGCGGAATTTAATTATAGAATCTTATACCCAAACATTTTTTTTTTTATTATAGTTATTATATAATCAATAAGTTTGCAAAAATACTTGTTGGATAGTGTTCCCTTGATATAATCTTTGTTAATAAAAACAAGCCGTAAATTTCTTCGTATTGCACTTTAAGATAAAATCACACAATTAAATTCGTGTGGTGATGCGTGGGCTTTAGGGAGTGCGTGTATATATTATTCATGATGAGAAGGGACATGTCCATTTATTGTCCTTTTTTGGTTAAGAAAGGCATAAGATTTATTTTCAATGTAAGATGCCTTGTATACGCACTTAAATAAAATAAAATATTAATAAGTTTATTTAACTCCGTGTGGTATCCGGCTGAATAGAATAGTACCACCCTCATTTCTTACCGAGGTGTGGAAAAGGTGACTTAGGTAAGTCGACCCACCGTGTGGTATCCGGCTGAGTAGAATAGACCACCCTCTTTCTTACCGAGGTGTCGTAAAATACGGCTAAGGTAAGTTGATCTTAGGCAGGCGATCGATCGTAAAATACATAGCCAAATCATGTGACAATATGCTTATAACATGTTGTGCCGACCCAACATAGAGTGAGATAAGAGCAGGACGATGATCCTGCTGAAGTAAATATCAATATATATGTATAATTAACAAATAACTTGCAATAATACTAAAAATAAAACAGTATATCATTGAATATAAGTATGAATTAAATACTTTGTAATGAATAGACTAATATAGAAGTCGATACTAATAAAGATAAAGCAAAAGCAAGGCAAAATTAATTTATAACCAATAGTAATCACGTTGCGGTACTTAATGTCGTTCCACCCGACGTTGTAAAGCAAGTTTATTCAACAGTCAATTCAGAATTGCGAACACTATTAAGAGATCACGAAGCTAAAATAGCTCTGCACGCCGTCAGGCATGAACAAAACATGAAATCCAAGAATACAATGGTGAATATGGAACTACTTGAATTAGAAAAGGAAGAGCACTTACGCGTGGAAATAGCTCACAAGGAAGCATCTTAAAGCTTTTGTTATAGTATTATATGGGCAGTATAAGGAAATATTAATAAAAAAAATTACGAGTAATGGTTTCTTAACATATAAGATACATTTACTTATTTGTTTAATAAGTTATCCTCTAATATTTATTTATTGGTTCTATTTACTTAAAATAACGGCCTGTTACTATCTCACTGCCGGGCATAGGACTCCTCTCTCCGTTTTTGAAAAGAAGGAAGACATACCACGCTGCTCCAAAGTGGATTGTTAGGTTACACGTATTTCTAGAATTATCTAGAGTTATGCAAATTTCCTCAGGATGTTTCTCTTCATCGAAAAGCCTGTGATAAGTTCCAATCAATTAGATACGTAAGATTTAAGAGAAAAAGTCATTAGTGCCTGCCTGATGTTTGACTCGTAAGAGTCGCACGGTCTCACTGCTCATACCTTATTTTTAGCGTATTTACTTATTATAGGTTAAAAAGTGTTTTTTAAACATTTCTGCAATAAAATGGGATTTTCAACAATTATATTTACCAATCCAGTAACAGTTTCCACTATACTGAGTTGAAAAAAAATACGTATGGCTTCCTTAAATTTTTTATAAGCTATGTACTATGTACGCGTAGCTGACGGCCAACCTTAAGTAATGGAGAGACACGGCTTACGTGAAGGTACATCTTCTCCTTCTAGCTAGAAGATAAAGAAACTCGGTAGTTTCATTCTTCCTACTTTGTGTAAATATGTCAGTTAGTTAATTATAACAGTAATTAAAAAAAATATACTTATATTTTTAATGCAGATTAAGTTGCGAACAAAACCTAATTAATCTTTTATTAATTATTATTAAAGAATTGAAAATTGCCCGCAACTTTATATATGAACACAAAATACGTATATCCCTGTTCAAAGATTCATATTTTTACGCAGTACAGTAAGTACAGTCTAATATTTAGATCCAAATCGTTTTCCTTGCAAATACATTTTGTTGCGTCATCGTGGTGTTTCGAAGCAGGTGAGGAATAATAAATATCAATTTCCCTTCCCGTGATAATACAGAATTAGGCCAATACCGTGCCGATAGTGCATTAAACCGTCGATTCCATCATCGTTAATATCACTCATAAAACCATCTGATAATAATCATTAACCCTAACAAGCCTTATTTCAATGTAACATCTATTTTTGGTACGTAAAATTGCACAATAAATTACTGTAGTAAGTAGTAAATGTTAAAGGAATCTTTTTTAAGTTACAATTGATCACTTTTAACCTCACATCGAATCCATCGTCCCATCGAATATCCAAATTCAAGAATAAAATGAATTTTATAACTTCTTCTTTATAAAAAAAATAATATAAAAATTATTAGGTTTTGTTATTGTGAGGGCAAGTCATATACATCTCAACACCTAAGAAATAAATTTGTTAATTTTAGGCTTGTAAATGTACGCTTTTTACGATACCTTGGTAAGAAACGAGGGTGGTCTATTCTACTCAAACAGATACCACACGGCGGGTCGATTTACCTTAGTCACCTTTACGACACGTCGGTAAGAAATTAAGGTGGTACTATGCTTCAGCCGGATAATACACGGCGTTCCAATTTGCGATATATCAACAAATTATTAAATCAAACGATAAGAGAATAGAAGCAGTAGATTTAATTCTATATAGAGAATGCAAATCAGAAATAACGCAGGCGACGAACAAAACAAGAAACGGTAGCACAATAAGACAATGTTACGCGTGCGGGCACAGGCAATGTCCGCAGAGGATTTATGAGCGGTATCACCTGCCCCTTACTTCTCTAAGTATAACTCAGATTCATTCATGTAGTATCTTCGATTCATGTATGTACTTGTACATTCATACTAACAATACAAATCCGAAGGTCTATCAGTGACATTCAAATTCAAAATATTGTTTATTCGAGTAAACTTGTAAACAAGTGCTTATGAATCGTCAACTACTACTGCTGGTTCAGAAAAATGCTCTCACCGAGAAGAGCCAACAAGAAACACGGTGGTTGCTGTTTTCAAAATATAATTCTTATAATTATAGTTATATTTTAATTATTATATAAACAAAAATATTTTTTTGTCATTGATATCTTTCATATAGTCGGAGAGTAGCTGTATCCACACAACCTTATCATTTATATACTGTTCTTACAGTATAGTAGGATTTTTGTACCAGCCTCCTTTTGGTAGTTTTTTTTAATTTGCTACAATGGCAAATCTACAATTGATAGTGATATATAAGATAATAATAGATTTTATTAAAGAAATGAAATGAAAACTGTTTATAGAATTGCCTCTTACGTTTTTTAGTTTTTTTGAAACGGGATGTAAAGACATAATTGTGGATACGAACATCGATCCATAATTGGTACATAAAAAAATAGTTATCCAAATTTTGGCTCAACTCCAATGTGACAAAAATACGCAAACTGCCCACCAAGTCTAAGGCTATAAAAAATTATCGTGTCAGGCATTTTTGTAGTATGTTTAAACAGTAAAATTACGTTCAGATAATTCTTCATCTTTACGTTTAGAAATCCAAGTAAGGAAGTTTAGAATACAATTAAGCACAAATACATTTTAGAATAGGAGTCGTTTCCCTTAAGAAATATACTTTATTCTGCTCGGAAAACAATCTTGATGGTTGATTTTCCACGCCAAATGGTTTAGATGAAAGATAGTGTAGCGATATTTAAAGCAAAAATTTATATAAAAAGGAGTGTTAAATTAATTATAGATACTTTTAGGTTTTTCTTATTTATAAATACTCTAATCCTTAATTTGCTAATTAATAATTGGAATTATAGCCGGTTGTTTCACGTAATACAACCACATGTGATATTAGCTATATTTATTTATTTTTATTGATCTATCATAAAAACTTAAAAAAACATATTAATAAATAAGTCTACAAAAGTGAACTTATCCTTTATATCTTATTTTTAGGTTTGTCATAAAGAGAAGAGTCGCGGAAGGCACTAGATCTAAAGATCCATTGTTGTGTAATATAGTTAAGTAGTGAATGGATTTAATTATTTCTGTAAATTAAATTATTTGTGTCAAAACAAGCTGAAATAACAATTATAAAAATGGCAACTGTATTGTGCGATTTACAATTAAACATAAATAACGTAATCCCTAAAGATCAGACAAGCCGTTAATCCGAAAAGAGCTTCATTGGGGAGATAGCGTTAATGAATTTCTTTCATTGAGTATTCACAAAGCAACAGTATCTCGCTTAGATGTGAATCGGCGGCGACTCTTAGAGTACAAAAAAGTAAACAACTCCGGTCGCATCAAATTGCGCAGAGTAAGTGCGAAGCAGGGCCCGCGAGCACTTTCTCATGCAAAAGTCGAACGGTTACTTGAATTCTTAGCTGAACCACTTGTCGGTTTTACGAGCGTAGAGCGATTTAATCCACTTAAAACGCGAAGCACAAACTCAGAGCCGACAAAGCTCTCAGCCGCTCTCATTTAAAAATGGAAATAAACCTTCGGCCATCTTTGACTCGACGCGCGACTGGTTGAATTCTAAGTACGCTTCTCCAATGGCTAACTACTGATTCTTTTCCGTTTGATGGATAACATCCTGTTCGTTCGTCTAATCTCATCTTCATTTGCGCTCTTGGCCTTAAATAATTATTTTTAAACAATCGAGTTTAGTCAAGTTCGTCACGAATACAAATTTATAGATTGAAACACCTCTATGAATAAAATGAATGAATCAATATAATGGTATATTCAAATTAAAATTCAATTAAATCTTTATTCCGTTGACTTTCACAAGCACTTTCGACACCTAAGAAGCTTTTACAAGTGTAAAAAATTAACACTAGCTTTATATAATTTATAGATGTAGGCGTTATTTTGTGGAATTCTAAAGTAGACGAAATCGCAAATCGCTTTTGATATATTATAAAATTATAAATATTACGTGAAAAAAACAATATCAAACGAATAAAAATGTAGAATATTCTACTGCGTAATTGAAAGTATTTAATTATGCAGACATATTTTTGGACATGTCGTGTATCGCTTGCCTATATAATATTTTTTTATTGTTAATAATTATAAGAGATTAAACTGCATTGAGTTATTTCTTAATATATTTTACACTTTAATATCAAAAAGAGATTTCGTATGCGACAGGAGCTAGTTCGCTTAAGCCCTAAGACGTTGCTTGCTGTATCAACTGTGTTTGTCCAAGAAAATGGAGAAAACTCGCCGGAGGTCTATGTTCCTGATTTGAAGATTCTAATGAAATCGTTTATTTACTGAGGTTGATGTTCTGTTTATTTTCTTTTCATTCGCAGTGCTTACCGATTAAACTTTCTTCGTGTTATTAACTTCGTTTTTGAGTGCCAACATCGCTGGCTTAAACACTGTAGAAAAAGATTGATTCAATTTTATAAATCTTCGATGTTTGATACTTTTAGCTGTCGTGCAAATTTACTATATTTACTCTTATATTAGACATTGAAAAATTTATAACTAAAGTTTTTAAATGTCAAAAAGTTTGTAAAAAAGCTATTAAAATATATCACTAATAGGAATAACTTTAATAACCTCAAAAGATTTGATTAGTTACTGCAATGCAATATCATGAAATTAATTAAAAAGCGTTTAGCAAAAATCAATATTTATTTCTATTCAATACTTCAATATTTCTATTGTTCTTTAATTAATACGTACTTATAATGTTATTATCACAAATTTTGTGTTTGTATTCACTAATTAAAATAATATGTTTATTTTATTATTCCCGTCTTTACATTATTAGTCTAAATTAAATTTATTTTGCATAATTAGGACCCACAATCATTTAATTGTCCTTTATTACAGTCCTATGTTTTTCTTTTTTTGACTTTGGCGGAAATTGAGTGGAAGGAAGCGACCTCGGGGTAAATAGGTCTCTAGGCGCCAGATAATTACGGTTTTTGTACTTTGGCCAAGCTGAGGCTTTAATATGCAATGTAATTAGCAGAATGTTACTTTTGAACTGATGTTTCAATTTTTTTCTTTTTTTTATTATTGATGTTTCAATTTTTTATTACGCGTTACATATTCTAAGTTGGCCCTAATTCATCATCTCATTTGCTGTTAAATGATAAAGTTTGAAATCAAGTAGTTATTGCTTGGAATTAATAGGGTAATCGAAAGTTGATTTATTGTGTACCGGACCCTAAATAGTTGGTGCTGGACTATATTTGGTCCATATTTATTTAACAAAATGTTATTACTTTTTTCACATATTTATTTTCATTCAGTTATGGAAACTTTAGATCTAATAGATGATATAATTATAAATAAATATCTGGGTGACCGAGCTTCGCTCGGTAATTTCGGGATCGATCCTTGGCATTCACATTTCTCGAGGCTGCCCGTTAACCGAACAAGCTACGCCGACTTGACAGTTAATGGCGAAAATTCAGTTCAATATAAATGTTAGTGTTTTTAATGCCCAAAAACAGGGATAAAACAATATTTTTTTTACATAAAACCTAGCTTGATCAATTTTTCTCCCCCAAAACCTCCTACATGCTGAATTTCAGGAAAATCGTTGGAGCCGTTTCCGAGATTCGGAAAATATATATATATATATATACAAGATTAACTCATTTAAATATTAAGATATAAGCTGTGGTAGTCCAGCAGTAACACCGTGCGCCTCTTTCGAGGAGGTCTAGGATTCAAACCCCGGGCAGGCACCAATGAGTTTTCTAGTGAAACTAATGTGCCTAATTGATAATTGCAATTAATAACATGCTTTTCGGTGAAGGATAACATCGTGAAGAAACCCGCATATCTCTAGAAAATTCTAGGGATATGTGTAACCTACCAATCCGCATTAGAGCAGCGTGGTAGGTCTTAGCTCCAACCCTTCTCTCCAAAAATGGAGAGAGGAGGCCTATGCCCAGCAGTGGGATAGTAACAGGCCCTTACTTACTTACTTATTTAGAATGACACTAAAAAGCGTCATCTATTGTCAACCTATCACGACAACAGTAACGGTAAAAGCTAGTTGTACAATATTTCCATTCCTAATCCTAAAAATAGCTCGTACCGGTTATTAATTTTTTAATTATTTTTCTGCAGGATGGAGATCGCGGTTACTTAGAAGGTTTGGCGTCACGGTATGCTGACTTGTTCTCAACTCACTACGGCGACGTTTTGGATCATCTTGAGGAACTGAGAAGGCACGAATGGGAAGAGATGTCGCCAAGAATGCGAGTCCTTGGAGGCACAGGAACACCTCAGACACCACCGTCAGCAAGTCCAGGCACGCTGGCGTTAAACAATCTTACCACTTCACATTCCCAGCCTATTTATGTACCTGGAAAGTATTCAGTAAGTCAAGTTTGTTTTCTCTTCTTTTCTTTTCCATTAAACGCATTTTCATGACTATTTTACATCTTTATCTATACTAATATATAAAGCTCACAAGTTTGTTTGTATGTTTGATAAATTGAGATAGTCCATTTATCAAGGAAGGCTATAGGCTATATTAGATCACGCTAAAATGAATAGGAGAGAAGCAGCAATAAAAAATATTACGAAAACGGCAAAATTTGCTTTCCTTGCGTGTGCTAAGTAAACAGTGAATGTTATTCAAAAATCATGTATTACAAAATTGTTCCTCTCTAAAAGTTCTAAATAAAAGTACCAAAGCATATGTCTAGCTTTTAAGGTAAATCCACTTTAACCATTTTTATGGTTATCAAAATACTATATTACGGTTTAAAACTTTCCACGCGGACAGAGCCGCTGGCGATTGCTATTATAGTATAAATAGATAACCCATTATAAGGGACGGATTTAGTAAAAGAGCATCCTCTTTTACATTTACTACTGACCTTATCACTACGCCGGTAACTCGTAACATCGTAACTTATTGTATCTTAGCATAGTATCGAGACCTAAAACTTACGCAAGAGGTTAACGACATAGACAGCGAAATAATACTTGTATTAACCTATAAACCTCTAGTTTCAATCTTGTATATAAAAGTCCTTGTCTTTAAGAGTAATGCTAAATAACACATTTGGCACGTGCTTTGGTTCGTCCGTATTGTAACGATAATGATATCACCGTCTACCTTCTCTTCTTAAACTGATAAGTTCCCTAGCTTGAATGTTATCTGGAAGATATCGCTAATTAGTGATAGGGCCATCCTATTGTATCACGCAGTTTATATTGTAATGTACAATAAAGAGAGTTCTACTTTTCGTAAATTTTAGTAACTAAAAAAAACAAAAAGAATTTCTTATTTCGGAAAGCAAAATACGTCACATAATAGCCAAATAACTTAATTTTATCAAGCGATCCAAATGACCTGTTCCGACCTACAGGTTATCATGTAGGTCAACGTATTGATGCAAAATTATTTTCAGCTTTACTGACCAATTAAAGATAAACACATTGTACATTTATTAACGCTATCAGTAAATAACAGTCGCATGATGTATAATTTATTTGTGCGCCTGTTATTGCATCAAATCGACTTTCAATGAATTGAAGTGTAATAAATAAGAGAGATCATCAGCCAGAGTATTTACTGAACAAAAATGTTTCATGTCTTGACAAAGCTGTAAACAAAATTATTACAACATGTTTGAAATACAACGTTCTAATAGGTCAATAATACAACAAAAAAATTATGGCCGTCAATGTGACAAGTTGGTAAAAAAGAATATATTTGTTAACTTTGAGAAAATTGCTTCCTATTAAGTGAATAAGCGTATAAGAAAAATATCGTTGTTATAAAATATTATCGAAATAGTAAAGTAACGGCCTGTTATGGTAGTTTACACATTTTCCCAGAAATATCTAGAGATATGCAGGTTACCTCATGATGTTTTTATCCAACGAAAAGCGTGTGATAAATTGCAATATGAGTTAGACACATAAGTTTCTAACAGAAAAAGTCATTGGACATTGGGTGTATATTTGTATTAAAGTATGTATTTAAAAGTTATATAACTATATATTCACCAGTTGTCTGTCTACCATAACACAAGTATTAAGTTACTTACTTTGGGGATGGACGACCGTGTGTGTAAGTGTACCATATATTTACAATATATTTATATTGGTGCCTTAATAATTTTTAACAAAGTCAAAAATAAAGCTATGGTTTTCTTTAAATTAGACTTTATAGTTTGTTTCCAAATTAACCATATACTTTAATTCACAGCCGTCCAGTTGCTTAACCGATAAGGAAGAGGACGAGATTTATGGGTTCGGCTACGGGGTCTTCGGAAAGCAAATGTTGCAGCGTCAGCAGCAACAAAAACAACTACTACTGGCTCAGCCCACGCAGCCTTTGATGCATAATCAACAACACAATTACCAGAGGTAGGCATAATTTAGTACTTAAGAGTTTGTTCGGCTCCGGTTTGAATCTAGCAAGATTATAATAAAACTTAACAAGATAATATTTATCCACTGATCCAGATAGCGTAGGTGGCACTGATGATTCTGCTACAAGGGTCGCGGGTTCGATTCCCGCCAAGAACCAACATTTTCTACACATTATTTGTTGGTTCTTCTAGTCGGAATGTATATATCTATTTCAGTATTTATTTAAAGCTTTATGTATATGTTAAAACTACATGGGTGACAGACAACTGGTAAATACCAATTGTCTGTCCCCAAAACCCCTATTACACAAATATTAACTTTGGGGACGGACCGTGTGTAATCTTCCCATATCTATATTGCTAGTTAGCGAATGAATATTTGCTTTTACTTCGACGTTAAAAAAGTGTATGAGATGTTCTTAATGTTTCCATGTCGCTGCTCTATTATATATGTTATTTTACTGCCTAAATCTGACCATGCTTTGCTGTGACTTTGTAAGTTCCAGTTGCCATAACATAAAATAATAACAAATATACATAAAAATCCAATATACATAGTTTAACTTATAAAATAATATCTGGGTGACCGAGCTTCGCTCGGTATTTTTTTACAAAAAAAAATCTTTAAAAAAACAATTATTTAGTTGGGATCGATCCTTGGCACTCACATTTCTCGAGGCTGCCCGCTAACCGAATAAGCTACGTCGACTTGACAGTTAATGGCGGAAATTCAATTCAATATAAATGTTAGTGTTTTTTAATGTGCAAAAGTAGGGATAAAACAATTGTTTTTTTTACATAAAACCTAGCTAGATCAATTTTTCTCCCCCAAAACCTCCTACATGCTGAATTTCAGGAAAATCGTTGGACCCGTTTCCGAGATTCGGAAAATATATATATATACAAGATTAACTCATTTAAATATTAAAAAAATATCTGGGTGACCGAGCTTCGCTCGGGAATTTTTTACAAAAAAAAACTTAAAAAAAAAAACAATTGTTTAGTTGGGGATCGATCCTTGGCATTCACATTTCTCAAGTCTGCCCGTCACCCGAATAAGCTACGTCGACTTGACAGTTAATGGCGAAAATTTAATTCAATATAAATGTTAGTGTTTTTTAATGCTCAAAAGTAGGGATAAAACAATTGTTTTTTTTTACATAAAACCTAGCTAGATCAATTTTTCTCCCCCAAAACATCCTAGATGCTGAATTTCAGGAAAATCGTTGGAGCCGTTTCCGAGATTCGGAAAATATATATATATATATATACAAGATTAACTCATTTAAATATTAAGATTAAACCTTTTATAGACAGAGTATTGTCAACGCAAACATGAAAATGCCAACGATTAATTTTTCCATTACACAAAACTCCAACATATGATCTCTAATAATTTCTAAATGATCTATTTTTTTATAAAGTTGTTAAGAGCGCGTTCCTGATAGCAGCACAACAGGTCAATAACGTTTGTAACTAGTATAAATAAGTCGTTATCAGCAATATAGTATGAAATTCGATATTGTACAAATGTAGTCGACTCTATCCAAATTCTTAATACAATAAACGCAGATTTATATTATAGCCCTTCTTTCATTTGAATAAGAAAGAAAATTGACTTTAAGTGGAAGCAAGAATATGTATTATAAACTATTTGGATTTAACAGGTGTACTTGTTAGATAAGCTTTTACGGGCCATGTTAAAAGGCTTATCTAAATTGAAATCAGGCATTCGATTGGCGACAAGAGCTAAGATGGAAAATGCCGTGTGAGCCGTTAAATTGAGAAATGCATTAATAGGCAAGAAATTTTAGTTTACTGATAAGACAAGCATATGCCAGTGGCTTTGATATTACTTTATAACGACACTATTTCATTTAACTTGGTTTATACAGTTTTTTTTATACTTCCTGTATATATCTCTGTCGCGTCTTTTAGTATGAGAAGCCAGCCTAGATACTTGAGCGCTAATCAACTAACAATAGTGTGGATGGATCACAAATAAAATGTTTATTTATTTCTTTCTTTTTCTTTTTATATATATATTTAGAAAAGACAAAGAAAAATTTAAAAAAATAAAGACACATGTATAAAAGCGGACTTATCCCTAAAAGGGAACTCTTCCAGTCAACATTTGAGTAATAGAAGGAAAAGGACGAAAAACATGTATGACGAATAAAAAAATAAACATATCAAGGTTATACACAAGTGGTTTATTAATGAAACAAATATTTTATTCATAAAGCAAAAAAATACTGCAAATTTTATCTTTGTAATTCAAATTCAAATTCAAAATATTATTTATTGAAATATACTTGTAAACAAGTGCTTTTGAATCGTCAAATCTAGTGCTGGTTCGGAAAGCTGTTCCTACCAAGAAGAGCCAACTAAAAACTCGGCGGTTGCTCTTTTAAAAATATAATTCTTAATACTATTTACATTAAGTCGTTGCTGTCTTGTACAGGTTCAAAGAGAGCTATATCCACACATTCTTATATTCTAACTAATCTTCAAGAGTATAGTAGGCTTTTAATAATTTTAAAACCAAAATAAAAAGATAACTTGGGAAATTGTAAACAGATTTACTGTTAGGGTCAATGAAGCGATTATCCCTTAAATAAATAAATATTCCTTTAATGATTTGTACTAATAATTGGTTAACTTCAAAAAAGTAATGTAAATAAAACACGAAACAGTATGAAAAACAAAACTACGATGTTTCATGAAGCATCGGAATAAGCTCGTTGTCTTTTAATTACCTTATTGTAGGCTGTAAAATAAATTTAAATTAACGAACCGAGAAATGTTCTTGCGTTTCGAGGAAGTGGAGTTTCGCAGTAATTATTTTAACTGAAACTAAGCATCTGTGTCACCGCTGATTCGCATTGGAGATAAAATCAATTGCAACCATTATCCATTGCGCATAAATTAAAACGTTGTAATGAAGAACATTGGCGCATTGATTATTTGTCGACTGTTATCAATTTTATTCGCTATTTGTTTAACTATTGCAATAGATAGAATGAGTTTTTATAAGATTCTATTAAAGCCTAAACGGTTTAAAATTAGTAACTAATTTAAAAGGCTGATTTTGATGTATGTATGTCTATTAATAGGTGTATAATATACAAATGTAACATATGTTACGTGGAAAATTGATTCTCATTCTCTTCAATATATTATGTGTAACAATATTATATGTATGAGAACGTTGTAATATTTTAATATATGAAATGATGACTTGTTTTGGTATACACACAACTTTATGAATCTTTAATATTTAAATGAGTTAATCTTGTATATATTTTTGTTTTATTTAAAAAAAATCGTTTTATCCCTGTTTTCGGGCTCTAAATTTTTTTTTAAATTTACGTTGAATACAATCACAATTTTTCGCTGACAAACGTGAAGTCATGGTAGTTCATTTGGGGAACGGGCTGTCTAGAGAGGTGAAAATAGCTAGGATCGAGCCCCACATGCCCTATATTTATTTTTCATTTTTCTTTTAATTTTTTTTTTTTTTTTATTTTTTTTACATCATTTTAAAAATTACCGAGCAAAGGTCGGTCACCCAGGTACAATAAGTAGTATTTTACCAAATGCATGATTGACACATACCAGCTATGTGTATATGAAATAAGACAGTTCTGTGTAAACGTTAATGTTATAGGATATAAATAGAATAATTACTTAATTTATGATACTGAATCTTCACTTTATCAGTATCAATAATCAGGGACATAGATATAATAATAAACTATAGTATTTAAACGACTATCTTGTCGACTTAAAGTTTTTATTTTAATTATTATATTTTAATTATTATGCATAACATACAATTGCACCACTAACAGGAAATCACCAAAACAACTATTTATTATCAACAACAATAGATCAGAAGTAGATTGGATAGACGAAACCTATTAATATAGTACATTAAAATCTAACTATGACATAGGCAGGACATGCCAAACAAAATATAAGATTAAATTAGTTTAATTAGTTGTCGTAACTTAGTTTGAAAGTTGTTATTACCTTTAATTAAAATACTACTTATTTTAAGTTGTTCAATGTATTAGAGTAATGTGAAGTGTGTATTTTTTTGATGATCTATAAATAAATAAATAAATAAAAAAAAATCAGATTAAAAACACAGTAACAAATAAAAATGAGAAATTATAACGAATATTCATTGTATATGATGATATATTTTACATTCGATTATATTTTTAAAATCCTAATTTAAAATTAATTAAGGGAGGAGAAAGAAAAATAATCCCATTAAAAATAGTCCAGGCACATGATCACTTTTCTTGACTCTTGTGTTTTTGATATATTTGCAACCTTTACTATATTTTGGTACTGACCGTACCCATAACAGAATAGAGTTCTAAATTAATATTGTAGTAATTTTTCCAAAGTATTGCAGCAGAATATACCCAAGTATTGGCTTATAAGTAAAGGTACTCATAAGTAAAAGAGTTTTAAATATGAATGTGAATGGATATATGATCATAGGAAGGCCGAAAAAAGACGGTGGATTGTGTGAAGAATTATATGCATATAAAAGGAGTTGGGTTAGAGTTGACGAATGATAAAGGAGAATGAAAAATGGAGACATATTGTGCCGACCCCACTTAGAGTGGGATAGGGGTAAAAAAAAGATGAAGTAATTAATAAGCCACTGGATCATTGATGATAAATTAAAAAAAATATTAATAAGGTTAAAACTTGTATATCCATAATATCCTTACGTGGCTATTGTACGCGTCTTTGTAATAGTTAACTATTAAATACGATTCATACGATCAATGCTCATAAATTTGTTAGCAGGAAATCAGGTATCACCTACCTTGTCACATTTCACCCACGCGCCCTCTGGCGAGTTGTTTGATGCTAATTAGATCCCGACTCTCGCTACAAGTTAGTTCGCCTAATGAATTACCTCGTAAAACCTACGATGGCGTGCTTCAGTTTTGTATTATTTGAATATAGATTACATGTAAATTGGTCTTTTACTTTTATAGTCATTTTATTTGTAACGAGAATAAGACACGACGTAAGCCGGCAAAACCAGCAAAGGTAATACCCGTGGCTAGCTTTTTTGTTTAATATTTCAAAAAGGCTTACATTTTTCCATGACGGTTCTTTTTGTCGAGCATGATAACAAAATGGTCACCTTTTTGATTTATTTTACATAGGAAAAGTTTTCTTATAATGCATTGCTATTTTGATTCCATCCGCCGCATAAAAACCAACATGGTCATACCATCCCAATCATCCTCTTGCCCTAATCCAACTCTTAGTGGGATCGGCACATGTTATAAACATATTGTCACATGTTTTTTATGACCGGCCTACGTATTTTATGACCGGGCGCCTGCCTGACGTCAACTTACCTTAGTTATATTTTTTGACTCCTCGGTAAGAGAGGAGGATGTTCTATTCTACTCAACCGTATACCACACGGCATACCTGTTAAATCAAGTAAAAAAAATTAAAATGGGTATATAATAAGATATATGTATGTACTTTAAAAATAGATAAATACCAGCGGAGACTTTTTGTTGTTATATAATAATAATAATAATAATAAATCTTTATTGTTAAAAATATAAAGACCGAATATCGTCATATATTATATGACGTATCGAATATCGTCATATATATCGTTTTATTATATCTCAAACTGATTATGGACTGAATCTTTCCCAAATTTTCGTCAATTTTGTCATATTTCAAGTAGTTAATCCGACATAAAACTAAATCCTCGTGAATTTGCGAAAAAGTACATAAAAATCTGTACAGTAGGTAATTTTTGAATTTATCTCGAATAAACAGACAGATGGATTTTCGGCGGGAGACTTTGTTTTATAATATGTAAAGATTATAAACATCATAGAGTAATCACTCACTATGAAGTATACTTTTAAAAAAAAATAGACTTTAAACATCTTACAATTGATGTGGGTGTTGAAAGCATATTGACTCAGCCAAATAAATAGTCATATCAAAAGTACTTCATCTCAACGACGGACTCTTGGAAGCAATAGTGGGTGTCTTACCAGCCATTAAACTAAAACAAAATATTTTGAATAGAGTTGGCTTTATATAAAATTTACAGGGCGATATAAATTCTAAGTTGTTTTGAATAGAGTTCAAATTACGAATTTCAAAGTAGAATATGAAACTGTAATAAAATATCATAAAAACTTTATTGAGGTATTAATATTTTATAGAAGTCATATACTACAAAATATTCTTTATAACGTAATTGACCAGCCCTTAGTTGTTTTTTATATTGAAATCGTACTGTCCGACCTATTGGTTTCACAGAGACTTAGGGCATATAAGCATCGTATAGTCCGAAAGTTGTTTTAAATGTTTCTCCTGTCATAAATTGAAATTATAGAAAAAAACTCTTTGGTGCCTGCCCAGGTTTTGGATCCGTGAATGACTTATAAAGGCCTCCTCTCTCCGTTACTGGAGAGAAGAGCCTAGACCTACCAAGCGGCTCCAATACGGATTGGTAGGTTACACATATCCCCAGATTTCTCTAGAGATTTGCAGGTTTCGTCACGATGGTTGTTATCACCAAAAAGCGTGTGATAAATTGCAATTATCAATTAGACTCATAAGTTTTAATAGAAAAACTCATTGGTGCCTGCCGGGGTTTGAACTCGTGACCCTCTCGAAAGAGTCGCACGGTCGCACCGCTGGGCTATCACAGCTTATATATACAAAAGTAATTGCAAACACTGAAAAAAATTTAATAAACTGTTATAAATACATGTATATCTGTGTCTGTGAAGGATAAAGAACGTTAAATAAAATACACTATATTTTACTGTTGTGATATTATTCAAATAAACGTACTGCTAAAGTATTGATATTAACATATCTATAACTTTGTCAATTAGTAAGAAAATCCAACTAACAAGCTACAAGAGATTGTAATTGAACGTCGAGAAACAACTTGCAGATATGAAGATTGAGATTCACCGTCTCGAAGATAAAGTAGGCATGTTGGAAATGACCCGTGAACATGGATATAAAAAATAGATACAAATGGACTGGCTCGTTGGCGAAGTTAGTAGTGGCCCTATCTTTAGCTTCGCGGGTCGTGGCTGCGATTTCTGCTGAGGGCCAACATTTTCTAGCAAAAATTTGTTGGTTCTTCGAACCTGGGTGTATATGTGTGTGATTTGGTCACTTTAATTAAGCTTGCGATATAAAACCACTTTAAACCAGGTGGCAGAATAGCTAAAATATTAACGGAAATTCGGAAATATAGGACATTCACACATAAAGATATTTGTTATAAGTTTAAAAAAGCTGAGTTAACTCAGCCTAAGAATGATGGTTCCTTATATTCACACCTTCCTGACAGATGCCCAAAGTTGAATATCTAAACCGTGGTACCGGCCTCATAGGAGGCTCCTTTAGACGTTCCCCGACGCAAGTAGAGCTTCTGCGCTCTACTCTCTGCATTTTGTAACCTCGGCGATGCTTCTGCGCCGCCCGGTGATGTAAAAGCCGTAGGGCTAACAGCCTACAGTCAATTCGGAAACAACAGTTTAAAATAGTCTTAATATGAGCGATGCGCAAAGTGGTCTTACTTCTACTAAAATTCAGCGCCTTCCTGCATACATGTTTAATGTCGTTTTTCTTGAATAGGCAAGTCTAACTAATGTATTTTCAGGTGCCAGTTCGCCATTCCAATAATTTCAGATTCCAGTATCCATAAGTGTATACTCAACTACCTAGAATCAATCTTTGTTTGTGCAACTGCGTAATATCACGTTACGTGCATGCTTTGATTTACAGTTGCATTTAGCAAAGCACTATTTGAAATTAGATCACTTTGTTATGGTGATACACATATCGCAGAGTATTATTTATCATATATCTTTGGGAAAATACTGTTATCGCATTACCGTTGTCGAGCGATTCTCTATTAACGTGGACGCACCCTAACGATCTGGTATTTATCTTAGTTCCTGCATTAATGAACAAGGTTTTATTGCGTCCATACTGCTATCCCTTGTTGCGTTAATTTCGAGAATAATTAAAAAGTAAAATTCAGTTCATACTTAGTAAATAATGAGTATTCATTTTTTATTTATAATGAATTTATATAGGTGACACTATGTTAGCACTTTTAAAACCTCGGGGGTTGTTCTTAATTTTAATATTGTCTAACATAGCTAAACAGTATTTGCTTTATTAAATATAAAATTTATAATGCTTAATGCACAACGCGTTATAATCGATTACCTTTGTATAAGGTTCTAGGTTTCGGCAGAGTTGCATCCACCGTGGTCACGAACTGACCACGTTCCAGTCAGTTCGTGACCACAGTGGATGCAACTCTGCCGAAACGTAGAACCTTATACAAAGGTAATCGATTATAACGCGATGTGACCCGTATGTTTATATAATAATCAGTATGAATCGCGAAAGTTTAAAATCTACTTAATGCACTAGTTTGTTAAATCAAAACATAATATAGTAGCAGTTCCAGCCACGTAAATCTATGTGGTGCTAAGTAATAATAGATTATTTTGATATCATCCGCGATGAAGGTAAATAGAAAATATATATAATGCTAAATGAAGAGTGGACTATCCGTTTTCATACCTGATACATGCAGGATTCGTAAAAACTCATTGTACTACAACTACATTTAACATTATATATATTTTCCATTAAACTTTAACCCGGATTATAGCAAAATAATTTCATTATTACTTTTTTATTATGGATCTCCGCAAAGTAACACCTAATTCTATAAAATTGATGCTAAGTGTTAATATTTTTATCACTATCATTTTGTTCATGGCTAAACTGCGTTCATGTCTAAATGAACGCAGCTCATTTGGTAGTTAATAAGTGGCTACACAAATGCGCAATGGTTTGTTACGTGTTGCTATCTCTCGTCGTATTAGTCCGGCGATGGTTTAAATTGGGACCGGTTATCGTTGGTTGCTTGTTTTAAAAGCAATTACCCGACCAGCCATGCTAAAAGGAGGTTAACACGTTTCCCCATACGGGTGGGATAAAAATGTTGCATGCTGCATTTGTTAATAATAAAAATATTTACAACATCACGATATTATTGAAGTTGTTAAGGGATGTAGAACAGAGATAAATTCAATAACGAACACGCGTAAGATGTGTTCAAGGAAGCTATTTTTAATATTACTTCTGTTTGCATACAATACGAATAAAAATAAATAAATAAAAATATATGGGACACTTATACACACGGTATTTCGTCCCCAAAGTAACTAATACTTGTGTTATGGGTGACAGACAACTGGTAAATATATACATATATAATTTTAAATACATACTGAAATACAAATATACACCCAGACTCAAAGAACCAAGAAATTGTGCAATACAATACAATCAATACTTATACAAATTTAAGGGTGTATAGAAAAATTTGAAACGGTCTGTCTCAGTTTCATCTTAGCCCGATCTTACCTAACCCTTCGATAAAGTTCTAAATATGTTAAGTAGTGTTAGCAGTACGATTAATATTTTACAATGGCTCAAAATTCTGTATTTATGAACCAACAATAATCACTTAATTTAATCACCTAAAGCACTCGAAGCATGTAACAAGAGCTATATAACACCGAATGTGAGGTTTTAATTCTGAACTTTCCTATGAGGTCAATAGTACCTTATCAAGCTTAGAATCCATAGTATATCAATGACAATGACATTCGGAACCTTTTATTCAAAGAAAGCTTTCCCGGTGGAGCACATTGACCGTCGTGTTGGCGCAGGTGGTAGTGCCTTCATCTCGACGGGTCGCGGGTTCGATTCCCGGCGAAGTCCAACATTTTATAAAAAAAATTTGTTGATTCTTCGAATCTGGGTGTATTTATGTATTTAAAAACCTATATGTACGTATTTACCAGTTGTCTGTCACCAATTATTATAGTACAAACTGTACTTACGGGATGGATGACCGTGTGTATAATTGTTTCATATATTTATTTATTTTATTATTGGCAAAAAAAAGGCCTTTGAAATCCCATACGTTCTAAAGACGTTATTAGTAAAATTTAAATTAAAACGATACCAAAATAATGTGTTTTAAACCCGTGCGGTTTTAATTTATATCGATATAAAGCGGCGCCAATGTTGGAAACTCGTATGCGTTGATTTTTACAAATGTGATTGCTCACGTAAATTTATATTTGGCGAACTCAATTGCGACAAGATCAATATTCATTGCATCGTTTCGTACTCCGATGTGATACCACTAGTGTTGATTAATTGCTCTTTGTGGAGTTGGAATATTAATATTAATATTTCCAACGTGACTAATGTCACAAATCAATATAGAATGCTGTTATGTTACAGGAGTTTTTTATCTTATTTGTTCATGAAAAATGTTAAGTGGTTAAACGTCTTTTTACGAATTATTGTGTGTTATTGGTCTGAGTAGAATAGACCATCCTCATTTCTTACCGAGATGTCGTAAAAGGCGACTAAGGTAAGTTGACGTCAGGCAGGGGACTGGTCAGGTCGGACTAGGACCTAAAATAACGGAAGGCCCCGGATGGTTTCAAAACTAGCCGGGCTAACCCAATAGAACGTTAGTATGGTTTATGTACATAAGCTAAGCGTTTAACGATTCAAAGTATTATAAAATATTGATTACTTATAATAAAAACTAAAAAAAATAAATATTATATCTAAATTTTTAAATTACTTTGTAACATTTTATATTAAACTTATTAAAAGTTGGAAAAAAAATTAACATGAGAGATGAGACGAATGTATATTATGAAATGTAGCGCAAATTTTAACTATAAAGTTTATATATGTGTAATTTTTTTACATTAACTTAATTTAATTTCATTGAAGTGTCCTTCGCTGAGATTTATAATTAAACCAAATAATACTTCCTTTGGCTTTACCACACGCCACCTCAAGAATACTCTAGTGCGAAGAACCCTAGGAGCATGTCCGCATTAGAGCTTCTTATGAAACCCTTGACGCTTTTCCTCAAGGGATAAATAAAATGCTTAAATGCTGCTACACTCATTTTAAACAATGTAATGTATCCTGATAAATAATATATTGAATCTCACTTGCGCTACGTTAAGGCTATTATTTTCAACGTTGAGTCTCAAAATCATTACTAATTATCGAATATATACTCCGAATTATATTATCTTTGCCTATAAAATATATTTATATGTATACATAATAAGTATTTAAGTATTTATTTGAAACTATATATACCAGTTGTCTGTCACCCATAACACTAGTATTAAGTTACTTTGGGGACGGACGACCGGCTGTGTAATTGTCCCATACATTTATTTATTTTGTTTATATATTAGACAATAGATTTTTTTTTACATAATATTAATAATAATATATAACATTAATATATTTATTAGATAATTTTTTCTAAAGTAAGCTCATGCTATTATTGACTTTAAAGGCTTTTCTGCACAACACAAACTAGACCTAAATTAATGTTGAATGTTTTCGTTATGTAATGGTGAACAATAAAAAACCCGAATGTAATAAAAATAAACTTATATTTCAATTGATTTCGTATATTCAACTTTAACTTAAATATTAATTTTGCATTTTTGTTTCAGTTGCCTCAGTCCGCGCTCGGCGTATTTCTACGAATTTCCTCCTAGCGGTATGTACTGAGTTGTTTCTATTCCTATATAGTTGACCAATATTTCTTTTATTATCTGTGAAGTTATCAAAATGTTAGTGCTGAGAAGGATATACGTAATTTGATTTTCTTAGAAATTTGTCTTTAAGAAAGAATCAGAATTCAAAATATGAATCAGTTAAAATATATAGTCCGCTAGCTTTAAGCCGCGTTCGCGTGGATTGTTGTCGTGTGAATGGATGGAGCTTTTCAATGTCATCCTATTCCTGTAGAATTAACAGGATTTCTATAGCCTGCATGTTATTCCAGTGTATAAGGAATAGAAAAAGTAAAAAGTACTTTTTTCTATTCCTTATACATGTTTGTGCCAAATTTCAACGATATTGGTTCAACGGATTCACCGTGAAAGAGTAACAAACATACATCCATACTCACAAACTTTCGCAATTATAATATTAAATAGGAAGTAGCATAGGATGATAGCAGGAAAACTATGTAGAAATGTAAAGCGCGTTGCGTTCTATAGATTTACTTACAATCCTTTGTAACGATTTTTATCGCGTATTAGACTAAAATCAAATTTATATATATTGTAAATCATATTATATGACTTCGAAAAGTTAACTATTAAGTAGAAATTAGTAATCTTTTAAAATATTATTTTTTATATATGACTGATTGGCCCGTTGGCGCAGTGGGTAGTGACCCATGCCATCGACTCCGCGGGTTGCGGGTTCAATTCCCGCCGAGAGCCAACATTTTCTACAAATAAATTTTTTGGTGTTCGAGTCTGGATGTATATACATATGTATTTAAGTCTGTATTTAAAATTATATGAGTTTATATTCACCATTTGTATGTCTACCATAACACAAGTATTAAGTTACTTTGGGGACGGACGACCGTGTAAGTGTCCCATATATTAAAAAAAATATATCATAATAATTAACGAAAAGCGAAAATATGATTACGCCAGTAATTTCTAGTCGATTCTATATAGATAATTGTCTCGGCACTGCCAAGAAGAAGGTGACGACTTTTTCAAGGCTTCTACGTGGACTAAAGTCTCATAGAAAAGAAAAACACGGTTCCTGTTCGCCGAAACATTCGCACAGTCCGAGGCAAGGATTGCCACCTCAAAGGGTAAGGATATATTTTTAACCTAATTAATAATATAACTTAGGCATTTTGATACTGACTAGTTTAGTGCTGAGATTTGCGGTACATGTACCGGAACCTTATTATAAGATAGTTCAAATTCAATTTAAAATCATTTATTAATTATAGTTTAATATTATTTTATACTTAAACTTTTAATTTATATCACAAAAGATCACTTCAAATATGATTGATATCGTTAACAATTTTAATATGGATAACAATTAATTTAATCTTTAGACTTAATTTATTAATTTAATCTTTGGATTTAAGTTAAAATCGTGTTCAAATTTAAGTAATTGAACGACATTTTACATATTTTTGTTACTTTTTCTGATAATGTTATACTCGTATTATTAGTATTTCAGATACATGTTTACTCCGAAGTTAATTTGCTTCATTCATTCATTCATCGTTAATTAATTTATTTTAATTTACTTTACTTGAGGCATCATTAAATTAAAATATCTAAGAACTTATGAGAGTCTGTTATCTTGTGTCTCGAATAAATTAATGAAAAATCCACAAAATCTTCACCTTTAGACTTTTAGAAAAACTAGGAATAATTTATAGAAAGAGGCGTTACTTTGCGGAGATCCATAATACAAAACTAATTAAAATATTATTTTGCTATTTATTTATCGCGGATTATAGCAAAATAATATTTTCATTAGTTTTGAGAAACTAGGAAAGTTTAAATTATAAATATAATTTTTAAGGTCTTATCTGATCGAACATTAAGTCAGGTAAACAAAGTAAATTAAGCATATATATAGTGTGATAATTAGTTACTAAAAATAGTAAAAAAATAGAAACCAATATTGCATGGTGTTATTATAAAAAATGGACTGGATTCGTATGACCCTGTCTTATTGTTTGTAGAAATAGAACTGCGATTTGTAGAGTTTGCAGAGTTTCAGAAATGACAAACACGTAGATGAAACAATGTTTTTTTCAATAATAATCACTGTTGATTAGAAATTTAGCGAAGTTATTTTTTTTTTACTTGACCCGTTGGTGCAGTGCGTAGTGACCCTGCCTTCAGCTCCGCGGGTCGCGGGTTCGATTCCTGCCGAGGGCCAACATTTTCTATAAATGAATTTGTTGGCCTTTGAGACTGGGTGTATATTTGTATTTAAGTATGTATTTAAAAAATATATAAGTATATATTCACCAGTTGTCTGTCTACCATAACACAAGTATTAAGTTACTTTGGGGACGGACGACCGTGTGTGTAAGTGTTCCATATATTTATATTTATATATTTATTTATATTTGTTTTCTTTCAATATTATTTAATTGTTACCACTTACACCCAACCTGCATAAACTTCAATTCCATACATAAAATATTTGGTGAAATATATGTAACAGTATTATTTAATGTACTAACTTCACAAAAACCATATTATATGTACCTTTAAGATAATATTACAGAACATTATATGGAGGTCATATAGGTAACAGGGTCATTAGGAAACAGTCGGTGTGCATGTCCATAACAATATGATATTAGATAAAAAAGCCTGTGTGATAAAAAGTAAAAAGAATGGTTTGACGAGTTTCTTTATTTTGTAGATATAAAGTTATATAAGTTAGTTATACACGTATAGAATGAATCTTGATTAATATATTTAACATAGCTTTGATGATATAATCATGTTATATCAACCAGGTAGTTGACCGAGCCTTGCTCGGTAATTTTTTACAAGTTAAAAAAGAAACTTGAAGAAAAAAGAAAAAATAATAGGGTGGGGCTCGATCCTAGGTATTTTCTTTTCTCGCGACCACTCTTTCACCGAATAAGCTACGCTGACTTGACATTTAACGGCAAAAATGTGTTTTATATAACCAATAAATTAAAAGTAACTTTTAGTCTTTTTTAATGCTCAAAAACAGGGATAAAACGATTTTTTTTTAAAACCTAGCTAGATCAATTTTTTTTCCCCCAAAATCTCCTGCATGCTGAATTTTAGGAAAATCGAATCGAGCCGTTTTCGAGATTCCAAACATATTCTTGTATATATATATATACAAGAATAACTCATTTTAATATAAAGATTTAGTACCTAAGATATAGAAAATTAAGTAACACAGTGTCAAAGTCAAAGTCAGTTCGTATCAGGCTACTTAACAAATATATTATTACCGAACAGCTTTTTTATACAGAGATGTTTTATCCAAATTCAATTATAAATAAAGTCGATCTCTTTGTGTATCTCGCAGTGGGAATTATGCTGCCGCAAATTTTATCATAATTATAAGAACGCACACACTGCATAGGTAGGACGGGACGGGAAGTACCTCCGCATCTTCAATAACATTGCAGACAAAACGTGTCTCACACAGCAACGTGTAACCGAATCTTAGCGAAAGTACGTAAGCTTCGCGTCTGCCTTCCTTTTTTTCATACATTCCCTTTCCTACCCCCATCCGCCATTATGTTGATCCGGCGCGACGCCGGTCCTTCTTTGACATGCACTCCCAGCAATTAGTATGACGCGTCGTGCATTTGTATGCATTGCTAACATGCCCAGTTTTTTTGGCTGACGAGGGGTATGCAGTTAGGGAGTGGAGGGAATAGTTTCCCTACGGTGATTGCAATTAAGCACCTTTTTACAGAGATTTTTTATTATTATTGTGCCATGAAGACGTATTTTTATTAACAAACACATTTGGCTGCGTTAATACTTTCAGTGAAATGTTTTCACTGAAATACACCACACTCATAACAAAATGTTAGAAATTTTACTTAATAAATTATATTATCAACCATCAATTTAAGAAGAAAATTATGGTCAGTACAAATACTCGTCTGCTAAAACTATTTTTTTAAATTACATGATATTAAAGTGTGTGAATTTTGTTTTATGAATTCGCATGTAACCATCAGTTATATAAAGTAATGAAATCATAATTTTATTTTCTTAGCCAAATTGAAAATATATGAACATTATTAATATTAAAAATTGTATTAATTCAGTTTATACAAATGTCACACAGTTACAGACTGTCATATTAAGTATTTGAGTAAGGGCCTGTGTCACAAGTTACTGATAAAGTCGGATAGTTAACCGACAAATAAACTTAGTAGGAGGTAAAAGTCTCTAAAAATTGAAAAATTAAAAAAAAAATGCGGCCATTTTGAAATATGTATATGTTATCCAGCAGATAAACAAAATAACAGCGACATGATCTACCTGTTAACTTATAAGGGATTTTAAGTGCTGAATAAGCCTATCAGAAACCTGAGAAACGCAAAATCCGAGATATGTGTCAGATATGTTCCGAATAAGCTAACTGACAGTTTATTGGTAACTTGTGAAACAGGCCCTAACTCTAAAAAGTTGAAACCGCTACAGTCTGGTAATATAAAAACTGAGTCCATTCCTTTGCATAAGAATTCTGTCTACTTCTTGAACTTTCACTGAATACGCAACTCATCCCGACCGAATTAAGTGGTACATTTTTCCACGTCCACGTTTATTTATTAATCTCCACGCTGGGGTACGTCACCGCATGCCTTTGAGAAATGACGGCTGCCAAAGCTAAGTCGGTTGAGCCAAGACGGCGCCTGAATTATGGCCGTTTGTTGGGAGAAGGGATGAAGGCCATTAGGGCGCGGGCATAATCCTTATCGCGCGAGTTGCACTTAGGATTAGTCCTGTCAGAAGTTGCTTTTTTCGAGTATTTGAGGGGCTTTGTCCAGCTGTGATTAGAGGATTAGGGGAATTCTTTATGGATCGCTAAAGGAATTTCCTCGGCGGATTAGAGTTACGTGTTAAGTTATTTATGGGGTTTTAATAACTCTTTGATACTATAATGTCTTTCCTATGAGTATTCTATTCCTAAATCACGTTATTTATATCTTTTATTTATTATTTTTTTCTTATTACAATTTGTGGTCGATCATTTATATTTTGCTTTTATCAGTCTATATACATCATCATATCTTTTACACATACACACATACCATTACATACCATATAACATTTTACTTTTTTCAAGAGGTTCACGGATTCAAAACCGACCAGGCAACAATGAAGTTTTCTGTCGAAGTTTATGTGTCTAATTGATATTTGCAATTTGTCACACGCTTTCCGGTGAAGGTTTCCCTTTGCCAGTAAACCTAAATATCTCCCAAGAATTCTGAGGATATGTGTTAATCCGCAGTGGAGCAGCGTAGTAGGTTGACTCCAATCCTTCCAAAAACGGGGAGACAAAGACTACGCACAGCGGATACGAGGTCGTAAATAAAGTATTATTTACTGTACATAGATGTAAGAATTTTTAACTTCTTTCAGTATAAAATTCTACTAGTATTTTAAATATACACTGCGATTTTGCATTCTATAAAACTTTCCTCCATTGTCATAATTCACTATAGATATAGCATCATTATTAAAGCATTATTGCGGTGTAAATCCCCCGATATCTGTTGTAAAACTTTATATTGGCACATTGTTGTGGCTTCTGCCGCCATTCTGGCGATCGTAAATCCTTAACGTCTTGTATCGATAAGATGGTATTATGTTTTGGTTATCTAACATGCGGTTTCATAATGTTTAATCCTAGGAACATGAAAAATTTGCCTGCCCGGTTATTGCGTAACATATCATGGTTATAGATATTATATTCCGTATATAAATTTTAATTTTAGTTACTTGAAAACAATCAAATAAATTTATTTTATTTTCAAGTAAATTATGTGATTTGTTTATTTATTTAATTATAATAATTAAAATTAAATAAGACACTAACTATCATTTTGCGGGGATAGCATTGCAATAAAATGAATTGTAAACAAGTGGTTCTGAATCGTCAACTGTAATGTTGTTTCGAAAAGCCGCTGATACCGAGAAGAGCCATTTAGACATTCGCCGGTTGCTCTTTTCAAAATATAATTTTTACAACTAGTCACATTTAGTCAACACTATCCTGTACAGATAGAAAGATCCTGTAAAGAAAGAGGATAATTAAATTAAAAAGAAATTTATTGTAGTGATAAAATACATTTTATTTTAGAATTGACAATGTAAATATATATGTGATTAATTTGTTAAACTAGTCGTAACAATAATAAGAAGACGATAAGGTTGTTGCTATTAATATTTCAATTGTATTATTTGAAAATCTGTTTCATAACAATTAAAAGTTAATAGTTTAGCATCTCATCGCACCTAGTAATGGCATATATGGCACAGCGTATATTATTATACTTCACCTACGTGTCATTATTTAACGTAATAAATTAAATTGAGTGGAAAATTCTAAGTTTGAATATTATGCTGTACAACAAAGAATATATGCGAAAAGTGGTGTTGGTTAAAGTTAGGAAACTACAAAAGTTATTCCTCGGAGCATATTTATCATGTTTACTGTAGTAATATTTTCAAAGCTATGTTTCTGACGTAGATTACTTTCCTTGTATGTAGGTTACGTGATTTTGCCTGAGACCGCTACTTACATTTATATTTAGAATTTTTACTTTTATTTTACTCTAACAAAGTGACCTAACGATAAAATTGATAATTTATGAAAATAGTAATGTATATAAGCATAAATAAAATATAAATAATTGTATTATTGGTTAATATAGTCTTTATTATATTTTCATTGTTCAATAATTTTAAACAATTCTACAAAAAAAAGTAAAATTTAATTGTGAATATGTTTCTTGTTATGCAAATATACTTTTCGAAACCAACAAGTACTTGCTTTTTGAATTGGTACAAAAAAAATTGTTAGATTCTATTTAATTTCTTAACCCTAACGTAAATCTTGTTTTACTAAGCAGTGAGTAAGTCAATTAAACAATATATGATAAAACCTATTATAACTTTGTAATAGCTAGTAACTTAAATTGATTAATTGGAAATGTAAATCAGAAAAAATTTGTTTCTCAACGCAAAAACATGTCTAAAATAGCAATACTGAATTTAGAAAATCCATCATCAATCATTCCCACTCAACGAAAAACGCTAAAGATATCTGCATCACAAAGAGGTTTTATAGGCACGAATCAATTAATCATAGTCCGTACAATGCTCGCCCATTAACTTCGCACTTGATAAGGGAATAATGTGAATAGACGAGGACCATTTCTGTACTATCCGGAACCTAACTTGGACGGTCCAAAATTTATAGTCCTATCATTTTCACATACATTGTCATTACGATAATTCCTTTTGTGATTTCCATACCCGTTTTCCCATTCATTTCATATATGATTGTATTATAAATAATCTTATGGATTTAATTTTACTGTTCTCAATACATTATGATTTTATTTAAGTACATACAAAATAATTAAATGTTTTCTTTTATTTATTTATTGTTCTCTGTTATCATATTCATATATCATATTTTTATTTTGTAATTAGTCATTTTGTAGTTTAGCTAAGAGTAAAGTTGGAAAAAGTATTAAATTTTTGTAACCTTTTTTGTACTATGAAAACATAGTTTCTATCAAATGACGTTCTGAAATTGATAGATATTCATTAAAACTATATTTTTATGTTCTCATTAATGTCGTAGAATATTTGAAACCAATTTCGGAAATGCTTAAAAAATATGAAAAACAACAATATTAATATGTATAGATTGGCTTGTCTGCAGATAGTTCACCAAAAATGCACTAAAAATCGCTTTCTTGTACATTTTTAAAAGATAACTGTCTGGATATTGTACATAATTTACATCGAGTTGTTTGCTATCTTTTTTTTCAGCGGTAAAAATGACGTCGTCAAGCCGTAAAGAAATGTACGGAATTCTATAATAGTTTAGTCTGAAGAATATTCTGAACGAAGACATTATTAGTTATTAACACTTGGGGTACGTTGTATCCCGTTCATTAGGGTAATAATGTTAAACTTTCCTTCAGGTCGATACACCAGACAGCGTGCTGCAAAGTGGCTTAGGCCTCGGCCCTGGCCCCGATACAGCTCTGAGGTCTATGGTTGACCCGAGAGATTATGATCGCCTCCGCTTCTTTCAAATGAGTGCCGCCCAACCAAACACCTTCGAAGAAACTATTCATAGGGTGAGCTTATGTTTTCCTGCAATGAAGTTCGTTTGAGAGACTCTTGTTTTAATTGTATGAAAAAGTTGTTCTTATATTCTAAAATGCTTGAAATCGTCAGTGGGAAGAACAATATGGGTTTTTCCATGAACATTGTTCAATTAATAGAAGCCCTTTTTGTTGAATTAATTTGTGTACGTACACAACGTTTTCAAAGTACAATCTTATGTCATTTGCATACAAGAAAAATACAGTATCTCTCAAACCATCAACGCAGGAAAACTTTTCTGTTATGCTCTGGATGGCAAAATGCTTACTCTATTTTCAAAAAACAATGTTCTTAAAAATATTTAAAAAAACTATAATATTTTTGCATCGAACTATTGCTTCTTATTAGCAAGAAATTGTAAGCTTTGTTTGTTGTGCTTACTTACAAATATATACATATCATATCATAAGTATAGGTATGTTTTTATCCATTAGTCAATAAACTTTATTAGTTCGTTGAACTTAGTTTTGCCAACAGAGTCGTAACGGAATTCAAAATTCAAAATTTTCATTGCATACATCTTTTGGTTTATACATTTGGTATGCTCAAAGAAAGGAGGTGGATCTATGTTTTTTATATCGCCTATTTGATCTTAATTCAATTTCGCTATATTATGACTGTACACATACTATGTATTATTATCAATTGTGAATTTCATTGAAGCACGCATTATGGCACTATTTTGTAGATTTACAGTTGCACGAACTTGCACGAGCAATTCTTTACGCGCATGCCAGCATGCAGTATTCTTAGGATGGTTTACCAGTCCTTAAAATATTTGGTTTTTTTTTTCAAATTACTTGTTAATAAATGTGTGTATATGAACAGCTCGTTTAAATAGAATTCTTTTATTCACGTGTTTTTTTCATTTGCTTAGAGGATTTTGTTACATAGGGACTACATAACCAGTTTCCAGTCGGTTTTTTTTAAACAACCAATCCAAATATATTCTGGAATCTGGTTTATGATTTCATAGAACCATCACAAGAAAGGATAAACTAGAGATATTACAGATAGACGAAAATATTTCTGTCGCAATTTAGAAATTTCAGTTTTGCATGTAAACGGCGTTCTGCTATATTATTGAATTTGGCTTCATTGTTATGTTTAGTTGAAAAGTAGAATTGTGTTTTCGAGATTTATTTGGCAGTAAAAAGGTAAAAGGTTACTTATGTGTCATTTAATTTATTTTATTAAAGTCTGTTATATGTACCAAAAGGTACAGAATTACTCTTCTGTAAAATTTAATAAAGAGAAAATTTATTTTCAAAGCGACGTACACTTGTTTGTTTCAGTTAAAAGTTCAAGAAGCGATGAAGAAAAAAGACAAACTGGCACGAGAACAAGAAGAGGTAAATAACATTTTTAACGTGTTAGAATTTTTGTATCTTTGTCTCAATAAATATAGGTAAAAAAATCAAAATTTTTGCATTTATATTACAGGTCAGATTACTGGATTAGTCGATCGGAATGATCATTTCATTTATCGGTAACTCAGGTTTTCTTATTAATTCGCAAATGTAGACATGTTTGCAAAATTAACCAAATTACTTGACTATTATTTTGGAAAGCTCAAAGATCTAAATAATAATCTCGATTTACAAATCGATAATACATCGTATATCATTCTTTAAAATATAATTTATTCGAGAGTTTTTCTCTAAGAACGACATGCGCTACTAAGATCATTTTTTTACATTTACATACTCTCTTACTCTCCCTAAATATATTGTTTACGCCATGATAATACTTTGTTTTTGAATATTTCATAGTGAACACGGTCTCACTGATTTACTGTCACTGCTTTTTAAGCGGATATTTTACAATACATGACATATCTATAGTTATTATAATTGTACCTGTTACGTAATAATAACCGTCTAGGACCTATTGGCATGTTGTGGTACTATTAGTTCTGCAACTTTCTCGCAACATTTTAAATGAAAATTAAAAAAGGAACAATTATTTTATTCAAAATCCCCTTTCAAGTCCGATTACTCAATTTGCACTTAAATATTCAGCTCAATAAAAATCCTCTTGATCATTAGCGCACGCATTAAATAATTAAGTTAATGTGAAAAACCTTTAATCTTACTGGGATGGGCATGTGAGCTGAACCATCGGCTAATCATGCCCTAATCTCAAGCTAAGCCTATTAGAGGCACTTGTACCGCTTCCCTACGAAACTTTGGAAGCCCTTTACTAAGTATATTTCGTTCGTCGTTCGCTCGTAAATCTACTATTCTTGAATACCAAAAAGTCGTAAAAGTCATTATAACAGCTAACAAAACTGAACTTTGAGTGTACGTAGCAGAAATCAATTTTCAATAACAGGTTGCGTTCTTAATAAGAATGAATATCAACATTGAAATCGATCATTGAAATTTTACAGCGGCAATAAACAATTTCGTTGGGTTACGAGAAAGTATGAATTTCCGATAAATATTTAATTTTGATAAGAATCGTGTTCTGTGATGAATAATGATGTACATGTATATGTATAATTATATAAATATTGTTATGCGTTTGTGCATGAAAGTTTAGCACGTTGCTCTTGTAAATAAAATAACATACCATTAAGAAAAAATTATAAGCTATGCCGTGTGGTATCCGGCTGAACAGAAAAGACCACCCTCATTTCTTACTGAGGTGTCATAAAAGGTGACTAAAGTAAGTTGACGTCAGGCAGGCGGCCGACCGCAAAATACCTAGCCAAATCATGAAATAATATGGTGTCCCGTGCGACGTTACAGTTGGATAAGGGCAAGAAAATGATGATAAGAAAATTTATAAGCTGTAAACTGGTCACTATCAGTTAGAGCATGCCATGATCTATGAAATTGTGACCTTCACCAACCGTACTGAAATTTTCATATCTCTAGACAACAAAGCAAAATATATAACCTACCAATCCGAATAGCAACTTGGTGGCAATAGAAACGGGATAATTACACGCTATTACTATATGGTAGCTGTGGAAGCTCAGCGGTAACACCGTGCGACTTTTTCGAGAAGATCACGGGTTCAAACCCGGGCAGACACCAATGAGTTTTTCTGTTAAAACTTTCTGTCTAATTGATAATTGCAATTTATCACACGCTTTTCGGCGAAGGAAAACATCGCGAGGAAACCTGCATATCTCTAGAGAATTCAGTAGATATGGTTAACCTACCAATCCGCACTGGAGAAGCGTAGTAGGTCTTAGCTCCAAACCTTCTCCTCAAAAACGGAGAGAAGAGACCTATTCTCAGCAGCGGGATAGTAACAGGCCGCTACTTACTTACTTACTTATTTACTATATGATTATTACGTTACAAAAGGCTAGTTATGTATATACTCGTATATTAACTTAGGTACTAACTTTTTTTACTTATAGATGTTGTTGTTAGTATATTGTATTTCTTTTGTGCTAACCCTCAGGTCTTGAAAGGATTTTTCATTATTTTTGTCACGTTTGGTTTTTATGTTACCCACAGAACAGTTTTTGGCTAAGCACTGCATTCATAAAAGCACGCTGTATTAGAAAGACGAATTGATACTTTAGTCTAAATATCAAAAATACCGTACTGGCATCGTTAATTTTGCATTTCCGTTTAATATAAAACGTTGTATATGTATAATACGCAGTTAGCAGTGAGAGTGCTATCAGCTCTACGGGTTCGAATCCCGCCGACGCCAAAATTTTATTTAAACAATTTGTTGGTTCTTCGAGCCTGGGTGTATATTAAATATTTAAGTATATATTTAAAATTATTTATGCATATATCTACCAGTTGTCTGTAACCTATAACACAAGTTATTAGGTTGCTTACTTTGAGATGGCCATATTGTCCCATATGTATATTTAGTCGGCTGTGTGTGTTTCATAAAGAGATAAGTCTAAAAAAGTATGCTATGTGTGTGCACACATATCTAACATAATTTATTTATTTTCATATTTTTTTATTGTTAAATTAGGAAATTATTAGTAGGTAATTCTAATTCATAATGTTTGATATTTGCGAACTAATAAATTATCTCACTTCGTAGGTTAGCTGGCAGAGATCTCTGCCATAAGGATAAGTGTACCTTTGTACACTTTTTATGATGTTGTTTAGTAATGTAAATAATGTTTTTTCAACTTTTTTTTATGGTACACAAATAAATAAAATAAATAATTTTAGAGCTAATATTTTATAGTATATTTATAGTCTACTTGTAAACTAAGTTCATTATTTTAGCTCTTCTTTAATCTTGCACACATTATCTAGTCACATTTAGCTATATGCTTTCTGTTCCCTGACATGAACCTCATTTGCCCGAGCAGACGCGCAAATCCCCTCCCATTTACCAGGGTGCCGGGTCGGTAACAAAACGTGCATAAATTAACTTAACGTGCAATACTTCTCTACTTACGCGAAAGTGGTCGTTTTAATACGGCCTCTGAATATTTATCGCCGTGTTCGGGAATACTTCGACACAAACACATTCTGGGTAATTTTTTCTTCTTTTTTGAATTAAAGATTTCTCAATGCCAAACCGAAGTATAATTACGAGCGGTTATATATTTTTAATGTACAAATGTCGCTTCTGAATCCATACTACTATTTTTAATTTCGAAAATCTGTCTGTTGTGTACGCGTTCCCGGTTAATCTGCTTGAGAAATATTGATGAAATTCGTTACGATAGAAGCTTATTAACCCAGCTACGAATAGGACAATAAAGGCCGTTCTTTTCGAGAAAAGGAAAATAACAATATAGTGCAATAATCATATTTGTTTACAATGAAAATCTACAAGTTATGTCTATCTTAAATTATTTATGTTAGTAAAATACAAATCATGCCCACGTGGAATAGTCCTAAGAATTTCAGCAGAGTTCCCGAGTTGAGTTGCTAAGCTGATTCTTTGTGCAAAAAAAGAACCAGCCCTTGTAATACGTAAACATAAGAGATGAATTGTGCATACCAAAAATGTAAAGTAGACGCAAAAAATATATTCACCAAGAATCTTAATATTTTTCCTTACAATAATTCGTGCATAACTAGGCTATCCTGTAACAACTAGTTTAAAAAAATCTATGAATAAGAAGGGTCCAAAAGTCTTTATAGTTATATTGATTTATTTATTGAATACATATCCTTAATAATACATATCCTTAGAAAAGAGAAAAAATCATTATATGCTCAATACAAAAATATTTGTATGATGTCGAAATTGTATATAAAATACGAGATAAAATGTATGTCGACTAAAATTAAGCCTTTCCATATAAAATGATGATGTCAGAATCAACCATTTTAGATATCAGCCCTTTTTTATTATAAAGTCCTGCAAAAAAACTCGTTGATCGCTTTGGCGTTCAGTGATTATGCAAATGAAATGTCTGTCGTTGGACTAAAATTATAACGTCATTATAAAAGTACTTTATGGTATGTGGCGCCTTGTACGAATATACAAAATTGAATTTATCTTTTATGCCTTTTAAACCAATATTAGCAAATATTTTGGTTAAATAATTTATATTGAGTCTTGAACTGCTATTAAAGACTAATATTAAATGAATTATTTTACTATAATCTAGGTTTTGTATATCAAAAAATTCCTGAAATTACTTACTTTATAGAGCTGTTGTACTAAAGTATGGGAGCGATAGGAAGGTCTGTAAGTGTCACAACAAATAATAAGAAAGGAAAGATTTAACTCGAATACTTATCTTTGTCTTAACACATGTTTAACACATAAAAGAAAGACAGAATTTAAATTTAATTTGCTTTCTTTTATTTTAATAGGGCCCATTTGAGGCTGGTTTCTCTACTCTACTAACTCTACTTTACTAACTCTATATATTACATAAACCAACAAGTTTGACAGGTCAATAGATGTTTATAATACTAATTGTATGATACTATAAATACTCCGCACTTTCATAGATAAGTGGCCCTCTGTATCCTATGTATTATTATTATTAGATCATTGTATATACGTTGAGTGATCACATTTGTAGAGATAAGATTTACATGTAGAGATAAGTTCTTCACCAGCTGTCCAGTTTTACGTACCCAAGATATTCATACATGTAAAACTATCTCATGGGTCGCCACCACTTAAACCACCGTTGCATTGAATCTTCCATTTTCCACTTGAACTATTAGTCGACTACTGGATTTTGTGTCGAGTTTGCCGGTAGCTCTTTAACGTGGTGATTCATTCAAATCTTACTTTTTACTATTTTCTTTTTATAGACCGGAATATTTTAACATGTATTGTAAAGTAAATAAAATATAGCTGTTATTAAGCTGGTAATAGACGACAATAATAAAATATATTTTACTGAAAAATTCTAATAACTGTACAATGCTTCATAAATTTTCCTCTTAACACGCAAATGTATAAACGCAACGAGACCATGAAACTATTAACCATAACTGACTGGTATGGCCTGTTTCGCACCGCGTTGTTTACAGTGATTTAACTTTTAACCGTATCGCACGTATACTTGTGAAAAAGTAAAAACGTAATTTTAAATCACACTTTACTTACTATGGTATAATAAGGTTGAATTCTTTGAAAACAATGTACGCTGGATGTTTTAATCTGATTACTTAATAGCGATAATATAAACTGACGTTTGCAATTTATCACACGTTTTGCGCCAAAGGGGAAACATTGTGAGGATACTTGCATATAACTAGAGAATTCTGGTATATGCGTTATTTAAAAATCCGCATTGGAGCAGCGTGTTGGGCCAAAGCTTCAACCCTCATTGCCAAAAAGAGACCTATGCCCAGCAGTGGGATGATAACGCATCGTTGTTTTACGTTATAGTATACTGCCATTAACCCATTGTTCGTCAATTACCTCATTTCTCCTTAAACACAAACATTGAAGTTCAGACCCAGTAAGTTGCATGAATGTGGATTGACAGGTTACAACATTCTATAAATCTCTAGACCGTGCAGCTTTTCTGTAACTTAAAGCACATGATGAATTGTTAATATCCATGAAAAATATGTCTTTGACTTACAAAGGTCACACGCACTCATCTTTTGGCCGCGCTAATAACATGAGCTAGAAATAACATGAGCTAATAACATGAGCTATAGCTAAGAAAACAGGTTTTGTCAACTTTAACTCAAATTATTATACATTTTTTTACTATAAACTTATCATTAACTTATATCTAAGAACAGGCCCAGTAACTAGTGTTAATCTTTCATGATCATTACATGTTTTATTCTTTACAGTCTTTTCATATTATGGAGAAGCTGTAAAGTCTTGTGATGATAAAGCCTCTGATAGTGAGCTTCAGTACTCAAATGAATGAAATAATAATTATGGTAATTGTTTCAGATATTACGAGACATAAGGCACGGTCTAATGAATATGGGTCGCGATGGAGTTCGGGGTCCCTTCGGTGGTACGTATAAATATATATTACATTTATCATGACCTTAATGGACAGAAAAGTTAACTTATAAAAAAGTAAAAGGCAGTTTAAAGGATAACTTTAATTGTGTATACTGTTATAAAATAGGGCAGCTGAGATATAAAAATGAAATTAATTGATAATTGAATGCATTGAATTTTTTGTTCTTTATTAGTTTAAAAACTTTTCTTGTGTGACTAAACGTCTATTACAATAAATATTAATAAATTATTGTTGAACTAGTAGTTCAGTGCGTTTACATTTTATAACAAAGAGCTGTTGATAATCAAATTCGAAATCTCCAGATTTTTATGATAACAGTATGTACTGGTTCATAATTAAATAATTTATAATACATTTTTGAATAATTATGTTGAATACATTACAGAACTACTTTCATTGTAATAATTTTACACTATAAGAAATTAAGATTTTCAAATATTTTTTAAATTCGAATGTCCACTTGTTTAAAAAAAATAATAACAAATGCTTCACTACTTTTGTCCAAATTTCTTTTTGCCTTATAATATTTTGAACAAGAATTTATTTTAAAGCTGTCTATTTTTTTTTAATTTACCTGCTTTTGTGTACGCTAAAGTTAAATTGTATAAGTGTCTAGAGGAAGGAAAATATGATTTATTTGAAGCATGTTGCTTGCACGTTGTTTTGACACGTAATGTATTGGTCAACGTTGCGGAATGCTTATTCTTGATAATGTTCAATGTTCATTGATTTATCGTCCGGCATCATATTTCGTTCGGTATGCTTTCGATGTGCATCTCTTCATCAATCACGACATAACTGTGTATGCAAATAAGGAATTAAAAAACCTCCATGTGGGAGAAAATTCATTTCTCCATAACAAGGGATTGAAAATAATAAATATTATATTCCATTATGAGACGGTTAAAAAAAATGTTAGTGAATTCATCTTCATCCATCAAGAAACATTTTAATTTGCGGCAAAATGCTGAATGCATGTTGTTTTTAAAATATTTTGCATCAACCACGCACGGCTTTCCGATGTTCGTAAACAGCTTATTCGCAGTGTTATCAGTGAAAGCGCCACTTTATATGAAGGAATTTAACGGTAAATTTTTTTGCAATTATGTTAGCACGTATGTTTTTTATTTGCACTATTAAAAGCTACGCAATGCAAGCCTAATTGAAGACTCGTTTACAGACGATACATATATGTATGATGATGAAGCACGAGGTCTCTCCGGAAGAGGACATTGGTACGACGAACCACCTTATGAGAGTGATCCCGAAGACTTTCTTATGGGAACTGGAGCGCCTGCAGCCTCATTTCAAAACGGACGTGTTTGTTTCACACTAAATCTGCGAAACGAGCCAAGAGGTGAAGGAGTTATATCGCTAAGAACCGCCGGCGATATAAGCTTAGCAAGAGCCCCTCGGAGAGGATTAATAATCCCGCAGAGCGGCCCTTACCCGACCACTGTGATACCGTTGCGAACAGCGAGAGATAGGGAAAGCGGGGATTACGCCGCGTCCGATATCCAATCTATAGGCTCGAGGTTGTCGGGCATATCGCTAGAATCAAGTCGATCGGAACGAGATTGTAGAAGAGGTTATAGGCAAATACCAGGCTACCGGATAGGGATCGACCCTTTATCGCCAGCGTCATCGGATTATGAAGACCAAGAAAGCGAAACAGATTCACAACATATAGCAACTGTACATAAGGTAATAGGGGGATTTTCACATATAAGCACTATGAATAAAGCTGAAACAAATTAAAATCGCTTTTGATTTTTTCCCCATTCATTAACTTTTGTGTATAATTTTAGTCAGCTGAAGAATGTGAAGGGGTTTCGAACTTAGCAGGCAAAGTGCGAGGTCTTAGACAAGATGTTCAACGAAAGATATCAAGATTAAGGCAAGAAAGAGGGCCAGACGTCCCTACGGACCGACGAACAAGCGGCGATCAAGCGTTTCCATGTTCTAACAGTTCTTTTGAAAGTCTTCCCAGCGGCTCAGGCAGTAGTGAGTGGATTTATTAAGCTTTTGTCTGTGTAATATAAAAACATTTGTAAATAAGTTTGTCTTTCCTTTCTTTGTACCATACAGCCCATTATGTAACAGATTTATATGTATATATAATAAATACCTCCCCACAGCTAATCTCGAATTTCCTACTAAAACCTGAGCTTTAAAAAGTAACAGCAACAAATACCGGTTTGTAAATGTGTGACCGCAGGTATTTTTGATTTCATTGAATTTATGGCTAGAGATGGCATGTTATTTAGTCTCCTAAGACCTTATATTTATGTACAGGCACCCAGGCATTGGTTCGTGCCGGTAGTAATCATTCGTCTCTCTCGGCAGAAGAAAACATAGAATTAAGTCCAGCGGGGCGGAGCCTCCTGGTACCGCAAATGCTGTGCCGCGCTCGAGCTCTTGTCGATTATCTTCCGAATATCTATGAAAAAGATGCACTGAGATATAAGGTGAGCTCTAAAATGTTATTCGTCGTAAATGTCCATACCGGTTTTATAAATGCTAGTCTGTCTTTTACTCTTTTAAGGCCAAACAACTGGATCGATACCTATTGATGCAATTTGGTACAATTGAAATTCACATACCGGGATTAAAAAATAGGATTGAAAAAATCCCGTTTTTCCTTCTAGAACAGGAAAACCACATAGTACATAATTCAGCTTATTTTATAAGATGACATGGATGTAGTCGAGGGTGCAACTTGTAATATATATTTATGTTAGACCAAAGTATGGTACAATAAAGTTAATTTCTAACATTGATTTGTGTTAAAACGAGAGTCTCAATGTAATATCTTAATATTTAAATGAGTTTATCTTGTATATATATATATATTTTCCGAATCTCAGCAACGGCTCCAACGATTTTCCTGAAATTCAGCATGTAGGAGGTTTTGGGGGAGAAAAATTGATCTAGCTAGGTTTTATGTAAAAAAAAATATTGTTTTATCCCTATTTTTGGGCATTAAAAAACACTAACATTTATATTGAATTGAATTTTCGCCATTAACTGTCAAGTCGACGTAGCTTATTCGGTTAGCGGGCAGCCTCGAGAAATGTGAGTGCCAAGGATCGATCCCAACTAAATAATTGTTTTTTTTCTTTTTTTAAAGTTTTTTTTTGTAAAAAATTACCGAGCGAAGCTCGGTCACCCAGATATTATACTATAATATACTCATTCACAGGTCCGTTCGATCCCTTTCCAGTTTGATAAAATTTATATGAGTTTAACATGTATTTGTATGTTTAAAGTAGTTGTAGGGTTAAAGTATCAAACTGTTTTGTTAACAGAAAGGAGACATAATAGAAGTGATCAATATGAATGCTTCCGGGATCTGGCGGGGAGTCTTAAATAACAAGGTCGGCAATTTTAAATTTGCCAATGTCGAAGTACTATCTGAAAGAGATACAATGAGATCAAGATCATCAAAGTGGTGCAAGAGTCGTGAAAGACTGTGGGAAACGAGACCAAGAACAGTTGAAGAATTATTGAGAAGAATAGACTTGCCAGAATATATGGTTGCTTTTTCGAGGAACGGTTACGAAGATATCGAATTATTTAAAGAGATCGAGCCATCTGATCTTGATTATTTGGGAATTATGACCCCTGACCATCGTACACGCATCCTTGCCGCCGTGCAACTGCTGCACCAGCTTGAATGTAAGTTGCTTTAAATTATATAAATTACGAGACTATGAGGCAATGTGACCCCTACTTCAACTCCGCGGATTGCGGGTTCGATTCCCAACAACAATTTGTTGGTCTTTCGATTCTGGGTGTTTTATATAAATAATTATATTTGGATATGTCTGTCACTCATAACACAGGTATTAAGTTACGTACTTTGGGAAAGTACGACCGTGTAAATGTCCAAACAAAATTTGAAATTGATTTTAATAGAAGTTTTTGACATTAACAATGCATTTATATTAACGGATCAAGCTAAAAAGAACATAAATAATCTTCATTACCTACATAGAAAATAATAAAAAATTATGTGCTTTGTAATGTTATGAATGTAATGCAGCGCCTTAAAAATAATAGACTATTTACATTATGATGTAAATTTTTATTTTAAGTATACTCTTTCAGTAATTTATTATTAAATAAAGTAGTGTAATTTAATAATAGGTGGCGAAGGTGAAGGTGAGGGTGAAGGAGGAGGTTCCAGCTCAGAAGGAGGAGATTCCCCTTTCGGTCGCCGTCAATTCCCACGGGACTCCGGTTGTTATGAGGCAGGAGTTGGCGTCGGTGGCGTTCGCGTACGTACATCGCCGCTCGTCCATAGAACTGATGAGCCATCGCATAGGCCACCTGATCCAGCGCCTACTGCCAAACGCTCTATACGTCGTCGACAACCTGATGACGCGGAATGCGACAGAATTGAACGGTACCCTGGGACGACAGGAGAAAAAAGCAACGTCCGTAGTGGCGGCCTGCCTGGAGGTGCGCGCGACGACACTTGTGAGTCAGATCATAAATTGAATGTTGTAAAATTCGTAGCTGGAGGGGAACCGTGCGCTTCAGAAAAAAGTAGTGATTCTGGTGTAAGCAGTTCTTCCTTAAGTTCAGCTCATCCCCATCGCCCCTGAGCAAGGGCCGCCGCGCCCGCGCTGGCCTAGACGCTGGCGCGGGCGCGAGCGTCCAATGTGCCCTCGCCCGCCTCTACTGACTCTGAACCTCCTGTTCAGTCTGAAGACTAAAAGTTTATTAATACTGCTTGACACTCTATTTTACTATTTTTTCATAAATTATGGTGTGATCTAACATAATTAAATTGAATTGTACCGTTAAACACTGATTTCCTGACTAATATCTTAATTTTAATACCTTGCTCCTTTTCGGATAATCTAACTAGAAACTAATGTTATGAACAACGTAACTGCCAATTTATTTTTTAAATATGTTTATGCAGGTCTTTATTATTGCGCGAGACAGTTTTAAATCTATTCAATATTCAAATTTTAGATTTTTTAGATACTATATATTGTTTGCAATATACATTATGTGTAAACTTTGGAAACTGTTATATTTCCAAAATATTTACATTATACTTTTAGAAATGAGACTGAGAATAATGAATAATGTCATCAGCTATTATATTTTAACTCATTTAGGTTTAAATTTTCATGCGTAGTTTTTAAATATATTTGTCATGAAGATAGAAATATTACTTTTTCATATCAACATTACATACATCAAAGTGAAATTGAAACATTTTTAATATTTCATTGACTTAAGTACTATGATTTAATCTTCTTAGCTGATTGTTATTTACATTTTCGTTGTTTTTTTATCTTAAACTTATGACATTAATGTAAAGGACGTTTGCATTGTTGCATTAATATTTATTATTAAATAGATTTTTGTGGTGTGAAAAATGTTTTAAGAACTATTTGTTTCCAGTACCTAAGTATTTATTTGAACATGATTAAATATTGAACATAACAATAATATGATTTTGTTACATAAAATTGAAGGCACTTGTGATATTTAAAAATTGGATAGCATTTTTTAAAACACCTTATACATGTAAAATTTTAACTGGTTTAAATACCCTTGTAGTAAAACAATTTATAACGTAAATTTATTAGCTTTTTACTGTTTGTAATATTAACTGAGAATAGACCCATTCCTTTCTGAATTATAAAGCATATCATGGTTAAATCCAATTATTATAGTTTTAGTTGCTAGTTCTAAGGATTTATTCTTTGTTCAAAAAAATCGAATAATACGTTAACAAGTTAATTTCGAAATAGACCGTGCTAATTCAAGTCAAATCCTTAAGTTTTACTTGTGCATTTTTATATTATAATTTGAGATAGTGAAGTGGGCAATTAATGGTAATATTTGAGGTATTTATTATTTTATTTTTAATTAATTACAAACAGCTTGTTTGTTATTATAATTTTGAACACAGAATAAATTGTATTTTGCATTTAATTTATATTAGTGTCGGCAATAAGCCCGTTGGTGGTGAAATTTTGAGGCGTTTAAAGCGCATTTTTTCATAGCAATAATTGTAAATAAACAAATAGATAGGTTAATTATTATATGTTGAAAATTTTTGTAACTTTTTAAGAGAGCTTTATGCGGTATGCCGCATGTACATAAATCTTTAGTGTTTAGGAGACATGATTATAAAATTAAAGGTGAAATTTAAAATTTCACCTCGTGCATCTATAAATATAAAAGTGAACTCCATTAATGTTTCCCCGGATACGGACTATGTGTAAAAAATTCATATGAGCCTTTTCATAACGGCATGACTATGAAATGTTAAGATTAAGTAGTAAATAATTTAAATCGTCTTCAGAAAATCTTAAATGTAATAATTCAGAAGAACGTAGTATGAAATTTAATATTCATGTCATTTACAGTTTCGGAATATCAATGTTGAAATTTTGTAGGTGTTTGTTTACTCACATTGTGGTAATTATAGTTTTTCAATATATACAACCTTCCTATTCAATATATACCTGCAACACAAGAAACCTTCATGGTTTTAACTGAGTGCAATCGTTAAGTATTAAACATCTCTTTTGTTTACAAAATCGTAAAGACTAGTAAATATAGAATAAATTTTTTATCGTTGCCCACGAAACTTAATGCAATACTCAGCATCGAGTATTCGCTCTCCTTTTTTTACTTAAAGTTAGTCAATCTAAAGCAGGTATAATATCCACCAACATCAAGTTCTCCTGAACTCAACTCATATTCCGCTGTCCAATAGAGAAGGGAAGAAAAAATAATCGATTGTTAAAATAATAGATTATTTTAATCTTACTCTTTTTTTTCTTTTTCACGATAATATATACATTCTTAGGTGAAACCAATGTAGTCAATGTAGCTAAAGTACTCATTTTAATATAATTTCACAAACAGCGCATCTGTTATTATTTATTGTTTGTCCACTTTAATTGGCCTTTATTATAATTAATTATTAATATTAAAAAAGGAAAGTTTTCAAATAGTAAAAAAATCGATTATTATTAATCGATTATTTTGATACGAAATAATCGATTTTTTTAAATCGGTTATTTTTAAAGGTAAAAAAAACGATTATTTATTAATCCTTTCTTTCTATTCCATTTAACATCCCTACTATAGAGTCCCTATGGAAAACTATAAATAGGCAAATACGACGCCAAGTATGACGCTGGTATGACACTGCAATAGCGACATCTACATACCGCTGTTCCAGCGCCATGTAGATTGCATTACGCTAACGCCATCGAGTAGGTTGACAAAACTTGCACTATACACACTGCTCTATCATTCACTTCACTTCACTTTTTTTTATTAATTATGTTTTTCTTACGTTTTCAAATGGTACGTACATAAATAACAATAAATAAATAAATATGACCAGTGCTAATGTACCTTCGTGTCGGTGGTAGCCAGCGATTGACATAGTTACAATGTTACTGTATAAATGTAGTAAAGTGTAATTCAGCGAGAAATGCATTTTATATTCAACATATTATAGATTCCTATATTTCATGAACTGCCTAATAAGTTAACATTTTAACGCTAATAGTTTATTAGCTGAATGATCAGTAACTATTCATAAAATTTGACATAGTAATATCCGATTTTTACTTAAATACACCTTAAATTAAACAATCCCGCGATATAAAGATTTTTTTCTCCCATTGAAACAATAATTCTTTTCAAACAATAAATCTTCCAAACTGTTAACATACCGTTTAAAAATTAAGAATTACATGCTGCCTACGATCCTCGGTGTTCACTTTTGTAACATTTGTAAAAAAAACAGTTTTCGATTTACAGTGAACTAGTCCGAAACATAAAATGTACATAGATAGATGTTTGTTACCTGTATATTGTAGATAGAATATTATTCTTTTGACGATTATTGTATATTTAGTGATTCCTCCTTTATTAAAAAATAATGTTAAATCTATTATTTATAGTAAAATTGTGTTATCGATGCTCATGTAGAATATCCAATGAATTTGTGAGTAAATTTTTACTGATTTAAGATTGTGATTGCGATACTTAATTTGTTAAATATACATTTTATTTTATATTTTTAGCCATAACTTGCAGGAACTGTACTTTTTGTAGCCATATTTATATTTTTTTAAAACGGAAATTATGTGTAAGTTTCAAACTTTACAAACAAGGATTCTGAATAAATAAATCCAAAATTAATGTGTATAAGTCGTTTTATTCCTATTCACTTTCCTTGCTGTTTTTTTTTTTAATATAGTCTTTTAATGTTTCGTGTAACGGTGAGTGATTTTGCTATCGTCAGCCTTAGTTGGAAATATTTATGGAATTCCTAATGGAAAACACATAAGAGTTATCTATTATATTTTTTTTTATTCTCACCATGTCATTAAATATCCTACTAGCTACCAATAAACATGTTTCAATTTACGTAACATTAAAATATCTGCATCATTTGTTTTAATACCGAGAGATTAAGTTACACTGAAGATTTAACAGTATAGTAACAACGTTTCGCTTTTACCATCAAAGCACTTCTTACATTACGAACAATAGAGAATTCTAAAAGCTGCGGTGCAATAGTTTTCTTTTGTTTCGAGTTTATAATGCCTCTGTAATGGTTGTTCACATTATTAGTGATTTTATACTTTATATTGTACTAGCAGTTGCCCGCTTAGTTACGCGGTGGTTCAGGGTTAAATGTTATTTTTTTTAATGTTATTTTATTATTTAATGACGTTCGTAAATATTTAATTATTCTATTTATTTTGTATTATCTTTTTCTCTCTGGGCAATTGTCATTTTTTTATTCACTGATATGTGGGTAGGAATGAAAACGCTACTCGCCGATCGGTTCGTCTGTCGCCGTGCGAGTGTCTACGTGAGTGCGGAACCTTCGTTAATGGCCGCTCGATCGCTATAAATAATTCGCGTCAAATTCATTATAAAACATCAAATAATTCGTCTAGGACTTGCAATATTAAGTGCAGTGCCTAACATTAAAGTGTCGTGTTGAGTTTCGGACTCGTAATAGTGTTACTGTTCGGGTAACAATCCCCTGGCGTCACAAGAAACTGCCGGCCGCCGGCGCATATCGAGGACTTTAAACCTTCAAGTGCATTGTGGCTATAAAAAGGCATCGAAAGGTGGGATGTGCTAAGTTGTTACTGCTTATCGGTGATACATTATGCATTGCCCAGAAAGATAGAAAATAGTTAAAACCCTGAACCCCCCTATACAGTCCACTTAAATTACCAACCAGCGACCTAGGGTCCAGGGACCAGGTTCCTTTTAATTAGGGAACATTTCCCTAATAAAAGGAACATTACAGTGATATTATTTTTTAATTGTCATATAATTTTTTAAATGTCATTTTATGTTTTAAATTTTATTTTATTTTTAAATGATAAATTTATTAAAATGCCAGAATTTTTTAACGTAATAATAATAATCCAAAGAAATTTAAAGGTGTTTTTATTAAACAAATTAAGTTCTAAGCGTACATTTTTGTAGGTACACTTACAGAATTGGCCCCATATTAACTATTTGCGATACATACACAAAAAACAATGAGGAATAAGTATTAGTTAATTGGTCTCAAGAATGTAAGAAAATTAAATTTAACCTTTTAAACATAACGAGAAGTGCTTGCAGGCACAAGTTAAAAATTACTGTAATATTGTCAACGTTTAAATGTAATTTTACTTTTGAATAACTGCGATTGTTTAACATTAAAGTAGAAACAAGAATTATTTTCCATTAAAATCTCGAAAAGGCTATATTTAAGTGAATGGCTAAGAGTTATGGTTTTGTAAAATGACTGGGATTCAAGTAGTGTTAGCATTTGTTTTTAAATGTCATTTCACCAATATATTTTTACTAAGATTTCTTTTATTATTTTTTTACTAGTGGCCTGCTTCGGCTTCGCATGGGTATAAAATATATAGCCTATGTCATTTGAAAAAAAAAAGATTAAAATCGATGCAGTAGCTTGATTTATACATCACTGCCCGTGGCCCGCACGCGTTAAATTTGCACTAAAACAAAACCGCTATGCCCCTGCATTTTAAATGTGTAATATCTTCTAAAATTTTCATTTCAATTACATACTGTAAACGGCCATATTGATCTATATTAAATCAACAATGTATTTAAGCTACTTAATTGAATAAGGATTAATGCTGTATTGCTTACAATTGCTATGAAAATTGCCTCATTTTCGAAGCATTTTTAAGCAATTTTAAGTTATTTTCGCAAAAAGTAAATGACAAAAAAAATGCTATTAGGGGTTATCCATAAGAGATAGACATACCATCGCGGAGTTTTCTGTAGACCTTTTCAAGGTGACACTTAGTACATAATTTTAATAAATCTCGTAGCCTATGTTTGCAATGTAAGCGGAAAAAAAGTAAGTATTTTAAACATCACATTAGAAACCTCAAAAATTACAGTATTTCTCTACTCCATATTAAATGTTATAATACATAGAAACCTTCGTGAATCAAATTTCATTCAAATTCAAAGGTTTAAGCATACATAGGGATATAGGGACATAGGAACAGACAGGGAAAGCGACTTCGTTTTATACTATGTAATGATGCTCGTTTTGTATCCAGAATCGATACGAATATTTTATCCCCTTTATCTAGTTTATGGTTAGTGACAATATCAGTCTTGTCAATGTTGGTCAGTGTTGGTTTAAATATTATCTGCTAGTTACTGTATTGGTTTTTTATACTAGAGATAAATAGAAAGCAAATGAAACTATTTATCTGTCTCTCTTTTTTATGTGTATTTAGAGAATGATGCAATTATTTATTGTGACACATCGCCGTGTGGTATCCGGCTGAGTAGAATAGACCACCCTCATTTCTTACCGAGTTGTCGTAAAAGGAGACTAAGGTAAGTTGACTCATCGTTTGGTATCCGGTTAAGTAGAATAGACCACCCTCATTCTTACCGAGGTGTCGTAAAATACGACTAAGGTCAGTTGATGTCAGGCAGGCGGCCGGTCGTCAAATACGTAGCCACATCATCTGACAACATGTTTATAGCATGTTGTGCTGACCCTACTTAAAGTGGGATAACGGCATTAGAGTTATGATTTATTTTAATTTACTTCCTATAATACAAAAGTAATAATAAAATTATTTTGCTATAATCCGCGAAGAAGTATTCTTCGCGGATTATAGCAAAATAATTTTATTATTACTTTTGTATTATGGATCTCCGCAAAGTAACGCCTAATTCTATAAATTATTTACTTCCTATAAGTTTGGTAACTCCAAACGAGAATTCGAAATATGCCAAGGTCACCCAGCTTATATTTAAAGCTTACCATTATATAGCTTAAGAAAACCTAGTCTTAAAGAGACCCTAATCAATAGCAGTTTAGGTTTAGTGTTAAAATTACATACACCAATCAACAATATATCTAACAAGCTACATTTTTTGCGATATATACCTAATTGATTATTTGAACTATCTCACTCTATACACGTTTTTTTCTCGTAATCATATTGAGCAGGTGTATACAAAATAAAAGTGGATGAATTTTAAGGCATACTGACAAGAGTGAGATACACACCATCGTCGCCATTTTTAATCAATTTTTTTTAAGTGAAGTTTATCATTCTCACAATACTCGAAAATTGTTTTTAAATATTTGCATCAAGACATTTTATGTAACTTTAATAACTAACATTTGTCCAACTTTTGCTTCATTATTCGGTATTTGAGCTGAAACAAAAAATTATACCGCAACGTGGCCTTTATGTTCTACTTTCTGATTTATTGATGCCGTGTTCCTTTTTGTTGTTTCAGTAATTTTAATAGAGTTATAAAAGTAATTAATGCTACCGCAAGTTTGTGTTTTAAAAACATATTATTGTAATATCTGATCAAATTCAACACCGCATAAATATTTCTTTTAGGTTTAAAAATTTATCTGATTTATGCTGCCTGTAGTGTGTTTGTTGTGATGTTTGATTATTACTTTGTGTATTTGTATAAAGACACAAGCATATCATACTTAAATCAATCAAACACTGTATAAAGCGCAACACGTCAGTAACATCAGAGCAGTATGCGAGAGTGGACGTTTAGTGATATACTTTTAGTGCGGGTTTGAGCCTGTGCTAAACCTACACAATACAAGTAAATTCATATCCCACATCCAACGATTTTCCTGAAATTCAGCATGTAGGGGTGATCTAGCTAGGTTTTATTTAGAATCAAAACGTTTTATTCGTGTTTTTGAGCATTAAAAAAATGGTAAACTGTAGAATTGAAACCAAAGGATTTTTTGGTTGACAAACGCAATTTTGCGTTAGCCGATGGGTAGCGGGCGGACAGAAAAAGTTCAAAACCCGGGTTTGACTCCCACATGTCATCGGTGCCTTTTTTCTTTTTAATTTTTTCTTTATCTTTTAAAAAATTACCGAGCAAGGCTCGGTCACTTAGGTAATTATTCTAATACACTCTAACGATATAAGGTTATATACTGTACAATACAGTACAATATAAGCTTAGGTATATACTAGGAAGAATCTTATATACCGGGCTGTTGTATAAAAAAAGTCACGATTTCGCAGTGAAAAATTTGAAGTATTTTAACTATAAATTCTGTAAATTAATAAACCTTCACAATCTTTCAGCATTAACTTCTTTTCTAAAGCCTGATATACGAAATAAGATTGCTTTATATAAAACTTTTATTGAAAAGGGAGTCATCATTCTCTTACCCTTATCCTACTCTAAGTGGGGTCCGCACAATATGTCTTCTCTATCATGCGTCAACTCTGGTGCCACTTTTTTAACATGCATATAATTTTTCACACAATCCATCCATCATTTTCGGCCTCCCCCTAGCCGTACATCCATCCACATTCATATTTAAAACTCTTTTGGTCACATGATTTTCATCCCTCCTCATTACATGACCATACCAACTTAGTCTCATACTTCTCATCTTTTCTGTAATGGGCGCAACTTTCAGACTTCCCCTAATATACTCATTGCGTATTCTATCAAGTTTTGTCACACCACACACCAACCTTAACATTCTCATCTCATTCGCATGCACATATTGAATAGGGAGTAACAGTAATAAGTGAACTGGATTTTTAAATTTAGTTCGGGTTTCGTTATTTTAAATCACGGTACCGCATAAGCGGATTCCTAGAATTAAATAAACGTAGAGGCGGCCTCGACGCGGGTGTCCGGCTTGTTTACTTATTTGCCTGGTGTAATTAACTTTTTATTTTCATACGACCGCCGGCATTTTTCCCACAGATTTGATGTTTTAGTTCGTGTAAACAAAAGCGTATTTTTATGTACAAGTTTTTATAAACGAGGGCGAAATAACCGCAGGCTGTTTTTGGCAATTTGTTTTTAAAAAGTCTGTATTGTATAGCCTATTTCACAAATATTACTTGCAAAAAAATTCACTAATTTTGTAATACCAGAACAAAATTTACACATTCATTTAGAAACGATTTACAAGACAAGCCAAAGCATCAATAAATATACCCACTTCTCTATTGATACAATAAGACTTTGGAGAAAACTTTCGATGTTTGTTCAAAGAGGTAATGTAGTTATTTTTAACGAAGTCAATTTTGCTATAATCTGAATAAAAAAAACTTAGTAATTAAAACAAATTAACACTACTTAATATGAAAATAACCTACCAATCCGCATTGGAGCAGCGTGGTAGGTCTTAGCTCCAATCCTTCTCTCCAAAAAAAAAAAAACGGAGAGAAGAGGCCTATGCCCAACAGTGGGATAGTAACAGGCCGTTACTAATATGTAACTATTTGTATATAATGATTAAATTGTTATTCTTTAATGCGAAATTCAATTATATTTAATGCTACTAAGTATTCGTGTTGTATCCGGCTGAGTAGAATAGACCTCATTTCTTACCGAGGTGTCGTAAAAAGCGGCTAAGGTAAGTCGACTGGCCGTGTGGTATCCGGCTGAGTACAACAGACCAACCTCATTTCTTACCGAGGTGTCGTAAATGGCGACCAAGGTAAGCTGACAAGGTAATACGACTAAGGTAAGTTGACGTTCGGCAGGCGGCCGGTCTTAAAACGCAGCCAAATCATGTGACAGCATGTTTATAGCATGTTGTACCGACCCCACTTAGAGTGGGATAAGGGCAGGAGGATGATGCGCCTGGAATAACCTAGCGATGCAACACCTTAAAAAAAAATTTGACACCTAAGCAGTAAGCGATAATTTTATTATAGCGATATTAGCGATAATTTTGTAAACTTGGTAATAAGAATATTCCAGAATAATTCTTGACAGTTAGCAAGAATTATAATCTTCTTATTCACTATCTACTGATGATAAATGAAATGTAACTCTGGATATGCTTCAAGATAACACAAATATTTTCCAAGTGATTGAAATAACAGTCTAGGTAGCCTATATTACTCTCTAACAAAGCAAAATGATATTTTCTTGCCACTTCCTTTATGTAAACAGCAATAGTATTTAACGACCGACGCTGTTAAGACGATATTATCGTTTTACTTGGTATTTTGTTTCGAAATGGCAAAAGGCGTTAAGAGGAGATAACAGTTTACGCGATTCGCGGAAAGACGATCTTGCATAGTCTGCAGTTTTACTGATAATTAAATTTTTAATAAGTCAACAATAACGGCGGTTTATTTGTTTCTTTCAACCGACAGACGTTCAACATGGATGTGCTGTAACGATGTTCACGCTAATTACATTATCATCCTCTTGCCCTTATCCCACTTTAAGTGGGGTTGGCACTACATGGTATAAACATGATGTTGATTTGGCTACGTAATTACCAGCCGCACGCCTGACGTAAGCTTACCTTAGTCGTATTTTAGGACACCTCGGTAAGAAATGAGAGTGATCTATTTTACTCAACCGGATCCCACACCGTGGGTCAACTTACCTTAGTCGACTTTTACGACACCTCGGAAAGAAATGAGGGTGGTCTATTTTACATAGCCGAATACCCCACGCACGGTGGGTCTACTTGCCTTAGTCGCCTATTATGACACCTTGGCAAGAAATGAGATTGGTCAATTTTTCCAAGCCGAATACCACACGGCACGCTAACTACACGTGTAATAAAGCCCGTTTGAAGGTCTGTCAACAACTGTGCAAAATATACTATATACTATTAGGTTTTCCAATATATTACCTATTATTAAAAATGAATATGCGAGTCGAAACACTTACGAATACAAAGCGATTACGAATTAGATGGCTTCTACTTTTTAATGATAAATTAAGACGAGGCAATCAGAAAGTAGACGAGTCAATAATACAGACATAACTCAGGAAAGAATCCTGTGTTATAATTACATCTCGTAGGTGATAAAGATATGTGTATTTTTAAAATACATCGAATTTTACCTAGTACTAGTACTCAAGTACACAATTACACAAATTCCAAGAACTTTAAAAAGAATAACGTTTAAACTTGTTACCGCTCTGTATCGAACGGAGTAAAATAAGAAGTATACAAAACCTGTATTTCTATGATACACACACCGGTTAAGTTTTGCGAACTACACTTTATTATTAAAACTTAAATGCAGACTTTATTGTTTTTATTGAATTGCGGAAATATGGAAATGCAGCTCAGTTTTACAATAATTTGAAGTTAATAATATTGAAATATTTTTTACAATTATCAGTACGCAGTACCTAAGCTATAATTTCTTTAATAATGTTTTGGGTAGGATACGCTAACAAAGCGTCTCTATAGTTACGAGTATAAAAGAGTAGAGCCGCTACAGTTATTCATCACGCCATAGGGAAGTTACGAGACGAAACTATTCCTCAGATCGTGGTAGTGAATGTGGGTTGTGTTAGTGTAGTGGTGATGGTGGTAGTTTAAAGTGCGTACGTTGTTAAGAATCCTGCGCGTATCAGGTATTATAATATAATTTGTCGTTTTCGACAAAAAAATCTTTAACCAAAATTTCATGTCCCTATTGACAACCGTTGAGGAGTTCCCTTGTTCTGGAGCCAATCCTGGCAGCATCAGGTCGTACTTATCATAAACATGCATTATCATCAGAACAGTACCATAAATTTTCATCTCATTCGGACCCCGAGAACTAGGCCCAATTTAACTTGCAAAATACCACTTTCACATACATACATTGTAAATGAAAGAATAAATTTTAAAAACAGATCAGAATACACTCTACCTTTAGCAGTTTTTTTTTTTTTATGCCAGGAAAACCCATTATAGGTCGTCACCGCTCGACGGGGACGAGCGGCGGGTGTGTCGGACTCTCACCGACTAAAAACCTGACAGTGCCCCGACAGTGGCGGGGACAGGGTACCGTTGTACACATTACCCCCATCCCCGCCAGCAGCAACTCTGAACCCCAGAGCGCGCCACCTCTGTGTTGGGGCCTCTCTAAAACCTTTAGCAGTACATTTATTATCATTTATCGCTAATTATGGAAAAATATTATTTCCATTACTTTTGTAATGTTAACTTACATTTAGCACTCCTAATTTAATAAAATTTATTACTGCCCTACTCAAATGAGTCTAGTATCTCTCGTCTTTTGAAATTATGATTATTTGTTACAGTAATTTAATTATTCAGGACAAATGGCTGCGAGGTTTGTTTAATGTAAGGACAGTGAGTCGCAAATTAAAGTCATCGTGGGGAAGGTAATTGCGTATTCCCGCCCGCGTTCCTCCGCAGGTGGTCTCAAGGAATTTTACTTTGCTGAGTGCCATAACTTTACTTCAAGATCTTAATATACAATGTTCTAACAGCGACTCTAAAATTGTTTCTAGTTAACGATGAACTATGTTTAATATAATCCTAAGATATTTTGATTAAAAGCTAAAATGTTTTCGCCAACTTTAAATTTTATTAATTTCTCAATTTAGATTTATGAATCTAGTAATAGCGTAGTAGCCCTTAATAAAAAGGCACTTTCATAAATATTGCTATAACAATGTCAGATATTATTATTTTACAAATTGAACTTTATTGAGTTGTAAGAGGTGAAACAAAACTGTTATAATACATGCCAACTCTTATGAAAATCATAAGTTAAAATTTTTAAGGGTATTGATTCTCCAACGTCAATATAAATTTAATGTCATATGATATTGTTACAATCGAAGAAAATTAAAGCACTCGTAATACAAACTCTAATACAACGAAACAAATTAAAGAAACTATTTCTTTCAAGCAATTTATCTCTCTTTTAATTTCCGCCTACAAGAGAACTTAAGTATGAAATGAAAGATTATTTTGTCTTTGACATTCTTTATTATTTAAGGTAAGATTTTATCAACAAAGACTGAGTACTGAATATAAATAAAGTGCTCATATGTAAATAAATTTATTAAAATCTCATAAAAGTAAGATTTGGTTTGAAAATATTGTTTTACTCGTTAAACTCAAATATAGAAGATTGAAAAAACCCCCAACACTAATTTAAGCGATAAACCTATTATACTACATTTAATCCTAGTTGGTTTTGATCAAGCAGTTTTCTGAAAGAATGAATACTATTAAAGCCTGCAACGGATAAACATCTAAACGTTGTGAACATCTGCGTCCCGGGAAACTAAAGGATTACAGACAAGACTTCACGTACGAAACGATAACAATGGTTGCTTCTCTTTTTGCCGTAAATACCGTAGACTTGTGAAAAAATACAAACAATAAAAGACAGTAGAAAGATACGGAAGAACATTTCACGCCGCCCTAGCCAATAAAATTAAACGAAAAAAGGGCTCTGAACATTTAGCGTCGGACTACGAACTTCGAACAGGTCACTATCAGTAGTGATCGATCATGTGATATGAAATTGCATAATTTAAAACGCGTGTATATTTGAAGTTACAGTAAGACCTTTTAAGTCGTTATTAGAGTTTTAAGAAAATAAGTTTCATTTACAAAGTACACGTTTTGATTTTATCAATGATGAGTTGCAATTTGCAAATATTATAATTATTCAACAATTATAATTTTAAACCCGCAGTTAATGTTATTATCTGTTCGTTAATATTTCATAATTCTAGTTATTTCGTTTTATCTTTTTGTCTCTGGGCAATTGTCATTTTTTTATTCACCGATATGTGGGTAGCAATGAAAACGCCACTCGCTGATCAGTTCGTCTGTCGCCGTGCGAGTGTCTACGTGAGCGCGGAACATTCGGTAATGGTCGCTCGATCGCTATAAATAATTCGCATCAAATTCATTATAAAACATTAAATAAGTCGTTTAGAACTTGCAATATGAAATGAAAGTGAAGTGCAGTGCCTAAAATTAAAGTGTCATGTCGAGTTTTGGTCTCGTAATAGTGTTACTGTTTGTACGAGAGTAACATTTCCCCTGGCGTCACAAAAAACGGCCGCCTGCCGGCGCATATCGAGGAGTTCGAACCTTCCAGTGCATGGTGGCAATACTAAGGCAACGAAAGGTAGGTGGTGCTAAGTTTTTACTGCTTATCGGTGATACATTATGCATTGCCCAGAAAGATAAAAAATAGTTAAAACACTGAACCCCCCAGTACACAGTCCACTTAAATCACCAACCAGCGACCTAGGGTCCAGGGACCAGCTTTCTTTTAATTAGGGAACACTTCCCTACACTATCATAAATTGTACGTATAGAAAAAGAAACTTATTTCAAACAACAATGACTGTGCGGACATATCTAATAGTGACATTGCCACGGATATTGAACACTCAACGGTTAATTGTTCACAGTTCAATTATCGAACAACTGTCAACAGCATGCAAGAGTTGAGGCGTATATAAACTAGCTGAGTTTCAATTAAAAATTTTATTTAACGTTCGAAAAATATATGAAGTTTAACGTTGAAGTTTACTGACAATTTGATAATCTCTAATAAAAAAAAATCTAACCTCTTCCGTTATTATTCAACAATGAACTATTAAATACATCTAAAAGTTTAAGGGTCTGTTTCACAAGTTTCCAATAAACTGTCCGTTAGCTTATTCGGAACATATCTGACATATATCTAGGCTTATTCAGCATTTAAGTTAACAGGTAGATCATGTGGCTGTTATATTGTTTATCTGCTGGATAGCAAATACCTATTTCAAAATGGCCGCGATTTTATTTTTTTAAATTTTTTCACATTTTAGAGTCTCTTTTTAGAGACATTAAAGTTTATTTGACGGTTCACTTTCTGACACTTTATCAGTAACTTGTGAAACAGGCCGTAATGCTACAAAAATTAAGAGGGATTCGCTGAGTACGACTTTGACTGGTGGTGTCGAGTTGGAGAGGAGACTTTTTATAGAAGATTTGTTTATCATATAATTTATCATACTATAGGATTTAAGATTCTACGTCTTTTTTGTAGTTTGTATAGCAAGAAACATTGATACAGTTCCATTTCAAAGTCTTTTAATGATTAACTATCAAGTATTGTCTGTCAACGTTGACTGTCCACTATCGACTATCGAGTGTTAACTATCAACAATTGAATAATTAATAATTAATTATCAATTATCACTTGTTAACGATTATATTAACAGTTTAAAAAATTACAAGCGTATAAGAAATGATGTTTGTCACAATTTGCAAATATATATTTCAAGATTTTATTTTACTCCCTAGTCAAAATTTATAAATATAATTTTTCAAATAGTATATGAAAAAAACAATTTAAAGTTAACCTTATATACATGAGTATTATTTGTCACTGCAATAATCAGTGATCACTCTTCCCAGGGAAACCGCATTTCACATAACATGAGGGTTTTGGGACACGTTGCATATTGCCAATGCCATGGATATTAACCACTCAGCGGTTGATTGTTCCCGTTTCAATTATCCCACAACTGTCATCAGAATTAAAGAGTCGTCATCTCTATACCATAGCTGAGCTGAGTTTTCATTTAATTTTCGTTATTAGTATTCGTATTCTTGCAGAAGCGAATTTTATTGAATACATCTTCTAACTAAGTTGCTTTCGTGTCTTTATTAAGAAAAGGCTTTCTTTTTCTTTTGTCAGAGTGAAAAATATTAAGTCTAATGTTATGGTTTGGTGGTTTACATATTCCAGAACATTACTAGTCAAATCATCAACATGATACTTGCCTTAAAAGCACGATAAATTAAATAAATATATATGGGACAGTTACACACACGGTCGTCCGTCCCCAAAGTAAGTATCTTAATACTTGTGTTATGGGTGACAGACAACTGGTGAATATATACTTATATATTTTTAAATACATACTTAAATACAAATATACATCCAGGCTCAAAGGCCAACAAATTCATTTATAGAAAATGTTGGCCCTCGGCGGGAATCGAACACGCGACCTGCGGAGCTGAAGGCAGGGTCACTACCCACTACGCCAACGGGCCAGTCCATTATATCATTAAATAAGCTTACAAGTTTTATAGAAAACTTACAGGTGGCTGCTTGAAGTTTTTACGCCATTTATCCATATATTTATCAAAATATTATTTTGCTATAGTCCGCGATAGCAATATAGCAAAATAATATTTTCATTTCTTTTAGTATTATGAATCTCAGCAAAGTAGCAAATTCTATAAATTATCATGTTAATAAACATGCGCTCCGTTAGGCTATCATTTTTATCTTATCTTCGGTATTTTAACTGCTGTATCGGTTTTAACATAGACTGGCCCATTGGAGCAGTGGGTAGTGACCCTGCCTTCAGCTCCGCAGGTCGCGGGTTCGATTCCCGCCGAGGGCTAACATTTTCTATAAATGAATTTGTTGGTCTTTGAGCCTGGGTGTATATTTGTATTTAAGTATGTATTTAAAAAATATATAAGTATATATTCACCAGTTGTCTGTCACCCATAACACAAGTATTAAGTTACTTACTTTGGGGACGGACGACCGTGTGTGTAAGTGTCCCATATATTTAAAAAAAAAAAAAAAAAAATTTAAAAAATAAAAATTTTAACATGAGAAACCCTTCATGAGTACTGCAATCTATAGGGTCAGTAATTCAGTTATGCAAGAATCTTACAAATTTAAACCTCACGGTATTCCACTTTGTTACCTTGTGATGAGAGCACAGGAATACTGAAAATATCTCGTCTGCACCCTCATCGACGATAGTCGTTGTAGTGTATGCGGATTGACGTGTGTAACGTACTTTGTACATTTATATACAAGACACATATATGTGACACATACATGAACATAGTCACACTAACTCACACTAGTCTCATGATGCACCACGACAGTAACACGAGAGCCTTTGGTGAGAGTGGTCGTGAAGTGACATGTTGTTACTTGTTAGTGCGTGTTTGAGCCTGTGCTACATTCATACAACATTAGTTTATAAACACTACGAGTACACTATGGGACGAGGACAAAAAGGTATTTTTACATAATTTTAAAAAACATTAAAAAAAAGAGAAAGTGTATGTGTCAAATGAACTGGAAAAAAGGAAATTGTTTTATATTACTAAATTGAAGAACTTTAACAGTAACAATATTGCTTTAAATAGTTATTTAATATTTTTCACTTAATTCATGGATTTTATTTTTATTTTGAATAGTTTATTAGGTATTATTTTGATTTCAAATGACGCAACAATTTTTCAATGAAATGGTCAATATCATAGTAATCAAATGTGTAACAACGCCGCCATGTCGCTGCAAGCAAGCAAGCCATGACGTCACATCTTACTACAGCCGTTCGCGCCGGTTGACGCGGAAGATGTTACTTTAGCAGCTAGCGCCTAGCCCGCGCCTAGCCCGCGGATAGCGAGAGAGTCTGCTTTCGATTTGATAGTTGACTTTGAAACTTATATAATTATAACAAACAGGAATGAAATTTAAAGCAGTATATAAAAAAAATAGTATATATAATACCTAATATAATAAATATAATGATATAACAAATAATTATATTTTATAATTAGAAATATTTACAAATGTAAGGAGTTAGGATAGAGAAAAATAAATGATTAAAAATATAATAATATAATAAATACAATAAATATATTTATATTAAAATGTAAATATCGCTTATTAGCTGGTTAATCATTTTTAATATTGTGTTTAAATGAAGATATATTTTTTAGATTTTCCACAGTTTAACGACCCGCGAATGCAATGAACATACCTATATGTTTGATGATATGTTTAATATGGAATATGTTTGAGAAATTTACTATTTTTATTACAATTATTGTTTTTATATGGTTTACTATTTATGGCCCGCTCCGGCTTCGCACGGGTATAAAAAAATATAGCCTATGTCAAATAATGATTAAAAACGAACCAGTAATTTGATTTATTCATTACTGCCCGTGACCCGCACACATTAAATGTGGAGTAAAACATTAAAATGCAGGGGCATTTGAAATCTGTAATAACTTTTAAAATGTTCATTTAAATTATATGCTGTAAACGGCTATATTGATCTATATTGAATCAACAATGTATTTAAGGTACTTAATTGAATAAGGATTTATGCTGTATTGTTTAAAAAATTTGAAATTCCTACTTTTATAATATAATTAAGACGGTGTGTCTAGTAAAAAAAAAAGAAAAAAATTGTCATGTCGTATTTACCTATTACTAATAGTGCAATGGTACATATATAATTACTAACATCATAGTATAGAAGCAATATCGTTACTGTAGTTGATTTTTGGGTACTAATGTACCAACCGTTAAATCGGTTCTTAGGCACTTATGTGCCAACCGTTAAATCGGTCCTTGAATACTCATGTGCCAACCGTTAAATCGGTCCTTGGGTACTTATGTACCAACCGTTAAATCGGTCTCTGGGTACAAAGGTACCAACCGTTAAATCGGTCACTGGGTACAAAGGTACCAACCGTTAAATCGGTCTCTGGGTACAAAGGTACCAACCATTAAATCGGTCATTGTGTACAAAGGTACCAACCGTTAAATCGGTCATTGGGTACAAAGGTACCAACCGTTAAATCGGTAGCTGGGTAAGTTGATACCAACCGTTAAATCGATAGCGGGGTAAGTTGATACCAACCGTTAAATCGGTAGCTGTGTAAGTTGATATCAACCGTTAAATCGGTAGCATAGTACATTGATACTAACCGTTAAATCGGAATTTGGGATCAGAATGTATAAATATTAAATTATTTATTGATGTCTTAGCTGTTGGCCAAAGTGGTAGGGACCCTGCCTCCACTTCGGGCATCGCGAGTTTGGTTCCCGCTAAAGGTTTATATCCTTAAAACAATTAGTCCGTTGTAATATTTCACTAGTTCTAGTGGAACTATATAAGATACTAACAGTTAATTTGGAAGCAATTGCTACAATCCCATCAGCTGGGAAAATGTTACATTTCGCAGATATGATGATAGAGTTGATGAATGATGATGTTGAAGATTATGGAAATTATGGAAAAAAAATTATGAAATTCTATCATCCAATTATTGAATTAGTATCAATATATGTCAATAGTTAGGAAAACAATATTTATGACGTGTCATTATACGTTATATTTGTTTCTACTCCAATCTAGCGTATAACGTAATAAATAGAACGAACGAAGATTAAGTAAAATGGTATAATTTACATTATTAAAATCGTATTAAGTCTTGTGCAAGAAAAGCAGATATATTATAAATGCAAACTATCTTTTAACTTGGATTTAGTTAAATATGGCTTAAACCAATTTTAGTGCAAGCTGCCATTAGACGTTAAAAGTGGGGCAAAGAATAAATCGTAAAATTAAAAAAAAAAATTATTAGGTTATTATACTTGTCTAAGACTAAGCATTTTTGTATTTCTTGATTATTTAAATACGTGTTAAAATAAGAAGATGTGAATTTTAAAGCATGCGTTAACTGTGTAGGACCAAAATGATAGCAATCTGGCTAGATGGCGTGGTATCAAAGGTTTCAATTAGTTTCTGTAACCTTGGTCAGTCTACTAATTGTTATATTTTCAAAAAAGTAAGATGTTATCACAAAACGCGGACTATATGAAAAAATTATAAAGGATTTTAGGGATAAAATTTTCAAAGATGATGTCGAAGCCTCGAGTTTTAGTCGGTAGTGGCTGAATGGAAAAAGCTTATCGTGGTTTGTTGTTAACAAAATAACTAGCGCACAAGAATAAGTTACTCGCTTGATGGCCATATCAGAAAAAATAATATTGCGGATTATTTTATGGTGCATATACTACGGCATAATTCATAAATAAATAAAGGTTTACTTAGCCTGTAAGGGCGATCATCAGCATTGAGTGCTATATATTGGTGGAATCTGTCCTGGGATTAATGGAATCACCGCTGCTGATAAGAGCAGTGACTGAGTTTACTTGCTGTTTCTTTTCGTGGGTGACAGCACTCCGATCTGGTGGGAGAGCGTTCTGGTCTATTCAGTTTCTGCAATTCCATTACCATTTCGAATTCACAGGACTTAGTAGTAAACTTAAGTCAGCTAGTTCCGTGCCTTTTCTCCTGTATTCTGTGTCGTGTAGACATATTAACAAGTAGATTCTAATATCACGAAAATTCTAGCGACATTAGCAAAAGTAAAAAAAAAAATTAATAGTAGAGTTGTAAAAATGAAATTAATAAGATATTTCGGTAAAAAAAATAATTTTTATAAAATCCAATACCACTACGATAATGAGCGAGTACATGGGTGGACATTTTCTTACAATGTAATAGAAATTAATATGTAAAGAATTATACATTAGTAATTTAGTTATTTTAGAGTGATAAGTAATCAGTCCGATTGAAATAAAGGACCTATTATTCTAATAATCACTATCGTAAAATATATCAGTGTAACGGCTATTGACAGTTTTCTTTTAAGAGCAAAAGAGAATCGTTTTTTTTTATTCGATATTACGAGTAATATAATTAATATCTCCGACATCAGGGACAAGGGTTAATTCGGAAAAAATTGAAAAGGTATATGGCGAAAAGAACCATAAACCTGAAGGACTAATATATGAATAGGGTATACATATCATAATACCTATTTTCAAATGTACTTTATATGCGACGAGAAAAAAATCAAATAAGTTATCTTCAAATTCTAAGTATACTCTTCATATTATATAAAGTTTAAAAGGATGAGAGAGACGTTGGAGGGAGTTGTAAATGATCAGCTAGTAAAAACAGAAGAAACGTTGTTACTTAATTATTTTGTATTGACAGTACAATAATACCTATACGAAGGTTTAAATTAAATGTTGCGTTGATAGGAAAACCATATTACATAGGGATAAAGTGGTTGTTCATGAGTTTGATTCTAGAGGTCCTTAAGTTTTATGGAGGACTGTAACTTAATTATCCAATTCGTAATATGTGACTGATTGCCCTCGAGTTTCTTGCTGGTTCTTCTCGGTGGGGTTAGCGTTCCGAACCAGTGGTATCTTCGGTAAAATCAAATTGATATTTAACAATTCAAAAGAGTGAATTGTTTATTTAATTAAAATATTAATAAGGAAGGGATGTAGTGTATGCGGATTGACGTGTGTAACGTACTTTGTACATTTATATACAAGACACATATATGTGACACATACATGAACATAGTCACACTAACTCACACTAGTCTCATGATGCACCACGACAGTAACACGAGAGCTTTTGGTGAGAGTGGTCGTGAAGTGACATGTTGTTACTTGTAAGTGCGTGTTTGAGCCTGTGCTACATTCATACAACATTAGTTTATAAACACTACAGTCGTTAAACGTACCTTCTCTTAGTGGGACCTATAAAAAACCAAGACCTCCACAACTTGCGTCAGTTGGGTGGGAACACCTAATGCATTGGTCATCCCGAGGCTCGAGAGAACTTTCTGTAGCTTAGCTTTAGTAATAAACTTTTTTGTAATTAAATATATATAACAAAGATATTTTTAGAAGCAATTTTCTGCAAAAGTCAATCAATTTATTCTTTTTCCACAATTTGCCACATTGACGGTGACAATGTTTTTTTTTATATTATTCACTTATTTGAGGGAGGTTATATTTCAAAAATGTTGTTAATATATATAGCTTCTGATAGAGGCTCCATGTTATGGGAAATATTTACGTAAGACTGGAAATAGCAATTCAAATGAATCGCTATTGAATTATTGATGTCTCTGGGCTGTCAAGCGCGATTGTCTTTGCAACTGTTATCTGGGGCGGAAAATATATATAATGCAAATAATTTTTGTTATGCTGCTATGCTTTTGTTAATATGGATATTTTATCGCCACATACTACATGAACATACAACTTATACAATTTCTATAAAATCCATTTATTATCACGAAAAATACCGTTATAAATTATATCAATTATATGATTTAAAGAAGCAGGAATTCTATAGGACAGAAGTTACAATAAACTAGCAGCAGATTACAGCAAAATTTGTCCCATATATTTATTTATTATTATTTACATCAGTTAGGCAAGACGCAGGGTTAAACCTATGACCCTAAGAATAACAATTAGAAAGAAATCGTATTTTTTTTCCACAATAGCAATATAAATAAGTAAGTGAATACCCTTATTAATGTCATCGTCAAAGGAGCAACGATTTATTCCCCCGCAATGCGATATCGATTACTTTATTTTTATTTTCATACCAATGCGGCGGGTTTATCGACCATTAACTCTACCTGTTTGTTTGCCCGACGTAAGCGGTTTGTAACCAACTTGAAAAAGTGATTATATCATCAGCAATTATTAAAAATATATTAATCTGTTTTAAGATCCAAATCTACCCCGTTTTCAATTTGATTTGTTGTATACACGTTTTCAATTTGATTTATGTTAAATTGAAAAGTGTTTTATCCAATAAGATTTATGTTACCTTTATAAATCGTAAAAGATTATTATTTACCTTCTACTAAACCGATGGATATCTTTTGAACAGACTACCATGCGAGACAATCTTCTGCCAATCTGATCCTTGTAATGATTTTGAGTTTACCTTTCTACATAGTAGAAGTTTACTAAAATCTCTGAAAGATGTCGGGAGATCTACGGGGACGATGTCTAATATGGTTGAAATCCCAAAATCCTCTTATCCCAACATTTTCTCTTTGCATCGAATTTTAGCTTGTTATATTCTACGCATCTAGTTCTTACATGGTCATCATTCTTCTACTCTTATCTTACTTTAAGTGGGACATGTTTTAGATGTGTTGTTATTTTTCGACCGGCAGCCTGCTTGACGTCAAGCCTTTGACGATAACTTGATAAGAAATAAGGGTTGTGTGTTCTACTCAGCCGGATACCACACGACGGGTAACTTACCTTAGTCGACTTTTATGACATCTTGATAAGAAATAAGGGTTTGTTCATTCTACTCAGCCGGATACCACACGACGGGTGAACTTACCTTAGTCGCCTTTTACGACTCCTCAGTAAGAAATGAATAGATTGTATGGTATTGAGACTAAATGTGAACGGTCTCCACTAAACATATCATTGTAAATGTTACCACATACAGTTTTTAACATATTACGGCGTGGTACCTCTTTGGTTTTAAAGGGTTTAATCAAAGAGCTACTTAACGCGATGTCTCTCACGTAACTACAACATCACGTTCGAGACTCACGGACGTTACAGATGAACAACATCCGAAATATTTCGTTTATGCACATTTATTTTATATTACTTTTTCATATTCATATTTAATACCAAAATCTTAATTATAAGTTTACTTATATTAGCATTACAAAAGTAAACTTTTCATTTGAATTGAAAAAAGCCTTAAAAATATCCTAATAATTTGAACTAGTATATGATATTTGTTTTCAAATTTCCAATCTAATAATAATATATCTAATAATATATCCAGAAATCTAATAATATATCCTTTTGTGTATATAATTTGTGTACCCCAACGTTAGGTAAATGCCACCTCTGTCTTTGGACAGAAGCATATTTAGCTTACAACCACCATGCTACTCTAATGCAAATAGACAAGTTACACAAAGCTAGTAATTCTCTAGGCGTATGTGATCAATCTGTTTATTTTTATTCACCACAAGGCGCAAAATATACCTTTAATATTAAGCAAATTTATCGTTCCATTTTTTTTTGAACTGACTGTATGCTATTAGTCCTAACGGCTTTAACAATGTCACCGGGCGGGACGGACGAGCGCAGCACCATCGTCGGGGTTGCGACTCGTTTATCCAAAAAATTCGTACTTCTGTCCGGCATTTGAAACCGTGTTCCTTTTAAGAGTAATTCGTAGTGCTTTATATATCATACACTCTGAACATTCGTCCATTATGGACGAACGATCATCAGAGTGCGATCTAAATAAAATAACCCTTTTTGTTCGATAAACCTAAACGGCATGTCCGTATGTCCCAATATCTAAAAAACTTTAACATATCACGCACAACACGTCGGATGGAGATTACACACGAAATATTATTTAACTCATTATAAGGTAATTATCATTAAATGCGCCCGTTGTATTATTTATATTTAACATTTATGTTTTATGCTATAAATATGTATTCACTATTAGCTCTCCGAATAATCTAGCTTCCACTACATAATTTAAATTAACAAATAAACAACAGAGATAGGCCACAAATATGACTTTTGATTTTTTAGCTATGAGCTTTATAAGTGGCTTTGTCGCCAGAAGTGGCTAATTATGCACATTTGCATGTAAACTGTAAACAACATACATACAACATACAAATATACAAACTTCTACAAATATACTTACTTCTTACTAACGATATTTTAAGTTCAAAAGTAATTTTAAATTTAGCTTTTTATGATACTTTACTTGGGCTTATATACATATCTTAATATATTTTTGAGCATGGATTTTACTTCTTCCAGTTGTTTATATATTTAATATGTTCCTGAACTTTCTTTTTAGTAATATTCCAGCGTTTCAAACAATATTGCAGTTGGTCTATATTCCCATTCATAATTTTATAAATTTGAATTCCATTCTAAATTATTAGGTTACTAAGGGCATGTTTATTCTTTCATTTGTAAATGGTTTCATAAATATCACCAATGTTAAACAATAATAACTTATCCGATTACCCTTTTCACACTTAACCATGGCAGAAAGCAGACTATTCTTTGTACACTTCAAATTCTTGTAAGCTACGAGCTATTCAATAGCTTTTTGAAAGTTCTTAACTTCTAGAAAATATGTTGCAAGCGAACGAGTTAAAGGAATTTTAATGTATTATTTCTCTGTTCGCTCCGAACTTTCGGGTTGAACTGGAAACCGAAGAAATTGTCTGACCGCCGCGATAAGCAACGAAGTACTTTTTATCGTAAAATGGAACTAACTTTCCGTTGAACGGTTTTTGTTATGTGTAGGTGCTATCCCTTTGTTCAGAATACTTTACATTTAAATGGTTTCAAGTTTTGCTTTGTATAAACGGAAACTAAATTGTATATTTTAAAACCAACCGACTCGTAGAACCTTAAGTTTGATGTCTTAAATTTTTAAGTCATCTTTAAATGATATCTACTGCCAAATTACCTCTTTTAAAGGAGAATAATTAAATAGCCTGAGCTCAATAGTTCTTTAAAACTTTAGATTAAACCTTACACACGTTAAAACTATATTAATTATTTAAATATATTTATTGAAGTGTTCTACGAAGATGGCTAAATTATGAAATAAATTATTTTATTGTTATCTAAGTATTATAAAATAAAATCATAGTGAAGCATTTGTTAACTGACAAAGATATTTTTAGACGAGACATTTCACAAAATGATAGGGTAAAATGTCAATCTAAGCCTTTTAGCTCATGTGATTTTATTAATTCGCGAGTAAAATAAAATAAATAAATAAATGATAAATTATCGTTTCGTTAATTTTATTTGGATACTAAGATATATTCCATTGTGAAATTAATAAATCCAATGTAAATCTTACAAAGCTTTCATGAGTTATCCGTATAAGGGTGATATTCTATGGTATTACAGCTACTTAAAAAGTACTTAAAACCGAAACAAAACGAAAGAATTTTTTAAATCTATCTATCATTTAAGAAAAAGAAAAATATTCTTCAATACTTTTGTTAAATATTTATCTGATATATTTCTATGAATAATAAAATTAATGAATCGCTTTAGAACTTGCAAACCTTTAGTGCCCATTAGTGAAATGACCAGGCCGGGTACGTCAACGCTATTACAAAAAAAAGGAAATAAAGATTTAATAGATCGATGAAAAATATTATTCCCTGATTTTGAACAATAGTTCTTACAGTTAATTTTGTTACAGTTATAGTTAATTTTGTTATATTTAAATGCACCCAAATAAATAAATTAAAATTCTCTATAAAAACCATTGTAAAATATATTTTAACAAAATGTAGTATTATTATAACCATTTAAGCTGCGATATGCAATATACAAGGACCCTTACCGAACAAGCAAGCAAACAACAAGCTCTCAAACTCTAATGAGGCCGAGAGTGCAATTTCTTGTTTCAACTATGGAGTAGGTATCATACGTGACAGTTTCACGGCTTTAGCCGTTGAACCTTATCTAAATATAATATATACGTATAATTTATGTAACAGTCTTGGTACGTTGAGGTTAATACGAAGCGTTTCTAATATTATATATACTCGTATAATATGTTGTTTTAAAAGCTGAAAAGATTATGGCAATTACAGTAAGCTATCTTTAGAATAGATATAGATCAATAGAATAGAAAATAGATATATGTCAGGAATCATCATCCTCCTGCCCTTATCTTACTCTAAGTGGGGTCAGCACATGTTAAAAACATCTGTCACATGATTTGGCTGCGTTTTTACGACCGGCCGCCTGCCCGACGTCAACTTACGTTAGTCGTATTTTCCGACACCTCGGTCAGAAAGAGGGTGGTGGTGGATACCACACGATGGGTCAACTTACCTTAATCGCCTTTTAAGACACCTCGGTAAGAAATGAGGCTGGTTTATTCTACTCAGCCGGATACCACACGGCGGGTCGACTTACCTTAATCGCCTTTTAAGACACCTCGGTAAGATATGGGGGTGGTCTATTATACTCATACCACACCATACCACACGGCTATATGTCAGGAATGACCCCTACATATATCGTTTATAACTAAAACGGATAAAGCAGCGTTTATTATTATAGCTCCCAGGGGACTTGATTTTATGCAAATTTTCACAAATCATCTTCGTGAATCACTGAAACCACGTGAAAATCAGATGAGTAGTTTTGAATTTATTACTAATAGATATACAGACAAGGTGGGGGCCTAGTCTAGTACTAATCTTTAATATTTAAGACAATTAATATTTATTACTAATATTTATTATTTATTATAATTTAGTACAAGAATAGTTAATAGCTACAGCACGTAACGCGTCTAATAATTTTTCAGGTTGAAAAAACTGATGTACACATATTTTTTGCCTGGTTGCATTAATCGAATCGATTCATAACGAAAAATACTAAAAGTCGTGAGAGATTATCTTTATAATAGATTTAATAAAAGGGTTATTCTGTTGCTTTTGCTGCTGTTTGCTTATGATAAGGCTATTATTGAAAGTTCCGCGATATCGCGATCAATAATAAGCGATAAACATTATCAAGCACGACATGATTCTCTAACATATAGAACAGCGAGTAAGAGGCAAGTAAGTACATATTTATTCACTTGAAGACTATTGCTATTCTAGATTTCTATTATAGATGTAATGTCTAATCATAGAGTTATTATATATTGAGTAGGGGAACCATAGCTAGGCTAGGGAAGATGAGTGATCCATACGTCTTTGTCTAATTACAGATAAAAAAGAGAGACGGATAGGTAGCTTTATTTGATTTCTCCTTTTTCGACACATTAGGTTGGCTCTCCTACTTGAGCTAGAGAGCGGGAACATCCTACAAAAGGCAGCTATCATTAACTGGATAAAAATTGCTGAACAGTAAAAGTGTTCTTAGTGCGAGTTTTTTAACCTACTCGATCGCGTCTGTGTAACGCCAATTTGTAGGACGCTGCAATAGCGACATCTAGTGACCGCTTTTCCAGCGCCATATAATTTGGCGTTACGCTAACGCGATAGAGTAGGTTTATAAAATCGCACTAAGCACACAGATGTATATTAGTGGTATCATATTTTATTTCTATACTAAAAGAAACAAATTCTCAACTCAAATCAAATGTCGGTTCACACATCGGTAAATTACAAAATAGGTCTTTCCCTGTGAAAGTGCCGTGTTACGACAGCGGTTGGCCGATGACGTATAGGTTGGCTTACCTCGATCCCTGACTGATTTATAGCACAAGGAAATCCCCAATTCACACGACATCGTGTACTTATGCCAGATCAGATCTGATTAGATAACCTTTAACATTACAATTAATGCTTCTAATTTAACCGCCAGTTTGATTGTCATCTCCTTATGACTATAATTCTGCGATTAACTTTAGAATCTAGACACGATTATTGTACTTTTATTACCTAGCGAAGAATCAGTTGCAAGCCTATATGGGTTCCCACATTTACAAGCCTTTTATTTGCATAAAAGTAATATTTAGTCAATATGTGACGTTTATGTAAATACACATAATATTACTTATTACTTTCAAAATCACAGAGTGTGAAATTGTAAATAGTACGTATAACTTTTCTTGTGTAAAATAAGAATTATCATACTATTTACTTTACCCATTCCTTAATATTCATCATTATCACAATTTAAAGATTAATATTTAAAGTCTGTGACATTTACTCGGTCATTAGATCAATTTTGATGAAATTTGGCACAATTAAAGCTTATGCACAGTGATATATAGGATAAAATATCCGTTCTTTTTTCGTGAAATTAAAGCTTAGTTTTCGCGAAAAAAGTCACGGGTATCACTTGTATATTTATGTATATTAAAGCTGTATATTTGATATGCTAATGTATATAGATAAGCATAGTAAATACAGAACGAATAGCTAACCGGTGACGTGTTAGTTGGCTTATTCTGATCTCTGGCTGATTTATGGTATGTGGGATTTTCGAGAAGCGACGATAAGGTATGTGATTTAATCTTTAACCAGCCAATAGGGTAATAATCCGCAATTGTCGAAAATTTATTGTACGTCATTGTTTGTTATTCAGTTGATTTCGTGATAAAATTTTGAATTTTAATCAATAATCCTACTAATATTATAAATGTGAAAGTTTGTGAGTATGGATGTATATTTGTTACTCTTTCACGTTGAATCTGCTGAAACGATATCAATGATATTTGGCAAAATTATTCCTTATACACCTGGGTAATATATAGCCTATATGATCCTGTTAATTCTACAGGATTAGGATGACAATGAAAAGCGCCATCTATTATCAATATCACGCAACAACAGTCCATGCAAACCAAGTTGCGGGTAAAAGCTAGTTTTTCATAAAACAGGAAATTCCTTACTTGATAATATATCTTTGTTTAACTCTAAGCTAGTTATTAATGAGATTACAACAACAAAAATCATGAATTGACAATAAATTCATATAAAAACTTTTGTGAGATAAATATTCTGAGTAAAACCTTTAGAGTTATTATACTATATAGGAAAGCTAGAGGATGGCGTGTAAGTGAGAGTGTCGCAATAAATAATAAGAGGTAAGACGAAACACATATACTTCTTTGTCTAATCAAGCATAAAAAAGAGGGACAGATATATACAGCCTCATTTAGGCTGGCTCTAATATAATAAGTCTATGCTTAAACCTACTCGAATATTTTATTTCGATAATATGATCGGCAATCGGACGGTATCAAATACAAGGATTGTTCATATTATTAAAAGAGATTTCCAAAAAAATATTGTTTAAAGTAACCCATGTAGGTACAAAATACCGTTGTATTGACACGTTTTATCCGTGCAGGATCGCCCTAATCCGTATCGATTTCTCTGTCAGCGGATAGGGTTATTGTAGCTTTTTGACTTCGTACGACCGATTATTTGATTGCCAGTATGCGAAATTTTAATGTATTATTGCTTTTTAAAACCTTTATTTGTGTTTGTATTTTTTCGACCATATAATAAGTTCGGAAATGAGCCGCTTTTTCTTGAATATGAAAGACGCAAATTTCACATGTAATAAACATTTTAATTTCTTTTGATTTTAACATTTAGGCGACTTAAATTTATGACTTAAAATAATGAGGCTCTTTGAAATTTTTAGAGAATCACGAGAGTTATACTATCTATGCATGACATGACAGAGCAGAGAGAAATTTAAGATTATCTCTTTTTGTTCTTGTATTCTATATAAAATACCAAAAAACGTGGCAAAGTATATCGTCACCGTTATAAAGATTCCTGATTACAGTACGGCTATAAATAAAACAATTTATGAGGGTTATTTGGAGCACTTGCTTATATTGTTTATATATGTACAGTTAGTTTCGAAATAATATTAATTATAAGTAATGTTTCAATGACCTACCATTTTCCAAATATTACATTGTGCTTAATTTTATTCAATAGCCCTACTGATCAATAAACAACATTTATCGCTTGCGTTAGGGTTAAACAATAGGTTTTTGATAGGATATAAAACTATGTATTACAGAATGCCGTGTAGTATCTGGCTGAGTAGAATAGAGCACCCTAATTTCTTACCGAGGTATCGTAAAAGGCGAATAAGGTAAGTTGACCCGCCGTATGGTATACGGATGAGTAAAATAGACCATTTGTTAGCGAGGTGTCGTAAATGGCGACTAAGGTAAGTTGAAGTTAGGCAGGAAGCCGGTCGTAAAGTAACTCGCCAAATCATGTTACAACAAGTTTAAAACCTATTGTGCCGACCCTACTTAGAGTAGGTATTTATCAAAAAAGATTTATTCACAGTAGCATATTTACGCCACTTTCCGAATTTGGCAATTTCCGCAACTAATCTTCCTCTTTAGACCTTTTTCTTAGCAACAGAAATAAGGTTCCATTTAAATATTCTTTTTATTAGTATTGTACAGAGTTGTATACATAAATTTATTAACTTACAAAAATAACTACCTTAATCCTAAATTTAGAGTGTCTGTGAATGTACTATCCGTTTTCATATCTGACACCTGTAGGATTTGTACTAATTTTTAAACAATATAATCGCACGCTTAGTATTAAAGTGACCTAATTCAAAAAAAGTTAGTTTTGTTCCAAATTGCAATGAAGCGTACCTTAGCGCCTACAAAACTCGTGTTTTAGAGAGACCAATAACTTGAAAGAACAAGAAAACACTTGCTTTTTAATAGTTCGTAGCGTGATGTCATAGATTACATTAAAATAAGGATTACAATGCATCTAATTCAATTAAACCTAATCTTCTTCTATCTTCTATACTTATAATAAATCTGTAGAGAGGTCAATTCTGTAACTGGAATATATTTCCAAAATAACTATCAGGGGCTGATTAGGGATCGATACTGATGCCAAAAATGCAATCAGTAAAATTTTTGTCTGTCTGTCTGTCTGTCTGTATAACCGTTATAGAAACAAAAACTACTCGACGGATTTTAACGAAACTCAGTACAATTTTTTTCCATACTCCTGGGCTGGTTATAGTATACTTTTCATCACGCTACAATCAATAGGAGCAGAGCAGTGAAGGGAAATGTCGGGAAAACGGGAGAAGTTACTCCATTTTTTAAGCTTTCGTCGCGTGTGCAGCCTTGATGGTTAAAGCTACACAGAAATCATGTATGACGGAAATGTTCTCCTTAAAATTATTTAAAAAATATCTCACGACAGCATATGTCTATCTTTTATGGTTGACTCACAATAACACGTGTAGCTCCCGATAGCTTAGCAGTTCGAAGCTTTCTGGTTATATTTGTCTACTCCTACGTTTATATCACTCTCAGTCATCCCTAAATAAAAAAGTGAATAGTACTAACCATTGTATAAAAAAAAGAAGCATTGAAATCGGTATAGAAACAAAGTTATACATGAAATACGCTAATAATAAGCCATCGAACGTGAATACTGAATCATGCTATAAGGATTATCACTACATAGTATAAAACAAAGTCACATTCTTTGTTTCTCCCTATATCCCTATGTATGCTTAAATCTTTAAAACTACGCAACAGATTTTGATGCAGTTTTTTTAATAGATAGAGTGATTCAAGAGGAAGGTTTATATATATAATAACATTCAATATGGAGTAGAGAAATACTGTAATTTTTGGGGTTTCTAATGTGTTGTCGTAAATAATTACATTTTTTTCCGCTTACATTGCAAACGCAGGCTAAACCCTACGAGATTTATCAAAATGATGTACTAAGTATTTGTACACATTGAAAAGGTCTACAGAAAAGTCCGCGATGGTATATGTCTATCTCTTATGGATAACCCACAGTAGCATTTTTTGTCACTTACTTTTTACGAAAAATAATGCCTTATTTTCGAAGCAATTTTTTTTACAATATAGCATTAATTCTTATCCAATTAATTACGTTAAATACATTGTTGATTTAATATAGATCAATATGGCCGTTTACAGCATGTAATTTAAATGAACATTTTCGAAGATATCATAATTTAAAATCCCGCAAGGAGGCCGCGCCCTATAGCATTTCGAATTTAGCACTTCGAATTTAGCAACAATCGGACGCGCAACTAAATGTCGCTCTTTTAAGAGTAACCTCTAAAGAAAACATGTTTGTATTGTCTAATGATAACAAAGCTATGACTGTTGTCTATAAAGACATTCTGTAATTAATTTTCAACAAAATATATGGGGTAAAATGTAAATATGTAGTATATGAATTTAGATATTAGATATAGCAGGAAATCTTCTTGGTATAGGGAGAGGGGAATTGTTTTTCTTCAAATATAACGCGTGCGGGCCACAGGCAGTAATGAATAAATCAAAACTACTGGATCGATTTAAATCATTTTTTTCACTGAGTGACATAGGCTTTATATATTTTATACCCGTGCGAAGCAGGATAGGCCGCTAGTTTTGATTAAAGTAACTTATATAACTAAAGTAATATAATTTGCACGCTAAGAATTAAAATTCACTTTGATTTAATAACGAGGAATAAATAGTGCTCGACGATCATAATATCTTTACTTCAATATATTTCCTTGTCGGTAAACCAATATAAGATCTCCGTCCCACCTCCAACAGAAGAGATTACAACGGATAAGGGGTGATTGAAAGGATAATCGTGGCTCCTCTTTACTTGGATAAGTTTACCTGAAATGCTTGTAAATCATATTTAGTAATTTGATATAAAGTTTGTCTCAACTGGAAGTGGTTTTGTATTAAATTGGAAATTTAAAGCAGGTGATATAAAACTTATTAAATAAGATCAGATTTTAAAAAGTATGATAAAGAATACGTAAAAATTTGATTAAATCTGAAAACATCATGATGACAATTAATAGTCGAAGTTTAGCGATTTTCCCGACCTTAGAATTTAAGAAAAAAATTTGTAGTATATATATTACGCCGTGTGGTATCCGGCCGAATAGAATAGACCACCCTCATTTCTTACCGAGGTGTCGTAAAAGGCGACTGAGGTAAATTGATAAATTGATGTCAGGCTGGCGGTAGGTCGTAAAATACGTAGCCAAATCATGTGACAACATGTTTGTAACATGTTGTGCCGAACCCACTTAGAGTGGGATAAGGGCAGTAGGATGTATGTTTTGTAGTATGTACGTATATATGCTATATTTTTTCACATTTTTAAAACTATTTATTAAATAATACATTGGGGAGGGAGGTTTAAGCTGTGATTGCCCAGTGGTGAAACCGTACGAATCTTTGACAGGGTCACGGGTTGAAACCCCCGGCAGGCACCAAAGAGTTATTCTGTTAAAACTTGTCTAATTGATGATTGCAATTATCACAGACTCTTCGGCAAAGAAGTTTTTCTTTCGATATCCTGAGGAAACTTACATATCTCTTAAGTAAAAATTAAGAGATATGTATTAATTCGGGAAAAATTGTAAAACTTTAATAGGGATATGTTAAGTGATACACAAAGAAATTACATTTTTTGTCATTTCTTTTTTAAGTTTTGTATTATATTTAAATGATTAACTAGTCTACTCTCAATACTGTTAAGTAATTTGTGGAAACTTTGCTGGTTTTTACATTATTTTTTTTGTAACTTAATTTTTATAATTTATGATACTGTTTGTTTCCCTTATATAAATAAAATAAAAAATTAAATAAATAAGTAATTCTGGCAAAACATGTTACATGTAGCTATGCAATAGAACAGCGGTTCTATAAGATCTTAGTTTCAACTCTTCTTTCCAAAAATGGAGAGAGGAGGCGTAAGCGTAGTAGTGGGGATTTAACAGTTACTTTAACTTCACATACTGGGTCACAAGGCGAAATACTCGTAAGTACCAAATGTCCCTTCCATACGTCATATGTTTTCGTTTTATTTGCATTCCAGAGACGGGAGCTGTCATCGAGCACAGTTTATGCAGGACTGACCCATGTTTATAATAACTATGCAAATTATTCCGATATCGTCCCCAATCGGCCTCTGTCTGGCTAAATTGAATTTGTAACTCTGATTAAAGACACCCTTTCATATGCCAATTTTGCAAAAACGAGTGTTGGGTATTTTTCAACGTTGTTTAAAAAAAAGAATTGAGGATATTTGCGAATTCTTTTTAGTCTTGTTTTATTTAAAAAAATTCGTTACGGAACGTTTTAAATTTGAAGCAAAACCGGTTTATTTATAAAAGTGTTTGAAACATATATAAACTTAAAATCAAATAAGTCTTCACCTTAAAAGGACTAAAATTTCGTTTAAAAAATATCACTATCAAATAAAATAGAAAGACTAAGTAATAATACTTAATTAAAGTTTACTGTGTATTTAAATTATATATCTACACATATAATTTATAGAATTAGTCGTTACTTTTCGGAGAACCATAATACAAAAGTAATAATAAAATTATTTTGCTATAATGCGCAATGAATCCGCTTCATCCCGGATTATAGGTACATCATTTTATTATTACTTCTGTATCCACACATATTATAAAACTATGTCCCTATAAGCTATCTGTATGTGATCGATTTTCTTCAAATCTACTGAACGGATTTTTGTTCGGTTTTTACTAAAAGATAGTGCAATTTTCAAGGAAGGTAGAGTTTAATAACAAATTACGGTTTTATGTAAAAAATTGCAACACACGTAAAGCGTAATCCACGTAGCCGAAGCCACTGGAACAGCTAGTTTAGTATATATTAAATTAGGGGTATTTTATTTGTATTCATATTATAAATGCAAAAGTCCGTCTGTCAGCCTAGTACGCGTTTACTCGCCGGATTAAGCCGGAGCAATGTTGTAAATTAGAAAGAATTAAAGTTTATAATATCCAGCTTAGAGGATAAGAAACCCTTGCTTAACTTAGGAAAAGAATAAAAATACATAAATGTTAAAATTACCTTAAATATGTACACTGTTTTGATAATTTAACAACGCGAATAAAGCATGTGACCTATAATTCAAGCTTTTCATAAAAAAATTATTTCATGATATTTTTTAATTTATTTTAATTTAATAAATTCATCATCATCATCATCTTCCTGGCCTAACCTCACACTAAGTGGGGTCGGCACAACATGTTTTAAACATGTTGTCACATGATTTGGCTACGTATTTTACGACCGGCCGCTGCCTGACATCAACTTTCCTTAGTTATATTTTACGACACCTCGGTAAGAAAGAGGGTGGTCTATTCTACTTAACCTGATACCACACGGTGGGTCAACTTACTTTAGTCACATTTTACGACACCTCGGTAAGAAGTGAGGGCAGTCTATTCTACTCAGCTGGTTAGCACACGGCGGGTCGACTTACCTTAGTCGCCTTTAACGAGACCTCGGTAAGAAATAAGGGTGGTACTATTCTATTTACCCGGATACCACACGGCGTTTCAATTTAATAAATACATTTTTAGTAATAACTGAGTGCTTGATAGTTATATCCTTAGATTACTTTATAAATATTAATAGGTGCTGGTTCTTGATTGTCTGGGATGCTGTTTAAAGATAAATAACCAAATTATTGATTCCTATAAGTAAATAAAATTTGTCACTTATCTGGTTACCGATTGGTGCTTAACTAACCCATAATATCTCTATACCAAAACTTTAATAGTCACAATCATATATATCAATCAACAATATAAATTTTTGTTGGCTATGTGTGAGAACGTCACGCAAATTCCAAAGCGATTATACAAATGCCATTTTGATTAAAACAGCGCACTGCCCCTTTTTCAATATTGCATTTACGCTTTACAATTTAAAGGTCGCAACGAGATAGATTCCTTATAGAACCATAAATAAATATGGAATAAAAATTAAACGTAACAACAAATTAAAATGCGAACAAATTAATCTTTTCGATATACAATGTTCTTAAATTATATTAAGAAAAATAGTAATGCTGACAATTTTTCCTCAATGCGCTTGATGAAGCCAAGTAGGATTAAGCCAATTTAAGAAGTGTATGTACATTCATTCTTAAAACTTCTTACTAGTGTCTCAAAATATAGATTTATGGAAGAGCTTCTAGTTTTAATTGTACTTCAGATATTATAAGCCAAAGTACATTTATGTACTCCGTGTACAGCAGTATATCAATAATAAAGCAGTGCCCAGTAATCACAAAAAAAAAATAATCAAATCCTAGTATCCTTGTAAAGTAAGTAACGGGCTGTTACTATCCCACTGCTGAGCATAGGCCTCCTCTCTCCGTTTTTGGAGAGGAGGATTGGAGCTAAGACCTAACACGCTGCAGGTTTTCTCACGATGTTTTCCTTCATCGTAAAGCGTGTCATAAATTGCAATTATCAATTAGACACAAATTTTAATAAACATGTTAAAAATATGTTGTCACATGCAAAAGTAATAATAAAATTATTTTGCTATAATCCGCGAAGAAGTAAAATAGAAAATATATATAATGTAAGTGGACAATCGGTTATAATATCTGATACATGCAGGACAACATGATATACGTATCATGATATACGTGAATATTATACGTAGCCAAATCATGTGACAACATGATTTGGCTACGTATTTTACACCTTGCCTGGCGTCAACGACACCTCGGTAAGAAAGAGAGTGGTCTACTCTACTCAACAGGATACCAGACGGTGAGTTATTTTACCTTGGTGGTCTTAAAAGACCTTACTACTTAGCAGGAAACCACACGGCTTAATTTTATATGGCATAAAAATAAGTAAACATAATTTATCATTATTAGTCTGATAAAATATACGCTACATAATTTCATAACATTCTGATTACTGTGACTCATTGTTTTTAATTACTGTTTCATTTAACGTCTTTGTATATAAAAACAATGTTTTTTACTAAACAAAACAACTATGACTAAAAAAACCTTGTTACAAAAGTACAAGCAAGCGTCTTCGATAATGCTTTCATACTCATATTCAAAATTTTCATGTATTTCATGTCAAACGACATTAAATGATCTCTTATTATTTATTATCACACTCTCACCTACTTCTCACCCTGACTTCTGCTGCTTACACCTATTTTTAATAGTCTTACCTATTTTGACGATAATATAGAGCTTCATATATATTTTACACAACATTTTCGAAACGTATATTTTAAAATATCATTGCCAAATGAAATTGATTCTTGGTAAAAAGGAAGTTTTATCTCTTGAAACTTAGATAAACGTCCCACGTAACTGATAGGATATCGGGACTGGATGTCAAATGAACTGAAAGCTTAAACTAGTTTAGTTACCAGTAACAGCTCAGCGGGGAAACTTTGAAAGCTACTAATAAACCGAACAGCATGATATTTTGCCGTGTTCCGATCAAATTAGATAATAACAAGTTTTAGTTTGATTTCGCGAAATTATAAATAGTTTAAGTATTTTTATGATTAACTTCTGTGTAATATCTCGATTAGGTCAATGATATCAGATGATTAGGTCAGTCAGGTATAATGATAAAAAAGTTGTGACCTGTAATATCCCATTGCTTGTCAAAGCCACGCTGCTAAAATGCATTTTGGAAGTTTGCAGATATCCAAAAATTCCCCTGACGTTCAGGATATAAAGTTTAAAAAGTTTTCTCATAATGATTTCATTTATCGCAAAGAGACTGAAAATTTTACAGTGGTTCAATATAAATCAAAATTCTAGAGCAAATAGTATATAGTAATATATAGTAATATAGTAGTAGTATACAAGGCTAATTGTATGTATAATTATGACCTAAAAAAATTATAAAGTGTTATGTAACCTGCGATAAAATCTTTATCCCTTCTAGCAAAACTGATTGGTAACAAACACGGCTCTTAAACGAAAGGTGTATTTTTTATTGTTATCCTACCCTCATTATACCGTTAAGATACATTGACGTGACATTATCGCAATCATCACTCTAGTATCGACAGCGTGAAACTATTCAAAGGCTATTTTGATTTTATCTGTCTAACAAAACCAATGCCAGTCACTGCACACAGGTTTGAAACAATCGACCGAACAAAATCAACATTAAGTATACATTAGAATATCATATGTAAACATATTATTTGATAAATGGTGTATTGTAAGAGATAAAGATTAAACAGAACCATTTACCTTTTTTATAATATAATTTTTACTAATGAGCAACATTATCTTTTTTTATTGCGTTTAAAGACACTTCCGTGTTATGACATTACCAACGGCTAGTACACTATATAACACTGAAGTCATCTCATTATTCTGTTCCGGTAGACTGCATCAACATTATTAACACCGTCAAACTGCGACGACATAATTTGTTGTTACCCATGAAAAAACATGTAACGAACATACAAGAAATATCCATAAAATTGTAATAAGTAGCACAAAATTAATAAAAACCGACCTCTTTTGCTATGCATTACCATTGAAAAACATTTTGAAGTTACTTCATTATTCTGTTCCGGTAGACTGACGCGACACTATCAATACCATCATTCAAACTTGGAAAACATTGACTTTACGGAGTCGATTTTGATGTTATAGTGAGATAACAAAAACAAATACTTAAAGTTCTCTACCAAATCGGAACAATTGAGTTATATAACGCCTCTTACATACAACGTTTACAATATTTTCACGTCGTTTTCATGATAATGTATTGAAAAAACTTGGTCTTGTTACATTTAAGTAGGTTATATAGACTCAATAGTAACAAATTTATAATGCCGATTTTGTTTACAGGCAACAACGTGCACTTTAAGATAATAAATAATGATATTTGATTTTATTTATATTTATTAAGGATAGTCAACAAGACTAACATTATTAATAATATAAATTACTCTATAAACTGTTTAAATCTAGTCTTACAATAGGGACGCGTACATAATAAATAGTACAAAATATAATAGTATAGTATTAATATAATAGTAATATATTTATAAATTAACTATAACAATATTGTAAAGTTAATAATATGCACTTATACTTACATAATTTATTTTTGTTTTTTAAAATTAATTATATTATGCCTTAAAGTATGGATGCTATCGCTTAAAATGTCTAAATTACAAACATTAGTAGATTGTTTGAAATAACAATACAAAAGAGCGCTTACAGGCAATTTGAATCCGCCTGAGTAGAATAGACTACCCTCTTTCTTACCAAGGTGTCGTAAAAGATGACTAAGGTAAGTGACTCGCCGTGTGGTATCCGGTTGAGTAGAATAGACCACCCTTATGTCTTAACGAGGTGTCGTAAAAGACGACTAAAGTAAGTCGACCTGCTGTGTGGGATCCGGCTGAGTAGAATAGACCACCCTCTTTCTTACCGATGTGGGACACACATAGAGTGGGACAAGGCACAGATGATGACATCAGTCTCTGTGGTATAAAATATTTTATTTTCAATGAATATTATAAAATAACTTAAATAAATACGTATGTATGTCCCGTTAATAACATAAATAACTTTATCAAAATGTTTAAAGCAAGCGATGCGTATTAAAGGAATGCTAAAAACAATCCATTTACTCAAAAGCGTTAATGTGTGTAAGAGAAATATGAATAACAAAACATCTAAAGACATCTGCTCGCCGGTAAGAGCGTGGAAAGCAGAATTTAATATTAAATTAAGGTGTTACGCGAAAATCGAGAAAGGAGCAAAGGTGGAAATAAATCCCCATGATATACGAGACTCGGATCGGGGAGCGTTGACATTTTCGAGGTAACATTTTTAGGTTTTCGCCTCGCTTACCGGTGTAGTTTTGTATTATAAATACGTTCACTGCGATGTATTATGTCTGTTGCTGCAGCTTTTCGTACTAAACTGGGCTTCAAAAATAAACTTAACATTCAAACTGCATAGTTTAAGGTTATTGAGTAGACCGAATGAGAAAACAAAAACATTTCATGTAAGCTTATGCAATATTCAACGAATAATTTGTAATATTTAAATTTAAATGATGAATAATTTTGTATTTAGTTAACATATGTGCCTTTATGATATACTTATTCATTGTTACATTAATTGCCGTCTGCAGGAGTTCTGAAAAGATCATCCATAGAATATCCGAAATGGTTGCTTTGATACTTAAAGATTTAATATCTGGGTGACCGAGCTTCGCTCGGTAATTTTTTGCAAGAAAAAACTTAAAAAAAAAGAAAAAACAATTATTTCGTTGGGATCGATCCTTGGGACTCACATTTCACGAGGCTGCCCGCTAACCGAATAAGCTACGTCGACTTGACAGTTAATGGCGAAAATTCAATTCAATATAAATGTTAGTGTTTATTATTCCCAAAAATAGGCATAAAACAATATTTTTTTTATATAAAACCTAGCTAGATCAATTTTTCTCCCCCAAAACCTCCTACATGCTAAATTTCAGGAAAATCGTTGGAGCCGTTTCCGAGATTCGCAAAATATATATATACAAGATTAACTCATTTAAATATTAAGATAACATAACATTAATAATTAAAAAATGTTTTTTTTTTAATATTTATTTACTTAACCGAACATAAAGAACACGAAAATATTGTGTGTTAAAAAAGTAATTTGCAAGTGGTGTTTGCAACGGGGTGGAAGTGTTGTTTTAGTGATAGACATTATAGATATTAGTTGTTCTGGCATAAATATCGTGGTAACGTTTAACTTGCTTAAGATTTTTTTACGATTTTTTTAATAATCCGACTAGAATAGTCATAAATGAATTATAAATGAGTAAAATATCATTCTGGTGACGTCATATAGGTATAATATTGTTTATTTATTTTTTTCTACAGTGTTCTTGTACAGTGTTTCTGTAACAGTTATTACAAGTGGGTAATCCCACTTGTTATAAGTGTTACAGAAAAAGAAATCACAAGTTTTTTAGCATTTCTTCTCAGTCTATGATATCTTTTTGCAATTCTACTTTACAACATTTTATAACCTGACTACGTCTCAAACCTTTGACAGCTGAATTCAACAGAAACTGATAAACTCAATAATTTAGTTCAATCAATATATTTCACCGTTACGACTAATTGCTGCACATAGTTCGAAAGTATATGTATATCATAATTATGGGTGTAGTATATACAAAGTGATAAATCCTTATAATAAACTCATTCATAAGGCGGGTTAACTTGTTAGAGTAGCTTTAAATCAATTAAACGTTGCCTGAAAATTTATATCCCGAACTAAATTTCATACTGAATTAAGCGTTCGAAACAACAATGCATATGCGAATGTCGTGAATAAAGCATGGCGCAGCAGTTCAATTTTCCGTCGACCATACAGGCCTCTTAATGTCTTCTGACTTCGTGATATCCAATTTCAAACTATACAATATTCATTTCGGTGAAGTTTGTACAGTTTTAGATATATCAGGATTTGAGCGACGTAATTTTTTTAGTTAAACAGAATGTTATTAGATAATAAATCATACTAATCAAAATGCAACAATTATTTGTCGATAGTCACTTAATCAGTACAAATAAAAATTATACATTATTATTAGTAACTAGCTGTGTCAGCAGCTTGTTACTAATCAGTCAGGAGGAAAATCAGTTGTGTCATAATTTTTTTCCCGAATTGAAATTTTGAACATACGAGTAAAATGTCTCATCATCATCTTCCTGCCCTTATCCAACTCTAAGTGGGGTCAGCACAACATGTTATAAACATGCTGTCACATGATTTGGCTGCGTTTTTACGACCGGCCGCCTGCCTGACGTCAACTTACCTCAGTCGTATTTTACGACACCTCGGTAAGAAAGAGGGTGGTCTATTCTACTAAACCGGATACCACACGGTGGGTCAACTTACCTTAGTCGCCTTTTACGACACCTCGGTAAGAAATGAGGTTGGTCTATTCTACTCAGCCGGACACCACACGCGGGTCGACTTACCTTAGTAAAAGTAATTATCGTGCGTTAATTATAAAAGAACTTTCACTGTTTACTTTGCGCACGCAAGGAAAGCTTTGAAATTTGTAATTTAAATATATATTTAATGTTTATAATTGAAATTCCAAAGGAAATTAAAATATGAAATAAAAAAAATAAGATAATTTTATATGTAAAATATAAATAATATTCACATGTGAACTAAATGCTGTTAATGCACGCACACGAGCAGGTACTTCAAAATTTTCACCCCCCGTCCGTGCAATCGCGTGAAAAACGTTGATTCCAAAGTGCCTTTGACAGTAGGTGTTTACGAAGGCAGCTAAGCGGTTTGAAATAAATTTATTTTCGCGTTTACGAGACGCGGACGGCGCGTTTCTACACAATTAAATTTAATTAATTCGAATAGTTCGCGCGTCGTGCCGGCTAATGACTTGAATACGTCTGCCTTCACAAAGGGCTATAAATATACCGATGTGTTTTTAGTATCAGGAGATAATCCTGTTCTACACGTATGTAACATGCCTCGCCTGCTATTAATTGGAAATATTGAAATATTCATAACCAATACGCTGCTATAAAATTTGTTTGAATTTACAATAACGATTATTTCTAACATAAAATTAATTTGATTATTAATTTAATGTTATGAATAATAAAATGGTGGGTCTAATAAGTGATACTGTTAAATATTATAAGTTATATATCTTTAAATTATATTAAATTAGTGAAATTTACTGTTAGATGATTACATATTAAAGACGATAAGATTACTTAGTGAGGAGTCGTAAAAGGCGACTAACGCAAGATGACCCGCCGTATGCGGCTGAGTAGAATAAACTATCCTCATTTCTTACCGGAGTGTCGTAAAAGGCGATTGTTAAGTTGACGTCGGGATGCTGCCAGTCATAAAATAATAAGCAAAACATGTGCCGACCCCACTTAGAGTGGGATAAGGGCAGGGGAATGATGATAATTATACTTTAAAGATCTTCCTTTATTTTTTATATTGAAATTATATTTCTGTTCATCTACGTGTCTAGATTGAGCACGAATCGACATAAGTTATAAAACAAAGGTATTTAATAAGGTAGACTACACAGATATAAACAATGGACAAATGGCAACCACCTCCTATAATTATCAATGTTTTTATTGAATTCATACTAACCACAAGTTCCCAGGTAAGATGGTGTAAGTCTAATGTAAAAACTGGTTGTATCCTAAATATAGCTTATCATATTAAAAATAACCATCGTTAAATACTAGGAATATTGTAGTTGAAAAAGTAATCGTAGCCAATAATAGCAAAAGCTTGAATGACTCGTCGTTAAGTTTTATTAATAACTCAGAATACAAAAACACAACATAATGAGCATTATATAGTTATAGTAAATCAAAAGAAATAAAAGAGTTTATTAAAAAAGGATTCTATGTTGTAGTATGGATATAGATCGACCTTTCTCTCGAATCTCTACAAATGAATAAAAACAATTATTTAAAAGCTTGATTAATACTGAACATTTGAACAACATCTAAAGTATCATTTGACTGATTTTCTTTTCCTCCGTTCTAAAACAAATTGTTTTATCTAAAAGTATGTTAGTGGTCATTTTTACAGCATATGTTTTGTTTCAATTCAAAAAGGGCTAAAAGTAACAAAATACGTAGTGTAGTAGTTTATGTTAACCTCACTGCTATAAATAAACAATTGTACTAGCGATAACAAAAGTAATAAATAATCAATTCATAGAATTTAAAATTCGTAAAATTTAAAAACGATTATTTAAATTAAGTCACGGAGTATGATCCTATAATTGAATACAACGCCGGTATTATTAATGAGCCTATAATCCACGATATTTCGTCTGTAGTCTGTACATTGCTGGCCACGAAACAGCGCGTGTCGTGTCATCATGGACTTATCGCTTATAAAACGAACGCCGCGCCTGTCACTGGCCGTCACACCGCCCCTCGTAATAGTCACAGAGCCCATCTTAAAATTTTACTTAGTACTCTTTACTAAGTATTCTATGAATACAAGTGGCATTTTTATACTACTTTAATATTGACGTGACTACGTCTTAAATTAGGTTGCGGCTTGGAGTCACTCATGAAAAAATGTAACGCCCGCTCACGTCTGTTACGATGAGTCACCGAACGAAAGAGAGGCCCGCCGGACTGGCGAATGCCTTGCGTCTCTCTCCCTCTCAAACATGATTGGTCCGCCGCGCGCACAGCACTAGAGAATTACGCGCGTTGAATCGGTGCGTGCTTGTGTCTTGAGGGTTCTTAGTTAATTTTAAGTTAAGTTTAAGTTTACATGTACAATGTTTTAGTAAACAAAATATATTTCTATAGTTAAAATTTGTGCAATTCTTATTTTCATTCAATTCCTTATTCCTATTGTGCAATTTAATAATATTCATATCAATAAATATTCTACTGAGAAAAAGACGTTGTAGACGTAAGTAAAATCTTTGCCCGTAAAACCGACTTTACAGGCAACCGTTTTTTTTTTTATAAATAGTCTTATTTATACAAAAAAAGTTATATTTTTCGGTTTTCCTATCACGAATGTTCGTTTTGCATCATAACCGTTTAAGCAAATGATACGATGCCACTTACAAAAATAAGGCCCCTATTTAAAAATTTACCATGAATATCTCATAAATAATATGTGTTACTTCACTGATATTCTCTATTTACTTATTGAGATACTTTGGAACAAAGTTATAAATTATTTAAATTTTAAAATATTGTACTAGGTAATATTTAGTGTTTTAGGGATAGGGTAGTAGTGTGGCGACCCTGTACTGTAAAAAACGCAGGTAAGACCCCGGTTGCTAGATAAAGCGAGCTCAAAAAGGACACTGGAATCTGATGAAAGTGCCACGAGATCGTACAGCGTAGATCCTATCGTATTGATCGTGTGTGTGTGTGAAAATTTATTCTTCTCCTTTAAAATTTATTTCCAACTGTGGACGAAGATAAGTAAGCAATATTTTGCAATCTATAAACAAGATAAGATATCGCGATGTCTTTCAATAAAACAAGATTTTAATTTTTGTTAATATAAACTAATGAAAATACAGAATAGCGAATAAATTGTGTATTCATCAGTAGGATCCACTTACACTCATCTCTTCATCTATAGGACGATCAGAAAACAATATGAATTTAAAAATGGAATAATTGTTTTTTAAAATATTGCCCGCCAGTTACGAAATGGTATTTCTATTTTTTCATTTATAAAGTCGAGTGCGTTTTTAATCGTCGAGGACGTTATCAGATTATTACGTTTTAATTGTTTCTCCTTGTTTTAGTAGGAAATTTTGGAATTATTTTTCCGCCACGTCGGTAAAAATTAGGAAAGCTTTTAATTTGAATTGCGATTATCTTTATACATATCTCATCTATTACGATTACCTTGGTCAGTGTTAGCTTTTTTATATAACAAAACTGACTGATTTTGGTAAAGGAGAGAGTGGTTTAATAATTATTAATTATTTTTCACAATCGGATAATAGCGCGTTATTTACCTTCATTGGAGGTTTGCGGATTTAAACTTAGAACAGATAGGTTCACAGTCGGACAAACACACTTTCAGATTTATAATCTATACATATTATAACCCAAGATCTGTGTGTCTATATGTGATCGATGTTCTCTGAATCTTCTAAATTAATTTTTCTACAGTTTTTATTAAGAGAAGAGCAATTCTTGTGGAAGATTTAGATTAGTAATACATTCTCGGGACCGGCTAAACCGATGTTGATGTGAAATTCACTGGGAGATAGAGAAGGTTGGGGATCAATATATAGGCTACTTTTTATCTTACCATACCGATTTCCATGCGGAAGAAACTGCTAAATACAACTAGTATACGTAAGAATATGAATTTTCAAACATGACAGTTTCTTGTTTCTTTATTAACAACTGTTTGATAAACTTTCTTTGCACGTGTCTAAAGTAGCCAACATTTAATTAAGTTTTAAGTGGTGTGCGAGTACTAGATATGTAAATATGGAAACTTTACATTCTATAAGTAAAACTTGTTCCAACTTTAAATTGAACTTCATAACAAGGTATGCAACTCGTTAATATTGTATGTAAGTACATTTTCTTAGCAAGCTGCAGTTTCGTGAAATAATGCATGCCAGTTGGTGGCAGTAATAACTAGCCCTAAATTATTCTGAATCGTGACTAGTATTCATAGTTTATGTATAGAAACCAGCTATAATCACGTCTTATTCTATCGAGTTAGCCTGACTAATTTCAAGCCTATACAGGGTCCATTCATGAACCCTTTATACGAAGCGCGGTGGTACCCGACGGGCCAGCCCGATATTATTAAAATTAAATTAAAAAATATATAATACTAGCTTTAAAAAATTACTTAAAATTTGAGGCTGGCAAATACAAAAAAAGTTTCGTATTTTTATAAAAACGTGATATTTTCAAATTAATTTTGCGTTTTACATAATTAATAAATCTGAATAAATAATTCCCGGCCTATTTAATCACTTATTGTTCTATTTATTTTTCACTAGTGATACCCGCGACTTTAAGTACTCCAACTTAAGTGTTCAAGTACCCTCAAATATATAAAATCTTTTTTCCCGGTTCCAGAATAAAAGGTAAATTTTTTTATCTTGTATTCCCGGTGTGTTAATTGTGCCAAATTTCCTCAATATTGATCCACTGTATTAACGGTGAAACAATATAGACAGACACAGACTTTCGCCTTTATAATAGTAGTATGAATTTGAACGCCCGATGAATAATTTTATTTTATATACGCTAGTAAAAACAAATAAACGTTTTATTTACCTGAAAAGCCTTTGTTATTATTCAATACTAAATTTTCTTCACAGTCTATATATAAAAGAAAGTTGGTCTAAGTTACACTATTTATAACTCAAGAACGGATGAACCAATTCGGCTGAAAATTGGTGGAGAGGTTGCTTAGAACCAGGAGAAGGACATAGGATACTTTTTATCCCGTTCGACCGCATTTATTTTATCCCGTCAAGTCGCTATAAAACGTGGTATAACAAAAACGACTATGACATTGAATAACAAAACGCAAATGTCAGTCGAATACAAAACATAGATGACAGCTAAACGTAATTTTTCTTTGGTGAAGTATGGTAAAATATTTGACAATTATCAAAATAATAGTGTTACAACATGTTTTTAATACAACCTCCTTCATAGAGTTGGTTATTAATATGAAAAAGCATTGTGGCTGTCATATGTGTCATTAAGTTGTTGAGAAAGAGTAAATGGGTTGACTCTGGAAAAACTGTTTTTATTTATTGAATAAGTATAATAATATAATAAGTATAATAATATAATAAGTACAAAGGAGAAATATCGTCGTTTATTATATTCAGAAGAGGATGTAACCTAAACTCACAAATAGAGCGGACAAAAGGAATATCTGGAATTTTAAAGAGTTTAAAGAAAAGACAAATGACGATCAATATCTTGAGACAACACGGAGAGTGCGAATTTCGTATAATTTGAGAGATAGTTGTGATATGCGATGCTATGGAATAAAAAATGGAGTTTTTATTGGAGAGATTATTATGATGATATTATGATGGTAATTGGTATTTGGTTTATTAACTCTGTAAGATCAACGAGACGATATGCTATGTGAGGCCATAGACGTGCCCGTGACTTTTGTTCGATAGAACTGTCAGCTAGAATGACGATTATTCTCTGGATTTGTTCCAGTTGTAACGATTGTTTTCTAGACTGTGGCCATCTGCAACGACTGTCAGCTAGACTCTGCCTAGATTTGGTAATTGTTCTTTGAGCGTTATCATTTGTGAGTCTGTTTACGTGTGTGTCTGCTGAGTTGGTTGCCACTTATTGAGCTGTGTTATGCCATGACAGTGATTGAGGGTGAGCTTAAGGTGCGAAATGATTTTTCTTTTACAGATTAAAAGAGCAAGTATTGAGCTTCTTGCCGATTCTTCTCAGTAAAATCAGCATTCCGAATCAGAGGTAGATTCATTCCCAGAAGTCAGCTTATGAGATTTGCGGGGTCGCAAATGTTGTCAGGATGGTCGACTGTTACAACATGTTTTTAATACAACCTCCTTCAGAGTTAGTCATTAATATGAAAAAGCATTGTGGCTGTCATATGTGTCATTGAGTAGTTTTTAAGAAAGAGTAAATGAGTTGACTTTGGGAAAATTGATTTTTATTATTGCATAAGAATAAAGGAGAAATATCATCGTTAGTTATAATAGCTAAACGTCACTAAATAGTATAAAACAAAGTCGCTTTCTCTGTCTGTTCCTATGTCCCTATATCCCTTTGTATGCTTAAATCTTTAAAACTACGCAACAGATTTTGATGCGGTTTTTAAATAGATAGAGTGATTGAAGTGAAAGGTTTATATGTATAATCTAACATATTATAAACTTTTATTATAAACATTCAATATGGAGTAAAGAAATACTATCATTTTTGAGGTTTCCAATGTGATGTCGTAAATAATTACATTTATTTTCCGTTTACATCGCAAACGCAGGCCGAACCCTACAATATTTGTCAAAATAATGTACTAAGTATTTGTACACCTTGAAAAGGTCTACAGAAAACTCCGCGATGGTATACATATTATGTATATCTCTTATGGACCCACAATAGCATTTTTTTGACATTTTCTTCTTCATTTGTAATTTAAATGAACATTTTCGAAGATATTACAGATTTAAAATGCAGGGTATAGCGATTGCGCGCTTTGTCTTATAACACTTCGAATTTAGCTGCGATTGGACGGGTTTTTTTCACATGGCCAACTATATGTCGCTTTATCAAGAGTAACCTCTAAAGAAAACGTGTTTGTATTGTGTAATGAAGATTCTCTCTTTATGACCAAAAAGCTGTGAATGTTGTATATAAAGACATTCTGTAATTAATTGTAAAAATAAAATACTCAGGGAAAATGTAAAAGTAAATAAGTAAAAATGTAGTATATGAATTTAGATATTCCAAAGATAGCAGGGAATCTTCATGGTATAGGGAAAGGGGATTTTTTTTATACAGAAAAAAGCTCCTTATGGGTACCGCCGCCCGACGGGGACAGGCGGTAGTTATGTCGGACTCGCACCGACTAAAACAACCTGTATGCTCCACCACGCTGCCGATGGCAAGGACAGGGTATCATTGTACATATTGCCCCCATCCCGCCAACAGCTCTGATCCCAGAGAACAAACACCTTCTTCGGGTAGGGGCCCCTCGAAAGAGAAGCCCCCCTCCGCTAACCGGTGCATCGGTAGCACCAGATGCACCGACCGCCTCGGGGACCTGTAAGCCAGGCGTCCGATATACCCCGTTCGGAACACCCGAAGGTCCCCAGTTAGGGCGGCAGACGATGGGCTTGGGCGAGTCACTGGACTCACCAGCAGCAGATTGGATCCAGAACAACAGTTCGTGGAACCGCTCCGCCGCCTCCCTTCACCCCCCTCCGCAGAACAAAGGGAGACCATCGCTGCCCACGGTCGCTCCCTGCCGACCGTGTTTGTTATGTCACGGTCAACAGGGAGAGACCGCGCCCCAAGTAGGGGCCTTGGTGGGCGTTTCCGCCCCCACCGGGTAATTTTTTATAGAAGTTTTCTTCCTCGCAACCCGAAGGTCCCCGTTCCCATTGCTGTGCTTCCGGGTTTCGCCGACGGTGGCCGTAACCATGTCCAGCTAGACTTAGAGTAAGTCCAACCCACAGTGGTCCGTTCGCCAAGACTAAGCTTGCCCAGGGTGCGCCACGAGGAGGCCGACCACTTTGGCACCCCAGGGGCATTACTCCAAATTTCACGCGTGTGGGCCACGGGCAGTAATGAATAAAACAAAACTGCTGGATAGATTTTATCATTTTTTTTACTGAGTGATATATTTTATACCCGTGCGAAGCCGGAGCGGGCCACTAGTATAATAATAAAATTCAAAGAGAAATGCATTCAGTATGCAGGAACATAATATTATGTGTATAATATTTGCTCACCAAACGAAATGCATAATGTAGTTTATGTTATCACCATATGCATAAAGATTCAAAGATAACAGAATTTTTAAGGTAGATACACCATCGCGGACTTTTCTGTAGACCTTTTCAAGGTGTACAAATACCTAGTATATCATTTTCATAAATCTCGTAGGGTTTAGCCAGCGTTTGCAAAGTAAGCGGAAAAAAATGTAATTATTTACAGAAACCTCAAAATTACAGTATTTCTCTACTCCGTATTGAATGTTATTATACATACAAACCTTTCTCTTGAATCACTCTATCTATTTAAAAAAAACCACATCAAAATCTGTTGCGTAGTTTTAAAGTTTTATGCATACATAGGGATATATACAAACAAAGAATGCGACTTTGTTTTATACTATGTAGTTATATACATCAAAAATCAGCATGTAGAAATCTCGTTTTATCTGTTTTCTCAATGGGTAACGGAGTAACTAAAAAAATTCAAAACCCGGATTCGAGAACCACATGTCACAGCGCTTTTTTTATTTTTTTTAAATTGCATTTATTTTTATTAAAAAAAATTATCGAGCAAGGCTCAGTCACCCAGAAACTTTTCATAAAATAGCAAATAATAAATAGTAAATATTAATTAAGCAAGTTAGAAATTAGAGACAATACCTAAGGCATGTAAATAAGCATGATATTCTTATGCAAAAGATATAGCACCGTATTCTCAAACACCACAAGAACTAAATTCGAATATTTCGGGGCTCTGTAACAAAATTAATTGATTTTTCTGGTAGCTTTTGAGCTTGCATTGCGCTACATTACTCTTTAAAGTCGGACTATAAATAACAGTTAGTAAAGTCGTCTGAAGGGTGGCAGCCTTCGCTCAGGGCGAGTGTCATGTGAGCCCACCATCAATCTTGGAAGTCGAGCCGCACGCATGTCTAGTGATGCGGATATTTAAATTCTGGGAGCGGAAAGCGGAAAACGTGAGCCTAAAGTTTCAAAATACACCAAATAATTTATATTTTCATTTTATTTTTTATAAATATACGGGACACTTACACACACGGTCGTCCGTCTCCAAAGTAAGTAACTTAATACTTGTGTTTTGGGTGACAGACAACTGGGGAATATATACCGTATATTCACCAGTTTATTACCAGTAATTCACCAGAATATAAATGTTGGCCCTTGGTGGGAATCGAATCTGCGACCCGCGGAGCTGAAGGCAGGGTCACTACCCACTGCGCCAACGGGCCAGTCTAAATAAATTCTACATACTTTATTTCTAAAACGTGATCTAGTCAATCGAATCTAGTCAAATAATATCTGTTGTTGATTTATTTGTTTAGTTGTGGAATTGTAAGAGTGAGGGTTTTTCTAAGTGGGCTAGTTGCGTAAAAAAACGATTTTCTTTTTCGTAAATAGTACGTTCTGAACGTGTTGACATAATCATTGGTACTTTGTCGTCTAGATCGTGTAGTTTTAAGCGAGCAGAACATTGACAGCGTGCCACCGGAGTCATATTCACCAACCGTTGAATATGACTCCGATGACGACCTTTGGACATCAAATAGGGGCATTCGAAGCTCTAGATAGAAGAAGGTTCCTTTAGGTGGCTCATGCATTAAGTGTTCCCATTGCTTTCGCAAGCATTGTGGTGCAAGGGTCTATCTAATCTCTACCAAGGGTGGACTGTTGGGGCTGTAGGGGGGAGGGCTATAGGGGGCCAGTAAGGTGTAGACGTAAAACATTTAGTATTCCTGTGCCCTTATCACCAGGCAGCAAGGAACACCATGAGTTTTTAGACGGTAAGAGGTCGGCGTAACTGCTTCTACCCCTATGGATAGCAGAATCCATGAAGGATTTGCTCATGTAAAAAAAGGTATGTACTGGGCATTTTGGGACTCTTGCAGCGTAGGTACAGTTTTTGGTGGTACAGTTGTTACAGTTATCTTGTTAGTGACCTGAAGCGGTGATATTTAGTAGAAGAATAGTCCTATTAATTCAATTCTAAATTATTAACAGTCCATTCTTTCAAATTATGAAGTTAGTGCAGTTCACCACTGGTACATTTCTGCCAGGAATATCTTTTTTATTTCCAAAGCGATTCATAAACTTTTCGATTACCAGAGCGTGAATCCAAACCGCTCCGTACATTACAATGTCGTCTCAAATTTAAAGGCTTGAACAGCTTTGTCCCGGCTAGACTTGCAATCTATTACAGTGAACCAGGAAGTAGGGCCCGCGCGATTCTACACTCAATACTTAGCATATTTACGCAACTGATAAATTGTGCACACTTTTTTCCAGCTATCGCAAAGACGTGAATGGAACTGTAGAATTTTTCTCTAAAGATAACAACGATAAAAGAAAAGAGCGTTGCATTTTAGAAAACGACTTATATTGTTTGTTTTGTTGTAATTAAATTGTGGAGATGCATTTGAGATGTGGTACTGGAAGAAACTAGACAGTGTATAGTAATTTATTGGATAGTAGTCAAAATTTCTTTACAATAGTGGGTAATTAATCTTTCCTTTTTCCGCATGAAATAAGTAATATTCAGCTTTGACCGACCATTCTATATTAAGAGTGTTGTTTAAAACAACACAACCCTGCGTTTTTCCAGATATATGCTGGTGTCTAGATCTAGCTTCATAGCGTAAATGGTATTCTTTAGGTATATACAGAATGTCCCGTTATGAATAGATAAGCTTGTAACACTTCAGAGTGGATCAATTCAGGACTTAGAATCAACTTAAAATATATATATTTTCGAAGTGGTACCCAAGCTATGATTTTTTTATTCTTATCTAATTAATGTTGACAACTAGATCGTCTGATTGTAAATTATGTTAATTTTCGATGTTCAAAACTCGTTATAATTTAAACCTTTATTATAATCGATAAATGGATATTTAATTTCCTTGATTTTTTAATATTCCCAGTAAGCTTCAATTAAATGGTTTTGAATTTGACCTGATATAATATTTTTGGAAAACATTAACAAAGGTAACCTTTAATGAAACCGTATTGCTAATTAAACCGCAGAGAAAACATTTAGAATATTTATAAAACAACAGATAAAATGTGCTCCCTTTTTCCCTCTATCAAGACTTCGACGTAAATAAAGCTGTTGCATTTTCCTTAAAGATAGCGACACAAAAAAGAGTTATATTTTATAAAATGATTCTCTTTTATTTCTTTCCTGCAAGAAAAAAATGATGTTTAACTTATATACTTTTGCAATGCTTTATGAAAGTGTTTTTGCTTTTCATTTAAAATTATCAAAACTTTAGACGCCGTGTGGTATCCGGCAGAATAGTACCACCCTCTATTCTTACCGAGGTGTCGTTACAGACGACTAAGGTAAGTTGACTCACCGTGTGGTATCCGGTTAAGTAGAATAGACCACCCTCTTTCTTATCGAGGTTTCGTAAAATACGACTAAGATAAGTTGACGTCAGAGAGGCGGCCGGTCGTAAAATACGTAGCCAAATCATGTGACAACATGTTTATGACATGTTGTGCCGACCCCACTTAAAGTGGCATAAAGGCAGGAAGACGATGATTATCAAAACTTTAGATGAATAATTTAAAACTATTATTGAATAGTCCTTCTGCATACGTAATTAATGAAACAAGAAAAAAAAACTTACATGAATGAATAATTCTAAGATATTTTTAAAACTTCTAAACCTAAAAATATCGATAACTATTGTATAAAATAAAAGTTAATAAACTTCAAAAGAGTGTAATATTTTTCAAATGATTGACTGCTATAATAGAATTTTTATAATAATCGAAGCGGTATAATGTGTGGGGTGCTTTTTGATGAACTTTTTATAGGGTAATAACAAAGGGCGATGTTTTGTTTAAGTTATCGTTAGATAGCTAATAATCGAAATGGGGCTTTAAAGGGACTGCAGTAAGATTCTCAATAACGAGTTTAGATATTTTAATGTGTGGTGTGTAGTGGTCTTATAAGTTTCCCATATACACATCTGTTTGTTTGTCTGTAACAAATCAATTCCCAAAAGTAGAAACAGAATTAAAAATTTTATATTTGTTTAAAAAGACTTAAAAGAGTGTTCTTTAGTTTTAACAATAACTTTTAGTCAGTTTTAGTCAGTTAGTTTAGTTACTAAATAATTGATTTTGTTTTTTAAATATCTGATATTTTATTAATCAAAATGTTTATTCAAAGTTTATAGTCTGTTACACTATAAATGTAAAATATACAAAGTACCAAAATAGCATCGGAAACATTATTATCTCTCTCATGAACAATCCATTAGGCCAATTTCTGATAAAGTACAATCAATTACGGAACCCCAACTTTAAAAGTATTCTGTGCCCGTCGCTGTTAAGGCTATATTTATACAAACAACATTATAATGTAAATACCACTCCTGCACCAATAGCTCAGTAACTCAGATAATTAGATTATTCTAGGGGCTCAATACAAGGAATGGGCCTACTGCTAATAAATAAGGCCGACATTTAGATTTGCAGGCTGGTTTTGTACCAAAATGGTACGAAACCGAGGGCTGTGAGTAAGTAGCGGTTACTCTCCCACTGCTGGGAATAGGCCTCTTCTCTCCGTTTTTGAAGAGAAGAATGGGAGCTAAGATCTACCACGCTGCTCCAATGCGAATTGGTAGGTTACACATATCTCCAAAATTCTCTAGAGACATGCAGGTTTCCTCACGATGTTTTCCTTCACCGAAAAGCGTGTGATAAATTGTAATTATCAAATATACTGCCGGGAAACTGTGACCTCCTTGAAAGAGTCGCACTTTTTTACCGTGATTTAGCGTGGACAGTATTACTATATCTACCATTTTACAATCTTAGGCTTATATTATATTATTAATTAGTATTTAATAAAATTTAATACTAATTTTTAAAATTAAAAATTAGTAGTTAGTAAAAAATTGCGCGAAAATAGTAAAAAAAGTCATAGATTAGATGTTAATAAACAATACGTACACATTACTGTAGCCCTAAGGTTGCCTAAACAGATTAAGCAATAAAAGCGACAACCTGCTAGTTGTTCATATCTTACTAGGCAAGGGGTTAATCTGTCGTTAGTAGAGAAACACTGAACCTTACATCTATACTATACTCATTTTCAATGTCGGTTAACAGGTTACGTATACCTCAAGAATTCTTCAGAGATTCCTTTTAAAAAATCCATGCATCGTATTGACTTTCTTTAGTTTTTGACAAATATCGAGGAAATTTAAACCTTGAAAACGCAAAGGTGCCTTCTCGTTGTTTCAATCTTCGGCCCAGTGTAAAGTATTGCAAGTTTTATCGCTAAGCAAAAAAGCTTTTTATTGTTGACAATTTTTTTTCTAGCTAAAATTCAGTTTGATTTGAAGTATATCTTTTTCATATTTCATAAAAATATTAGTAAATAATAATAAAGTAATTAAAACCAGCAATATCATTTATTTATTTCGGATACATTAGAAGTATACGTAACGTAAGGTAATGGGGGAGAGCAGAAGTTGTTCATAGAGACGTGAAGTTAGCTGTAGCGAAGTGTGCGAACGGGCAGAGAGGTGCGGTGCGGTGCGGAGACAAGAGGAGCGATGTGGATAGGAGAGTGGTAGCGAAAATTGCTTCTTAGTTATTGAATGAGTGTACAGTAAAAATATCGTCATTAGATATATTAACCAATGTGCCGTTATCAAATCTGAGTTTAAATAGTCTGCATGCCATTTTGAATAACGAGTACATACCTACTTCAAAATAGATATATCCTGAGGAGAAGACCATTTTATCTCACCTATCATAATAACAGATTCGCTCAACAAAACTAATAGAGAGAACATTACGTTTCTTTTCCGGGACTGTGAATTCTTGCAATGTGAAGAAACAATTTATTTCCACTAACCATGACACGTAAGTGCGCTTAATAATAACAATGTGAATGATACTCACGTACTTAGCTAATATAACACTATGTCAGTTTCTTAGTACAATTTTCTAAGAAATTGAAGTACATTCTTTAACGCTATTTATTATTCTGAAGGGGAGTGTCGGCTAGGAATTTTCATGCATAAAGTGCTTAGTACACATTGTTGTGAAACATTTGATTTTATGAACATTATATTTAACAGAATGTGTTACTTTGTATACTTATCTTTTGTTATCAGTTAAATATATGTTTTCGCTTTTATCTTGCTTGACAGTAAATGGAATACATTATTTGTATGTCTCCGATACTTCCAAATATTTCGAATTACATAATAAATTAAAATTCATTTATTATTTCTCTTCACACAATGTAACTCGTAATGGTAACGTTCTTAAGGATACAAATAAAAGTCAACATCCTCCTACCCTTATCCCACTCTAAGTGGGTACGGCACAACATATTAGATACATGTTATCGCATGATTTGGCTACGTATTTTACAACCGGCCGCCTGCCTAACGTTTACTTACCATAGTCGCCTTTTACGGCGACTCGGTAAAAAATGAGGGTGGTACTATTCAATTCAGCCGGATACCACACGGCGTCAGGATACAAATAAAAGTTACACACTGATTTCTGCACTAGGTGACCTGTGTTACAGACAACAGGCTCCCACCTTCGAATATCATAAGATCAATACACTAATAACAATAAATAACACAAATGCATGAAAGGAATCAATTAAACTAAGGATACTGTAATTTATACAATGAGCTCGATGTGTGTAGAGTGAGATTTTGTCTGTGTGTGAGTGCAAGCAAGAGTGTATGTGTGTACGGGTGTGTGAAAAGGATGTAATAATAATTCTAATTTAGACAATTTAACTTGTCAATCAAACTAAGTTAAGGTACATTCAGATGCTACATAAACTAAATCTAACTTACCCAAGGTAAGACTTTACTTAAGGTAAGGTGAAATAGAGGGAAATTAAAATTTATGCCTTGTATTTTACGGGCATGTCTCCAATATTCACGTTACCTTTTCAATCGAGATGCTCGTTTTAATGAACGTCACCTTCGAAAATAATTTGTAAGTCCGGCCACGTAGAGAGGGAAGACAGCACTCTCTGTGCCGCTGATGCGACAAACTGACTGCAATCAATGTGGCGACTGTGGCGTGGTGGTTCTAATATATTACAGTAAAAGTGGTTCCCGCGACTTCGTTCACGTTAATTTAAATGTTTATTAATTTATTTATGTACCATAAAAAATTTTGGAACGACATTATTTATAAAAAAATAAAGCTGCTATCCGACCAGCTATGTTGTACGGCTGGGAGACTTGGCCAGTAAAAAAGACTCAAGAGCAAAAAATTCACACGGCTGAAATGCGCATGGATGGTTAGGTGGTCTGGAGGAGTCACTCTTAGGGACAAAGTACCGAACACCTATATAAGAGGCTCTTTTAAAGTGAATCAAGGTTGAGATGGTACGGTGACATCAAAAGAAGTCCTGATGATTATATAGTTAAAAAATGCCTTGCCCATTGAAAAGAGAGGAAGAGGAAGGCCCTTCGCCACGTGGTTGGCGACTGTCCAAAAGGAAATGAGAAATGTTGGACTCCGCGAAGAAGATGCCTATTGTTGGGAAAAATGGCGCCACATGATTGGAAAAGCAGACCCCGTTTATCAGGAAAATGCGAGGACAATGATGATTATATAGAAAAAAAGTGTACAAAGGTCAACTTATCCCTAAGACAGAGATATCTGCCAGCTAACCTACGAAGTAAGACAATTTATAATAAAGAAAATGTTGGTTCGCAAAAAATTATGAATTTAAATTATACTTCCCAATAATTTACTAATTTTAAATACTCTAAGGCTGCTTGCATGATCGGTGCGACCCAATACGATTTTGTTCATGGAGCCTATTCTCATTATAATAAATTTCGTGTCGGAACGATCGTAGAGTTTGTGGTGGTGAGTGTGTGTAGTGCTGGTGTGGAGTTTTGGACTTGGCGGCATTTTATGATACGTGTGGTGACTTGTCGCGCATGTATAAGGCGTGTGATTGTTGCCTGCTTCATGCACTTAGAATTACATATATTCTCTTAACAAACGCGGATTACAGCAAAATAATTTTATTGTAACCTCTGTGCTATGGAATTCCGCAAAGTAACGCCTGTTTTTATAAATCGTTTAAATACCCTCATTTTTATACTATTTTATTTCTGGTTACCGATGGAAAAAAGGGGTTTTTTTCCTATATGTGAGCCTGGTATATAAGCTTTGATTATGCCAAATTGTATTCATATTTGTCAAGTAGATTTGGCGTGAAAGCATAACACACAGACATGCAGAATTTCACATTAATTAGATTAGTAAAGTATGGATATGGATACAAAAAATATATTTAATCAAATTAGGAATTCGTTGACTTCGAAACAAAACACATAGCATTTTTGTAACTTTTAAACTTTCGCTTCTTCCATACAAATTTGTTAAGTCCCTTTAGCTATTTTCCGAACAAGCAATACAGCTTCGGAAGAACTTGTAAAAGTCTATCTGAATAAAGTAAATTATGAGTTTATTTTCTATATTTTAGCTTAAACGAGGAACCAAAATTAGTAGCTAAGCTTTGCTTAATGTTTCGCAAAGTTTCGTATTCGTTAAATGTTTATGAGATGAACGACAGTATTCCAATCTTAGGTTTGTAAGGTCGTCATTTGCCCTTATCCCACTCTAAGTGGGGTCGGTAAAACATTTATTTATCTTCTATTCTCTCCTATCATTCGTCAACTCTGGCGCTACTTTTGTTATATGCAAGCTATACTTCACACAATTCAACCATTTCTTTTAACATATCCATCCATATTCATATTTAACACTCGCTTGGTCACATGATTTTCATCCCCCCTTCATCGTATGTCCATTGTACCATCTTAATCTTGTGCTTCTCGTCTCCTCTATAACTTATCCACGTGTTTTCTTATTATCTAAGTATGTAATTCGATTGGCTAAAAGGCTACGGCCATGGCTTATCATCCTATAAGCAAAGTCATACCACTAAAAAGGTCAATCCTTGCTACCTTGTGTTTTCTGCGTCCATCTTAAATTGTATCTTCGTCTGGTAAGATTACATTAAAGCAAAAATCTGCGATAAAAAGTTTCAATAAAAAAAATCTTTCAAAGTGAAAACCCCTTAAATAAATGTTTAAACATTTTTCTTTAAAAATTAAATTCGGCCTCAAATTCCTCTCGGGTGATGCGGTGATTGCCAATAAGCGTCCATGCGATGTGCTCACTCATGCCCGCTTTAATGAACTCCGCATCACCTCCAAAAGAAATTCGTTAGTCCGGCCACGTACGGAGGGAAGACAGTACTCTCCCTCCGGAGTTGGCGCGATAAAATGAAGCATTTTGCTACGTTGCATCTCTTTCGAGTCGATGTAGGCCTAAATGTCATCACCTTCTGTTTACAATTGTAACTTTTTCTCGCCTTATATCCATATTGATATTATAAATAAATAGCTCTGTTTTACCTTACCTGTATATATGTATGTTAGTTATATTTTCACGGTTAATTCGATAAAGCGATATTAATGAAATTTTGTAAAAATGAAACTTATGTATAGGATAAAAGAAATGTCGTCGCGAGTATCACTAGTACGAAATTAGTGTATAAGAAGTACTTTAACATCGTTGTCCATCACCATCAGTTGCCATTTTATGAATATTTAAAATATTCTGATTTTTTCATGACAAAAAAAACTACATATATCATATTTTCGGAGTGGAACCTTAGTCTTCGTCACAACGAATACTTAGGTTCCTCTCAATTCTGTCAATAGGAAAAACAACTGGGTATGTCACAACGTACCCAGTTGTTTTGCCAATTGACATACTTATCTTGAAATATATTATAGTATTACAGAGGAATTATTTTATTAAGGATAAAAATGAAGTACGTATTCAAAAATTAAAATTCCTTAAACGCCACAGAAGTATTACTAAATACTCTACACAAAGGTGCACTAAAGAAACAATAAAGCATTTATAAAATTTATTATAACAAAAGTAATAATAAATTTATTTTGCTATAATTCTCGATAAAATTTATTTAGTATTATTTATCGCGAATTTTTGCAAAATAATTTTATTATTACTTTTGAAACAATACAGCTTTTATTACATGTAATATATTTGAATCTAGAAACCTATTCTTAACACGTCTATTATTTTGAATGAGAAAAGTCCATTTTAAAACACAAACAGTATAATACAAACAGCGTTATAACATTCAAACAATAACATTTTAGGCGCCCAAAATCCCGTCACAATTAACTATAAGTATTAATACAGTTTCCCCCAATGTTTCCGCGCTATTTCTCTTTTGCTTATTGCTTAGGGTGTCGGCCACATTTTATTGGCACCAATTGTATCTTGTATACACTACGACACTTTCCCGTTTATGAATGTCATACTTTATTATGTTTTCACCCCAATTTATAAGTTTCGACTGCAAACATTTGCTTACTGACTTACAAAATTTCGAAATTGGCTTCTCAAAAATTTGTCTCTATATTGGTTTTACTAGGAACGATTTGCTACGAGTAGTAATAGGATTGTCTGTAACTAAAATTTACCGTAATTTTCTTAATAACATTGTAAACAAATCTTCTTTCGCATTATCAGTAATTTGGTTTACTAACATTAATAGTTTTTTCTTAAATATATATGGAACAATTACACACACGTCCGTCCCTAACGTAAATTAATGCATGTGTTATGGGTGGCAGAGCACTAATAAATATAAAATTAAATACATAAATACACATAGACTAAAAGATAAAACATTTTTTTTATAAAATGTTTGCCCTAGTCGTGAATAGAGCCCGCGATCCCTGAAACAAAAGGCGAAGATAACACGTGCGCCAATGGGCCAGTGAAGTTTACATTTTACTGTAAAAATATGTAGAATCAATTAGACAGGTTAATTTTTATTTATATATATAATATATAATTTGGTTTGTTAACTTTGTAATTAAAATAAAAAGTGCATTAGTGATAAATCTCAATGGTTTTATTAGTGCTAATATTTAAGTTATATTATGTACATATATACTTTTGAAAATGTTAAATAGATTTAAAAAGAATGATGTACATATCTTTAGATAAATAAATATAAAACACCATCTATAAGTGACCGACCATAGAGACGCTATTTAGCGGAACAAACTATCAAAGTTTTGGTAGCCGTTACATACCCGCAGGCTATCTCATTGTCGAACAAACTGCCTATTAGAGTTAAACACATTCCCTTCGGAACTAGACATATGTTAAGCCCGGACTATGCTTTGCTATTATTATTTATTGTTCGAAATACTGCTTCTATATATAAAATTATCAAGATATCGTCTTGATTGATGCTTTTTTCTGCCTTCTTCCATATCAATTCAAAATCAAAGAAATTAAGTTTGACAATTCTTACTATAGACCACCCTCTTTCTTACCGAGATGTCGTAAAAGGCGACTAAGGTAAAACGACCCGCTGTCTGGTTTCCTCCCTCTTTCTTACCGAGATGTCGTGAAATACGAGTAAGGTAAGTTACCGTCAGGCAGGCGACCGGTCGTAAAATACGTAGCCATATCATGTGATAACATGTTGTACCGACCCTACTTAAAGTGGGATAAGGTCAGGAGGATGTTGGTATTACCATTCTTTATATACTGTAAATACGATGTCCGGTCGCAAGGATGTTGATTATTTATCAATAACTTGCGGTCATAAAATGATGGTCATTCAGGAGACGTACTATCTACACTATTAATATGTTATCGATTTTTAGTAGATACGAACAAATGCCATATCTCCCGTACCACTTATTACGAAATGTAAAAATCTATAGATTTTCCCAACGCTACCACCTATCGAGCCCCAAATGACTCAAAATATAGTTCAAACGAAGTACATTTATAAAATAACATTGTAACGGCTGAGCGGTTTCAGAAATAAGTGTAAAAAACAGAGTTATTATATAATTACTCTGAAACTCTGAAATTAAAATGAAAATTAGTTAATATCTAAAGAGAGTACCTAATTTTCATTTTAATCTAAGTATTTTTCCTCTAATCATAGTAAAAACAAAATGGACCTATTTTGCAAAAGTACAGTAACGGCGTATTACTATCCCATTGCTGGGTATAAGTTTACTCTCCTTTTTTTTTGAGAAACGGTCAGAACTTAGACCCACCACGCTGCTCCAATGTGGGTTGGTAGGTTACATAAGTAACGGCCTGTTACTATCCCACTGCTGAGAATAGGCCTCTTCTCTCCGTTTTTGGGAGAGAAGGATTGGAGCTAAGACCTACCACGCTGCTCCAATGCGGATTGGTAGGTTACACATACCTCCAGAATTCTCTAGAGATATGCAGGTTTCCTCACGATGTTTTCCTTCACCGAAAAGCGTGTGATAAATTGCAATTATCAATTAGACACATAAGTTTTAAGAGAAAAACTCATTGGTGTCTGCCCGGGTTCGAACTCGTGATCGTATCTAGAGATTCACACGGTCGCACCGCTGTGCCATCACAGCTCATGTAGGTTACATATATCCCAGGAATACTTCAAAAATATTATTGTTTCCCAACGATATTTTGCTTTACTGAAAAGCGTGTGACTAATTACAAAAATCAATCAGGTACAAAAGTTCTGACAGAAAAAGTCATTGGTGCTTACCTAGAGTTTAAACCCGTGACCCTTTGGAAAGAGTCACGCAGTCACACCATTTGTCTGGCAAAATAACTGTGATGTTCCTCTTTGTATTGTACATAAAATACATAATACCTTTATATGAACAATCCATTACAACAAACACTCGACCTAGCATATGCGTACTAATTGAGTGAATTTTGGCCACTCAAATGTACAAACTACTTGAAACTAATATGAGCAATTAATTTCGCACATTTTGATATCGCTACATAATGTTCGAGATGGGTTTCATGATAATAAACAGGAGTTTCAAATTTATTTTAACATAATGTCGTGTTTCATTGGCGCTTATAAATGGGGGTCTTATCATGTCGTGCATAATATCCATACTTCATTTCAATCCGGAGACGTTCATTGTTGATAATATCTCTAATAATAAGATCTCTTCAAAAGATTTTGTGATGTGAGGACAAGACGGCTCGATGCTAACTATTCACTCGTGGTATCAAATCGTTTTGTTCACTAAGCATAATTAGAAATTTATAATAACATCAAGCACTTTATGGTAAAAGAAATCGTGATCAATATCTCTTTAGAATTTTTGAAATATAACTGTAAACAAAACAATTTATATTGGAGCAGCATCGTTATAAGTTACATCCTTCAGTTGAAAAAAGAAGTAGTCTTTGTCCAGCAATAAGAAAGTAACATCCTTTTATTTTTAGAAGCTTACTTACAAGCTATACATACCGCTTTATGGACTCTTAATTCCTAGTGGACATTAGAAGAAGAAGAAGAAGAATAACTTTAGTGCACAAATTCATTTAAATTTATTAATTGACATTAGATATTCTAAAATTTGTAGACCCAAATACCAATGGTTTTTAAGCTATATACCCCAATCATCGGCACTTCAGCAAAGCTATTTGATCAGTTATTATTGATTTGATCATGTATAGATATTTCTATGGTTGTATATAAATGAGATTTTTAATTACAGGCAGTTTATTTCAAAGTTCTTTAATATCACGTAGTTCACCACTGGCAGTTCGATATGTTCGAATTTCTTATATATTAAAATAATTTAAGTACGGACCAAGTCTATAAATTTTTCAATATGGGTATTGAAAAATTAATAGACTTGGTACTAACGGTAACTAACCAGCTTTGGCAGACACTGAGCGCTGAGTATTAAACCGTTGGTGAGTATGTTTCTTGCCATGATGCTTTTTGACGTATATTATAGACAATCACTGTCTTCGATACAAATCATTATCTGAGCAAGAATACATTTAACAGATTTCATAATTAACAATTAGCTTTTCAATTTATTGAATAACCGAAGCCTTAGCAAATAAAAACGTACCAATATCCAAACAGCAAGACAAATTTGGATCGCACAAACGTTTTCTTGGAGCGCCAACGAGTGCGAAATCCGATTCTGCTTAATGCAAATATTTGTCGGAAAAATTGAATGTTTGCAAAAGATTTGTTGTGGCCAGGATATTTTGTCAGCGATGGTTGTCAGTGACAAACGTATTGTGGATGATCGGATATATTGCGAGTATTATATAATTTATTTGTAATATGGATAGTTCTTTAAATAGCGTAGGTAGCTAGGTAGCTAGAAAGTAGGAAGTTATGTCCCTATGATGAACGCATACTCGTGTGGCTATAAGATGTCTTAATATATAGGTCTTGTTCAGCATTGACATTAGTCTTGTTTAGTCACGAAACGTCATGTCGGTTCGTTACTGATTCGAAAATGTGTGGGTTGCAAGTCACGTGTTAGATATCGTGCTATTGTAACATGTTGATTGGGTAAATATAACTTACACGTAAATTCAATCGTTATATGTAAATGAAATAAAGCTTATTGTTTTGTCCCAACTAAACAGTACAGCAATTAAACCGCCTCGTAATTTTCATATATGTTATAAATTATATAGAATCTTGTAATTCTCAACCACTTTGCCGCGGCACTTTTGTATGCCGCCAAATTTGGTAAATATATAATAATGTTAATATTATTAAATTATATCATTTAAAAAGAAAAATATTTTTATTATTAGCTTGTAATTAATCCCTTAATAAACGTTTAGTTATTATTGTAGTATATATTAGTTTATTTCGTATATTTAAAATGTTTGTCATAAACTATTTATGCAGTGTGTTGCAGTAAGTAAATAATTTTTATTATTTACTTACTGCTAATATTTTTTTTCTGTGCCGCCAAATTTAAAAATCGTTAAATATGTGCCGCAATAAAAAAAAAAGGTTGAGAATCACTGCTCTAAGCTAACTCGTTAACGAATATCAACGATATGATAATATGATAATTTTATTTGTGTAAAAAAGATGTATTAATGTAAACCATAGCTTACAGGATCCGAAATATTATTTACGAGACAAACAATCGCATTGTAGGGATTTTGAATATCGTGCAAACAAGCCGATAAGCGGGTGCGCCATGACCCGGGTATTAAATTATTTTTGTAGAAATCCCTACCTGCCGTTAAACGATAAAGGTAGTGTGATATTTATATCGGACTTGGGATTTAACAATAAAATAAATCTGTATATATTGAAATAAACAAAATATCCCTTATTTTCGATATATTTTTATTTTTCTCGAGACACATGATTACTGGACTTAATTTATATTAAAATTATGTGATATATATAAGCTGTGATGTAAAGGATATCTTCCTTGATGCGTATTAACTGAACGCTCAAGTTTCTATTCTATATACATTTATTAAAATATCTTAAAAAAAAATTATACTTTAGTACAAAATAATAGTAAAAGTTACGTTCCAAAAACTTAAATAAACGACTTAACCGTTAAGAAAGCCTTGCACTAATCAGATTTTATGTTTTTGCAAGGAATTTTTCAATTTTAGCCAAGAGCTTTGCCCGTGAGCTTTTGTCCGTGAGAAGCTAATGTACACGAGTCAATCAACAACAGTTCAACATTTTATTGTTATATACTAATCCAGAAATATAGCAATAATACTAAGTTAAAATTTAAATTTAAAGCGGTCCGATATAAAAGTAAATAATAATGGTTTTACTGTATGTCAAGGTTTAATTTTATGTTAATTAGTTAAAATATGGTATTCCTTCATCATTGGAATTCATGCGTGATCCCTTTAACTTTTTTTATGGCGCGTCAGTAAATGTCGCGATGACGTATATCTATCCCAATAGGTTAGAGTACTGTTCCAATTTTAACTTCTCAGAAAATAGTCATGTACTTTTCGGTTATTGTTGTGATGAAAGCCCAATAAAATCCTCCTACACTGTATTGGTCAAATCTAAATGGTAGCCTCATCGCATACAGTCACGTAGTTTTTACCTTTTTTGGAGGAATGTGATTTTGAATGTCCGTGAAATAAAAAATATTTTTAAATACCTGCTAAGAATTTCCGTGTTATAAATTCATTGCAATTATCAATTAGGCTCACCACAATCTCATTAAATATTCAAGGTCCGCTCAGAAATACCTAATTTATTTTTCATCAAAACGTATATAACAGAATTTTCCTCGGAGTACATATTTTCATTTTTAACGACACATCAAAAGGAACTGAAACCGCGTTATTTTATGATAATGGAGGGGATCCCTCCAGACTCATGAGTGGCGAAGGCTTTTAAATTTACGGTTTAGGCGCATGATGAGTGAGGTTTATGTTTTGCAACGTTTAAACTCTGTAGGCTAATGTTATATGTCTACGTGGAGTCCCTTAAACGAAAGGTTCAAAACTTTTAATGGAAATTTTATCAAGGTGCTTAAAAATATGTATTTTTGTATTTAATATTCATCTACTTAACATATTTTTGTATATTTTATAACTTTAAATATAGACTTTTTTTTTGTCAACTGATTAGTGGTAGAATAGACCACCTTCATTTGTCGTAAAAGGAGAATGAGGTAAGTTGATGTCTGGCGGACGGTCGTAAAACAAATAGCCAGAACACGTAACAGTATGTTTAAAACACGCGACCCCACTTAAAGTGGGATAGGGGCAAGAGGATGATGATGATTTTGCATAAACTAAAATTTTAATATTTAATTAAGATACATATATAGTTATATACTATACTAAATTCAATACTATATATATATAGGACAAATAGTATACATATATTTGACAATGATTGTATATTTTTTTGTTTGCGAATGATTTCAAATGTATATTTGTTGTTATGTCTAGTAGTAGTGAGATCGAAAAAATTTAACGAATTATATTGTTCTGACTCTAATTTAAATTTAATTTTTGAATGTTTTGAATTGATTGTATTGTCGAGTTGTCTGTCCGAATGTTGTCTGTCTAGATAATTTTGTTAACACAATCAATACAAAACATCCCAAAATTACAATAAAAACAGTCAGAACAATAAATATAATTCGTTAAATTTTCTCGATCTCACAAGTTTATTGTTGTAAAAATTTTAAAAATAAACCTCGCACTTGTAAAGTTGTGATTTTTATAATAGATACCCCGGAACCTCTGAAAATTAATTTATCTACCGCAACATAATTTATTCCATTTTCATATCGGGAACGGTCGCGTTATCCTTGCGAGCCCACGTTTTTTAATAAGTTCCATGCAAATCAGAAATCTCTAGACTTAATATCGGTCTGATCATCTCTATCGATGAAATTGAAAAGGTTCCGTACGTCAAGAGAGGTTCTACTTGACGAAGGTATTACCTCTGAGGACCCTACTTAGAGGTTTGATACGGATGCTGAAAATATCTTTATATAAAAAAATATATATATAATAGCTGATCCAAAATTATTCACTGTATCAGGTGCTGCTAGGATTTTTTTTACATTGTGATTTCATAATTTCAATATTCATATTGAAAATTATGAAATTCCATTCATTCTTTCATAATTTAATTCAAATGAAATTCAAATGTCACTCAATGTTTATTTTGAAATATTTATTTTTGATTATTTATCCTCCTGCACTTATTCCACTCTCGATTACAAAAGTGGTTGTCTTCTTGATGTGAACCTAGCGTGTTACAAGGATACCATACGTAAATTATTACAACATGTTGTCACATGATTTGGCTGCGTTTTTTACGACCGGCCGCCTGCCTGACGTCAACTTACCTTAGTCGCCTTTTGCGACATTTTGGTAAGAAAGAGGGTGGTCTATTCTACTCAACCGAATACCACACAGGGGGGTCTACTTACTTTAGTCGCCTTTTATTCATCATCTTTTAGTCATCTGAAAATCAGTGCTGAATGTCCTAATTTGGACCTTCAGCTCATACTGAGATGAAGGCCATCAAGGTACATTTAGTACATAGAGTTGAATAAATTCTTTTTCATTTCATTTCGTTTCGTTTCGTTTCGTTTCTTTACGTTTCGTTTCGTTTCGTTTCGTTTCGGTTCGTTTCGTTTCGTTTCGTTTCGTTTCGTTTCGTTTCATTTCTTTTCATTTCTTTTACGATACCATAGTAAGAAATTAGGGGGCGGTCTATTTTATTCAGCCGGCTACAACACGGCGGTTATTTTTGATTATTACGCATATAGATATTTGTTACTAGTACATTACATATTGATTTTTACTTATTATTATTCTATTCACTCTAGGTAAAGATATAACAATATACTATAAAAGCGAACGCCGTAACGTAGAGAAATACTGAATGACAGATTGGTATCTCACGACGTCGATATATAAACTCCGTAATGAGCCGATTGATCTTGTCGATGGAGATGCCTGATAGGCTTTATCGCGATAACATCTGCGATTCAATTATCTTAATGATGTAGAACTTGCGGAAGTAAATATAAAGGTCTAATTACACTTTTATTGATAAGCAATTAATTACTGATAATTGTAATGGTGCAAAAAGAGTTAATTTTTGATTACACTTTTTTCAAAATTGATGTAATTTTTATAATATCAAAAGTAACGTCCTGTTTACTATTACTATGCTCATTGCTGGGCATTCTATTTTCGTTTTGGATTCGGTTTGAAGGTAGGTTCCACATAACCCCAGATTTTTCTAGAGATATGCGATCTCACGATGTTTCTTTTACTGAAATATGTATGATGAATTGCAATTATCAATAAGGCATAAGGTTTAACACAAACTTATATCGTATCTGCTCGGAGTTTAAACTCGTGGCCTTCTCGAAAGCATCACACTATCTAATCACTGACCTATCACAGCTTATTTATATACATAAAACAAAGTCCCCAAAATCTATCTGTATGTGATCGATTTTCTCAAAATCTACTTGAGCTGATTTCTGTAACTATTTTACTTATAGATAGAACGCTTCTTCTGGAAGGTTTGGATTAATTTACATTACGATTCGCTTGCTTGGAGCTTTACTCGCTTGCGCTGCGTAAACTAACAGAAATACACTTAAGTAATATACTAGCATATTGTAGATCTACAAAAAGACTACAAAATCGACAGATCTCTCTGTCTCTTATGGTTTACTCACAATATCTACGTTTTATCCAAAATTTATATTCGGGAAAAAAATTGTGATACACTAATTTCCACAATATTAGCATTATAGTAATCATAATTTTCTACATCAACATCCTCCTGTTCCACTCCCACTCTAAGTGGGTTTGGAACAACATGTTACAAACATGTTGTCACATGATTTGGCTATGTATTTTACGACCGGCTGCATGCCTGATGTCAACTTACCTTAGTCATATTTTATGACACAGAAGAGGGTGGTCTATTTTACTCAACCGGATACCACACGGTGGGTCAACTTACTTTAACCGCGTTTTACGACACCTCGGTAAGAAATGAGGGTGGTCTATTCTACTTAGCCGGATACCACACGGTGGGTCGATTTACCTTAGTCGCCTTTTACGACACCTCGGTAAGAAATGAGGGTGGTGCTATTCTATTCAGCCGGATACCACACGGAGATCTCAACTTTACACTGTTTTGTGTGTTGGTAACACATCGAAAATAACTAATTAAAACATTGCTTACATTATTCTCTGTACATTTTTATTAAGAATATCTAAATTATTCTAACCATACAAAACTGTAATTTACTTTTAAAACAAAATGTTAAAATTGTACCTCTACATTTAACCGCCACCGTATTCCAGGACCTAATTATAAACGTTGGCTAACAAAACACTGAATGCTTTAGTTTCATTTTAACTAGTCTAGTTTCTTTTGTACGCTGCAGTATTGTCACAATTACTACATAACATGTAGAACATGATGTTCTGAAATATGTTATTTACATATACAAAATATGGACAAGCGATGACAGATATATCGTTATTTATTGCTTGAAAATATTTTAATTTTATTTTTAACTTAACTAGCAATGGCCAGCGGCTCCGCCCGCGTGGAAAGATTAAAACCGTAATATAGTCTTCTGATAACCATAAAAATGGTTAAAGTGGGTTCACCTTAAAAGCTAGACATATACTGAAGCGGACTTTGGAATACATAATTTTTGAATAACTATCACCGTTTACACAGCGAACGCAAAAAAAATCTTTAAATTTTTCCGTTTTCGTATTATTTTTCGTTGCTGCTCTTCTCCTACTCATATTGTGGAATATCTTACTGATAGAATTTTTCAAACTGGTCTAGTAGTTCCTGAGATTAGCGCGTTCAAACAAACAAACAAACAAACAAACAAACTCTTTAGCTATATTAAGTATAGATTGATATTATTTTTATTTTCGTCAGGCGACGGTTACGTCGGACTCGCAGCGAATAAACAACCTCTATGCTCCACCATGCTGCCAGTGGCGTCAACCTTATTTACCTTAGTCGTATTTTACGACACCTCGGTAAGAAAGTGACTGGTCTATTCTACTCAACCAGATACCACACGCATAACCTAATACATAAAAAATGTATCGTTCTTATTACTAGGTTTTAGTATTTATCGCAGCATTCCGACTTCCGTCTAACCACAGAGTTATTAATCCCACCGTATTCAGAGTATGTAATTACTAAACGCGGACCATCAGCGTGTTAGCGGAGTCCACTTCTGGTTCATTAAAAGCTAATCCCCTTTGCGCTCACGTGCATAGCGTTAACTGGGTAACATTTACGACAGAATATAGCATAAAAATAGAAGTTAATGAACTTCGCTTGTTAGTTTATAAGAGATTATAAGGCTATGTGAGAAATATGACAAGAGTTCGTCATAACCCCCTTTCAAAAATGGCGCGGTTTTAAGCCTCCGACAGGCACCAATGAGGTTTTTTTTAAAGAAGTACAATATAATTATTTTGCTATAATCCGCGTTATAACACAACATCGTAATTGCCTTTGTCGGTATCGGGTCATTTGACCTTCAGGGCCCAGATTTCTGACGTCGGTTGGTCGTGGCTTCTTGCCATCCTTCCGTCGTCGTATTGACTAATCAAAGACATACCATCAGCCCTCCTCCACTACACGTCGCCCTAAGCTGTGGTACAGCCTCACAGGAGGCATCCTTAGGACGACGTTCCCCGATGCAAGTAGAGCTTCTGCGCTCTAATCTCCGCATTTCGCAACCTCGACGATGCTACTGCGCTCACCTATCTCGCCCAGTGACCGTGTAAAAGCCATTAGGGCTAACAGCATACAGTCAATTCGAAAAAAATTCACGATATTGTCGTGGAGCCTATCCTTCTGATGATGTTTTGGTTTCGGGGCGAAACAATCGTAGGGATTTTGTTAGGTAGTGACTGTGTGGAAAGCTAATGTGGAGTGTTGCTGTTGGCAGCGTTTTCAGTCACGTGCGGTGACTTGTCCTGCATATATAAGGTATGTGAACGTTGCCGGCTTCATATATCCGTTTTTGTCAACAGAATCTGTGTAATCCTAAACATAGATTCTGTAAACAAAGGCAGATTGTAGCAAAATAATTATATTATGACTTCGGTACTATGGATTTCCACAGAGTTACGGCTGCTTCTATAAATCATTTTCTGTTAAAAATTTATTTCTAATAATTGCTATTTATCACACGTAAATATCGTGAGGAAACCTGCATATTTCTAGAGAATTCTAGAAATATGTGTAACCTACCAATCCGCATTGGAGCAGCGTGGTAGGTTTTATTTCCAATCCTTCTCTGCAAAAATGAAGACTTATGTCCAGCTGTGGGATAGCAACAGGCCGTCACTTTACTTTTATCATAATTACATGAGAACCCCCTTTAAAGCAGAATTCTGTCTGAGAAATCCCGTCTTAAACCATCTTTTAGTTTTCGACGGCATATCGCTGAAACGATGAGAGATTTTCCGTCAACTTTATCTAAGTTTGTATTCAAATTTTCTATCAAAGTTTGAACAAAAGTTAAGTGGTTTTAGTTTCTTGTTGGATTTACTTCTTGTTGGTCGCGATAGTCTGTGATAGACTGAAATTTAGACGCCGCTGTGTGCAGAATACTATATGCTATCGGGTATTATAATTTTATTAATAACACTGTTCGAGGATTTATGATTTTATCGTGGTGCCTATTTCCTTTTGATGCTTCGGTTATGGGGGAAACGATTGTTAAGATTGTCGTAATTAATGTGTGCAGTGTTTGTATATTGTTGTTGGTGGTGGTCCGTGTACATGTGGTTACTAATGTCGCATGTGTAAGGTATGAGATCGTGTACTTCCCACACTTACAGTTGCAAATATTTTTTTAAGAGAATAATTCTCTCATTTATAAAATCATTACTTTTTAAACAGATAATTATCGTAATTACCGGTAATATTGATATGTTGAATAATTAAAATTTAAATCTACTCGCTCTCATACCTGATAAAAAAAAACAATTAGGCTGGATTCAGACTATGATGCCGTTCTCGGTACGATCTCGCTCCGCTCTCGGTCCGGTAAAATATTGTTAAACTACAAACAGTCAGAGTGTTCACACTATCGTATCGCTCCAGTCCCGGTTCGATATCGCTCCAGCACCGGTTCGTCAAAAAGAATATTTGACTCGACCGAGATCGGACCTGTCTCGGAGTTGTACCGACATCGACAATATGAACACGCTTTAACTCCAGACTTTCATCAGTCATGCCGCGAGTGTGTTTTAATTTAATCAAATTAATTTAAAGGTAATAAATAGTGGGAATCAGAATCAGGTAAGTATTTATTATGTACTTTATAAAATTTGTTATAAGTGATTGTATTATTATAATTTTTTATCAGCTTTTCTTTCTTTCTTATTCCTTTTCTTCTATTCTTTTGAATCTTCTTTTCTGTCATTCTTTTTCTTTTTGTGCTATTCTTTTGATTTTTCTTGACTTTTCTTTTAATTTTCTTTTAGCCTTTTTTATTATTCGGTTATTCTTTCTTTTTATTTTTTCTTGCTTTTCTTTTCTGATTTTTATATTGAAATACTAAATGCTGTTGAATTAAATTTATATAGTTACTAGCGGCCTGCCCCTGCTTCGCACGGGTATAAAATATATATCCCATGTCAGTCAGTGTAAAAAAAATGATTAAAATCGATCGAGTAGTTTTGATTTATTCATTACTACCCGTGACCCGCACGCGTTAAATTTGGAGAAAAACAATTTCCTTTCCCTATACCAAGAAGATTTCCTGCTATTTTTTGAATATCTAAATTCATATAGTACATTTTTAATTATTTACTTTTACATTTTCCCTATGTATTTTATTTTTACAATTAATTACAGAATGTCTTCAAACAAACTCTTGAAAGAGGGACATAGCTGCTAAAGTCGAAGTGCTTGTAGGTTGAAGCGCGCCCTCCTCGCGCGATTTTAAATCTGTAATATCTCCGAAAATGTTTACTTAAATTACATGCTGTAAACGGCAATATTGATCTATATTAAATCAACAATTTATTTAAGGTACTCAATTGGATAAGGATTTATGCTGTATTGTATAAAAATTGCTTTGAACATAAGGCATCATTTTTCGTAAAAAGTAATTGAAAAAAACTGCTATTGTGGGTTATCCATAAGAGATAGACATATACCATCGCGGACTTTTCTGTAGAAATTTTTAAGGTGTACAAATACTTAGTACATCATTTTGATGAATCTCGTAGGGTTTAGCCTGCGTTTGCAATGTAAGCGGAAAAAAATGTAATTATTTACAGAAACCTCAAAAATTACAGTATTTCCCTACTTCGTATTGAATGTTATTATACGTATAAACCTTCCTTTTGAATCACTCTATCTATTAAAAAAAGTTTTAAAAATTTATGCGTACATACGGAAATATGGACTTTGTTTTATAATATGTAGTGATTTTCCAAAACGTCTTATGTCAACTACAAAGCGAGAACGAACCGCGAACGACATCATAGTCTGAATTGAACTTTTGGCATGATTCAGACTATGATGCCGTTCTCGGTTCGATCTCGCTCCGCTCTCGGTCCGGTAAAATATTCTTAAATAAAAAAGAATCAGAGTATTCACACTATAGTATCGGGCCAGTACCGATCCGATATCGGTCGAGCGTCGGTTCGTCGACAAGAAAATTTGACTGAAGTGAGATCGGACCTGTCTCGACCTGAACTCGCTTCTTTTGTTTCAACTGCAGTCTTTCATCAGTCGCGCCGCATGTGTTTAGAATTTATGTTAAATAAAATTAATTAAATAATTATGTCTGGTAATAAATCCGCCGAGTGGTATCCGGCTGAGTAGAATAGACCACCCTCATTTCTTATCGAGGTGTCGTAAAATACGACTAAGATAAGTTGACGTCAGGCAGGCGGCCGGTCGTAAAATACGTAGCCATATCATGTGACAACAAGTTTATAACATGTTGTGCCAACCCCACTTAGAGTGGGATAAGGGCAGGAAGATGATGATATGTCTGGTAATAAATCATAGAGTTCAGAAAAAGTTAACTATTTCTTATGTGGTTTATAACATTTGTTATAGATAAAGAATAATTCTGCTATAATTATTTTACCAGTCTTTCTATGTGCCTTTTTTTTGAGAAAAGTGAATAGAGTTAAATTAATAAATAAATGGTCGACTGTTTTACAAAAAATAAAAAATAAATTGAATATTTATTATTTGCAGATGTAAGACATATTGAATTTGTGAAAAGTAGACGCAGCCTGTATGATTTGCAGTTACACTACTACAGTGACAATATTAACAAAAGGAAAATATGGAACGAGATTGAAGACACAATAGGATTACCTGGTGAGTAAAACACAAACGTAACAAAGTGATATTCATTTAATTGCTTTATTGTAATTATATCGCAAGTTTTTCTTGCCATGGCACTGATACTTCAGGAGAGTTGATTTTTATTTCACTTATGCCTATAGGCCTATGCATTTCCTCTTTGTCTTTTTAGATTTTGCACGTGATTATTATTAATGTAATACAAATTACCCTCGAAATTCATCGAATTCCAGAATTTCTAATAATATTATGCAGAATGCATGTTGTTACATATCCTTATTTATAAACGTTATATTTCTATTATAGGAGCAAGGAATCGATGGGAGCGACTAAGAGCTCAATATCGAAAATACCTCTCTAAATTAAAAAGTGGCCAAAAGTGGCCAAGCAGCTTACAAAGTTTGCAAATGGCGATATCACGACCAAATGTAATTTATTAATGAGTACATAACTGTAATAGACTACGAATATCCATTATTGCCGATGATGAAGTTAACAATTACAATATTCGTGATATGGATATTGAAGAGACAGATGAACCAACAACTATGATAAGATAAATTGATGTCAATGAAGGAGCTTAATTAGAAATTTATTCCGTCAATACGTTCGCTAGTAATGTACCACTGGAATAAACAAAAAAATATAAACAGAAAAAAACAGGACCTCAACAGGAAAATGCATTATCAACCAACACCATCACCGCTATATACATATTATGTAATTCATGCATGTAAATGATTGTTATAATTTAAATATACAAATTTTATAGAATATGATATTTTATTACTTATCTTATCCAAACCATTAGTAACCTGACGAAAAGAGGTGTTTCTTTTTAAAATTTGCGCTCAATTATTTTAAAAATCATTTCAAATATTCCTGAATACAATCCTAAATCAATATAATGAACATTATTCTTCATTATTTACCAAATGACGAAATAAAGTATAATATTCGTCTTCCTTTTTTCTCGGTAATAAACTTTTACTTTTACTAAAACCCATATTTTCATGTCCCATTTTTTTCTTTTCTTTTTGTAATAATTTTTTTTAATTTATATCTTGTTTATCCAAAATGCTATTGTTGCTAATTCTTCAATAGAAAAATTGAATTCCATTTTCTGGCGAATAAAATTAATATGATTCTTTTTTTAAACATCGTATGTCGACCATGAATCGAGATCGAACCGAGAACGGCATCGAGTAGTGTAGACACAGTGAGATTTGACCGGACCGAGAACGAAGCGAGATCGTACCGAGAACGGCATCATAGTATGAATCCAGCCTTAAAATTTTCGATTCGGAACAAAAATCAGTGATGTAATAATTCGATATTCATTAAAATAGTACTATTTAATTTAATTATTATTATTTATTTTATTTATAATATATTATGTATTATAAAACAAATACAAATAAGATTAAAACAAAAGAATCAGTATTTAACTAATACTAATATTAGTATAAATAATGACATGTGTTATCTGACTGAGTAGAATAGACCACCCACATTTCTTACCGAAGTGTCGTAAAAGGCGATCAAGGTAAGTTGACGTCAGGCAGGCAGCCGGTCGTAAAATACCTACTCGTAGTAAAAGGTATTTATAGGAATCAAAAAGTACCTACGAAACATGTATGAATATACATGTTTAAACTTAGAGTGGGATAAGGGCAGAATAATGATGAAAGATGATATTACTAGTCCTAATACTTCACAATTAAATTAAATCATTCAAAAATAACTGATGTCTACAATTACAGAGATGTATTAAGTTGTCGATACTAAAAACTATTGAAGCCTTTACCAAGAAAAACCCTTCCGCTTTGATGGGACGTGAATTTAAAACAAAATTTCAAAGCTGGTAACTTAATTACAATATATTGTGATTTTAAATGAACGTAGAAAATATGCAATGAATAAATTCGCAGTGTATATCTGGTTGGAAAAAAGACAATTGCGCTTTGTATCATTAAAGAACATTGCTGTTGTATATAAAAGGGCGAAATGAACTTTCTTTTAACCCTTGTAATGTCCGTGTTAAAAAATTTTGCAAAATTCATAAAAGCAAAAATGTTTTAGACGAGGAGTAAAGTCTGAAAAATTAATTTACTTCCAACATATAATATTACTTGAAAATTCCCTTTGCTTGAAATAAAAAGATAATGCAATATATTACTTCAGGAAGTGAATAGACCACAATTTAAAAAAAAACGTTAAACAAATAATCATAACCCTTAGCATATTTTTAGGGGTTCAGACCTCTTATGAGTGTTTTAGGGAAACTTTTGTACTTATTGTTTCTTGATAAAACCTGGTAGTGATCCTGGATTGTGAGTTCGAGTTCCGCCAAGGGCCTATTTTACTTTATTTTATTTTACTTTCTATAAACAATTTGTTGGTTCTTCGAGCCTGGCTGTATATTTGTATTTAAGTATGTATATATAATTACCAGTTGTCGCTCACCCATAACATATATTTACTTTGGTGACGGACGACCGGGTGTGTAAGGTTCCCATATATATTTATTTATTTATAAAATGTATTCCCATATCGATCTATCTAAAAAGAGAGCTTGCCCTACATTTTTAGGCTGTTACTTTCGGATCTTTATTCTGGTAAGAGCGCGAAATATTTCACTCCGAAATAATGTTAACGCTACCATATAGTGCCTATTAAGTCAGAAGTAAGTAAAATAAACGAGCACTGCAATATATTATAGCTAACAGTGGTAAATAGAAAAATGGCTGTAACCCACCATCATTAGTTGAACCTGTCGCCCTCCGACCGACCGGTGACCCCTCCAGGGACCGCGAGCGTGATAACGTCCCTCATTCGCAGAATACGGACGCGATGCGACGTGGATTTCAAATGTGGAGCCACTAAAACGGCGGGAACAAAAGTTATAAAAGGTCTTTTAATAGAAGAAAGAAAGAAGAAGAATCTTAATATAGAAAGACACTAACCAAATATACAAGAAGCAGTTACTATCCCACTGCTTGGCAAGCTGGCTTGGTTCAAGCTAAGACCTACCACGTTGCTCCAATCCGGATTGGTTTGCTATACACATCCCTCATATTTTCTGGAGATATGCAGGTTTCCTCTCTATGTTTTGATTTACTGAAAAGCGTGTGATAAATTGCAGTTCTCAAAAACATGACTTTTACCAGAAAAACTTATTAGTGCTAGTAGTTTGAATTCATGAGTCTCTCGAAAAAGTTGCACGGTCTCACCGCTTAGCTGCCACAGCTTACTAACCAAGAATAAAAACATCAATTACTACATAATTTTAACAAGTACAGTATCAGGTACTATACTAATATACCGCTTTGTTAGGCTCCAACTAAAACAAGACAAAATATTTGGCTAAATATAATAAATCAATAGATCGATTGTCAATCTATATCAAAACCTTTCATTTCCGCCTTAATTAACTATGAATAACGTGCAACTCTCAAGGGTCTTCCTTCTTCGTCTTTGTCCATCTCTGCTGCCATTATTTGGGATAGGGTCTCTTCATTCTTTTCCAAGTTTGACGGGCTTGGCTGGTCAGCTGTGGCAATTACGCTATCTTGAGTTATTTTTTTTCTGTGTCCACCTAGTCAAATGCGGACCGCTCTCGTTCCGATGGATTCAACACCCATTGTGACCCTCTTGGGTCTTCCATCTTCGCCGTCTCTAATTCTTTCAAAGACAATTTTATTTTACAAATGACAAACTTTTCGTGGCCACTTCATGCTATCTTTACACGTAGATTAACTATTGGGATTGACACGAAGTGGATAGAGCAGTATGACGTTTTAATATTAAACAGATAAATCAGTATAGAGATTTCACATACATTGAAGAGGTTTTTTCTGTTGTATAACCATTATGGTATTTCAAGAGTTATTCCTTTCTTTTGTAAAATTATTCAGTATAAAACAAAGAGGTTAACAGAGGCCTCAAGAGTTCTTATTAAGGTATGAAGGTATTCTCACGATGTTTTCTCGCAAAGTTTGAAATAAATTACAACTAATTAAGCATTTACCGAACACGACTAAAAACGGTACTTACTCGGGTCTGAACTCGTGACCTTTAGACATATTTAATATGGATTTTCGTGTTCTCACGAGAACAAGCGTATACTCATGTATTTTACAAATATATCTTTAGCATATACGGCTACTGTTGACTAACTTTCAAGTTTAACTTGGAATATTTGAACTTAGTCAAACAAAATTTGCAAGAGACTTTCATTATTAACAAGAGCTTCCCTTTTAAATGAAATATAAACCAGTAAGTTCAAGTTGTTTGTAGACGTGTTGGGTAACTTGCTATTAGTTCAATGGATAACTTTGAAAAGTGTTGATAGAAGTAGTAGGGAATAGCCGGTTCTAACTCACTCCCAGCACCTTGAAATCCTTGAAATAGGCTAACTTAGCGGATTCTAAAAAAAGCTCGCCAAAGCAGATTCCAATCAGACTAAATTCCAATTGACCGTCAAAGGTCTTTTCGGATTTTCCAATTGGATCCTGGGTTGCAATAGGAATTTCCTTACTTACCCTCGTAACGAATCGTTTTTCTCGTATTTTATAAGATTAACTTATCGGACTCCTTGACCAATTGGATTTTCCATTTGATCCACGACTTTCCTTTCCTACATTAATTAATCAAATTAACTGAATTCTAATTACAGTATGAATGTCTGATATTTAATGACCGATTCTAACTCATTGGCTTGGTTTTATCAAACTTGATTAGGTTTCCAATCTAAGATTTTTTTTAATAAATAACATTAATCGTTCAATTTTGTTTTTATCATTAATTTGATATCAAACTGATAATAATTGAATTGGATGTGTGTCAGATATAAATTCAATATGAAAATGTAAATAAAAAAAAGTCTCGTACAAATAACTCAAAAGTTTTATTTTTTCGAAGAAACGCTTTGACTTTTTGCTGCTATTTCAAAGAAAGTGTCTCATAAAATAATATTTTAAATTAGACAGGGTCGTAGTAATTTATTATAATAGACCCTAATAAATCAATGGAAATAATGGGCATCGACCATTCGCCCTCTTCCTTATAATATTCTTTTATCCAGCCTAAACGTTGTATTCTGTGGCGACAAGTTTAGACACGATCTCGCAAAAAGCAGATGTAAAAGGATCACATGGCATCATGTATATCATAATTTATTATAATAGACCTTAATAAATCAATGGAAATAATGGGCATCGAACATCCGCTCCTTTTTTATAATATCCTTTTATCCAACCTAAACGTTGTATTTTGTGGCGACACGTTCAGACACGATCTCAAAAAGCAGATATAAAAGGATCACATGCATCATGTATATCACAAGATATTTTAATACCACGCGGCTAGTATCCAGGCTGACGTAGTGTTCAAGTGAAGGCAGTAACTAGGCAATTATTAATCATGGAGGTAAGATTACGTACTTATATAGTATAATTTCATGATATATATGAATATTCGTATTAAATTTTAATCCCTGTTGACCAAGTGACAAGAATACGTGTTACAACGATATCTTTGTTACTAGTAAAGTTAAATTAATAAGACCAAGATTAATATTTTTTATAATTAAAATCTTATGTTTCTAACCTAACCTAACCTATAACGGTCACAAAAATCTATAGATTCATTCTGCAATAAAAATAATATTAATGTATTAGATTTTAATAATAATAAAGGTTCTTACTGTATATGAATAATTTTGATGACACTAGTGATTATATTTACTTATTTCTATTTTTTTTTTTCAGATCTCACCGAATCTCGATGAATTCAATGTAAAAAACTATTATTATCCTATTAACTTAAGCGATGACGAAAATGCAAGCAATTCTTGCATATTGAAAAATAAAAAAATCGCAACGAAAAGAGCTGGTAACAATATCGACATATTCTTTGAAAAGCCTAAGAAAAAGAAAAAAACCATTCCGTCTTCATGTGTGGCTCAAGCGTGTGATGGAGGTGTATCATTTATTTCTTCCAATGATAATGACGGAGCGAATGCTTCATACCTCATGAAAATAGAAATTTATGACATGAAGAATCTGAAAGAGGTTTCGCCTGTAGACTATTGGAAACATGCAGACTTGCGATTAAAGTACTACATACAATCCAATACTGATAAACATTATCAGAACACACGAGATATAATATACAACATTACAAAGCAGATCGCCTGCAAGGAAGACTGTAAAAAATATTTCATTGATAGAGACAGTAAGAAACAATAGAACTTTCTCTAACTCATCACAAATCAAACCCATAATATAACTTTACTTACAAAAACCTTTTAAAAAAATACAACCCCCACTGCCGCTCTCGCCTCGCAAACAAATTATAAAGAGATCAGTCATTCGCTACAAGCGTTCATACTAAGCACAACGAAACACAATGGCTGAGCTTGACAACTCTGTATACGACGAAGAAATGGTCGCGATATGTGAAGAAATTGAAGACAACTTTTTGCACCTATGTAAAAAAATTGAAAAGGACCATGCAGAGATGTGAGTGATCAATCTTGTTTAAACTTGACTTTTATGGAGGGGTTGATTTTGTATATAAATATACGGACATCTAGAACGTTTTATTCAGTCACGAGTACGCAGTGAATATATTAAAGTTACTATGGAATTCTTAACCAGTGATGATATTAGTTCATTTACAAAACAGTTTTTGATCGATAAGATGCATAAATTCATACGTTTGTGGTATATCAGTGATAGACTTCCAGGGTGGATGTTACAGGATCCTGATATAAAACCCTATTTTACTCCTTGTAGTGGACATTTTCAAACGTGTTCTGTATTTGATGATATATATGATGAAATTGATGGAGTATTCCCGATGGAAGCTTATTGTACTTTATGCAAAAAGTCTGAAAAATAAATAGTTTATGTAAGTTGAATATTTATTAACATCAACTTAAAACGTAACACGGAATATTATTTGAATTTTATATATTTATTGGTTTACTTCATTCCAGTACGGATCAGTTTGGAGCAGGAGTGAGACAAGTTGGAGAAGCAGTCAAAAGAAATGCCACAGAACATGGAACTCCTCAATATTCAAGGAAGCGTTTATACGCACAAAAGTCTACATCACCTGGGAAGGCAACAGCTTCACCACCGAACACAGAAACAGAGCCATCTGTAAGTTCTGCAAACTTAAATAGCATTAAATGCCCAACTTGTGAAATATTTGTTAACAAAAGGTACTTTACCAATCATCTTAAAAGTAATAGGCATAAAAATAATGTTTTCACGTTGATACCGAACTTAAATAATGTTCAGTTAATAGAAAAAGCGTTCGGTCAGAGATTAGTAACATACAGAGTATTCTCTAACTCTGCTACAACTGATACCGACTTTAAAACTCCTGAATCATTTCTTGGTTCAATTCGAAGCACTGTTCAAACATTACTGGAAAAAGTCTTGAAAGAAAATACCACAGTTAAAGTTAATTTTATTTTAAATGGGGATTTTGTTCAGGCAACGAAAAATTTAGAAAACTCCTTTGACTTTCAAACTTTTAATTACATGTTCTGTTTAGGTGATGAATTTGATGATATTTACTCAAATATAAGTTCTGAAATTTCAAACAAAATAAGTAATTTTGAAAAGAAAGATAGTGGTTGGAGTCTTAAAGAAATAAGATATGTCGATCTAAACATTAACAAATTCAACCCATTAAAAGGATCTTCATACATAGACCTACCGATAGATATCAAACGTAAACGAGCAGTAGTTAATGTTAAAAACAATGATTATCAATGTTTTCTATGGGCTGTTCTATCCGCTTTATATCCTGTGAATAGAAATTCAGACAGAGTTTCCTCATATTTATCTAAACAAAACTTGCTAAATTTCAAGGGTATTGCTTTTCCAGTAAGACTAAAAGATATTATAAAATTTGAACGCTTAAATAATATTAGTATTAACGTTTTTGGAATAGAAAAATCTAATAATAAATCTACGAAGATAATTGGGCCTCTCCATTTTACCAAATGTCGTAAATTAGTTCATGTAAATTTATTATATTTAGATAATGGTTCTAACGGTCATTATTGTTATATTAAAAACCTTTCTAGACTAGTCAGTCGTCAATTAACTTCACATGAACATGCAGTCTATATCTGTGATGGCTGCTTGCTTTATTTTCAAACATATGATAAATTGATTTCTCATAGACAATTTGATTGTAATCACGTTAGAACAGATTTGCCTGATATCAGTAAGGCAAAAATTTCATTTAACAAATTTGAACGTGAACTAAGAGTACCTTTTGTGATATACGCAGATTTTGAAGCATTTTTAAAGCCAATACAAGGGTGTGATAATAATCCATCTCTATCGTATACCAGTAATTTTCAAAAACATGATGTGTATAGTTTTGGATATTATATCAAATGTGCGTATAACGATAACCTCTCCAAATATATAACTTATACAGGTAGTGATTGTGCAAAAGTGTTTATGGAAAGTTTGAATGAAGATTTAAAATATATATCTAAAGAGTATTATGTCAAAGTTGATCCTCATCCGCTTACAGATGAAGCTAGGAGAAGAATATCTTTGACAACTACTTGTTGCATATGCAAAGACACTCTGAAATTAGATAGTAGCTTAAATTTTGATAAATATACTGGAATCTTTACAGGTGTTAGTCATAAAGCTTGTTGTAAAAAGTTAGAAACCCCTCGATTTATACCGATTATTTTGCATAATCTTAGTAATTATGATGCTCATTTCATAGTGCGCGCATTAAATTTTGCTGAAGGTGACATTAAAGTTATACCACAGAATAAAGAACGTTACATTTCCTTCTCAAAGATATTAAAAATCGAGAATCAAAATTTTGAGTTAAGATTTATTGACTCTTTTAAATTTTTATCATGCAGCTTGGAATCTTTATCGAATAATTTGAATGATGAGGATTTTATCGAGCTGCGTAAAAATTTTCAGCACCCTGACGATTTTTATTTTTTAAAACGCAAAGGCATTTATCCATATGATTACATGACCTCATTTGAGTCATTAAAGTTAACTTCACTTCCCACACAAGATCAGTTTTACAATATACTAACTAATAGCGATGTTACAAATGAAAATTATAACCACGCTAAAGATGTGTGGCATCATTTTAAGTGTCGCCATATGGCTGATTATTCTGATTTATACCTGAAAACTGACGTGTTACTTCTAACTGATATCTTTGAAAATTTTAGAAACGTTTGTATCAAAACTTACGATTTAGATCCTGCACAATATTACACTGCACCTGGCCTAAGTTGGGATGCAATGTTGAAGCACACAAAAATAACATTAGATCTATTGACAGATTTTGATAAAATTGCTTTCATAAAGTCTGGTATACGTGGTGGTATTTCTCAATGCAGTAACCGTTATGCTCATGCTAATAATAAATATATGTTCAATTTTAGTGAGAAAACTCCTACATCTTACCTTACTTACTTAGACGCGAATAATTTGTATGGCTGGGCTATGTCTCAATATCTTCCTACGGGTGAATTTCAATGGGTAAATTGTGACACAAATTTTATGGTTCCAATTGACTCAGAAATAGGTTATATTCTTGAAGTGGATTTAGAATATCCACAAACTTTGCATGAATCACATTCAGACTTTCCATTATGTCCAGAAAATATATGTATTGGTGGTAGCAGAGAAACAAAATTAGTTCCAAATTTATATGATAAAACTAAATACGTTATTCACTACAGAAACCTCATACAGTGCATAGAAATGGGATTGAAATTGAAAAAAGTTCATAGGATTTTAAAATTTCGTCAAAGTCCATGGTTACAAAAATATATAGATTTAAATACACAATTACGTATGTCTGCAACATCTGATTTTGAAAAAGATTTTTATAAATTAATGAATAATTCAATATTTGGAAAGACTATGGAAAATGTAGAAAAACGTGTGGATGTCAAACTTTGTACTCATTGGGAAAATAGGGGTAAATGTCAAGGTGCTCAAAATCTAGTAGCACGACCTGAATTTCATAGTCTTTCTATATTTTCAGAAAACTTAGTGGCCGTTCAACTTAAAAAAACAAAAATACTCTATAATAAACCCATCTATCTAGGACTTTGCATATTAGACATATCCAAAACGCTCATGTACGATTTTCACTATAATTATATGAAAAATAAATACGGTTCACGCTGTAAAATGATGTATACCGACACTGACAGCTTCATATATCAGATTTTTACTGATGATTTCTATGAAGATATTAAACCGGACTTGAACAAATACTTTGATACCTCTGACTATCCTTTTGATAATCTTTTTGGTTACCCTCAGATAAACAAAAAAAAGATTGGTTTTTTCAAAGATGAAAATAACGGTAAGATCTTTACAGAATTTGTCGGTTTAAGGTCAAAAATGTATGCGATGAACGTACAGAATAAATTTATAGCTAAAGCAAAGGGAGTTAATAAGTCCGCTACAAAAAAGTTTAATATGCGAAATTACAAAAACGTCTTATTTAAGAAAAATAATCAAATATGTGAAATGTACAGATTTAGATCGATAAAGCATGTTATTTTTACTCAAAAGGCTAACAAAATTTCTTTATCGCATTCTGATACTAAACGATTTTTAATTAGTAACTGTACTGATACTCTGGCTTGGGGTCATTATAAAATAAAATCATATAAAAGTGATGAATAAACTAACATACACTATTAAAATGACTTTATGTTTAAGAATTGCTAAGTATTATTATTATTTCGTCAATAGTACCTAAGAATGTAAATATGTAATTATAATATAAAATACGAACTTGTTGAGTTTTTTTTAATTGGATTCCTACCTCTTCCAAAAACACACGTATTCAAAAAATGTATCACTTTCTTCATCCATTTACTGCAATCGTGGCAGGTCCGAGTGGTTGTGGTAAATCAAACTTTGTTACTAATTTTCTCAAATATTGTAATGATATATGTAATACAAGTTTTGCACAAATTTTATGGTGCTATGACGAAATGCAGCCACTCTACAACCTAGAAAATGTATCTTATGTTCAAGGGTTACCAGATATGAGTATGTTCGACGGCATACAGCCACGATTAGTTATAATTGATGATCTTATGAGAGAGTCCGATGGTCGTATTGTTGACATTTTTACTAAAGGTAGTCACCACAGAAATTTAAGTGTGTTTTATATTACGCAGAACTTGTTTCACCAAGGTAGAGGACAACGAGATATATCTCTCAATACAAGCTATATTATTTACTTCAAAAATCCTCGAGATCGATCACAAATACGTTACTTAGCACGTCAAGTGTTTCCAGATAATTGTAAATTTGTTGAAGAAGCTTATAAAGATGCTACTGTCGAACCACATGGTTATCTAATGATCGACTTAAAGCAGAATACACATGATCTCTGTCGCTTTAAAACCAAAATCGATCCAATAAAAAATCTATGTGTTGTCTATGTACCAAAGAAGGGACTTAAATACAATATACATCAACCAATTATAGTTAGTGATAAATAATGGTCGAAGATAGCACAACGTTAGATGAAAAATCGTTAAGGTGTGCATTACAAACTTTCAAACCAAAATATCGTAAAATATTGCTAAAGTCGCTTAGTAAAAAAGAGATAGATCTGGTTTGTAAATATATTCAAGAAATTTTCAAAGATAAAACCCCAACAGAAAGAGTTAAACGATCGTCTATTGTTAAATTGAACTGTTTTCTTTCAACTAATATTATATAAATATTAAGTTATTTTAAAAATCGCTATCAGTCGGATATAATGCCTGGACGAGTGACAACTCATAAGGATTTATTAAAATCGTTACACACTCTCAAACCTAAATACCGCACAGCTTTATTAAAAGCTTGTAACGAGGAAGAAATAAATTGTATTTGCGAATGCATTTATAACACCTTAAATGGTAAAGTGGTTTTAAAAGAAAACGAGAAATCAAAATTAAGAAAACATAAAAATATTCTCAGAAAACTAATAGGTAAAGGTAAAAATAAAATAAGAAAAAGAATTATCATTCAAAAAGGAGGAGCATTTCTGCCTATCATTCTAGGAGCTGTGTTGAGCGGATTATTAAAAAAAATTTTATGATCAATTATTTTAATAAAAAAAAATGGATAATACTAAGAAAATGATTCTCATTGAACAAGATGTTATTGATAGACTTAAATCAAGAGACACAACGCCTGAAAGTAATTTATCTAGATTAGATAAAGAAATGCAAAATATATTAAGTAGTAAAATGGACGATCGCGAAAAATGGTCACTGTACATGCAAATCTTACAAAGATATCTCCATTTCGCTAATGAAAATCGAAAACCAATAAAACTACCCGTGACCGTTGAAGGTGAGCATAAATATTCAGAAGATTTGACTCCTCATAAAAAGACAATTAAAGACGAGGACGCACCAGTTAACGAAAACTCCGTACATGATAAGGACGCACGAGATGTATCAAATGAAACATTGTATACACCTATTTACATAAATAAATTCATTCCAAAGACGTATCGGAGAAGAAGTGAATTATTATTGGACACTATTCTCAATCATAAAGATAAAATTAGTTGGAACGAGGAGGGGTTGGTGTTCATCGATAATGAAGTTGTAGACGACAGCAACATTGTTGATCTCGTGAATTATACTCTTAGGCCTTTAAAGCGCCCGAAACCTAATGGATGGAAAAAGTTTACAGAAACTATTAAAGATATAAGGGTTCCTCTCACTTGTATTGGTAATCCGCAAACTCTTGAGTATATTAATAATCTTTCTCTGAAAGGACAACAACATCTAACACCAAGTGATGATAGTAATCCAAAAATCAAAACATCATATAAACTGAGAAAGAGAAAAGACATTTGGGAAAGATGGAATCCGTACTAGACATTAAAGATATATATTACGACGTATCGAATCCAGCGGGATACAGCAGTGTTGACAAGTTAACTCGAGCGTTAAAAGGTAAAATGAACAAAAAACAAGTAAAGGACTGGTTGCAATCCCAGGAAACTTATACACTACATAAACCGGTACATAGAAAATTTCAACGAAATAGATACATATTGTCAAATTTTAATGAACTGTGGCAAGCTGATTTGAGTGATATGCGGACTTATTCTCAATATAATGATGGTTTTAAATATATACTTTGTGTTATTGATGTTTTTAGTAAATACGCTTTCGCTAGACCGTTAAAAAAGAAAAATTCAGAAAGTATAAAGGAAGCGTTTGAAAGTATATTTACTGAAGCTAACGCGACCCCCACACATATACAATCGGATAAAGGAACAGAGTTCGTATCAAAGGATGTTGCACGATATTTTAAAACTAAAAATGTAAACTACTATACTACAAATAACCCAGATATTAAGGCTAGTATTGTCGAGAGATTTCAACGAACTCTAAAAAGTAAAATGTGGCGTTATTTTACACATAAAAATACATACACTTATATTGATATTTTGGATGATTTGCTTTATTCTTATAACCATAGTTTCCATTCTAGCATTAAGATGTGTCCATTTGAAGTTAGTTCTAGTAACATCATGAACGTTTGGAATAATTTATATGAGAATAAAAATAAAAAATATATATTGGATGTCATACAAAAAAATAAGTTTGAAGTTGGTGATCACGTAAGAATAACTAGACATAAGCATATTTTTCAAAAAGGCTATGAAACTAATTGGAGTGATGAAATTTTTATCATAACAGCTATAAAAAATAACATGCCTAAAGTAGTCTATACACTCAAAGATCTTCAGCATGAGCCCATTATAGGAACATTTTACGAGAATGAATTACAAAAAGTAATTTATAACCCCACTACTCATTATAAAATAGATAAAATACTGCGTTCTCGTAACTCAGGAAACAGAAAAGAGGTTCTTGTTAAGTGGAGAGGTTATCCCAACAAGTTTAATAGTTGGATCTCTGTATCAGAACTTGAAAAAATATGAGAGAAGACAGCTTTTATCTCACTTTGCTAAGTAACAGTTCCATGACATACTTTGCTGAAAACACTACAGCAAATTTTTTTACCAAGTTACCAAAGACTATGAAATTAGAAGGCGAATGGGAAGTCGCTATTGTGGAATTTCATTACCCATGTAGTATGTTTAATCTGGAAGAAAACGAAAATATTATTTACATCACGTCTAAAGGCGATAAATCGCAGTTATTCACGCATCTGGAATACATGACACCAACCAACTATATTAGTGTGGATCAATTCGTTATCGATTTTAATGAAAAATTAAAGGATAAAGTTAAGCTTAGATATGATACATTATCGAAACTCGTTACAGTGAGTAGTTGGGCAATCGACGTTACATCTGTGGTATGTAGTCCTAGACTGAGTGTGCAGTTAGGCTTTGCACCATTTACTAATTTAATAAAACATAACTTCGGAAAATATCCCGCGAATCTAAACTTGGGTCTACCTTCACAACTTTTAATATATTGTGATATAGTAGAACCACAAGTAGTGGGTGATGTCATGACACCTTTATTGAGAATTGTTTCGTTGGATCCCACCAAATATGTATATGGCGCTTCTAAAATAAATATCTTTTCGTCCCCTCATTATGTACCTGTTATGCGCAGGGAATTTGACGTTATAGAAATAGATATAAGAACAAGTACAGGTCAAAGAGTACCATTCCAGTTTGGAACTACGTGTATAAAGGTACATTTTAAAAAAGTCAAGTGAAAATATCAATCATGTCTTGTCCATATTTACATTATTATACTCATCAAGCTGGTTCTGGTATGGGGGTAATTTACAAAGGTGCACCACATCAGCGAGGTCATGGTATAGGGAGCTTTTTGGGGGGTTTGTTCCGATCGGTTCTTCCACTTTTAAAAAATGGTGCGAGATTTGTAGGCAAAGAAGCTTTAAATGCAGGTGTAGGTCTTCTATCTGACATGTTAAATGTTCAACCAATGGGTGAATCTGTCAAATCACGCTTGAAAACGGCAACTTCAAATTTGAAAAGGAAAGCTGATGAAAAAATAGATTCAGTAATGTCTGGATCCGGATATAAAATAAGAAAGCTAAAAAGGAAGATCATCACTTCTAAAAAACCTTCCAAACGGAACGGTACTAAAAGAAATAAACGACAAAATATTCAAGATATATTTTCTTAAATTACTTCTCGTAATTCAAAAATGGCGTTTTTACATCATCATTCCTGTGAATGCGTAAAATCAGAGTTGGATTTATTTGCTCTACCATCTACGCAAACGAGTATTGAGAGTGGTCAATGGATACATTACAATCCCATTTCATCATTGACTGACGATGGACCGATTGAGTTTTTAGTACCGGGCAATGGAGACGATTACATTGACTTGTCCCACACTTTACTTCATATAAAAGCTAAAATACAGAATGGTGATTCAAGCAAACTTTTAGCAGGAATTCATGTCGCTCCAGTTAATAATTGGTTGCATTCTCTTTTTAGTCAGTGTGATATTTATCTTAATCAAAAGTTAGTGTCTCCTCCAAATAATACCTATGGATATCGCGCATACATTGAAACGTTACTCAATTATGGAAAAGCTGCTAAGGAAAGCCATCTTACTTGTGGACTTTGGTACAAAGACACTGCTTCGAGCATGGATTCATGTGATGTTTCAAATCGAGGATACGTTCAAAGAGAAGAACTGGCAAAGGAAAGTCACACTATTGAAATGATAGGTCACATACATGCTGATATTTTCAATCAAGATAAGTTTTTAATCAATGGTGTTGAAATGCGCTTAAAACTAGTTCGTTCAAAAGATACTTTTAATTTAATGTGTTCATCTGTAGATAAAAAATTCAAAGTCCATATTTCAAGTGCTAGTCTCATTATGCGTAAAGTTCGTATCAATCCTTCAGTATTAATTGCTCATGAAAAAGTATTAGCAACCACTCCTGCAAAATATCCAGTTACGCGTGCCGAGGTTAAGGTTTTGACTATCCCATCAGGAATCCAGGGTAAAATGCTCGACAATGTATTTTTAGGTCAAATACCTAAAAGATGTATTGTTGGGTTCGTTAGTAATGCTGCATTTAATGGTGCTCTTAATGTGAATCCGTTTAATTTTGGTAACTATGGTCTCAACTTATTTGGTTTGTATGTCGACGGTCAATCTATACCATCGAAAACGTTGGTTCCATCTTTTCATGATAATACATATATAAGTGCATATCATACCTTGTTTTCGGGAACGGGAATTCATTTCCTGAACGAAGGAAACGATATTTCCAAGGCAGAGTACAGTCATGGTTATTGCTTGTATGCATTTGATTTAACTCCAGATCTATCCGCTAACTCAAACTCTCATTGGAATCTTATAAAGCGGGGTAGTGTAAGGTTTGAAGTTCGATTCGATAAAGCTCTTACTACAACACTTAATTGCATTGTGTATGCAGAGTTTGATAATGTAATTGAAGTCAATAAAAATCGAGAAGTCAGCTTAGATTATAATAGTTAAGATAAATATAAGTGGAGATTTCTAATGTTTAAGTCATTCTTTGTTAGGTCGTGCTATTACAAAGATATGGATACAAAAGAGATAGAAAATTATTTAAAACAAATAGATAAAAATATTGAGTTCAATGTGTTTGCGGCGAATCAAATGCCTGTGTATTTTACTAAGCCAGTATATCTCATTTCAAATTTAGATCCTGATACAAGACCGGGATCACATTGGGTTGCTATATATGTAGATATTTACGGATTTGGAGAATATTTTGATTCGTTTGGCCGTAAACCAGAAGGATATCATGAAATGTTTTTAAAAACCAACTGTAAAAAGTGGATTTCTAATAATAAAATACTTCAAAATTATTTCAGTGCGCAATGTGGACTCTATTGTTTAGTTTATATTTATTTTAAGTATAATCATGTTTCAATGTCTAACTTTATTGATTTTTTTTCTAATGACACTGTAACAAACGATAAACTTGTACAACAAATGTTTATTTCTTTATTTAAAACTTGAATAAACTTAACTATGTGAAATGAGGTTGTTTTATTTATTTCAATTATCTATTAAATTCTAAGCGTAATAAATAAAAACTTAATATAAATTTAAAGAAATTTATTACAAAAAATTAAAGTAAAAGAACATATTTGACTTAAAATTATAACACAATTATTATTTAATCTCCCATCGATTCCCAATCTATCTCCAGAGTATTCGATAGATTCTCCTGAAGAATCACGAATGGAATTGGGACTTCGTAATCTCTGTAGTCAGACACATGGAATGAATCAGGGCTATATAAACTTGGACTTGGAGACAGGATCACTAGTTCATCTGTTTCGTCTTCTTCAAATAATGGTTGAGACATTGGTTGGTACTCAACCATGTACTCGAAGTTTAATGGAGCTATTGGATTGGAATAACCCCTTTTAATTTGGTCCTCCACGTCCTCACATATTAACACTAATTGTTCTTCAATATCACTCTCTTCGTTCTTATCCAGGACACGACACATATCATTTTCTAATTCAATTTCTTCACATATCGCGACCATTTCTTCGTCGTATACAGAGTTGTCAAGCTCAGCCATTGTGTTTCGTTGTGCTTAGTATGAACGCTTGTAGCGAATGACTGATCTCTTTATAATTTGTTTGCGAGGCGAGAGCGGCAGTGGGGGTTGTATTTTTTTAAAAGGTTTTTGTAAGTAAAGTTATATTATGGGTTTGATTTGTGATGAGTTAGAGAAAGTTCTATTGTTTCTTACTGTCTCTATCAATGAAATATTTTTTACAGTCTTCCTTGCAGGCGATCTGCTTTGTAATGTTGTATATTATATCTCGTGTGTTCTGATAATGTTTATCAGTATTGGATTGTATGTAGTACTTTAATCGCAAGTCTGCATGTTTCCAATAGTCTACAGGCGAAACCTCTTTCAGATTCTTCATGTCATAAATTTCTATTTTCATGAGGTATGAAGCATTCGCTCCGTCATTATCATTGGAAGAAATAAATGATACACCTCCATCACACGCTTGAGCCACACATGAAGACGGAATGGTTTTTTTCTTTTTCTTAGGCTTTTCAAAGAATATGTCGATATTGTTACCAGCTCTTTTCGTTGCGATTTTTTTATTTTTCAATATGCAAGAATTGCTTGCATTTTCGTCATCGCTTAAGTTAATAGGATAATAATAGTTTTTTACATTGAATTCATCGAGATTCGGTGAGATCTGAAAAAAAAAAATAGAAATAAGTAAATATAATCACTAGTGTCATCAAAATTATTCATATACAGTAAGAACCTTTATTATTATTAAAATCTAATACATTAATATTATTTTTATTGCAGAATGAATCTATAGATTTTTGTGACCGTTATAGGTTAGGTTAGGTTAGAAACATAAGATTTTAATTATAAAAAATATTAATCTTGGTCTTATTAATTTAACTTTACTAGTAACAAAGATATCGTTGTAACACGTATTCTTGTCACTTGGTCAACAGGGATTAAAATTTAATACGAATATTCATATATATCATGAAATTATACTATATAAGTACGTAATCTTACCTCCATGATTAATAATTGCCTAGTTACTGCCTTCACTTGAACACTACGTCAGCCTGGATACTAGCCGCGTGGTATTAAAATATCTTGTGATATACATGATGCATGTGATCCTTTTATATCTGCTTTTTGAGATCGTGTCTGAACGTGTCGCCACAAAATACAACGTTTAGGTTGGATAAAAGGATATTATAAAAAAGGAGCGGATGTTCGATGCCCATTATTTCCATTGATTTATTAAGGTCTATTATAATAAATTATGATATACATGATGCCATGTGATCCTTTTACATCTGCTTTTTGCGAGATCGTGTCTAAACTTGTCGCCACAGAATACAACGTTTAGGCTGGATAAAAGAATATTATAAGGAAGAGGGCGAATGGTCGATGCCCATTATTTCCATTGATTTATTAGGGTCTATTATAATAAATTACTACGACCCTGTCTAATTTAAAATATTATTTTATGAGACACTTTCTTTGAAATAGCAGCAAAAAGTCAAAGCGTTTCTTCGAAAAAATAAAACTTTTGAGTTATTTGTACGAGACTTTTTTTTATTTACATTTTCATATTGAATTTATATCTGACACACATCCAATTCAATTATTATCAGTTTGATATCAAATTAATGATAAAAACAAAATTGAACGATTAATGTTATTTATTAAAAAAAATCTTAGATTGGAAACCTAATCAAGTTTGATAAAACCAAGCCAATGAGTTAGAATCGGTCATTAAATATCAGACATTCATACTGTAATTAGAATTCAGTTAATTTGATTAATTAATGTAGGAAAGGAAAGTCGTGGATCAAATGGAAAATCCAATTGGTCAAGGAGTCCGATAAGTTAATCTTATAAAATACGAGAAAAACGATTCGTTACGAGGGTAAGTAAGGAAATTCCTATTGCAACCCAGGATCCAATTGGAAAATCCGAAAAGACCTTTGACGGTCAATTGGAATTTAGTCTGATTGGAATCTGCTTTGGCGAGCTTTTTTTAGAATCCGCTAAGTTAGCCTATTTCAAGGATTTCAAGGTGCTGGGAGTGAGTTAGAACCGGCTATTCCCTACTACTGATAGATCTCCCCCTTTCCTCTCTCACGTTGCATATAAGACTTCATATATTATGACCTTAAAAATCTTGCAAAAAGTCGTCGATGTTAATAAGTACACAATCTTTGATCATTACAAGAAGTAGCAAAGAGTTATTTTCAACAGTTGATATCCATTCATTAAGGTAAAAACAAATGTAAAAAAGAAAGGTCCATTTTCCCACTCCCACTTTTGGGCAAAAGCATGTTCTCACCTTATTTCCATAGAAGGGTTGGAATTTAGGTTTTAGCTACCCCAATCTGGATGGAAATACATATCCCAGGAATTCTCAAGACATGTAGGTTTTCACGATGTTTTTCTTCACCAAAAATTGTGTGATAAATTGCAAATATCAAATATAAACGATGATTTTAATTATTACATATTATATTGATATTAAGGTCATTATTACTATTGTATTTATTCAATAATTTGTTAATTCTTCGAGTCTTAGTGTATATATGTTTTTAAGTATATATTTAAAATTATATATGTGTACATTAACTAGTTATCTCTCACCCATAACACAAATATAAAGTTACTTGCTTTGAGGATGGACAACCGTGTGGTTGTAAATTAAATAAAAGGTTAATATTAAATCAAAACCATCAGCTTTGAGATAGTAAGCAATGTAAATACTACCGTGTGTAAATGATTACGCATTGTAGCTTCTGGTCACACCTTCACTCCCTTGAGACTAGGGGAAAGTTCGAAGGACAACCCCGCACAGATGCAACAAAAACTCCATTTACGATCTGACAATATTGTTAATTCCCGCCCTTTAGTACCTTCTACAGGGTACAAACTGAGTTAAGATATATTACGACTTTACATGAACAACTGTGATATTATGCAAAATTTTCCTAAGTTTCATGTAAATGTTAGATGTTTTGAATAGTTTTTAAGCTATTTTCATTTTCCAACTAGGAAGTAATCACAAGCTGTTATCACTAAAAATTTCGCTTGAAGTTAGATTTATAATTGTTAACTTACAGCTTCTAACTTGAAAACATGAATATTCGTTACTAAAATACAATATGTAGCCGAGAAACTTAAGGCAGTTAAGTTATAGTACGAGTCATGCTCCGTATTTTTTTTTAATAATAAAAATATGAAAAAATAAAAAAAAGCAAAAAAGGTTAATTACAGGGGCTCGATCCCGGGTATTTTCACTTCTTTATTCCGCTCGTTTACCATTGAGCTATCACAACTTTACAAATGACAGTTAAAATTTCATTTATTCAACATTTTAGCATTTTTTCAATAAAATAGGGAGAAAACGACTTTTTTATAATGAAACTTAACTAGATCGTTCCCCCCCCCCCCAAAACCCCCAACATGCTGAATTTCATGAAAATCGTTTTAGCCGTGTCAGAGATTCAGAAAAATGTTTGTATACATTCAAGATTAACTCATTTAAATATTAAAGATTATTTTATTTAGTTGTAATTTGTTTTCGGGTTTCAGACAATAGTATCCCCCTTTTCCTCAAAGAAATATAAGCATTTGCATTTGATCTTGTTATCACAAATATTTATGGTGTACGCGTGCTTTATTACCGCTTTGTGGGTGGCGGTAAATTAAATATTCCGATTCACTCCAAAGTTCAGTATAAGTCGTTTCTTATGAACGACCATGTTGGGAATTTCAATTTAATTCACTCGCATTTCTTTTTACGACTAAGCTCAGACATGACTTGACTTATATCAAATCTCATCTGAATTGTAATTTTCTTTAATTTAACAAAGAAACATCATTACATATCTCTCTTTATGTATTTTCACCCAAGCCTATTTACTTCTCATATAGAACACAATATTACAATTTACTAAAATGTTCTAAACTCTATCAGAGATTAAGTTTAAATACTCTTGCATTTAAACAAATTAAATCAAAATTCTGAATTATGAGCTTTAATATAAACTAAGGTTCTGTCCTTACTTAGTGAACGCTTAATATCTTGGAGACTATTTCAATTACAGCAATAATAGCTACGAACCAGGTAGACAGAGTTTTCGATTAAAAAACTTTTAAATCGGTTTGTCTGTTTGAGAAGCTATAGACAGACACACAGATGTACAAATAGACGAGTTAAAATTATGAATTACCATCATTACCAGCATTTTACCATCGGGAGTTATAAAGTAATATTTAACTTAATAATAACTTAATAACAAGCTGTGATAGCCCAGCGTTAACACCTTGCGACTTTTTCGAGGAGATCACGAGTTCAAACCCCGTACAGGCACCAATGAGTTTTCTGTTAAAACTTATGTAACTAATTGATAATTGCAATTTATACACGCTTTTCGGTGAACGAAAACATCGCGAGGAAACCTTCATATCTCTAGAGAATTCTGGGGATATATGTAACCTACAAATTCACATTGGAGCATCGTGGTAGGTCTAAGCTACCATGCTTCTCTCCAAACGGAGAGAAGAGGCCTATTCTCAGCAGTGGGATAGTAACAGGCTGCTACTTTACTTTTTTATTTAACTTAATTATTCAAGGCCAATTTTATTTTCTTTTTAATTTATTCACTTAAAAATTTATAAATTACAATGTAACCTTTTTTATAAAAAAAATAACCTTTTTGAAGATTTAAAGAAATTGCATTCTTATCCTCTAAGTTCTTTTACTTTAATACTTTAATTCGAGGGAACAAATTGATAAGTGCAGAGTAAATAAAATGAAACTCCACTTTAAGCTTCCGACTCCAGCAGAAACTTGAAATTGTATGGACACTAAGTTCAGCTCAGTTTCCCTTTATACTTTAACCGCTAAAATATTGTTTCTGGCAAACACGATACAAGCAAGTCAGCATACCACGTCAGAATGTGTGAGGATGTAAAGAATCTGGAAGTGGCAATAAAAAAAAAATTTACTACAGAAAATAATTTTTATACATTTAAAAATTTGGTATAAACTATATGAACTAAAATTTGGTATGAACTATATGATTTTCTTAGGTTATTAATTTTTTAAATTTTTATCGGTATTTTGTAGACTTGTAGCGCAGTCGTATATTTACTAGCTTCTAAAATAAGATGTTCCAAATTTGTTTTCATCTAGATCTAATGTAAGTCAATATTAAAATCTTTAATAAAATAAGTTAGTTCCGATGAAAGATTTTTGTGATTATTAAGCAAACTGTGTTTAGCATCCCATTTAGATATAATTCAAAATAATTTAAAGCATTTAAGATATATTTTAGCGTTACATAATATAACTTAGCGTGCTTTCATCATATGCTACAAGGTTTATTAATAACATAATAAGGAAATTCATAAATATGATAGTTATTTGTTTTAATAACTTCGAACCGTTTGAGATCACATAAAAAAAATAATTTAGGTTAGGAAAAATGATAAATATGGCGTATTATACGTCAAATATAGGCATCAATTTATGGGTCAAGTGAACTAACATCATGGAAATAGCCGCCTCAAATATTACTGCATAGATAAAGCGAAGAGCGATTCGACTACACTCCAATTCTGTTATTTCTGAAGCTCTCAGACTCAACAACGGCAAGAAGTCTATATAAATAGAAAATCCTATTGTTTAGTGGCTAATAAATACTTTAGGTGAAAATTGAGAGTGAAAATATAGGATTATAGCAAAATAGTTAACAAACGGGGAACCTTTTGTAATGAAAATCTAATTAATACTCGACATGTAACCCACGACTTCGGATACGGGGTGAAACAATTGTTGAGATTGTCGTAGTAAATGTGTGTAGTGTATTGGTGCGGTAACTAATCCTGCATGTATTAAGTATGAGAACAGTTTTGCTTCCTACACTCAACATTACATGGAGTTACTTAGCAAAAGCGGATTGAAGCAAAAAAATTATATCATAACTTTTGATCAGTAGTTAAAATGACACATTTACTCGTATAACTTTTAATTCTTTGTACTTGTCTGGATTTCCCAGATAGAACAGATACTCGTATAATCCAAAGCCCTGTGTATATATGGGCTAGCCAATATCAAATTAGTACTGCAGAACCAGCGTTGCTTTAAATTCCTTTATATCTTAACGTTTGACTGTGTTTTTATCACGAAGTTTCTATTACCAAAGACTTGATATTTTTTAATAGTTTTCCAAAGTTAGATTTGATATTTATAATATAGTTTTATGAAAAGAAATTATCCATGGGATACATTATTAAGAAATAATCTGTCATGTAAATTAGGATCAAGCTTATATCTTTAAATGATACATAAAGAATGGATTCAAATTTTTGATATCTTTATATTTAAATGAGTTAATCTTGTATATATATATATTTTCCGAATCTCGGAAACGGCTCCAACGATTTTCCTGAAATTCAACATGTAGGAGGTTTTGGGGGAGAAAAATTGATCTTGCTAGGTTTTATGTAAAAAAAAATTTGTTTTATTCCTGTTTTTGGGCATTAAAAAACACTAACATTTATATTGAATTGAATTTTCGCCATTCGACGTAGCTTTTTCGGGTGACGGGCAGAATTGAGAAATGTGAATGCCAAGGATCGATCCCCAACTAAATAATTGTTTTTTTTAAGTTTTTTTTTTGTTAAAAAATTACCGAGCGAAGCTCGGTCACCCAGATATTATAATATGATGCGATGAACGCGTCCTGAGTGCCGTGACGTCATAAATTTTTTAACATGTCCTTAAATTTCGAAATGTTTCATCTCATTAAAATATCGTCGATTAAAATTACTTTTAAAAGAACTTCCAATATTAGAATACCGGATCACATATTATAAATTCTAATTGATGGTAACGAGCAAGTCGTACTATAACTTCTTATTGTAAGTGCCGAGTAAAAATAATTTTAGATTCATTAAATTGCTTAAACATTATTTGTGAGTATGTAAAATTGTACAAAACCTGATACCTGATCGAAAAGGATGATCACTAGGTCTAAATCTAAAATTAAAGTCTAGGTAAAAAATTTAATTTATCCCATAGATTTTTGCATTAAGACAGAATGACAAATATTAATTGAGTTAATGTGTTATCGCATTTAAGAACAATATATTTTACGACACACAGGAATGCAACCCTGCGAAATTTACGGGTTGAAAATTTATCGACGACGTACGGTCAACAAAATTTACTGTCGAAAATAAAAACTTTATTACGGAAATTTACATGCAAGTATTACACTTTATGATTCCAAAAAGGTCCGATTTGTGGCATTTCTCTGATCCAAATTTCCTGTATTCATAATAGATTTGAATTTAACTAAATAGGTCCGAAAATATTTGATGCATACTTGATTATATTATCAGTACCTAAATCTCTCAATAAAAAAGAGTACTTAATCTGATATAATTTAAAAAGTAATGATAATATGATTTTGCTATAATTTGCGATTAGAATTCTAGAAGAAGCAATCTTAAGGATTGCTTCTTCTAGAATTTCGCGGATTTTAGCAGAATAATATGTTCATTACTTTTGAAAGATGGATATTGATTTTTATTTGTATTATAAACTTCGACGCCAGAATGAGATTATATTGTATTTCTTAAGAGCAACTACACCACTATATAATTAATATAAGCATTATTACTGAGCATTTACATTTTTATCTTCTTATTTGTACTTATTGCCCATTCCCGGTTTTTGTTAAAACGGTTCTGTTTAAACTGACAAATTTAAACTACATAAAACTTACAACAGTAGAGTAGTTGATAATAAATTAAGTGTACATTAAATAAATACACAGATCATGTCAACTATAATTTTAAATATTAGACAAAATAACGCTGAAATAGCGGTTGAAATATTGCAAACTGAATTATGCTCTATGCTAGGACCTAATTTGTTCTTAAAGTTTTGATGGATTCTACAATTCAGTTACTCGTGTAATTAAGTTCATAAAAGCTTTTTTGCCTAACTTCTGTGCTCAATTGATATTTACTATTAAATTATCATGATGTTACGCTAAGGTAAACAAGGAAACTTGGATATCCTTAGAATGTTCCTGCGATATATATAAGCTTCGATCGAGATAGACGTAGCGTAGTGGGTCTAAGCTCCAATTCTTTTCTCTTAGAAGAGAATGCCTTTGTTCAGCTTAACTACGATTATAGCAGTAAACCGCTACTTAAATTTTTCACTATTTTTCACAAAAAAAATGCGCTTAATAATTTAAGTATTCGATGATCAGTGCTCGCCCACGCAATCCGAGTGGGAAATACCATGGTTTGGCACAATTACACCAGCAAAAACTGGCGAAATAGATGTATGAGGTACAAATCATGCAATGAATTTGCGCATGCAACAAAACTTTTGTAGCAAATTGAAATTTAGTTAGCACAGACCGAATTCAGTTTCAGTGTTTCTTATCTGATTAAGAAGTTAGAACCACTGCCGAGTTCTATATTAATTTTATCGTACATGTTGGCTGCGAATTATTGTTTCGACACTTTTTGAATTAATGTCTTTCAATTTATTCTGACATATAAGTACTCACAAATATCATTAAAAGCACCCATAACTTTGAAATCGTGAGTTTGTGTTTATTAGTGTTAAGGCATTTTTTTAATCATTCAAGGTTTAGCTTGTTAAGATAAATATGATATAATAATCGATAATCATCATTTTATTTTCTTTTTTTCATATTCTAGATTTTTATTCATGTTGTAAATTAATCAGTACATAAATAATAAATAAAAATATTTTATATTCATCACACCGCCGTGTGGTATCCGGCTGATTAGAATACACCACCCTCATTTCTTACCGAGGTTTCGTTAAAGACGACTAAGGTAAGTTGACCCACCGTGTGGTATCCGGTTCCGTAAAATAGACCACCCTCTTTCTTACCGAGTTGTCGTAAAATACGACTAAGATAAGTTGACGTCAGGCAGGCAGCCGGTCATAAAATACGTAGCCAAATCATGTGACATGTTTGTAACATGTTGTGCCGCAGGATGTTTTTATATTTATCACAAAGTCATCTATATATTATATTGTAACTATGTACATAACATTAATTTATAAAATATTATGTATAACAGGAAGATGGATCAATAAATAATATTGCTAAATAAAAGTCTCCTGCAGACAACCTCGTTTATTAGATTACTTTACGTAGTACCTACATAATAACATACCATATCACATTAAATAACATGCAATAATATCTTTTAAATGATATCTTACAGAAGTATTAAACCTATTGACCAACCGACACCAACAGTCATATAGATTACAATATCGACTTTCTCGGGAATACAATAGGCTTGTAGGATACAAGCGAATAACTGCAATATCCTGACGTTACATGAGCCATCAATTCCCGAGTTATAAATCATTATATAGGTCTCGCAATGCCAGACGAGCCGTGACATCAATTAGGCATAGAGGTTATAAAAAGAATAATGAAGCACTACAATATACTATGCATATTAGGTGCAAGACTGCTTATTATTTACTCAACAACTAAATGTATCCAAATCCATTATAATATGAAAGACAAATACTGATCCTACTCCAGCTGAAGTACACAGCCACATATATATAACAATATAGTGTAAAGAAAAGTGCATCTAGATGCTATAGTATTAGTGGTCTAACTCGCATAAATAGACCGTGGGACGGTACAACGGGTTACACGGGTTAATCAATCAAGTAGCTGTCTAAACTCGGAATACAATTATGAACTTAGGCTATGTCGCTTGTGTGTAGCATCATCCCCTGCCTGTGTCTAAAGTGATTAATTAGTACAAACAATATAAGACAGGTTCGCGTCTTAGCATAGATTTTTTAATGCATAAATCACATTGTAATTTATATTGTAATGATGAGAATAGAAACTCTAACAAGAGTATCCAACAGCAAGTTCACAAAGTGTATTATTTAGAGAACTTTAACATATTACTTTAATACTGGCAATTGTAGTGTCCGAGTAGCAACAGTTTTTTTTTCATCTCATTGTTTTAAACACGGTTTTGATAACCTAAGTTATGTGGCCAAACTTAGCATAGGTTGAGGCGACGGCTGCCGCTATTGGATACGTCCATAATCACCCCAATCAACAACAAAAACATAAGAGATGAGATCATTCTCCTGACCTGTTTCCACATGTTTTGGCTACGTATTTTACGACCAGCCGTCTGCTTGACTTCAACTTACCTTATTGGTATTTTACGACACCTTGGTAAAAAAGAGGGTGGACTATTCTACTCAACCGAATTGCACACGTTGGGTCAACTTGCCTTAGTCACCTTTTACGACACATCGGTAAGAAATTAGGGTGGTCTATTTTCTACTCAACCGGATAACACACGATAAGTTAACTTACCCTAGTCACCTCTTACGACACTTCGGTAAGAAATGAGGGTGGTCTATTCTACTTATACGGCTTAGCACAAAATTTACAAAAAAAGTTACACACTGCACAAATTTTTTTAAATCTACAATAAATAAATTGCACATTAAAAATACACATTTGCATAAAATCTCCAAATCACGTGTACTAATTCGACAATACAGTTTATTACTCTTGCCAATCGTAACATCAAAGCGAATTTCGATTTACAACCAGAGCGTAGGTATTTATTAACAATCGAACTATTTACGATTGTTACCGTAAACTAACTCACGCACAGGAAAACGCTATCCTATGCGATTTCATTACAATAAATCTCTGTGCAAGAGTTATAAAGTTCACTGCGATCGAAACTAAAATAAGGAGATAATGTCTGTGGTCAAGCCATTCTTTACGAACTTCTTTCTTCGCAAATGAAAACAAACTTAAAGCTGTGACGTGTAAGGTTCTATATTATTTGATCAATTAAATTGCTTTACAATTGAAAAAGTATTTGATAGATATAAAGTGATTGTTGCCGTAATAAAGAAATCATTGTTTTAAGTGCAGAAATGCATTAAGAGTTTCCCAACTATCTTTATTTAATTGAGTAGTGTTAGTTAGTTAAATATCCGACGGAGTAGAATAAACCACCCTCATTTCTTACCGAGGTGTTTTTTTTTTTTAATTATACTCTTATATCTATTACAATTTGTGTTTACCGAGGTGTTGTAAAAAACGACTAAGGTAAGTTGACCCACCGTGTGGTATCCGGTTGAGTTGAATAGACCACCCTCTTTCTTAGGGTGGTGTCGTAAAATACGACTAAGGTAAGTTGACGACATCAACGTCGTCATCGGCAAGCGGCCAATCGTCATTTACGTAGCCAAATCATATGACAACACCTTTATAATATGTTGTGCCCACCCCACTTAAAGTGGGATAAACGCAGGAGGATGATGAGGGTTCGTGTAATGGTAGAATGAAAAATTCAATATGTTTGGAGTTAAAAGTGGAAATAAGTCAAATAGGTAAGTATTTCTCCTATTGAAATAGAATGATTATAGAAACATAACGATTCGTTTTATATCAGAAATAAGCAACTAGCCTTTCTAACTTCTTATTTAATTACCAAGTAACTGTAACAAGAAATGCGTATTTACTGAAGTTTGCTGACTGAAGCATCTTTAAACAGTTAAGACATTAAATGAAATTGCAATGTAATTTTAGGTACACAAAGCAACTCAGTATTATTCATACTATCTTTAAATTAACAAACAACAAAAATACAGCTTACCTTGTAATTATGGTAACAAACAATTTATAGAAGTAGGCGTTACCTTGCCAAATTCCATACTACAGAAGTAAAGATTTGCTATAATTCGCGTTAGTTAAGAACTATGTTATGCTTAGTTTAGCATAAATCGTTCTCATATTTTATACATGCATGATTACTTATTAAAAACACCACTACCCACAAAACACTACACACACTCACTATGACAATATCTACGATCGCTTTGCCCCGTAACCGAAACATCATCAAGCTTCACGACAAAAACGCATTTTGACGTTACATTGGAGTTATAACAAAGTTTAATGTGGTTATTTTCGCTTTGGGTTAAACTCTGGATCTCTGACACTCTGCCTTTCTGTAATCTCATGTAATTTTCTTGTAACACTTTCTAATGGCTATAATTACAGCTACAAAGGTTGTGTTTGCACGAGTAAATTGGTAGGGGTAAAGCCCTGCAAGCTGAAGTATTAGTAGTTGTATTCAGTTTGTAAATAAAATAAGCCTGGAATTTTCACATTAATACTAAAACTGATTTTGATCCTAATATATTAATAATTCGGTAGGAACAGCTTTCCGAACCAGAAGTAGAGTTGACGATCCAAAAGAACTTGTTTACAAATATTTTGAATTCTAGCGAGTTCATATATGCTTTAATGTAGTCTCTAACTTTTCGGCGAAAATTACTTATGATTAGTATGAATAGATAGTATGCATGATTTTATAATTTCCCTTATTTTCTTTCACCTGTGTTTTTTTATATTGCCCTTTTTAATATATTGTTTTTAGATCTCAAAGTTACAGCCATAAAAGGGAAGATTTCGCTGCTCGAACAACGTATTTATAGAATCGTTAAACTTTTTTACGACTCACAGCGTAATCCGAACGTAAAAGAACGTTTATGCGTAGAGCCCGTCGAAAACCGTAAATTTAAATTTTATTAATACAAATTTATATTTTTCATCATGTTCATACCCTTAAAAATAGTCTTATGTTAATAAATTCTATACTATGAATTGATTGTCAATAATGCTTCATTCACCGCATATAAATAATATCCTGACTTATGAAACGGCGCAAATTATTGCAGGTGTGAATAACATTTTTTTTGTAATATAAGGTATAATAGCTCTAAGGTTTTTCGTTGCACTCGTTAGTGATATTAGACCGTTGTCTATGATTTGGGACATGTAACAACATCACTCCATTAAGATTATAGTTTCTTTCGTTTTTAACTTCAAACAACTAAAGTGGTTTCCTTATAAAACAGTAGATGAATTTTCTAAAATTAATTTGTAGTTGATGTATAATGATTGTACTTCAAAATAATTCAATAATTTGATACTGCGATTATTTTAATTAATTTATTTTTTTATTTTAATTATGGACCATAAAAATTGTTGGAAAAACATTATTGGTAAAAAAAAGTGTACAAAGGTCAACTTATCCCTAAGACTGAGATGTCTGCCACCTAATCTACATAGTGAGACAATTAATTTAATTTATTCATTAATTAATAAATTTATTTATAATTAATTTAAATGATTAATTTAATTTTGAAATAGATTTCACGTTTCTATTACCATTGCAGTATCTGACAGATATTACGGCATAGACAAAAATTGCCATAACGACCTTAAAATAAAAAAATATAAGCAAAATTTACCATCCAATACTAACACTGCAAATGATATAAGCGGATCTAATAAATAAAATAGCGGTGATCGCACTATTTCATACAAGTTTTATTAGTCCTCTTTTGCAGAACGTGATTTTCTTTTATTACGTAGTATTAAAGTATAAATTGATGTTATATGTATGACAAAAGTGTGGGTGATCACAATGGATGGTAAAAGTTGCATTGTTCACGTCACGCGTCCATACATCAAAGTTGACATAACCATAGGCTCATTCAAACACATCTGCCTAGGCTGTGATGTAGTGTTAGGATTTGTGTGGGATTAGTGTGATATTTACTACAAATAAAAATTAGGATTTGGCGCACTATAAGTTCGATATTTGAATTAGCGATTCATCATTCTCCTGCCCTTATCTCATACCAGCGGAATCGGCAAAATGTTTTAAACATGATTTGGCTAGGTATTTTACCACTGGCCGCCTGACGTCAAATTACCTTAGTCGCCATTATACGACACCCAGGTAAAAATGAGAGTGGTATATTCTACCACACAGCGAATTTGAATTAGCGATTATTATCTATAATAATATTGAAAAAAAGTGTTACTTTATTCGTTTTAACTTCTTCCAAGTACGGACAATTTCTACTAATTACAACTGTTTTGTTGTTTTTTTATCGTGAAAAATAGCCCTACCTATTAAAACCTTCAAGAAATATCACATTGATGTATTGGTACATCAAATAAGGACAAAAAAACAGACAGACTTTCGCATTTATAATATTAGTATGAATTGATAATAACTTTGTAGTTCCCGTTATATATGAGGAAAAACCAATGTCATTAGTGAAAATTAATATTCACTCGTAAATATTCACATGAAAATATGAATCTCATTTAAAGATATTTGTAGTAAATTTATTTTATGTACCTACGTAAGACTTTTTATTTTAATAGCTTTGTTGACGTTGTATCATTCACCCTCGAGAAGTCATAAAACCATTAAAAGTTCCCATGATCCACTTGAGACTACGGCGCTTTTTTTTCTTTCTAGAAAGAAAATGTTTTAATAATTTCGTATGTAATATATATGTATAATAGCTGTGCTATGTTCGCCCGCGTGGAAGGCAGTATATTTAATTAAAATTTTGAACGTAAAAGTTGTTATTGTGAGTTAGCCATAAGAAATAAAAACATGCTATCGCAGACTTTTTTGGAGTATTTTTGTAGATCTACAATTCTCTAGTATATTAATTATTCCGATGAATGTCTGTTGGTTTGCGCGGCGCACGCGACTAAAACTCACAACAGACAACTGCGCGACCTCTTCAATACAATTTTCTTAACTCCGTAATGTACTACTAATTAACCTAAACCTTCCGGAAGAAATTCACTACCTTTTGGTAAAAATTTAGATAGATAGATTTTGAAAAAATCGATCACATACAAACGGACAGCTTTCGGGGACTTTGTTTTATAATAAGTCCTGAGATGAAAATTAAATATCAAGAGTTTTGGCTGATGACTGGCCCATTGGCGTAGTGGGTAGTGATCCTGCCTTCAGCTCCGCGAGTCGCGGGTTCGATTCCCGCCGAGGACCAACATTTTCTATAAAAAAAAAGTATTTGTTGGTCTTTGAGCCTGGGTGTTTATTTGTATTTAAGTATGCATTTAGAAAATATATAAGTATATATTCACCAGTTGTCTGTCTACCATAACACAAGTATTATGATACTTACTTTGGGGACGGACGACCGTGTGTGTAAGTGTCCCATATATTTATTTATTTATTTATTTATTTATTTATATTTATTTGGACTATTATTCAGGAGTTTATTACTTCAAAAACGATAGGCTTTGCGACATTCCGTAAGGTAGCTGTTTGTATATGTTATGACATATAAATAATAGATAGCTATCACTTCACTTATCTTCTCGTACTAAACAGTCTCTTGTAAAAAAGTTTATTTTATTGACACCATTCTCTTACCCTTATCCCACTCTAAGTGGGGTCATCTCTATCATTCGTCAACTCTGGTGCCACTCCTTTAACATGCATATCATTTATCACACAATCCATCCATTTTTTTTCGCCATTTCCTTCCCATAGTCATACATCCATCCACATTCATATTTAAAACTCTTTTGGTCAGATGATTTTCATGCCTCCTCATTATATGAAAGTTTATTTTATTGTATTAATTATAAAGTCTTTGTGTTGAAATTAAATAATGTATTTCAAATAGAAACTCTTAAAAGAAAATTTTTGTACAGTATAAACATAGTTAAAATATAATGAAATCATAAACTTAAAATATTTGATTGCGCAGGAGTAACTACACGAGCTATTCTATAATGCATTCCTATGATAGTCCATACTTATAAAGAAAATGGAAAAGTTGTTTTTTCTGTTAATCTTTGTGAATTCTGATATGAATTTATATACGGTTATAATAAAAAGAAACCTACAACGGACTACGTTCTATCTCACTACTGATTTTCAGGCAGACAAAGTCTCCGACAAAACCTTGTTTATTATAATCTAATAAACGCCAATTGTAACAGTGTGCTACAGAAAATGTTCTCTAACTCAATCTTTCAGCGTAATATTTTCTCATAATATCCTATTACGTAATATTGGAAACGTCTTTATTTTGTGATATTTTCTTAAAAATTCCTCGCACGATGGCTGCGTCAAAGGCGCAATAAATTACCCGACGCAAGGGATGGCGCAAATGAATTCGCCATTCAATCTCACGGTACATTCTCTTTTAATCTCTTAAACGACGACAAATTTACTGTTACAGATTCTCATTTTATTCCCGGAATACTTTTTGTTATATCCAAAGCGCTGACGTATTTGTTTCAGCGTTTTGTTTGAAATGTTAAAGGTTGAAAGATAAATGTATGTAAGATATATCGTAGAAAAGGCGTTTTTTACTTAGAGTATTTTAAATACTTCAAAAACAAGTATAAAATTGAATACTCTATAACTATAACAGATAATAATATAACTGTGAAGACTGTTGAGCACTATTTTCTATATTATTATTACTAAACTATATCATTTTTTTTAAGTATATCATTTATTTAAGAGTTTAATTATATTTTAAAATATTTTCTAAAACAGACAAAAACAACTTAAAATATAAACATATTATCATCAATTGAAATCGGAGAAGAACACAAGCTCTAGGCGGTTAGGATTACAATGAAGAAGAAAAGAACTTATAATACGTGAGGAGGATGTCTTATTATTGAGTATTTTTATAAAAATATTGTTACAAAATCATGGCGGCACAAATTGAATATAAAATTTTGCATACTTTTGTGCGCTACACAATTAACAATAAATGCAATTAAAAAGGTACTTACAGTCTTTGATACTAAAAAAAATCACTAGATTCATTTTCGAAGGCACAAAGTAAATACTAAGACGTTAATTACTGTGTGTGGTCGCTTTGACCTTAATTGAACTAGGAAAAAGATGGTAAATACTAGTCTATTACCACGTTGCTGAGAATTAAACACCAAAACATACCGTAAAGCTGCCGGTGCAGGTCTTAGCGTGAGAAGGTAAATTTACTTTGGATTAGGTGTTACAAAAGATACCAGTCTTAAGGTGAGAGCACATTAATATACCTGCCGTGACTTATCGCTTACAGTGTTACCAGGTTGAAAATATCCAGTACTATCCTTATAGATGATAATTAAAATGGTAGGGTTAAGTTCATCTTTCTTATGCAGTGCCACGTAGGGATTCCATTGTAATATGTCTATTGTCACCGTCATTGTATGTACAACAGTTTTAACGATCTCTGTAGCGCGTAGTTGCGAATTCAACTCCTTAATTGTTTATAGGATTTAGCAGAACTATGTAACTCCATTGTGATTGTGATTTTGTAAACACTAATAACAAACACCTGCAAGCGATTTAGTGTCTCAAATCGATAACATGTAATACGAGGTACCGTTAAATACCACACGCAGAATATGGAAATATCTATCAAGATAAAGAAAGTAAATATACAAAATGTTAGTTTATCTTTTTAAATTATCCATTAAGGAAATAAATATTTTTTGATTGTTAATTTTTGATTTTTTGATCTTTTAATTAAGTCAGCAATGAAATATGGTTTCCTACAACCATAATGTACACTCAACTTTAACGTAAATCAACGTATTTAATAAGGATAGTAGGATAATATTTATCGACAAAATCAATGTTTTTGAATTATTTTTTTTTTATATGGTTGGTTCACTTAATATATAAGCTCCCTTTGTAATAGACCGACACCCGTATAATCTGTAGTTAACTCAATATTTACTCTATTGATAATGTTAAACAGCGATTATTGTTTATGGAACTGACGTGCCCGCATCTTACTAATTCTTGTTACATTGCAACATACACTGTTGCCATGTGTTTATCAATATTTTTGTCTCTGGTTCTCATACTATGACATGACATAGATAAGTCTATCATATATGTATGTTAACATAAAAACTTTTTTTTTATTATTTCACTAATCAGAATCTCTGCTTATATATTTTCTTTAAGTTTATATTAATATAACGAACAACATAAATTCATAGAGTAATTATACTTAAAGTATGAATCCAGCCTAAGATGTCACATATAATAATAAAAAGAAAGCAATTAATTATATGTCTCTCTTTTTTATCTCCCAGACCTGCCTATGGCATATACTCTAGATATTGTTATAGCAAAAATTTAACGAAATAAGCATATTCTTTACCCATTTTCATCGTTAGCCACAATGTTTGAGCGTCCTAGCTATAATAAACATTCTTTCCTAAATTAAATGCAATATTCTTTTGGCATGCGTTGAAGCTTGACGTAGATTTGTTCGAGTATGAAAATCAACCAGTATAGGTGCAGGGTCACCCATCAATCATTTTCACACAAAATTAAACGTCACACGGCTCGTGCTTTCTGGACACCGACAACACAGAGTAGTTAATGTGCAACGATAAAATAAGATAAAGTTTCTAGACCACACATGTTATATGAAATGCGAATAGTGCTGTAAAATATTTTGTAAAGTTAATATCGACTTTTAATATCTCGCGGTTTCACCTGCTGTAACAGTCTGTAATAGTCTCATCCCTACATGCGAGGTTTTAAAAATAAATAATTATTAAAATTTCAATATTTTAGAAAAATCTATAAATATAAAAATAAATGTTTGTTTGTCACGCAGTAACGTTTTTTCGCATCTTTAATTGATGCTCTATTCATAAAACATCAAACGCAGAAAAGTCATATTTTTGTCAAATTGACGGGATGTCACGTCATCCGCCGTACTACAGTATAGAGAGAGCGGGCGGAGCGTAGAGCGCAGAAGTGATCTGTTAGGTCGCTTATGAAATGTTGTTATAATGATATTGTAGATGTGTACTGGGGCGATACAAGATATTAGTTGAGTTTTAACTCGACTATTTTAAGAATTAATAATAAATACACATCTAGGCCCGCTCTCGTATAATGGTTCAAGATGCAAGATCGTGCCGATCTTTGGAAAGGCTGTGATTGTGACTTGACCATTAAGAGTGTAAGCGATGTTTACATCGCTTAGCTCACCTCGAACGATTAAAGTGTCAGAATGATACTTGGTAAAGGCAACTTTGCTGAGTAGTGGTTGGCACTCTACCGAACATGCTCTGGCGGGTACTGGTGAGAGACTTGAGGTTTAGGCCGGCAGTGATTTCGGTCATTGCTGTGTGCCTGGCCCAAAAGGCTACACTAGGCTGCATCTTATTAGGGCTGGGTCTAGGCCCGTAGTTGACTTCGGTTGCTGCGGCGTGCCTTTATTCGGTTTTGGTTTGACGCAACCAGAGTTACTTTGGGCGTGTGCCTTTGTGATACGGGTTTGGTTAGGCCGGTGGTGATTTCAGTCATTGCCGTGTGCCTTGCTCGATCTTGGACGCATAGGCCGCTTGCAGTAGTGCCGGTACAGTGGTGGCTGAAATGTTATTGTTTGATGAACGGACATCTAAACGTTGTCCTGAGTCTCTCAATAGTGACGGTACCACAGCTGAATGTTGCTGGGCGTTGCGGAAGTTAACTTTATGTTGCTGAAGTGATACGCCGCAGCAGTGATGGATCGCTATGGACTCTGTTCATAGTCGCGGATGGGTGTGGTGTTTCGTCCTTTTTAGGACGTCCCTTTAGCTTAGTTAATGATACCACGAATGACCATTATAGCATGGCATTATTGCATAAGAGGCGCTGGTCGGGTCTTTGTTAACAAGACTGCGGACTAGCTTTAGACAGTGTGGCCTGCATTTCCCTAATCATACTTTTTACGTGGCTTGCCGCGTTAAACATAAATTACCTTTTGTTGTATAAGGTGGCGTGTTGAGCTTGGCGCATACCGTAAGCGAGTGCACTATGTGTGACTCCATTATATGGTATTGGGTGAATAAGGGTGAATGGCATTCATGTAATGCTCTGCAATACACATTTTCCACTTCGGTGGACACACACTTTCCACTTCGGTGGACACACACCTATATGGTGTATATATTATAACTGATCAAGTTGCTTTGCAACAAGTGTGCCATTTCGATGGGTTTCCACTTTGTGGACTTTATACGTGTTATACGTATTATGCTGTATGTGGTTTTTACCATAGAACGCACCGTTACGATGTGTGCAGGCGACATGCGCCTTACTGAATATAAGAATTGGTAATTTATTATCAATGTTTACCAGGCCTTGTGCCTTTGGCTAATGCCATATTTTATAGCTCCGGCTATTTATTATTTGGGCTTCGGTCCTACAAAACACACCAAGGCACTCGTGCCTATATGTCAACTGTGGTTTTGTTGACTCCTGACAATAATGGGTTTATCTCATAATATTACGCCGCAGGCGCACTATAAACAGGTACCCCACCAGGGGGGGGGCTCATATCCTATGGACGGAGCTCACCGTTGGTAGCGGGTGCGGAGCTACTGACTATCACTCTCTTTTTATATTTTTCCAAATCGGAAGAATATAATAGATGGGAGAGAGATACCACATTGATTAAACTTCTCTACGGAGTAGTTTAAGGGTTAGGTATTAAGATCGAGTGAGTGATCTTTCTGTTGGCTATAACATAAGATATTCGCGAGACATTCAACTATCTGAATGTCTCGCATATTTTTTATCAAATTTTATAGTAACCTGTTCATGTATTTTGCATATAAGAATCTGTTCGTGTAACGAATATATATCGGTTGGACATATAAAGTCTGTTCATGTAGAGTACAAGTAAAATCTGTTCTTGTATTAGACAAATATATAACCTGTTCGTGTATCGTACACTTATACTCAATAAATTACATTAATTTATGCCTGCTTAACGCCTCTAACCTGATGACAAACAACTGTTTATATTATAACAAATGATATTTGATAATGAACCTCCCTGTTGAGCAAAGTGATATAAACTACGAATGTAGGGTCTAATGGCTCGTTCTATACTAAAGAATATGATATATTGAAATATTATTCTAAAACTATAATGTGATTATTATCACATTATTTTATTCTATTTAGGGTTTTACTTGACTCCTTTAGATTGACGGACACATGGCCTCTGACGCTCTAAAAGAATTTGAGTTATTACAAAACACAACGTAGTACGGGTCCTAGCCACTTAGACGAATCACGAGACAATATATATTAAGAGTGCTAGCGCCTTCGGCGCGTTTTTATGCATTTCGCTGCTTGGGTGAGAGCGCTCTAGCGGTGTTTAAATATTATAAATAATATTTTTAGTTAGAGTTAGTTACACTGCGTACATATAGATTTCATGGCAGTGGAGTGCGCACGCAATGACAGATTTTTATGACTATTTTTCTAACACCTTATTACATTTTTATTACGTTGTTCAGTATAAAGCCTATGTTGTTCAGTAAAGATAGAGCTTGTCAAAGAATTTTTGAAATCGGTCCACTAGTTTGTGTAAAAACATTACAAACATACATACACATTTTTCCTCTTTATAATATAAGTATAGATTAACTGTGATAGCCCAGCGGTAAGACCGTGATACTCGCTAGAGACGATCATGGATTCAAACCCCGAGCATGCACCAATGAGTTTTTCTTTGGTAAAAACTTATGTGTCTAGGTAATTCACAATTGCAATCTATCACATGCTTTCGGTGAAGGAAAACATCGTGAGAAAAGCTGCGAATTTCTAGAAAATTCTTGGGATATGTGTAACCTACCAATCCGCATTGGAGCAGCGTAGTAAATCTTAGTTTCAACCTTTCTCTCCAAGAACGGAGAGAGGAGTCCTATTGCCCAACTGTGGGATAGTAACAGGCCGTTTGTATTCTTTTAATATCGATAATAAGTATTTGTGGATATTAATATAAGTATACATTATTAGAATACGATTTTCAAAAACTAAGTACAAATTGTTTATAATGTAAATTACTAAAAAATTGTAAGGTTAATTGACTCGTGTGGCATCCGGCTGAGCACATTAGACCACCCTCATTTCTTACCGAGGTGTTGTTAAATGCGACTAAGGTTAGCTGACCCGTCGTTTGGTATCCAGCTGAGAAGAATAGACTACCCTCATTTTTTATCGAGGTGTCCTAAGAGGCGACTAAGGTAAGTTGACCTCAGACAGGCGGCCGGTCGTAGCCGTAAATACCTAGTCATCATCATCAATTAACAACATGTTTATTATATGTTGCGCCGACCCCACTTAGAGTGGGATGTGGCAGAAGAATGATGATGAGTATACTGTTAATTAACAAATATTTATAACTAAACGAAAGATTTGGTAAATGTTGTAAAATTAAATTTTAAAAATATCCGAAACTAAGTCCTTTAGTCAACCTGGTTGTTTGATTATAATTCAAATCAAATGAATATAATCGAAGCCTGAGCCTACTTTTTTAAATTATTAATAGTGAACTTTAACAGCAAAGTTGCTCTCCTGACAAAAAGTTCGTGTATTAAATTTTGGTATCGAAAAAATATCGTCTGGCTCAATTCTTTACCACATCACCCAGGACGTACAAGATAGAAATACTATGACGTAGTAAATGTACATGTGTATAAATGTGTTCTTTAACTTTAGAAATATGAATTGTTTTCTCTGATTAAATTGCTCTATGTACGCGCTATAGCGGGCGAAACACTCATTATTACTGCATTTGTCGACGAGATGGCATTCCTTTCTTAGCGTTATTAATATTGTATCAGTGTGATAATTAATGTAGCCCCATCGACTAACACGTCTGAACAATTTAATTATATTTGCACCGAAAAATTTGTCGTTTTCTTATTAGAAAAGAATACCAATTGTTTTTTCATCTATGTATGAAACTTAATTAGTGTTAAGTTTTTAAGTCTAGCACAAGCTCCCTTGAATTTATCCCTATATTGTATCAATGTTATATGTGATCTCTATTTTAAATTTATAAAAGATTTTCGCCAAAATAAACGCAGTGATTACCTATTACGCAGCCGCGTAGCTAGGTAATCAAAATTGAATTTTAATTCACCGTACTCCAGGGCGGCCAAACTCAGGGCGCCTCCTAAGTTTGGGAGCTCCGGAATACTACACCGTCTAGTCCTCTGATAGTAACGCCACTATATATGCGTCTGATTGCGCATTTGTCTAGGTTGGCAGTAACAAAGTGACCATCTTAACCTTGTATCCAATATTATAAATGGGAAAGTCTGTCTTTTTTCACGGCCAATCCGCTAAACTAATATCGGATATAATATGAGATTTGGCACCATTATTCTTTATACACCAAGGTAACATACATATATGCCATAAAAATTCTATTAATTCAATATAAATAGGATGACATTGAAAAATGCCATCTATTTAAATTTTTTCAATTCACGATGTGTCAAAGTTGTCTGTAAATTAAAGAAATAGGATAAAAAAGAAATATCTATATTACGCTGTTGCCTTCGTTGAAAGTTATTTATTTTTAAGAAAGTTTTTATAAATTTCGGTTTTTGTTTATTGGATAAATTTAACTGGGCTATTTAAGGCTGGATTCAGACTATGATGCCGTTCTCGGTACGATCTCGCGCCGTTCTCGGTCCGGTCAAATCTCACTGTGTCTACACTACTCAATGCCGTTCTCGGTTCGATCTCGATTCATGGTCGACATACGATGTTTAAAAAAAGAATCATATTAATTTTATTCACCAGAAAATGGAATTCAACTTTTCTATTGAAGAATTAGCAACAATAGCATTTTGGATAAACAAGATATAAATTTAAAAAAAATTACAACAAAAAGAAAAGAAAAAAAGGGGACAAGAAAATATGGGTTTTAGTAAAAGTAAATGTTTATTACCGAGAAAAGAGGAAGACGAATATTATACTTTATTTCGTCATTTGGTAAATAATGAAGAATAATGTTCATTATATTGATTTAGGAATGTATTCAGGAATATTTGAAATGATTTTTAAAATAATTGAGCGCAAATTTTAAAAAGAAACACCTCTTTTCGTCAGATTACTAATGGTTTGGATAAGGTAAGTAATAAAATATCATATTTTATAAAATTTGTATATTTAAATTATAACAATCATTTACATGCATGAATATTACATAATATGTATATAGCGGTGATGGTGTTGGTTGATAATGCATTTTCCTGTTGAGGTCCTGTTTTTTTTTCTGTTTATATTTTTTTGTTTATTCCAGTCGTACATTACTAGCGAACGTATTGACGGAATAAATTTCTAATTAAGCTCCTTCATTGACATCAATTTATCTTATCATAGTTGTTGGTTCATCTGTCTCTTCATTCTTCTATCCATATCACGAATATTGTAATTGTTAACTTCATCATCGGCAATAATGGATATTCGTAGTCTATTACAGCTATGTACTCATTAATAAATTACATTTGGTCATGATATCGCCATTTGCAAACTTTGTAAGCTGCTTGGCCACTTTTGGCCACTTTTTAATTTAGAGAGGTATTTTCGATATTGAGCTCTTAGTCGCTCCCATCGATTCCTTACTCCTATAATAGAAATATAACGTTTATAAATAAGGATATGTAACAACATGCATTCTGCATAATATTATTAGAAATTCTGGAATTCGATGAATTTCGAGGGTAATTTGTATTACGTTAATAATAATCACGTGCAAAATCTAAAAAGACAAAGAGGAAATGCATAGGCCTATAGGCATAAGTGAAATAAAAATCAACTCTCCTGAAGTATCAGTGCCATGGCAAGAAAAACTTGCGATATAATTACAATAAAGCAATTAAATGAATATCACTTTGTTACGTTTGTGTTTTACTCACCAGGTAATCCTATTGCGTCTTCAATCTCGTTCCATATTTTTATTTTGTAAATATAAACTGTAGTAGTGTGACTGCAAATCATACAGGCTGCGTCTACTTTTCACAAATTCAATATGTCTTTCATCTGCAAATAATAAATATTCAATTTATTTTTTATTTTTTTAAAACAGTCGACCATTTATTTATTAATTTAACTCTATGCACTTTTCTCAAAAAAAAGGCACATAGAAAGACTGGTAAAATAATTATAGCAGAATTATTCTTTATCTATAACAAATGTTATAAACCACATAAGAAATAGTTAACTTTTTCTGAACTCTACGATTTATTACCAGACATATCATCATCTTCCTGCCCTTATCCCACTCTAAGTGGGGTTGGCACAACATGTTATAAACTTGTTGTCACATGATATGGCTACGTATTTTACGACCGGCCGCCTGCCTGACGTCAACTTATCTTAGTCGTATTTTACGACACCTCGATAAGAAAAAGGGTGGTCTATTCTACTTAACCGGATACCACACGGTGAGTCAACTTACCTTAGTCGCCTTTTACGACATCTCGGTAAGAAATGAGGGTGGTCTATTCTACTCAGCCGGATACCACACGGCGGGTTGACTTACCTTAGTCGCCTTTTACGACACCTCGGTAAGAAATGAGGGTGGTCTATTCTACTCAGCCGGATACCACACGGCGGATTTATTACCAGACATAATTATTTAATTAATTTTATTTAACATAAATGCTAAACACATGCGGTGCGACTGATGAAAGACTGCAGTTGAAACAAAAGAAGCGAGTTCAGGTCGAGACAGGTCCGATCTCACTTCAGTCAAATTTTCTTGTCGACGAACCGACGCTCGACCGATATCGGATCGGTACTGGCCCGATACTATAGTGTGAATACTCTGATTCTTTTTTATTTAAGAATATTTTACCGGACCGAGAGCGGAGCGAGATCGAACCGAGAACGGCATCATAGTCTGAATCATGCCAAAAGTTCAATTCAGACTATGATGTCGTTCGCGGTTCGTTCTCGCTTTGTAGTTGACATAAGACGTTTTGGAAAATAACTATATAAATTTAATTCAACAGCATTTAGTATTTCAATATAAAAATCAGAAAAGAAAAGCAAGAAAAAATAAAAAGAAAAGAATAACCGAATAATAAAAAAGGCTAAAAGAAAATTAAAAGAAAAGTCAAGAAAAATCAAAAGAATAGCACAAAAAGAAAAAGAATGACAGAAAAGAAGATTCAAAAGAATAGAAGAAAAGGAATAAGAAAGAAAGAAAAGCTGATAAAAAATTATAATAATACAACCACTTATAACAAATTTTATAAAGTACATGATAAATACTTACCTAATTCAGATTCCCACTATTTATTACCTTTAACTTAATTTGATTTAATTAAAACACACTCGCGGCACGACTGATGAAAGTCTGGAGTTAAAACAGAAGCGTGTTCATATTGTCGATGTCGGTACAACGCCGAGACCGGTTCGATCTCGCTCCAGTCAAAATATTCTTTTTGACGAACCGGTGCTGGAGCGATATCGGACCGGGACCGGAGCGATACGATAGTGTGAACACTCTGACTGTTTGTTGTTTAACAATATTTTACCGGACCGAGAACGGAGCGAGATCGTACCGAGAACGGCATCATAGTCTGAATCCAGCCTAAATATACCTATATTTCAAGTAAGTCATACGGGTTTATAACCTCTATGACTTGAAAATTATTTTTCTATAAGTGATTAAAAATGATTTCTCTATGATCCGCCTTAATTTAAATTTTATTATTACTTTTTCATTGAATTTAATGATAATGAATTTCAATTTTACTATTATTTTTGTATTATGGATCTGCGCAAAGTAACGCCTAATTCTATAAATTATTTAAGTCATACGGGTTATTAACAATGCCCTCGAGAAAGCGATAAATTTCTCACAGAAGTTATAATAAAAATAAAATTATTTAGCTGTAATCCGCGTTTTGCAGCAAAACAAACGTTCATTGTAATTTTATTGTAAATACTATGGACTTCCACAAAGTAACGCCTGCTTCTATATCATTTTAAAAAAATTCTCACAGTCTTGCTGGATTGATTTGATTTTTGTGATGGAGATATTTGCAGGGTTGAAGATTTAAACAGGCTACTGTTTATTCCAAGACTAACCGCGCGAACGAAGTTGCGGGTAAAAGCTAGTTTTACAATAAACTATAAACATTACATTTCATTTGCGCCTCAAACGGAGGTGTAAAACTTTAATCACCAAACAGGCGCTGTCGGGGATATAAATATAAAACCTCAATAAATTCGACACGCTCACATAGTTTCTATATTATTGACGCTATGCGCGCGCGCTTGACAAATTTAAAGTTATAAATCACGAGGGGTGATATTAGGAGCAAATGGGGTCACATTAATGTAACACAGAACAGCTGGTTATTCTAAATGTTCTAATAGGTTCCGTAGATTAGGTGTCGACAGTTTAACAGTTCTAGTTGGCGCGTATTAGCTTTTATTACTAATCAAATATGTTTTATTTAATGTACGTTGGCTGTTGATGCAACGTTTTTAAATTGGTTTATGTTTATCTTAAACATCGATTTTTATGTAAAATTAATATATAAAAAACTAGTAAATATTGATTTTATTTTTATAGCATACAGGAAGCCTACTATACTGTTGAGGATTACTTCGAAGATAAGAACATGTGTATACAGCAACTATTCGACCCTGTACAAGACAGTAATGACTAAATGTAACTAGTAATAAGGATTATATAATTATACACTGCCATTATATTAACCATCTTTGATTGACAGATTGACGATTTACATATTTAGTGATGTCCTAAAGATTCTCGTATGCGATACCATTCCGATTATAGTACCTACTATCATTAATCGAATTACGTACCTAAGTAATTCGATTAATGATAACCTACGTAAACTAATAACAGATATAGAAATCAACATTTTGATTTAATATTGCCTTAGTTTTTTGAAAATAAATGTTAATCCGTGTGTATTTATTATAATCATAAAAAATATATTATACATCAACTGGCAACATCAACAGACCTTCCGCTCGGCCGCCATTTTGACGTGATCTGTCACTCTCAACGAAACGCCCGTGATAGTCACACGCATTTACGTTCGCTGAGTGTTCTCTCGCATCTGTTACACCTTGAGTTAAGTAGCTTTATTCCTCGGAAAAACTTTTGTGAAACTTATATTAATTGATCGTGAAAATGCCGAAAGGACGTGTGTTGAAAGCACAATCGAGACAGTTAGTGTTAAAACTTCATGAGTATTTTGAGCAAGAAAATCAAAATGGCGGACCTCTTATACCTATCACGCAAGTCCGAAACCGTGTTGCAGCCGCGTTGGGGATCAGTCTATCAACTGTGACTAAAATCACTACTGATGCCTACGGCAGGAGCGGCTTGGAGCAAAACAAACCATCTACACCAAAAAGAAAGCGCCGGGCTCATAAGGTGACAGCTGTTGATGACTTTGACGCTGACGCTATTCGTCGTCATGTATATGATTACTACTTGAGAAAAGAAATTCCAACTTTGAGAAAACTTATTGTTTCTTTGAAAAGAAGTGGTCTATTTCATGGTGAAAAATCTTCTTTGGTCAAAGTTTTGAACACAATTGGCTTTTCATATAAAAAGTTAAATAAAAGAAAATTATTAATGGAACGCACAGATATAGCTATAGCACGTTGTGATTTTTTAAGAGAGGCAAAGAAAATACAAGATTGGGCAAATATTGTTTTCACGGATGAAACATGGCTCAACGCTAACCACACACTATCTCGTTTCTGGACTGATGATACTGCTGATTCCACTTCCTCAGTACCAATGGGAAAAGGTGAGCGCCTAATCATTTGCCATGCAGGTACAGCAAAAGGATTTGTATAAGACGCACTGTTGGCATTTAAATCGAAGAAATCAAATGACTACCACGAAGAGATGAATGCAAATGTGTATGAAGAGTGGTTCAAAAAAATGCTCATTTCATTGGAAGAACCATCAATAATTTTTATTGATAATGCGCCCTACCACTCCCGTCAAATTGACAAAATGCCAACACAGGCTAATAAAAAGCATGAAATAATTAATTGGCTTCGGGACAATGGAGAAAATGTGGACGACTCAATGTTAAAAGTTGAATTAATAAAAATATTAAAAACCAAAAAGAGAGCAAAACGCTATGTAATCAATGAAATGGCAGCAGAATATGGCCATACTGTTCTTCGGATTCCTCCATACCACTGCCAGTACAACGCAATAGAACTTATATGGGCACAAGTAAAAGGGCATGCTGCGAGATGCAATACAAGCCCCCCATTCACAGCGGATAAAATGTTGCAATTGCTAAAAAATGCTTGCACCCACGTAACGGCCGAGAACTGGGCAAGTGTGGTGGAAAGAACTAAAAGAGTAATATTCTCTGATTGGGAACGTGATATTGCGTTTGATAATATATTATCTACACAAGAGCTAATAATAACTGCTACTGAAGACTCCTCATCGGAGGAGTCTAGTGTTGATTATCATTCCGACGACTCGTGCTAATAAAATAAATTAAAATATCCTGATTGTTTTATTTGTATTCATGTATTAACTAAGAAGAAAGTAAAACTTTATATAATGTTATTAAATGTCTTTTAATACTCGTAACATCGATTTCTACCGATTATTTTTAATCTGTGGCATAATCGTAGTAACCATTATGTGTGACATCACTAAGTGGGCGGTACCCATCCATAAAGTACAAATATTATTTGTATGATATTTGTACGTAAGCAATACAAAACTTAATGAGCGTGAGCTGTCAAAAGACTGATAATATGATGGACGCAGTATAAAAGAGTAACCGCCGAGTTTTGCTGGCTCTTCTTTCAGAAACAGCTTTCCGAACTAGTAGTAGAGTTGACGATTCAAAAGCACTTGTTCACGAGTTTACTTGAATAAAGAATTTGGAATCTGAATTTGAATTAATATTCAAATAAAATACAGCAAACTATCCTATGTTTAAAAAAAATATAGTATCGTTTATTATGTAAAGTAAGTAGCGGCCTGTTACTATCCCACTGCTGAGAATAGGCCTCTTCTCTCCGTTTTTGGAGAGAAGGTTTGGAGCTAAGACCTACCACGCTGCTCCAATGCGGATTGGTAGGTTACACATATCTCCAGAATTCTCTAGAGATATGCAGGTTTCCTCACGATGTTTTCCTTCACTGAAAAGCGTGTGATAAATTGAAATTATCAATTAGACACATAAGTTTTTTAACAGAAAAACTCATTGGTGTCTGCCCGGATTTGAACCCGCGACCTCCTCGAAAGAGTCGAACGGTGTTACCGCTGGGCCATCACAGCTTTTTTATGTATATATTATTTTGGGGTTTTGTCGTTGATTCTTCGGTATAGTTGCTGCTCAAGGCAAAAGAATTGTTGACATTGTGGTACTGTGCTTCCTATATTGTTGTTATTGGTGGAGGTCCATGAGTTTGAAAGATTCATGCACGTGTCGGGTATGAAAACGAATACCACACTGTAAATTTAGCATTACATATATTTTCTTTTGGCAAAAATTAAATTAAAATAGATAGCTTCAATATTCTATATATATTTTAAGTCATAATCATTTGTTTGCAGTTCTAAATTTCTTATATTATCACTAGATTAAGCTAACTACTATTAATTAAGTATTAGTACAAAAGTAATAATAAAATTATTTTGCTATAATCCGCGAAGATTTGCGCGGATTATAGCAAAATAATTTTATTATTACTTTTGTATTATGGATCTCTGCAAAGTAACGCCTAATTCTATAAATTAAGTATTAGTATGTAATCCTTTTAGCTCCAATCCTTCTCTCCAAAAACGGAAAAAGAGGCCCATTCTCAGCAGAAGGATAGTAACAGGCCGCTACTTTATATAATCCATACTGAATATATTTATCATATTCACTACACAATCAACCTGGACATGTTGAACTATATGTCATTTAATACGTTTCTTTTTTTTAATTCGATTTAGGCATTATTCACGATTTGCGTGGTAGTAAGTGTCTCGCTGTTAACCTGTGGCATTATAATTGAATGAAACCCTTTTAAAGTCAAAAGTCACTGAATACATTATAACAAACGATATAACAGGTAGGGTAATTGTACTACCCCTCCCCCTAATTATGGAACGCAGCGGTGATTAGTCATTTTTAATGAATTTTTATTAGGGTACTTTTTTAGTAATCTTGAAAGCACATATCGTTTTTGCAATACTATCATTTACGCAGAAATATGAATATAAATAATATATCGCACGCTTAGTATTAAAGTGACCTTATTCAAATAAATTGTTTCGTTGCAAATTGCAATAAAGTAGAGTAGCGCCTACAAAACGTGTGTGTTAAAGAGACCCATAACTTGGAAGAGCAAGAAAGCACTAGCTTTTTTAATTTATACGTCGCCGTAAGCCGTAGTCCGGCCTCACAGAAGGCACCCTTAGGACGACGTTCCTCGGCGCTAGTAGAGATTCTGCGCTCTACTCTCCGCATTTCGCAACCTCGACGATGCTTCTGCGCTCGCCCGTCCCTCCGGTGACGCTGCGAAAAGCGTTAGGGCTAATATATAGTCATAGCATAGAAGTAAGGATTGTAACTATCATATATGTATTTATCATCATGGATCATGGATTGTATCTATCTTAGCTCAATTAAGTCTAATTTTAAATTCAATCACTTTAATACTAAAGGTCATATATAATTAGGTGCATGAATATATATAGAAGAATGACATGTTATTTATTTAGTGGATATTCAAATTCAAAATATTCTTTATTCAAATAAACTTGTAAACAAGTGCTTTTGAATCGTCAACTCTACTGCTGGTTCGGAAAGCTGTTCCTACCGAGAAGAGCCAGCAAGAAACTCGGCGGTTGCTCTTTTAAAAATATAATTCTTAATACTATTTACATTAAGTCGTTACTGTCTTGTACAGGTTCAAAGAGAGCTATATCCACACATTCTTATCTTCCAAATAATCTTCAAGAGTATAGTAGGCTTTCTGTATCAGCCTCTTTTTAACAGTGTTTTTAAACTGATGTAATGGCAAAGCTGAAATTGATTGCGGAATTTTATTATAGAATCTTATACCAAAACCCACAAACGAATTACGTACTTTTGCAAGGCGCAAAGCAGGAGCCGCAAGCTTATGTCGGTTCCTGCTTTGTCTATTGTATAGTTAATTGTGGTGATATATTTTTATATAATAATTTTGTTTATTATGGAAAACTATTTGTTTGACAATTCATCACGTTTGAAACGTAAGAACTCGCAGTCAATAGAGGCATGTATCGTAAAGCATTCCATTGGGTGAAAGGAAATTTTACTGTTGTGTACCTCTCTACATATCTCCTAACAATTGCTTGTGTGAAACGAGTCCTTCTAAGGAAGCCGACGCTATGTGGAATAGAAATTGTTTTATTAAACAAAATGTTTGTCCGATGTTTTTTTAGAGTGCCTACGGACACCGACGTCTACATTTACGTATTGTTAATATAGAAAATAGATTTTATATCATATCAAATAATTTAGCATAATTATGTTTTTAACAGAATATAATAAATATATGTATTTAGATATATCCGGGACGAGATATCTCATAAAATTTAATTATCTTCGTGCAATAAAATTTTTGTGTAGGCTACTTTTTTATTTAATATTTGTTTCACTGATTCTATGGCTTAGGATTGAATTAAATAATAAAAATTTTAATGACAAATTGGTAATTCATTATGTTTTAGTAACATAAAGATGTTTCAACAGAAATATTGTTTTCAAACTCGTTTTTCAGATTCACATGTCAATACTTAGAGCCTATCAAATATATCATAGCAAACAAACCTCTACGTTAAAATGCACAACTCGAAAGATATTTGATAGAACGTAGATTTCAATTAATATAAAAAATATATCTTTGTTTTCAGAAGCAATTCCAAATAGAATTTGTATATTGAGTTAGTTCCACTTTTGCGTTTGTTTTCTGTAAATCTTGAAACTTGTTACGTACGCTAGAAGATATTTATAGTAAAGCAATTTTAAAAACATTGATTCTTGATATGACATTATGAGTTTTTTATATTTATTTTTAACAATAAATATATTAGGAAATCCTTTTATTATAACTTACTTACTTACTACCTTCTGCCTTTATGTGTTGTTTGTTTATTAGTTGTAATAACTGTGAAACTCTTTTTTTATTTCATACAATCATTTCTCATAAACTTTTTACATTTATTCTATATTTTTTTATATTGCACTTACTTTTATTCGTTTTGTTTTGATGTCTTATTCTACTTTAAATTCTATATGTTGATTTCTCTTTGAAGCTTTTATTAAGTATAGGATATTTAATAATCCGTTGATCTGCTTTGGGATTATTTGATGAAATTGATATTTTTATTCCTGTAAACTTATTAGTGGTTGGTACATATATTTTGTATTAAAAATGATTATTTTAAATGTCTAAAGTAAAAACATTGAGCCAAAAATATAAATAGCACAGTATATATGAATTGCTATGACAATAATAATAGGCGTATAATTAGATATTGTCTTACAAAATGTAAGTTTTATGTTAAAACATTTCCAATTTGTATAATTTAACGATAAACAAACCACGCCGTGAAAAATTCGCTGCATTAATTAATTATGAAAATTTATCTCCTGCAGTGTGCCTCTTTTTGTAGGAACTACAAGTTAAAAATCTATTATATAAACGTAAAGTAATGACCTCTTACTATCCAACTCCTAGGCATAGGCTTCGGCTTTCTATTTTTAAAAAGAACGATTATAGTTAAGACCCACCATGCTGCTCCAATACGGATTGGACACTTACACATCTCTCCAGTTTTCTACAGAGTCATGTAGGTTACCTGGAGGCCTTTTTATTTTTGCGTTTCTACAAAAACCTTATTGGTGCCTTCCTGAGGTATGAACCCGTGACCCTCCCGAAAAGCCTCACCGCTAAACTATCTCATCTATTATATACATCAATAGTGTTGTAAAAATAAAGCTTAAAACAGTATAGTTAACAAAACATTTATATTAATTACATTACAAAACTATCTACGGATTTAAAGTAATTGTTACAGAGCATATAGCAAAATAGCAGCGTTCAGCAAATCCACGATCTCTCTTACACTGGTATTAAAACAAACAGTATGCAATAACGTCGCTTTATGCAAGCATTTTCCAGCTGGATGCTCATGGAGATATTCTTTTATGTTCTGCATCAATGATTCTATTCGATGCCTTTTGTTGTTTATGTTTTTAAAAAGAGAATTGCAGTTTTGACAGTAAAGCGATCTTTTATATAATACGGTGTGTACATCAGTATATTATATAAAGAGTATGAAAGTAGTAGTTGAGTAGAATCAGGAGTGTTTTTAAAGTAACAAGAGAATTCTCCTATCTCTAACGTAATTTTTTGATTGTATGTCCTTTTTAGATCATGCTTTAATAATGTTATTTTTATTCATAGCTCCAACTACATGCCTACTTGTTTTTGGGTAGATCCAAACTTTCATTCACATCATAGTTACCATCACTAACTTGGATTCCTTAATCTATACTTATATATAGCTGAAGAGTTTGTTTAAATGCGCTCATTTTAGTACCTACTGGAACGATTTGAAAATTCTTTAAATGTAAGATAATCCATTTATTGAGAAAGGCTTTAGGCTACATAACATTACGCTAGGATGAGTAGAAGAGGAGCAGCAATAAAAAAATATTACGAAAACTGCAAAATTAAAGCTTTCCTTGCGTGCGCTAAGTAAACGGTGAAAGCTATTCAAAAATCATTATTACAAAATTGTTCCCCTCTAAAAGTTTCAAATAAAAGTCCGCGACCGCATATGTCCTGCTTTTAAAGTTATCCCGCTTTAACCATTGTTGCCATGCGAGCGGAGCTGCTGGCGATTACTAGTTATATATATGCTTAAGCAGTGGAAAACTAAAACTCGCTGTAAGTAGAGGGCAGCTATAAAAATAACTAATAAATAAATTAAATAAATAAATAATTAATAATATTTACCCGACAAAGTTAATCGAGATCAAGTTGTTCTGCTATGGTAAGCGTACCATATTTTAATATTATTTTATTTTAATGTTCTAACGTATAAGGTGTACTTGTCGTGCACTGTCCAATATGAACGTATATGATAACTATAACATAGTATACATATTTTTTAATTAATTCACCACATTTGTCTTTATACTAAAACATTTAATTAATATCTGCTATCACTTTACAGGGATAATGCAGGCTTCTAACACAGCTATTACTATCAGTTCGCCTTACTTTGCGAACCACGTTAACCTATCAATTATTATCATTACTATCGCCAATTAGTACTCAATATTCTGTATTAACCTCATTCTACTTGATCGATTGGTTCAGTCACACAATTAGTGGAAGATTGATAGAATTAATATAGCATTATTCATATACAAAAATATAAAATTGAAGTATGAACACCGTGTGGCATCCGGCTGAATAGAATAGTACCACCCTCATTTCTTACCGAGGAGTCGAAAAGGGGGACTAAGGTAAGTCGAGCCGCCGTGTGGTATCCGGCTGAGTAGATTAGACCAACCTCATTTCTTACCGAGGTGTCGTAAAAGGTGACTAAGGTAAGTTGACCCACCGTGTGGTGTCCGGTTTAGTAGAATAGACCACCCTCTTACTTATCGAGGTGTCGTAAAATACAACTGAGGTAAGTTGACATCAGGCAGGCGGCCGGTCGTAAAAACGCTGGCTGCGTTTTTACGACCGGCCGCCACAATGACGCAGAATCATGTGACAGCATGTTTCTAACATATTGAGTCGACCCCACTTAGAGTGGGATAAGGGCAGGAAGATGATGATGTCAAAAATCAAAATCAAAATCAAAATACTTTATTTCTTTCAAAAATACAGGTACATAGCATTTGCAAGGGCCCTTGTACTAGGCGAGAGCCCGTATTACTGGGTGCCCCGCTCAACCACCAAGACTTATAATTTATGTATATAGAAATAAAGTGTGTGTGTGTGTGGGCGAGTGAGTAAGTGAGTGTGTGTGTGTGTGTGTGTGTGTATGTGTGTGTGTGTGAGTGTGTATGAGAGAGAGTGTGTGCGCGCGGGTTTGTTTTAATATAATTATATAAGTGCGTGTTTAATAAATTAGAGTTTCCGTGCTATCATAGTTGAGAGTGAGAAGAAATTGTATGATTGTATGTTTTACCTTGTTGCGTATCAACGGATAAATGTTAAATTTCATGTTAAGCTGGTTGTAAAGGAATGATGACTGAGAGGCAAACTGTTTCTTCTTGAATTGTGTTTTACATTGGGGTCGCTGGCAGACAGGTTGAATTCTACGGCGTATAACTTTTATTGGAGTATACGGCAAGTGCTGATGAGTTCTAGTTATGCAATTTAAAATGTATAATTGACGGACGGTGAGAATATTATAGGATTTATATAAATCAAAAGTTGAAAACCGAATAGGTTTAAAGAACATTACTTTGAGTAAAGCTCTTTGAGCCCTTTCAAGAATTAATAGGTGTGACTTGGCTGCCCCGCCCCAGACTGGGATGCAGTAGCCTAAAACAGATTGAGCTAAAGCCTTATAGGTAGATATAAGAATTTTTTCGTCTGCTACATGTCTCAATTTTCTAAATACCCACATAAGTTTTCTTATTTTTTCAGCCGTATTATGTATGTGTGTATTCCAAATAAGGTGTTGGTCAAAGATAACACCGAGATATTTATAGGATGTTGTCCTAGAGATCGTGTCACAACCACATGTAAGATGTAAGGTTGAAGTATGAAGTTTATAACTTAACAAACTCCGTTCAAAACGATGAATGCAAGAAACAAATTGGGTGGAATACGTTTTAAAAAAGTATTCTAATAAAATGGTTATTGGTAAAACATTGCTATTAAATATTATTAAACCAACCTTACATAAGTAATGTTGTGACAAAAGCATAATTTAGTGTGGAACTTATTAAAAAGACTCACAAACGAGTAAGTGACAGAAATATATTGAGAAGCTCTGTTAAAAATGCTTTAAACGAGGGTTTTTTATACAATAATTTTGCGGTATCCGAGTATTTAACTCATATAAGTATTCCATTAGACATATTTGTCTTATAGACTGATATGTGATGTCTCTTGTTTATGGGTCAAAACAGTACAAATGCATAAAATTTGACCACTTTTTATAATCAATAATCGATCAAAGAGTCGAATATTTTAGTACAGTACATCCTCTAGTGCTGTATGTCTCAAAACAAGCCGACAGATCTGGCATAAAGCCACAAGCCACTATTATATATCACGGTGTTTTGACGTATCTCTATAACCTGGCGACGGCAGTGAAATGGCAACAAAACGCAGGAAGACATTTGCAATTCGTAAAGAATTGCTGTAAATTTTCAATTTTTATTGTATCTTGTCTTTATTATAATATATTTTTAATTGGTCCCTAAAACTCATAATTAATAACCCATAAACCAATATCTTTTTATTCAACAAGATTAGATTTAAATTTGATATCCAATGTATTTTTTTTGCAAGCAATATTTTAAGAAGATTCATACTAAATGTGTATTCGAAAGTTTTCGTAATACAGAGTAGAATTTAGGAAGTCCTAATTTATCCTTTTACGTGTAATGTGCGATCAAAATGGTGGAGTTTTAGTAAATTTGGATGTGTACATCTACCTTCTACCTGTTACCTTAAATTACATCCTACATGTTACCTTAAATTGATTTACCAGAACAGTGTAATGTGGAAAACTTATTCAATTTGACTAAGGAGACAACTGTTATTGAGTTTTTAAAGCATTGTATTCACCTCTTCTCGTGTTCGTTATCTTTTATTTTATTTGTACCTAAACAATACTTCTATTCAATCCCATTGTCTCATTCATCATGCGATGCACGTTTTGTCGCGACTGCTCTGTAAGGCGTATAACATGTAAGTTTGTATATTTACGTAAAAGCTTTTATTTTTATTTAAACTTATTATTAGTAATTGCAACAGTTAAAACACGAAGATGTTACAACTATGAATACTTTATTAACTATAGCATAACAACATTTTTAAATACATTATTTCAGCCGCTGCGATATGTTACCGTCCATTTTTGTATCCTATTTGATTCGGTTTGAACCAAACCGAGCTAACCGTACTTCACTCCACAGATCACGTTGCGGTCGATAATTCCCATTATCTACTCAATTATTCCTTCATGGTAATTACTCTTAAGTCATCCTATTGGGATTCGTTTATTGAATGTACACGATAGCTAAAGATATATATTAACAATGATATACTGAAATTAAAAATATTCTATCTACGTTGTTCTCCAGCTTTAAACTATTTCCATTTAAAAACTCACATCTAGTGCTCTCTTAGAACGTGGAGGGAAGATAAAGAAAATAAATTTCGTCGTATTGCCACAAAAAATATTAACATTGCTATGAACATTGAGTAGTTAACTCGTCTAGAGCTAATCCTGCGAGCACCATCAAGTTATTCTTACCACAAACATGCAATTTCAACAGTACGTAAAATTTCAGCTCAATCGGATACCGGGAAGTAGGTCAAATTAATCTTTCAAGATTCCTACATACAAATAAATATAAAAGGTAATTTAAATAATAATTTTTAAAAACACTTTTATATCTATTATATTAGTCTAGACATAGATTGATACAAATTATGTCACAGTGAAGAAAAAAATTCAAAATAGTCAACACTGTAACGTACGGTTTGATGTAAGTTTAACTCAAAGAACTAAAGTAATATGACTCCACTAAAAGCTCTCGTGGAATGAAATTTATATAAAAAAACCTGTGTTACCTTGCAATTTAACTTTCAACAATAATTGGAGTTAAAATTGCAGTGAGTAAAAAATCGGCAGTTAAGTTAAGTATGTGTAATGAAAAACTCTAGAGGTACTACGAATTTTATACAAAAGGTACATTTGCTTTGTTGCTAAAAGCAAGCAAGTTAACAGGCGAACTGAAATTTTTATGTCCATGAAAATTTTACCCACATAAAATGTAATAAAGTAATTCGAAATCTTAAATGAAAAACATAATGGAGCAATAGCAAAAATTGTATAAAGGCATTATCTTTTATTAGAAACAAAGAGCTACAGAGATTAGCTCTTCTATGCCATTCTAGGAAAGTATAGTCCAAGAATTTAAAACCATCCCACAGGCTTCTTCTGGGTACTCATAATGCATGAATTTAAATCTGCAAAGCCTTAGTGTAGAGCCTGGGTAATGCCTTCAGCTATGTATAAAAGTATACATATTAACAAATAGATAATGTCTCTTTTGGGAGCAAACTGAAATTTTCTTATCTATTAAAAATTATATATCGTAATAATTATTAATTGATTGATTTTGTAAATACATAGAATACATTATGGTAAGTTGACGTTAGGCAGGCTGCCGGTCGTAAAATAACTAACCAAAACATGCAACAACATGTTTAAAACATGTTGTGCTGAACACAATAAGAAGGGGGGTTAAGGCAAGATAATCAAATTGAATGTAACGTAGAGCAAGTAACGAAGATCACATTAGACATCTGGACACTGACTGCCATAAAGTTTAGAAGAGAAAATTTTATTTGCAACCTCTTTACTCAAGTTTGTTGCAGTGAAAAGGCGACAATGTCAATAGCATTTCCTTTAACTGACTTATAACTTACAAAGTAATATCTCACTTTTAATACAATAAAATGTGTTTTGCAACTCTACGAACATTTAACTATAGCGCACTGTGCATATAATATTTTATGTTTTTGTAATTTGAAATAAAAATTACACTATACTATCATTTAAGTAAAGCAATTTTTTTACGGTAGATTTATTGACGATTTTCTGTTAGTCCTATTCCTATTTATTATTTGGTCGCCATTAGAGTTTTTTTGCACTGATAATCCTTGAATCCAGAAGTAAATAATAAATATTAAGAATATGAATTATAAATAGGTTAATTAATAATATCTGTCATTTTAAAAATTAAGTCGCAATTAAGTTTTATTTTCTATTCGTAAGATAAACACCACAATCACCTAATCTGGAAATTATAGCCATTAATAGGCGCTAGAGTTTCAGAGAAAGGTCTTCAGTCTACTACGCCACTTATATTTAATTTTCGCAGTATTGTATTCATATTTGTTATATTTTGTGCTCTCATTAATCAGTCGCGATTAGGCACTGCGAGATCATCGCTGTTATGCTAAACAGTGTAATATAATGTCACCCATAGCTTAATGTTATGAGTATCTCAAGACACAAGAAAGGATCTGTTCGCTGAAATCGTTTGCATAGCAGTGATGGCTAGATATTGTGCTCGTAACCAAGTGTTGGTGTTTGTAAAAAGGAAATTATGCACTTTACAGCGAAATATAAAATCTATTTATCGAAATATAATGACTAGAACGATAACGAGATACGAATATAAATGGGTAAGTAATAATAATCTTATTTATTAATTACCCATTTTAATTTTATTATATTAATATCTCGAATCTAAAAGCATTGAAAATAAACTAATATATTACTAAGCAACAAATAAATATAGCCATTATTCTTAAAGTGGTGCAAAATTTAAACTGGAAATAGTTTGATTGTAAATGTGAAGAGTTAAACTATCTTTCTAATAGATGGCGTAATAAAACGGCAGTATAAGGTTAATCGTTCGTAAAACATCGATAAAAGAATCGATTTAAGTTAGCTTCGCAGGTGACTCGGAGATGAAGTCTCAAACTTTAAATTGCCGGCGGTGTCGGGTGGATTTTATTCATTTAAGTGATGAAGGAATGGAAGTTCGAGATTCTCTTAGCGGTTATTTACATTTAGTTTTGGGTATTTCCAGCGGTTTTATTACTCGTTCGTTATTGACTTACTCAACGTTTTTAATTAAGCGAATTTTGTAGACTCAAATCTGTATTTACATCGTCAATAATCATCTACCTTAATGTATTTGTGAAAGTTTTAATATCGTTTTAATATTTGTCGAGGTTCCAGACTGCAAACAACTTATATCATGAACAGTTCAAGGAACGTTTATAATTATATATGAGCTAATCTTGTATGATAAAATGAATAATTAAAGAGTATAACGAGTTCATAGATTTATATATTTTATTTAAAAGCTAGAGAATCAACAAAGTGCTTATCTTATTTGCTATTAAGGCAACTTATGAACATAATCACGTAAGTAGACGTTCCCTTTATAATACTTTATTTGAGTTATTTGAGTATCTTATTTCAATAGCTTCACAAATTGCTTTACTTATTAATTGCTAATCATTTATCAATTTGATATCGGTTTTTAGACCAGATGCGTCATTGTAGTGTTTGGATGAAAGCTACAATTAATACTCGGGAAATACATCTTAATTAGTTGCAAGTGTTCTATTATATATTTTCTTAATTTAATTCTTTTCATAATTTATTCTGATATACGACCACGAAAATAATAAAGGAGGATATGACGTAGTTGAAGTTCCTGTCTGCTCACTATCAATATATCATTTCAGTGTAAGTTGCAACACGGTGCGCCAAAATATCGTATGCATCGGTTCCGCGTCGTGCTCTCGTTTCGGAGTCGGATTTATGTCTAGCTTCCTCTTTATGACATACAGTCAACATAAATGATGAGTTATTTTTTGGTGCTTTTGAAAATGTTTAAGAAATTATTTATCGTAGCGCTTAATTCAAGCTACAAATAAAAAAATTAAAGTTTATAAAGATTGTACCAATTTTTCAACACAATTTTAAAAGAGTATGATACATGAAATTGATATGTGCGGACACAGTGCAGCATAAATTAGTTTCTTTAAATTTTAGGTTTCTGATCTGTTAGACCCAGCCACTCGCTGGTCTTCGCAAGTCGATCGCAAAATTACTTTTTAAACTTCGAAACTTTTTATTTGCTCATAAATAAAAGTATGCAAAAATGTTAATAATAAAAATTTATCCAAACAGCGTGTCTCAGACATATTAGATTTAAAATCTCCATCGTTGAGGAATCCTCAATGGAATGCCCAATAACAGTGCACTGCGGGAAACTTATTCAATTTGACTGAAAAGACAACTGTTCTTGGGTTTGAAAGGCATTGTGTTCTTTCGTACATCTTTTTACCCTTTCTTTACTTTTTGTTTTTATTTATATCAACACTTTTAAATTTTTCGTCTTCGGTCATGCGAGACACGTTTTGTCATCCGTTTTTCGTGGCGTCCAATTTTCTTCAATTTAGAATGGTCTCGTAATTATCATATATTTAGTAAAAATGTTTGATTAATATCTAATAACTATATAGTATATCTCCGACTTATGAGACGAGAATATGCTTAGTTTTCTGCTTATAAAGTAATCATGCCACTTACTCTATTTAATAATGCCTTTAATTTATATTAAAAATCTTTAAGCACGTGTGCTTCCTTATTTTCTTTATTTTTTCCTTAGTTTCCACAATAAGTCCAGAACATAGTACATTTTATTGAAAATTTGGATCCTTTCAACTTCTTCCACGTTTGTCTTATCCATCCATCCATACTTGTAACGATTCTGACATCCCACTTCAATTTTAAAATTAAATCTTGTCCTTTAAAATGAAGTTAATGCTAAGTTTTTGTTTTTGTATTCATCATATTATATTATAGGAAAATATTATTGACTCTCCAACCGTCTAAAAAGGTCACATATCGATGTACAAAATGACCTTGTTGACTATTTCCTCCTTGTTACTCTATTATCGGTAATATCAACAATATTGATGGAATACCACAAGGACTTATTAATGAGCCTACAAGATTCCATCATATTTTCCTTCATTCTTTGATGTTCATACATTATTGATGACCTGACATTCATACGAACGCTTGTCACCGTCGACAGGATTTTTTGATTACATACACACAAAGAAAGCGACAATTTGAGGTTAACGATTTTATGAATAGACAACATATTACGTTCTGAGAGTTATGTGTATGCTGGAATAATTATTTTTTATACAATTAATGTTTGATAGCATAAAGAAGTATTATATATACTATATATATGAAACACTTGTGTCACAGTGTTAGTTGCCATACTCCTCCGAAACCGCTTGACCGATTTTTATAGAATTTTATTTGGTTATTCAGTAGGTCCGAGAATTGCCTACCACCTATTTTTTATACTCTTAAGTGTTAAGGGGCTGCCCACCCCTATTATTTTTATTTTTTTTATAATGTACACTTGAAATATTTTTTATGGCAAAATGACGTATGCTGGGTCAACCATGAACGCGAGTTAATCTCCCACCAGGCGAGTTTTTTACAACCGCGACTTCTTTAGCAACATTTACATTAAACCGTAATGTACTATTAACCTAATCCTTAAGCACCTTTCAAAAATCGCAGTATATTCTAGTAAAAACCATACAAAAACCCGTTTAGCAGATTTTGAGAAAACCGTGCACATACAGACATACAGCTTTTGGCGACTGTTTCATAATAAGTAATGGATAATTCAGGTATAATTCACCTTAAGAAAAAGGTAATAGACATAATCCTGAGCATGTTGATTTAACTTTATGAGATATGAACAATGCTCTTACAAGATGTAACAATTATTCTTAAAATTTTCAAAACAAAATATACTTTAATAAAACTTATACGTTTCAGCGAGTATGTCACAACGACAGCTGTCTCTACAACTGCGAATTCAAATTATGGAGCTCAGCTAAAATCTGTTATGTTCGCGAATCTGCGCTTTTATAAATAAAATGGCAACCTTTATATTTTGCCATTTTTATTTCCTAAGCTTAATTTTAATTTTCACTCCGCTGTTACGTGTTTATTCGTTCCCTTTAAAAATAAATTTTATTTTTACGGATGTAATAAAACGATAATTGCTCTGAATAACTCTTCAAGTTTTATTAAAGCTTTTTTATTGTTAATTGTTTTTTAAAGCGCTTAAAATTATTCGATTTTACATTTAGTTAAAGTGACTATAGTTGAAAATGTTGATTTTAATACTGCTTAAACACTTTTATTTATATACTGACATTTTGGGCGGAGCAACGTTGTTACATGTCAAATTTGATAAACGCTAATTGACACAACGTTTATATGCGTCGGCTAAAATATGTCTTCAACGAAACGACGCGCATAAACGGTTGAAGCTAGTACAAATTCCTTCTAACTATTAAGCGTATTTTTGAACTTTCCCCCACGACACTACACTAATACTGCACACATTCAGTACCCCAAACTCAACAATCCTTTCGCTGTATAACTGGGACATCCTCATGTGATAGATCCACGACAAAATCGTGAAGAGATTTTATCCCATCATATATCTGTAAAACAAACGTAGCAATCGTGTATTATTATTCTCCTGTCCTTATCCTACTCTAAGTGGGGTTTTGCACATTGCACGACCGGCCGCTTGCCTGACGTCAACTTATCTTAGTCGCCTTTTGCGACAGCTCGGTACAAAAGACAATGGTCTATTCTGCCCGGCCGGATACCACACAGCGGGTAAATTTACTTTGGTCGCCTTTTACGACACCTCGGTAAGAAATTAGGGTAGTCTATCCTACTCAGCCGGATACCACACAGCGGGTTAACCTACCTAAGTTGCTTTCTACGACACCCTGGTAATTTTTTTTTTCGAATTGACTATATGCTGTTAGCGCTAACGGCTTTTACAGCGTCACCGGGCGGGACGGGCGAGCGCAGAATTGGTAAAAAATATGGGGTCTATTCTACTCAGCCGGATACCAGGTGGCTTCAACGTTGTTATCGTCTAAATAAATAATTAAATATAAATATTCCTGGCAGCAACTAGCCGGTTACATTTATAAGAAACATTTGCCGATTTGTAATCTTCTTTGTTGAATACGGAAACACGCGTTAGCAGAATCGAATACTGCAAACCTTAGCGTATGTTTTATTCATACCCGCAAATGGCTATTGCAGTAACAAAGTCCTCGGCTCGGGACGGAAGGAAACATTGTATAAAAAAGCATTGGTGCCCGTTAACCAAGGGACGCTACATTGTTAGGTAGCGAAATTATGCGGATAATGCTACAGCGTGCCATTTCCCTTTGACCTTAATATCTGAACGGAAAACTTTTTTCCCCTTTAATTGTTTTTGTGAATGGCGCTGCGTTGTGGTGATACGATATCGTTATGTAATGCAGGATTATGGAAGGTGTTTTTGTAATGGTTGTGGAAGACAAACAAGGGGCTACATTTTTAGGAACATTTTTGTTTTATATTACTCGAGGGTATCGCGGACTGGAATTGCTGGGGTACCAGACCGTGATGACCTATAAGGTTCTGTAGAAACTTATACCCTAGATCGATATATCGTCTTATTTATCATCTTGAGTTTACAGGAAATAGCGATTAAATCTGAATAGCAATAGAAAATATATCGTATGCTTGGTATTAAAGTAACCTAATAAAAAAATTGGTTAATTATTAATAGAATTAGATCTAATGTAATCGTTACGGCGGGTGGTATCCAGCTGAGTAGAATAGACTACCATTTGTTACCGAGGTGTCGTAAACGGCGACTAAGTTAAGTCGACAGCCGGCAAACGGCCAGTCGTAAAATACCTAGCCAAATCATGTGACAACATGTTTATAACATGTTGTGCGGACCACACTTAGTGTGGCATAAGGGCAGGAGAATGATGATACAATGTTATCCTTATTTCAATGCTATCCATGCCATCACGCTATCACGAAATATCAAAACAAATAGTGTTTTCTTGCTCTTCCAAGTTATGGGTCTCTATAACACTCACGAGTTGTGTAGTCAATTTGCAATAAAAACTTTTTTGAAATAGGTCACTTTTATACTGAGCGATATGTAAACTGCATAACCGGTAGATCAAAGCGTACTATCTCCCTGTGTAACGAGAGCGCAAGCCTTTATCTAAATGTAGAATAGAAACAGGCTTCTACATGTACTTGTTTGTGTTCTTTATTGTTACTCAGTTTGTAGTATACAATAACTCATATCTCATGGTGTCTATTAAGAGATTGCCATAACAGCAAAGTTGCCATTTCACGCTTTCCTTGTCCGTGCTCACTTTGTTGTATGCCGTAGAGAAAGCAATGCATATTTAATCTATATAATACATTTTTTTAAACCCGTTGCAGCTTAAAAAATACATTAAAATAATTCAAAAATTCACTCTCTTTGATCCACGACTTTTACTATGATAAAACTTTAGATAGGTAATGTAAACGTCTGCTTCGGTTTGAGCTGCAGTCCGTATAATAGCTCAAATTGAATGTGATAGTTTTCCGCGTGCTTCTGAAACCGCTAAGAAATTTATTTTTATGAAGGATTTAGGTAATAATGAGTTTATTAGGGGAAGTCTGAAAGTTGCGCCGATTACAGGAAAGATGAGAAGTGCGAGACTAAGTTGGTATGGTCATGTAATGAGAAGGGATGAAAATCATGTGACCAAAAGAGTTTTAAATATGAATGTGGATGGATGTATGGCTAGGGGGAGGACGAAAAAAACATGGATGGATTATGTGAAAAATGATATGCATGTTAAAGGAGTGGCACCAGAGTTGACGAATGATAGAGGAGAATGGAAGAAGAAGACATATTGTGCCGACCCCACTTAAAGTGGGATAAGGGTAAGAGAATGATGATTAGGTACAGCTGTATGTGCAGCGCAAGTTGGCGATGATCTTTCTATGGAACTTATTAATATGTTTATTAAGAGTGGTTTCGAATTAATAAAATTTATAAGTAATAGTTCTGGTTTATTAAGTGCTATACCGCAAAATCACACAATATCACAAGTCAAACTTAATGACAATGACGATTTAAAAATATAGAGTTCAAAATGGTGTCCAGAACAGGACCGATTTTATACTTCTGTAACGGAAATTCAGGTAAAGTTGAAATATCGTTATTACTTTGTAGCATCCAAGAACACCATGCCATATAGAAACCGATAAGAAGCGATGTAATCAATGCCTTTTGGCCCATTTCAAATTTCTAAATTACAGGATTGGTTGATATGAATTGAGTTTTGAGATGAGTATAATAAAATCAAACTGGGTAATACAGAGCATTTGAAATAGAATCGATTCCAATAATACTTTAATCGATTAAAATAATGAGATATTGAGATAATAAAGCACTTTATTTAAACAACAATTTATATATATTTTATATATAAGAATCCTTTTACTCTAATTGAAAACGTGCAATATAATAAATTGAGTTATTTGGTACTAACATTACAAATGATTGCTTACCACGGAATGGCTCACATGAATAGTCAATTTGCGTTCTAAAATTAGTGAATGAGCTCGATTAGATTATTAGATTTGGTGCAAATTGAGCTAATACAAAAGTAATAATAAAATTATTTTGCTATAATCCGCGAAGAAGTAAAATAGAAAATATATATAATGCTAAATGTAAGTGGGCAATCGGTTATCATACCTGATACATGCAGGATTCGTAAAAACACATGCACAAACCTCCACCACCGCCACCACAATGCACAAGCACTATATACGTTCACTATCACAAACTCAACAATCGTTTCGCCCCGCAACCGAAGCATCGTCAGGAGATAGACTCCACGACCAAAATCGCAAAGCTTAAGCAAAATAATTTAAGTGAAAATAACCTTTATTAAGTGACTCAAACTAAGTCTTCTGGACTCTTTGTGTTTATCTAAAAGTCACTTTTAAATCGCTAATCACAATTTTTTTTTACTAACAAGTAAGGTTTTTAATGAAAAGACAATTTTGACAAACCGGATACGGAGTTATTTATGCACAACACGCATAAAAACTTTAATGGTCAATAAAATAGATAATAGAAAATGTTAAAACGTGATTTCTCGTTTCATTAGGCTCTATGCTCTAGATGCATTATACCAATTGCTTAATCTAAAAGACTAACTAACTAACACGACTAACTTCAAAAGAGTTCAAGGTTTCGTGTCGTTGAATACAGTGTAAGCATAATAGCTTGTGTGAAACTTAAAACTTCCAATAGTCCTACTTCTAATTGACAGAAATAAGTTAATTTAAATCAAGTTTATTTACAAATAAAGCAATTTGTACGATAATGAACGTTCAAATCACGCTGCATATACAATCAGCTAACCAGCAACACAATATTTCACTCGAAGCTCAAAGTAAGTGGCCATAAAAGTGATAAAATATCTATTTAACTTTTTCTCTGCAGCGTTTTTCCTCTTTACCCAAAGGAATGTTTGTTTCCTTCCTTGGAACGTTTGGTCTGTGGTAATTGCTGTTTATGTTAACTCGAATAAACGTGATAACTTTCTGGAGTTCTTAACCGAGCTAAATATTTTTTTATGGTTAATGCACGATTTATTTGGCAGTCGGTTTAAATGGTCTGCCATTCTTAAGGTGAAATTATGTGAAATAAAAGATAAAAGGATTCTTAACGAGGTATTTACATAGTGTCTTTTAACTTTTGACTGGTCCGTTGGCCCAAATTGCAGCGATACTATTTTCAGATCCGAGGGTCGCGGGTTTGATTTCAAATGAGGGCCATTATTTTCCATAAGCAATTGGTTCATCAAGTCTGGGTGTGTGTATTTAAGTATTTAGTTAAAGTTTATTATGTACATTAACTATTTGTCTATCACTCTTAATTTAATAAATCATATAGTCTATTAATAAGAGTCGGTAATTTAATAATAAGTTTTCAAAGGTAATTTAAAAATTTTTAATTACGTTTAAAAGGTATAAATATATGTTTGCACGTATAGTTTACGAAAAGGTAAACATCTCGCGATAGGTATTTTACTACTATAATTTCAGTGACATCTCGCGACGATTGCAATGAAAATGTTTGTACTTAGAGTATAATATTTTTAACGCTCCGCTTTCACACAGTTAGCATAGAGTCATTACTGCAGAGAATAATGAGAACAGAACAGCTTAAAGTTAAAATATCTTTTCAATTTTAACATTTTTAGTATGGAAACACAAAAAAAGGTTCTGTTCAAAAAGGTAATTCATTCTACACAGTAACTAAATGAAAAATTTCTGTACGACGCAGTAAGGGTTCGGACACGCCGCGGCTGTCTATCAAAAAGCACTTGCGGTAGTGACGCCGTGTGGCGTGCGGATTTACCGCTCCCGGCATTTCCATGTTGACCGCATCAATTTGTATAGATAACGTTATACTGGAATAGTCTTGGATGCGTGAATTAATTTTACTTTAAATTTAGTCCGAAATTTAAAATCGGCCATCTTGCCATCTATAGTAATGCTAATAGATAAAGCTGAAGAGTTTGTTTGTTTGAATTTTTGAACGCGCAAATCTCAGGAACTACTGGACCGATTTGAAAAAGTACCCGGTAAAAATTCTTTGAGTGTAAGATAGTTCATTTGTCAACAAAGACTATAGAACATCATGGTAAGATGAATAGGAGAGGAGAAGCACTAAAAATATTGCAAAAACGGGAAAAAAAACTGTGACATTGATTTCCATGCGGGCGAAGCTGCTGGCACAGCTAGTATCAAATATTTTAAAAGCGTAAGTATTGGTTTGTATACCTGCATGTATATTTATTGAGTGAATTTGCTTAAATGTGGTACCTATAATAAGATGGTGAAAAAATTTTTAGTTTCATTCAACTAACATAATAGTAGGCCAATAATTTTAATTTTGATTACAAGTTAAACATTGATAAATTTTGAAAACTTTGATTTAGGTAGGTTACCTATTACGTTTTACAAAAGCTAGAACTTAATAATCTTATAATTGATTGATTATAGCAAAGATTTTATATATAAAATTTAGATTATAACATTTTTTTCTAATATAATTGAAATGGAAATAATACAATAACGGATAATACTTTTGGCATGAAGGTAGGTAAAGTCCACACATATAAAAAACGGTTAGAAACTAGTTTAAGTAATTTTGTGAAAAGATAAAAAAATTATGACAGTGTATAAATACGAATATGCAATGTTTCATTAAAGTAAATTAAAGCATGTTATTGAATCGAGTGACGCAATGTGATTCTCTAAAGCTACGATGTAAAGCCATAGTCAAATATTATCGCTGAGCTTACAAATGGACGCTACAATTAAAATCTGACATTTAGTTTTACTAACTATATTTTAGCTCGACTGTTTTACTGTAAAGGACGTTTTTAATCGTTTTTGTGGTTAAAATATTACAATTTTATGTTATGACAGTCTGTTAACGCAGTCAGTGTTTCATTTGTAAATTTTCGTAAATATTTGTTGCAATTGTGAAATAAATATCAACTAAAGACTAATATTTTCGAATTGCATCAATTAGAGGATAACAATCTTAACAACAAACTCTACAATCTTTATGGTAAGAATAGCAACTAAGTGTAGCCAAAATTCTAATATCTAGCTATTCTTTGTTTTGTTTTATATATCACACACATTACGGCAACATTTATATATACATTGCAATATTCGTAAGCTATCACCAATTTTAGACAAATTATCCCTGTTAAAAAATATATTTTCTATTTATGTTTCACTTAAGCGGCTAATAAGGATTTAATCTGTTTAACTACTTCCTTTAAATGTTGAGTTACCTTCATAAAAACTGCAAAAGTGCGGTACGTGACTTCATCAAACTAAAGCACATTACGCTATGAGCTCGCGGTCATGAATTTTTCGCCGGACGCGGTTTTACGTTCAAACTTAAATTACACGTTCCGGAGGTGACAGTTTAGAACAAAATTCAAATGGTTATTTTCTGCTTAAACCAAAAAAAACTGTTTATAGGTAAGATTTATTTACTGTTATGGTACTTAATGACATATTTCAAAGGTGAAAGTTATGTCATGAAATGCCGAAATTTGTATATTTGGAGTTTTATGTTTGTTTCTGAATTAGTTTATATATCTTCCTTTTATATATTGAAATGTACGACATTGAATCATAAAGTTTTTCTCATGCACTTATTATTCATTTTATGAATACTGTAATCTAGAAAAGGGTCTCCTAAAATTTGCTGGTCGAAATTATTAATTAAATTATTCTGCTATAATCCGCAAAATAATTACATTATTACTTTTGCATTATGATATCCGAAAAGTAACGCCTAGTTCTATAAATTATTTTTCGGTCTCTTCTTGGAATAAGTTATTTTGAGTTAAAATACTCCGCATTCCAGTGCGATTTATAATTTTTAATTGATTTATTATACTGATCAAATATTCTTCTACAATGGAATTTTTATAACACAATTTAGGGAATCCTAATTGAAAAAAAAAAACAACAAACCCCATGGTTTCATATGTCTTTCTTCTTAATATCAAATTCATCATATCAAACTGTTACATCGTTGTATTATTGTAATATAATGGCAGATAAAAGGATTATACCTAATAATGTCGTGTTTTCTGATATTCGACATCAGTAGTTACACGTGACTACATAAATCTGTTAACTGGATTTCCACAGCTAATCTCATAATACAAGTTATAATACCTTACAAATGCGGCTTGTTCTGTAATCTACTCAAAACTTTCACATGTTAGAATATTTTTTTTAAATGATTCCACTATTATTGGTGATAATTTTTAAATACAATTTTCCAAAAAATAATACGGGTGGTGGAAGAAACTTCTTAGAAAAACCACAACTCAGCAAAAAGAATTAAAGCAGGTCTTATACCAAAAATATGTTTGACAATAGATTATAATAGGTTTAATAGTGGTATAATCTGATCGTGTTATTTGTAAGAATTAGATTTCAAGACACTAAACACAATAAACGTTTTATTGTGATTAGTGTCATGAAAACTAACTATTACATCACATATCTTTGGTTGGATTGGTTATTTCGACATCACTAGTTCTTTCCTGGCATAAATCGGATACTGGAAGATATTCTTCAGTTTATCACATATTTACAGACGCAAAACTACTACTTTACACACAAATTAACATTCATAATCTTTATTTGTTTTTTTAATTAGTAAAATTAAAAAAGAACGGAACATCGCGACAAATACGTTTTTAATCTGTCATGCTTGCAGTCAAGCATAATTTTTTATAAATTTAATATATGAATATGTTTTAGCTTCTAAAATGCTGAAGTTAAACTTACTTGGTCTTATTAATAGTTCACGGGAAATAAAGCTCTAGTTCAAGAAGTAATATTCTTACTTTTTATACAAGTTAAAAGTTTTTTATCTGAATGCAGAACACATTCTCCTGCAATTTGTGGAATAATTTGTAAGAAAAGTTTAAAGAAAATTGCTCCTTATATTACCTCCTCCAATGAAATTAGCATTCGTTAGTATAAAAGAGCTAAAATTGTCTGCTTAGTTTTATATCTTACAAGTAAGTGTGCTTGATTTCTATGAACTTATTACTATCATTCAAGGCAAACTGTTGCAAAGAAAAGTTAGTACCATAATCTATATTTCAAAATATATAACATCTTATAAGACTATAGGCTGTCCTTAAAAGTTTTCGTTTGTCATTGATTACAATAGTGTAAAACTTAGATCAACTCAGTGACTAATTGAAATATATCGAACTGGACATTATTAACTTTAAATTTCGTAAAAGATAAATTGAGTTGTTTTGATTTAATTATCACCAAGAGATATATTAAAAAATAAAATACGCAAACTTATAATAAGGTAAGATAGCCACCCAATGCAAAAACGCCATACATAAAAAAATATGGATATATTGCTTTCCATTGCTTTAACGTATTTCCTTGCGTAGTTTAAAATTCTCTAAAATACGCACAGAACAAACAGGATTAAAAAATAAATTAGTTTAAGGTTATTGTTGCGATTTTGACCGCATCACTGTTAATAATTTATTAGAAAATATAATTAAACTTAATAGTTTTTGAAATTTGCAAACCAATACTCCTTCACTATAATATGTCATTTTGTAGGTCAGCTGGCACAGATTTCTGTCAAAGGGCGATTGAGTTTTGTTAACTTTTTCTTTTAACACATTGTTTACGAGTATATTTTGTAGTGGAGAGGGCGTTATTTTCTTAAAATTTGTTATTTGGTTACCTACGTTATTTATTATAATTTTACTCACAAGCAAACCATATTGTTATACTAACCCGTACTGGTACGAGACCCGCGCTTTAGTATCAATCGTCAGAAAACGTACTAGTACGTGTCCCATATACAATATGTCACCAATGTTTTTGTTTCATTTTTCATAGTTCATAAATAATAATAAAATTAAATAATAATGCCAAAGAAGGAAAAAGGTTAAAAAATCATCTATTTCAATTTAAACTTAAATCACTGCACTCTACCTCAACGGTAAATAGCCTAATCAAATGCTTGAATTAAGCTGACAAGAGTTAGAGCGACAAGTGGATTTGTGAAGATTCATTGTATTCACTGCTCGACTAGCCTAGCAGTTTATTTAATGCCGGATTTAGAACGTTAATTTTGGAACTATACAGGTTTAAGAATGATTAATATACCTGTCTACTTGACAGTTTTCCTAAACTATAAATTTGTAAAATTTGGACTAATGTACACATAATTTAGCTACGTATTTTACGAGCGGCCGCCTGCCGGACGTCAATTTACCATAGTAGTATTTTACGGCACCTAGATAAGAAATGAGGGCTGTCTATTCTACTCAACCGGATACCACACGTCGAGTCAACTAAGTTTAATCGCCTTTTACGACACCTCGGTAAGAAATCAGGGTGGTCTATTCTACTCAGCCGGATACACAGTAATACTTATATATATCGGTAAGTATTAATGCTGGCTTATTTTGACGGTTTCAACGTTAATGTCTAGCCGCAAGCCACGTCGTTCCAAATTGTTCCAATAACAGAGTTTAAGCAAACTTTGTTGAAGAACTTGGCATGTTCCTGTGATTAAATCGGTTTTTGATTGCTGGAAAACGGATTCCGATTTACCGAAACTGCCGCTTTGTCGTTAGAATTAAAGCGGTACCATAAAGTTACAAAACAACCACAATTTTGGCTCTTAGCTTTGACAATTATAAAATAACGGCCATTAATTATCCCACTGACTGATGTAGGCCTTCTCTTACCAGTTTTGAAGAGAAGGATTGGAGCTAACATCTTTCATGCTGCTCCAATGTGGGTTTGTAGGTTACATATATCCCCAGAATTCTCTAGAGATATTCAGGTTTCCTCACATTGATTTCCTTTTACCCAAAGCGTGTGATACATTGCTATTATCCATTAGTCATAAATTTTAACAGAAAAACCGTTGGTGCCCGTGGTTTGAACCCGTGACCCGACATGATTATAAATTCTATTAATTATTTAGTTTTAATCATCTAATGATATATAACTAGTATAGTAACATGGATTAATGCGCCGCATTAATTATGAAATAAAAGTGGTCAAGAGATGTACAGACAAATTACAAAGTTCATTTGAACTGCACATCACGTGCAAAGTGCACTATGCAATTCACTTATCTGTTACAGCGTTAAGGACCCTAGAATAAAGAGTAGTACTAGAACGTGAGACGGGCATTTACTATGTACGGTAAGTATGGAATGACTATTTCTTACTTGAAACAGGTGTAATGTCTTTTACTTTGGTCTCAAAGAATTAAACTTGTATTTATAAACAGAGACAAGGACAATTATAGCTTAGCGGTGGCCTTTCTGGTACCTTTTCGAGGGGTTTAAACCCCGGGCAGGCATCAATGAGTGTTTCTGTTAAAACTTATCTCATTCATAATTGCAATTTATCACAGGCTTTTCGGTGAAGGAAAATATCGTGAAGATACCTGCATCACCATCATCTTCCTGCCCTTATCCCACTCTAAGTGGGGTCGGCACAACATGTTATAACCCATGTAAGAAATAGGGTGATCTATTCTACTAAACCGGATACCACATGGTGGGTCAACTTACCTTAGTCGCCTTTTACGACACCTCGGTAAGAAATGAGGGTGGTAGAAGAAGGAGGGGAGTCGAAATAAAAACTCCGAGATTATATAGTAAATAAATATTGCTTTTTATTTTTGTAGTGAGATTTCATATTTACTGGTTTATCGCGAAAACTGTTAATATGTTAAGGCCGTTAAAAGGGTGAAAATGAGTTTATACGACAATTACCTACCCATTTAAAATGTTTGTACCGCAACGTTTTCATATGAGCCGTAAACATTTATAGGGGCTCATTATTTTGTATAGTGCCACCAATTTTCGTAAATGAAAATTTTCAGCATGACATGTTTGTAAAATCCTAGTACATTATTTTAGTATATTATAAATAAAGTAAGAGCTTAGAAGTAAATATGGACACGAAATGGCGGCTGCTTTCTTGTCACTCTTTGAGTTCATTAATTTTCATAGGGATATTAATATAAGAAGTAAATAAACATGAATAACATAAGTATCAAATGAACTATTTATATCTTTCGCAAATTAGTAGTAATTAAAGTGGAATTTCAAGAGAGAAATATTGGTAATTACTTCCTAAGTAAATAGTTTGACCGCGTACCTACTAAACGTCAGAGATTTTTACGTGTGTTTCGAACATGACAAGTTTTTATTTTATCGTAACCACTGATGATCACGACTATAAAAATACTATAATCAAATATATTGTTAATTTTGCTGTAATTGATTTCCATATTTTATCGTCTTTTAAATCTATTATTTCAATATAAGGTAACGAAAATGTTTTAAAATAAAAATAGCCCGTGTTTATTTAATATAATTTAAATTTATACGAAAAACCGCACGGATTATACTAGGATTTAAATGTGTTATGCAAGTTCGGCATACGGCTAAATCTTTCCAGCTCATAAGCATAACAAGTTTATAACAATGTGAAACACTATGCTTGAGTCGTATGTTAATCATAGAGTGATTATATTATGATATATTAGATATTATACTAGAGTATTATATTATACTAGAGTAAGGGAGTCACAGGCAAAGGGCAAATGAAAGATAAAACTCATATACTTATTTTTGTCTAATCACTCATAAAAGGCGTATAAAAGACTCATTTTCCTCTCTTTTTTGTCGATGGACACATCTTAGTCTGGCTTCTCTACTCTAATAAAATAACTCTATTATAATAGTATAATTAGTTTTTTTTTTCAATTTATTTATTTTTATTTACTTGATTGAGTCTAATCTAACACATATATCACCAGAAATTTAGGCCACGTTTAGATGTTGGTAATATTAAATTAAAAACAATAATTCGCTACCAACGTTACCAATACGGAAGTTAATATCCTATTTCATTATATAAACTTTACCAAAGTTAGCCTTATTCTTCGATAACCCGTAGTATTAGTAGAAGCGTTGCTTATATAGATTACTATAATATCAAAACTTTCAACAAACATAAAAAAGAAAGAAAAATAGATCCGACGAGAAAAATATTTTTCCTTAGTGTGAATAATGTTTATCGTAACTTTATTAGTAAACCAACTCAATTTGTGAAAAATGGAATGTTCAATACTCAATATCAACACACAATGCTACGACTTATCTTTCGGACGCCAGAGGCTCCCTCCATAACCCTGAATGATGACCGCCGATTTGTAAAGACCCTGGCCCCGGACGTTACGGCCTCTTTTCAGTTTTTATTCCCCTTATGATGTTTCATTTTATGATTGTCGGCGATATTAGGTTGGTACGTGATGCTATGAATTATGTTTGATATTTAGGGAGTGATCCGTCTTTCTTCATTTTCCTTTGTCATTGGGATCAAAGTACAATACTTTTTGTTATTAAATTGATACATCTTTGTGATGTAAAAGCTCCTTTTAAATAAGGAACAATTTAGTAGAAGACTTGTCTTTGTCCCTACTAATTGAGGTTAGCACAACATGTGTTACATAATTTGGCTAATTTTTTACCACCGGTCGCTTACGTCAACTTACCTCAATCTCCTTTTACGATACCTTGGTCAGATATATAAGATTTGAAACTACAACAAAAATAAGCAGAAACTATTATTGTCTGTTTATTAACATTAAACATCGCGAGCTGAATGACCTTCGATGCACGTTTTTGTAAAAATTGGCATGAGGAGACAAATAACTCGTTAGTTAGGCCAAGATGGAGATTACTTTTTAAAGCTGTAATTTGATCTCTTCTTGTCATAGACAGAATTTAATGATGAAATTATATCTTACTAGCAATCGCCAGCGGCTCCGCCGTAATGTAGTCTTATGATAACTATAAAAATGATTAAAGTGGGTTAACCTTAAAAGCTAGACATATGCTGTCGCGGACTTTTATTTAGAACTTTTAGAGGGAAACAATTTTGTAATACATAATTTTTGAATAACTTTCAACGTTTACTTAGCGCACGCAAGCTTTAAATTTTGCGGTTTTCGTAATATTTTTATTGCTGCTCCTCCCCTATTCATCTTAGTGTGATGTTATAGCCTATAGCCTTCCCCAGTAAATGGACTATCTTACACTCAAAGAATTTTTCTAATCAGTTGAGTAGTTCCTGAGATTAACGCGCTCCAACAAACAAACAAAACTTTTCAGCTTTATATATTAGTATAGATAATAAAAAACACAGTCATTGGTTAATTGTTCTAAATAAAACCAATACATAGTGCGAACTATTGGTAAATGATGTTCGTTACCATTTCACTAGATAGGCCCGTTATAATTCAGGATAGTTTCAACTTAAACGTTAAATATTTTCTAAGAGGACAACACTAGCACTGTTCCTAAACAGCGTAAAATTACTTAGACTATGCAAAAGTAAAAAAATCTATTTGAATATACTATATTTCGAATTTGAGTTTACACGCCTTGCTAAATCACGTCAGTTTACTTGTAAATATATGACCGAAGCGATCTAAAGGCAAGCTTTTGAGCGTATTTGTTCAATGTATCAACCGAGAGCCAATGTCATGAATCGCGTTAGAACATTATGTGCTCAGAGTACTTGGAGCGCCATAAATCTGTTGTGCCAGTAAAGAAAATTGTGCGCCATAAATCAACGTGTTAGCACTACACATCCCGTAGAAGAGAGACCGTTTGTCTACCCATGAATTTTCTAATTTTGGAAATTGTAATTTCTTTCAAACTTCATCTATGTGTTTTACAAATATATTGAATGAATGAATTGAATGAATGAATGAATGAACACTTTTATTGAACACCACGTTAAACTTCACAATCTGATGGACTTATTGCTAAATAGCGATGTCTTCCAGCCAACCAGGTTGATGAAAGCTTTCCGATTGTCTTACAGGCAATGGCAAAGAGTTCCAAAGCTTAATTGAATGAATTATACTTTATTATACACCACAAAAATTTAAAAAATGACCTACCTAAGGGTAATAGGTACGTGGTGTGTCCTGTAGAGAATATATTAATATATATACACCGTACAAATACAAAACGTATATACTATACTAGCGGCCTGCCCCTGCTTCGCACGGGTATAAAATATATATCCCATGTCAGTCAGTGAAAAAAATGATTAAAATCGCTCGAGTAGTTTTGATTTATTCATTACTGCCCGTGACATGCACGCGTTAAATTTTGAGAAAAACAATTTCCTTTCCCTATACCAAGAAGATTTCCTGCTATCTTTGGAATATCTAAATTCATATAGTCCATTTTGACTTATTTACTTTTACATTTTCCCTATGTATTTTATTTTTACAATTAATTACAGAATGTCTTTAAACAAACTCTTGAAAGAGCGACATAGCTGCTAAAGTCGAAGTATCATAGGTCGAAGCGCGGCCTCCTCGCGGGATTTTAAATCTGTAATATCTCCAAAAATGTTCACTTAAATTACATGCTGTAAATGGCAATATTGATCTATATTAAATCAACAATTTATTTAAGGTACTCAATTGGATAAGGATTAATGCTGTATTGTATAAAAATTGTTTTGAACATAAGCCATAATTTTTCGTAAAAAGTAAATGAAAACTGCTATTGTGGGTTATCCATAAGAGATAGATATATTCCATCGCGGACTTTTCTGTAGACCTTTTTAAGGTGTACAAATACTTAGTACATCATTTTGATAAATCTCGTAGGGTTTAGCCTGCGTTTGCAATGTAAGCGGAAAAAAATTTAATTATTTACAGAAACCCCAAAAATTACAGTATTTCTCTACTCCGTATTATTATACATAAAAACCTTCCTCTGGAATTATTCTATCTATTAAAAAAAACCGCATCAAAATCGGTTGGGTAGTTTTAAAGTTTTATGCGTACATACGGAAATATGGACTTTGTTTTATAATATGTAGTGATATTGATATCTATATCTACGAGTGGATGTATTATATGTCTGTTAAAATTATCATAGGTACATATAATACATACACTCATATTTATATTATAGTAATATATATAATATCATTTATGATGATTTAGATTTAAATAAAATATCTTATATGAACTACGATTAGTTAAAACTGAACACACTGAAACTAAATAAAACCTTACAGTTTAGTTTTAACAAAAATTCTACATTTTTCTCAATCTTTTCTGTATGACATTTTATTATATTCTCTATTGGCTTATAGACAGTTTGACTTTTGTTTTGATACAACTATTTTTCTCCTATAAAAATATTTCTCAGAATCTATTAGTATAATATTATATGAACTATATCTGCTATTGTAGCCGAATTTTCATCAAACCAAAAATTGCTATGAGAAAATTTTGTTGTTATTAGTAATAATGACTAGTAAAATAGTCGATTTCAGACATTGAAACATCAATATTTTTTTATGAATACAATAACCAAAAATAACCATTCATTCAATGGCCCGGGATGGTGCTAAAAATTCAATTCCTTATTGCTTAGACGAAGGGATACGATATGTTTTTTATAGGATATTTTTTATAGTATGAGAGATTGCATCGTACACATTTGTATGGCACAATTTCTAACACTATCTACTATCTAATACATTGTGATTATATATGTATATCTTCTTCTATCTCTTCGCTCGTTCCCACGTTAGGTAGGGTCGGCTCTCCTAATTATGTCGCGCCATGATGATTTATCATAGCTTGTCGGATCCTTTAAATCATTCAATTTTAGTGTTTTGGCCATACTGGTCCACCATGTTAGTTTGGGCCTTCCTCTGCCTCTCGTGACCTCCGATAGGCTCAATGCCCTTTCTCTTATGATTGTGATTATATATGTATATGTGATATGCAATACATGGTACTCAATTTAAGGCACTCTGTATTTTTTTTATTCGGCGTGCGACAAAAATCATCTGTTACAATCAAAGTGACCTAAGTAAGAGAATAGGTATTGTTGCGATAGAATTAGCGGTTTTTTTAAATACAGAAAGTATAGTCTAGCAAATAGTTTTGTCTTAATCTGCTGTTAAACAAAAAATTTGATGCATTATTTCAATATTTATTTTTGACTTGGAGTGAAATTAAACTTACTATTATAGTACTACTAGGGCGCCCGTGACTTCGTTGTCTTAAAATTTATTGTAAAAATACCCTCGATTATGCATATGCTTTATTGTATTTTCCCTTTTCCCGTAAGGACAACGGGAATTTATTTGTTAGGTTAATCAGGTATATAATTTAATTGTACTACATTTCATTCATGTGCGTAACAGACACACAGACAGAGAGACAGACAGACTTTCGCATTTTTATATTAATATAAATAACTTAACATAATTCTGAATGATGATTCAGTTAATCATATTAGTATAAAGCTAAAAAATGATTTTTTTAATAAAATTGTAGTATACTGTTATACACGGAAATGGGCCTAATCTGGATGGAACTTAAAGAGTTTTTGAATAAAATTGCAGTATACTGTTATACTCGTATGTGTCTATACTTAATGGAATTTATGTTACTATTGTTAATCTTATATTACCATAGATTTTTAAGATTTTATATTAATACATTTCAAAAATTTGAATAATTCATACATCTTTAATACCTTATTTAATACATTATATGTATGTTTTTTGTTCTTGATAGAGTCATTTTGATCGATAAGAAATTTACTAAATTTATGTTGTAAATTACTAGAACAAGTAAGTGGAAGTCAATATTGGACTTTCATAGTCACTGGACTTCAGTATTATATACAAACTCGTTGTTCAGAACTAAAACTGGATAAATATTAAATTACCCTCAACTACAACTAAGTATATTCGGTACAAAATTATTTCATCGCAGAACTTTGTCAGAGTTCTCTTGTATTCAAATTGTGTGTGCAAATTTTATTAATTTCCCCCTAGTTCCACTTTGTTCTACAGGCTTTTAATAGTGTTGTGGACCTAAGTACTTGAAAAGCAGCTTAAATTTGTTTATAGAGCTTCAATGAATGTTAGACCAGTCAAATTGCTTCGCGTGAATTTTCACTTAAGTTAAATAGTTTTAATTGTGACTACAAAGTGCCTACTTACCAAACTTTAGCTTCACACTTCAAGTAAAATAGGCTCAAATATAAATGCTATAAGCAAACATATTTAATTTAATATTAATGATTTATACGAAAAATGCATATACATATTAAGACTTATTAATATGCTACGGTAACGTAAGTTCCGCCGTGTTCTGGCTAAGTAGAACAGACTACCCTCAGTTCTTACCGAGGTGTCATAAAAAAAAATTAAAACATGTAGTGCTGACCCCACTTAAAGCGGGATAAGGGCAGAAGAATGATGATGCTGCAAAAACAGATTCCAAGCTTATGTGATACAGTAAGGCACAAATTTTAATAGATTGCTACGTCACTTTAAAATTTGCTATATTTTCGAGATTCTGAAGTCTATACCAAATCCATACTAATATTATTAATGCGGGAGTCTGCTTGTGTTTTCGCTTTCAAGGCTAATCCGCAGGATATGGACTTTGGTACAATTAAAGCATATATATGTACATATAGTGTAAAAAAATCTCCACATTTTTATTTCGAGACCAAGAAAAAAGACATCGAATTATTTAGGGTGCGTAAACGTTTAAATTGGTACCATCGAAATCGCGTGTAAGACTAGTACTCTCTGTAGATAATTGTATTTACTTGACATTAAAAACGCAATTATCCAAGTAATTTTAATAAAGATAGCCGCTTACAAACTCATTCGACATCCCAGAAGCTCCAATTATATCCTGTGCATCCGTTTATCCAATTAAAACAGTATTGACTGCTACTACGTGCTATTTGCTATCAATTAATATACAATTGTCATCTCTTTCGATAATGGTACTTATTATAAGAACTTCTCAAAATAATTAAAAGACAAGCTACATTGAATATTGTATGGAATATTTCATGACTTTAGAGTATAAATAAAATTTATATATTCTGTAACATAATAATAAATATATAGGACACTTACAAACTCGGTCGTCCGTCCCCAAGTACGTAACTTTATACTTGTTATGGTTATGGTTAACAGACAACTGGTGAATATATACATATATAACTATTAAATTCATAGTAAAATACAAATATATACCCAGGGTCAAAGAAACAACAGATTATTTATATAAAATGTTGGCCTTCGGTGGGAATAGAACTTGCGACCCACGGAGCTGAAGAGAAGAAGAAAAAGAAAAAATCATGAAAAGATACGTAAAGGAGTTTCCACATCTAGAGTCAATCCTCGCAGCAGCATCAGATTATGCTTATCATAAACATGCATTGTCATCGGGTCTGGAACTATATATAAAATTGGAGCTCAATCAGACACCGGGAAGTGGGTTAAATTGAGCTTAAAAGATTCCACCTTCACATACATACACGGCAAATTACATAAAATCTTTTAAAAATGAAGTGATAATTAAATTGTAAAAGTTAGCTGATTTAATGGAGCCAAAACAATCCTTCAATATAATTGTTAGGGATCCTTTATTTAATATTCGAGTTCATAATAGTATCAAAAATATTAAAATTGCTAAATTTAATAGAACACAGCCTCGAGCAAAAATAAATTCCTTTATATTAAAGCAATATTTTCAAGGCAAGGTGACGTCGCCTGATACACTGCATCTCCATAAATTAATCTCGTGTCTTGACGTGTTATAAAGAAATATTTTAAGCTTATTTTCCTCTCAACTTACCCTTTATGGCATAATTGATTTTCGCTGAGAAAATCTATTAGTAATTTATGATATTATGCGAAAAACCTTTTTCCGGGCGTTGTTTGCTGTATGGAGATTAATGATAGATCGAAGTTAAGCTCACATTATGACACTGATGTGACAATACACATGTGACTTATATACGTAAAGATATGAAATTGTGCACGAAAGGTGTATCCCTTCCTATGAATGTGATATTTGGTATTGAATTTTTATTTTTTTTATTTTTTGGTATCTTGTTCCGTAGAACAAAGTTATGTCTACTAATTCTCATATGGTTATTAATGATTCACATTTATTATTCTGATCTATTACACATAGTTGTAAGTAGTAGTCATTTGCAGTAGTATACCGTCTGACTCTCACAACCCAATAGATAAAAACCAAAAAGAAGAGAAAAAATACTTCCGGAGTTTATGTATTATATATTCATTAAATGTTGTCAGTAGAACTGACTATAACATGAATAAAAAAATGATTTGCTCCATATATTTCGATATTATCTTAATATATTTATAATTTTTTTACAAATTCTCATATTTTAGTTTCTCATATAATTTTTGATTAGCTTCTGTGTCAATTATCGAATTATTTGACATTATCAATTTTACTATATAACCTGCCCCGGAATCGCACGTGTAATAGAACATTTTATGCACTGAGATCCACCATTGACAAAAATTTCAAACGTGTTACTTTTCATTTTGCGAAAACGCCTAAGATATTCATTTTTAACCGATGGAGGTTCAATGCTGGACATTGAACTCTTTATTATACTTGTGTGTAAGTGTATACGATATTAGACAACAGGAAAGTCTGTTTTCAAAAAGACATTCCGTATTCTTATTCAAATTTACAAGTGGATTATTCTGCAAAGTTGTACATAGAACACTTCAATCCCCAGTTACAATGGCGCTGCAAAGAAATGTCCCATAAAACACACATCGTAACTGGCGCCTACGAAACATTGGAATTGAATTTTTAGCACCCTCCGAGGGTATCTCATGAATGGTAACTTTTGGATATTGTGTTCATAAAATTTTAGTGATGTTTGAACAAGCTGTAAACGAATGTCTGTATTATGTAAACTATTTCAATAGAAAGCAAAATATCTTCCATACCACTATAAATATAAGTACCTAGGTGACCAAGCCTACCTCGTTAATTTTTTTGAAAAATATAAAAAAAGTATTTAAAAAAACAAAAAAAAGAAAAATTGATCCTAGGTTTTAAACTTTTTTGGTCCGTGCACTACTAATCACATGAGATTAGGCTATCACAGCTTTGCGTTTGACAGTTCAAATACCATTTGCAATCAATTCTACATTTTGTCATTTTTTTAATGCCCGAAAACTGGTATAACAAGATTAATTTTTTCTACAATCTAGTTAGGTTTCATTAAAAATTAATCGATTCTTATACTAAGATTACAAAGTTCGCTTCTGTTATTTAAGTAATAAATACAAGGTAATATACGCGTTGACTTGGGATATTTTTAACAGGCAACCTATGGAGTTTTCAGTGTTCAAGTCAAACAAAATTTTTTGCTTCACTTTAAACATAGGTTAAAACAATGTTTCCTTTTAATCATCTGAATAACAGAAATAATACAACTGTAATTGGTTAATTAATGAAATATGGTGCCTATCTTCGCAAAATGTGTACAGGATTTGTTACTCAGAAATATTAAATTCGGCTGTGTCGGTTCATTACAGTCATTAAGATCAGCACAAAATAAACCAAATACGCAATGTAAATTTCACCGATTAGTTTAAACGATATCATATTTTTCTTTAATATTTAAATGAGTTAGTTAATTTTGTATGTATCTTATATGTATTTCTTATATATATTTTCGGAATCTCGAAAACAGCTGCAACAATTTTCCTGAAATTCAGCATGTAGGGGTTTTGGGGAGAAAAATCGATTTAGCTAGGTTTTATGTAAAAAAAATAGTTTTATTGACATAAAACCTTATTTTTGGACATTAAAATATATTGAATATAAAACACTATTTTTGCCATAAACTGTCAGCGTAGCTTATTCGAGGAACGGACAGTCTCGAGAAATTTAAATACCTAGGGTCGATCCCAGGTACCTAATTATTTTTCTTTTTTTGAGTATCTTTTTTTATTTTGTAAAAAATTACCGAGCTAGGCTCGGTCAACCAGGTAGGTACTATATATTAATAACATTAACCAATTTGTATATAAAATTTTGTAAAACAAGTAAAATAAATACTATGTGAAAAAAAAAATTGAATTAAAATTATAACTTACTAAATTATAACAATAGATTTGTAAAAAACATATGAATAGATTAGATAAATAATAACATTTTTCGGATTATCTCATTTCAAATCATTTATAATGATGTTACTGATCATACTAAATACTAAAAAAAAATAATGAAAATGAAAGCAATACTTAAGTAATAATGAAATTATTTTGCTATAATCTAAGTTAGTAACTAATTCTATAAATTATATATAAAAAATACTTAAGTACGCCGTGTGGTATCCGGCTGAATAGAATAGTACCACCCTCATTTCTTACCGAGGTATCGTAAAAGGCGACTAAGGTAAGTCGACCCGCCGCGTGGTATCCGGCTGGGTAGAATAGACCACACTCATTTCTAACCAAGGTGTCGTAAAAGGCGACTAACGTAAGTTGACCCGCCGTGTGGTATCCGGTTTAGTAATATAGAACAGCCTCTTTCTTACCGAGGTGTCGCAAAATACGACTGAGGTAAGTTGACGTCAGGCAGGCAAAAACGCAGCCAAATCATGTGACAGCATGTTAATAACATGTTGTGCCGACCCCACTTAGAGTAGCTAAAAGTTTGATAAAAAATACTTAATTGCATAAAAAATTAATAACGTGGAACTTAGGAATAATGTAAGTTATCTTGTACAGCTATAACAACTAAGAAAGTAAAAATAAAAAATTCAATCGTCTTGAATGATGCAATAGTTAGTTTGACACGAGTAAATAGATTGTAAAAATTGTACACCAATCTACAACATACTAGATACTTGTATATATGAGTGTTCGATCTTTGCTTATTATATTGGTGGGTAGTTATACAAAACTTTACTGCATCAATTCTTGTTCGTCTACCATCGCATTCAAATGGTGCGTAGACGCCCACTTGCCTTCCGGACGTTCAACAGACGACACGTTGTCGTCTCAGTGAGGTGTGTGATCTTTAACTTCAGACTCTTGCTTCGAGAACGTTCTGCGGACGATACGTTATTGTCCTTGTGAAGTGCGTGCATTTCCAAACAGTGAATAGTGCTGCGCCAAGTCCACATCCAGCTGGTGCGCCGTGCGTCTGGCAACAGGTCTCCGTCCATTCGGGGCGAATGTGGATAGCAAGGTTGGTGCGGTTTTTATTACTCACTGATTTGGGCAAAGATCTGCATATCATTCACAAACATACAGTCCACTAACCAGCATTCTATCAAAGTTGTTGTGACGTTCACACAATGAGTATAAATTCTATGTAAAGAATATGATTTGTTACTTGATTGGGACTACCAAATATTTAGTTAGTTGGTAAAGTTAGTGCAAGTCTCACGTTCTATGACTCCCACTTGGGATCCGCAACGCCGCAGCCAGATAAGTGAATTGTAGAGCGCACTTCATACGTGACGTGTGAGTCTTACACACTGGCGTATTTTATGCGCTAATAATATGGATCACATTTAAATAAATAAATATATGGGATACTTACACACACGGTCGTATGTCCCCACAAAAAATAACTTAATACTTGTGTTATGGTAGACAGACAACTGGTGAATATATACTTATATATGTTAAATACATACTTAAATACAAATATACACCCAGACTCATATATATATATATATATATATATATATATATATATATATATATATATATATATATATATATATATATCCTGAAATTCACCATGTCCCCTACATGGTTTTGGGGACTGAGGTAAGTTGACGTCAGGCAGGCGGCCGGTCGTTAAAAATGCAGCCAAATCATGTGACAGTATGTTTATAACATGTTGTGCTGACCCCACTTAGAGTGGGATAAGGGCAGGAGGATTATGATGATATTAACAAATTATTATTATTTATTTTTACTTAATTTAAAAAAAATATGTTAAATGACAAACAGACTGATATTCGAAAAGTTTTAGATATGTACCAGTAAGTTGCAAGTATAGGTAATATACGGGTATATATAATCTAAAGCACTGAGACAAAAATAAATAGTTTAGTTATTAGTGAAAATAAAATATATAGCTTAACCCAATCCGAAAATTACAACAGCTATTTTTTAAGTTGGGAACCGTTGCAGAATCATGAATTTTTTCTAAGCATTTCATGTATTTTTTTAAATCGTGCAGTTATTCTATTTATTTGTTTCAGGTACGTTGGAGATGAACTAGTCCATAGCCTACTTGACACAGACTTCCTGCTACCTATTGCCTACCCACTGCTCTCAGTATTCTCAAGAATATTTATTTATTTATTTATCAAAAACAACCCACAAGACATTACAGTTACCCAATTCATCTTGTGGGTCTCAATATACATTGTACAAAAATCATAATAAAGCATGCAATAATATATTATATAAAATAAGATATCCTGAAAATAAACATGAAAAAAATATTATTAGGTTTACTTATTTTGTAAATGAAAATGATTTAATGAGCTGAATATATTCTAAATCTTCGGCATATTCATATTTTCACCAAATGCTACCTAATGCTATGTTTTCTTTTCAATGATTCACCTACAAATAATTACAATGAGACTCCTGCACTCATTGCTCTACGTTTTTCTTAATAAAGAAAGAATATTTGCACTTAAATAGAGTTTTGTCTAAATAAATAAAGTGTTTTATGTATATAGTTACGTGTAATTTTCTTTCATATCGTATCCGGCTGACTAGAATAGACCACCCTCATTTTTACCGAAGTGTCGTAAAAGTCGACTAATGTAAGATGATGTCAGTCAGTAAAATAACTAGCCAAAACATGTAACAACATGATTAAAGCATGTTGTTGGCCCCACTTACAGTGGGATAAGAGCAGGAGAATGACGATGTAATTACGTGTATTTTTATAAAAAAAAATTTGTACGATAATATGCTTTAATGTCTATAGGCATCAAATGTTAGTAGAAGTTTTAATTTCCATCATCGTTCAAAATCGGTAAACCACAAACGGATTTTAGCGGAGGAAATACGCTAGTGTGCCAGCCATGCACGCCCGAATCTACGTAGAGTTTTCCTAAGACTTGACTGCATAAAAGGTTATCCCAAACTCCTCCAGCCAACTTAACCGACGTGTCTTTTATTAGTGAGATCGTTCAACTTGATTCAAGTACGAAAGTGCAACAGAGATAATACTTGCAGAAATAATACTTTATTGAAAATACTACTTTAATAACAGTTTCAATCAATTTCAGCTTTGCCATTACAGCAGTTTGAAAACACTGTTAAAAAGAGGCTGATACAGAAAGCCTACTATACTCTTGAAGATTATTTAGAAGATAAGAATGTGTGGATATAGCTCTCTTTGAACCTGTACAAGACAGTAACGACATAATGTAAATAGTATTAAGAATTATATTCTTAAAAGAGCAACCGCCGAGTTTCTTGCTGGCTCTTCTCGGTAGGAACAGCTTTCCGAACCAGCAGTAGAGTTGACGATTCAAAAGCACTTGTTTACAAGTTTATTTGAATAAAGAATATTTTGAATTTGAATTTGAATTTGAATTATGATGTGATATTTGATATCTGTGATCTGAGCTCTACACTACTGTTCTTTTTTATATTTTAAGCAATAATTTATTATTCTAACGTTATATTCATGTGACCGTTAATCACCATCACAGTATCAGACCAATTATTATTACTTTTATTAATATTATAAGTTTTTCTTTCTCATCGATGCTCGTTGATTCAAATATTATAATATAATATATTATTTGATTATTGTCGTATTACTAGTCAATAAATAAGTTCAAACAAACTTTATATGTAAATAAATGAACTAGTCTTCTAAATGAATGCTTACAAACTATATAATAATTCGTATCATCATCATTCTCCTGTCCTATCCCACTCTAAGTGGGATCCACCGAACATGTTGCCACTTGATTTGGCAAGGTATTTTATGACCGGCTACCTGCCTGACTTCAACTTAGTTAGTCGACTTTTACGGCATCTCAGTAAGAAAGAGGGTGGTCTATTCTACTCAGCCGGATAACACACGGCGGGACGTGTTACCTTTGCCGTCTTTCACGACACCTCGGTAAGAAATGACGGTGGTCTATTCTACTCAGCCGGATACCACACGGCGGATTATAAATAGCATATAAAATAAAATAATAAACGATAAGATCCGGACTAGACCATATGTCCAGATCGTCTTATCGTCATTGTTTTTTTACACATCAAAAACTTATTTTGTTTATTATTTGAAAAAAGAAAAATATAATTCGAAAATAATGAAACATCATTGAAATAACATATAATATTTCATGGAATAAGAATGATAAAACAACTAAGGAAAGAGAAACCAAATTTGGAAATTTTAATTCGCTACCTCGCGAATAACATCGTAAACACTTACAGAATGAAACATATAAGGAGAATAAAAAATGAAAAAATTCTTACAAGCTTTTAACAAATCGGAGATCATCACTCAGGGCCCTCTGGCCGCCGAAAGATAAGTCGTAACATTGTGCCAATCTCAAATTGGATATTGGCTCTGACTGCGATGAAATATTAGAGGAATCCTTATAAAGCATCTTTTACCGTTTTATTTACATTTATAATAGCTCCTCGGTATGTAATATATTCATATAATAAAATAAAAATAAAAATATCTTTATTGAATCTTACATTGTCTTGCATTACATAGATGAAGCAACCCTATTAAGTTAAAAGGATATTTGAGGGGATTAAAATCAAAAATAGCTAAATCCTAAAGTCACAATCAAATTAAGCTAATTTTAAATATTTGTATTACAGTTTGCAGGAAATGTAAACATTGATATTACTTATATTTACAGTAAGTAAATCTGTGTTTAATATTTTTTATTTGTCGATACTCCATGAATTAAATACATTAAACAAAATTTGCATTTTAGTCAATTTTATTTATTTTGGATATAGCTAGGTTTGATTCTAACCCTCTCATTTGTGGTAGGGTTGCCTCGCATCTTCCCTTAGTTACAATACAAGAATGTCAAGGATATTATAAATAAGTATATAACAAAATTAACATAAATTATTAGTAAAAAGTAAAAATTAGTTTAGATGTACTTGTGATGTGTATGTGTGCTTAAGTGTGTATGTGTGCGAGTACCAATATGTTATATATAAATGCGAGAAAAAAAGAGTAATTTCTAGACTATTGTACGAGTAGGAATATCGTAACATTTAATGATATACGGTTAAGATGCAATTCAATATCTTCGTACGATAGGGTCCCTAATGTCATTAGATCTACATACATTTATACTTTTTATTACATATCTCTTCTGCCTATTATATAGTACTAGCTTTTACCCGCGCAACTTCGTTCGCGTGGACTGTAGTCTTGAAATTAGGAGTGGCTTCTGTCACCATCCAGACCTTCCAGAAGATCCATCCAAGTATCTCCATCACAAAAATCAGATCGATCCGGGATGAATCAGAGGGATTTATCGTTTGATCAAGAGCTTAATATGATAATTTTAGTAAATAGCCCGTACTTACATGAAACACCATTATATTAAAATAGCGCAGTAAAAGAAGTACAAAAACTTTATATACATGAAAAATTACTTATGTTTTCTGGAATTAAATATCTCTATAAATATTATAAGGAAACGTGTTAGAAAACTTATTTAATAATAACATTTATACGTAACGAATCAACTGTCAAATTGTTTTTTTTTTTTTCATTACCTATACGTACGGCGCTGGATTCCAACGTTTTTAGTATAAATACGAAGAATTAAATTTAAATTATGTTTTTGTTAACATAATATTTTAAAATAGGTATCGGAAAATATATTAAACTTGACTTTATTAACTAAAATGACTTTTCAAATATTAAAAATGGTGTTTAGAAATAAAATATTTTTTCATTAGCAGTATGGCTTAATTTCTATGGGATTAATAATATTCATTTACTTGTTGCCATAGACTACTAACTAAAGACCGTTTAAGAATGCGTTTTCTTGAAACGTCTGTTTTTTTGACAACAAAAATTATATGTGATTAAATATTGCTTGAACTTAAATGATTATAGCTTATTGTTATATTTTCACCACAAATCCTATCTTTTTAATGTGTTGTTATGGTATTTAGCTAGTAATTGTACATGTACATAACCTCAAACTATAATAAATAAATATTAGATAAAATAGTAATTGATACTAAGATAACAAATATTTTTCTATTTAACAACACTGAAATTATTACTCTGGTCTGGGCCAAAAGATGTTACATACATCATTCTGGCGGTCTCTTTTTAATTAAATATTTTTCTCCAGTTTATGAAATAAACAAAAACCGAAATATTAAAAAAAAATAATAATAACTTTTTTTAAGATTTTTATACGTTACCCCGGTATATAAACATTAATTTTGCCAAATTTCATCTATATTGGTTCAGCGAATTGACCATGAAAACGTTACAAACAGACATTTATAATATTATTAGTTTATTTATTCTACTAAATAACCCGTATTACTTATATTAATAATCCATTGTTATTACAATGTTAAATTTTCTCAGTTAAATTTGTCCAGTAAACGAATAAAATAAATTAAAATATAAATACTCTTTAAAGATAATTCTTTTGACGTAAGCCGAAAAACTTGGAATCTAAATACTTCGTAAATACAGATTTGACTTGATTTTGACACATCGTCAATAAAAATTAGTTCTATAGGTTTATTATAGATGGCGTTTTGAATGTCATCGTATTTAATTCCTCCTGAATTTAATTCCTGTTGAATTAACAGGATTTATAACCTATATGTTACCCCGGTATATAAGGAATATTTATGCCAAATTTCGTCGATATTGGTTCAGCGGATTGGCCGTGAAAACGGAACCGACAGACAGACAGACAGACAGACTTTCCCATTTATAATATTAGTAAGGATAAGGATATATTATATATGCATATTATATAGTATATGCCTATTATATACTGATATGACTGGCCTGTTAGAGCAGTGGGTAGTGACCCTGCCTTCAGCTCCACGGGTCGCGGGTTCTATTCCCGCCGAGGGAAAACATTTTCTATAAATGAATTTGTTGGTCTTTGAGCCTGGGTGTTTATTTGTATTTAAGTATGTATTTAAAAATATATAAGTATATATTCACCAGTTGTCTGTCACCTATAACACAAGTATTAAGTTACTTACTTTGGGGACGGACGACCGTGTGTGTAAGTGTCCCATATATTTATTATATTTATATACTATATATTCTATTATATAGTTTTTTTTCCGTACAGTCTGGGAAAACTGCTACTATGTAGTGGATAGACAACCTTCATAGTAAACCAAGATTTTGTGTAGGTAACTATAGAAAGACACATATCCGGTGGACTTATCCCTTAAGTTCATTGGTCAAGAAAATATTTTTTTTTTACAACAATAATGACAATATCCCGTTACTATTTAAGTAATAAACGGCACCTATTGAACCCAAAATTAATGATCTAATTTACACTCAAAGTTCATGTGTAATTTACTTCAGTCAATTTTCAATTCAACTTGTTATTAAGTATCAAAATAAACCCCTACAGATTGATTCGTATAACCAATAAAATTTAAATTGTAATTACTCTGACGTTTAACCTTTTATCCTTTAAAAGCAGGCATGTCTGTCCAATTTGGTTATTTAACAAATATTTACGGTGATCGCGGCCCGCACTCGTAAACATACGACAGGCTTTAAGGACGATGTTTATAAATACGGTCGGTAAATCCTGTAAACCGTTACTGGTTTTATTATACGTGCCGTTCACGCGATTATGACCGCTACGCGCATTCATTTACATTTATATTACATTTTAAAGCGGATACGCTTCAGAAATAAAAATAACAACTATTTAATGTCCTAAACTTATAAACCACTTCTTGATGAAAATCATCATCATCCTCCTGTCCTTACCCCATTCTATATGGGATCAGCACATGTCATATACATATTGTCGCATAATTTGGCTTCGTATTTGACGACCGGCCGCCTGCCTGATGTCAACTTACCTTAGTCACCTTTGACGACACCTCGGTAAGAAATAGGGGTAGTCTATTTTACCCAGCCGGATACCACACGGCGGTTATACTACATGAAAATCAAATGTAGAAAATGAAATGTAGTGGAGTCTATGTCCTGATTATGCTTCGGTTACGGGGCAAAACGGTTCTTGAGGTTGTGATAGAGAATGTGTGCTGTATTTGGTTTGACGGGTGATTGTGGTACGTGCAGTTACTAATCAAGTATGAAAACAGATGGGCCTTTCTTCTTGTTAATACTAGAAATTAAATTTTAGCCCGAAATAATAATTACTAATCCTGCAAGTACATTATAAAGTATGAGAACCGCTTGGTCTTTCTACTAGTTAATAACGGCCTGTTATAAATCCCACTGCTGGGCACAGGCCTCGTCTCTCCATTTCCGGAGAGAAGGGTTGAGCTAAGACCTACCACGTTGCTCCATTGCGGATTGACAGGTTACACATATCTCCAGAATTCTCGACAGATATGCAGGTTTCCTCACGTTGTTGTCTTTCACCTTAAAGCGTGTGATAAATTGCAATTATCAATTAGATACATAAGTTTTTAATAGAAAAATCATTGGTACCTGCCCGGGGTTTGAACTCGTGATCTCGTTGGAAGAGTCGCATGGTCTCACCGATGGGCTATCACAACTCCACTGGCCAGCTGCCATTAGTTAATACTAGAAATTAAATCTTAACCCGAAAGAATAATATTTTTGAGTGCCGATAAATAAAGCAAAGCGTTTTATATCAATAACACTGACAAAGTTTAACGTCACGTCGAAAGCGGGATTAAAATTTCGGTTGGCACTCGAACTTTTCAGCAGCGCTTACTTCTGACTACGAATCGGCAGTTTCGGTAAAATCGGAACCGGTTCACCGGCAATCTAAAACCGATTTAATTTCAGCGTGCCAAGTTCTCTAGTGAAGTTTGTTTAAATTCTGATATTGGAACAAATTGCTGAGACGTGTTGACGTGACACGGCTAGATACTAATGATGGCTGTATAAAATTGAGCCTCGTTATAATTTCTCCATACCTCAACATCCAAAAATGTCTGTCGATATTCGACTTTTACTACTACATCATCATCCTGCTGCCCTTATCCCACTCTAAGTGGAGTCGGCTCAACGTGTTATAAACATGTTGTCACATGATTTGGTTAGGTATTTAACAACCAACCGCCTGTTTGAAGTCAACTTACCTAAGTTGTAATTTACGACACCTCGGTAAGAAAGAGGGTGGTCTATTTTACTCACTCGCATACCACATGGCGGGCTGACTTATCTTAGTTTACGAAACCTTGGTAAGATATCAGGGTAGTCTATTCTACTGAGCCGGATACACACTGCGGGACAACTTAGCTTAGGCACCTTTTAAAACACTTCGGTAAAATATGAGGGTGGTCTATCTTACTTTGCCGGATACCACACGGCTTAGTTTATTATATGCAATAGAACCCCCAATAAAAGTGTAATTTTAAAACCTAATAGTTGACCATACACTTTTTATTTTACCTTTATAAGCAACATAAATTTCTCTTAATACTGAAAGTGTATTATCTAAAAATTAAAACAAAGGAGCGGCCACTTTGTACGTGACGATGAACAAAGCTCCGGCTTAAGCCTTGCACCCGACAAGTCCTAGTTTCATCCTTATAAAGCTCCTATCCACGTACCGGGTTAAACAAGAGGGACGGAATTCGTTAAACGTTACCAAACCAGATTCAAACTTAAACTCGGTTACCTACCCTCGGCAATTAGCCGCCAGGTGAGGACAGGGCAAATAAGCCGGAGCGTGAGATACAGGGCGGTGTTTTAGTTAATTAGGATCTAGAATTTCTTTGGTAATCTCTTTGGTAAACAGTGCAAAAGTTCTTTATTTGTATTTGGTAGACATCAATTGGTAAATGTTCCACTGTATTTACCTCCTGATTATGGATAAACTATTATACAGATAGTGAACATGTGTACTTCATCATCAAACATATATCTATTTAGTTATTAGACATGCTGGTATTACATTTAAAATTAAGCTAACTTAACAGAAAATCTATTTATAGTCGTATCTTTATACTCATAAATCTAAATGGCTTATTGTAATACTCAACTCACCGCCGTGTGGTATCCGGCGTAATAGAATAGTACCACCCTCATTTCTTAACGAGAAGTCGTAAAACGCGACTAATGTAAGTCGACCCGCCGTGTGGTGTCCGGCGGAGTAAAATAGACCAACCTAATTTCTTACCGAGGTGTCGTAAAAGGCGACTAAGGTAAGTTGACCCACCGTGTGGTATCCGGTTAAGTAGAATAGACCACCCTCTTTCTTACCGAGGTGTCATAAAATACGACTATGGTAAGTTGATGTCAGGCAGGCGGCCGATTGTAAATAATGCAGCCGAATCATGTGACAACATAAACATGTAACATTTTGTGCCGACCCTACTTAGAGTGGGATAAGGGCAGGAAGATATATATTATACAAACATTGAACAAAAGTATCTTATAATAAACATATATATTTACTAATATATTTAGTTATTAGACATGTGTTGTAAAAATTTTTATACTCGTTAATGAGGTTGTCATTGTTATCATCATATGTTATGTTAGCACCGTTATATTAACTAAAAAAAAATCTAATAAAAACAAATACAATTTCTTTATTTTAACATTTCTGAAAGAGCCGTTAAACTACTCTATTATTTTATCTATAAATATTAACAATCATGTTATTAAAAAAATATTTTATAGCTAAGAGCCAAAAACTTTGAAGTCACCTCCGGAACGTGTAATTTAAGTTTGAACGTAAAACCACGTCCGGCGAAAAATTCATGACCGCGAGCTCATAGCGTAATGTGCTTTAGTTTGATGAAGTCACGTACCGCACTTTTACAGTTTTTATGAAGGTAACTAACCACTCGTAGCACCATGCAACTAACAAATTTTAAAGGGAAGCTCAAAACACATTAATGTCTTGTAATTTTTTTTTAAATATAAGTGCAGCACCATTCTTGAATGTGTTTTGCATTTTTTTTTATTAACTTTAGAGTGAAGCTGTGGTAGTCCAGCGGTAACACAGTGCGACTCTTTCAAGGAGGTCTCGGATTCAAACCCGGGAAGACACCAATGAGTTTTTCTGTTTAAACTTGTGTCTAATTGATAATTGCAATTTATCACACGCTTTTGATAAGTTATATAAAAATTAAATGTGTTATAAATTTTTTATCAATCAGTAAAAGCATGTATTACAAAAAACAGTATGTAAAAGTAAATATTACTCCAGCGGCTTAGTCATAAAAGCTTAAACGAGAAATAAACAGACTAATAGACAGACTTTCATACAATATTCATATAACCAATAAAGGATAAATAATATGTAACATAATAAACATATATTATCCTCCTGCCCTTATCCCACTCTAAGTGGGGTCGGCACAACATGTTATCACATGATTCGACTACGTATTTTATGACCGACCGACCTGCCTGATGTCAACTTACATTAGTCGTATTTTACGACACCTCGGTGAGAAAGTGGGTGGTCTATTCTAGTCAACAGGATACCACACGGTGGGTCCATTACCTTTGTCACCTTTTACGACACTTCGATAAGAAATGAGGTTGGTTTATTCCACTCAGCCGGATACCACACGGCGGGTCGACTTACCTTAGTCGCCTTTTACGACACCTCGGTAAGAAATGAGGTTGGTCTATTCCATTCAGTCGGATACCACACGGCGGGTCGATTTACCTTAGTCGCCTTTTACAACACCTCGGTAAGAAATGATGTCGGTCTGTTCTACACAGCCGGATACCACATGGCGAGTCGACTTACCTTAGTCGCCTTTTACGACACCTCGGTAAGAAATGAGGTTGGTCTATTCTACTCAGCCGGATACCACATAGCGGATCGACTTACCTTAGTCGCCTTTTACGACACCTCGGATTTTTTTTAATGCAATAAATTGAAAGCAGTAACAAAAAATTGTAATAAATATTGAGAACCCCATTGCACGGCATACATATTGTATGAAAAGACTGTACCCATATACTATTGGACAGTAAACGGTACTTTATGAGATATCGTTTATTGTTTTTGGTCCGAATAGAATTTTATTCCCCTATGTTGAGGAAACATTCATACGGGTATTTCATATTTGAATCGTTTCGGTAATGTTCCTTCACTAAATTTTACAAATACATAGATAAGAAAGAAAAGAAAGAAAGCTGGAAAGGTCCTTACAGGCTTAGTTACAGAAATGACTAAGAAAATATTTTTATTTTCCACTTGTAAACACTATAAACTCTCTTCCGTCTTTAAATATAATATAACTGTTTCCAGCCATCTTATAAAGTAAAAACTAACGGCTTGCTACTGACTCACCGCTGGGCATAGGCCTCCTTTCTCCAATTTTTGAAGGGTTTTTCTAAAACCCACCATGCTGCTCCAATGCAGATCGGTAGGTTACACGTATCCTCAGAATTGAGAGATATGCAGGTTTCGGTACGACGTTTTACTTAACCGAAAACCGTGTGATAAATTGCAAATATTAATCAGACTTAAGTTTTGAGAGAAAACCCACTTGTGCCTGGGCATAACCCAATGTGCTTTCACTTTTCACTCATTAGAAGCATATGTTACCTAACCTTACCTAACCTACCAATCCACATTGGAGATTCGTTGTAGGTCTTAACTCCAACCTTTCTCTCCAAAAACGAGAAAAAATGCCTATCCCAGTATTGGAGTAATAAGAGGCCGATACTTTGCTTTTCTTAAATGAGTGTTCTAAAAAGTTTTTGATATGACAATCTAGAAAATGAACCCTATAAATAACAATAAAAACAATATTCAAAGCAATATGACAATGGCACAAAAGTACACGATAACGCATCCTTAAGCCGTGCATTGAAGTAAATATGGAAGCTCGTTAAAATAGCTAAAATACCGTGAAAATATCTCGCAACGTCGGACACCCGAGAGACTTGCTCGGGATTTTCTAACGATGAGCTTTATCAGTCTCTTATATTTTTCTAATACTTCTCTCAAAGGATTTTGCATCTTGGATGTCTAACAACGGTTGAGTGAGTTTTGTGATGGAATATTAAACGTTTATTGCGGCCTCCAGGATATAACGAGAATTTCTTTCATCCTTAGAGAGCGCTGGATTTAATTGAACCGCCGTGTAATCAAAATTCAGTTAGGGCTTTTGTTAGCTAAACCCTCCTGAATAGGTAACTGTTTAAGCGTTTAATTTCGAACAACAGTATAAATCTCCTTCAAAGCGTTATTCTCGCCTAAATTAAGATCTTCCTCGGGATTTAAATATAAATTACATCTTTTAGTTTTACATAATTTCACCTTTCACGGGAGTTTAATATTATTTATTAAATATTTTATTAATGATATTTTTGTAGATGACGATTTTAATCATAACCACTTGACATTCTATTAAATATAATTACAGTTATAAAGCAATAACTCTCAAATCGTAACAACTGCTTAGCGATATTATACTAGAGTAGGGGATATATCCCCTATATGGTATAATAATTTTATGCAAATATGTCAACAATCCTGCTAATATTATAAATGCGAAAATTTGGTGATTATGGATGTATGTCTGTTACTCTTTCACGGCGAATCCGCTGAACCAATATTGATGGAATTTGGCTTAATTATTTCTTATTCTTCGGGTTAACATACAGATTATAAAAATCCTCGTAACCGCCTCTTAAGGCTCCAGTGTATAAACTAAACGTTGAAAATCAAAGTTAACTAAAAAAAATCATTGCTAAATTAAAAAAGGTTCTCGTGCAAGCGATTCGTTTAATGTCACCCAATTCACTTAACGTGCTCTGGTAAACAAAACAAAACAAACACCACGCACTGGAAATGTAATTTTGTATTGCGCCAATTTCAGTTTGAAGGGTAACATATCAGACGAGAGCTTCCCAAAGTATAAAAGAAGGTAGCTTACAACGTACAAACGTGTGCAGAATACGCAACGATTCGCTTTACAAATTGTAACATTCCTAAATTGTGATAAAATTTGAAAGTAATACATTCCAATACTTACTTTTTATTCACTTAATGCTAAATTGATACATCATATTTTTCGCGATGATAGGATTTACTGTAAAGAAACAAAATAAGGAACGATTACGTATATTCTTACGCTTGAGAAAATACACACAAGGAGATTTCCCGTTTCGTTTTCTATTTACTGAAATAAATTACGAGATTTTTCTGAGAAGACAATATAATCCTAGGAGTCAATAAAATTGGGTGGAAAGTAACTTCTGCCCAATCTTTATGTACTAAAAGAAATATTTATTTGTCATTATATGCCGAGTAATAAATAGGATAGTTACCACATTTATAATTATTACATAATTAATGAATATGTATTTAAAATTACAAATTGTATGTAGTCAATATTAATAAAACTCTTAAAATAATCATTTATTAAAAAATAAAAATTTAGAGGGCTAATTTTCATGTAGCTGTGAATATCAGCAAAATTATGAACATTTCCCAATTTATTAGTGCAATTTTAATTTATATATACGTAGATTAAAAAATATATTAATCAAATATATTTTTTACAAACTAATTTGTACAATCAATGAATAAAATTTGCAATTCAATTGACGGTACTTAAAGTTCAATTCAAATTAAGTGTTGCGAATTGGCTTATTTAATTTCAAGTATATCATCCTGTCCTTATCCCACTCTAAGTGGGGTCGGCACAACATGTTTTTCTTTTCCATTCTGTCCTATCTTTCGTCAACTCTGGCGCCACTCCTTTTATATGCATATCATACTTCACACAATCCAACCATCTCTTTTTAGGCCTCCCTCTAGGCACATATCCATCCACATTCAAATTTAACACACGTTTGGTCACATGATTTTCATCCCTCCTCATTACATGTCCATACCATCTTAATCTTGCACTTCTCGACTTTTCTATAATGGGCGCAACTTTCAGACTTCCCTTAATATACTCGTTTCGTATTTTATCCAGTTTTGTCACACCGCACATCCACCTTAACATTCTCATCTCATTTGCATGTACTCTTCTTTCATCCCTCCTTTTCATTGCCCAACATTCTGATCCATACAATACGACAGGTCTTATGACTGCTTTATAAATTTTTCCTTTAACTTTAAGGGGCATTCGAGGGTCACATATTGTGCCTGAGACCTGCCGCCACTTCATCCATCCTGCATTTATTCTTTTACCCACATCTCGATCTATTTCACCGTCGTTTTGAAAAAGCGAACCAAGGTACCGAAAATCAGAGCAGACTGGCAAAATGTTCCCATCCAAACCGATCGGGGAGAAATTGGAGGTCCCACTAAAATCGTAGTACATATGTTCAGTTTTAGTACGACTGATTTTTAAACCGACTTTCTCCAACTGGTTGTGCCATTTCGCCAATCTGCTTTGGACCTCAGTTGCATTTTCTCCGACGGGTACAATGTCATCGGCGAATAACATACACCAAGGAGCCTCCTCTTGAATGTTAGCAGTAAGTGCATCCATTACTAGAAGGAATAAAAATGGACTTAAAGCCGATCCCTGGTGTAAGCCTACAGCCACATCGAAATCGTCAGTTACTCCGGCTGCAGACCGGACATGAGTACTAGCTCTGGCATACATAGAACATACAATCCGTACATACTTCCCAGGCAGTCTCTTTTCTTTCAAACTCCACCACAGAACGTCACGTGGAACACGATCGTACGCTTTTTCTAGGTCTATAAAGACCATATGCAAGTCTCTACGCGCATGACGGTATTTCTCGCATAATTGACGCAAAGCGAAAATAGCGTCGGTCGTGCTCCGTCCTGGCATAAAACCGAACTGGATCTGGGTTATCTTACATTCTTCTCGCATTCTTCGCTCTATTACTCTTTCCCAAATTTTCATGCTATGTGACATGAGCTTTATCCCTCGATAGTTGTTACATTCTTGTACTTATTTATTATTATTTATTGTACTTATTTAATTTCAAGTATTAGTCGTTATATATTATAATGTAATTGCCGTTGGTGATATATTTGATAAGCATCTTAACAATTAATTAAACAGCCCAATGGCAAAGCATCGTAGAAATAAACGTTTAGCGTAATGGCGTCTGCATTTAATAGTCTGGGACGAGAGCCGCTCCTAATTACTCGTAAACGATTACAGTCAATTTGATATTCATTGAAACATATATAGCTGGCAATATTCCACGTCATGTATTCAGATACAAATTACATCAGTGTTTTTACGACTCAATCACGATCAATTTTCACTATCTACTACGCCATAAGTTTTGCAATCTTTTTTAAAGTTCTATCGTTGTTTAGCGCAGGTTATGGAGTAACGATTTAGTTTAGTTAATTAATAGTAATCAAATCTGCTAGTAATGTAACCAACCGTATCTAGGATTAGAACATTGAAGAGATACTTTTAGAGATTTGATTGAGATCAATTACAAAACTGCCTCAACTAGATAAATATTTGAATATTATACTTAACTTGCTGTGCCCGCGCCTTCACCCGCGTAGAAAGCAATCTGTCACAAAGATTTTTCTAGGATAAAAAAAGACTATAGTTGTTCCACAAACTCCTTTATATTCCTATCAAAATCAGTTCATCAATTCTGGATAATGTTCTATTAACTTAATCTTTCCTCAAGGATTGCATCTTTTAGTGAAAATCGTAAATAAATTGGTTCAGTAGATTTTGAGAAAATCGATTACACACAAACAGACAACTTTTGGGGAGTTTATTTTATAATATGTATAGATTTCAAAAAGACAAATATTTTAATATTCAAATAGAATAGATAAATATTCAAGTAGACTTTCAAAAATTAGACATTTTACAATTATGTATATGAAATAAAATATACACAGTTTAAATAAAGATGAATATTTCATAACATTTATTGCATATTTTTATTATATTTATACCTATATTATTATTATTATTAATTTATTAAATTTTTCAATGGTTTCTAAGCTAAGAAATAACATATTTACTTTCAATAATTTATTTACGTAGGTGGACGATAGCCAATGATTAATATCGTAGATATTATCGAATATTTTTTAAATAACCGATTTTTTCTCTCCTTATGTATTGTGACTGTGAAAGCGTGAATATTAAATTAAAAAATTTATTAGCACCATTTTTCAAGGATAAGATAGAGTGTGGAATGCTCCAAAGCAAATAAAGTGAGACGCGCAATTTATCAGAATAACGAGCTTTTCGGAATCTCTTTAGTGACACTTGGTTCATTTATATTTTTTCTTATCGATATCGGCTCGATCACATCTGGGGCATTACTCACACGTCAATTCTATGGTGCTTGCCAAACAGTGTAGACATCTATTAGATTTAACTTGACGCTACTGAAATTATTATGTCGCATTTGTGTTGTTTGTCTATCACATAGCTTAGGAAATATGTTGCTCTAATACTATGATATTTTAATATTACATCGTGATTTAAATTCCCAAATAATTCAGATGTTTTGTAGAAAACAGATATTTTAGCTAAAATTCACGGATTATTGCAACTTATACATATAAAACCTGTATATGCCGCCTCGTTCGCTTTAACTTAAATTCTAAAATAATAATACTTATGTATATATTTAAAAATTTTGTATTTGGACGAAATAAGTAGACACCTATAGAACTTAATCATAGTATTAGCGACCCTGCAATGATTGATTGATGATTCTAAATGCAGAGAGTCGCTAACTTTTATTATAAAATCACTTCTATTACATAACCTGCTCTGATATAGAAAATATTACCACACCCCAGCTTTGTATGTAAGCCGATGATAAGTCATTTCTTTATTGTTACTTACATAAATATATCAAAACGTTTGAAAATTGAAGCCGGTGAATGGATCTAACAGATACAGTGCGTAACTGGAATCAGAGTTAGCTTGGCTTTAAGCCCCGGGCTGATATTCATGAATTTATTCTATAGGATTACAGAAGATATTCTACAGGAAACTTATATACATATAAGATAGCTTAAGCAGATAGGTTTTTTATTAGGAAAATATTAGTATGATAGTGAAGGCAAAATCCTTAATAATATGCCTTTTTCTAAATAATATCGATTAATCCAAATTGACTCCAGTAACCTTTAGTAGTAGTAGTAGTTTAACCTGTAGTAGCGCCACATATTCTTTCATCAATAAAAAGAGAAATTTTTACCAACCAGTTGGACAGTGAGCAAGTGGTTACTTTAGTTTCTTATTTCAAAATTGTTAAAGTTTTATTTTTATTAACTAACAAAAGTTTTCTTAAAAGAAACTAATTAATTGATGTAAGAATTTGTTATGCAACCCTCAACAAATAAATTATCGGTAACTGTGCAATAAAGGTAAACTATGTCGAACTTATACACCGAGAGTGTATCGTGAAGAAAACTAGCCTCAAGGGCTTAAGATTGATGACCAGGAATGCTCCCAGGTGACTCAGGAATAAATTGCTTTTGGAACATTTCACCGAAATTGTGCGCTTTAGTAGTATGAGAGCTGATTCTTAGGAAATTATTAATAGTCTTGTTTCATAAGTAATTTATCTATGCAGGTTATATTTATTAAATAAGTTACTAATTTTGCTTAATTAGTAATTTTTAATATGCTTATAAGTCCTATTTTTATACAGTCAAAGTTGAAAAATTGAAAATAATAGAAACAGTTCCATAACGCAATATTTTAAATATGGTTCTGAGATTCTTTTTCAAAAATACAATAACAATTTAATACGTTTACGATTGATAACATCTCGATGTGCATTTAAACATCGTGATGGGTTTTAAGTACAAACCTATTTTTCAAGTCATCTTGGAGAATAATGCTCTGCATATTCTTTTTAAGAAATATAAGACGTTTGACCATTATTTTTACTAATCTTATTTACTCAAAAGGGTAACAAAAATACTCTTTTGGCTAAATACATAGATTTATTAATACTAGAGTAGGGAAGCTATATGCAGGCCTGTATGTGATCAATGGCGCAATAAATATTGAGAAGGAAGATAAAACTCGTATACTTCATCCTTGTCTAATCACACACAAAAAAGAGAGACAGATAGATCACCAGCATATGCTTTTTCTTTATTGTAATATGACACATTTTAGGCTGCCTTCCCTACTCAAGTATAATAACTCTATGGCCAAATGTCCACGAAAATGGAAAATATATAGAAAAAAACAACAAATTACTATAATTACATCGAATTGGTTATTTTCAAATTGGTGACATGTCAAATTTGTGAACCCTGAATTGTTTGATATACGAATGTCAAGGATTCTAATTTTTACCACAAGTAAACAAGCGCTGAAATGCGAATTCAAATTAAACATTACATAATTTCAACTATGAGATAAAGCTGTCGGAGTCAGTTCATTTCGACTCATCCAATATTAAATTTAATATCAATAGCACGCTTGACGAAACGCGACCCCAGCCAGCCGACAACTAATTAATTACAGTAAAATAGTTAATTTAATGATTAAATTGAATTTCTAAGATGGAGCTTAGCTGTGCGTCTGTATTGAAGAGTTCAAGTTCAATTTAAAATAAAAATCACAATTACAGCGTCGTTTCATTTTGCTTTTTGTATATCTGCTTGTCATTCAAAGATATATAAAAGTAGATTGTACTAGAAATTTAATACAAAGTGATTACTTTCTAAACTAATCATCCAATAATAGATAAACCAAAATTAGAGCCTCCAAGACTGTGGTAGTTAAAAATCCGTACTATGGCGTTTACAAAAAAACTCGAATTGATTTTTACAATTTATCACTCGCTTTTTGGAAATAAAAAATAGAATATAGTTAGGAAACCAGCTGCATGTCTCTAGTTTGGTTTTTTGTAATATTTCGTTTAAATCGTCAACTCTACTCCTCCTCGCAGCTATCATAATTGTTCCTACCAGAGATACCAAGGTTTCCCTTCTTGTCTGTAAGATTTTATTGAATCAAAGTTGCTTTTAAAATAAAAAAGGGCTAACCATTCCAAAACGTGGCTATTGGTGGCAGTAAGTTATCGACGATAATTTGACCTAGTCCAAAATTCCACCTCTAATAAATTCTTTGAGTGACTTTTCAAGTGAAACAATTGATCAATACAGATTATGAAAAAAAAGGATTATATGTAAAAAAGGACCAATTAAAAAAAAGATATTTACAATTGCATCGATTAATGAAGATCTAAATTGTTCTGATAAAAATGCAAAATTCATAATGAAGATGAATATGATATAATAAACGTAACCGATTCAATTGAAACGTCCTATTAGCATTACAAATTCCTATAACGTGGAGACTGAGCGCTGTCTAGCAAATTAGTGTTAATTTTTTATGTGATAATCAATTTTTTTCCATGATTTATCACCTCTATCATTACGCCGTGTAGTATCCGTGTGGTAGCTAAGTAGAATAGAGCAGCCTCATGTCTTACCGAGGTGTCGTAAAAGGCGATTAAGGTAAGTTGGCGTCAGGCAGGCGGCCGGTCGTGAAATACGTAACCAAATCATATGACCACATGTTTGTAACATGTTGTGCCGACCCCACTTAGAGTGGGATAAGGACAGGAGGATGACAATGATCACTTTTAGTTGTAAAAGAACGCATGGTTTTCACATTTACAATTAAACACATGGTCAAATTTTTTCATTTTATTTTATTTACAACGTACAAGTTATATCTATCTAAAATTACTTAAAGGCTAGTACGATACAAATCATGACCACGTGGAATAGTCCTAAGAATGCTGGCAGCGTTTCCGCGTTGAATCGCTAAGGTGATTGTTTGTGCCATTTCATTTAACTTTAATCAATATTAAAAAAAAGTAACTATTTCTAAGGGTTAAGTATTATACACATTATTCCGTTTACTATATACATATTTTTTATTAAACAGAAAATCCATTTTCATAATTATCTCTATAAAATTTCGCAAAACGGTTCTCATTAATATGATAACGTTAATTTTTTAGTACTGCTTAGGTTTAAGATCCTTTTCCGACAATTTCAGCGACAATTAAACGTAAGCATTAATTAAATTGACCTCACCCTCTTCATACCCGCACAGTTCCTTCTGCCTTATTTCCCTTTTGCTTATTCAGCGACGAGCGTACACAGATACAAATATAAACCTTACTAGATATGTTATATTGTACGAACCGCCGTGTGGTATCCAGCTTAATAGAATAGTACCACCCTCATTTCTTACCGACATGCAATGAAAGGCTACTAAGGTAAGTGGACCCACCGTGTGATATCCGGTTTAGTAGAATAGACCACCCTCTTTCTTATCGAGGAGTTGTAAAATACGACTGAGGTAAGTTGACGTCAGGCAGGCGGCCGGTCGTAAAAACGCAGCCAAATCATGTGACAGCATATTTATAACATATTGTGCCGACCCTACTTAGAGTGGGATGAGGGCAGGAAGATGATGATATGTTATATTGTATGTTCTCTCATAGAACGCCAACATTTTCTAGTAGCAATTTCTTGGTTATTTGAGTCTGGGTGTATTTATTTATTTAAGTACGTATTTAGAAATATATTTATATTAGTTATCTGTCACGCATAAGTATGATGTTATTTTGGGGACGGCCAACCGTGTGTGAAATTGTCCCATTTTTTAAATTATTAATTTACGCCACTAAAAGTATGTAAAATTTTACATTTCACAAATTACCTGAAACTCTGACTATAAAAAAAAATATTTTATTTCGCTTACTACTTTAGAAGTTAGGATAATTATGAAATTACTTTTGAATTAAAGTTTAAAGAAAATATAGATTTTAGAGTAACTGCCAACTTAATCTATCCTCAATATTATTCATAGATACAATAAACGAAACTCAACAATACTGCAACACAAAAAACCGTTGATAATATTACAGACTTGTTACATCGTTAGTATTAAAGTCAAAATTTAGTTTTTTGTGTTCGAGAGCTCGCGAGCTAATGCTTCCTAATGCTAATATTATTTCTAAAATGAATGCAATTTAAAACAAAAAGATAAAGACATACGTACTCCTCATTGGATGAGCGTGAGTTTAAGTTCATTGTTCAACAGTTAAAAGTTCAAAAGTTTTATATGTGCGACTTCCATCCATCCATCCATCCATCAGCCTTTCGCAGTCCACTGCTGGACATAGGCCTCCCCATGTCTGCGCCAGACATCCCGGTTCTCCGCAATGCGCATCCACCTGGCCCCAACAACCTTCCGGATATCGTCGGTCCAGCGAGACGGTGGGCGCCCTACACTGCGTTTACCAAGACGCGGTCTCCACTCCAGGACTCTTTTGCTCCAACGGCCATCAGTCCTGCGACAGACGTGACCGGCCCACTGCCACTTCAGCTTGCATATTCTGCTAGCTATGTCGGTTACTCTGGTTCTCTCTCGGATAATCTCATTCCTGATTTTATCCTTGAGAGACACTCCGAGCATAGCTCGCTCCATGGCACGCTGAGCGACTTTGAACTTGTGGACTAGTTCCGCCGTCAGTGTCCACGTCTCGGCGCCGTACGTTAACACAGGTAGGACGCATTGGTCGAAGACTTTGGTCTTCAGGCATTGCGGAATCTTGGACGTGAAGACTTGACGAAGTTTGCCAAATGCTGCCCAGCCCAAGTGAATTCTCCTTTCAGCCTCTCTCTCGAAGTTGTGGCGGCCGAGTTGGATAGTCTGGCCTAGGTAGACGTAATCCTGCACAACCTCGAGAAGAGTTCCATTCACTGATACTGGTCTTGGCACGACAAGATCATTGAACATGACCTTGGTCTTGTCCAAGTTTATGCCAAGACCAACTCGCTTGGAGGCATCACTTAAGCCATTCAACATTTCGCGTAAGTCTTCCAGCGTCTCTGCGAAGATGACGATGTCATCCGCGAAACGAAGGTGTGAGATGTATTCTCCATTAATATTGACGCCTCGTTCAGTCCAGTCCAGGGTTTTGAAGACGTCCTCCAGCGCGTTGGTGAACAGTTTCGGAGATATTACATCTCCCTGCCTCACCCCGCGCTGAAGGTGAATAGGTCTGGTTCGCTGGTCCTGGATTTGAACGGTCATTGTTGCCGTATTGTAGATACATCTCAACACCTCGATATATCGCCAGTCGATATGACATCGCTGCAGAGATTCCAGAACAGCCCAGGTCTCAATGGAGTCGAAGGCTTTCTCGTAGTCCACAAATGCCATACACAGCGGCTGGTTATACTCTTGGGTCTTCTGTATAATCTGCCGAACAGTATGGATGTGGTCTACGGTGCTATAGCCTTTTCGAAACCCGGCCTGCTCCGGTGGCTGGAATTCGTCAAGTCTGGCGGCAAGACGATTCGTTATGACTCTCGAGAATAACTTGTAGACGTGGCTCAGGAGCGAGATTGGTCTATAGTTTTTCAAACGTGTTTTATCACCCTTTTTGAAAAACAAGACAACCACGCTCCTAGACCACGCTTCCGGTGTAGTGCCTGTATGGATAACGGTATTAAAGAGCTCTGCCAAGGCTTTGAGGACAGGACGTCCAGAAGCCTTTAGCAGCTCAACCGTAATCCCATCGTCACCGGGGGCTCTTCCGTTTTTAAGTTGCTCGAGTGCCAAACTAATCTCACCACTCTCAATGTCCGGAATGTCTTCTGTATAATGGCGCGACAGTGGTGCTCGTGGATCCTTGGTATCGCGGGTACTAGGCTTATGTGCACTCGACGAGTAAAGCAATCCGTAATATTTCTCGACCTCGTTCTGGATCTCAGAGCGACAGACAACTGTCCTGCCGTCCTCTGTTTTAAGCTTCGATAGATGACTTCTTCCTAAGGGTTTTTGAAATACTTTCGACCCCCTATCTTCCTACTTTCGATAGCCCGTGTATTTGAGCAGCGGAGGTCTCTGCGTACAAGTTTTCGTATCCTCTTAGAAAGAGCTCTCTGTTCTGGCGAAGCAACTTGAGCGGACGGCATTTCACGTCTCTGTCTCATCAGATCCAGGGTTTCGGGAGAAAGTTTGGACTGCTTGCTTCGACTCGTCGGCGGAAAGTGCCTTCGACCCAGTGCACATACCGTCTTCACCACGTTGTCGGTTATCTCGTTCACATTACTAGTGGTTTCCAGACAGTCGAATCGATTCTGGAGTTCCAATCGAAACTGCTCGGACGTACAGTCTATTTGGGCCAGCGTTGGTCGGAGAGTAGGCTTCATCATACGGGACCTTTCGGCCTTGAAACACATATTCAAAGTGCCTCGTACAAGTCGGTGATCACTACCTGTAGTAAACCTGTTGACCACAGAGACATCTCTAAATATGTGCTTCTTATCCGTCATGATGAAGTCTATCTCGTTCTTTGTCAAAGTATCGGGGCTTTGCCAAGTCCAACGTCTCTGAGGCTTCTTCTTGAAGAAAGAGTTCATTAAGAAGAGCCCTTGCATTTCGAGGAAATCGACTAGCATTTGCCCCCTTTGATTCCTGTGCCCTAATCCATGCAATCCGATTTTCGATTCTCCGCGTCTTTGTACTCCCACTTTAGCATTGAAGTCTCCCATAACAACGTTGTAGAAGGCTGACGTAGTGCCATGCAGAGCTTGAGATATGTCCTCATACATGGATTCGACCTCGTCGTCAGAGTGTGCAGAGTTCGGCGCATATACCTGTATCACTTTCAGGGAGTACCTGTCGGTGAGTTTAAGTACAAGGTACGCTACCCGGGTCGACACACTACTGACTTCTACAACGTTGTTACTGAGAGTCTTGTGAACCAGAAAACCGACACCACCATGGGAGACCTTATCACCTTCACGGAAGTAGAATAAGTGACCGGAATCTAGGGTTACCGTATCCTCACCCTCTCTTCGGACTTCAGATAACCCAAGAATACTCCAGTTTATACGACTTAATTCTACCTCTAGTTCGGTGAGATGATGGTCCAGCCGTAACGTTCGTCCATTATACGTTGCCAAAAAGATCGTTGGTTGTCAGTTGGTTGTGCGACTTCATTCGCGCCAAATAAAAACTTAAAACACCCTCAGTTGTCTACTACGTGTTTTATACGTGTTCCCGAAGATAAAACTGAAATTTTTTATCTTTTATCTTCGATTACACTTAGTTTTATAGCTATCGGTATGGCTGGTTTAGTCGTGAAAGCGTGACAGACAAACAGACAGAAATACATATTACGGTAGACAGAAGAATAGTCATCACGGCAAAAATTTGTTACAAGTACATTTTTTGATATCGCATCTAGTTTAAAAATATCATTGTCGTGTTACGATTTTATTGTAGGCAATTTACGGTGCGATATACGGTCCCTTTAACACCGACCCTCGTATAATTTGGATTGTGGGACTACCAAGAAAGAAACAATCCTAATTAAATTATGGTTATTAATATAGGATTCTAATCATTCTTCCTGTTTTTGATGGAACCTTACAGGAATGTTCACAGCGGTCTCTTCTATTAATGTTTGTCTATCATGTTTAATTATGAAGATAATTACCACGACTTAAAGGTAGCTCGGTGTATTCAATTTTGGAAAAGAAATAGCCGCTACACTTCATTGGTTTGCGATATGACATAACTAATCAAACCACCAATTTCCAGAACTTATTTATTTCTTAATCATGCAAAATTAATACAATTTTCAAATTAAATTCCAGCTCTAAGCGCACTTAGAATCGTGGTATTGGAATTCACGACCATTTTTACTACGATTTAACGAAATGAAATCTGTGGAAGTACGTATCACTACATTATAAAACAAAGTCGCAATATCCCTATGTATGCATAAAAGTTTAAAACTACGCAACAGATTTTGATGCGGTTTTTTTTAATAGATAGAGTGATTCCAGAGGAAGGTGTGTACGTATAATAACATACAATACGGAGTAGACAAATACTGTAATTTTTGAGGTTTCTGTAAATAATTACATTTTTTTCCGCTTACATTGCAAATGCAGGCTAAGCCTTATGAGATTTATCAAAATGATGTACTAAGTATTTGTACACATTGAAAAGATCTACAGAAAAGCCGCGATGGTATATGTCTATCTCTTATGGACACTATAGCATTTTTTGTCATTTACTTTTTACGAAAAATGATGCCTTATTTTTGAAGCAATTTTTATACAATACAGCATTAATCCTTATCCAATTTAGTACCTTAAATAAATAGTTGATTTAATATAGATCTATATGGCCGTTTACAGCATCTAATCTAAGAGAACATTTTCGGAGATATTACAGATTTAAAATGCCGTGAGGACGCCGCGCTTCGCCCTATAACACTTCGACTTTAGCAGCTATGTCGCTCTTTCAAGAGTTTGTTTAAAGACATTCCGTAATTAAGTGTAAAAATAAAATACATAGGGAAAATGTAAAAGTAAATAAGTAAGAATGTACCATATGAATTTAAATATTCCAAAGATAGCAGGAAATCTTCTTGGTATAGGGAAAGAAATTGTTTTTGTCCAAATTTAACGCTTGCTGGCCACGGGCAGTAATGAATAAATCAAAACTACTGGATCGATTTTAATCATTTTTCTTACACTGACCGACATGGGATATATATTTTATACCCGTGCGAAGCAGGGGCAGGCCGCTAGTAACATGAAATTCTGTGTAAGTCATAATGAGTAACTTTTGCTGCGAAATCTGAATATAAATGCTAATTCCGACTGATCCATAATTTCAATTGCAATCCTTTGAGAGATTATTATAATTCAGTCGGAATCCTTTGAAGAAAGTTACGGTTTCACAACTTGCGCGAGTAAATATTAATGCATAATTAAAGCCTGTCCGTAACTTTCTTAAGAGCTTTATCGCGAGTTATTTCAGGAAATAAATAAAAGCAAATGAAATCAAATCTGTTTATTCTTATATTCGTAACATTTTTGTAATACACTTTTTATACTGCAGATTGTCTACTGAACAGTCTGCTGCGTTGATGCCACAAAGTTACATTATTTAAAAATAATACGAAACGTCGATTTTCACTTAAACAACGATATCGAAAAAAAATTGAACAAAACAAATGAGCTCATTGTCAACATTTTTTAAACAAATCTTTTTATTTTTTTTATAGTCAATTTAGTATATCGATATCGAAAAAACGCAAAAATATTCCTCGATATTCCATATAGTATAATAATATAAAAACATTTATATTTATTACTAAATTCATTTCGCAATTCTACTAAAGAGTCTACTAAATTTTGGTAAATTGTATATTTCAGATTCTCGTTTATGCCTTATTTGAAATCCTACGCCTTCTTGACAAATAGTTCTTTTTCCGAACAGACAAGTCAGCGATAACGGCTTAAATTGACTGCAAACAATATTCAAAAATGTCTACTGCGATTATTTTACAAAGTTTAAAGATATAAACAATATTTTGCCGCAAAATATTTCTACTTTTAATTAAAATTGTTTCAACTATGATTTAATCTCGTTTAAACAACAATCAACATTTATACAATTCTTGACGTAAAACTACAATGGGATTATTGCAGAAGTTCTACATAATAAAAATTTTAAAAGAAACCTTTTAACTTTATTTCAAATAAGTAACATTTGTATACGCAAAAAATAATATTAGTTTTCAGCCGCATTATTAGCCGCAGCGGATTTTCAAATTTTCAAAACATATTTGTTTATACAGTTAATTTTTCCAAAGTCAGACTCATAATGTATTAAACAATAAGTAGTAAACTTGTAAGTAATTGTAAGTTGGCTATTTCTATATCTTTTTCTTCAATTCTCTGTACCAACAAATACCTCAAAACTTGCATTTGTTTAGTGGTCTAATATAGAATGGAATAAAATAAAAATGCATTATATTCATATTGTCTTGTCTAAAGTCTACACAGACATCTAAAGAAGTGACGTGTGAGTAATACCCTACATGTGATCGAGCTGAAATGGATAAGAAAAAATATAAATGAACCAATGTCACCAAAAAGAGATCCGCAAAGCTCGTTATTCTTAAATTGAGTCTCACTGTATTTTCCCTGGAACGTTTTAGGTTAAAACAAATTTCAAAATGTTTCAATTTCATATACCACTATCACTTACAAATAGCATATATATTAATAATAATAAGACCATTTAATGGTCCATTATTAATTTATAGCGTGGAGTTCGTATTTCTTATACAAATTAGAACTAATTTTCCACAATTTAATTAAAAAATAAGAAAACTGTATTAAAAATTGAAATTAATATTTTAAAGACGAGACTTGTTCCAGAAAATTAACAAATTTCAAAAAATGAATATTTCGGTGGCAACCATAAATTACTTCTATGCTGCTGCTAACAGCTGGTTCTATATAAGTTGCATGCGTCAGCTGTAAGAACTGCTGAAAAAGACATATGTACTTTATATTACTTGACATTTATATTGAAATTCAGCAAAATTTCTATTTCATTCAGTATTTTAAACTCGGAGACTGTCGTTAACAATCTGCTTCCGTTTCGATAAAAAAAACAATAATATGGCATATGTTAATATTCACTTATCTTTTTTTAGAAAATACTCCACTAATCTTTTTTTATAGTTGGCTCCACGAAATGGTCAAATGGAAATATAAAACAAAGTATAATATTATAGAATTATTACATTGCTACAACAAAATGAATATAAAAGACTGATAAAGTTCATCGTTAGAAAATTCCAAGCGAATCTCTTGGGCGTCCGAAGTTGCGAGATATTTTCACGGTATTTTATCAATTTTAACGAACTTCCATACTTACTTCAATTCACGAGTTTAAGGGAGTGCGGTCATATATTTTTATTATATTGTCATGTGCAACCCTGTTTTATATTTATTATAATCTTCAGATTAGGTTTCACATGTGTTCGCTTGGGCGCAAAACTTCGTTTCATAAACTCTTACCACTAAAGTGATTTCTGTTATGTTATGTTGTTTTTTAAAAAAAACAAATTTTATTTAAAGGATTCGTATATTATATATTTTCTCTGAGAAATTTATTTTTCAATTTACGTGACAAAATTTGAAAGATGCGCTTCACTAAATTAATACATACGATGGAACGCAGCGAATGATATTAAAACAATGCATAGGTGTTCCAGCGCTGTATTCCCTAAAATCTTTTGAAATCTTCATACATTTTTATGATTAAAAGTAATTTCGAGAGTGCCTAAAAAACGACTACAGAAAAAGGCGACGCCGAAATTTTCACTGTTATAGTTTTAAAAGATACCTTTAGATTTCCCCAGTGATTCGGTTCTCATCTGCTCCACGCTTTTACATGTAAGTGTAAAATAATAAAACGCTGATCTAAAGAGTAAGTATACTAAAACTCATTTAGATTGCTCCATAAATTATTAGATATACCATACACTTTTAAATAAGGTCAGACAGGTATCTTGATCTCTTTGAATGACTTCCTTCTGCGAGGATGTTTGATGAGAATATTATAAATGTTTAACCTTGTATGTCTGTTACGGATATATATTTTTTGACACTTACAGTAACGGTCATCCGTGCCCAAAGTAAGTTACTTAATTTATGTGTTATGGGTGTTAGACAACTGGTAAATGTGTACTGGTATGCATATATAGTGAGCTGTGGTAGCCTAGCGGTAACGCCGTGCTACTCTTTTGAGGAGGTCACGGGTTCAAACCGGGGCAGACACCATTGAGTTTTTCTGTTAAAACTTATGTGTCTGATTGATTATTGCAATTTATCACACGCTTTTTGGTGAAGGAAAACATTGTGAGGAAACCTGTATATCTCTAGAGAGTTCTGGAGATATATGTAACCTACCAATCCGCATTGGAGCTGCGTGGTAGGTCTTAGCTCCAACCCTTCTCTCCAAAAACGGAGAGAAGAGGCCTATTTCTAACAGTGGTAGAGTAACAGGCCGCTACTTACTAACTACTTACTATACATTTATAATTTTAAATACATGCTTAAATACAAACATACACCCAGGCTCAAAAACCAAAAAAAATTTTTTTAAATATTGGCCCTCAGCAGATTCGAACGCGCAATATTCGATATGCGCAGTGCGATATTCATTAACTTGAACATACTCGTAATTGATGCCTATATACCGAGCTAACCTCCTGCTCGCGTCGCATTTATTACTAAGGGTCTTGATCCCTACGATTAGAAAGCAGACTTTCTCATAAGACTTGACTAAAAAGGCAAAATAACACAATTTGACACAAACGATGTCGCAGTCAAAGTTATTATAATTACAATATGATTGCAACAATAAGAAATTTAAATTTTGTTGCATGCTACTTATATTGGAATAATGTAAAGTCTGAAAAAACTTGCAAGATATATGTATGATTAAAATGCATGGATGACTTCTATACTTATACAACGTAGTCCCCAGAAGCTATGCTATACAACCCGATTTACTCAAAATCTACTGAATGGATTTTTATACGGTTTTTACTATAAGATAGTGCAATTCTTCTGAAAGGTTTAGGTTAATAGTGTGGTTTTATGTAAATTGTCTTGAAGAGGTCGCGCAGTTGTTATAAAACTCGCCCAGTATGAGCATTAGTCGCGCGCTCTGCGTAAACCGATAGAGATACACTAAAGTCTTGTATTAGATAATTGTAGATCTACAAAAATACTACATAAAAAGTATGTCTTTATCTGTTATGGTCAACTCACAGTAACTACTTTTAAGTCCAAAATTTCAATTCGGTAAAAAAATTGTGGCATACTTATTTCCACGCGGGCCGTTACAACAGTTAGTTTCAATTAAAAATGTCTTAAAATCGTTTAGAACTCAAAACTTATGGTAAAATAAATATTGTATCTCAACTTATGGACCTAAAACAATAAATTTCATCCCATAAAACACCGTTTACTGTCCAATGGCTGTCCTGTAAAGTCTTTTCATACAATATTTATGCGGTACGAAGCAGCTCACAATATTCGCTACGTCTTTTTCTTTTTACTGCCCTTAAATTATTAATGCGTTTAGAAAGGTTCAAATATTAAAACGGGATTCGAAAGAAAAAATAGTTGTGATTCCTATTGTTAGACTGATTTAAATACTCCGTATAAACATTGTAGATGTGTTGTAATGGAACCGCTTTGTAGTATCCAGATAAGTAGAATAGACCGTCCTCATTTCTTACCGAGGTGTCGTTACAGGCGACTAAGGTAAGTTGACGTGAGGCAGGCAGTCGGTCGAAAAATAATTAGCCAAACATGTAACAACATGTTTAAAACATTGTGTGCCAACGCCATTAAGAACGGAATAAGGGCAGGAGAATGATGTTGTATAAAAATTGTAAATGTATGCTACGGTCTAATCCTGTCTTTAATGTGAGAGGCGACATTTGTCATGCACCGGAATAGTAATATGCAAGAACTTATTCTTTCCTCTAAAAAACAAAAAGAAATGACATAAATAAGTTAGTAAACAAACTCTCTTTGCATGCCTTATACGAGAGAAACATTCAAACTTATTAAGGTACAATCAATATAAACTTAGAAGCGCTTCCAAGTTTCCTATTTCCCTTAATTTATACAAAACTTTGTACAAGAGTGATTCTCTCTTAATAAGAGATTTTCACAAAGACTCGTCCATTAAGCTATCCACAAACGAATGGCCCAATAATTTCTATCTTATATTTACTCCTTGACTAAGCGCACGATTTATTTGTTTTATCTCCATCCCTTTGTTGTATTCTGTGAAAATAACGAATAAAACAGTTACAATTTAACCAAATGGACCATAACATCGTCTGAGAAAGTCGCGGCGACCATTAAAATTTCGAAGGAGAAGCTCAATTGTATGCTTCCTAACCGACTTGTTCTTTGAGAACTTTTCAGCCGAATTTTAAGCGTAATTATTTTTAATAATTGTCCTGTCTCGCATAAATTGGAAGAAGTTATTTCCTTGTGGCTTTCCTGTAAAGAAAATTTTCACAAACTTATTTTTATAATTCGTTCGTATTTCAGGAATTTTCTAATTTTAAAGTAAATAGTGTGACGATCTCGACCTTACATGCATATATTGGTAGAGTCATGTACTGAATTGGTAGTATGTTAAGGAAGGTATATAAATAAAAATATTTGTTTGTCATTTAATATGGTTTTTCGTAATGAGTATTTGATACTCGTTACATATATGTACATTTTTCATTAAAATATTTTTATCAAAATTTTCCCATACATTTTCAATTTTCCACGCTTAGCGCCGAACGTCACGCCGGCAGTCTGACAGAGGTAGTGGGTGACTGGCGGACGTTGCCGGGAGCAGTCGCGGCCTGGTACCGCGAGCCGAAGGCTTACGTTTACATGTACTTGGGGCGATACATGGTAGCGCTATGATCCCAGATCTATTGTTTGAAGCTTCGGCTTGTCTTAACTGTGTGGTGAGAGACTTCGGTCTATTAGCTCACTAATAAAATGTAATTTTATTACATGTGACAAATTATATATTATTCTCGAACACTTTATAGTGTGAAATGGTTAAAGCTTCGGCTTGGCATAACGTTGTGGTGAGAGACTACGGTCTTGAGGGACTTCGGTCTCCTAGCTCACTAAACAAATAAAATGTAATTTCATTACATGTGACAAATTTATTATTATTCTCGAACGATATGGTGCCGGAGTATAACTTTGTGAGGGTGACTTCGCTAAGTGGTGCTGGGCGCTATACCGAACAGTCTGGTGAGTACTGGTGTCGGATTGATGGTTTCAGGCCCATTCGGAATGGTTTAAAGTACGATCTGATGATCGAGTGATCCTTCTGTTGGCTTTGAAAAGTCTTATTCCGTTTATATTGACATCGTTTTACGTCCCATATTGATGGCAAACAAATATACAGTAATTATAATATATATAAACTAAAACCTTTCTGATAGCTATATCTATGAAGTAATAACATAAAGAGACATTCAACCTTCTGAATGTCTCGCATTTTTTTACTAAATTTTATAGTAACCCGTTCGTGTATTAGCTATATTGGAACCTGTTCGTGCAATGAATATGTATCTATTGGACATATAGGAATCTGTTCGTGTAATTAACATATGTATTGAATATATAACCTGTTCATGTATCGTACACTTATATTAAATAAATTATATTAATTTAAGCTTGCTTTACGCCTCTAATCTGATGAATCTGTGGTCTCTGACGCTCTAAAAGGATTTGAGTTATTACATACACAAGGTAACATGGGTCCTAACCAACTAGACGAATCACGAGCCAATTATATTTAAAAAGTGCTAGCGCTCTTGCGCTAGTTTTATGCAGTTTGGTGGTAGAGCGCGAGCGCTCTAGCCTCATTCTAATAATATAATTTATATTGATATTATAAATTTAGAGATGAATAGATGAGAGTGGAGGGCAGATCGTTACAATTTGGTGCCGTGACCAGGATGGTCAAAACGGCTTGAATATATTTTTAAAATAGGCGCAAGCCTATGTGACGATCTCGACCTTACATGCATATATCGGTAGAGTCATGTACTGAATTGGTAGTATGTTAAGGAAGATATATAAATAAAAATATTTGTTTGTCATTTAATATGGTTTTTCGTAATGAGTATTTGATACTCGTTACATATATGTACATTTTTCATTAAAATATTTTTATCAAAATTTTCCCATACATTTTCAATTTTCCACACTTAGTGCCGAACGTCACGCCGGCAGTCTGACAGAGGTATTGGGTGACTGGCGGACGTTGCCGGGAGCGCTCGCGGTCTAGTACCGCAAGCCAAAGGCTTACGTTTACATGTAGTTGGGGCGATACATGGTAGCGCTATGATCCCTAAACCATTTTTCAAAGCTTCGGCTTGTCTTAACTGTGTGGTGAGAGACTTCGGTCTACAAGCTCATTAAAAAAATGTAATTTTATTACATGTGACAAATTATATTATTTTCCAACACTTTATAGTGTGAAATGGTTAAGCTTCGGCTTGGCATAACGGTGTGGTGAGAGACTTCGGTCTTGAGAGACTTCGGTCTTGTAGCTCACTAAACAAATAAAATGTAATTTCATTACATGTGACAAATTATTATTATTCTCGAACGATATAGTGCCTGAGTATAACTTGGTGAGGGTGACTTCGCTGAGTGGTGCTGGGCGCTATACTGAACAGTCTCTGGTGTGTACTGGTGTCGGATCGATGGTTTCAGGCCTGCAATGATTTCGGTTGTTGTAGTGTAGCCTCGCCTCGATCTGCTCCAGGCTGTGAATATCAGGGTGGGTTTCCGTCTTGGTACAGAGCAGCCAGAGCTACTTGGTGAGTTTTGGGTGATACGGATTGGATTTTAGGCCGGTATTGATCTTCGATCTTTACTGTGTAGCCTTGTTTGATCTTTGGACGCCTAGGACTCTAAAAGTAAACTGTTCAAAGCTTCGCACGGAGTCTTGCGGGGTAAACCTGCACTAGCCGTTATAGTCCTTCTCAGGACTTCCCCATAGTAATACACGAACGTTGATGACATTATAGCATGTCGTAGGGCCGCTGGTCGGGTCTTTATTAACAAGATTGCGGACTAGCTTTAGAAAGTGTTGCCTGCCCAAAACTCTATCTTACGTAGCTTGCTACGCGTAACAAACATATAAATAACTAATTCTTATATGCCGATCGTGGAATCAGCCAAAAGGACGCATTGAAGGCGTGCGTTAGTGATGGATACATCACATTATAAACATACATATTTAGCACAATAGTGCTAGCACTACAAACATATATTATTGAATTATCAACACATAATGCGAGCGCTTTGCGTTCTTAACTCTTCGGAGTAAACATTTGCCACTTCGCGTGGTAAGAAGCAACACAAAATCTGCTATTACGTGATCTCTGCGGAGTCATTTGCAAATCTTCGATATCTGCCACTTCGTGTGGTAGCAACGACTACAACTTTACTGTTATGTGATATCCGAGGAGTCATGTACAGTATTAGCTTTATGCTATTATATATTCCACTATATGTGGTTACAACGACGAATGCGGCACGCACCGCTTGAAATGCTTGCTATTGGCAAGATGCGCTGTCTTATTATAAGAATTGGATATTTATATCAACAAAATCAGGCTTTGTGCCTCATCGACACAATTATGGCTAACGCCAACTCACCACAGCTACGGCTGAAATGATATTTGGACCTAGGTCCTAGCACTGCGACCGGGCACTTGTGCCTTATCTTGGACTACGGTCCTTACCTGGGACTACGGTCCTTATTTAATTACCCTAAATCTCTTTAAGAGCATTGACGGGTGTTTATAAAACATAATATAAATAACCTGGCTCGAGGGCGCAGGCACACTATAAATTGCATACCCTAACCCTACGTGGGGGGGCTCATATCCTATGGACGGAGCTCACCGTTGGTAGCGGGTGCGGAGCTACTGACTATCCCTCTCCCTTTATATTTTTCCGAATCGGAAGAATGTAATTGACGGGAGAGAGGTACCACATCGCTAAACTTCTCTACGGAGTTGTTTAAGGACTAGGAATTAAGATCGAGTGAGTGATCTTTCTGTTGGCTATGACATTTCCAATTTAAATATTAATATCTTAGAACTTCCCATTCGGGATGGTTTAAAGTACGATCTGATGATCGAGCGATCCTTCTGTTGGCTTTGAAAAGTCTTATTCCGTTTATATTGACATCGTTTTACGTCCCATATTGATGGCAAACAATTATACACTAATTATAATATATATAAACTAAAACCTTTCTGATGGCTATATCTATGAAGTAATAACATAAGAGACATTCAACCTTCTGAATGTCTCGCATTTTTTTATCAAATTTTATAGTAACCCGTTCGTGTATTAGCTATATTGGAACCTGTTCGTGCAATGAATATGTATCTATTGGACATATAGGAATCTGTTCGTGTAATTAACATATGTATTGAATATATAACCTGTTCATGTATCGTACACTTATATTAAATAAATTATATTAATTTAAGCTTGCTTTACGCCTCTAATCTGATGAATCTGTGGTCTCTGACGCTCTAAAAGGATTTGAGTTATTACATACACAACGTAACATGGGTCCTAACCAACTAGACGAATCACGAGCCAATTATATTTAAAAGTGCTAGCGCTCTTGCGCTAGTTTTATGCAGTTTGGTGGTAGAGTGAGAGCGCTCTAGGCCATTTTAAAATATTATATTTATTTCAATATTTTAAAGTTTGAGAAGTGTGGATTAGAGTGAGGGGCAGACCGTTACACCTACAATTTGCTGTCCGTGAAATGGAAAGAGACTGACGAGGCTAACAGATTCATTAAGATTGGTAAACTCTTGAGGTCTGGGGGTTGAACATGTTTCTATTCGCTGCCAGTGAACAAGTGATGATATGGTGTAGTTAAATGAGTTTAAATTTGAAATATATTAAAAATTTATTTGAATCAGTGTTACTGTCACTTGAATTTGACTGTCAGTATAGTGATCGAATTGGCAAAATAAAGAATGATTTTTATGAAGTATTGTGTTATTTATGTATTGTGTGTAATACAATTAAAATGCGTTAATCAATCCTCAGTAAATCGAAGTAAAGATCAATCAAAGCTTAAATAAAATTAAGACAATAAATTAGAATTGAGAAATGCTTTGCATCCAAATAATTCTCAATTTTCTATTAACTTTAATGTTTCGAAAAGACAAAAATAAATAAAGAATAGGAACTACATAGTTTGAGTGGTTCACAAGTGAAATAAGAAAATCAATAAGGTTGTGCGCCTCGATGTTAAATTTTGATGATTTTTCTAACAGATATTCTTTCTTGGTCATTGGAGTGAATTGAAATATGTACAAAGATAATTAAAATCTAAAGGGCAGTGCGGTCTGAAATTTAAGTAATCTGGGGGTTGTAAATATTGAAAGTTTAAAAGATTAAATATACAGAGATTGTAAAATCGGGAGGATTGAAGTAAGATTGATATATTTATCATGTTCAAGTTCAAAAAAAAAAAAAAATATTGTTGGAAAGATGCAATAATACAAAAGTTATTGACGGACTGTTTCTAAAATTCAATTTCAAAATTTAAATAGTTTTGAACCTTTCCCTATTGTAAATTCTATTCCGATGGAACTGCATAGAATTTAGGGGGTTGAATGTGACGATCTCGACCTTACATGCATATATTGGTAGAGTCATGTACTGAATTGGTAGTATGTTAAGGAAGGTATATAAATAAAAATATTTGTTTGTCATTTAATATGGTTTTTCGTAATGAGTATTTGATACTCGTTACATATATGTACATTTTTCATTAAAATATTTTTATCAAAATTTTCCCATACATTTTCAATTTTCCACGCTTAGCGCCGAACGTCACGCCGGCAGTCTGACAGAGGTAGTGGGTGACTGGCGGACGTTGCCGGGAGCAGTCGCGGCCTGGTACCGCGAGCCGAAGGCTTACGTTTACATGTACTTGGGGCGATACATGGTAGCGCTATGATCCCAGATCTATTGTTTGAAGCTTCGGCTTGTCTTAACTGTGTGGTGAGAGACTTCGGTCTATTAGCTCACTAATAAAATGTAATTTTATTACATGTGACAAATTATATATTATTCTCGAACACTTTATAGTGTGAAATGGTTAAAGCTTCGGCTTGGCATAACGTTGTGGTGAGAGACTACGGTCTTGAGGGACTTCGGTCTCCTAGCTCACTAAACAAATAAAATGTAATTTCATTACATGTGACAAATTTATTATTATTCTCGAACGATATGGTGCCGGAGTATAACTTTGTGAGGGTGACTTCGCTAAGTGGTGCTGGGCGCTATACCGAACAGTCTGGTGAGTACTGGTGTCGGATTGATGGTTTCAGGCCCATTCGGAATGGTTTAAAGTACGATCTGATGATCGAGTGATCCTTCTGTTGGCTTTGAAAAGTCTTATTCCGTTTATATTGACATCGTTTTACGTCCCATATTGATGGCAAACAAATATACAGTAATTATAATATATATAAACTAAAACCTTTCTGATAGCTATATCTATGAAGTAATAACATAAAGAGACATTCAACCTTCTGAATGTCTCGCATTTTTTTACTAAATTTTATAGTAACCCGTTCGTGTATTAGCTATATTGGAACCTGTTCGTGCAATGAATATGTATCTATTGGACATATAGGAATCTGTTCGTGTAATTAACATATGTATTGAATATATAACCTGTTCATGTATCGTACACTTATATTAAATAAATTATATTAATTTAAGCTTGCTTTACGCCTCTAATCTGATGAATCTGTGGTCTCTGACGCTCTAAAAGGATTTGAGTTATTACATACACAAGGTAACATGGGTCCTAACCAACTAGACGAATCACGAGCCAATTATATTTAAAAAGTGCTAGCGCTCTTGCGCTAGTTTTATGCAGTTTGGTGGTAGAGCGCGAGCGCTCTAGCCTCATTCTAATAATATAATTTATATTGATATTATAAATTTAGAGATGAATAGATGAGAGTGGAGGGCAGATCGTTACAATAGGTACATAAAATAACCAAGCAATTATTTAGGGGTCATAAAAACTGTTACTCTCCCACAATTTAATTTAAAGGCTTTTAGCTCATAGGAGAAAAGTGGTTAAGAAATAACCCATCACGCTGCTCCAAAGCGAATTGGCAGGTTGAAATATCCAGCAGTTTTCCTAAGTTCTTTGAGAGATGTACCTATACTATATGATATAAAAATTGGAAAGACACTGTAACATTATCAAATAGGTATGGGTGAAAACAATTATATTATATATTATATATAGAAACTATGTAGTTGTCTGGCCACGCGTTGCTGTGGCTCCGTCTTATTTGGAATTCCCCTCGAAACAGAACTCACAGAATATTTTAAACAAATACTCCGATCGCCTCCAAACTTTACATGATCATGCGCTGAGTAATTCTAAAGATTTTTCGATTTGAGTTATTCGACGAAATTTCATAAAAATCGGTCCATCCTTTTCAGAATATATAAAGGATATAAAGACAAGCGTTCATTTTTATATTTAAGAAGATATTTATTTCATAGATAACCAAAGGTATTCGTATTTTGATTCCAAAAGTTCGAATAGAGGTTTGGCCCTTTATAAACAACTTTTACCATTTTATTACCAAGAGTACAATAGCGAGGTGTCATTCGGAACTTGTTAAAAGCAACCTTTTTCACGTGAACATAATATTATATCGCATTATTTTCGATTTATCTTAAATTTAGTTTTGTTAGTAGTATTGTACTTTACAATTTTTAATATTTAATCTGTACAGAAATTTATATTGCAACCTTCTAATTTAAAATTAACATTTTAGACAGTTTCGAAATATTAAGCCATTATTTCAGATGTTTAACAATATTGAAATTTTTTATTATATATTTTTGTATATTGGTACCTGCTTTTATTAGAATAAAATTATCACTTCAACGATATTTTTCCCGTGAAGCGCACAATTAGTTAAAAAAATAGCCAAAATCCATTAAAGCAATTTTAATAAAATATTCGTTGGAACCGGGGTTTGAAATCGCATCTCCATGCTTATGATGACGTAAATCGTTTGAATAATTAATGTTAAATCTTTTAGATGCCAAAAAACAATTACAAAAAAACTTTTTAAATGTATTGTATTTTAAATAAAAGTTGTATTCACATTATTAGTTATTATTAATGCGGAAGTCTGTCTTTCTGCCATTTATGCTTTCGTGACTAATCCGCTGAACCTATAGTTATGAAATTTAACACAATTATACACCAGGCAACACTTACGATAAAAATCCAGTTTTTCTTTCATTTTGATGTGTTATAATGCTTAAGTTTTCGCGAACAAAGTCGCGGGTATCAGTAGTGATAATATAATTATTTAAAAATAGGTATGTTTTAACAAACATTACAGTCGAGAGACAGACTTTGAAGTTACGTACATGATTGCGAATATATTAACGTAGATGAGACCGTAATGTACGGGTTGTTTACTTAGGCTGACTCTTGGATAAAATATTCAAAGTACCTTACACAAACATATATTTTATGGCCTGTCTACGAACCTGGTTAGCCATTGTTAAAAATTATACATAGCCAGTCCCTTACATAAATTCTTTTTCGGTCAAACATTTATCCTTTTTGCTTTTTATATGTGTACAGTCAGATAAATTTTAAATCTATTACTGGATCATGAAAAATGAAGCATAAGCTTGTTTAGTGATTCACGAGTACTAAAATAAAGTAAAAAGAAAAGTAACGAACTGTTACTATCCCACTGCTGTGCCTATTATATTCTTTCTGTTTTGGTTGAGAAGGTTTGGAGCTAAGATCTACCACGCTGCTACAATGTGGATTGGTAGGTTACACATATCCCAATAATTCTTTAGAGATATGCAGGTGTGCATGTGACCCTGCTTTCAGCTGCACGGGTCGCGGGTTCGATTCCCGCCGATATATAAGTATATATTCACCAGTTGTCTGTCTACCATAACACAAGTATTAAGTTACTTTGGGAACAGACGACAGTGTGTGTGTCCCATATATTGTTATTTATTTATTTAAGTTTTAGCAAAACAACTCATTGATGATACCTGTCCGGGGTTTGAACCCGAGTGCAGTTCTTAGACTAGAATTTAAAGGCATTCACTATAGACTAGGTACCCTATTTTGGAATAATATTCCACTCACACATTACTTGCATTGCATACATTTTGAGCTATAAAACCAAAAGCATGCAAAAGCACTTTCAACTAACATTTTCTTGAGATAATTTTGTAATATGATCGCTGATAAGCGAGTAGAGAGGTACAAAGAAAACATAAACTGCACTTACTTTAATTATACAAACGAAAACTGTTGTGTTTATGTAAATAGAAGTTATAATGTAAACATTAAAGGTACTACAATTTGTCGTACATAATTTATCTTGTAATAATTATAATACATTGAAAAACAAAAAAAAACTAAAAAAAAATCTTAATATCTAAAGATACACTACCGTAAGTTCCGCCATGTGGTATTCGGCTGAATAGAATAGACCAACCACATTTCTTACCGAGGTGTCGTAAATGGCGACTAAGGTAAGTTGACGTCAGGCAGACCTTTCGTAAAATAATAGCCAAAACACGTAACAACGTGTTTAAATAAAATAATAATAAATATATGGGATACTTACACACACGGTCGTCCGTCCCCAAAGTAAGTAACTTAATACTGGTGAATATATATACACTTATATAATTGTTAAATACCTACTTAAATACACACCCAGGCTCGAAGACCAACAAATTGATTTATTGAAAATGTTGGCCCTTAGCGGGAATCAAACCCGCGACCCCCGAAGCTAAAGACAGGATCACTACACACAGATCCAACATGCCAGTCAAAAAAAGAAAGTCATCATCATCATCATTCTCCTGCCCTTATCCCACTGTAAGTGGGGTCGGCACAACATGTTATAAACATGCTCTCACATGATTTGGCTGCGTTTTTACGACCGGCCGCCAGCCTGACGTCGACGTCGACTTACCTTAGTCATATTTTACGATACCTCGGTAAGAAAGAGGGTGGTCTAATCTACTAAACCGGATACCATACGGTGGTTCAACTTACCTTAGTCACCTTTTACGACACCTGGGTAAGCAATGAGATTGGTCTATTCTAATCAGCCGAATACCACACGGTGGGTCGACTTACCTTAGTCGCCTCTTACGACACCTCGGTAAGAAATGAGGGTAGTTTATTCTACTCAGCCGCATACCACACGGCTATCAAAAAAAATTGTTATTGAACTGAAATGTTGTTATTAATGTAGAATCGTTTAAAATAGTTATTTTGAGTTTAATTGGCTCCAGAAGTTGCTGATCCAAACCGAAACAAAGTGAAGTACTCCCAAGTTTACCCGGAGCGTACAATCCTATCGGGCAAGTTGCGATTGATTGTGCAAACTCCGGGCTCTTGCGGACTTGTACGCCTTACGACTTATGTCAGAGGAAATGTTTACCTTACTTATCTGAATTTCGAAGGTAGTTCGATCTCGTAAAGTTTATATAATAAGGTAGCTTTTTAGGTTTAAATCGTTTATTCTAAAAAAAAGCTAATGGCCACTTACATGAGAACATAAACTCCTAACTAAATTAGGCGGTCATCAAATTTTCGTCTAACTGTTGTAGTTGTAATTTATTTTAGTTATACTAGATTTTTCATTATTCTTGTTTATCTAAAACTTTTATTCAGTGTAATGTATTTTGAGAGAAGTTAATTAAAACAATTTAACGAGCTTACATGTTTGATATTGCTTTTTTATTTTTTTTGATAACTACAAAAAAATACTGAGCATGGCTCGATAATCCAGGTGCTAGATATAAAAGGTGTTAAAGAGATTACCAATGGAAAACACAGCGTTAGCAGACTGTCAACTGAGTGGACAGAAGACCTCAAAAAAGTGGCAAGAAGCACTGTACAGATATATGTCTTTTAGACAGTCATATATCTGGTTAAACAAGAAAAAAGATAATATTTTGAAATCTAAACTTCTATCTGCACAAATCAATGAATTTATAAAACTTTCCATGCAATATCTAGTCTATGTACTTCAATATTTCCCATTCATTTTTTGCGAGGTATAGGTATATCTTTAACGTTTCTATTTTATCCGATGACAAAGGCAAAATGGATGAACTGATCTAATAAACGAGATCTGGGTTGAAACCTTGTGATCCCGAGTATAATGCAAAAAATATTATCAGGTATAACCAATATGCTATGTCATAACAGATTTTAAACTTATTTATTTTATTACTGTAATTTGAAATTTCTAGATCCAAAGAATGTTTAAATAATAATAGTAGGAAAATCAAATAGAATTTCTTTATTTCCCCAAATCATTCTGGTAATAAAAAATGTTGAGTGGAATTTTTCAATAATAAAACTTTTGGAACGACGACCGTAAAAAATGTTCTTTCCTTTTTTAATTGTTTTTCAAGGTGGTCTCAAAATGCATGGCAATTAGGCAATGTCCCTCTTCCTAGCTGCCGGAAAGTCGAAAACCCCCGGCAATTTGATAGTGATTATACGACTACGGCCGACGTGAAAAGAAATAATGCTGCAAACTACTTGGGCGCTTACGGCTTTGTACGAAATTTCATTCAAACCAGAATTGTGTAGAAAGAGCAGGCTCATTATTAATAACAATGCTTTAAATGTGCGAATAAATTTTGCGTCACTAACTAAAATTTCTGATAGTTATTTAGGCGTAACTATAAAATTGGTTACACCTTAGTAACAATGATTTACAATTGCTTATTATGTTTTAAATGTTAATTTTTTTTTTCAATTTTCATTAAAAATATGTTTAAATACACTTTTAATAAGGTATATATGAGTAACTATATGTTATTCCGGTGTAAGGAATAACTGTGCTAAATTTCATCGATATTGGTTTAGCCGGTTCTCCGTGAAAGAGTAAACGAATCGGCGAAACCTTTCATCGATAAAAAAGTATTATAAATATAATTTATCCAGGTTTATTACTCCTCTAAGGTCTTCCTCGAACATTCTAGTAATAAATAAAAACCATACACACCACAGTCTAATCAATATGTGAAAGTACTTAAAAAACATTAATTTCTTTGTTTCTAAATGAAATAGATTTAGTGAGAACATCAGGCACAATTTTTACTTAGTTCCAAAAGCACTTAAGAGAAGCAATATTAAAATATGCTAAGAATTGCACCAGGTTTTTGTTCAAATTTCCATCAGCTACCTGAGTTTCGGTAAAAATGCTTTCACGTTATTTATCACGTGCTTGCAAAATATGCTTACTATTTCTGTACCGTTGCAATTTACTGCGTTAAAATACCAAACATTCATCGCCTTAGAATGTAAACACACCTAGCTTTATTACTTGAAAGCCTTTGTTACATTAACAACTTAAATACAGATTATAAATTTTTTATGATGTTAGTGTACAAAATAATATAACCAGGTGGTATTGCCGTACAACTAACTGCCTCTTAGTAATCTAGACTAGATGAATAATATGACTTTCATTTAGTAACAAAATATTTGTTCACTTTAAAAACATTTTCATTTAATGTTAAGTTGATTAAAGTATAGTCATATCTACAATAATTATATTAATTCGAAACTGTTTTTTTTCGTCTCTCTTTAACATTTGCTATAATAATCATTGAAAGGCTAAATAGTTACATAGGATACTTTCATCTCTGCTCTCAAGTCCAGTTATTTAAATGTTAAAGATAATTAAATTATTAAAAAAAATTTACATAGTATATGATGTTTTAATTACGCCTTATGGTATCCGTCTGAATAGCATAGTACCACCTTCATTTCTTACCGAGGTGTCGTAAAAGACGACTAAGGTAAGTCGACCCGTATACGGCTGAGTAAAATAGACCAACCTCATTGCTTACCGAGGTGTCGTAAAAGGCGACTAAGGTAAGTTGACCCACCGTGTGGTATCCGGTTTAGTAGAATAGACCACCCTCTTTCTTACCGAGGGGTCGTAAAATACGATTGAGGTAAGTTGACATCAGGCAGGCGGCGGGTCGAAACAACGCAGCCAAATCATGTGACAGCATGTTTGTAACATGTTTTGCCGACCCACTTAGAGTGGCAGGAAGATGATGATGATATGATGTTTTAATTAAATTAATATTTTAATACTTTTATAGACGTTTGTTGACTTCATTTATAATATAATAAAATTATATTGTAATATAATTATATGGTATCAACATAGTAAACGTTGATATACGAGTTACTATATTTATGATATATATTACAAAAGTTTCAAATTAAACCATTATAAATTTTGATTCGAGACAATTAAATAAATTTACATAGTAGTAAGAACCTTTTCGCATAATGACCTTAAACTTTAAATTAAAAAACTTTCAAACAGTCTGGACCGGGTCATACTTAAAACAGACTTTTCATCAAAATTTAATAATCTCATTAGCTTTATCATGAAGCATCTTTACCTTTAAAATTTAATCTTACTAAACGGGAATTGGTTAATTATGCAATTGAAAAATTACTTTTTTTAATAAGTACTATGTAAGATTGCCCTCGGCCTGAGGGTGGGTAGAGCTAAATTCTCTATTCGTCACTCAGGCAATACCTGTCCGGCGCGTCCTCGTCGCGGGAGTGGGCACTACTCACTTCAGTAGGCCGGAGTGAATTGGTGGCCGAGTTCGGTTGGGGACCCAGTTCCGCGGGGTATAGCGTGGACCCCTGCCCAGGGTTACGGGTGAAGACCTTAACGGCTGCAAAGGCGGAGATGGAGTCCATCGGTACGGCGGAGCAGGCGGATGGGGCAAATAACCCAGTCGCGAGCTGCCCTCTCATATTGGGGTCACAGGTTGCTCTGGAGCTACGCTACCAGGTGGGGTGGTGTAGTAGGGTTGGCGATGAAGACCTCGGTCGACAGAGGCGCCCATAGCTCTCCAAGAGAGTTACTACCTTAGCGTCAGGCGGCAGCCAGCTGTAAAAACCCAATTGCCAAAACAAATTCTCCTTATCATGAAAGTTACAAATAATAATAATCGCGATCATACTAGGGCGTACCCCACAAGCGACGCACAGACTTTTGATGTGGACAATAGAGCTACGAGAGAAAACAGCACTAGGGCGTCCCCCGCAAGCGACGTTATCGACACTTTGAGATTCGCTACGTGGAACTTAGGTTCCCTTACCGGTCGCACCAGCGAACTAAGCGAAGTCCTCAAACGAAGAAACATTGACGCATGTTGCTTACAGGAAACTAAGTGGAAGGGTTCCAAGTCTCGTAATATTGGACTAGGATTTAAACTCGTATATAATGGAACATTAACGCACCGAAATGGTGTGGCCATAGCTTTAAACTCTAATCTAAAGGATAGAATTATTAGTATAAACAGGAAATCTGACCGGCTCCTAGCAATAAAACTAGCCCTTGATAACCAGCCACCACTAAACATTATATCAGCATACGCTCCTCAAGTTGGATGCTCTAAGGAGGAAAAACACGACTTCTGGGAGGACTTTGATGAGGTGATAGCCGGTATTAATGTCAGTGAATTAAAACTTATCGGCGGTGACTTTAATGGGCACGTCGGCGATAAATCTCTAAATGGCAGTGAACATCATGGCGGTTTTGGCTATGGCAAGATAAATCCGGAAGGACATAGCATTTTAGATTTTGCAAGTAGACACAACTTTATGATCATTAACACATGCTTTAAGAAAAGGGAAGAGCACCTTATAACTTATAAAAGTGGAGGTAAGAAAACGCAGGTTGATTATATACTGGGAAACAAAAGTCTAATTTCTAGTTTCAAAGATTGTAAAGTTATCCCAGGGGAAGCATTAACAAGCCAACATCGGATACTTGTTACGAAGTTCAAATTGCGGAAACCCCTGAGACATATCAAAGATAAAACACCAAGAATCAAATGGGCTAAATTGGATGGACCAGAAGGAAAACAATTGTTAGAATGTATTACAAACCATCTAAAATCTGACTTGAATAAACAGTACCACGATGTAAACGAAATTTGGTCCAAATTTGAAAATCCAACGGTCTCGGCAGCAAAAAACATACTCGGAGAGTCAAAAGGCATAATTGCAAATAAAGACCCAAGTTGGTGGAACGAAAAAGTCAAAGAAGCAGTGCGGAACAAAAAAGAGCATTTCAAGGCTTGGCAAGATTCGGTAAGCGACGAAGACCTAAAGAAATATAAAATAGCCAAAGCCCACACAAAAAGTATAGTTGCCCAGGAAAGACCGAAAGCTAGAGATAGTTTCTATAGAATTCTAGATGAGAACACAAACAACAATGACATATACAAAATTGCTAAGCAACGCCAGCGAAGTACTTTGGACATACACATGAATAAATATATAAGAGATGTTAACGGTATCCTCTTGACCTCAAATAATGCTATCAACAAAAGATGGAAAGAATATTACGAAGAATTATCCAACGAGGAATTTCCAAGCGAAAACTTTCTCTCCATACGTGTGACATCTGGCCCCATCGAAGCCATAACAGAATCTGAAGTCAAAGTAGCAATACTTAAGATAAAGAACAAAGAGGCTACTGGACCAGATCAGATACCTGCGGAGATATGGAAGCGTGGAGGCAAGGTAGCTAGACAGTGGTTTACAAAACTCCTAAATCTTGTGCTCACATCCGGTAAAATGCCAGATTCGTGGCGGAAAAGTTACTTAATACCATTTTACAAGAATAAAGGGGACGTTTCACTGTGTGGAAATTATAGAGGAATAAAATTAACATCACACACCTTTAAACTTTTCGAAAGAATTATTAATAACAGACTACGGTTACTAACAACGGTTACTGAAAACCAATTCGGCTTCACTACTGGTAAATCAACATCAGACGCAATTCAAGCCATGAGAATTATTATGGAGAAACATAGATGCAATAAAGAAGACTTACATATTGTCTTCATTGATCTGGAAAAAGCCTTTGATAGAGTGCCACGAAAACTTGTATGGCAAGCTCTCAGGTCTCAGGGCGTCCCCGAAAAGTATGTATCCATAGTAAAAGACATGTACTACAACTGCGCAACCCAAGTGAGGAGCCCAGCAGGACTCAGTGAGCAGTTCGAAGTAACAGTTGGTGTTCATCAAGGCTCCGCACTTAGCCCGTTATTATTTAACCTCGTCATGCACTACCTCACAAAGGATATACAGAGCGCCTTACCATGGTGTCTTCTATATGCAGATGATATTGTTCTTGCAAACAAATCAGCAAATGACATGCAGAGAGACCTAGACCTTTGGATTAGAGAGCTAGAATCAAACGGCCTCTGCATATGTAGATCCAAAACGGAACACATGCACTGTGCATTTGCACCAGCACCAACACAAGGCCTTAGCAATCTAAACATCAAAGGTATCCCAATACCATCTGTCACTAAGTTCAGGTATGTGGGGTCAATCTTATCCGCTGATGCAGACTCAACCGCTGATGTCAAGAACAGAGTGCAAACAGCGTGGATGAAGTGGAGGGAAGTGTCAGGCGTTCTCTGTGATAGTCGTATGCCCATCAAGACCAAGGGTAAAATCTACAAAGCCATTGTCAGACCAGCTATGCTCTACGGTTCGGAATGCTGGACTGTAAGTCGAATACACGAGCAAACTCTTCATGTCAACGAGATGAAGATGCTGAGATGGTCGGGTGGTGTGACTAGAATGGACAGAATACGGAACGAATATATCCGAGGTTCGTTCAAGGTAGCTCCGATCCCCAGTAAATTACAAGAAAATCGATTGCGATGGTATGGCCACATCCAAAGAAGATCATCTGACCACATAGTAAAAACCGCCTTACACCTCCCCGAACGCCCAAGAGGGAGAGGACGTCCAAAAGCGACGTGGTGGTCCAATATCAGGAAGGAACTGGAAGCCCTTAACTTGAAAGCAGAGACAACCCAGGATAGAGCGACCTGGAGTAGATTGATAAGGAGACCCGACCCCAAATAAAGGGAAAAGGGAAAGAAAGAAGAATAAGTACTATGTAAGATATTTTATTATTACATATTTAAAACTTCAATAGCGTTACGCTAGATTCATATGATTTTTTCGGGTAATTATGGGTTCAACTACCTAGCAGGCACCAATGAGTTTTTCTCTACAAACTTATATGCATAAATAATATTTATATTTTATCATACGTTTTTAGATGAAGGAAACCATTGTGATGAAACCTGCATATCTCTGAAGAATTTCTGCTATATTTTTAAACGATCAAACTGCATAGAAGCAGCTTGGTGCTGCATAGAAGCACCTCAAACCCTTCTCAACAACAATAGGCCTATGCTCAGCTGTGGGGTAGTAACTAGTCGATAATTTACTTTCTAAGCCGACAATGATCACTCACTTTACAACCGCATACTTGCCAAACAAAATGTTTGCTATTATAGGCAGAGCGACAGTCTATATACTCACGTCTATGAACCCCTTTAGTATTTTATAAATTTTACACTGTATACTAGTATATTTAAAAATGAATAAAAGCAAAAATTTACAAGATTTTCCAAATTAATCCTAAATAGCAGTCTCTATTTTTTTATTACAAAAGACAAAAGACTTTTCTAAGGCGCTTTTTTTCTTTAATGCTTATACAAACAGGCATGTCTCTTAGGTACCTCATATTTCATCAATTCCTAGAATTTTAATAATTTTCATGTTTATGCGATGCCGGCCATTAATTTTCACAAAATACATATTTGTCATTTCAATAAATAATTTTCCATTCAAGGATACATTTTATATTGCTACACATCTGATATTTATTCAAGAGATTGCATCCAGGAATTCGTAAGGGAAATAAGTCTGCATGAGTTTGAAAATTTGTACAATCAATCCCAAGTTGCACGATGGATTGTGCGCTTCGAGTGTGCTATCAACTTTAAGTTAAGTTTGTCTCAATCTGGCTCAACAATTTGTGAATTTAATTTAAGTAAAATAGATTATTATAATATTTATTTATTATTCAATTGAGTAGTATTTATTATCATCTTCATCTTCCTGCCCTTATCCCACTCTAAGTGGGGTCGGCACAACATGTTATAAACATGCTGTCACATGATTTGGCTGCGTTTTTACGACCGGCCGCCTGCCTGACGTTAACTTACGGATACCACACGGTAGGTCAACTTACCTTAGTCGCCTTTTACGACACCTCGGTAAGAAATGAGGTTGGTCTATTCTACTCAGCCGGATACCACACGGCGGGTCGACTTACCTTAGTCGCCTTTTACGACACCTCGGTAAGAAATGAGGGTTGTACTATTCTAATCAGCCGGATACCACACGGCGAAATTGAGTAGTATTTATCAATACCAAAAATTTTTGTATCATATTACACTTATTCTAGGTAGGACTAGGTATTTTCGACCGGTCGCCTGCCTGACGTGAAAATACCTTAGTCACCTTTTACGACAGCTCGGTAAGAAATGAGGGCTGTCTATTCTAATCATCCGGATACCACACAATTGGTAAATTCTACAATCTCTTAAATCTTGTAAATTTACAGTTACGGGGCAACTTTTTGACTTCAAAACTGTGCTCCATAGCCTCAAAAAGCCGTGAGATCTAGACGGCGGAATATCACATGGCGTCACTCAAGAAAAAGTGGAGTGTTCCATTGGTTACTGATTCAGTCTTTTATTCATCTTGACGACTCTGTTTGGTACTCTTGAATAGACTTCAGAAATCTTGTGAAATCATCTATTGTAGAGCTATGCTGTATGAGTAACTTCTTTGTAGAATTGTAGAATTGAAAGAAACAATTTCTTTGAGATATTTATCTCACAGCAATATGGAAAAATAAGCTTTATAATTCATTAATATTTTTAATATATCAGATCAGAAAATCTGGAATAAGCCCAAAAAGACTGAAAAAATATGATATTAAGAAAAACCTATGATTTTCATGAAATTCAGTAAAACAAAACCTAGTTATCGCCCCTGATCCTAGATTAAAAAAAAATGATGTTTTATATCTGTTTTCAGACATTGAAAAACTGCCAAAATAAATACGATAAAAAGGTTAATTTTGCTGTCATGCGTAAAGTTGCAATAGCTCAGTTGAGAACGGTTGGACTTAAGAAGCCAAAATCCGGATCAAGTCCCAGATATCACCAATCCATTATTTAATTTTTCAATAGCATTTTTTATATCTTTAAACAGGTACCTACTATATGGTCATGCTATATGGTCAAAACAAAGTAAAGCGTCAATTGAAGTGTCGACCTGAAACATTTGAAATTTAACACTAAGAGAATATCAGATTATATCTGTGAGTAAACTTAGATAAGCACCTATACGGTCAACTATCCAAGAGACCATAAAACCCGCTCCCTTTACTCGGCAAGGAACGGCAGAGTCATAAATATGTATAGGGAAAATCAAGCATGAGTCGCGAGCAAAACGATGCCGAAAATGCGATCTCTCGGGAGACCAAAGTCTCTTCGCGCGGGAGCAAACGTGCAACTGGAAACGGCCTGTATATTATCAGTAAAGTTTCACATGTTCTCGTATATTATGTGCCAAATACGATATTGACGGTATATAAATACTGTTTGCTTAGTTTTCACGTTTAGAATTTTTTCATTTATTTAAATACCGGTCATATCGGTAATTTAAAAAAACGATTGTACCGTTTAATTAATCGACTAATTTGGTTTTTTTCATTTATTTAAATATACGAACATAAGCCGCGTGGTATCCGGCTAAGTAGAATAGACCACCCACATTTCTTACCGAGGTATCGTAAAAGGCGAATAAGGTAAGTGGAACCGCCGTGTGGTATCCGGTTGAGTAGAATAGACACCCTTTTTCTTACCGAGGTGTAGTAAAAAGTGACTAAGGTAAGTTGACCCATCGTGTGGTATCCGGTTGAGAAGAATAGAAGAAAGAGGGTGGTTCTTTCTTACTGAGGTGTCGTAGAATGCGATTAAAGTATATAATGTATACAAACGCTGCCAAATCATGTGACAACATGTTGTGCCGACCCAACTTAGAGTGAGATAAGGGTTTATTGTTGAAAAAATTCATATGCACGAAAAACAACTTTTTGTAACAACCAAATATAATTTTTTTTTTTGATTTGACCCATATTTTAAACCATTCAGCCTTCCAGCGGTTTTACTTCCACCGTACCGTCGTTTCATACTCAGTTTATTTGGCCATATTTGCATAGAAACGTTTTTTGTGGGCGTGCTTGTTTGTTTATACGGTAGGTTGGGAAGCTTTCTGAATGCAGGAAGGGATCTTCGCTATGGATTTATTTGAACCGAACTAAGGGAAATGCATATAGCCATATATCTTATTTTTCATTATACATAACATTATACCATTAACATCATCATCATCATCATCATCATCATCAACAACAACAACATCATCATTATCACACCCTTATCCTTATCCCACTTTAAGTGGGGTCGACACAATGTTATAAACATGTTGTTACATAATTTGGCTACGTATTTTACGACCGGCCGCCTTCCTGTTGCCAACTTACCTTGGTCGTATCTTACGACACCTCGGTAAGAAAGATGGTGGTCTGTTCCACTCAACCAGATACCACATGGTATGTCAACCTACCTTAGTCGCATATAACGTATTTAATAATGCAATCTATAATCAGCGGCCCACGTATTTTCTCGGCATAATATATGCAATATCAAATCATAATTTCTTGATATAATACCCGCATCTTGCATAATACTTAAGACTTTAAAAAATTTAAAACTAGAATTTGTGAATGTGAAGCCATGAATATATTGCTCTACATCGGGATCGGAGGTTTTATAGCCCTTTTTTGACCCCGTATTTGTTTTGTAATCCCTCGAAAATTAATTACAACCTACACCTTTAAATAGTACAACAAAAACTGAGCATCGCAAATCATTTTAATCCTTATTATGAAAGCAGTAGAGACAATTATCTAATAACATGCACATACATAATTTACTTACCGAACAAAATAAATTGCCTGATCTTTCGTAGGCTTAAGTGCAAACATTTTCAGGTAGGTCGGTGCTAAACGGACAATTAATTATTTTATGCATTTAATCGGACTTTTGGCCATCTATTCTACATCTTGTTATATTCTACATCTTTACATCTATTCCTTGAATTTAGCAGTAACGGACAAATGCTGGTCAGGTAAGCAAGACCATAATAGCTGACTTGTTCTGCTTTTTGATTATTAATCTAGACAACTTCTTCAATACACAAGATACAGAGAAGATACAAGGACTATCCGACATTGACTGAGACGAAAGGTTTAACATACACTCCAATATAATGACAAAGCAAACTCTTCAATTCAAATAAAATCTTTATATATTGGTTAATAATTTAGTCCCACATCACATCACATTATTATACATCACAGCTATACTTGTATACTACACTAGACGTTTTGTTTGTATACAATTTAGTTAAAACAATTTTCTTTATTTTTTAAATTAAACACATCTACTGCTATTTGAAAGTTTTCAATAATTCAGTTAATTGAATGTAATTTTGCGGAGAAACCGCAGGTGAGCTTATATACTTGCCCAATGTTAGCATTTCAGTTAAGGTTAACATATTGTACGCTGCACTTAAATGTAATTAAAGAATTCATTATAATGCCAGTACGTAATGTTTGTGTATTTCTTTTTGGGAACAGCTTAGTATAGTTACATTTTTTAATCTTTTATCAGGTTATTTACGCTACAAGTGAAAAATTTTATTAAAAATTTAATTCCTTGATTAGGAATATAAAAATTTTATGCGTCTAAATTTAATGCCGTCATTGGGAATATAAAAAAGTACTTTTTTCTTTTAACTTATTTAAGGTCAGATGAGATACAATAATATATCGCTCATGGGCAGCAATAGTGGTACAACTCAATAAATCATGTTTTAAGATAAATGGGTTTAATGTTTTCATTACTAAGGAAAATGTATAACAAATGATTAAACGATTTTAGTTTGCTTAAACCAAGAGTCTAATATTGAATTATGAGTTCTGCCGCTATTACTGCTAAAATAATGTGTATAATAACATTTACACAAATTTAGTCCAAAACACGTGTTTTTGAGTTATGCCTCTATTGTAGCTCATGGGCGATATAATATAAAGAATATTATATACATAACACTACCACATAATTAATAGTCCTTCCAGTAATTTTCAAAACTACATCTCTAAGTGGGGTCGGCACAACATGTTATAAACATGCAACATGATTTGGCTACGTATTTTACGACCGGCCGCCTGCCTGACGTCAACATATCTTAGTCGTATTTTACGACACCTCGATAAGAAAGAGGGTGGTCTATTCTACTTAACCGGATACCACACGGCCGGTCGACCTACCTTAGTCGCCTTTTACGACACCTCGGTAAGACATAAGGGTGGTACTATTCTACTCAGCCGGATACCACACGGCGGGTCGACCTACCTTAGTCGCCTTTTACGACACCTCGGTAAGAAAAGAGATCAAGTACTATTCTATTCAGCCGGATACCACACGGCACTAATTTTCAAAACTACATATATTGCATTAAAATATCAATACTTAATGTACAGTCCTTAACGGAAGTAAAATCTAACGATCTTCAGACGAAGTTAGATATATACTCGTATGTAGGATTTCTTAGAGGTTTCCGCCACTGAAAGGGTATGTGGTCAAATGTGGGTACCGTAAACTCACCTTGAGAATCAATTTGTTAAATATTTACCACTCTAGAGAGTAGAAGTTGAGTGGATAGTACTGAGATGCTTTTAATGTACGTTACGATACGGCCCGCTCAATAGTCTCTCCGCTATTAATATTTCAATACAAATCTGTTTAATCCGCTACGTTACATTCGTTATATGTACATTACACATGAACTTATATGCGCCCCGAAAAAGGTAATTTACAAAAGTAGTAAAGTATCGGCTTGTTACTAACTCACTGCTAAGCATAAGTCTCCTCTCTGTTTTTAGAAAGAACGTTATTACGCCGTGTGGTATCCGGCTGAATAGAATAGTACCACCCTCATTCCTTACCGAGGTATCGTAAAAGGCGACTAAGGTAAGTTGACCCACCGTGTGGTATTCGGTTGAGTAGAATAGACCACCCTCTTTCTTACCGAGGTGTCGCAAAAAGCGACTAAGGTAAATTGACGTCAGGCAGGCGGCCGGTCGTATAACATAACACTAAGTGTACGTATTTTGATACGTAGCCAAATCATGTGACAACATGTTATGCCGACCCCACTTAGAGGGCAGGAGGATGATGATTTATAAACAACTAAATTTCGAAACTTTTAATGTCAAGTTTAATTAGTTAATATTCTCTTTCCAAAAGTCCAAGTTTTTTAGTGAGCAGCACTACAAGTTATTAAGTTATTAAGACTATTCAAATATTTATTACAATGTAGCGGTGGTAGGTGGCGGTAGCGGAATGGTAAGGGTAGCGGACTTGCGATCGAGAGGACGGTGGTTCGTAGGTATTATACCACCGACGTGAACCCACCCCTAACAGAAGCATTTAGCTTAGCTAGAGGGGTGAACAAGTTTACTATTAATTTGTAACCCAAATTGTTAGTAAGCTTTTAAAAAAAATGTGTAAAACTATACTACGAATGCGCAATATGACTGCAATTACTTGGAATATCGCATGAGTAACCTTGTAAAAAAATGTGTTAAACTATACTACGAATGCGCAATACGACTGCAATTACTTGGAATATCGCATGAGTAACCTTGTAAAAAAATGTGTTAAACTATACTACGAATGCGCAATACGACTGCAATTACTTGGAATATCGCATGAGTAACCTTGTAAAAAAATGTGTTAAACTATACTACGAATGCGCAATACGACTGCAATTACGTGGAATATCGCATGAGTAACCTTGTAAAAAAATGTGTTAAACTATACTACGAATGCGCAATACGACTGCAATTACTTGGAATATCGCACGAGTAAGCAGTTATCGAGTAAAACAACACCACTTACTCACTATTATTTAGATAGAGAAAAATGTGAAGAGAACAACTAACGAACCTCCGAATTAAATGACAGACGAAAATTTCACATTCCGTAGCTGCGACGAAAGAAAAGCTCTCCAAAAAAAGTTAATTAATTACGTATGCAAATTGACGAAAAAGTCGTACTTAAACGAGTAATGTACGAAACGAGATAATGAGATTGTGCGGGGCACGTAGAGCACTCATGATTAAATCATTGCGATGGAAGAAATATTTTAATTCGCTTATTTTTGAGGTTATAAAAAATTCTGAAAAAGTCTTGCGACATCTTAATGCCAACAATTTTTTTCTTGGTATGGCTGAAAAAGGTAAAACCATTACCATATTGACACTTAGCTTAACCATATACTCTTCAAGTCTTTAGGTTATGTTGTAATAAACACTTAATATATTTAAGAGGCCTCTTAATACAGTAATATCCTTTAGAGTGCTTATGATATAATATATACTATGTTCTTAACACCGGTGTGATCGAGAACGTTGCTACCAAAAAGGAAAATCCTCTAAATATAGCAGTACATGTTTTTAATAACTTCTTATATTAACTAGCAGAAATAATTAATTAACAGAACCTTGTATAATAGCCAATACTTCCAAATAATACCAACAAACGACTACTTGAAGCGCAAAAGACATTAAATGATTTACCATAACAAGTCAAAATAAGTTGCGTAAATAATGCATGTATGTCAGAAAAAAGTTCAACGTTCAAGAAAAAAGTCTAGAGATGTGTGGAACCTACCACTCCGCATTAGAGCGGCGTGGTAGGTCTCAACTCTAATACTTCTCAGCAAAACCGATGCCCTAGTGATATAGGGCCGTTACTTTTACTGAACTGATCGATTTTCAGTTTTTATTAAACGATGCAATTCTTGAGAAAGGTTCAAGTTCAAGTACATTACGGTTTTATGTAAATTGGGACACTTGTATGGGACACTTACATTTATCCGTCCCCAAAGTAAGTAATTTAATACTTATCTTAGTGGTTACAACTAGTGAATATATACATATATAATTTTTCAATACATACCTAAATACAAATATACAGACTCGAAGATCAACAAATTGATTCATAATAAATGTTGGCCCTCAAATCAATCAATCAATTGGCTGAAATCAAACCTGCGACCCGTGGAGCTGAAGGCAGGATCACCATACCCACTGCGCCAACGGGGCAGTAAAATGTACAGTATTCGGCTTCATTTTAACATACTAGCATTCTTACTGCTAGTATGTTCAAGTAAAGCTGAATACGATATCCATTGGCTCGGAAAATCGCTCGACTCTTGACATTCATTTCAGTATGCGTCTCGTTTTTCACGTATGCAACTATGATGCGGAGACCGCGCTCGTTACACGTCATTAAGCGATACTTTACAGCAGACGGCCCTTGAGACCGCCTACTCCCTCTCGCCTCTAGTATCGGCGGATCAATAGCACCTCTAGATTTGGCAACAAATTACATGCAGGTACAAAGTAAGACTATTTTTTTAGGACAAGACTCTTGTTGGCATGCCGTGTGGTAACCGGGTGAGTAGAATAGACCACCCTCATTTTTTACCGAGGTGTCGTAAAAGGCGACTAAGCTAAGTTGATCCACCGTGTGGTATCCGGTTGAGTAGAATAGACCGTAAATCGTTAATCGTCAAAGTACGTAAATCGTTTGTAGGTCTGTATATAAGATTCTATAATAAAATTCCGCAATCAATTTTAGCTTTGCCATTACATCAGTTTAAAAACACTGTTAAAAAGAGGCTGATCCAGAAAGCCTATTATACTGTTGAGGATTACTTAGAAGACTAGAATGTGTGGATATAGCTTGCTTAGACCCTGTACAAGATAGTAATGACTAAATGTAACTAGTCATAAGAATTATATTTTTAAAAGAGCAACCGCCGAGTTTCTTGCTGGTTCTTCTCGGTAGGAACAGCTTTCCGAACCAGCAGTAGAGTTGACGATTCAAAAGCACTTGTTTACAAGTTTATTTGAATAAAGAATATTTTGAATTTTAATTTGAATTGGAAAAAAGACCACCCTCTTTCTTTACCGAGGTGTCATAAAATGCGAATAAGGTAAGATGGCGTCAGGAAGGCGGCCGGTGGAAAATACGTAGCCAAATCATGTGACAATATGTTTATAACATGTTGTGCCGACCCCACTTATAGTGTGATAAGGGCAGGAACATGAATCTTGTAAAGGTCATGGTGGAAAAACCTCACGTTGGTGGTCATGTTACTATTGACCTATGTCAAGGAAGTTTTGTGCAAATAGGTACAATATAGCACAAAAAAACTTACCCAGAAAATAACATTCAATCGGAAAATTATTTATTTTGTAATAAAAATAGTCCAACCATACCGAATTTTGTCAATCATTAACATAATTGTAAATATGTTTTGCTAAATACGTTTTATAGCATAGCATAGCGTAGCGTTATAGCATAGCGTTTGTTAAGCAAATCTATGTAATGCCAAATGTAGGAAGCACAAAACATTCTTATACCCTATGCAGGATTATGAGTTATCTACGTCACAAACACCGCTACCTACAACGCAATACACTAGCACTACACACATTCACTACGACAATCTTTACAGACAAAATCGCAATGCGCTAAGGTAGCGCTAAGGAATGTGAATAATTTCTGCTTCCTACACTTAGCTAACTTAATAAATCTTATATAGATTTACTTACTCTGATTTACTCTTACTGGCCCGTTGGCGCAGTGGGGTAGTGAGCCTGCCTTCAGTTCCACGGGCCGCGGGTTCGATTCCCGCCGAGGACCAATATTTTCTATAAAAGGAATTTGTTCGTATTCGAGCCTGGGTGTATATTTGTATTTAAGTATGTATTTAAAAAATATATAAGTATATATTCACCAGTTATCTGTCAACCAAAACACAAGTATTAAGTTACTTGCTTTAGGGACGGACGTCCGTGTGTGTGAATGTTAAAAAAAGAATTAGCTAAGCAATTAAAGATAGATATAGTTTGTATATAATCGCTATAAAAATTAATTCTAATAATATATCGAACGATTCGATTCTAATATTATATGTAAATCGAACCCGAGACCCGCGGAGCGGAGGCAGGATTACTACCCACTGCGCCAACGGGCTAGTCAGTAATTCTTTGTCGAAATACAATTTGAACATATCCAGTATTTATTAATCCGTGTGGCCCCGTAACGTAATGCGATTTTTGTGAAATTACCAAACGCATGCCATATTAAATAAAATTTCGCTCGAAGCTTAACTTCAACGAGTGACGTGTCCTCACTAATTAATTAAGCTCTAACTGGGAAACGTGCGGATGAGAAAAACCCAAAATAATTAACGTACTCAAATGTTTTAACCTCGCAGTTTCCTGTGATTTCATTTTTTTGTATTCTATGTGTAAAACGAACTCGTTAAATATTTTGCATAGTAATTGTAAAATTTTGTAGCTAACTTACAAAAATACGCAGTTTATGTTATTTAAGTTATTCGATGTAGTTTATTTATTTTAATTACTTTTGCAAACCACGCCTTGTGGTATCCGGCTGAATAGAATAGTACCACCCTCATTTCTTATCGAGGTGTCGTAAAATACGACTAAGGCAAGTTGACGTCAGGCACTCGGCCGGTTGTGAAATACGTAGCCAAATCATGTGACAAGATGTTTGTAACATGTCGTGCCGACCCCACTTAGAGTGGGTTGAGGGCAGGAAGATGATGAATTACTTTTGCAAACCGATGTAAATTTACTTGACATATTTATAAAACTAATCCAAATTATGTCGAAATAATCAAAATATTATCGTTTTAAACTTAAACAATAGACAAAATTATTGGACATTAATATTAAATGTATCTATTATCTAGAATATAGTATAAAATATAGTACGTATAAAGTACCTACGTATTTATTCTAAAATTCTCTGTATTTTACCTGTGTATTATTTTTATTTGAAAATATACTAATAAAATTTAATATAACAGAGCATTAAAATGCCCAGTCATAAAAGAATCAAAAATATTTTAATTAACTGCTTACTAATTGCTGAACATAGATAACATAAAACATAGACATCGCTGAAATTGTATACATAGAGTAGGGTAGCCATAAGCAGGCCTGTAAGTAGTAATGTCCGACAAATAATAAGAGACAGGGAAGATAAGAGTACCATACTTATCTTTGTCTAATCATACATAAAAAAAGAAAGATACACCTATCTTTCTTTTCTCATTGACTCATTTTTTGAATTTGTTTTGAACATAATGCTGACTCCCCTACTCTAGTACAATCCTACTTCCTACTAATATTATAAATGCGAAAGTTTGTGAGTATGAGTACGCATGTATGTTTGTTACTTTTTCACGGCGAATCCGCTGAACTATTATCGATGAAATTTAAGACACAATTATGCCTCATACACTGGGTTAACATATAGGTTATAGAAATCCTGTTAATTCTACAGGAATAGGATGACATTGAAAAGCGCCATCTATTATCAACCTATCACGTGACAACAGTCAACGCTAACGAAGTTGCGGGTCAAAAAGTAACACTATATAAGTATATAGTACTTTGTTAAAATAGATATTATTGTTATATTCTGTAGTTATAAACAAGATGATCTGTACTGTCAGTGATAACATAAGAACGTTTGAACTTGTCAAAGTTTCTTCTAGAAAACCATGTAACATGCTTCAAATTAATATGAATCTCTAAGCAGGCCACGTGCGAGCTCACAACTTTCCAGACTACGCTAAATTGGATAAACATGTGCAAGGTTTGGTTTTGGGAACATACGATCAATTATTACAATAAATCACGTTTAATAATTGAACTAATTCATATAACATATTTGTACAAAATGGAGCAACGTATTACACGTCGAATTTGAAAAACGCAAATCACACATCGTTTATACTTTGAAAAAAGCTAATTACACTTTAGCAAAATATGTCTTTCTTTAAACAATGTGTATAAACGGCTGCAAGTCGTCCCGGTAGTGACTGACAGGTGGTTTGGTGGTATTTTTTAGATCTACAACTCTCTAGTACGTTCTTAACGTTACGTTACGTACGTAAACTTATCAGATATTATAGGAATAAACGCATCAATAATGTTTTATAAAAGAAAAACAGTGCATACAAAACGCATCACATAAGATTGCCTATTGAATAACAAAGTACACAGCGTGCACGCGTAAGCATAAAGGCTCCTTTTTGTGTCTAGTGTGAAAACCGTTTCATACGCCACTAGCTTTGAAGTCGAGTGTCAGTGATAGAACACACAAATTAATCTACGTTGCGTAATCGGGTATGCCTTTGAGAGTTCTATCCTAGATCCAACTGCGTACGTCAAAAGACTATGACTATTACGCATTACCGCTAATGTAAGATACACTGATAGTAAGCGTATGAACGTTATCCTTTTATCAACTAATTACTTTTGTACAACGCAATGGCCGCAACACTCGCAAACGCAAACGCAATCCGAATAGACTTAATACTACTGAAGCTTTACTAGTATGATGTCTAAGTATGGGTTAGCTTCAATCTAAATTAATTCCCTTATCATATACAATTCTTACTAAGTTTGAAACCATACATCTTTTGCTTCGTTATGACACGATGAACGAACGAAGAAGGAAGCCAAACATATTTTTGCTTTTATAATATATCCATTTAATAAAGTGTTAAATTTACATTACAATTTCACATTTAAAACAATTTTTTATATACATATAACGTATACAATGTTTATAGGTAATATTTGCTTTAAAAAACCATTTATAAATATAAATATGGTAAATATTTGAAAAGTACATTATATACAACCAAAAAATATAATATTTAAAACACAAGTTATCGCAAATTTTATGTAGTAATTAAAATTTAGTAGCTAAACTGAAAGTTCAAACATTCTTGTCTTTTTTTCAATGGAAAAAACAAAGCGTGACCGCGCCAAATATTATTGCGTAATTTCATAGTTTCTACCGTTGTTCATTTGCAAGAACACGTCATATGATAATGATAAATATTACATATACTGCCGCATTGCTAAAAAAGTTAAATCCTATATTATTTGCTAATCTATTATAAATCTTTTATATTATTCACGATAAACGGGGTCGCTATACCTTTTACAATAAAATGTTGTATGGTTCAACGCACAATTACATTAGTGAACCGCAAATTTATATTAATAGAACCCAATGACTATATTTTTTATTTTCAGTGTTGATTCCAATGCATGCTGTTCAAGACTATTAAAAAAAACGTATGTGTACATTGCAGTTGTAAAACACGGTTAAATTTAAAATTATTGTTATTTTAAATTATTAAATTTATAAAATCCTAATATCGGGTCTTTTTTTGTACAGGAAAAACCCCTTATGGGTACCGCAAGACAGGGTATAGTTGTACACATTGCTCCCATCACTGCCTACAGCCGCTCTGATCCCAGAAACTCCATCTTCTGGTAGGGACTTCTCAAAACAGAAGTCCCCTTCCGCTAAACGATGCATCGGGAGCACCAGATGCACCAACCGCCTCGGGGACCTGTAGGCCAGGCGTCCAATATACAATATCGGGCTTGACATAGTTATGTCAGGCCCGATATTGTATATTGATCCAAATTTAAATTTGGAGTCATTGAACTCCCAAGTACCAAAGATTAGCAGAATATGCTTCAATTATCTTATTTTACTGTTTTTAGTACCGTATTTAGTACCGTTATAATATCGCTTTATCACTTAGAAATAAAATCTTTAACTTAAGCATTGAGTAATAATTGAAAATTGTTTACGGAAAGAGGAGAAGGGAAAAATAAAACCAATATTTAAACGTGCCTATGGTTGTACACGATGTTGAGACCCAAGAGCCACAAGCCGATATCTCAAGAACACTCACTAAACAGATCAAAGACCGGCGCTATTATTTGAAAAACCTCTTATTGCGTAAATTCACGTAAATCTTGAGTTAAGACCATCAGTTCTCTGAATTTACTTTTTTAACAAAATTTAATTCGTTTTAAATATAAAAATATAAACATGTGACAACTTTATTGGAGTTTTGTACACCATAAATGCATCAGTAAAAAGACGACGATTTAAGTCATTAGAACAGTATGACATTATGAATGACAATAAAGCATGTTATATTAGCAGATATTGCGGATATTGGTATGCGGCTGAGTAGAATAGACCACCCTCATTTCTTACCTAGGTGTCGTAAAAGGCGACTAAGGAAATTTGGCCCACCGTGTGATATCCGGTTGAGTAGAATAGACCAAGCTCATTTCTTACCGAGGTGTCGTAAAAGGCGACTAAGGTAAATTAACCCACCGTGTGGTATCCGGTTGAGAAGAATAGACCACCCCCTTTCTTACCCAGGTATCGTAAAATACGACTTGGGTAAGTTGACATCAGGCAGGCAGCCAGTCGTAAAATACATAGCCAAATCATGTGACAACATGTTTGTAACGTGTTATGCCGACCCGACTTAAGAGTGGGATAAAGGCAGGAGGATATATACATTACAATCGAATCTGTGAAGACGTTGTAGAAATTTCATAACTTGAAACAATAATTCTTTTAAAATTTCATAAAACGTGAAAAAGAATAATGCACCAGGGTAGCCCATGGAATATTCACTAATTCTAAAATAATGCGAGTCCGGACGTACAGCCGGAGCGCAATTCATTCTCATTAGCTAGTCCCGCGATTTCGAGAATCAGTAGTGCAAAGAACAACGGGAATTGCCAAGAAATGCAAAGAAAAATTAATTCTAAATCATTATAATATTCAGTGACTTACTTTTTTATTTGAAACTAAGAAGTTTGATTCAAAAGCAATTTATCGGAGACGCAATGAAGTTAAGTCAGAGAGCAATTTATTTTCATTACCTAGTTCTGTGCTTTCAGTAATATAAATCAGTGAATGAATAAATAATATTATTTCCTATTGTAGTTCTTAAGAATTATTTTATTATAACTCAAAGAATGATGATGAATTATTAAGATTTGCAAAATAGTTTGATATATTTCAGGTAAATGGTTATTATTAAGTATTATTAAAATAATCTACAATTAAAACATAAAGATGTTCTGAGTTCGGATAGACATCTAGAAGTTTAAATTGACTTATAGAACTACAAGTCAGTGTTAATACTTCTTATACTAACGCACGCAATTGTGTTGATAATCGGAACTTTCTAGATGAAAAAACCTATATCCAACAGTGGATATCTATTGATTAAAGTTTGTACGCTGAAGCACTAAGTATTTTTTTAAATATATAAAAAGTTTCATTAAAAAAAATATTAAAAAAATATTTTATCTGGAATCAATCTTGGTATTCAGAATTCGCAACCGCCCGTTACCTAATTGAGCTATCATGACTTTGCAATTAACAGCGAAATTATCCTTTCCTTTGTCATAAAATTATAGCAGTTTTTTTAGTGCCCAAAAACAGGGATAAACGATTTTTATTTAAATAAAACCTAGCTAGATTAATTTCCGATTTAGAAAACATACATATACGTATATAAAAGATTAACTCATGTAAATAATAAAGATTAAAGGAGTCGGCGGTCTTAAGCCTTTTCTTTTGAATCTTATGAATTTGAGCTTGTATACAATAAAAACAACTCAATAATAAAGTTATTGTTTTGCGATTGCACAGTAATTGTGAATTAGACAGTCTACAGATATCCCAGTAATAGTCCTGGACTTTGCAGGTATAATAGCAATATTTTCATCCATTAAAATTACCTGCTCACTACTAATTACCCAAAAACTGCCGACAAATATTTTATCTGGATAACGTTAATAATCAATGATACTCAATAGCTTTATGATAAAACTATCTCTAAGAACTCCAGGAGACGAGGACTAATCTATCTGTTCATTGTTTTTAATTCGCGAAAGTCAATTTTTTACATGAAAATATGATTACTTTTTTTAATAACAGTAAAAGTCAAACTTTTCACATTTATTCAGGATTGCAATAAAACTGTTTAAGTATAAGATAAATTGCACTACCAAGCGAGTGAAAAATTCGCTAATTCCAAAGTAATGTAAGTCTGGACGTACAGTCAGGTAATTCAGTCTCATTAGTCAATTAGTCGTAGACAGCGTTTTTTATAACAATTATATTAGGCACAGTAGTGATATAATGGTTTTTATTTTTTCTATTTTAAATTATAATTTTAGTGGGGTAAATATGTAATTTCTTAAAATATTATTTTTTCTTACACAAGCCACAATGTTCATAAAATATTACAATTACTTCTTTAATATAGTTAAAAATACTACAGTTAATAATATTTATAGAAGATTCTTCATCGCGGATTATAGCAAAATAATTTTATTATTACTTTTGTATTATGGATCTCGGCAAAGTAACGCCTAATTCTATAAATATTTATAGAATAAAAAGATGTATTTTGTTAACTTGTACTGAAATAAAATAAGGTTTTTCTTATTTCAATCCTGTGAATTGTAACAATCATTTTTTTAATTACACAATCTTTTATAAATATAGAGCTTCTTTTTATATAATTTTTTAACTATTTAGGTGGAAGAAAAGGCAAATATTGTCCGGTGCATAAACTTCTGTTGCAATGGATTTTATTACAATAATAATTATTATTATAACTTTTCCAGAAGTGGTAAGTTATATATGTAAAAAAATCTTAAAACTATTTATATTCATAAAAACAAAATGACTACTAACTCTTAAAACTTTAATCAGTTTCTCAATTTTATATTATATAGACTAAATAAGTCGTAAAGTAAAAAATTAAACCCGAACAATGCTGTCTCTACGGGTAAATTGAAAAATCCACCACATTTACGTTTTAAAGCAAACGTACTACGAGACATTTCCCAGGAGGCCGTTCATACAATATTCATACGTATAAAGGTATTTGCGCAGACCACTCAGACTTTTAACAAAAAACTGAGTATCTATACAACTGTGGATTAAAATATATATTAAAAAGAAAATTTTATCTAATAAATTGGGTACTATCTATACATATTATAAAACAAATTTCTCAAAAGCTGTCTCTCTGTATGTGATCAATTTTCTAAAAATCTATTGAAGGGATTTTTGTACAGATACTAAAAAATAGTGCAATTCTTGAAAAAGGTTTAGGCTAATAGTATGTTCTCCGTAACTGCCAAGTCGATTTTTATGGGACTTACAATGTAAGGTAGATGAGGTTACTGAACAACATATAGGGTAATTTATCGTAGCGGGTTTTTATATGCGAAAAACTTTGTGACACACTAATTTTCAGGCACAGATAGTACTGTATAAATAAACTCATTAAAAAAAAATGTTTGTTTTAACATATTGCTAAATGTTTGAAAATTCGCTAAGTCAGTGGAACGTCCATGATAAGCCAGCAAAACTGCCATATATCATATATAGCCAGTTTTATTTCTGCAAATTTTTGATTGTTGACTCTCTCGCAACGTCTAACAGTAAAACAGATTTACACATTATATGAGGATACCGTCATTTGACTAGCATCTGACTGAACATAATAGATTTCTTGTAAATATAATTAAAAAGATATACGATCGTGCTAAAATTACTTCCCTAATATGTATTATAGCTGCTCGAATACTTGAGCTAAGAACATTTGCAGGAGGCAAGTGCAGGCGGAGGAAATTCTAATTAAGTTAACTAAGTAGAACTGGCTAGCCAGCCAGGCGGGCTTAGACAATAATGTTAGAGAATTCTACAGCTTCATTTGCCTTTATTGCTGTTATATATTTTAATTTGGATACGTGTGTACAGTGGCCCAGTTTTTGGGACAAAGTTTGTTCAATACGAACACAAAATAAGCTATATAATATAGCTATATAGCTATTATTTGCAACATCTCTTTTAGTAGACTGATTAACGCCTACAGATTCGTTTGTGTAAGTTCATTATTTTCTTTTAATACCCACTGATACTTCTACGCAGGTAAATTATTTTGAACCCTACTACAAACCTTAAAACCTACATACAAAATTTTACAAAATCTACTTAACAGTTTAGATGTGACGCAGTACAAACATAACTTTCGTATTTATAATATTAGTAAAGATTTTACACTTTTACGATCCATAGTTATTATAAAACATTAATATCATATCATCCTCCCGCCCTTATCCCACTCTAAGTGGGGTTGGTACAACATGTTATAAAAATATTGTCAAATGATTTGGCTACGGTTTTTGCGACCAGCTGCCTACCTGACGTGAACTTATCTTAGTCGTATTTTACACGTCGGTAAGAAAGAGGGTAGTCTATTCTACTTAACCGGTTACGACACGGCGGGTCAACTTACCTAAGCCGCCTTTTACGACACCTCGGTAAGGAATGAGGGTGGTCTATTCTACTCAGCCGGATACCACACGGCGGGTCGACTTACCTTAGTCACCTTTTCCGACACCTAAGTAATAAATTAGGGTGATCTATTTCTATTCAATCGGATACTACACGGCGTAAAACATCAATATCATATCGCGGTAATAAAAATATACATTTTAGTGCTCCTTTTTACTGCATGGCTAATAATAATAATAATAATAATAATAAATAATAAATATATGGGACACTTACACACACGGTCGTCCGTCCCCAAAGTAAGTAACTTAATACTTGTGTTATGGGTGACAGACAACTGGTGAATATATACTTATATAGTTTTAAATACATACTTAAATACAAATATACACCCAGACTCGAAGACCAACAAATTCATTTATAGAAAATGTTGGCCCTCGGAGGGAATCAAACCCGCGACCCGCGGAGCTGAAGGCATGGTCACTACCCACTGCGCCAACGAGCCAGTCAAAGAATATCATTATTCTTTTTTTAAATTAAATAACTGATATATAAAACTCGAAATTATCTCGAGTTTTAATTGGATCGTATTAAAAAAAATATGCAATGAACCGGTCGCATGAACATGAAAATCGTATTTACCAAATCAACTTCATGTCCGATGGTCGTTAGAGCGAATATTTTCAGAGACCAATTGAGGGTGATTGAGTGCTGAAATTAGTGATGGAGAGGCAAAATTTGGTATACACACAGCTTAAATCAAATGGACACGAAACCTAAAATATTATTATTAATACTACTTTATTTTTAAGTATTAAATAACTAACCAGTATCTATGGGTGGAATAGTCCAAAATATGAGATCCTGCAACGACTAGCGTCACCGAAATTTTATAGAACTAGCCAGTAATTTGAACCACGGTTCAATAGGGATTTTATGTCAAATTGGAGAAACTCAGAGAGATTCATAGCGTATTAATGTATTACTTTTGCATTTCTAAGGTATATTTTATACTCAAAATATTTCAGTGACGTTTTATTTTTCGGCACATTTCATTTATTTATTTTATGAGGCCATCAACAATACATACATTAGATACGTTCAAAAGATATATGATACATTAAAAATAGAAACTAAATGCTATATTAATTAAAGATGGCTACAACATTTACAATAATAACGAACAACCATATCAAGGTAGGAAAAGCAAAAGAAGAATATAATATCTATAAAAAGCAAAAGAAGACATATCTGATATAAATAATGTCTTAGCCTGAAACACGATAAATTTATATCAAAGTTTTCACTTCAGTTTGCTTCCAGTTAGTCATAGCAAATTGATTTACATATATAAATGAACTGTTTATACAAAATATGAAATTTATTTATAGTACATGGGACTAGTAATCTAATTTTAAATTATATTTCTATATTTTAAATTAGTAGGGGCCTGTTACTCTTCCACTGCTTGGTATAGGCCTCCTCTCTCCGTTTTTGGAGAGAAAGGTTGGAGCTAAGACCTACCACACTGCTCCAATGCGGATTGGTAGGCTGCACATATCTCCAGAATTCTCTAGAAATGTACAGGTTTCCTCACATGTTTTCCTTCACTGAAAAGCTTGTGATAAATTGTAGTGATCAATAAGACACATAAGTTTTTAAAAACTCAATCAAACTCACCAATGAGTTTTGAAAAACTCATTGGTGTCTGCCCGGGTTTGAACCCGTGATCTTCTCGAAAGAGTCGCACGGTGTTACTGGGCCATAACAGCTCTATTTATCAAATTCTATCCATCTAATTTTAAATTATATACAACACAGAATGCATTAAAGGAAGCAAATGAAAAAAAAGTATTTGATATTGTAGTTCCAGGATCAAAAATTGAGTAGATATATCCATTCAGCCTTTGTCAGAACTTGGTCGGACAAACATCAGTGATATTTTTCTTTACTCGTCAAAAAGCTTACAATTCGTATCAAATCAATCCCGTCAAACAAGAAGAAAAATGGACAAAAAGGGTGTATTGAGGTAGGATTGTTCTACGTTTTGTTTGAAACGTAAACAAATTCTTTGCTGAATAAAATTGGATATTGTGGAACATTAAAACAAAGAACGTACAATACAATGTTATTTATGAAAAGAATATCAATATTTAATGTTATTATCGTAACAAACAATTTAATAATAATTAGCTGTGCCGGCGGCTTAACCCGCGTGGAAATCAGTATGTCATAAAGTTTTCCCGCGGAAATGCTGACTCCATGGGAATTCTATGATAAAAACGATATGTTCTACCTTCTCTATCTGTAAGTGAAAGTACCATCAAAATTGGTTCAGCCGTTCTGGAGAATATACTATTAACTTTCTCAAAAAATGCTCTATCATTTATTAAAAACGGTACAAAAATACAAACAGACAGCTATAAGGAAATTTGTTTTATAATATGTAAAGATAAGAGAGTCACCCATAACACAAGTATTAAGTTATTTACTTTGGGGACGGATAACCGCGTGTGTAAGTTGTAACTAAACTCCCCTCCGTCCGTATAAAATAATAATTTAAAACATTCAACCACCGCTAGAGCGCTCTCACCCAAGCAGTGAAATGCATAAAACCGCGCCGTAGGCGCTAGCACTCTTAATATATATTGGCACATTATTCGTCTAAGTGGTTAGGACCCGTACTACGTTGTGATTTGTAATAACTCAAATTCTTTTAGAGCGTCAGAGACTGTGTGTCCATTAACCCAAAGGAGTCAAATAAAACCTTAAATAGAATAAAATAATGTGATAATAATCACATTATAGTTTTATAATAATATTTCAATATATCATATTCTTTAATATAGAACGAGCCGTCAGACCCTACATTCGTAGTTTATATCACTTTGCTCAACAGGGAGGTTCATTATCAAATATCATTTGTTATAATATAAACAGTTGTTTGTCATCAGGTTAGAGGCGTAAAGCAGGCATAAATTAATGTAATTTATTGAGTATAAGTGTACGATACACGAACAGGTTATATGTTTATCTAATACAAGAACAGATTTTACTTGTACTCTACATGAACAGACTATATGTCCAACAGATATATTCGTTACACGAACAGATTCTTGTATGAATACATGAACAGGTTACTATAAAATTTGATAAAAAATATGCGAGACATTCAGATAGTTGAATGTCTCGCGAATGTCTTATGTTATAGCCAACAGAAAGATCACTCACTCGATCTTAATACCTAGCCCTTAAACAACTCCGTAGAGAAGTTTAATCAATGTGGTATCTCTCTCCCATCTATTATATTCTTCCGATTTGGAAAAAATATAAAAAGAGAGTGATAGTCAGTAGCTCCGCACCCGCTACCAACGGTGAGCTCCGTCCATAGGATATGAGCCCCCCCCCCTGGCGGGGTACCTGTTTATAGTGCGCCTGCGGCGTAATATTATGGGATAAACCCATTATTGTCAGGAGTCAACAAAACCACAGTTGACATATAGGCACGAGTGCCTTGGTGTGTATTGTAGGACCGAAGCCCAAATAATAAATAGCCGGAGCTATAAAATATGGCATTAGCCAAAGGCACAAGGCCTGGTAAACATTGATAATAAATTACCAATTCTTATATTCAGTAAGGCGCATGTCGCCTGCACACATCGTAACGGTGCGTTCTATGGTAAAAACCACATACAGTATAATACGTATAACACGTATAAAGTCCACAAAGTGGAAACCCATCGAAATGGCACACATGTTGCAAAGCAACTTGATCAGTTATAATATATATACACCATATAGGTGTGTGTCCACCGAAGTGGAAAGTGTGTGTCCACCGAAGTGGAATATGTATATTGCAGAGCATTACATGAATGCCATTCACCCTTATTCACCCAATACCATATAATGGAGTCACACATAGTGCCCTCGCTTACGGTATGCGCCAAGCTCAACACGCCACCTTATACAACAAAAAGTAATTTATGTTTAACGCGGCAAGCCACGTAAGATGTAAGATAAGGGATATGCAGGCCACACTGTCTAAAGCTAGTCCGCAGTCTTATTAATAAAGACCCGACCAGCGGTTCTTATGCAATAATGCCATGCTACAATGGTCATTCGTGGTATCATTAACTAAGCTAAGGGGACGTCCTGAAAAGGACGAAACACCACACCCATCCGTTACTATGAACAAAGTCCATAGCAATCCATCACTGCTGCGGCGTATCACTTCAGCAACATAAAGTTAACTTCCGCAACGCCCAGCAACATTCAGCTGTGGTTCCGTCACTATTGAGAGACTCAGGACAACGTTTAGATGTCCGTTCATCAAACAATAACATTTCAGCCACCACTGTACCGGCACTACTTCAAGCGGCCTATGCGTCCAAAGGTCGAGCAAGGCACACGGCAACGACCGAAATCACCACCGGCCTAACCAAACCCGTATCACAAAGGCACACACCCAAAGTAACTCTGGTTGCGTCAAACCAAAGCCGAATAAAGGCACGCCGCAGCAACCGAAGTCAACTACGGGCCTAGACCCAGCCCTAATAAGATGCAGCCTAGTGTAGCCTTTTGGGCCAGGCACACAGCAATGACCGAAATCACTGCCGGCCTAAACCTCAAGTCTCCCACCAGTACCCGCCAGAGCATGTTCGGTAGAGTGCCAACCACTACTCAGCAAAGTTGCCTTTACCAAGTATCATTCTGACACTTTAATCGTTCGAGGTGAGCAAAGCGATGTAACCATCGCTTACACTCTTAATGGTCAAGTCACAATCACAGCCTTTCCAAAGATCGGCACGATCTTGCATCTTGAACCATTATACGAGAGCGGGCCTAGATGTGTATTTATTATTAATTCTTAAAAATAGTCGAGTTAAAACTCAACTAATATCTTGTATCGCCCCAGTACACATCTACAATATCATTATAACATCATTTCATAAGCGACCTAACAGATCACTTCTGCGCTCTACGCTCCGCCCGCTCTCTCAATACTGTAGTACGGCGGATGACGTGACATCCCGTCAATTTGACAAAAATATGACTTTTCTGCGTTTGATGTTTTATGAATAGAGCATCAATTAAAGATGCGAAAAAACGTTACTGCGTGACAAACAAACATTTATTTTTATATTTATAGATTTTTCTAAAATATTGAAATTTTAATAATTTTTAAAACCTCGCATGTAGGGATGAGACTATTACAGACTGTTACAAAGTGTTCCATATATTTATTAATTATATTTATATTATCCAGAACAATAAAATCGCACAAGGTTCGCTAGGAACTTTCATCACAACATCAAATAACTTTGAAATTTGTTCATGATATGTCATGAAAACTATTGGTAACATAAATTAAACTGTCATTAATTGAAATACCGATAGTATTATATCGAACTGAGTACAGGGCATCTCTGCGGTCCACAAGTTGTTGTAATAAGTTGAGCTGCAAGTTGTTCATACAAGTTGCCAACTAAATGCCTCTTGAACACTGAACTATTAACTTGGGCCTCAATACAAGATGCTCTCAGGCTAATTACAGCCACGACTTATCTATACTCAGATAAATATCTCTAAGATATAATTGATTACGTTTTTTAAAGATAATAAATAGGGCACTGAATTTTTTTACATTTGAGAAAAAGAAAAAGTAAGGAACTTCAGTTTATACATCATTATATGATGATTTCTATGCTGAAGTTCCTTAAAATAAAAATAATTTTTTTTTATAAGTTTTTATCGTAAATGTTTTAAGGAATAAAACTCATGCACTAAACTCTATCCACTTAATAGTATCAAAACAAACTTCTATGCGACCAGCGTTATGTCATCGAATTTTAAAAACGTTAAAAAGAAATCCCGATTTCGAATTTAATTTGATTTAGTATTAGTTTAAAGTCCAAATAAATGATAACTTAATATTAAGACAATAACAAATTATTTGTTTTTGCTTTTGCAAATGGTCATGAAATAAATCAATAAGATATATCATATTAGTATTTAATAACCGCTCAAAAGAAATGACGAAATATAATATTTAGTTAATAAATCTACTAAGAATCTATACATATTATAAAACAAAATCTATCTGTCTGTATGTGATCGGTTATCTCAAAATATACTGAACTGATTTTTGTACGGCTTTTACTAAAAGATTTTTCCGAAAGGTTTAAGTTAATAGTATATTATGGTTATATGTAAATTATGCATGAGGTCGCGAAATGACAAAAATCGATCAGAACTTAATTCGCGTGCGCCGCATAAACCAACAAAGATATTCTAAAGTAGTGTAGTAGAGAATTGTAGATCTACAAAAATACTACGAAAAAGTTGGAACAGCAAGTCTCTATGTCTTATGGTTAGCTCACAATAACTACTTTATGATAAAATTTAAATTAAAATCACTGATTTCCACGCGGTTGAAGCACATAATTAAAAAAAATAATCAAATGTTTGATTTAAGTGAATATCCCAGAGCCTTAAAACAATTATTAAATCAAACTTAATTTAATACATTTTTCTTTAACTAATAGAAAGTTTTGACTGGCCCGTTGGCGCAGTGGTTTGACCCTGCCTTCAGTACCGCGGGTCGCGGGTTTGATCCCGCCTAGGGCCAACATTTTCTATAAATGAATCTGTTGGTCTTTGAACCTGTATCTGTATGTATTTAAAAAATATATAAGTATATATTCACCATTTGTCTGTTTACCAAAACACATGTATTACTACTTACTTTGGGAACGGACGACCGTGTGTGTAAGTGTCCCATATATTTATTTATTTATTTTACTGTCAAAAACTAAAGCACTATCTAAATGTTATGGACGATGATGTTTTATAAAGTCTGCGACATTGTTCACGCATACCCCAGTATGTGCTTGGGGCTCCAGACACCCTTTTAATCTCAAAAGTATATTGTTAGGGAGTAATTTAGACCCCATCTGAGGGAGACATTAAGATCACAGCTAGGTGAAAGGGCTTTAAAAATGAAAAAACCGCATGAACACTTAAACTTGCCATGTCGTGCGACAGGGGTGAGATCAGTTATTTCTGTAAGAAATAATTAAACATCAAATTCTCCAATAGATTACGTTACAACATTCACCATTGGATTACACCATTTATTTAACTCAAAGGAATAATTTAGATCTAGTTTAGATGAAAATAACTCCGTAAAGTTTGAAAAGAATTTATTATTATACTAGAATTTATTATTATAATAGAAATAGGCGTTACTTTGCGGAATTCCATAATACAAAAGTAACGAAATAATTATTTTGCTATAACCGGCGTTTGTTAAGAAAATCTATGTAATGCTAATTGTAGGAAAGAAAATCGTTCTCACCCCTTATACATACGCAAAGCTTTGCAATTTTGTCGTGGAGTCTTTCTCCTGATAATGCTTCGATTACGGGGCGAAACAATCGTTGAGATTGTGATGGTGCACATGTGCAGTGCTTGTGTGTTGTGGTGGTAAAGATTAGTAGTGTATGCGTTTTTACCGATCCTGTATGTATCGGGTATGATAACGGATATGATATGATATCATATATTTTCGATTTGCTTAATCTCAGATTTTAGATTAGTAAAATTTTAGTGCATGTGTGTAGTGTACTTATGCAGTGTGCTGTTGGTGGTGGTGTTTTGTAAAACATGTGGCAACGAATCCTACATGTATAAGGTACGAAAGCGGATTTGCTTCCTATAGTTAACATTACATAGACTTTCTTAACAAACGCGGATTATAATTTGAAAATTCTAAATAATTCTATCGTAACTTTTGTAATATAAAACTTTTGACATAGGTTCTTAAACAATATATGAATTGCACTACTTAAAATTTTAGTTTAGTTATTCTTTAATTACGCGTCATTATTAGTTATTTTACAGAATGTATAGTTATCAAAAATACGACAGTAAAATTTAGCAATTTATGACTGAATTACAACTATTTCTATATACAAAACATAAAAAATTGTTCCACAGATGTAATACCATTTCGGAACGTATGTATAGAAACTATTCTCTATATTTTGAGTACACGTTTCATCAAAGAAAATAAAAAAGGGCTCATCAATGTGGAGACAAACGGGCTAGAGATGTAACGGATCAAATTCAATTTGCGAGGTGAGGATTGAAAAGGTCCGAAATGATAGATGAAAGCGGGTCCACACTTCCCGACATGTAGGATACGAGTGTACTTCAAAAATCGCGCGATTGCAATGCCGCGCTGTAGTTACTTGCAACTGACATGTGCAATTATTCCGGGCACAAAATCCCTATCAGCTTCCATTAACATGCCAGAATGTCCACACCATTCTCAGTTTCATAATAAAATTTTAATTAACCTAGTTTCGACGTCATATATGCAACGTTGTCATCATTTAAGCGATTTTGATCCACGTTATAAACGTTCCGTCAAACGACCTTTTCCATACTAAAAGAATATGGTATAGTTTATTGTACGCTGTGTGGTATCCGGCTGAGTAGAATAGAGAATAGACCACTCTCATTTCTTGCAGAGGAGTCACAAAAAGCGACTATGATAAGTTGACGCGCCGTGTGGTATTCGGCTGAGTAATTCTACACAGCCACCCTCATTTCTTACCGAGTTGTCATTAATGGATACTAAGGTAAGTCAACCCGCCGTGTGGTATCCGGCTGAGTAGAATAGACCACCCTCATTTCTTACCGAGCTTATTCGTAAAATACGAATGAATATCGTATAATACGAAATGGTAAGTTGACGTCAGGCTTTACTTACTTATGCGGCCAGTCGTAAAATACGTAGCCAAATCATGTTACATGTTTAAAACATGTTGTGCAGACCCCACTTAGAGTGGGATAAGGGCAGGAGAATGATGATGTGTATAGTTAAATATTAAAATATTAAAAAAAAATCGGCTTTGTGCTCTATAATCCTTACTAATATTATAAATGGGAAAGTCTGTCTGTCTGTCTGTCTGTCTGTCGGTTCCGTTTTCACGGCCAATCCGCTGAACCAATATCGATGAAATTTGGCATAAATATTCCTTATATACCGGGGTAACATATAGGCTATATAAATCCTGTTAATTCAACAGGAATTAAATTCAGGAAGAATTAAATACGATGACATTCAAACGCCATCTTTAATAAACCTATGGAACTAATTTTTATTTACGATGTTTCAAAATCAAGTCAAATCTGTATTTACGAAGTATTTAGATTCCAAGTTTTTCGGCTTACGTCAAAAGAGTTTCCTTTAAAGAGTATTTATATTTTCTTTTATTTTATTCGTTTACTGGACAAATTTAACTGAGAAAATTTAACATCGTAATAACAATGGATTATTAATATAAGTAATACGGGTTATTTAGTAAAATAAATAAACTAATAATATTATAAATGCGAAAGTCTTTTTGTAACGTTTTCATGGTCAATTCGCTGAACCAATATAGATGAAATTTGGCAAAATTAATGTTTATACACCGGGGTAACGTATAAAAATCGTAAAAAAAAGTTATTTTTATTATTTTTTTAAATATTTCGGTTTTTGTTTATTTCATAAACCGGAGAAAAATATTTAATAAAAAAGAGACCGCCAGAATGATGTATGTAACATCTTTTGGCCCAGACCAGAGTAATAATTTTAGTGTTGTTAAATAGAAAAATATTTGTTAGTATCAATTATTATTTTATCTTATATTTATTTATAATAGTTTGTGGTTATGTACATGTACAATTACTAGCTAAATACCATAATGACACATTAAAAAGATAGGATTTGTGCTGAAAATATAACAATAAGCTATAATCATTTAAGTTCAAGTAAAATTTAATCATATATAATTTATGTTGTCAAAAAAACAGACGTTTCAAGAAAACGCATTCTTAAACGGTCTTTAGTTAGTAGTCTATGGCAAGTACGAAATAAATGACTATTAATTGACATGTATTGGGAAGTTTTATTTAATTTAATCCCATAGAAATTAAGCCATACGGCTAATAAAAAAATATTTTATTTCTAAACACCATTTTTAATATTTGAAAAGTCATTATAGTTAAAAAAGTCAAGTTTAATATATTTTCCGATACCTATTTCAAAATATTATGTTAACAAAAACATAATTTAAAATTAATTTTTCATATTTATACTAAAAACGTTGGAATCCAGCGCCGTACGTATAGGTAATTAAAATAAAAAACAATTTGACAGTTGATTCGTTACGTATAAATGTTATTATTAAATAAGTTTTCTAACACGTTTCCAAAGCTTATAATATTTATAGGGATATTTATTTCCAGAAAACATTATGAATTTTTCATGTATATAAAATTTTTGTACTCCTTTTACTGCGCTATTTTAATATATATTTCATGTAAGTACGGGTTATTCACTAAAATAATCAAATTAAGCTCTTGATCATACGATAAATCCTTTTGATTCTTCGCGGATCGATTAGATTTTTGTGATGGAGATATTTGAAGGTTTGGATGGTGACAGAAGCTACTCCTAATTTTAAGACTACAGTCCACGCGAACGAAGTTGCGCGGGTAAAAGCTAGTATTCTATATCACAATAATACTTAAATGAAGAACAGCCCGGATGAATTTTATAAATAGTGGCTCGTAAACTTTTATCATTAATTTCTTTTATTAATAGACCAAAACATAAATTATGTTTATTTTAATGTTATAAAACATTAAAATAAACATAATTTATGTTACACAAGACAATAATATGGATTATTTTTAGATATTTAGACATGACAAGACATGAAAATAATTTAAAAAATGAATTAGTTATGATTTTCCCTCGGTTAATGAAAATATAAAAATTAAATCGAAATTCCTGTTTGTTTAATTATGAGCAGTATAAACAACGCCTGAATAATGAAAAAAAAATCACATTAATCCTAATTAGTGGAAAAATATTAAAAATACTAAGTACCCTTTATGTCTTATTAACAGTTTGTAAAAACATTATAAATTCACTAAACGTAGACGGCTAGGAGCGAAGCGTGAAGAATTTTTAATTTACGATGTTTTGCACTTAGAAAATAGCATTCTACTATTACTAAATAGCCTCGTTTTATTGCAAATTGCAGAATGAGAAATTTTCTCTCATTATCTTTATATAAAAATTTCGTGTCACGATGCTCTTTTACGATAATTTTGGTAAAGGAAAATATCGTGAGGAAACCTGCATATCTCTAGAGAAATCTAGGGATATGTATAACTAATCTTGCAGATTGGTACGTTATCGTACTCTGCATTAGAGCAGCGTGGTAGATCTTAGCTCCAATCCTTCTCTCCAAAAATGACGAGAGAAGGCCAATGCCCAGTAGTGGGATAGTAACAGGCCGTTTCTTACTCACACAAAAAAACGTTAAAACGCTTTACTATATCAGTAATAAAGGTATCACAGAAAGAATTCAAACGATAATATTCACGCCAATAAAAATTATACACCAGAAAAGCCGAAGGCAATCTTTTATAATGATTAACAATACAATCAGCTCGCAGCCACTCATACTAACGAGTAGCAATAAAACACGTCTTCATACGGAGGTATTATTTCTTTATCTCGGTGTGCCAGCAACGTTTCCATTTGTGCCTCTCATCATAAAGTAGGGGAGGAGATATAAATTATTATTGCGAAGCGTGAGCGACTGAAAAGTTTGTGTCCTGAATAGATGCTTGAGTTAAGTCTGTACTTGTTTTGACCATAATCTAAACAATATTTTTCCAACTATACCTAGTGAAATCTGTCATACGCTGTGTGGTATCCTGCTGAATGGAATAGTACCACCCTCATTTCTTACCGAGGTGTCGTAAAAGGCGACTAAGGTAAGACGACCCGCCGTGTGGTATCCGGCTGAGTAGAATAGACCAACCTCATTTCTTACCGAGGTGTCGTAAAAGGCGACTAAGATAAGTTGACCCACCGTATGGTATCCGGTTTAGTAGAATAGATTACCCTCTTTCTTACCGAGGTGTCGTATTTTACGACAGAGGTAAGTTGACGTCAGGCAGGCGGCCGGTCGTAAAAACGCAGCCAAATCACGTGACAGCATGTTTATAACATGTTGTGCCCCCGCTTAGAGTGGGATAAGGGCAGGAAGATGTTGATGACCTTGTGAAATCTGTCATAGTCTAGCGGTGAGACCGTGACTCCCTTGAGAGTCTCTCTATTTCTGCTTAAAATATCTTTAAATATCAAATAACTTTGCTTTGTAGTAATGATATTATTTTGCTGTAATCCGCGTTTGTTAAGAGAATCTTTGTGTTGTTGTTATAGAGTAAAAGTAAACGACGTATACGTATTATATACATTGAGGACCATTACGTACATACGTATCATAAAATTCCACCTCCAACAACATACCACGCAAGCACTACACAGACTCACTACGACAATCTTTACAATCGTTTCACAACGTTATCAAAGCATTATAGAGTCCAAGACAAAATTGATTTTGTTATGATAATGATAAGTAACGTTGTCTGCTTCCTACACTTAGCATCACACAGATTCTCTTAACAAAAGCGGATTATAACATAATTCTATCATAACTTATCCTCCTGCCCTTATCCCACTCTAAGTGGGGTCGGCGCAACATGTTATAAACATGCTGTAAAATGATTTGACTCCGTTTTTACAACCGGCCGCCTGCCTGATGTCAACTTACCTTAGTCGTATTTTACAACACCTTGGTAAGAAGAAGGGTGGTCTATTCTACTAAACCGGATACCACACGTAGGGTCGACTTACCTTAGTCGTATTTTACAACACCTCGGTAAGGAGGAGGGTGGTCTATTCTACTTAGCTGGATACCACATGGCTATCTATCATAACTTATGTTCTGTGGAATTCTTCTATAAATTATTTAACTTTGCTTTCTCATGTTCATATTTAACATAAAGCCTTCGAAGTATATACTACTTAAGAAATATGAAATGGAATATAATTTTTATTTCAACTATGCAGTAAAATTCATACTTGCAAAGTCTAAATCTTTTATGGCTTAAGTGCGCCAAAAAAATTAATGATTGCAGACAGAAAAAGGGAATCTTAGAAGAAACGGGCTTTAAGTCTTTTCGAGTATAAAAGGTAAAGAAAAAAAGCTGCATTTAGTGAATGCCCTTTCACAGTTGGAGAATTCAAACCGCTACCGCAGGTTCTGAGCACTTCACGAATGCAACTCCCTTTGAAGAAAATCTTACCTTTTTTGACAATCAGACTTTTTTAAATTTTCTATAAAACCGACACCGGAATACTTTCATTTCGTTATATAGATTTAAGTTCAAATCTTTTAATGTTGAGACGAAACTTTAATATAATAAAATAAATACTCTATCGTTACTCATCATCCTCCTGCCCTTATCCCACTCTAATTGGGGACACTTTTCAGCTAGCTATAGAAGTTCAAATTATTTTGCTGTAATCCACATTTGTTATGAGAGATTATGTAATGCTAAGTGTATGAAGCAGGCAATAATTATACATGCAGGACAAGTCACCACACGAATGACAAAACGTCGTCAACACTTACACTCCACACAAGCACTACACACAGTCACTACCACAACCTCTACGATAGTTTTGTCCCTAAACCACAGCATCATCAGAAGGCTAGGCTCCTCGAACAAAATCGTAATGCTATACGTAAAATCGATAACTCATTCAGCTAGGTACTTTACGACTAGCCGCCTGCCTGACGTCAACTTACCTTAGTCGCCTTTTATCCTCTATACTATATCTCTTATTATCCTTACTTCGCAAATAAAGAGGGTGGTCTAATCTATTCAGCCGAATATCAACGACAGAATTACTCTATCGTAACTAATTTATTTTATTTACTGTGTACTAATACATCATCTCCGAAACCCTTCCCTACTAAAAGTAGATCAAGCTATACTCACTGGTTTCGAACAATTGTTTGAAACTAAATTTATGATCTTCTTACCCAAATAACTGTGAGCTTTAGTAGACAGAACAGTGGATCAAGAGTAGCTCCACCTACTCAATGACCGTGTCCTTTCCTAAAAAAACAATAAAAAGTAAAAAAATAGTAAAATGACATTTTTTTAGATAGTAGTTCATTGTAATCAGACAAAGTTAAGCAACACTTACTAACTTTTAACTGAGCTCGTCCAATGCCTTGAGATCCTTTACTGAACATTTGAGTTAAATTCTTTAGATCAAAAGCCTTGCTTGGTTGCTTGAAATTTCCATTATACTTGTTCAAAGGTAAATTTACATCGCCGCCGTAGTTTTCAATTTAACATCATACATTGGTAGGAACCAAAATACTTACGTACAAAACAATCTCTCGAAATACTCAACATAAATGCGAACGTATAAATAATTGAAGCTTTTCAGACTGGCCGCAATTAAAATGCTTTAAGATGCTTTTTAAAACAATATACAAGTGTACAGTTAGTCAACCTACACATATAATTCCAAAGACTGCAGGTAACATATAACAATAGTTGCTGACCCGGCAAACGTTGTTTTGCCAAATAAATTGTTGTGAGGGAATTTCTAGTGTACATTTAAAAAAAATTCAAAAAACAGAAAAAAAAAATCAACCTTAATTAATTAAAATTACCCTTTTCACATAGGGGTATGAAAAATAGATGATAGCCGATTCTCAGACCTACTGAGTATATCTATAAAATTCTATAAAAAAATCCCCTAGCCATTTCGGAGGAGTATGGTAATTAATAAGTAAGTAACGGCCTGTTACTATCCCACTGCTGAGAATAGGCCTCTTCTCTCCGTTTTGGGAGAGAAGGATTGGAGCTAAGACCTACCACGCTGCTCCAATGCGGATTGGTAGGTTACACATACCTCCAGAATGCTCTAGAGATATGCAGGTTTCCTCACGATGTTTTCCTTCACCGAAAAGCGTGTGATAAATTGCAATTATCAATTAGACACATAAGTTTTAAGAGAAAAACTTATTGGTGTCTGCCCGGGTTCGAACCCGTGATCGTCTCTAGAGATTCACACGGTCGCACCGCTGGGCCATCACAGCTTGTAATTAATAATGAGATGGTAATTAATAAGATAATAACATATCATTAATAATTAATAATTTATTTATTTATTTATTTATTTATACAGTAATCCTACGATTCGATGACATTCTTATTTTAAGAATGAAATTTAGAAAATTATCATAAAAGTAAAATCATAGACGTAGTATAAAGTATTTTTTTTATGATCTGTTTCTACTGATAGCTTTATCATTCAGCCTATTTAACCTTTATCGATATTGTTTAAAGGTAAATGCTAAAACTACAAAGCGAAATATTAAAATACATTGTCCAGTGACATGGAGATATATACAAAGGCCTTTACATGTGCCTAAATATTGATATTGAATCATTTATGTATATATATGTATACACGCGTTATACAGAGTACACCACACACTATTATGCTCGCTACAAACAATTCTAATAATGTGCAACAAAAAATATTATAGCCAGCTATGGCAAGGGTCCAACTGAGTTATACTAGGGAAGGATTTCAGCAAATTAACACCTATTCCAATTATGTTAATCTCACACGTGTGCAGCGCATTGCTGTGAGATTTGTGCTACGTGCGTAATCTCTCCTAATTACTGAGCAGTCTCTTTGAGCTCTTAACGAAGTAAATCGATTTAAGCTATATTTCCCTTAACATAATTTAAGTAAATAGTAGTATAAGTTGTGATCATAGGTTCAAACGTCCGCTAACTATAAGTTTTTCTATTAAAACTTGTGTCAAAATTGATATTTGCAATTTTTCTCATGCTTTTTAATGAAAGAAATCAATCTCGAGGAAACCTGCATATCACTGAAGAATTCTTGGTAAAAATGTAACCTACCAATCCATATTGGAGCAGGGTCATGGGTCTTAGCTGCTCTCCAAAAAAGGAGAGTGGAAATTATTCCTAGCAGTGGTAGAGTAACAGTTCGTGACTTTACCTTACTTTTTACGTATTAATCAATGTAATAAATACATTGCATAGGTTTCCTCACTAACATTATTTCTATCTAAATAATAATATATTAGAAAAAAAATTTAAATTTCTGAATAATTTGTGTAAAAACATTAACTACAGAATTACTAGATAAATTAATATTTTTAAATAAAATTATTGACTACTGAATAAGTTACTTTGGACTATCTTATATACGTGAATAATATACGAATAATCTCCTGGGTTAAACAGTGAAATATTTTCAGTTTTCCAAAGAATAGCTATTTGCCAGGATCATAAATTTAAATTTATTTCTGTTACAAGTCGATGCTAGGAAATTGAATTTTCGTATATGCACTAGTATGTATTTCAATGAAGCAATTGTACAAATACATCGATTTCTGTGTCTAAATATATTTGCAAAACCAACATATTTAATATAACATACAACATAAGTATTCAATTTATTTTCATCGAAAATATGCAAGTTATATGTATAGCAAATCAAACGCTAATACTATAGAAATTATATCTACGAAGAATTTCCCAAGAATACTAGCTGCATTTCCGCGTTCAATCGTTAAACTTAAAATCAACCTCTTGTCACCATATAACATAATCTTTTCAAATATTATTGCATTTACTCTGTGTTTATTTTATTTGTAGTTTTACTATACAAGCTTTCAGATATCACAAATATATTGATATTAAAACAACTTTGTTCATATCAGTGTGTTTCATATTTACTAAGAATTTACTAATTCCTTACCATCCTATTTCTTGATCCTAATCCGTTTCCCTGAATTTATTAATTTCTTACTTATGGAAACCTTGGGCACCTTTAATTCTTCTGTATAATAGAATAGTCATTAATATTTCAGCTCACACCTTGCATGTATTATATTAACATATGCGTAGCAATATAATCAACCTAGACACGAGACGAGTCAAATTAGAAATTACTCAACTTTTCATCATAAGTTCCTCTACAAAATTATAAATAATAAATAATTCTGTCCTAACGTCGTCTAAAACATAACGAGCGAAAAAAATACATTCCACAAATTGCAAGAGTGATGTAAAATACGTGATATAAAAGAAGAAAACAGATACAAGGAAATGAAAAGGAGCGAGTGTCCTAGAAACGGGGCAGATGGTTAACATTTTACGGGCAGCCCAGTTGCCTTATTTCACTACAACCGAGTTCGTTTGCAAAAAAAAGGTGACGTTCTTCAAGATTGGAAGCCTTAGTATCTTTATCTATGCAGAACAGCTACGAGTGGAGTTTTTATTTAGTACATATAAATACTAAAAGCGGCAGTATTTACTATTGTTATTATTTCCAATACGAACGTCTTATATTGTATTTCACCCATTTCAATCACAGTTGTGAGATAACAGTATTAGTGAAAGCATATTTATATATTTGAAATTGTCTAGTCGATATTTTTAAGAATAGATTTCGTACTAGTTATTAATTTTCATTTTCATAATAAACATTTTTTTCTTAAAAGTATGCTTAAAGCCGTTCGAAAACTCCAGAGCATTTTTTTATCGCCGTGACTCGCCGTGTTGTATCCGGCTTAATATAATAGACTACCCTCATTTCTTACCGTGGTATCATAAAAGGCGACTAAGGTAAGTTGAATCGCCGTGTGTATCCGGCTAAGTATATTAGATCACCCTCTTTCTTGCAAAAAGCGACCTAAGGTAAGTTGACGTCAAGCAGGCGGCCAGTCGTAAAATACCTAGTCAAACCATGTGACAACATGTTTATAACACGTTGTGACGACCCCACATCGAGAATGATGTCAATAAATAATTTATTATTGTGACTAAAAGCTTTCTACGGAATTCACTCAACTGCGATGATTTTTGGTAGCTCACTAGTTATTAATATTCATCTTTCGTTGCGTTGACTTCTTAAATATATTTATCGAAATTATTATATTATTGTTATTTGGAACCTAAAAATAACAAAATCTCATACAATTTCAAAATCTAAAATACGAACTAGTTCGTACTATCGTCCATGTTATGTTTAAACACCCACTCGAGCGAAAAACGTTTTCATAAAAATGCAAATCGCCCCACGACGTATTGCCGTCGGTCGCGACGTCTCAACTTTATGAGACTTGCTCTTTCATCAAATTAAAATGCTTTTTTTAGACAATATCGTTCAAAGGAACTTATTATGCAATTTTAAATTTAATATGACATTTTTTCGCGTTTTCAAATATTTTGCTAAGTAGAAAAAAATTGTACATTGGTTATCTAATCTTGCTTACAATTAAACATAGAAATTATTGAAAATTCATAGAAAATTATAAAACATCGAAAAAATATTCAGATTCTTTTTTGCATTTTTATCGTCATATAACAGTTATTCGTTCTATTTGTTTTAGACGATTTAGATTAGAATTTTACGCGGCATCTCGATCACTTGTTTTCTAAGCCAAATACAAAAGTTATAGATTGTCTTCTCAAAAAGTATACTTAATAATTTTATTCAAATACAAAACTTCACACGAGTAACTAAAAACCAAACCAACCCAAAATCAATAAGATCAAGGAGTTAGTTCCATAATCCCCGCAAGTCGTATCTGATATGTTAAATGTTTCCATAAATTAAAAACAAAAATGATAAAAAGATTTTATATTTATTATTATAACGATAATGTAAAATAAATATAAAAATATATGAAGTGTATAGTATATCTTTATATTTAAATGAGTTAATCTTGTATATATATATATTTTCGGAATCTCGGAAACGGCTCCAACGATTTTCCTGAAATTCAGCATGTAGAGGGTTTTGGGGGAGAAAAATCGATCTAGCTAGGTTTTATGTAAAAAAAAACCCGTTTTATCCCTGTTTTTGAGCATTTAAAAAAACTGCAAAAGCAACTGGTATTTTCGCCACTATATGTCATCGTGTGATGGTTAAACGGTATAACTTTAGAACATGTGTTGATATATTAGCATACCACAGTTTCGAACCCCAGGTGTCTTATAATTTATTTTTTATTCTTTTTTTTTATTTACTATTTTTTTTATTATTATTTACTATAATTTTTTTTATAATATTTGATTTAATTTAAAAATTATTATTGAAGGCCTTTATTTCAACGTATTTAATTCATAATTTATATACGTAATATAAAAATATATCTTTAAGAAGAAGATCCAGATTGAAAAAAGCAAACGTTATAAATTACAGTCAAATTGGGTAACTTTGAATGACTTTTTCAGATTTTTCAAAATATAAAAAAATAGGATGACCTTATTTAAGGTTTTGATCAATAATGAGTGTTATTTTATACCGAGTTTTAGAATAACTAACTGTATTACTAAGTAACTAGAAAGGAAATGGAAAAAAAATATGCTTTTGTGCGTGTTCAAAGTTACCTTGAGTTTTGGGTAACTTTGAACCGAATTATTTCGAATACTAAAAATCCTTGAATTCACAGAATTTTCGTATCATGGGTAAAATTTTTTACTTATGTTCTGAATGAATGAAAGATAGATCTTTCAAATAAAGTCAACTTGTCATACTTAACAGCCAACCGTTTACTTAAAACTGCCATTTACTAAATATTAGCAACATATGGGTAGATTTTTTTTTTGTAACGAATACATATTTATTTGTAATTGTAAATATTTATTAAAAATCATACCTAAATAACAAATTCTATAATCAATTACCATTCAAATGAGATCAAAACATTAATGGTTGTCAAGAGAATTTGAAAAATAATTCACCCCATTCCATGAATGAGATGTCATCTTCAATGTACATTTTATCTTTATTTTTTGTTATTTGATGCTCTTTTAAAATGAAAACGATGTTTTCTTTTTTAATTATAGTAAATTCCTTTTTTGGTAACCATGACCGCGAGTAACGACCTGTTACTATCCCACTTCTAACCATAGGCCTCCTCTCTCAGTCTTTGGAGAGAAGGATTGGAGCTAAGACCTACCTCGCTGCTCCAATGCGGATAAGTAGGTTACACATATCCCCATAATTCTCTAGAGATACGTAGGTTTCCTCGCAATGTTTTCCTTCACCGAAAAACGTGTGATAAATTGTAATTCACAATTAGACACATAAGTTTTAATAGAAACTCATTGATGCCTGCCCTGGGTTTGAACCTGCGACCTCTTCGAAAGAGTCCGACGTTGTTACCGCTGGGCTAAAACACCTATACAGCTAAGCTTTCATCCTTGTTAAAGCACCGGATTGGATTTTATTACGATACGTGTGGTGACACGTCCTGCATGTAGGTATAAGGTATGTGAATGTTGCCTACTTTATACGTTTGGCAATACATAGATTCTTTTAATAAACGTGGATTATAGCAAAATAATTGTATTGTAATTACTGTATGTACTAAAATATGTACTTGAAAATATTTTTAGAAATCAATAACTCTTTGTCAATGTTACCCATAAACTAAGATAATGCAATTGGGTATCTTTGAACCGTTCAAAGTTACCCATATTTAACTAAAAATAGGGGTGGTCCACAAATTTCCCTGTCAATGGATATAAAACGATGTAAAATCATGAAATTATATGAAAAAGTATAATTTCAACGTACAATTGATCATTAAAAACCGAAAATCATGTGTTTTACACACCTTTTCTGTAATTAAATCGGAAATATAACTTACATACTTTTCACTGCTAAAAGACCGCGAACAGAAAATTTTGAAAAAGTGTCAAAATTTGTTTAAAATCTATAAATTTTAAATGACATTTGACAACTAGAACATATAGTTTTTTTATTTCACTCAGTTATCAGTTTTAAATCAGGTTACAGATATTGAAAAAAAAATGAATAATTATTTTAGTCGTTTTATTCAATGTTACCCGTAAATTCAAAGTTACCCAATTTGACTGTACAGTAGTTAAATTATATTTTTCATGATGTTTTGGTAACAATTAAAGTTATATCTCAAACTCTCTACGACTCTTCCTGACATCTGTTGATGAGTAATAATATTTTTATTTTTATTGGGAGCAACGAACTACTTTACGGCCATTTTTCATTATGTACCTGTAATTTTTGTTTAAGAGACAGTACCAGTAGATGGAGTTGTTAAGCAACACTATTGGACTAAGAGCCCGTGTACCCCAGACCTTCGTCATTTTATAAAAACTGAAAGTTTGTCGGTTTTTACCTGATGAACGATGGTAGATTATGAAATTTGGGTCATAGTGACTTTGAGAGATACGCAGTACTCAAGGTTGCAAAATACCGACGGATGCTAAAAATAATGAATTTTCATTCGAGAGTATTATACGCGATTGGATATCCAGCAAATAAAATACATACAAAAACCGGGTCTGCACCAGCAGTTGACAACAGACAAAAAAAGTACATTGACATTTCTTTTATAATAATAACTAGCGGCCTTCCCCTGCTTCGCACGGCTATAAAATATATAGCCCATGTCACTCAGTGAAAAAAATGGTTAAAATTGATCCTGTAATTTTGATTTATTCATTACTGGCCGTGGCCCGCAAGCGGTAAATTTGGAGAAAAACAATTCCCCTCCCCCTATACCTAGAAGATTTCCTGCATTCTTTGGAATATCTAAATTCATATACTACATATTTACTTATTTATTTTTACATTTTTCCCTATGAATTTTATTTTTACAATTAATTACAGAATGTCTCTATATACAAGATTCATAGCTTTCTTGTCATTAAACAAACTCTTGAAAGAGCGACATATAGCTGCTAAATTCGAAGTGTTATAGGGCGAAGCGCGGCCTCCTCACGGCATTTTAAATCTGTAATATCTTCGAAAATGTCCACTTAAATTACATGCTGTAAACAGCCATATTGATCTATATTAAATCAACAATCTATTTAAGGCACTTAATTGGATAAGGATTAATGCTGTATTGTATAAAAATTGCTTTGAACATAAGACATTATTTTTCGTAAAAAGTAAATGACAAAAAATGCTAATGTGGGTTATCCATAAGAGATAGATACCATCACGGACTTTTCTGTAGACCTTTTCAAGGTATACAAATATTTAGGACATTATATTGATAAATCTCGTAGGGCTTAGCCTACGTTTGCAATGTAAGCGGAAAAAAATGTAATTATTTACGACATCACATTACAAATCTCAAAAATTACAGTATTCCTCTAATCAAATCAAATTTTCTCTAATCCATATTGAATGTTATTATACATATAAACCTTCCCCTTGAATCACTCTATCTATAAAAAAACCGTATCAAAATCTGTTGCGTATGAACAAAGTTTGTGACTTTATTTTATACTATGTAGTGATAATAAATCATTTATTACAAATTCTTTGCGAAATATCTGCAGTATACAAACGTTCCGTAGATGTTTCGCTACCACAATAGTTTCTGGCAGGGGTTGGAACTATTAAAGATGTCTGGCTGATGAGGAAACATCATCTTATTAGTATCCAAGTAACATAATATTAAAAACAGCTTTTATACTATGACGTAAATAGAATTCAAACTTCATGAACTTTAAGGGTGTCTGGCAGGGGGTTGCCACTATGCTAAGTGTCTGGCATTAACTGACGTGATTTTTAATATTATTCTGAAGGTGATACCAAAAAATCACACTTTATAATTTGACGAAATTAGATCGGCATTTTGCAACATTGAGTAGCGCGCTACTCAAATATATCTCACAAAGCCACAATGACCAAATTTTCATAATCTGCCATCGTTCTTACCTGTGTTGGTAGCATGCACTGACAAACATTCAGCTTTTATAAAATGACGAAGGTCTGGGGTTCTCAGGCTCTCGCTCTATATGCCAATGAGTGTTTGATTGTTTTTTTATGTTATTGATAAAATATTTGAATTTTTAACTATAACCTGTTTACTTAATAATGCCTAAAAGATCTTTGAAAAAGACGCTTATAAATACTCGTGACTGGTCTCAAGAATACTAGATATGGTCATTCATTTCTATTCTTTTCTTTTTCATATCTTTAAAAAATTTACCGAGCAAGGCTCGGTCACCCGGTACTATGTTATAAATTGGCAACCGCGATCCAATTTGCGTTCCATCGCTCACTTTTTTATCGCACGGGCACACTGACAAGAATAATGCAATGAATAAAACTAATAACTAATATAATCCTATAATTTTTACAAGTATAGAAGTAATTGAATCTTATAAAAATATATTCAAAATGTAAAACATGCACTAAAAAAGTAAAAAAAGGACTACGAAAAATCGGCAATAAACAATGTAAAATTAACTCGACTGAGGCATTATTTTAGACTTTCTTCAGATAAATTGAAAAAAAAAAACATATCCAATAAGGAATTCTATTGTTTTGTTTTATTGGACATTGAGAGTTGATTTGAGTTTGAAGAATAAGAAAAAATAAATAAATTCGAAATTCCATACTCTTGTTAATTAAGGCATCTTAGTGTTAATTAACAGTATAGAATACAATTCTAATTCTCATTAGCCTTGAAGATTCTGGATTTAAATTTACAATATTAATTCTCAACGCAATATAGTTTAATGAAGCTATCAAGAGAATTCATGAAAATAATCAGCTCATAAAAAACTTTTATAGCCCAATGAAAACGCGATACCCTGTTGCTAACTACTCATCCCATTTCATTTGGGGAGGTGTTGTATTTGTAGACAATTAACTTTACGAGCTCGTATACGCGAATGATCCTATGAAAGCGAAATTGAACAGAAAGATATTAAAATAATGATATTGAACGTAAAATATCGTACTAGGTGTTGAAGCAGAGTGTATCATAAGCTTATTTTGGTCAATTTGGTCTTTTTATTATATAAAAAGGCAAATTTTAATGTTTTAAACGATGCGTGTATGTCGTGAGGACTTGATACTTAGATAACAATAGTTATGGTATGTTAAACCTCTTATAACAACTCTCCTACTACACAAAGTTGCTTGATCTATAGTATAAGTATATTATAATAGTATGTACAATGTTTCAGTAACTGTTTCTAGTAATATACTTTATTATCGCAGCCTGTTTGTAAGTCTAGTTAATTTTATTGTATCACTTACTTTAAAGGGCCGTTGCTTTTTTATAAAATGTGAACCCGCCGAAATATCGCGCTAATAATTCCTTTTAACCATCATATGAAATAATTGTTATCCCAACATCCATTCAGAGCTGTTTCTTGAAACAAATTATTATCCTAAAGCATATGCTACACGGATAGCAGATAAAAAGAAACATTGTGTTTTAAATTTAATCTTTAAGTGTTTATCGCTGGTATTATTAGATATAAATCATCTAGAATATTGCCTTGTCGCCAGCGTGTCCGATACACGAAGATTGTAAAAAGTTTGTAACGGATAGGAACATTCAGCGGAATTACCAATACCGGATGAACAGGATTCCAATAGTTTTCAAAAAGCAATTCTCTACAGGGAAAAATTAGATTTGTGAAATCGAGACGTGCTTCGCTCTAAGCTTAAGAAATACGGATGAGCTAAGTTAGAAGAGAGTATGGGGAAAAAGCAATAGAAATACTCGCATTTAATTTATATGAATACATAAATTTTTAGATTTTTTTTTGGAATCTAAAACAAATTGAATATAATAAATTGGGTCTAAATTTGGTATTGATATTTATTTCCATTGTGCGATCAAAACTGTCGCATATTTTTTTTTCTTGGTTATGTAACCTTTCGTGTTCTCATGTAAATAGACTCACCAAATTTCCGTAGCGATCGAATAAATATTTCAGGAACGCACCATACGGAGAACAACAAAAGTACATAAATTTTTAATATATGAAGAGAATTTTGTATAAGAAAAATCCCTCTTCAACTCTTATGTGTTTCATTTTCATATTATAGAGAACAGTATAGTAAATGAAATACTTGCAAGTATTAATTAAGATTTATGTTAATTGTGAAAATACTAACTTTGTTAGATTTTTTCTTTGTCCTTTTTTTAAATGGCAAAAAGAATAACATATTACCTTACAATTTTTAAATGTTTCGTGACAAAATAAACTTTGATAGCTTCCAAGGCATCTTACAAGGCACATTTCCAGTGCTATCCTCTACGTGGATTATCTCTCACAATCATTGAGCAATTTCTTAGAGGTGGCGTTAGTGTTAATCTCAACGTTATCCTATTACGGTTTTCAGTCGATATCGCGGCGGTGACTTGTAATTTGATTTATCACCTGATAAGAAGATAGATCGTAATTTTTTATTTTACAGATTCGTTTAGATTTTTTTTGTAACAAACTTTATTTTATTTTCGAAAGTTAGTTATGGTTAATTGTATTCTTGCTTGTATTATGACTTATAAATACATTGGTATGTAAATAACAGTACCTAGGTGAACGAGCCTTGATCGGTAATTCTTTTTAATATATAAAAAGAAATGCAATTACGAAATAAAAAATATATATATATTTTATCTGGAATCGATCAGTTATACAACTGTCGATATATTGTATAGGTTATTAATAATTGTTTCTCTCTACACATAATTTATTATTTTTTCGTTGTACAATAAAGAATATTTTGATTTGAGTTATTTTGATCGTGATCTTCCAATTTGGAGACCGCACGTTAATCAATTGAGCTATCATAACTTTAGTGCCCGAAAACTGGGTTGAAACGACATTTTTTTAGAATGAAACCTAGCTAAATCGATTTTCCTCCCCCGAAATCCTCTACGTACTAAATTTTATGAAAATCGTTGAAGCTGTTTTTGAAATTCAGAAAACATACGTATATATATATATATATATATATATATATATATATATATATATATATATATATATATAGTTATATACAAGATAAACTCATTTAAATATTTAAGATATACTATAATTATACTGCGTCCATCATATTATCAGTCTTTTGACAGCTCACGCTCATTAAGTTTTGTATTGCTTACGTACAAATATCATACAAATAATATTTGTACTTTATGGATGGGTACCGCCCACTTAGTGATGTCACACATAATGGTTACTACGATTATGCCACAGATTAAAAATAATCGGTAGAAATCGATGTTACGAGTATTAAAAGACATTTAATAACATTATATAAAGTTTTACTTTCTTCTTAGTTAATACATGAATACAAATAAAACAATCAGGATATTTTAATTTATTTTATTAGCACGAGTCGTCGGAATGATAATCAACACTAGACTCCTCCGATGAGGAGTCTTCAGTAGCAGTTATTATTAGCTCTTGTGTAGATAATATATTATCAAACGCAATATCACGTTCCCAATCAGAGAATATTACTCTTTTAGTTCTTTCCACCACACTTGCCCAGTTCTCGGCCGTTACGTGGGTGCAAGCATTTTTTAGCAATTGCAACATTTTATTCGCTGTGAATGGGGGGCTTGTATTGCATCTCGCAGCATGCCCTTTTACTTGTGCCCATATAAGTTCTATTGCGTTGTACTGGCAGTGGTATGGAGGAATCCGAAGAACAGTATGGCCATATTCTGCTGCCATTTCATTGATCACATAGCGTTTTGTCACATTCAGTCGTCCACATTTTCTCCATTGTCCCGAAGCCAATTAATTATTTCATGCTTTTTATTAGCCTGTGTTGGCATTTTGTCAATTTGACGGGAGTGGTAGGGCGCATTATCAATAAAAATTATTGATGGTTCTTCCAATGAAATGAGCATTTTTTTGAACCACTCTTCATACACATTTGCATTCATCTCTTCGTGGTAGTCATTTGATTTCTTCGATTTAAATGCCAACAGTGCGTCTTGTACAAATCCTTTTGCTGTACCTGCATGGCAAATGATTAGGCGCTCACCTTTTCCCATTGGTACTGAGGAAGTGGAATCAGCAGTATCATCAGTCCAGAAACGAGATAGTGTGTGGTTAGCGTTGAGCCATGTTTCATCCGTGAAAACAATATTTGCCCAATCTTGTATTTTCTTTGCCTCTCTTAAAAAATCACAACGTGCTATAGCTATATCTGTGCGTTCCATTAATAATTTTCTTTTATTTAACTTATTATATGAAAAGCCAATTGTGTTCAAAACTTTGACCAAAGAAGATTTTTCACCATGAAATAGACCACTTCTTTTCAAAGAAACAATAAGTTTTCTCAAAGTTGGAATTTCTTTTCTCAAGTAGTAATCATATACATGACGACGAATAGCGTCAGCGTCAAAGTCATCAACAGCTGTCACCTTATGAGCCCGGCGCTTTCTTTTTGGTGTAGATGGTTTGTTTTGCTCCAAGCCGCTCCTGCCGTAGGCATCAGTAGTGATTTTAGTCACAGTTGATAGACTGATCCCCAACGCGGCTGCAACACGGTTTCGGACTTGCGTGATAGGTATAAGAGGTCCGCCATTTTGATTTTCTTGCTCAAAATACTCATGAAGTTTTAACACTAACTGTCTCGATTGTGCTTTCAACACACGTCCTTTCGGCATTTTCACGATCAATTAATATAAGTTTCACAAAAGTTTTTCCGAGGAATAAAGCTACTTAACTCAAGGTGTAACAGATGCGAGAGAACACTCAGCGAACGTAAATGCGTGTGACTATCACGGGCGTTTCGTTGAGAGTGACAGATCACGTCAAAATGGCGGCCGAGCGGAAGGTCTGTTGATGTTGCCAGTTGATGTATAATATATTTTTTATGATTATAATAAATACACACGGATTAACATTTATTTTCAAAAAACTAAGGCAATATTAAATCAAAATGTTGATTTCTATATCTGTTATTAGTTTACGTAGGTTATCATTAATCGAATTACTTAGGTACGTAATTCGATTAATGATAGTAGGTACTATAATCGGAATGGTATCGCATACGAGAATCTTTAGGACATCACTAAATATGTAAATCGTCAATCTGTCAAAAGATGGTTAATATAATGTACAGTGTATATATGCAAGTCAAAACACAAAATATATACCACATTATACATGGTATGGTATTGGAATTTAGCCATAGTATATAATAAGATCCTTGCATGTTAAAATTGTGACCTTTACAAGAATCTGTAATACATTTATGTGTCTGTGGGTGTGTATGTCTTTACGTGTGATATTTGTATGAAAGAATAATAGCACTGTCACTGACCTCAACATACCACAAAATTTACTGTCACCCTAATCGCCCGTTTTGCTTTACCATAGGTATTCTAGGGGAATGGACTTCGAAAAACAATTACAATGAGTAGTAAGGACGTAGAAAAAGATTTAAGAATTTAATTTAAGTCTTTTTCTTTTTATCACACAACAACACACTCAAACTCTGTGTGTATCAACTTATGATGAGAAATGGTTTTTGCGCGTTTACATTATTTCTACATTAAATATTTATCTGGTTCGGCAGCTTGAAAGAATCTGGTCACGTAATCCGAAACAAGTTTTATTATTGATGAACATATATTTATTTTTGTCCTTTGTATCATTTCCGTTACTCAGTAATACGATCACTCGGCACAGTAAGAATTTCGGTGCTCATTTCTGAGTTGTGTTAAGAAGTTATTTTAAATTTATTGCTTATATTAAGAAGTCAAGTCTTTCCAACCAACTGCAAGCAGATGGGAATCCAACAAATTTTATCGTAGTATCATTTGTAGCGTATTTATAATAAAATACTCTGCACCCACGATGGATTTTACAGATGGACGATGCATCTATTGGTTTTAGTGACCACTCCATCCTGGAGATAAAGCTCTTCTAAGTTCAGATGCGATGCATATGTTGGTGCAAGTAATGAGTGCAGTGCGGCCAATATTTTTATACTGATTGTTAACTTTGCATTAATTATAGTATACCATTTTAATGCTATTTGTATGTAAATTATTTATTTATTTTGTAATGGTAACGCAAAAAATCAGTTTGTTGTAAAACCCCCTACATAGATGATAAAATATAATTGAATTTGGAGGTAGGTTTATTAAGGTATTAATGTGATGAAATAATATTACTCCCTTCCTATGTTCTGCTTTTCTAATATTTATACTCTTCTCTCTCTCTTTTTTAATGTAGCGCTCTACATTAATAAATATGATTATTACATCTGATGAGAAAATGAGACTGTCGCCAACACGATAGTCTGACCAAGTGGAAAAAGAGACTTCCTTATTAAAATTCTACCAAACGGTACTTTGGATCGGAATAGATGGTATCAGATCATACGAATGAAAAATCCTCAGTAATGAGGGACCAATTTAACAAAAAATTGTTTTATTTTTATAGTAGTTTCTCGTTTTAAAATAATTCTGAATACTTGAGAGAAAGAATCGCATATGTTGCAGCAGATTGAAAAGAATATATATTTTTATACTACAACGTAATTTATAGTACGACTTTATAAATGCAGACATTGCACTTTAAGCTACACTGAAAGTCGATAAAAATGCAATTAACGAAGTGCTCACATTTGTTATTGCTAGAAACATTTCTCCATTTCCAACGCTCAAATAACATTTTCCCCTTAATTACTGTCTGGCTATAGCTCACTAATTGCTTAAGTTCCAACAGCTTTTGGCCCCACGGTGAATGTCCAAGTATCTTTAAAGTAAAAAGATTTCTCGTCTCAAACTTTCGCCACTTAATAATGTCCCGCTTATTATTTAAATCCACTCGCTTATTTATATACAAGAACTAACTATTTACTCGTAGTTATCAATAAATGTTATCCAAGAAAACATGTTGGTTCTAAAAAATATATTTTTTTAATAATTTAAAATTGCGAGTGACATCCAATCGTCGTCGAGCATCTTGAATAATTTCAAAGATGGAAGTAATTCATATGATCTACATAAATTAAGAGACCTCCCTATAATGTCCTCCATTACAGACTTGTCACTTGCCTTTTCTTAAAAGTTACCTTACCTTCTAGTAAACAGATGTTGGTTACAGTTGCGCAAGCAACAAAATTGTCTGCTATACACTAAATAAACCACCATTAAAAGTCTTATATATTTATTTATGTATTTATCTTTACAGCAAAATAACAATAATACTATTTTGCTATAATCCGCAATAACTTATCTTATAGATATTTTAGATTAGATAAATTGATACAGCGATAAATAATTAGGTTTAATAAATTTATCATGGATTATATGAAAATAATATTATGGTAACTTTTGTATTATAGACCTGAAAGTAACGCCTAAATCTATAAATTGTCTTTAGGTCTAAAGTTATTATAAGATATTATAACTTTACTTTGCACTAGAAAAACCGTTTAAAGTAGGAAAAATACGACGGGAAGAGGGTGGGAATGTAAAGAGTAGCGTGGCCTAGAAACGGAACGGTCGAGATATTTAACATTTTATGCGCATCCCCTAGTTGTTTGACTCCTACTGGTATTCATCTGTTACCTTCTTTGCGTCCTATGGGAAGCTATTTGAGTACATTTGTTAAAGCAACAATGGAGAGCATACTTTTTTGAAGACCACTAATGCATTGCAACTACCATGCTAATTGTTTGAGATAGCTCAGCTGTGAAACCGTGCTACTCCCGCAAGAGGGTCACAGGTTCAAACCCCGAGTACGCAACAATGAGTTTTTCTATTAAAATTATAATAATATAACTGCAATTTATAAAACTCTTTTCGGTGAATGAAAACATCGTCAGGAAACTTGCATATCTATAGATAATTTCTAGGAATGTGTAACCTCCCAATCCGCATTGGCGTAGCATGGTGGATCTTAGTTCCAATCCACCATAAACGGAGAGAGAAGCCCTATGGCAGTGGAATAGCGACATTGTTATTTATATAGCTACATGGCTGATCCGTGAGTGCTGATGATAGTACCTTGCATTCAGACCCGTGGGTCGCGGGTTCGATTCCCTCCAAGGGCAAAAACAAATTGATTTCTGAAAACAAATTGTTTTTTCTTCAAGTCTTTATTTCGTTCTAGTCTTTATTTTGAGGGTCTTAAGTTCGAGTGTATATATGTATTTAAGTATTAAAATTACTTTACTATACTTTATAAACAAACTTTTTAACACATTTTTTATTATTTTTTCACAAAAAGCAAATTACTTTTCGATAAGCAAAGTGGAAATTGTATGAGAATCTACGTCAATAAATAATAATATGTGAACTAGTAAGTAATAGTAGTAGTGCCTTCATTAAAATTAATGATGACAAAACACAATTGTATCAAACATCGGTTCTAGGAATATACGATTCAATCAAACTGATTATAATTAAGTTCTGTAAATAAGCTTTTCTAATACCTTTGTTGGAGATTTTAATAACTCGCGAAATACCATAAGAGGTTAGTTTCGACATACTCTTAATAAAGCCAATTCTATCAATATAAATTATTTTGAATATACCTAAAATGCAAACAATATACTATTAAATTACTTAGAAAAGATTTCCAAAATATATCAAAACAATTCCTAAACACTTTGTTACTCTTAATTACTTTAATAACAATTATTTTTCGTCAGAACAGAATGCCGCCAAAATAAATTCCTCCTCCATTTTTAAATCTCCTCTCGAGTTGACATTACAATATTGAGACTAATGCCAATATTTATACTTTCTTATACACTAAACTTAATACAATAACTATTATCTTATTATCCAAATGGTAAAATTGCTAACAATACTTATATGTCGGCTTACAAAATTTTGTCAGACTTTAGAAAAATGTATTATATATTTATTTATCTTTTATAGTTAGCATCTATTTTTATACCTGGCTCTGAGCTCATATGTATTTCTTTAAGTCTTCAGCAACGAAGCACGTCTCAGTTTCACAAATCTAATTTTTCTCTCCGGAGAATTCCTTTTTGGGAACTATCGGAATCCCGTTCGGCCGGTATTGGCAATTCCGCTGAATGTCCCTATCTGTTACAAACTTTTTGTTCTCACCGTCGTGTATCCGACACAAGAGCAACATAATATTTTGGATTACTTATGGATTACTTATGGAGTAAGCATGTAAACAGTAAATGAAAGCAAACGCTTTAATAATAGCAAAGTATTGAACTTTAAAGTACTCATCATCATCTTCCTGCCCTTATCCCACTCTAAGTGGAGTCGGCACAACATGTTATAATCATGTTGTCACATGATTTGGCTGCGTTTTTACGACCGGCTGCCTGCCTGACGTCAACTTAACTCAGTCGTCTTTTACGACACCTTGGTAAGACAGAGGGTGGTCTATTCCACTAAACCGGATAGCACACGGCGGGTGGACTTACCTTAGTCGCCTTTTACGACACCTCAGTAAGGAATGAGGGTGGTCTTACCGACGTGTTATAAAAACGACTAAGGTAAGTCGACATCAGGCAGGAGGCCGGTCGTAAAATAACAAAACTTGTAACAACATATTCTAAAAATGTTGTGCCAACACGTAAGGGCAGGTGAATGTTTATGATTTCACAACATGAAATGTTCATTATCATGAAATGTACTAAAATTCTCTCTTTCATATCGTGGAATAGAGAATTTAAATCAAAACACAGATTGTTTTTTTTTTATTCCCCTTTCTATCAGGTGTTAAATCTCTTCGGGTTAGAATAAATATGGTAACGGCGTCAACTCCGTATGGTCCCGGAAAATACGAACTATAATTTAATCTCTAAAAAGGGTAGATGTCTATTTTCCGGACCCACGCCTACCAAAGACGGTCCTATTCAATAGGTCCTTCTTTATTCAGGCATTATATTCTCGCGATAATATTATACGACATTACGTTATTGTCACTTTATCGCTTCAAAGCCAAATGATATTAAATATTTTCTGAAAATATCTTGAATTATCTATAATACAATAAATTTCAAAGAGATATTTATAACTTACTTTACTGTTTTGTGTATTATTGTTTGCTTTATTTGCTTTATTAAAACTATTATTATTGATGTTTTTACATAAATAATAAGAAAGCTTCTGTAATATATCGTATGATTTAATTATGTCAAAATGTCATATACGAATTATATTATGAGTACGGAATAAGCAGTATGATCAGACCTTTAGCAAAATTCAGCAGTATTAACTGACTAACCACAATTACTCCGTAGTGGAGAAAATTACCAATGCGCGGTCTGCTTTAAATTTCACACGTTACATTACAAATTTCCTGTGTATATTCATTAGCAAAGCGTAATTACTTTTGGTTGAAGCGCAGATGTCTATCACACAGTTATTTAATGCAAGTACAATGAAAGTTTAGTGTTGGTAGATCTTCGGAAAAGTAAAATCACATGTTATATCTCTTATTATATTGTTTCCGTATTTATATTGATATTATAAATTGTCATTTTTTTATATAGCGGGCTATGTTTAAAGGGTCTACGTTAAATCATATGAGAAATGAGGAGATCGGTTAAATTAAAATACCTGATAGATTACCGTGTTATGAAGTTAAATTGGTGATGGTGTTGAGCATCCTAAAATCTCGAAACGACGAACTTATTGATTGGTATTCATTAAGTGGACAAATAAACGTATAAAAGTAGTATTCAACTGCATGTGTAAAAATCCTTAGAAAGGACTTGCGTTTAGTAGAAGACGTTAAGCGCTTAAAAACGAAATACTAAAAAAAATATTTATCATCACATAATAAGAATGATATGATGGTAAAATTTTTGTATATTTTTGATTAATATCAACGTTAAACATATAATAAACAACTAAATTCTAGAATATTAACACAGATGATAATTATAAAATTGTTTATTTTAGATTTAGAATAGACCTTATTATTATTTATTTCAGAAAGTAATAATAAGTATAAGAAATTCCATTCAAAAATCTATTAGGATAAAACTTTCTTTATTTTCAAAGAGAAATTTTATGGTTTGTAAAATATTAAGGACATAAATAAAGCAGCTGTCGTGTATAGCACGTCCCCACGCCTCCGTACCTAAAGTCGTATTTCATCTTGGATTGTCTTATTCGTTAAAAATAAAAAATGGACGTAAAATTGAACACGTGTACATTTTTGTTAAAAGTTTGATCCCAGTCTCGTTATAATTGGTATTTGCTAAAGTTATATTTTCATAATTAAACATATACCAACTTTCAAATAAAGAAAACATTAAATTTAAAAATGTTACTAAAGGTTTTAGTCGTTACCATACAAAAACCTTGCGGCTTTCTCTATTAATAAGAAGCAGTAGATTCACAAGGATTGTATGTTTACAATATCTACGCTTTAATAAACTACAAAGAAACAGACTTTTTTCTTTATTACTGTTCAAAATTAACCCATCTACCCCCTAGCAAATCTTAAATTTTTAAACATTTGTGTCAAAAATGGTTTATGAAGTTTTAACTATATTACTCACCCGTTTAGAAAGCGTGTAATGAATCTAAACAATAATTATCCATGTAGTTTTTATGAAGAAGTAATTGGTGGCCGCCCCGTAATTTAAACCGCTTCACCCTAATAAGGGTCACGCGATTTTACCTGTATTGTACACAAAATGTATTGGCCTGTTACTATCTCACACTATCTATCACAGCTTGCAATGTGTACAACGGTATCCTGTCCCCGCTACCAGCAGCGTGGTGGAGCACACAGGTAGTTTTAGTCGGTGCGACATAACTATCGCCTATCCCCGCCGGAACACGGTACCCATAAGGAGTTTTTCCTGTATAAAAAAGGCAACCACAGCTCTCTTTATAAAATATTAGCTGTGCCAGCTTCACCCGCATGGAAATAAGAATGTCACAAAAATGTTCCCGAATTAAAAAGTAATTATTGTGAGTTAATTATAAGACATTTTTGAACAACTTTCCACATTTAGTTAGAGCACGCAAGGAAAGCTTTAAATTTTGCTGTTTACGCAATATTTTTTATTGCTGCTCCTCTCCTATTTATGTTGCTGTATGTAGATAGCCTTCCTCGATAAATGCACTATCTTACACTCAAAGTATTTTTCAAATCAGTTAAGTAGTTCCTTAGATTAGCGCGTTCAAACAATCAAACAAACAAACTGTTCAGCTTTATATATTAAGTATAGATAAAACAATGCGTATTAATAAATAAAATACAAAGCGTTTAAGTTGGCTATGCACATTCTGAGAGTAATCTTTAAGGCGGCAGTAAACCGTTTATATAACTGGCACCATCCCTTCTGAGCTTAGCGCTATCGTGGAGAATATGTACAAAGACTGTACAAAATAACGATACTTAAGGCCCAGCGTGATTTATTTAGGGCTCCTTGGAGTGCCGCGGCCCATGTCAAACCCGATTCCAAGAGTTTGGACCATTAATATTCATTAGAACACCCCAGCTGTTCGAGTATATTTAATTTTACCGAAAGTTAACTACTTAAGTACGCAAATACCGATATTAAATTTAAATTTACTTAAAAATCTAATATAAATTATAAGAATCTAATTTTGAGTGCAAATCTAATTATTGAAAGTTGTTACGGAATATATGGACTTAGTTTATTATTATAACACATTTTTTTTAATGTAGCCCACTATTGTTCATATGGAGTATTGGAAAAATCTGAAATTAGTTTAAACTGTTGTGTATAAATTATGTACGCACTTATATCAATATCAGTTTATCAAGTCCAGAATTGTTTGTTATAGGTTATTTAAGGATTAATGTCCACTAAATGTAGTACATTCCTAACTTTAATTTATTTACTCCAGCACTGCGTAACAGATCTTAGATATGAATATATTTACTTCATTTGAGAAAGGGTAAATTTAGTCTTTATCGCATGTACTCTTAGTATAAGCCATTAAAATAATATCTACAGTAATATAAACATCATATTCATCATCTTCCTGCCCTTATCCCACTCTAAGTGGGGTCGGCAAAACATGTTATAAACATGCTGTAACATGATTTGGCTGCGTTTTTACGACCGGCCGCCTGCCTGACGTCAACTTACCTCTGTCGTATTTCACGACATCTCGGTAAGAAAGAGGGTGGTCTATTCTACTAAACCGGATAAAACACGGTGGGTCATCTTACCTTAGTCGCCTTTTACGACACCTCGGTAAGAAAAGAGGGCGGTACTATTCTACTCAGCCGGATACCGCACGGCTAATATAAACATCATATTCATAATTTACAAATCAAAACTGATATTTTAAAAATAATATAACAACAAACCGCAATAAAAATATACCACAAACATTCACACACACTTAACACACATATAATATACGAGTACATCTGCTACTCAACTACTTCTCGAAACCGAAAACGACTACTTTACAAAAAGTTACCCATAGCATTACTGAATAGTATCTATGAATTGAATTTCTTGGTTCCAATTTAACTGATATTTAATATCGCGAGATTGCAATTTAAAAAGATATCCGTAAGTCTATTTGCAATCCTGATGTAGTAGGAAAAATACTTTTCCACTAATGCAGAATTTGACGTTCACTTTTAAAGCATCTCTCCGGCGAACGTTGAAGACTCCGGCTTCTACTTTATGATAAGCCAACATGACATAAATAAGTTCATGTGATAAAGCAAATTTAAGTTTTATTTATTGCACAAAAAATAGTTTTCTTTATTCAAATTTATTATTCTTTACTTACGTTTTAGCTCCCTTCAACGAAATGAAAAAAAGTTTTTATTTTCATTTTTATTTCGCATACTTTATTCATTTCTTTACTTACTTTATTCATGTCCAATATGTCCATTGTGCTATTACGGTATTTATATTATACAAAGTATAGTTAAAGTACCCTAAAAGCAAAATAGATATTTAAAGCTTGATACACTTTCCAGAGACCGCATTGATTCATAAAATTTAGCATGATTATAGGCAAGCGGAAATAAACCATAAAATAAAAATAAAAGTTTAAATCGTTACTATGCGTAATCACTTCCAAAATATTTAATTTGCTCATATTTACATTTACAGGAATGTATAGAATAACAAAGGTCAATGAATGACGTTCAGCTAGCTACTCCTTAATATGTAATCCCCACTCAATTGTAATAGTGTTGTCATAGGACAAAATCGAATTTCCCTATACAACGTGTTCGCGCTTACTGCGTGCCTTCGATAGCTGCAGTTGGTGAGCATAGGTAGGATAGGCAGACAACCGGCAATTTCTCCACCCCGAATAATCAAGGAGTACTGACCTTTGAACTTAGAGGTTTCTTCTTAATGTATGGCGTCCACGCCGCTCCGGCCGGAGTATAACCACAAAAACTGAATCCAGCTATATTCGTGGAATCACCAAGTAAATTGTTCCGTAATACAGTTAATACACTCGACCACCGAATTATCCTTCTTATTTTGTATATATTAATCCACCGAACACCGATATTTATTGTTATTAACTGAAAGGCCCGTGCACCGTGTTGCGCACCCGACCGATCTTCTCTTTTTGTGACATTAATTTGCCACCTACCTACACCTCAGGTGCAGTAAGCCCCGATTACCCTCGGTTGAAAATATTGCCCGAACATCCCGCCGCCTAAGCAAGGCTCTCCTTGCTTACACTCACCAAAGGCAACCGACATAATTTCGAAATAGGCCTAGTCAAAATACCGCCCTGAGTCTTTACTTCCGCGACTCTAATAATACCATCTTTGCCGGGTAACAATTTAACTAACCGACCGCGTCTCCAATGTAGTGGAGCTAAATTATCATCTTTAATTAAAACTAGATCATCCAATCTAGGCGGTTCCGAAACCGAAGTCCATTTATACCGTTGTTGTAAGGTATGGAGATATTCATTTCTCCAACGAGACCAAAAATGTTGTGACATCTTTTGAATTAATTGATACCGAGATAAACGATTTATATTAACTTCCGTATATGGATATTCTGGAAGGGCTACCAGCGGTTGTCCTATTAAGAAGTGTCCTGGAGTTAGGACTTCTAAGTCCGTAGGGTCCGTACTAAGAGGACATAATGGCCGAGAATTCATGATAGCCTCAACCTTTACGAAGAACGTCGTAAGTTCCTCAAATGTCGCTTCAAAGAGACCGCCGTGATTAGGACTCGCTGGTGGGTTGAATAACCATGTTATATTCTCTTTAGTTAAATCGCGCTCTAACTGCGAATGATTATTACGAAGAAAAATATATAACTCCTTTAAATACTTATCCGTACCCGTATAATTCGTACCGCAATCCGACCGTACCAAAGAGGGAAGTCCTCTTCTCGAAACGAACCGAGTAAAGGCTGCTACAAAAGCTTCAACCGAAAGATCCGAAACTACCTCTAAATGTACCGCCTTAGACGATAAGCAAACAAACACACATAAATAACATTTTTGAATTTTTGCATTTCGCATTGTAGTAGACTTTATGAAAAATGGGCCAGCAAAATCCGTACCGACGCCGATAAAAGGTCGTACACCTTTGATGCGATCCGATGGCAAATCCGCCATGTAAGGTTGTGTCGGTTTCGCCCGAGTCCGATAACACTGAATGCATTTAAACGTAATGTGTCGAGTGACACGCCGTGCCGAAACTATCCAATAATTCCTAGACAAAATAGCCGATAAAGTATTCGCTCCAACGTGACAATAAACCTTATGATAATGTCGAACCAATAATTCCGTAAAATTACCCTTTGCTGGCAACAATATAGGATGCCTAGCATCGTAAGATAAATCCAAAGCCCTAATTCTACCGCCGACACGAACTATTTTATTTTTATCTATAAATAAACTTAAGCGCCGTAAATAGCTTTTGATAGCCTTACCCGAATTTAAATCTGAAATTTCCTCACCGAAATAAGCTGATTGTACTAGTCTTATTAAATAAAAGACTACATTTCTTCTTTCCGACACTGTAATATTACCGTATACACGAGAATTTTTATTTTTACAATTATACGTAAAACGAAGTAAATAAGCCGTCACATTAATTAATTTCTCAAATGAGCTAAACCGATTTATAAGATCAAAGTCCGTATCTAAAATTCCGTAATTAATTATTTTAGGTTTCACGCGTAATCCGGGTAACAAATCTGAGGGAAATTCTAAATAATTTTTTGGCCAAGTTCGCGCAGGTTGACATAACCAGTGTGGATCCCACCACAAGTCATGCTGCAACAATACCGCCGCCGTGCAACCGCGAGACGCGACGTCCGCGCAGTTCATTTCACTGGGAACGTGCCGCCAAGTAATATTCACTTTAGATGAATTTATTTGCGAAATCCGATTTCCTTCAAAAATTTGCAACTTGTGCACCGGGGTACGCAACCAAGCTAACACTATCGTACTATCACACCAAGCTACTATTTCGTCAAATTTGATGTTACTTTCCATCGCAGCAACAACATGATTAAGAAGCGTACTTAATAAAACCGCACCGCTTAATTCCAATTTCGGTATCGTGTGCTTCGTCTTTAGAGGGGCTACTCGAGACTTCGCAATAAGTAGACGCACGATAGCCGAACCGTCCGAGCGCTCCGCGCGTATGTAAACCGCCGCCGCATATCCTGATAAGGAGCCGTCACTGAAACCGTGCAAACTGTACCGGGCGTCACCGTCCGGTTTTAAGCAACGAGGTATAGAAACCTGTTGTAAAAATGGTAAATCCGAAACTAAATCTTTCCATTGACTGATAATATCTGAAGGGGCTGGGCTATCCCAGTCCACCTTTCGAGAGTCATCACTACCACCAAGTAACGACTGTAATAAAAGTTTAATTTTAAATATGACAGGACAAATCCACCCGAGTGGATCGTATAAACGTGCGATCAATGATAAAATACTACGCCGAGTAACTTTATCGTCCGAAGGTAAATTAACCGTGTAAGTAAAATTGTCCGAAGCTGGATTCCACTGTATACCCAAAACTTTAATGAGACCGCAACTGTCAATACCGTCAAAGTACCGAGGAGACTCTAAATGCTCTGCCGGTAAACCGTCCAGCAGTTGTGGCACGTTACTAGACCACTTTCTCAACTGATAACCCGCCAAATTCATGAGCGAGATCAACTCGTCTCTAAGTTGAAGAGCCTTCTCTAAGGTATCTTCTCCGCCGTTCAAATCATCAACATAACTATTTTTTACGATAATTTGCGCCGAACGCGGCATGTCTGTAAATTTAACCGATTTAATATCATTCGAATCATTACATGTATCCGAATTTATTTTTACCGAAGCATCATATGCTAACTGATGCAAGCACCGTATCGCTATAAAAGGACTGGATTTAAGTCCGTATGTATTCGTCGTTAACTCATAAACCGTTAATGGATCCGAAGGCGAAAACCGCCAAAATATTAATTGGTACCTGCGATCATCGGGATGTACCCATGTTTGCCGAAACATCATTTTTACATCTGTAGTAAAAACTATACGATGCCACCGAAAATTCATAATGATATCCGTAATATCGCTCTGAAGCCGCTCACCGCAATATAAACAATCGTTTAACGAAACGCCCGAATTTGTTTTCTCGCTACCGTTAAAAACAACCCGTATTTTATTTACATCTCCCGATTTTTTAAACACCCCGTGGTGACTAATAAAGTAATGCTCTAAACCCGATGTATAATCGAAACTCGAAACTTTCATATGTCCGAGTTCTAAATATTCTTTCATAAACTGAACGTATTTTTCGCGATATTCTGGATTCCGCTCCATTCTCCGCTCTAACGAGAAAAACTGTTGTAACGCTTTACCTCTAGAATCGCCTAACAATTGTCTATCACTCTCCGGTAAGAGTGGAAGACGCACAATGTATTTACCGTCCGGTCCGCGGGACGTCGTCGATGAGAACAAACGTTCACACTCGATATCTAAAGGATTTTTAATTTTAATCCGAGGTGGCTCCTCACAACGCCAAAATCTTTCAACCGCTTCTAGTAAAGTGTTCCCAACAAAAATATCCGATTTATTTTCTGACCGTACCGAACCGAAAACTGTAAAATCAAATATAGTACCTAATGCGTAAGGACCGTTTTTACCTAAATTAATTTTACTACCGTTCAAAATTTTACCTAATATATCGCAACCGAATATGATATCTATTTCCTGCATGTGAGAATAACCATTATCCGAAATATTTATGTTTTTACAACTAACATTAAGTCTCAGAGCTATTTAGCTAAGTAGTAGGTTTCTTTAAAACCGCCGCCGAAGCCGAAATTAATACGTTATTCGAGTTTCTAGGTTTAAAATGTATCAAAACAACTGACTGGCTGTCATCAGTCTTCAAACCGCCAATACCTACTAAAGGTACGCGGGAGTAATGCCGTTTCAAGCCTAACCGGGTGACAAAATCACTTTTTATTAACGTTACCTGAGAACCGAGATCTAAAAGTGCTCGCGTTTTTATAAAATAATTATGAATCGTTTTTACCTCAACGATAACCGTTGGTAACACAACATTATCCGATAATTGTGGTGCCGAAATAACCGAATCATGCGAGCCGACCGAACTATCCGAAACCGAAATTGTATTATTAATCATTAATTGCTATTGTGTTTGGTCGCGAGGGTACGCACACGTAGCGCTTGTCGCCTTGTCACGCTGCTCAGCGTGCGCGCGCCGAGGCCGACGCGATCCCGAGCGCTCCGAGCGCACGCGTTCTTCCGTTGAAGGGCGTCCGACCTTGAACTGCCTATATCTCGACTGATGCACCGATCTCTTATCTGGAGCAGACGGGCTCCCACTAGCGCTGCTCGCAGATGACCTGTCGTGTCTCGTACCGAATTTATTGCGATGAAACGAAACCATCGCATGGCGCGGTGGTGAAGGGCTCACCTTCTCTTTACGAGTTACCGCGCATATTAACTTGTGATGTCCGACATTGCCACACTGATCACATGGCACATGTGCAGTGCACGAAGCCGCCGTGTGCCGACCGAAACACTTAAAACATAACCCACCATTCATTATCCAATCCCGCCGCTGTTGTGGGTTAAGTCTTACAAATTTAAAACAATCCGATGTAGTATGATTAGTCATATTACAGTACAAACAACTATTCCGATTTAAACTTTTATTTTTATTTTCCGTAATATGAACAACGCGACCGATATATTTATTCCTGTTCGAATAATTATTATGTTGATAACCTCCTTTAGCCGATCTGTCCGGGGATGACGTGTCTATTAATCGACATTCGTTTTGTAAAAAATCTAACAACTGGTCAAATGTTGGCATCGCACTATTATTTCCGCCGTATTTATGTTCGAACCTGCTCTTAAGATCCGAAGGTAATTTATTAAGAGTTATATGGAGTAAAATATAACTCCATTCTATTACAGGAAAACCCAAATTTTCTAGCGCGCGAGTTGATTCTAATAAAGGATTTAAAATCTTAGTTCTAAGACCGAATAACCTATTTAATACCGGTAAATGTAAAATCCGAGATATGTGACTGTCCGCCAACAATCTTTTGTTGTCGTATCGACCCTTTAAAATATCCAACGCCGTATCTAATGACTCATCTATCATAGGTAAATGTTTTATTAAAGACCGAGGCTCTTTCTCGACGTGAGAAAAGAGATAATGGAATTTTTCCGTTTTAGAAATATCCTTCCGAGACAAAACTAACGAACTAAATAAAGACATAAAACTTGTCCACGAATAAACATCGCCGTCAAAACCGTAAGATTAATCGTGGGCAATCTAGCCGTGGGCGCAACCGATTGCGCCTCCTGCTCGTTTTTCAAACTAGGACAAGTCGCTGATTTCGCTTCCAGTTGATTATAAATTTCATCCGCTTTTCTAAATTTTTTATCATATTCAACAACAAGTTCATCGTCCGAATCATCAATATCATTCAATAATGCCTCATAAGTCGCACACAACAAGGTATATCTTTCCTCCAATTTACGTAACCGCACATAAATAACAATCGGCTCGTAAGTTTTATTGTTTACAATGTCTAAGGAATGAACGAACCAGTCATAATGAGTTTTAAATCTATTTAACAATGGCTTAGACATTTTTATAAAAATTAAGTAGGTAACCTGAACAAAATAACCGAACTATATTAAATGAAAAATAAATTATATTTCCGATATTACTCGCCTATAAAATAATATGATAACAACCGATATAAATGCCGAGTTATATAAAAACTATAAACTTGTTATTTCTTTTAACGTAATTTACATTTACTATAAATATCCGAAATTCCGCCGAATAAATACCTAGGTTGCCTATAAAACCTAACCTAGTACTAAACAATACTATGGCCCTGTTCGTTAATCGAACGATCCGACTCGAATGGAACAAGAACTATGTTCGCGCTTACTGCGTGCCTTCGATAGCTGCAGTTGGTGAGCATAGGTAGGATAGGCAGACAACCGGCAATTTCTCCACCCCGAATAATCAAGGAGTACTGACCTTTGAACTTAGAGGTTTCTTCTTAATGTATGGCGTCCACGCCGCTCCGGCCGGAGTATAACCACAAAAACTGAATCCAGCTATATTCGTGGAATCACCAAGTAAATTGTTCCGTAATACAGTTAATACACTCGACCACCGAATTATCCTTCTTATTTTGTATATATTAATCCATCGAACACCGATATTTATTGTTATTAACTGAAAGGCCCGTGCACCGTGTTGCGCGCCCGACCGATCTTCTCTTTTTGTGACATTAATTTGCCACCTACCTACACCTCAGGTGCAGTAAGCCCCGATTACCCTCGGTTGAAAATATTGCCCGAACACAACGATTTGTAAATAATTATAAAAAAACTAGAAAAAGGTAGTTGTCATTTGCTTTAGAGCTCTAAAGCATTAACACGGTTGTGAGCTAGATTTTTCTTTTTCCTCTGCCAGCATTTATTCTAGGGGTATCAAGAGTTTCTTTTTTTTCTTTCCCTTCATTTTATTTGATTTTTCCCTTTTGATTTTATTGTATTTATCTAATGATAACTTTCCTTTTTATATTGTTATATGAACATATTCACAGGTTAATGATTAAAATATGACTTGTATAGGATATCAATTTTATTTGCATTCATGGCGAAAGAAAATGAGGAAAACTTCATATATCAGAAACTATATAATTATGTAATTAAATAAAAATGTCAATTAAATAAAATGTAAGTAATAAATTGACAATCATAACATTAAATTAAATATTAAAATAATCCTCACGCGAAAACTAATATTCATCCTAAAAGTAAAAATAATAGCAAAATTTGTAAGTACTACTGTTAATATACTAGGAACTGTTCAAGACTTCATCTTCGTGGACTTGGGGATAAATTGAACTCCCCAACACTTCAAACGTTTTCCTTGTAAAAACAAATCAATCTGCACTCCGTTAAAATGTTGGAATAGACAAAAATCAATAAAAGACTCTTTTTTATGGATTTAAATAATAATATAATAAATAAATATATGGGACACTTACACGCACGGTCGTCCGTCCCTAAAGTAACTTATTACTTGTGTTATGGTAGACAGACAACTGGTGAATATATACTTATATAATTTTTAAATACATGCTTGAATACAAATGAACACCGAGACTCGAAGACCAACAAATTTATTTATAGAAAATGTTGGCAGTCGGCGGAAATCGAACCCGCGACCCAGGGAGCTGAAGGCATGATCACCCACTGCGCCAACGGGCCAATCAAATTTAAATCTATACTTTCATCTATTCTATTCTTTTTTGTAGATTTAAGACAACATAAAGTTCATTTTCAGCAAGCTAACAAAACGGCCTTGTCGATTGCACTTACGATTTAGATAGTATTAAGTTCCTGTACAAGCGTACCTAAATCCACTTTCAAAGATAAAATAGTTTCGCGAGTCAATTCGCGGACAGCCGTAGACAGTCCATATGCATTTTTATTGAAAGCGTTTAAAGAAACAGAGGGTTTAGCTAGTGGAAGCCGTCAGAGAGTTTTACTGTTGTTATAAATTTCACTTCTCTACATATTTCGGGGTTGATTTAGATATTCCTTATAGGTACTTCAAAATTTAATGACACAAATTTAATATCATGTTTTAAAATAATTTAACGACTTCTCTTCATGCTTATTTGATATATATATATATATATATATATATATATATATATATATATATATATATATATATATATATATATATATATATATATATATTACTATATATTACAATCCATCGTGTAGTTAAGAGTGAACAAAAACAACAATAGCAAAAAAACTTTAATATTCGAATTTACAAACATAGTAATATTAGTTACCTTTAAAAGGTATAGCCAAATCATGTGACAACATGTTTATAACATGTTGCGCGGACCCCTCTTAGAATAATGACAGGAGGATGATAATTTTAATACAAATTTTAAATATGTTATATTTATTTTTATTACTATTGTAGTCTAATTATTACTTATTTATAATTATTACTTGCTATTTTGACATTTATCTCTGACTATTGTAATGACATATATTTTTTGACTGTTGATTTTCTAATATGTTAACAATTTTATAATGATCATAATGTACTGTATTTTTGAACATGCTATGCCACTTATAAATAGGGTAGCATAAGACTTTTAAAATGTATATTAATAATTAATTTGGTATAAAATGTATACTCTGTTGGCGAACCTAATAAAATAAACAAATAAGTATTATTCTCTAAATATATAATCTTTATAATTTAGATATAATCTTTTTTATCTGGATGTCTTTCTGTTACGCTTTTATAGTAAGTAATAGCTTCAAGTAATACAGGTAAAATTTTATAAAATGAGCTTACTTACGGGACAAAGTATTATAGGGCATTTAAAAAATCCTACTTTAAAAAAAAATTGTACATAATTATGGATATTTTAACAAGGAAGTTGACGCGAAGGCATTTGTGGCTACCACTAGTAATTAAAAAATTAGGCGTTAATTTTTGGGATCCCATGGTGCGCGATTAATGTCATCCGCCTCTAGGCTCTAAAACTAAGCGATTTACGTTTCAATACACGTACACATTTTCGGCGTGACTTTTCAACCGTGAAATGGAGAAGATATGTTTGTATAAGTAACTGAGAAACATTTTCAGAAAACCGCGTTCCATCTTAGAATTCATACCTACTTACGATTTATATTTGTTAATATGTACTTTATATACTGATTCTAAAATCTTATAAAAAAGACGCATTATCTGTCATTCATATTTAAACTAGCAAAACCTTTTATATAAGTAATTTACTGGTCGCTATAACTATGTGGGCAAGGTGCAATGATGAATAAGTTGTAGAAAAACAGGCTTGACAGGTTTATATTCGTACATATTACAGAATTATGTATTCCTGATTTCCTGCCTACGTGTTTCTCTTATTTCTACATTCACTCGGCGAGAAAAAAAGTACTTTCTTTTTCTATGATTACATATTTTATAACGTACAATTATATAGTCTCTGCATAAACATATTATACTAGAGTAGGGGAGCTATAAGCAGGCCTGTATGTGATAGTATCATAATAAACAATGAGAGGGAAGATGAAACTCGTATACTTATCTTTGTCTAATCACATATAAAAAAGAGAGATAGATGTAGTTTCGTTTCCTTTCTCTTCATTGTAATATGGCACATTTTAGGCTGGCTTCCCTATTCTAGTATAATAAAGAGTTATAACTTAATTCTCTATTAGATGTTTCAGATACAATCTCCTTCATACAGTTGGTCAATAATGTAAAAAAAAACATTGTCGCTGTAAATGTCACACAGAAAGAATAAATGGGTTGACTATTGAAAAAATGCTTCTTATTCATTGTAGTAACTATATAAAGTAACTAAGTAGCAGTAGTAGTAATGTAGTAACTAAGTAAGTAACTAAGTAACTAAGTAGTAGTAGTAATGTAGTAACTAAGTAAGTAACTAAGTATAAAGGAAAAATATCGTTATTACATTCATTTAACGTCCGATCAATGATTAAAGAGTTCATATAGAAACTTCGGATATTAAAAGTTTTATCTAAAAATTATAATATATTATCTATATATATAAACAAGTTATTAATTCTTCATTCCAAAAAAAATAACTCTTGCCGCATTAAGAATATAAGACTGCATTGAACAATAATTACTATATTATACAGTTTCTATATTACGAGTACATATGACGAAATGTCGCAAGAAGCAACAATATAAAACCAGCAAACAGTGAGTATCATCGTTACTTTTTATGGCTACACAATCCTTCAAAGGCTTCTTCTTAATATTCATGTTTTAGTCTTATTTCATGTGACATTAACGAAACCTCGGATACTGGATGAAGGCGAGATACTATTCTGAATTGTAGAATTATTCGCGAGCGTTATTTTTACTTATATTGGTGATTTTAAACTGCGTCGATAAGAAAACTAACATTATTAAGTACTAGTAATATCCCGCGGTTTCACCCGCGTACGTACCGATCTCTTGGCAGTGAAAAGTCTACTAAGTCGGATTAATTTATTTTGTTAAATATATCATCAATAGTTTCCGCATCGCAAGCAATGACAGATTTTTGTGATTAATTTTTTAAATCTTATTACGTATCCTTTTTTTATATAATATAGCCTATGTTGCTCAGTAACGATGCAGCTTTCTAGTGGTGAAAGAATTTTTGAAATCGGTCCAGTAGTTTTTGTTTGTATCACATTTGAATAATAATTGTATCTATACTGGCAATAATAGAATTTAATCGAAAATCTAATCAGAATATTGACAGTTAGAATCCATCAGCAAATTATGATAATTTATGTAAATATTTGTCACGTTACTAAACCGTATGTAAACATGATGGAAATAGGTCATGGTGTAATTATGTTCATAGATCACAGGACAGCAAAATCACTGACTATCCATTATTAGCTTTGCTTTAACTAAGTCAAATATTATTTATATAGGTACCTTTAAAAATGCTCAGAATATGGAATATACTAAGCTTTGTAAAGTGAAAAAGACGAACTTATACTAATATGTAAAAACCACGTTAATAATAGGAATATAACAGTATAATTTTTCTTAGACTCTCAGCTTTTGTGACATATTGCGGCTGGCTTACACAAAAAAAGGCTATTTATATGCCTAAAAAGGTAAAAAAATCCTCTGTTTCAGAAAAAGGTTCTATTTGTAAGACCTTGAAGAAAAAGATTTAGAACTTGCATCACCCTTATTAATTAATTCTATAAGTTAAAGATTACGAATGAGCGGAAATTTTTCCATAGCATTATACTTAAATAAGCTCGTGGTGTTCAAGTTACGTTATTTTTTAAAGTAATTTTCATCAAACCAATTAAAATTCCAACCAGTTAATTGTTCAAGACTGTTTATTTAATGCAATTTTTATCGAAGAATTCGATTGTTTTAGGCAATGTAATTTTTAATAATATAATTCCAGAATAATACCGCCAAATTTAGGCTAGCGCATCTGCAGGTAAAATTCTAGACAGTTTTGTAACATGATACGTTGTATATCAAAGGACACAAAGGTTTTTAGTCCCATGCACTGCTATTACGTCATTCTCATATGCCGTTGTCGTGTTCATCTTTTTGGGCCGTCCGTCGTCGGCAAGGATTTTAAATCTTGCCGTTTCTTTTGTTCACGGGTAAATTGCTCAAGGAAATGTACTGGACTGTAAATAACTTGGATTTTGAATAGACTTACCATGTGAGTGTGAGTGAGACATATTGCAATATGTGACTTGTTTTAGCGTCACTAAGAACGTGTTGGTGAACATCAGCCTTTACACATTGCAATTGTTTATTGAGGTATGTTGGTACACCACAAGTACCAACTTGTGGTGTTTATTTTTAATACTATATATTTAAACAAATATAAATAATACCTATAGCGTGTAATTAATAGAATTAGGCGTTACTTTGCGGAGATCCATAATACAAAAGTAATGCTATACTATATATTAAAGCAAAATAATTTTATTATTACTTTTGTACGTATAGCGTACTTAAATTTAAAAAATGTTCATGCATGTTATGCCTTTTGCTACATCCAAATATCATAAAACCTTAAAATAATAATATGAACACAATAAATATAATTAATACATAGATTTAAATGCAACACACACACTCACACAAAGAGACACCCGAAACACACTACACCCAAATAAGCTCACGCACACAAACACACACAACCATACACACATACGCATGGAGCGCACGCATACACTGTAATTATAAAGCTATTTAGAATATTGTATATATTACGCAATTGTAATGATTTATAGAAATGAAATAAACACTTTTGTTTTTAAATGTCTTCCTAATCATTATATTTCTAAACTAATATTATCAATGTAAAAGTCTGTTTATCTATCTATCTTTCAGTTTTCACGCAAAACGAATTATTGTACCAGTAAGCCACTGTATAGAAACTGATAAGATGTAACCTACATTAACAGCTGGTCTAAACTGTAACTAAAAATATATCATTAACATATAAGCGAGAATTCTTAATTAAGGTTAGCTCTTGCCGATATACACGTGAACATAAACTAACTTAAGGGATGTAGATTTGCATACGTAACTCTAAAACTAACGACGCGACGGTCCCCTAACAATCAATAGACCAAGTCAATTCAAATATAGCGAAACCCTCAATTTGTGGTACCTTGTCTACATAAATTAGTGGTAACTTACAAGTACTTGTTTAGATAACGGAAGACCTTAGAACGTTCCAAGATTGGAAATATAATCTGCTTCGTACAAACTGCATAATTAATAATACAAACACAATAATCGGATTACTGCGGCCCACTGAATAAACAAAGAAACCGCTAACTCGCTAACTCGCGAACCGTTTAATATTTAAGGTATATTAAAGTAAATAAACTATATGCGTAGGTCTTCACAATAATTAATTTATTCCATTAACATATTACATGCTAAAGTACTTATCTAATAGAAGGTATATAAAAGTAAGCGCTACTTTGCGGAATTCCTGTGCGGATGCTTCGGCTACGGGTGAAATGATCGTTGAGATTGTAGTTGTGAATATATGTAGTGCCTATTCAGTTTGTTAGTGGCGGCGTTTTGTGATACGTGTAACTAATCATGCTACCTACACTTAGCACTACATTTAGAAACGCGGATTGTAACAAAATTATTCTACGATAACTTTTGCGCTTATCTAATCGTTTAGACTATTGTAATCAATAGCATATGGAAAATGTCTCTCTAACTTGTTCGACTTATATAGACAAAATAGGATATCACTTTTATCCTATATGCGAGTTAATTTAAGCGGAAAAAATTATGCTTCATTCAATATGGTAAATGTATGGTGGATAATAGAATAATCAACCTCATTTAAGAATATTAATTAAATATACTTACATAAAAGATTTTTATGAGGATTCAGTAGAAAACTGAGCACTTTAAATTTAACAAACAGTTAAAAGTAAGCATGGAGGACACGAAAAAACCGTAAGTCAAGCATATCTTCAAATGCTTTTTAAAACTTTTTTGCCAAAAATGTTCACGAGCTGAGTGTCACAGGCGATCCTTATGAAACAGAATCTTATACAAAAATCCGGTGCGCTCGTTATGGGGCGATATATGCAAAGACGACTTAAAAAGTCGAGAACGTAAAATGAAAAAGGAAATGTCTGTTGGCTCTTGAGTTTTTCCCGCGGTAGCACTGTTTGGTGGCTTAGCATGTAAATTGCAGATATATCTAAAAACAATGTGTACATGGACTTATAAAACATCATAAATTGCGTATTATTATGGCTAACTTATAACTACTATCACTAATGTTGACTAGAAGAGATCCCTTTGAAGGATAAGTCCACCTTTGTACATATACTATGTTTTTCCCTCTTATCTAACAATATGTTTGTACTATATAGAAAGAACTAACCCGTGTGATATCCATCTAAGTAGAATTGACCATTCTCATTTCTTACCGAAGTGTCATAAAAGGCAACTTAGGTAAGTCTACCTGCCGTGTGGTATCCGGTTGAGTAGATCAGACCACCCTTATTTCTTACCGAGGTGTCGTAAAAGGCGACTAAGGTAAGTTGACCCGCCGTATAGTATCCAGTTGAGTAGAATAGACCACTTTCTTTCTTACCGAGGTGTTGTAAAATTCGACTAAGGTAAGTTGATGTCAGGCAGGTTTGTCGCAGATTGTTTATTGCGCAAACACGGACTATAAGAAAATAAATTTCATCATAACTTTTAACACTGCCTATATAGTTTTCTGGATCAGAAATAAATGTTAATTTAAGAATTTAAGTTATTTAAATGAATGATGTTATTGTCAGGAATAAATCATTTATGCGCACGGAAATCTCAGTACAATTTGTTTTGCCATAACTTTTGACTCTCATTTTATTTGACTTACAACAGGTTTCTTATACTAATAACAATAATGCTAAATACTAAATACTAATAAGGGTTTAATAGGTTATCGAGCGCTAAGGTTTTGCCAAAAATTTAGCAGTAAATTATGGCTTTTATCGAGAGTGAATAGAAACTATAATGATATTATATAATTAAATTATACTAAAACTGATTTTTACACTGATTTAACACGTAAATTATTAAGGTAAATTACACAAATCCTTTGAAGATCCGAGTAAAATGCATAAGAAGCGCTTGGCTGTAAGCCAAAAGATATTTAAACTTGTGCCATTTTCATATCAGAGCCCCAGGCCTTCTTATGTTTCTTAGCCAGAGAAATCGCATAATTTAGATAAACCTTTCCCAAACAAAGATATACCACCTTATTGTTGTTGTTCGGAATAGTCTATCAATTAAGTAGTCTATAAAAATACAAGCTTTTACCCGCAACTTTGTTCGCGTGGACTGTTGTCGTGTCGCTTTTCAATGTCATCTTACTCCCGTAGAATTAACTGAATTTCTATAGCCCATAATAAGGAATAATTGTGCCAAATTTCATCGATATTGGTTTAGCGGAATTTCCGTGAAAGAGTAACAAACATCCATACTCACAAACTTTCGCATTTATAATATTAGTAAGATAAAATAGAGATTTTTTCGGTGGCATCCGTTTATTTATAATAAATGGATCGAATACTATCATGGATAGCAAACGTCAATCTTATTAAAAGCGACCTCCAAGTTCATGTACTTTGTTGAAGAGACAGCTTGCCTTTATCAAATATTAAAGGAGAGTGTGTAATTCTATAATTTAATCTAACTTCATGAACGCGGTATGAATAGGCACTTTATATTCCAATTCCGAGCCTCAAGGGTTTTCATATTCCAGTTAATTTCGCCTTTAACCCTGTAATTAATTTCACGTGGCTTTACAGATCAACATAAACACAGATTATAATGAAAGGAGGAACCTTGTTTTGTTTGTCTTAGGTTTGCGTATTAAATTGGATGTACGGATTGCTTCTAATGTTTGTGTTTTAGCTTTCACATTCGCTGCTTACATTTAATTTTAAAGCTTTGTAAATAACGTCTATGGAAATACTAAGTACGTAGATTTTTTTTCTCAGTAAGCAATTATCGTTTATCATCGCATAATTGTTTTAAGATAGATGGATAAAATCATTTAATGCGAGGAAATTATTTATATTGTCTACTAGAAATTACAGAGTTATTACATTAGAGAAGAGGTACCTCCTCTTCTCTACTCCTTAAGCAAGCCTTTAAGTCAGAGTATCACAATAAATAATAAGAGTAAAAATAAAACTCATATACTTCATCTTGTTCTAATCGAACATAAAAAAGAGACAGATATTGTAATATAGCACATTTATTGTAATATGGGACATTCTGGACTGGCTTCCTTCTGAGTAAAATAAATCTATGGGAAAAACATTCGAAGAAGCAATTCAAGTACTTTTTTTTTTTTTTTTTTTTTTTCACAGGAAAAAACCCCTTATGGGTACCGCCGCCCGACGGGGACAGGCGACGGTTATGTCGGACTCGCACCGACTAAAATAACCTGTGTGCTCCACGCTGCTGGTGGCGGGTATAGGGTACCTATGAAGACAATACCCCCATCCCCGCCAGCAGCAACTCTGTACCCCAGAGTGCGCCACCTCTGGGTCGGGGCCTCTCTAAAAGTGGCCCCTCCCTCCGCTGGACGATGCATCGGGAGCACCAGATGCATCGAACGCCTCGGGGACCTTATAGGGTGGGCGTCCGATTGAACCCCGTTCGGAACGCCCACATAGGTCCCCGTTAGGGCGGCACGCGACGGTCTTGAGCGAGTCGCCTGCGCCCGGCTCGCCTGCGGCGGATCGGATCCAAGGACTCGACTTCCCGGATCCGCCCCGCCGCCTCCTTCCGCGAGATAACGTCCTCGCAGAAGGAGGCCATCGCTGCCCACGATCGCTCCCTGTCCACCATGGCGCGAACCACAGTGGGCAGGGAGAGATCGTGCCCCACCTGTGCCACGAGTTCCACCCGCTGAACCGCCCAAGCTGGACAGTCTGCGAGCGTATGCAGCGCCGTGTCAAAGTCAGCGCCGCACTCGTGGCACTCACCAGTCGCTTCGCGCTGGGCCACCTTCCACAGATACCACCCGAAACAACCATGTCCAGAAAGCACCTGTGTCAGGCGGAAGGTGAGGACCCCATGCCTCCTGGCGACCCAGCCCTGGAGAATGGGCTGGATGGCCGAAATCGTCCAGGCTCCTGCACTGGGCGATTCAAGCCGCCGCCTCCATTGGCGGAGGAGCTCTTCCTGAGCTGCCCTCCGCCAATCCACCTCTACCACCGCTGAATCTCCCCCCGGTGAACGGGCTTCGACTCTACGGCGGTAGGCCTGAGCTAGCACCTCGGCCTCTAGGTCCCATGGCGGAGACCCGGCCAAGGTGCAGGCCGCCTCGCCGGAGATGGTCCGGTAGCCCCGCACAAGTCTGATCGCCATGACCCTCTGCGCCCTGCGCAGCAGGGGCAAGGATCTGGCGGTCAGCCGCCCCGCCCATACGGGAGCGCCGTACAGGGCCATCGACCGAACCACCCCGGCGTATAGGCGCCGGCAGCCTGCATTAGGCCCTCCCAAATTCGGGAGGAGCCTGCTCAGGGCTCCAGCGGTCGCCGTTAACTTAGGGGCGAGCCGCCGGAAGTGGGCCTCGAACGTCCATCGGCTGTCGAGAAGTAATCCCAGATACTTTAATGTACCCGAGATTTCGATGGACGTCCCGCCCACCACCAACCGGGAGCCCACTGGGGGTGCCATCCGAGGCCTGTGGAAGCAAATGGCCTCGGATTTCTCCAAGGCCACCCCTAGTCCCAGCCGGCGAATCCGGGCCACAACGTGAGCCGTGGCCGCGGTCGCCAGCACTCGGGCTTCCCGGTGGGTGCTTGCGCGGGCAGTAACGAGGGTGTCGTCTGCATAGCAGAACAGTCGCACCCCCGGAAGCATTTGCCCACGCAACACCCAGTCGTAGCCGATGTTCCACAGGAGGGGGCCAAGAACCGACCCCTGTGGAACACCGCACGACATCCTCCGCTCCTTCCACCCACCCCCAGCCGTCGGGTACCTAACAGCGCGGTCAGCCAAATAGTTACTGACCACACGCTGCAGGTACATGGGGATGCGGTGGAAGCGTAAGGCCTCCTTAATCACTCCCCAGGGCAAGGTGTTGAATGCGTTAGCAATGTCCAACGACACCGCCAACACCACCTCGCGCTGGGTTGTTGCCTCCTCCGCCAGAAGTCTCACAATTCAAGTACTGTCTTGGCCTCTATCTACATACACTCTATCACTAGTGTATGTTTTTTTTATTATTTAAAAAGCTTTGTCACCATATGTGACCATGTCGCTCTGTATCATAAACTTATAGTTTACTAATTTGAAGATAGATTTTAACATAACTAATTCTAGGTTGCCACAAATTACTTAGTGTCATCCTCACCTTACCTGAATCACGAAAAAAATTCTAATAAAGTATTTATACGCAGAATGTGCTTTTAATAACAAATAAATAGCCCCCAGTTTCAAATGTAGCGTTAATACCTCTAATTATGACACAAATAGGTTTTTGCTAGAATAGCAAAAACCTCTAACCCTGACATTGCAACCAATCCTACACTCATGGGAAGGTATTAACTGCTTATATAAACTTTCATAGGATCTTTTGAAAAACAATACGACTTATTCATTTTTACTTTAAATTAAATGAGAAAGACAAGTAAAATGAAATCGCATTTGACTTTATGCTTTAGTAAATTTACGTAATCAAAAAATGAATATTCGCCCACAAAAGAAGGCATTGAAATGTCGAAAAACCTGAAGCATCTTGTACATACAAACACGTCGTCTGTCTGGTTCATTATCTGTGCAACGCCGATTCCTTTTCTAAAAAAAAAAAGCTTTCAGTAGTTCTCGGCACACGTCGTCAAGGCCTCTCAAAAATTCATCGCCCGTCTGCATGCCTTGAATGGGTTTAGGTGTACACCAGTCCCCGACTTTCTTTCGCGTAATCTGCTTAATAAGTAAAGTTATAGCTTAGAATGGATTTCTGTAAAGATGATTCTACTTGGCACAAACTTGAGACATCGTTCGAGAAGAAACTTTCATGCAAGTTGCATAGAAGTTTATTATTAGTAACGTCATTCTGGTAGCTTTTAGTTTTATCCAATAATAAGCGCAACATGTTGAAAACACTTATATAAAACTTCATATTTTAAATTTAATTTGTGTTTAAAATAATATAATGTACATATATATTTTAACTGTTTTTCTATGTATTACTATCAGAACGGCCTATCGTCTTTGTAGTGTTCACTTTGTAATCTGATAATTAATAACGTATGAATTATCATAAATTTGTGTTTGACGTGAATGATAAAAAATGCCGCCGTGTGGTATCCGGCTCAGTAGAATAGACCATCCTCATTTCTTATCAAGGTATCGTAAAAGATGACTAAAGTAAGTTAAACCTTAAGATAAGTTAAAACATAGAAAAAAATTATCTAAAGATTAACTTATTGCTGTAAAAAGCTGTGATGGCCTAGCGGTGCGACCGTGTGAATCTCTAGAGATGATCATGAGTTCAAACCCGGGCAGACACCAATGAGTTATTTTATTAAAACTTATGTGTCTAATTGATAATTGCAATTTATCACACGCTTTTCGGTGAAGGAAAACATCGTGAGGAAACCTGCATTTCTCTAGAGAATCCTAGGGATATGTGTAACCTACCAATCCGCATTGGAGCAGCGTGGTAGGTCTTAGCTCCAACCCTTCCCTCCAAAAATGGAGAGAGGAGGCCTATGCCCAGCAGTGGGATAGTAACAGGCCTTACTTACTTACTTTACTTACTTAACTTATTGCAGTCATATACCGAACTCAAATATTAAAAGAAATAATTAATAACCAGAACCATATTTTGAGGAGAGCAGACGCCGTATAATGAATATTTTAGTTCGCTAAAGCAGTCTATACACTACGTATCATTTGTTAGGTATACTTATATTAAATTCCTCATCACAGCTAAAGAGAATAGGAACTAGGCGCTGATGTTGTAGCTTTTAATATGCTTAGTGAATTCATATTTAACGCTTAACTAAACGGGGCGCATAGTGCGGAGTACCGTTGGGCGTTGGGGTCTCAAAGTGCTGGAATAGCGACCCCGCATCGGAAAGCGTAATGTTGGAAGACCCCCTACTAGATCAAAAGGTCAAAAAGGACTGACGACCTCAAAAAGGTCGCAGTGAGCCGCTGGATACAAGCGGCACAAAATCGTGTGTTCTGGAGATCCCATGACATATGTCCAGCAGTGGACGTCCATCGGTTGAAGAAGAAGAAGAAGAAGAAGCTTAACTGTTTTCGAAGCCTACTGCGTATAATTTATTTTATGTACTGTAATACTGTACAATAATTACTAATGTTCTATTCCCCTTCTAATCGGGCCGTGACGCCAAAGAAAAAGGCGAAGACCGGTCGAAAAATGGGAGGATGATATGGCTAATGAGATGGCTAGGATTCATTGGGTATGTACAGCTTCTATTAGATACACTTTGAGACAATTGGAAGAGGCCTTTAGAGAGGTCCTTATGTAATTAGAAATTATGACAATAAGTATGATAACATGGCAAATTTATTTTATTTTAATATTCTATTTACATGTATTGATTGTATTGTTTTATATAATAATATTGACTGGCCCGTGTGCCTAATGGGTAGTGATCCTGTTTTGAGCTCTGCGGTTCGCGGGTTTGATTACCGCCGAGGGCCAACATTTTTGATGGCTCTTCGACCCTGAGTGTATATTTGTGTTTAGGTATGTATTTAAACATTATATATGTATATTTTCACCAGTTGTCTCTCACCCATAACACAAGTGCTAAATACTTACTTTGGGGACGGGTGAACGTGTGTGTAAATGTCCAAAAAAATGATAATTATTATGTAAAAAAATATTAATAAAGGCTATAAATAATTTATAAATAAATTACTATTGTTTATTCTTTTACATTTCACAGCTATTCCTGTGAATGGAACGAGAGAAACAATGAGTTTTAGAATGAGTTCGAAAAAAAACCTTTAACTCAAATAGAAACTCTAATCTTTAAACGCGAAAAAAACCTATACAAATAGACACAAAATAACGGAGATCTTTTATCTTGATCATTTCAAACACGATGTGCGTAAAATCAATAATGATGTGACCATTAAGTTAAAAAATAGCCCCCATAAAGGCAGGAATATCACATACTAAAGCCTATAATTTTTTATTACAATTATAATCGAATTCCATTCAGTAATAACATAAAATATTATATAAGGTAGTAAAAATTACGTTTTATCTTAATTTAGCACGTATAATAGTATAAGTAAAACTATATATAGAGCTTTTAAAGTTTCGTAAGCCGAAAAAATGCTGTTTCATTGTGTATCTTCCTTATTTTTTTATTTGAAATTGTGACATATACTTTATAAGCTTTATTAGCTTTTACCCGCTTAGTTACTTACTTGCTGATTACTTAGTTTACGTGGACTGTTGTCGCGTGATAGGTTGGCAATAGATGGCGCTTTTCAATGTTATCCTATTCCTGAAAACTAACAGGATTTCTATAGCTTTAACCCCCCTTATAACCCCTGTGTATAAGGAATAATTGTGCCAAATTTTATCGATATTGATTCAACGGTATTGCCGTGAAAGTGTAACAAACATACATCCATAGTCACAAACTTTCGCATTTATAATATTAGTAGGATTTACTTTACTATGCTTAATTAGGCTACTGCAAATGAAAGTAAGTTAAGAACGTGTAGCTTTCATATAATTAGTACCTACCTTGCACCGCTAGAAGTGAACCCGTACTTGACACTTCAAGGCGCGTCCTGCACTGCATAAATGTTACAAACAACAGAACATTAAAGCTTTTCCACACTATTACATCACTTTCTGGATATTTTATTCATCATTAATATTTATGATAAAGATCTATTTTTTTATTCATATTCATAGTTAATAAATAGAAAATTTAACAAAAATTTTATATCTTATTTCACCTTTATAATATTACAAAATTGGTTCCAACAATATTGTCAAGAAAACGAATATCAATTTTCCGTCATTCCGTTAAACTCCTGTAACTAAAATGTGTTTTATATAATCAAATTTATGAATTTGATTATATAAAACACATTTTATATAATCAAATTCACACACACAGTGAAAAATAAAAAGGTTGGGCAATATTTAATTAATTATAATGAAGCACGAATTGCGAATTGTGATCTAAATTAATATAATAGAAATGTAAATACATTTTCTATTTATTTTTATCATAAAAAGAAAGGGTGGTAATCAACTGCAACTTCCCACTAGGATAAAACTGAGTCAATATTTTACCAATTTCGAAAATAGAATTTTGAAGTAAAAAGTAAGTAATCACCTATACATTCAAGAAATGTATGGAAGTATATAAATTGTCACGTTGCAATAATCTTCTATATTCGTTCAAAACATTTTTGTATTTTATGAACGCATTAAACAATTTTTTTTCAAAATTTTTAGTCTATTAACAAAATATCAGGATTTTATTGAGACATCTTATCAAGACTCATAGTTACTGGCAACAACCAAGCTAAAAGACTATGAGACCGCTCACCAACTAGTTGGTTTACCCAACTGCGCCTGTGTTGCACGTCTAAACACTTTTATGAGATAGCACGATAATGAATACTTATAGAAGGCAGTAGAAACAATTGATCCACTCGATGATAGATTTTAGCCAGAATGGCGATCTTCAGTAATGGAGAAACGACCGGAGAGAGTGAGAGAGTTTTTTTTGTGAAGCTGTGGTAGCCCAGTGGTAACGCCGTGCGACTCTTTCGAGGATATCACGGGTTTCAACCTGGGCAGACACCAATGAGTTTTTCTGTTAAAACTTATGTGTCTTATTGATAATTGCAATTTATCACACGCTTTTCGGTTTAGGAAAACATCGTGAGGAAACCTGCATATCCCTAGAGAATTCTGGAGACATGTGTAACCTACCAATCCGCATTGGAGCAGCGTGGTAGGTCTTAGCTCCAACCCTTCTTCCCAAAATCGGAGAGAAGAGGCCTATTCTTAACAGTGGGATAGCAACAGGCGGCTACTTACTTACTTACTTTGTTACTCTTCACATTTAAAGATATACAAGTCCATCACATATACGGAATCATTAAAATTATTAAAAGCGTAGGAGTAAATTAATGTTTGCTTTGTTCTTCAGCGGTTGCAATATTTTATGAAGAATTAAAAATTAAGAACACAAGCGAAGTATAACGGCCGCCTTAACGAAGTAAAATATTAATAATTCAGCATTTGCACAGTTAAAATATTTTACCGAACATATCGCTTATTTAAATATAACGTTTAGATATTTCTTATCCTTACAAAGGGTCGCGTGTTCATAACCCGGACAGGGACCAATTACTTGTTCTATAATATTTGAACTTAACTTGTATATATAACTTGTGATGCGCTTTACAGTGACATAAATCATCACAAGGAAACCCACATACTGAATCTAATACGCGTGACCTGCCAATTGGAACGCGTGGTGAGTCTCAACTCTAATCCATTCCAAAGAGACAAGAAATCAAGTGGGAAAGATACAGGCTATATAAACTTTATTATAATACACTTTGTATTCTTAAAATTAAAACCAAAACAAAACCTATTTTATGAATGAGTAATTATTTTTTTTAAATCTTTTATGCAGGACGTGGCATTACTTTAATTCGCTGTTGCCTTACTCGTTCACTATATAAAAAAGGAGATTCAACATAGTTGTTTGTGTTATGAGTAGCCTGTGATACCGAGAGCGTAAACGCACTTGACACTACTCGCCTCCTTCCCTTGTACTATGTACTCGTAAGTGTGTCTCACATAAAAATATGAAAACATAAAAATGTTGAGAGATTTCTTTTTTTTGTTGTCTTTTTTCTTCACTTATTCAATTCAAATTCTTACGTAGGTCGTAATGTTTGAGATTTTTAGTAGTGCTCAGAATATCGTTTGTTTAATTTAATCATAATTTTATATATGCTTAGCTGTAATAACCAAATGCGACTGTGTAAGTGGGGCAACGGGTTCAAGCCCCGAGCAGGTAGAAATGAGTTCTATTAGAACCTATGTGCCTTATTTATATTATCAATTTAGCGCACGCATTTTGGTAAAGGTAAACTCCATATCTCTAGAGGTTTCTTCTGTGGATATGTGTAACTTAAAAATCTGCATTGGCACATGGGTTGAAGCTCCTACCCTAAATAAGTTTAAAATGGTTAAAAAATCCGAAATATTTTAGAGCTTGTATCAGCAATCTGAAGGCCACTTAAAATTAAATTTTAAAATATATATATCCTCCTGCCCTTATCCCACTCTAAGTGGGGTCGGCACAACATGTTATAAACATGCTGTAACATGATTTGGCTACGTTTTTACGACCGGCCGCCTGCCTGGCGTCAACTCACCTCAGTCGTATTTTACGACACCTCGGTAAGAAGGAGGGTGGTCTATTCTACTAAACCGGATACCACACGGTGGGTCAACTTACCTTAGTCGCCTTTTACGACACCTCGGTAAGAAATGAGGGTGGTACTATTCTACTCAGCCGGATACCACACGGCGGTTAAAATTAAATTTTAAAATATATGTAAGACATTTAAAATTAAAAAAAAAAAAAAATAATAAAAAAAAAAATAAAGGACATAAAAGGTTAAAGAAGTCAATAACCGAAAATGGCAATATGTTAAACAAAAGGAACTGCCATCCGGTTATTTATCTCTTCGCAGTAATGATACTAAGGTTTTACATCAATGAAGTTTTTACTTGAATATAGGAATGTGAATTATCATTTTTGCCGAACTAAAGATTATTAATATAATTGAACAGAGTCAGCGTCTCTGGCACCCTTTTCTCTTACGTTTAAGACTAAAAGCCTGACTCTCTGTGTCAAGCAATAAGCGAGTTTCAAAACAGACGAATTACTACACATTGCCGAGAACTTGTTTTACCAATCCAAAAAAAAATATTAAAACTTGTATAACAACCTTTTTTCAGGCAATACTTCTTTCAGAAAAAAATAATATAAAGATTGCAAAAAGCATTACGTAAGATACTAATTGAAACATATACTCTAAAAGAAATTACAAATGATACCTAATACTGTTAACTGTGTATTACTGACTTGGTTTATACAATCTTTATTATAAGGCCAAAACAAGAACAAAAAGGGGCCTAAAAGAGAAATGGTTGAATTGTGTGATGTATTACATACATATAATAACGATTTAGGATTTGCGCCAGAGTTGACGAATGATAGAAGAAAATTGGAGTGAAAGACATGTTTTTTTACGGCCCAACTTAGAGTGCGATAAGGACAGGAGAAAATCGTCTATAAAATGTACTAAATCACATTAGTAATTTATGACAATTTTTTTTTAAATAAAAAAGACTTTGGATAAAAAAGAATATAATAAATCGCTTCCTCTTTTAACTTGTGCAAACAACTTGAGGTTCTTTCGGAAGGTAGAGACGTACGTAAATTTCATTTACCGCTGGGAAGTGCCGAGCAAGCTCCAACGTAAACTCCACTTAATTACGCACACAAATTGAAGAGCTTTCTACCTATAACTCTGTAATATCGGTTTTTAACTATAAATATAATTTTCTTGTAAACATAATTTGCAAATTTATAATTTAAATGAGGTTACTTAAATTGTCCCATGTGCACAAAGTTCACAGCTTAATCCCTATTAGATAATTAAAACAAGTTATCTATTAGCTACTAACCCTATCAATAATATTGCATATCATTGGTGAAAAGTTATTACTTTATTGACAAACAACAAAAAATGTTTATTTAGATTACATCTAATTAAATTTTAACTGTTTTTCGAGATCTTCTGGTAAGTATTTCAGAAGTACACAAGTAAGTAATTTGAATTAAACATGTTATTTTTATGTTATAATTTATGATTATGTATCAATTTAATGAAAAAATTGTAAATTCAGGTATAAACCCTGGGCTTAAAATATCGTGACTAAATCTGAATATATTCCAAATATATGTCAACACAATATTTATTGCGAATTGGTAAGTTACACAAGTCTTAGCTATTTTTTTTTTAGAAAATAGATGTCCAACGAGGCTTCTATAATCCCACCTATTTCAATTTTAGCGAATATTTGAACTCAGTTAGTGATATCAATCGCTGTGGTCACGTTAAATGTCAAAAAAAATTGAATTACTCTGTATACTTATAGTTTAAAAATGGTTTGGTGGGTGAATCAGTTATTAGAATCCCCGCACTTTTGCAAGCCCGGTGTACTCGTAAGTAAAGATTTATGCATAGCTAGAAGTAATTTTTTTAAGTAAACTACTTACTAACTAAAAACGAAATGATGTAAGGATTTCAAGTTATGTGAATGGTGAACTGGCACCACGAGACGCAATTTCAACTTCACGTGAAGACTATTATCATCACGTTACAGTAGATTGTATACAAAAGACAACATTAAGTTTAGAGGAAGCTAGATTCTGGTTATGGCAAAATGTATGGCATAGAATACAGCTAGAAAGAAAGCAATTAAATGTTTTAAAACATATATTATCCCAGTCATTTTGCTTTCACACTTATTCAAAAGAAAACTCTAGTTTATTAAAATAATTATTTTTAGTATAATCATTTAGCAAATTTAACACCATTTCTTTATGAGTCACTCTTTTAAAAACCAGTTCATTTAAAGCATCATGTTTCTACAAGGTTGCTGTTGATGATGACATCGTTTTTCAAACAACAAATATTATGATGAATTTAAGTAAGTTAAAATTTTAACCTATCAGTACTAAACAATAAATGAATTAGATAATAAGCGTTAAAAAACGTAACACAACGTATAAGTATTTATACACAAAAAAGTCACTGTAAACTTTTATACCATCGATTAATTATCTCGATAATCAACTGAAGTTTGCTTATTATTATTGAAAGTATTATTATCTGATGCCATCTATTTTATATTAATATAATGACACTTAATCTATATCATACTGTTCAATACAAAACCAGCAAGAAGAAGTAAAGTCAGTCATAATAAAATCTACAAAATTGCTGACAGATTTTGATTTACATACTCGTATCTTCAATATTTTAATAACCAGGGAAAACATTATTTATATACAGCGTAATGTGCTGCATTTGAGAAACAAATGTGACTTAGATATACCCTCTATCGAAAAACAGTCTATTAAAACATTTTACAACTATCATACTTACTAATGGTGCAAGATGTGCAATATTTACACTTATAATAACTTATTTTTACTCTGCTTGGTAATGAGATGCCTTTTCAGATTTTAAAACGTATAATACACATGAAATCTACACGCTTTTAGCCTCTGGCGTTAATCTATTTAATGTCGACCGCACAACACATGGTAATGAGTTTCTCCAAGCAGTAAAACGGGTGATCACTGAAGCAGAATGTTTTCCGAAAATGTATCCACCTGAATACTTTAGACCGATCACCTTAGCATTAACTATGTCTATCCAAAAACCAGTTGCTATTGATGAAAGGGTTAGTGCTACATTTAATGAAGTTGTTCACTTTTCTCATTGTATATTTTTATATTTTATGAGTATTTAGTTCTTATTCTACTATTAGGACTCATTTTTTGTCGATACACTACTAACAGCTTTTTGGTTTTGTGGTCGTTATATATTGAGGGCATATATCACTCGCTTAATATTCTGCCCTTTTTGGCCGTTATCCTGATGCATTCGTGTAAAATTATACTATTTGAACAGTCTAAGCCTTCACCTTGAATGACCAGGCAAGGAGACCTCTTTACGTCAATAGATTTGACAAAAGTATTTAACAATGCGAGTTCCGGCTATAGTTGTTAGACGCTACTTGGTGCTGAGTTTTTAGATTATCGATTGATCGTAATCCAAGAGACTTAAGGCCATAACGCAAATAATTTTCAAATCACCACAGCCACACTTCAGCACCACATGTTTAGAGAGTCTAAACTTCATCTTTTCTATTTTACTCAAGTTCCACGTTTCAGCTATTCGATTTTATAAAAAAATATCAAATAATATTATATAACTCTACGTTTTATTTATAAACCTTAATTTATTTCAGATAGATGTAATAATTCTTAAAGATATTAAAGAAGTAGATACGTTTTTAGAATTTAAAAAACGCAACCCCTACACAAAGGGCAAAATGATTTTAATATGGCTTAATACATGGAACTCAGTGGAATCTAAGAATATTATCAAAGTTTGTAGATTTATATACCTCTGACGTGATAAATACAGTAACATTCAATTAAAATTGCTGTTTAGTTTTCAGATGGAGTTATATTAGATTTAAGTACAGAAAATGATATGGACAAACTTAACTTGTGTGCTCTAGAGATATGTAAAGAGGTATATAAAATAATTATTATCTAAAATAATTTTAAAGTTTTATAAGATTGTTGGACAGGCTTTAACGAAAGCAAACTAATTCAGAAACAATAATAAGCATTACAAAATTTTATTTTCGTATTAATATTCTACTAAAAAAAATCCGAACTAATACTAAAATATCTTACATTACCTCACCTGTCTAGTAAATTTATAAAAAATATCTAAAATCAAAGACATTAGATAATACATGGACTTATTCGACATGTTAGGCAGACATTAGATAATACATAGACTTATTCGACATGTTAGGCAGACATTAGATAATACATGGACTTATTCGACATGTTAGGCAGACATTAGACAATACATGGACTTATTCGACATGTTAGGCAGACATTAGATAATACATGGACTTATTAGACGTGTTAGACAGACATTAGATAATACATGTAATATTACAGATAATTTTTTTAAATATTAAACATGAAAATATTTACCTTATTGAAAACACCCCTTCAAATAATCAAGTGAAGCCCAGGATTGATTTCACTGTAAACACTTTTTTGATTTTAAATTCTGTTCTAAAACAAACTTATGATTTGAAATTTCTAAATTATATTTTGTTTTAGGCTAAAACTACGTACTTTAGACGTTAAAATATTATTTCAGGCTTATAAACCTGTATTTTATGTTAAAAGAGACTTAGTTAATGATTATTACCAATTAACTGACCGAGATCGAATAGTATATTTGACGGCGGAACAGATCAGTAAAAGCCATGTGGACGGTGTTATGATATTTGATCCTAATGAGCAGCAAAAGCCACCTCAAACTCTAGCCCGAGCTTTAGTTAAAGCTGTGAAACATTTTGAAAATGGCGTTGATAAAGAGAAAGATTATTTCGAATGGAGCTTTAAGGTAAACTAATTTAAACATAATATTACATCAGTACAATATAAAGGCTTTACGCAGCAAAAATTAGAAGCTAATACCAAATAGTATACGCTTTAAGGTGGAACCATAACGCTTTTTATACAGGTTAAGACACCTGTGCTGCAACCGATGTCAATTGCATTCGCTGCTTCTCTTGCCGCTTTGAAATGTAATGCACAGGCAATTATGGTATTGTCATCAACTGGAAGGTCAGCTAGGTGGATATCGTGTGCGATACCACATTGCCATGTTCTATGTATCACAACACGAAAATCTACAGTTCGTAAAATGCACCTGTATAGAAAAATCATACCTCTGCTATACACATGTAATCGTAAGTAATATAATTTTTGTTTACCGTAAAACTTAATGGCTCTACGTACTTTTAAGACAAGTAGCTAAAACAAATAGTATTAGTATAAGCAATTAAAGATGAAAAATAAAATTAGCTTTCGCAACCAATGGCATTAAAAATTACGCTGTCTAAAAATTGTCAATACAACTTTTGTTAAATATTAGGTTTATTATTAAAAAATTTATGATTGCGTGTAAGAGTTATTTAGTGTATGTAGTTATAAAGTCAGTTTAGTATAATTATAAATTATATAACGTAATAATGAAAAACATATCAAGAAAATGCAAAATAATTCCAGCATCGTCCATGGCAAACTGGCGGCAAGAATGTGACAAACGTATACATTTTGGTATCACTTTCGCTTTAAAGATAGGCCTATTTGTATCAGGAGCTGAAATAATTGTGGTCACGCCATCAGAAAAAGGCATTGGATATTGTAATAGCTTTCAAATAATATCAACACCGTTTCGATGCGACGAGTAGTTTTAATATTGTATTGACGTATTTGTTATAATATGTTAAATAACATCTTCTGATGATTAAAGCTGATTGAGTTTTATTTGATTTGGGACTATTTGACTTGCCCGTTGGCGCAGTGGTTAGTGATCTTGCCTTCACCTCCGCGGGTCGCGAGTTTACCAGTGATACCAGTGCGATACCAGTTGTTTGTCTACCATAACACAAATATGAAGTTACTTACTTTGGGGACGGACGACCGCGTGTGTAATATTCCTATACAATTATTTATTGATACAATAACAGGTATATCGGGCTATGTATATCCATCATTTTTTAATTATTTCCGTCACATATGCTGCATAATTACAGGTCTTTGTTCTGACAAGCTGATGTTTGACAAAGCAGACGCGTCCGGCCCTTATCTCGAGTTTGGCAAGAGGTCTTCGTCAGCAGATGTCACTTGACGTACACATATAGATAACCTGCTGCTTACGACATTTTATTAATCGCTATTTGCTATTTGAACGCCGTGTGGTATCCAGCTGAATAGAATAGTACCATCCTCATTTCTTACTGAGGTGTCGTAAAAGGCGACTAAGATAAGTTGACCCTCCGTGTGGTATCCGGCTGAGTAGAATTGACCAACCTCATTTCTTACCGTGGTGTCATAAAAGGTGACAAAGGTAAGTTGACCCACCGTATGGTATCCGGTTTAGTAAAATAGACCACCCTCTTTCTTACCGAGGTTAACATACGACTAAGGTACCTAAGTTGACGTCGGGCAGGCGGCCGGTCGTCAGCCAAATAATGTGACAGCATGTTTATAACATGTTGTGCCGACCCCACTTAGAGTGGGATAAGGACAGGAGGATGAAGACTATTTGCTATTTGACTTATTTAGTAACTTTTTGAATTAATTCAATTAACGCTGAACTTGTCTTAAAAGAATAATACCGTTAATTTTATTTGATAATTATAGTGTCATCTGCATTTCTTATACATACAGTATTTGTAAAACGGGTATATAAGGTCTAGGGTATTATCACAAACGACCTTTACCTACGTAGCACAGAAGGTAGCTGAGTGTAAAAGGGTGAGGTACATACACCTGAGCAGAGCAATTAAATAAATTAACAACGATAGCAAATGTTTCTATTTTATTGTATATGATAAAATTAGCAATTATTCAATATCTTTAATAAATTATTAAAATTTCAATGTTATTACAAACTGGTCTAATTTCTGGGATCTTAATATGAACGCACCGTTTCTTCGTCCGCATAAGGGCCGTCTACACGTTGTAGGACACTCGACCCCCAATATAAAGGAAATTCTGATTTAACTTCATCATCACTATACCAACGTCTTCATTGACCAAAGGTACTTTTCCAGTTCATAAAGACGTGGAAATAATTATTCTAATAATTGTATCTAATAATTGTATAATAAATAATAAATAATAAATAATAAATAAATTGTATAATAAATAATTGTATCTAATAATTCTAGTAACGGGTATAAAGAGCATACACGCGTATTAAATAGATAATTTTATATAAAAAAAAAATCGCGTTTTAGACGTTGACTTGTAACGACTATTAGATGCTCTTATATCTAAGTCGTACATTAATTCATACTAAAAACTCCGTAAATGTGTAATTTCATTAAAATATGTTCCATGTAATATAACAAGTTGTTCCAAAATAATAACAAGTTTTTTTTAATAATAAACTAGTTGTCTCCGCGACTTCGTTCGCATCAACTTTAGTTTTAGATACCCTCAGTGATATAGTATGAGTTGTTCCATATTTCCGAAAAGAAAGGGTTTGTTTTTGTCATCAATATTGATCCAGCGGATTTGTTGTAAAAGCGTAAAAGACAGACAGTTTTTTGCATTTATAGTATAAATGTGAATATAAATATACAATAAGCTAACATTGTTAGTCCCTCAATAAAAAATTATGTCCATTATTTTATTATCGTTTTTCTCAAAGGTCGTGAAAATTTGCTTGAACAATCCCAAATTATCTCGTAGAAAAGTTGTCAATTTATTCAGAAATCATAAATCTACTTAAGCGCAATGGATTCTCAATCACAAAGCCTTGGCCCGCCTTTTTGTGATATATTCTTTTACTCACCATTCACTTCCAGCGAAGTACCTACTTAGAATTGTACAAGATATTCTTATGGCCCATCCCGCTGGGAATTGCCTCGAACGTAATATTGTTTTCTTTTCTTCAGCTGAACTGAATTCAGCTCGATCATAACCATTGTGAAATTTTCTCTCTCAATATTACAAAACACCGTTATGTTATGAAATTTACAAAGGATGAAGAAAATCCCTGATATTGATTTTATGATTTGGACTAAAATGAGTGATTTGTTGCTCCACTTTTACGCATTACTTTTCAAACAAATGTAACCTTATCCTTCCTTATCCCATAATATTGTCTCATTGCCGTGTGATGGGCTTAATGTATATTAATGAAATGCCTTATATTTTGTCCATATATGCATATCCACTAACGAAGTCATTTCATGATAAACAATTATTTGTTTGTTTGTGATCTCTTTATTGCATTAATTAATATAAAAACGATAAAATAAACAACATAATGTGCAATGACGGGCATATTCCAGGATTGGAAACTCTTCCATCTAACCAGTATAAAATAAAAAAAATATATATTAATTATAAAGAATAGAATTAAAAATGAAACTTATTTAGTATCTTATAACAAACAGAAATTGAAATAATAATTCATAATGAATTGTACAAATGTTTAAGAACACTCTTTTCTTAATCAAGCTTTGAATAATGTAAAATCACATCATCTAAATAATGATGGAAATTAATAAAAAAATTTGGAAATATAGAAATCATTAGCTATAACATGACTGTGAGGATTATTAAATAAATTGTTATTTATTCGTTTACTCGTAATAGATCACTAATTCGATTTAGTAAAATTTCCATGGAGCGATCTAACACGTAGTTTCGTCATTCTTCCTTACAGAAATGCTAATTCTATTTGAATTCAACATTTAAATTTAGGGGCCTGTCCCTGATTTGGTAATTGAACAGAGATTTGTTGATCGAAATCTGAATACAGCTCGCTTGATAGCCCAACTTTATTGTAAACTGATCATCCTCCTACCCTTATCCTACTCTAAGTGGGGTCGGCACATTACGTTTTAAACATATTGTCATATGATTAGGCTACGTATTTTAAAGTCGGCTGCATGCCTGACGTCAACTGACCTTAGTCGTATTTTATGACTCTTTAAGAAAAAGGGTGGTATATTTTAATAGAGGGTGGTATATACCACGCGGTGAGTCAACATACCTTAGTGGCTTTATACGACATCTCGGTAAGAAATGAGGGTGGTATATTCTACAACTCGGCTCTGTATGTCAATTAAACTGTATTTTTTTTATTTAAGCTCTAATTTATTATATGTTAATTTCAGTCATAAGAACTGTAATGTTTTATTATTACGTCACAGAATTAATATAGTTCTACAAAAGTAATAATAAAATTATTTTGCTATAATCCGCGCAAAAATATTTTTTTTCGCGGATTATAGCAAAATAATTTTATTATTACTTTTGTATTATGGATCTCCGCAAAGTAACACCTAACTCTATAAATTATTTAATATAGTTCTAAGCAAAAGTAATAATAAAATTATTTTGCTATAATCCGCGATGAAATTTCGTCGCGGATTATAGCAAAATAATTTTATTATTACCTTTGTATAATGGATCTCCTCAAAGTAACGCCTAATTCTATAAATTATAGTTCTAAGCAATAATAAATTAATAAAATGACGTCGTTCTCACCCGTTTTCGAAAGTTGCACTATAATATGCTAGTTAAACTGAGTTGTTTAAGAAAGTCTATAATATATATAATTTGAGAAAAGCTCTCGCTACTAGATTATGTCATGAATCACCATTCATTGAGACCGTGTATCTCGTCTCGAAACGTAAGAAAGTTTTCCTTAGATCGTAATTTTGTGAGAGTAAATTATCTTGATTAAGAATAATTTAATTAGTTCGCAAGGCGCTACGTAGAATGCGTTTTATTGAGGCCTGAAAACGTTTTGTTTTTTACAAATTCAAATCTTGGTCATAAATGTCATTTCTACGCTGTGATAATGTGCCTTATATGCACTGCCATATGTAATGTATCTTATAGGCCAACTATTTTTCTTTTTGATTTTATCTTATATTTCCTTTTAATAAATGTATTTTTACATTGCTCTATCCTTTCTCCACCAATATATAATCAATCTATGTTGTCTATCTTTCTATCGCAAATTGTAGCGTAATAATTTAAATTTACCGTTATTATTTTACAAAAGTATTCTGCGAAACTTACACAAATATACATATATGTTTTGTTTGTCTTTCTGAAAACGGTAAATCCCCTAAGTTTCAAGGTATTCGAATGAAAACAAGCAACATTTGAAAAACAATACATATCATTTTATTATTTTATTGTTCTCAGCGTACTGTCTAGATTCTTTCAGCATATTCCAGATCACTTCCTGGAGATAAATCGTCTCTCCTTGTTGTGAAACCACAGAGTAAACTTATTTCGCATAAAACAATTCTAATGTGAGAGTAAAACAACAGACTTCTTATAAGCGTTTTTCATCACGTTCGCTTTTTCTCGTCTAGCTATTAAGATTTGGTTGTAAAGCTCAGAGGGTACGGCCGCGGTGGGTGACACTCCGAATATTACCATTTAAACAAGTTTTATGTAAATCACAACGAGCCTGGGGAAACTTATTTTCGGGCCAAATTTTAAGTCGCATTTTTCTTTCGGAGTTGAAAGGTATAAAGTTACAAGATTACCTACTAATATAGCTTTAATACGTCTTTTGTTTTAATAGGATTTGAAATATTTTTGATATGTTTTTGTTCAAATTTGACAGTGAATTTGTAAGAAGCGAATGAGTATTGATCTAATTTATTCGAATGCATTATTATGGTTTAACGTTTCCATGGTCATTTAGTATAGTATAACCAGGGTATGGTTGGGATGATAAGATTGTACGTTTTCTTTTAAATGGAATTTTATATTTCTATTATATTAATTTAAAGATATATGAATTACAGTTATAAAAATATGTTTCGATCGCCACCAAACTTTACAGGATCATCCGCTGCAATAATCTAAAGATTTTCTGAATATTTCATTAAAATTGATCCCACCGTTTCGGAGTCTATAAGGGACATACAGACATGTCACATTTATTTTTATAGATATAGATGATTTACACGAATGAAAATTGTAATGGCATAGGTGTAAACTTATTATAAGAGGAACAAGTGGCCCGTGTTAGTTTCTCAAAACTATAAAACATATGATAAACTAAAATAAAATGTATTATAAATATATTCATAATTTCAAAATAATATCTATAAAGATATGACACGGGTCAAAGTTTAATTTAAAGTTGTTTAATATTTCTCAAAGTTGAAAGGGCCGGTTTAATAGAAGTTCATTTTGGAAAGTGAAATGTGACTAAGGTACTTTGTAAAGTTCTCCTTTGTTCTGCAATGACAGCCTTGTCTAAACTTTTTAATAGTAACGAAGCAAATTTAAAATGTTAAGTTTTAATTTGTATAAAATATAATTTATTTTTATATAACTTCAGTTAACTTTTTTATTTTCTACTAGCGGCCTGCCCCTGCTTCGCACGGGTATAAAATATATATCCCATGTCAGTCAGTGTAAAAAAGATGATTAAAATCGATCCAGTAGTTTTGATTTATTCATTACTGCCCGTGGCCCGCACGCGTTAAATTTGGAGAAAAACAATTTCCTTTCCCTATACCAAGAAGATTTCCTGCTATCTTTGGAATATCTAAATTCATATAGTACATTTTTACTTATACATTTTCCCTATGTATTTTATTTTTACAATTAATTACAGAATGTCATTAAACAAACTCTTGAAAGACGGACATAGCTGCTAAAGTCGAAGTGTTATAGAGCGAAGCGCGGCGTCCTCACGGCATTTTAAATCTCTAATATCTCCAAAAATGTTCACTTAAATTACATGCTGTAAACGGCCATATTGATCTATATTAAATCAACTATTTATTTAAGGTAATTGGATAAGGATTAATGCTGTATTGTATAAAAATTGCTTTAAAAATATGGCATTATTTTTCGTAAAAAGTAAATGACAAAAAATGCTATAGTGGGGTATCCATAAGAGATAGACATATACCATCGCGGACTTTTCTGTAGACCTTTTCAAGATGTACAAATACTTAGTACATTATTTTGATAAATCTCGTAGGGTTTAGCCTGCGTTTGCAATGTAACCGGAAAAAAATGTACAAACCTTCGTCTGGAATCACTCTATCTATTAAAAAAAACCGCATCAAAATCTGTTGCGTAGTTTTAAAGTTTTATGCGTACATAGGGATATAGGGACTTTTTTTTATAATATATAGTGATAGTGATATGAATTCATTATGAGTTGCACGAGACCTTTGAGAGCCTCTAAAGACCGATATTTGTATCCAAAGAAGTTTTCGAGAAGTATACTGCTTGAGTACACCAGAAGCATTTTTCTGCCATTCTTCTTATGAAATTCATTTTGTATATGTAAAACAATTACGAAGACAAATCTTGAACAATTAAGGGACTTCGCGACTTTCAGATTTTATCACAAAGCAACAGATTATCCACAAATATGATCAGATTATTTATAGATAATCAACACAATACACTCTCAGCATTAACATTAATTATTTAATTCAATACATTGAACGACTAATAATAAGTAGTATTTTAATTAATTTGACTGGCCCGTTGGCCCGACAGCAGTGGGTCCCGCCGAGGGCAAACATTTTCTATAAATGAATTTGTTGGTCTTTGAGCCTGGGTGTATATTTGTATTTAAGTATGTATTTAAAAAAATATATAAGTATATATTCACCAGTTGCCTGTCTACCATAACACAAGTATTAAGTTACTTACTTTGGGGACGGACGACCGTGTGTGTAAGTGTCCCATATATAAAAAAAAAAATTAAACAACTTTCAAATTAAGGAACAACAACTGAGAGATACAATTAAAGTAATCTAATTCATTAAGCCAAAAAATGTATTACGCAATACATACACAGAAAAAAGAAAAGTAATAGAATAAAATCAGCTGCTTATATAATTAGAAAGATATTTACTAGATACCATTTATCAAATAACTAACGCTTAATCACGATGGTTTATAAACTGATAACCTTTAACAAATGCTACATAAACTATACAATATAATTAAAATAGTAGATGACTTAGATAAACTACAAAAAGGGTTAACAATAATATCAATAATAAGTATTGTAAGCCTTTTGCATTTGGATTGAACAATTTTATCTATCGAAGTTTTTGAATATTAGGCTCAATATTCTGGACCCACAATTTTATATAGAGTCGTCGAGGCAATAAAAACTTGTGGCGTAAAACGTTAAAAACCTACGTATAATACAAAAAGTTGTAAGTGGTAGTAAGCTTGAAGTTTTGATTGTACGTTCAAACTTCAAACCTCATTGTAATAAAATATATAATCTAAACTCTATATTACTCAAATAAAATAAGTTCAACGGTCTGCATTTTAGGATGATATTCATTGAAAAAGAACTAATTAACAATATAAAGAAGGTATATCAATTACTTCATGTTATTCTTATGTTTTAGTCTTATTTTTTCTACGTATCATTGTTAGGGGGTTCCCCCAAATTTGTAACTTGATATTAGTCCCAGCTTTGATCTTAAATCTAAAGTAACTAATTGGTGATTTGTCTTTCATCGGCACCCAAAATAGTAACCCAGAGCTTTGAAAGACTAAAAAATATATCGTAGAGCTTTAAAGTTCTTATGTCATGTTCTGATGCATATTTTTGGTCTTGGAATTAGTACGCCCGACGCTGAATTGACTGGCTAGTTGGCGCAGTAGGCAGAGACCCTGCCTTCAGCTCTGCGGGTCGTGGGTTCGATTCCCGCCTAGGGCCAACGTTTAGTATAAACAACAAATTTCGGTTCTTTGAGACTGGAATTATATGAATATTAGTATGTATTTAATACTTTATATGTAACTTACTTATGTGACGAGCAGCCGTGTGTGTTATTGTTCCATTTATTTATTTATAAATATGAATACGAAATCTTACAGCTTAACATTATATCGAACCTAAATAAATACGCTTCTCAATTCCTATTATAAAATATTCGTGTATCAAAATGAAAATAATATACAGTCAGGTATATTATTTTTGATTCGTAGTATTATTTCCAACGCATTATGTCATTTAAAATTTTGAGTCAAGGTATTAAAAACTTTTGGTGTGAAACAGTAAATTTTAAGCGAATCGCAAAAAGTTTAAGGAAAGTAAATTTGGCAAACAAATTTTACGGAAGCATAACGATGAGTATGAATACCTACTTAGTAAATTTATATAATAGGGAATATATTACGAAACCGCGTTCGTAGAAAGATACAACTTAACTTTTACTTTATAACTACTCTAGTTCAGTTTCCTAGTGTCATATTTCTTGCTGACCAACAAATCATACAAAAAGATTCCACTTAACTTTTATATAACGGTTATAATATCCGTCAAATATATTTTATCATATCAAAAGACTGTCTGTCTGCTACGCTTTCACGGCTACTGTGATGGACCTATTTTTATGAAATTCAGGCATAATTAAATCCTATACATGTAAAACAAACCCCCCTTTTCCTTTGTAAACAAGGAAAACACATATTGCGGTATTGAAGGTACTTAAACACTCAAATTGACTCGAGCATTTGTTTTTATAATGTGAAAGGCACATATTGCATTATTGAGAATATTTAAACGTTTGAATTGGCGCTTACGAAGTAGTACCATAGTTATTTAAATATTAGATTTAAATAATTCACTATATTATTTTAAACTAGCTGTCCGGCCACGCCTTGCTGTGGCTTAGTCTGGTAAAGTCTAAAATTCATTTTAAAGACTGTCTTTTATATTTATTTAAAATAGATGAAAGGAAAGACGTGTGTAAGCATTTTAGCTTCTTTGAAAAAAGTATTAATATTAGCGATTACACTTTTCAGGATTCGATGAGTGGCAGGAATCCTTAGAACCACCAAAGGTGTCTTGTTGACGTGGCTTATTTAGATTATATTCAAAGAAGTTAAGCTTTTTATGAATATGAAAACGATGTATTTATTCTATTTATTGAATTGGCATCATAAAAATGTGTTTTCCGTCCGTAATTAGTGACGTCGCTAATAAATTAAAGAAGATTAAAAAAACTTTATAGAATTAGGCGTTACTTTGCGGAGGTCCATAATACAAAACTAATGAGAATATTATTTTGCTATAATCCGCGATAAAAGAAAATATATGTAATACTAAATGTAGAGTGTACTATTCGTTCTCATACCTGATACATGCAGAATTTGTAAGAACTCATGCACTACCCGACACCGATAACACAACAATACATAAGCACTGCACACATTCACCACCACAATCTCAACAATTGTTTCGCCTCGTAACCGAAGCATCGTCAGGAGATAGACTCCACGACAAAATGGTAACTTTACGATTTTGTCGTGGTGATTTTGTATCAGGTATAACGAATAGTATATTGTACATTTAGCATTACATATATTTTCTTTTATCGCGGATTATAGCAACATAATATTCTCATTAGTTTTGTTTTAGATTAAAAACGTCAAAAGTATTTGTGCAATCGAATTTCTAAGGGCAAATAACTCAAATTGGTAATTCGTACACGAGGCCGGTCGTAAAATACCTAGCTATTATATGACAACATGTTTTTAACATGTGCTGGCCTCACTTAGAGTGGGATAGGGGACGATAATGATCGGAGACGCAACCTAAGTCATGCAGAGTACGACGTCAGTTTAAACGTGACTCAAAAATATTCACAAGGCGAATGCCCCGATTTGTCAGGGGATCGTAGGTTCGAGCCTCGGTAAAAAGCTGTCTTCTTCTAAAATGGGCCCTGAAAGTAAAACTTTGATAAAATCCAATATAAGTAGGTACCAAGTAAAAAATCAACCATATGTATTGTTAGAGACATAAAAAATTACTCTATGGCATAGTTAATCTATGACAGCTGTCATATTTGACAGCCCTTTTTGCATACCGGCTTTCAAGAAGAAATACGTGTTCCCTTAAAATAAAATAAATTTTCTCAAGTATTACCTTAATTTACTCCTTTAATTTATCAGTTTAATAATATTAACGCTAAGCGCAGACTTAACATGTATATGAAATATAGAATTGTAGGGAATTCACGTGTATACTTGTTAAATATGAGCATACTGGTTCACTGATCTTACAAAAAGCTAATGAAGCTAGTCTATTGGACCGAATGCAGATTTAATTCAAAAAAATATATTTAAAGGCAGAGTTTATTTGTTTATTTATGCAAGAATTGTTTATGATAATAAAGGTGTTATGTACACTTAGTTAATTCAACAGTTATACTTCAAGTATGAGTTGCTTGAATGAAAGTTACAACCACTTTAAATGTTTTACTCGCCATCACAGAGAGATCGTCATCATCGATATTATCATAATTTGAAATGACATGAAATGAATATATATCCTCCTGCCCTTATCCCACTCTAAGTGGGGTCGGCACAACATGTTATAAACATGCTGACGTCTAAGATTAGTTGACGTCATGCTGCCTGACGTCAACTTATCTTAGTCGTATTTTACGACACCTTGGTAAGAAAGAAGATGGTCTATTCTACTAAACTGGATACCACACGGTGGGTCAACTTACCTAAGTTGCCTTTTACGACACCTCGGTAAGAAATGAGGGTGGTCTATTTTACTAAACCGGATACCACACGGCGGGTCGACTTACCTTAGTCGCCTTTTAAGACACCTCGGTAAGAAATGAGGGTGGTAAAGGGTGGTGGTGATAACTATTCTACTTAGCCGGATACCACACGGCTAAACAATGACATGAAATGAAAAGATCTTCTTTTCATGTGACTCTGTCATGGGATAGTATGCTACAACCTATGAATGTCAACAAATTTGGCTACTCGCAATAATATACTGAACACAGCACCGCACTCAATAAGCAACCTGCGAACATAGAGTATATTCTGTTGTATTACGAAATAATATGAAAAATGGAAAAGTAATATTTATTTTAACAAAACGTTATATAGATTTGTTTAAGTCATTCATTTAAGTACTTTTATAGTAAGGTAGGTAAGAGTTACTCTCACTGAAACTTAAGGGGTTTTATCATTAAACACCAACCCAGCGCCAAATGTAAGTTATAAATCCAATACCAAATAAAATTATCGTACCAAACTGTATGTATAATATACATAAAAAAGATTAAACATTTATTTAAAATAAACAAAATATAAAGTGTTATTGAACAGGAAATGAAGATTTACTATCAAGATAAGAAATAATCAAATTACATGGTTCTATATCCATATAACTATAAATAAAAGAAGAACTTAATAAATATATGGGACAATTACGCGTGAATGTAATCTAAAGTAAGTCCCTTAGAAATTAGTAAACAATAATCCTTTCCAGGAATCAAAACATAGGGCAGGTTCACAGCCAACTACGCCAACGGGGTAGACTATAATTTATCATCCACGTGCCCATATCCCACACTAAGTAGGGTCGGCTAACACTACAAACATGTTGTCACATGATTTGGCTACGCATTTTACGACCGGTCGCCTGCTTGACGTCAACTTACCTTAGTCATATTTTTCGACACCTCGTAAGAAAAAGGGTGGTCTATTCCACTCAGCCGGATACCACACGGCGGGTCTACTAACCTTAATCGCTTTTTACGACACCTCGGTAAAAAATGAAGGTGGTCTTTTCTACCCATCCGGATACTACATAGCTTCGAGCCAAACTATAAGTATCAGCCTTAATCAATATTTTCAACCGCTAGTTACATTCTCTTAATACATATATAACTCTCCTTTCGAAATTGAAATTAAATTTATCGTATGGCCTCAGAATACCACCGAACCGTTCTTAGATGCGGGAGGAGCGCCGACATAAATTCCAAGATGAAACTGAGCCAGCTGTTGCCTTGTTTTGGGGAAATAAATACGGATTAGACGCAGCACACTGAAGGAAAATAAACACTGAGCATTTGAATTATGGATTGCATATTTTTACTCTTATAATTTTTACTTGAATCTTTTTCTCCGATCTTTTTATTTTAGCTACTCTACAACGTACAAAATGAATATCAAATTTTTATTTTAAAACATTTAAATGTATTTATTAAACATTATCATCTGAATAAGTTTTAAACTAATCGCTATTCACCAAAATAGTGTATTTAAAATATAGGTATTTGAAGTTTGTGTTTCAGACGATAATTATAAATTTGAAAATTTTATGTTCTCCCATATATCGGTTAAAGAACATTTTATTTCGTTCCCATCAGATGTCATGTCATTAGTTAGGAAGTATTAGGTTATAATATATTGATTTTACATTTCACTCATTCTGCTGGAGCTTGCAAAAATTTGGTTTACCTACCTTTCCATTCCAATGAAAATTATATTTTAATCAACAGCCCAACAATATTACTTAAAGTAATGACAGTAAAGTGTTAATTTTATCAATTAGACGTTCAAATAATCGAGTCGCTGAAGCAGCAATAAATCTAGCGTCTGTAGCGCACTCTAGCACAAGGTACTTTCAAGTTTATATTTATTTTCTTGTTCACTAAGTTTATTGCCTTGAATTTTAAATCTTTAATAAAAGCTTAAAGCAAGATAGAAAAGTTTTCATTTTATTATATATTATTATCATCCACTAGAAACATTTTCTGTAAAAATCTTTATTTACAAAAAAAAACGTACAACTCACAAAGCTTTAAATTTTGAAGTCTTGAAATTTACGCACGTCATCATTCGATATATATATATATTTAACTAATGTCTCAATAGTCAACATAAGTTATAAAAAACGATGCTAATCTTGGACGTCAATTTTTATTTATCCAGACACATTGATAAAGCTAAGTCGAAATAGTAAACACAAGGTCTGGGTGAGATTTATTAGTATTCAGTATTGTAAGTCAATTTAAAACGCTGTACCCCTTCTACACCTTGGATGCATATTAAATAAGACCGTCTTGAATCTACAAACTAAAACTAAAGTTACTAGATGAGCCCCTTTTTATTATAATCATTTTTATTGAATTTCATCAAGTGCTAATATCATACATGGTTAAATTAGATCTTAAATAATTAATAATTTAAAAAGTTCGCCGCCGCGTCTATCTCTTTGTTCGTTGCGATAAACGAAAATTGAACGGATTTTCATTTTCATTTTGGATCGTGATTCGCAACAAATTTACATAGTATATAAGTTCTAAAGTTATGAAATTTGGAAAAAAATCAAGATAAAGCTACAACGAAGCAAGCGTAAACCGGGTCTGCTGGTAAAATATTTATTAACACTCTAGTAATTGCATGATCAAGATCCTTTTTACTTGTCGCTTTTCGGTTTTATTTTAATTTAATTATCAAATCGCAGTTAAAAGTAAATTATAAATATTTAACACGTATCACATATGTATATTGCGGTATAATGAGATCGATGGTAACTTCTTAAATTAATCTATATGTTTTATTTACCACATCGTCTTTGCCGCATGTATATAAAAATCCTCTGGGTATGGTATACGCAAATATGTGGTCGACCTGGATAGTTTCTAATAATTTTAACATATTAAGACATTTTATTCTGTTTTTTATTAATATTGTGGTTTATATTTCATTATTATTATAAATATTCGAAAAGACCTATAAATATTTCCCAATACAGTCGAATTTGAACTTCATTTGGCTACCGCTTCCTGACACGAAAATGTACGAATATATACTAAATGTTTTTCAAAATTCTTTCTTTCAATTAATTTGTGATTTATTAATAAAAACACTTTTATTTATATTAGATATCAATGTCACATGCAGGGCACTTTTTTTAGAAACCAATATCAATAACATTTCGACATAAAATTATTAGTACTTCCAGTACATTTACATTCTAGTTTGAGTCGGACATCTTGCATAGGGAATTAGCTAAGGAATTGCTTGTGCGGTACAAATAATAGACTTGAATCTCGGATAAACAGGTACGATTCCAATTTGAAGCGAGAGTAAAATTACTGAACACAAATCCAAATCCCTATAAAATAACAGTGGTGCGCGTTTACTTTTCTTTGTTTAAATAATTTTGTTATATAGGTATATGTGTTATAGCTTATTGTCAGCAGAAATGTTTGAAATTTTATTAGAAATGTTTTAGAAATTAAAACATTATAAAATCGGGAATGTAAAGCTAGAGGCTTAACGGATAGTGAACAAATAATTAAACGGAATAATTAACAAATTTGTACATATTTTTTAATAATACGCTATATATATTGTTTAAGTACATTTAGTAAAAAAAATTTCGAAATATTATTCATTGCAATTGAATTATCACATATGCTTTGTAATTAAATATTAATATGTGACAACAGTATGGTCGAAGAACAGCGTAAGATTTGACGAATGATAGGAGAAAATGCATTTATGTTTTTTTCGTGGAGCTTATCTTCTGATGATGCTTCGGCAACGTGGCGAAACGCTTGTTGAAATTATCGTAGTGAAAGTGTGTACTGTATGTCGGCGGCGATTAACGTGATATTATATAGTCTATAGCCATCCTCGATAAATAGGCTATTAACACTAAAGAAATTTTGAAATCTGAGATTAGTGTGTTCAAATAAACTTCAAAACTCTTCAGCCTTATATATTAGTATAGATAGAGCAAATGAAATCAAAAACATGTTCTGCCGACCCCACTTAGAGTGAGACAACGGCAGGAGAATGATGCCTCGTATGATATATTCTGTATAAAAACCCGCCAAATCCACTTAAATAGATTTTAACATCGAATAATCTTGCCTTGTCCTATACAGTTTACTAAAGATGTCATATCTAAAAGTGGTTGTCACTTCTCCAGTCTTAAATATACAAGTTGAGTTCACTGACAATGTTATGTAGTTGCCAGCAATTTGCGGCTTCTAACTCGATGGACGGCGCCTCCCTTGACAAAGTGCATTTAACTTTGCCGCTGCTCGGTATAACCTAACATTGTGCAGTAAGTTACGAGTAAATCCACTATCGAAATCAACTATAAATTTTACATCAAAATATTACACAGCAAAATACTCTTAAGAATATTTCATTCATATAATCATCATCCTGCCCTTATCCCACTCTGAGTGGGATCGGCACATGTTATAAACATGGTGTCATATGATGTGGCTGCGTTTTTACAACCGACCGCCTGACGTCAACTTACCTTAGTCGCCTTTTACGACACCTCGGTAAGAAATGAGGTTGGTCTATTCTACTCAGCCGACTACTACACGGCGGGTCCACTTACCCTAGTCGCCTTTTACGACACCTCGGTATGAAATAAGGGTGGTACTATTCTATTTAGCCGGATACCACACAGCGTATTTCATTCATATGATAATCCTTATATTGTTATAATGTACAAAACTAATCGTTACTAGTTTTAACAGTCATATATAATATAACTAGCTGAGCCTGCGGTTTGACCGTTGCGAAAATCAGTTGCTATATGTTGCTACACAGCCTCTATCTATCAGTGAAAGTCCCACCAAAACAGGTTAAACCGTTCTGGATAATATAATATTACTTCCTAATGCACTAACTTTTACAAAAGTAATGAGAATATTAGTTTGCTATAATATAACAATACACAAGCAATTAAATTATGCACTAACTTTTAGCAAAAACCGTACGAATTACTTTGTAGAGTTTGAGAAAATCAATCACATACAGACAAACAATGCCCACTGTTTCGTATATGTATAGATGACTTTCTCAATACACTACACAAATATTAATCAGTCACACGAAAATCTGATTATTACTACGATCGAGTCAGAACAAACTTTTACCAATGTCCGCTAAACCTTCACAAAATAGTGTTTCCCTAAACTTTTATTACGCCCTGGAGAAATAAGTCGACTCGTAGTTTGGAAGTAACAAAATGACTACGTATATTTATTGGTGTTAATCCAATCAATTTTTTCACCTGTTACTAGAGTTATAATAAATAATAGCCTGTTTTATTCTGTATGCATCATGTAAAGACCTGAAGACCCTTAATTTTTTATTTTACTGGAGGAAGAGAGGCTAACTTTACATTTATTTATAAGTTCACGACGCCAACAAAGTCATGAGCAGCTTTACCCACGATTTTGTAATAAAATAGCTTATGGAGCCATGAAGGAGTAAGCTCCTTAATTCTTTATATAATACTCTTTCTCAAGACTTTTGCGTAGCCGTAGTATATTCACAGATAGTATCTAGCTACTTCTTTTTCGAACTAAGCGATATCTCATGACTTTCTTAATTTCAAAATAAACTACAGCAATTTTTTTTTCTCACACACACGGTCGTCCGTCCCCAAAGTAAGTAATTTAATACTTGTGTAATGCGTGGGAGACAACTGGTGAATATATACATATATTATTTTTAAATACATACATAAATTCAGTTATACACCCTGGCTCGAAGAACCAACAAATCCTTTTTATAAAAATGTTGGCTTTCAGCGGGAATCGAACCCGCGACCCGCGGAGCTGAAGACTAGATCACTACCCACTGCACCAACGGGCCAGTCATTTTAGTTTAGCAGCGTCGACTTTGTTTTTACAAACTATTTTAATTAATTTTGTGTACATAAAAGTCTGTTAACCTGTAAATATGTTCTATCATACTCTCTTAGGTAAATGGTAAATGGTATTCGTGAATTGATTTAAGTATTCCAAGATATATGACCTCATTAGTTTTTATAAAAAGAACTTGCTGTTCTAATGTGACAATTATTTTAGATTATTCGATCCTATAGTGTATCTATGATTCGATCTACCGTTTACGTTGAATAAAAAGCTTATAGAATTTCTTGCAATTTTTATCTTTATAAAGTCCTATAATTTATTAACTTTAACAAATGATACTCCACCATTGTTTTTGTAGACAACATTTTCAGTAAAAACTATTTTATCTAAAATTAACAATCAAATTAAGAACAACCGTTCCAACACAAAAGCGTTGCGCTTTTAGTAATATTACGTTATCTGAGAAAGTTACAGTTAGCGAACGCAAGCAAATTGCATAATTTCTAAATTACTTGCGCTGTAATAACATTTCGTAGCGACACATGGGTGGAATATCTAAACATAAGTCGGTTATTACCTGCGTGATAACTGTTATTTTGGTAGCAGATGCTCTTTATGTTTGGACACCAATGTGTTCAAAGAGTTGTGTGTACACAGAAAATGTATTTTTGGATAGTACGTAATTAAAGAAATATAATAGAACTCTCGACAGGTAGTCACGATTTTGAATTCATGGCAGACACTAATAAAACTTCATGTCTCAGGAGAAGTCCTAGGATATGTGAAATCTACCAACCCGCATTGGAGCAGCGTAGTGGGTCTTAAATCATACCCTTTTCTTTAAATTTCTCTAAAAATAAGATCGCCAGATCATTGATTTCAATTACTTTTTGTATTGTTATAATGCTCATTACCAATTTTTTTGGGGCGAACAATAAAAGTATGATCATATATTATTTCAGTATTGTCTCTAGTTAATACCGCAATTTTAAGTATTTTCCAGTTATGTAACGCTTCATCCAACAATGTTTAATATTCTACCTGAATGTCACTGTTTTAAACAGCAAAAACTTAACAGCATTTAAATATCGATACGCGTATCAATATTGCAGATTTATCACATACAACGGTCATCTTTTAAGAACGTGATAGAAAAATGACTGCGTTTAAAAATATTTAGTAAATATTATATAGCAAAATTGGATACCATACTTTTTTCTTTTGTTTTGGAATTAATAAAATATGCTTTTTGTTATATATTCTATTATTTAAATATAAGTACCGTATCTAAGGAAGGTTCTACGATTCATATACATGTGAATTAATTAACACGCCCGCATTGAATGTCGTCCCGCACATTGTATTTACTTTTCTTTGAAGTGTTGAACTGAACTATTTGTCATTCAGAAACGGTTGAACGATTTCAAATTTTACTTTACTGGTACTTTGGTTATTTATCTCTAATCTATGTTAATAATGGATACTATGGATTCATTTTGACACTATAATAACTTTTTCTCTTACAAAGGTATAAGTTTGAAGGCATATCAGGTTTAATTATTGTCTGGGTTTTCTCATATAATGAAATTGAAAGTTTTAAAATCGACACGAGGCTTCGAGCTAAGTTGTGTCTATGAATTAGGGGAAATAATATTTTCTCTTTTATTTTTTTATTTTAATTTTAATTTTTTCTTTATTACCTTGTTGTTACATGATTTGACAAATTTTTACGACCGGCCTGCCTGACTCAAGTTATTTTAGTCGACCCTTACGACACCATGGTAAGAAATGAAAGTGGTCTATTCTACTCTCCGGATATCACGCGGTGGTTCGACTTACCTTAGTCGCCTTTTACGACACCTCATTAAGAAATAAGCGTTATCTATTGTACTCAGCCGGATACCATACGACGATTCAATTTACCTTAGTCACCTTTTAAGACACCTTGGTAGAAAATGAGAGTGGTCTATTCTACTCAACCGAATACCACACGTTTAAGGTTAAGTTTTCTATAATTTTATTTTAATGTCTCGTAACAAAAAAGGGTAAAAAATATATCTTAAAAGGTTAAAAGTTCACTGATCCGTTACGTGGGAGTTTCAAATTTGATTAGCCGTGTAAACTACGAACGAGCATTTCTGACAACCCTTTTTAACATAGATCAAAGGTTAAAGTTCAGTAGCAGATGAGCTAAGTGAAAAGTTACATTCTGGTAATTAAGACGTTAATCATACTTTTAAATCTAGTTTTAATTGCCCTATTATGTTTAATGCTTTTGATAGAGGAAAAAAAAATAGTACTTGCTAAGAATTTTTATGATGTAATTAAGTTTAATTAATGTAGAAGTTAGTTTTATGAAAATTATTGTCGGTTTCTTTGCGATTTAGTTACTTTGGAGACGGATGACCATGTGTGTGATTGTCTCATATATTTATTTAATTATCTCCCTTCTCCTTAATAACAATGTGCATTATAAGCTTACGTATCGATTATATTTTTTGCTTTTAGAAAATGAAGTAATTTTGCCTTCAGCGAGGGAAAATTAGGTCACGGTAAATTTACGATCAACCTTTTTTCATCCTTTCACACGATCAGCCTAAGATTCTATTTATTTATATACATAAAACTTTATTATAGATATCATACAAAAAAAATAGAATTTTACTTTTAAAAAAAAGTATAAAATTTACTAAACTAATTGTTTCCTATATTATGATACCTATAATTTTTATATACCGTTGTAGAAATTTTTTTAGAAAAAAATTAAACCAATTATTTAATCGCTTTCATACTTAAGCTTAATTATACGATTTTAGAGTATTATTGCGAATATATCATAGCATAGCATCTAGTAGATATAGTATAAACTATGTATATAGAAAAATTCTTTATTGCACACACTTTTATTATGTACAGCTAAAGCATGCTGAAATGTGCAATGGTGGTGTTATTGCTGAAGAAATCTCTATTATACAACTTTTGCGAAAAAAAATCCTAATATAAATTTAGTAGTGTATCAAAATATATTTGTAACAAATTAAAATTCCAAGGATAATATATATTTGTATAAAATAAAAATATTCTTCTTTAGTTATTTGCAAATACTAATACAGCTTACCTGTTCGCTATTCCCACGCTGTACAAATATTTCTCGCTAGGTCAGGGTATGTGGACACAGCACTCGACTTCTTCAGTTGGATATCCACAAAGTTCACGCCGTGCGGATAGCCGAGTGGCTAATGATATTGACTAGCTTTGTACATCGGTCAGTGATTTCCCTTTAAACCTAATACTGAATGGCAATGATTTATATCTATTTTACTTACCGTTATGTCGGATTAAATAGCTGTGATAACCTAGCGGTGCGACCGTGTGAATCTCTAGAGACGATTATGGGTTCAAACCCGAGCAGACACCACTAAGTTTTTCTATTAAAATTGATGTGTCTGATTGATAATTGTAATTTATCACACGCTTTTCAGTGAAGGAAGGAAGGAAAACATCGTGAGGAAACCTGCATAACTCTAGGGAATCCTAGGGATATATGAAACCTACAATTCGCATCGGAGGAGCGTGGTATGTCTTAGCTCCAACCCTTCTCTCCAAAAACGGAGAGAGGAAGTCTATGCCCAGCAGTTACGTACTATGTCCAATTTGGGCATTATTTATGTGTACAAGAAACAGTTCTCTTATCTTTTTCTAAAAAAGCCTTAACAACCGATTTTTATATTTCATTTGTCTATTTTTAGTATAGCGAAAATTGTGTATAAACAAATAATTAAAATACCATTTTACCTCTATATAATCATCATTCTCCTGCCCTTAAGCCACAAATAGGGGTAGGTACTATATGCTTTAAACATGCTATTTTTTTACTTTTATATGGTTTATGATACCCACTACTTCTCCCCATCTAAAACAGTCTAGTTAGTCTTGCCGTAAAAAAAAATTTACTACTTAAATAATAAATGTATAGAAACCAGATTTACCTACGAGTATTTTATTGCATGAGAACGACCAGTCAGATAGTATAAAAAATTTTCACCATTTACATTATAACAAAAAAATACTCATTTTCTAGTTAGTAAAGTCAAAAACATTTTTATTATGGCTTGGAACATATTTTTATATATGCCTTCTATACAAATTTTTAACAACCTTTCTTATTAAGGTGACTTACACTAATTGAAATAAAAAATTAAACACGTTTAATTTATTCGTATATATTTAAACATATCCCCACCGTGTGGTATCTGGTTTAGTAGAATAGACCACCCTCGTTCTTACCGAGGTGTCGTAAAATACGACTGAGGTAAGTTGACGTCAGGCAGTTGGCCGGTCGTAAAAACGCAGCCAAATCATGTGACAACATTTTTATAACATGTTGTGCCGACCCCACTTAGAGTGGGATAAGGGCAGGAGGATGATGATATTTAAACTAATCCAAAAAAATTAAAAGGCTAACGAAACTCAACTATTTACTATCACATTGCAATACTTTAAAGCGAATCTACGTAGCTCCGTTTAATTGTCCATTAGTCAACGAAACGACCAATTACGCGTCCATTAGTGTGAAAACATTCGGGATTATAAAATATTTCCGAACGCTTAACAGAAACGAACGTTTTTAAATGAAATGCGTTATAATATAATAAGGCTGTTAGCCTTTTATAATCTTATAAACCATAGATTAGAACCAATATTTGAAAAATCATTTCAATATTATATTGAAATAATATATTATATTTAAAATGATGTAAACAATCATTGTGCTGAATTCAATGAAAACGACGCATTGTCATTGGATTCAAATTATTATATTTTCAGTTATTTATATTAAAATTTGGTTAGATGATGTATTTGAATATTATTTGTTATATTTTTTTGTAATCAATAAAATCTTTGTGCAGTAATCATCCAAATCTCATCGCTAGATATAATATAATAACTCAGTTTACTGATTTATAGGAAAAATGTTCTCCTAAAAACACTTTAGTCATTTTTATTATTATGGTATTATCTTGTATTGTTGTATAAATTCTCTTTATATGAAAAATTGTTAATTATTTAATTCACTAATAAGAATGATCGAATTATATAAAAATATATCACGAAAAATACCATTTCTCTTGATAGGCAAAGTATTACAGCTTTGGACGATTACTTATTCGCCTTTGAAAAAATTTTTTTAAATTGAAATTTTAATTAATATAAAATTTAAAATAATCGTAATTTGAAAGACATGTGCCCAATGTTGCGTCGTATGTTCACTGCTAGGCGTGAAACTCTCTAATAGCAATTTGGACGGTAAATAGGACGGCGCTTGGAACCTACTTTACAAGAATTCCAATAATGAAATAAGGAGCACCTCCTAAGTTACTTTCTAAGATGTTACGTGAGGCTGCATGTACAGGACGCTGGATGCTGCTATATGTATTATTCATTGAAAGATCAAGATAAAGACACTATGCTTATTTCATGTCGAATAAGATAATTTGATAATGGTGTAGTTATGATAACGTGTGTGACATTGTTTGTGACCCGTGGTGAGACTATTCGACCCACACAAAATGATTTAGCACCCGACCTATGAGATTTATATTATAAAAATTATGTGCGTAATTGACCTTAAAAATTCATGCGATTTTTAGTGTAAGGTATGCATACATCTACAAAATTCTAGGGATTTATGTAACTTAACAACCAGGCCATACCAGGCCTTACATTTAACAATAAAAGAAATTACAAATAACGTTATAAAAAAACATATCCGATGACAAATGAGTATATTGTGTACTATCTTAACCCCAAAATTATTCATGGAAAATACTCCTGACGTGATTTAGAGGATTAAGATTTATTATAGGCCTACAAAAGTCAATTATTTATTTATAAATTATTTATTTATGTCTTTATTTTTCTTTTACATAACACATGCTCACCTTTATGTCATAGACCTTAAGTTATATTTCAAAACAAAACTTTAAACTTCAAATTAACAGCTCTCCATTTTGATTTACAAATACAGTAAACAAGAGTTATAAATTTTGCCAGTATAAACATGTTTAAACAATGTAATCTTAAAACAACAATATAACATGCATCAATTTAAGGAAAATAGTATATAGTCTGCCATGAGAACGGAGCAAGTTGCAAAAACATTTTGTCGATGGCGCCATGTTGTTTCTAACTCCCCTCGACCATTTGTTTTGGCCGTGCATGCAGTTTGACATTGTTTTCACCGCGGTTTTCTCTCTATGTAGAACAACATAATTTAAATAAATTGCATTGATTCAGATTTCATTAATTCATATATATTATTCTTATCCTTAAGCTCGATCAAGCGATCAATACTCGGGCAGGCACCTATGAATTTTTCTATTAAAACTTATGTGTCTTATTGATTATTGCAATTTATCACATTCTTTTCGGTGAAGGAAAACATCGTGAGGAAACTTGCATACCTCTAGGGATATGTGTAACGTACCAACCCGCATTGGAGCAGGTTGGCAGGTTTGGGCTATCTCTATCTAAACCTTTTCTCCAAATACGGAAAGTTGCGTCCTATGGCAGTGGGATAGTAACAGGCTGTTACTTTACTTTTTTTCATTCTTTACTTAGGACTGTTGCTTTTTCATATGGGGCGATAAATGTTCGATTTAAAAAAAATATATTTTATAAAAATATATAGAGTTAGCCTTAACAGCTTTACGATGTATAAAGATTCAGTTTCTTGTTATTGAATATTTTTATATTGAATACACCATACTACTCGTATATTAGACATTTATATCAAATCTGCTTAAGATAATGGCAACACTAAAGTACTAAATAACTTTGTGTATGCCGGAGATTTCGCAACTTCTCACTTTGCGTAACATGTCAACATTACTGTTAAAGTTCCGAGTTATATACGGTCATTCGCAGCTTTACTACCTAAGTTTTATCCCCCTCGTAATATATTTAGGTCACCGCAGGGATTGTGTTGTATTCGAAATAATCTCTATACTGACTAATTAAAGACACAGGTATCCGCATAACTAGCATATAATGAAAATAATAACTTTAATGATTGCTTGGTATATTTTTGTGATTTTGATGTACTAATTATAGTTTATATGATGACGAATTAGCCGTGTGGTATCCGGTTGAATAGAATAGATCGGTGTCGTAAGTGGCGACTAAGGCAAGTCGACCCGCCGTGTGGTATCCCGCTGAGTAGAATAGACCATCGTCATTCAAAAGTAATAATAAAATTATTTTGCTATAATCCGCGATTAATTCCATCCTCATTCCTAACTGAGGTGTCATAAAAGGCGAATAAGGTACGACGGGTAAGTTGACTCACCGGTATCTAGTTGAGTACAATAGACCACGGGCCTCTTTCTTACCGAGATTTCTTAAAATACGACTAAGGTAAGTTGACGTCAGGTAGGCGGCCGGTTGTCAAATATAAAGCCAACATGTTTGTTACATGTTGTCACATTTTCTCTTTCATCCATCATTATTTCAATGCATGATATATGATATGACATGAAAATAACCAACACTTTTATAGTTTGGCAGAAAAAAACTTGTAAGAAATATAAAATAAAAATACAAATATGAAGATAGCTGCAATATTAATCGTGTTTGAGATGCATTAATTATCCTTTGAAGTGACGGTAGGCGAGGCGCAAATATAACAAGGTTATGTCGGCCATATTGCTTGTCGTGTCGACTGAAGAATCATGTACGCGATGGAAGTAAAGCAAATGGATTGGGTTACTGTCAATTTATTTTAATAGCTTATATTTCTATGCAGTTGACAATTAAAAATTTGGACGTGAATATATGAAAAGATTAATTGTTTATAAATTTCTTTACTCCATTTTTATTTATTTCTATATGTTTATGTGGATTTTAAAATATTTTCCAATTTTTGTATGTATCTACAAAATGTATCTACAAGGAAGTGGAGAAATGGCTCAAGCTCCCAGTTCTACCTGTAACATAATTAATTTTACAATATGGAAATAGGTGTATAACCTTCTTTAGTTTCAAAAGAAGTTACTATTTGTCGTTGTTGTGAATTGTTTTAATTAATTTTTACATGTGCAAATTACGTTCAATGAACTTATATTTTGTTTTCAAGTTCATAGATATATTGCCTTATAATTTTTTAACCGTTAGCGATTAAGCAAAGGTCTCATAAAATGTTTAAACGTTAGAGCATTAAAAAGGTACAAACACAGACAAGAAGATCGAAATAAGTTTACGCAACTCAACATAATTCTTTCAATAAATTTATTACAAAACCGTTGACATATAGGCGTTAGCAGAAATGAAATGAAACGAATCAACGTATTTACCGTTCGCTTAAAAAATACGTATAATAGAGTGACGAGATTTGAAACGTGCACTTTGGTGAACAATTTCGTCTCGCCTTTCAGCTGTAGTGGCTGGTCCTCGACGCGAGCTCCGCGATGATAGGGCACAATCCCTCCATGACCGCGATCGTCAGCTACTTTTTGTTTCCTTTGTCATGCTTTTTACACCTAATACAGGAGAGAAAATGTACAGAAGTGTTTGAATTATGTTCTCTTGATGGTTCTCTGATTGCGCGCGTTGTAATACTGTCAAAATGACATTAAATAATCAATTCCTTAATGTTAATCTGATTTAAAGAGATTCAAAGATTTAAAGAGATTAAGAGATTTAAAGAGAAAGAGAAATTCATGGAAGTATATTTCCTTATAACATTGTCGATCATGCAGTTAATCTCTACGATATTGTAGTTCTTCAAAAGTAGTGTTAGGCGTTATTAATACTATCAAGTTGCTATCAGCCGCAAATTGTATTAGGAATTTTTCTCATCTTTTCCTTTTCCCTAGTACTTATTATTCATCACACATGAAAAATCCTTTCTTTCTGTATGAAATCCATCTCACCTCATTTCAAACTTCTTGACTTTAAATCGTAGTTCTTATTTTCTATTCTCGACCTGTTATTCTCCCGCCTGAGTGAAAAAATCAGAATCACGTATAATCAGTATTATTATTTTTTATTTTTATATATTTATATTATTATTTATTGAAATATTTTTGTCATTTCTTACTTAAACTATTTATCGACATCGTTTTCATATCTTTAATTAAATTATTCTATTCATAATATCTTCGTTAAAAAATGAACCTGATGCCCTTTCTTAATTTGAAACCTTTAGAAATTGGTGGATTTGATGAAAATGGAATTCTCGGAACTGCAATTTTTCGTGTCCAATACCTTTTACAATAGTTCAGTTTCGTCGAGTGCTAACTGCTGTAATTGCATCCGTTTAGAGGATCTGTTAGGTACACTACGCCCTTTCAATCGCAGTATATAGACAGCAACGTGAAGGTAACATTTCACCGATTCTCAGTTTGAACGTGGACTGTAATTTATACATTTCGAGCGTAGTAGCGTAGCGTTGATAGTCAATTGAATTTTGGGTATTTTTCTCAAGCCCTTACTATAAAATTATGACTGGCCCGTTGGCGCAGTGGGTAGTGACTCTGTCTTCAGCGCCGCGGGTCGTGGGTTCGATTCCCGCCGGGGGCAAACTATATACTTTCTATAAATGAATTTGTTGGTCTTCTAGTCTCGGTGTATATTTGAATACACATATATACTTATATAATTTTAAAATAGTATGTATTTAAAAATTATATAAGTATATATTACCCAGTTGTCTGTCCCCAAAGTAAGTAACTTAACAAAAGTGTTAAGTTACTTACTTTGGGGACGGACGACCGTGTGTGTAAGTGTCCCATATACTTATTTATTATTTATTATTAATGTACAATATTTTTCCTTTTATAGTAATTTTAACTTGAGAGTAAGATAACCAGCACTAATACACTTTTTGTGTCATATATAACGTTTAACAAAAACCCATCGAGGGGGTAAAATTAAATGGGGCAAATAAATAACGTTTGCCTTCAACAAAAAGCACTTAAACCTATTCAAGTCAGGATATAGAAGTCAAAAGTGTCTACTGTATGGATAAGGAAAATCGCATAAAAAAATCGGACAAGGGCAAGAAACTACTGTAAGTATATTTATTTATTTTCATCAAAACTTTTAAAAAATTAAACGTACTAAAGATGGCTGGAGCTTTATGTTTTAAACTATGTCAGTTATTATGAAAAGAATGAAAGTAGAGTATAAACACTTTTGTGACTTGAAAACACCAAATCTATATCAAAGAGAAGTTTTCATAAAAAAATATTTAACAGTTTTGACGTAGTATGCAAAACATGAGCAAAGAGAATTTCCAAGCAAAGCCTTAAATCGTCCATCGGATGGAGCCGCAATAGCGACAGCGATACGTTTTGGCGCGGGACGGCGTGGTCGCTTACGTGTGCCTAGCAATATTGGTCCCGTCTGACATACGGATATCAAAAACGCAATTTAGACAGAAAATTCATCAACATAGATTATAACTTTAATATTTAATTGAATGTTAATATATATACATATATATCGGACTATAAAAATATAAATAGCAAAAGCGACATATTTCCTTAAACGTATGACCCTTTCGCGCATTTCTTCTATTTCATTACTAAAAATTACCAGTTCTTATGTTTCTAACGTTGAAAACCATGATCATGTGACCAAAAGAGTTTGTTGAAGATTCTACGCGCCTGCGCAATTATAATGGCAAATACTATGAGTCGTATTAACGCTAATTACGATCTTCATGTACCGTTTTTTTTCTCTCTCTGTTATTACACGTCGTGCTAACACCTAACAAGTTTTTCATTGTCCTTTTTATATTTATTGAAATATTACCGTGAGTCCCCTACATGGTCCTGGATCGAAGCCGGATTATCATTTGTATATCAATTTCTAAAAAATCCAGTGACTTTCCGGAAATTTACGTATAATTACGTGAATTAATCGTTTATAATCGGATAACCTTCATGGACGGTTAAGGTCAGTGAGTTAAGTGGTTGGACAATTGGACATTAAACTCAATGTTTTTAAAGTTTTTGTAACCCAACACTCTGTAAAGGTAAAATTTAAGGTGTTTTATAATATAAGATCAGGGTTGATCATTCGCCTCCCAAAATGTCTGAAAAGGGTGATATAGCAAAAGAGGTTTCAGAGCTAACAAAGAAACGCAGCAGCTTTAAAGGTCGCATGACTATATTTTCGGGATATTTAAAGTCTTTAAGCATTTCATCATTAACCGCTAAGGAAATAACCGAATTGGAGTTGCGAGTAAGTAAGCTTGAATCATTGTATGCTCATTACGATGAAGTCCAGACGAGATTGGAATGTATTTCTGATAATATTGAGATTCAGTTGGCCGATAGGGAAGAATTTGAATCTAGATATTATAAAATGGTGTCAGAAGCGCATGAGATAATTTCAAAATGTAAAAGGCCACCAGCGTCAGCTTCTAGTGAATGTGGCTCTCGAAGTGGTAAACATAATCTTGTCAAATTACCGACTATTCAGCTCCCAAAATATAATGGTTCATATAATAACTGGCTGGAGTTTCGCGATACTTTCACAAGCCTTATTCATTCAAATGATGAAATTGATGAAGTTAACAAATTTCACTATTTGCGGGCGTCTTTAGAAGGGTCTGCTGCTGTGGTAATTCAGTCTATAGATTTCTCTGCCACTAACTACAGCGTGGCTTGGGATCTTTTGTGTGACAGGTTTGATAACAAACGTCTATTGATACAGAATCACGTTTCTGCTTTATTTAATATCGAGCCCGTCACACGAGAATCTTCTACTACATTAAAACATATTATAGATCAGTTAAATAAGAACCTCCGTGCCTTGGAGTCCTTAGGAGAACCCACACAGCATTGGGATACGCTCCTCATTCACATTATGACACACAAGTTAGACTCTAAAACTTTTCGTGAATGGGAAGAGTACAAAGGTTGCCTGGATAAAGAAAAATCTATAAACCTTCAACATTTTCTTGAGTTTATGAGAATTCGCACAGATCTTTTAGAAACACTAGAATTTTCACGTCATTTACACCAAAGTAATACGAACTCTAAACCTTCTAAACTTAAGTCTATGGTATCAATGCAAGGTAATTGTAGTATGAATTCAAGTTCAAGTTTAGCTTCGAATTCGTGTCCAAAATGCAGTGGCGATCACAAGCTCAACAATTGTTCTCAGTTTTTAGCATTAAGTAATGAAGCTCGTCTTCAATTATTACCTACTTTTAAAATTTGCTTTAATTGTTTTCGTAGCGGACACTACGCTAATCAGTGTAAAAAGACCGGTTGTAAATTGTGTAAGCGCCGGCATAATACACTTATTCATACGACAGATAGTAAACAAAAACCGGTCGTGCATGGCGAGCGCGCTGATAAGACAAGCATCAGTCCGTCGTCGCCCGCCGCAGTCGATTCGAATCATAACTTAACACTGTCGGCGCGCGTCCCGTCTCCGAGCTATGAGCGTTGCACTCCACACGGAGACGTTCTATTATCGACAGCGCTAATTAAGTTATACGATTCAAATAATCGCGAGCATATCGCGCGCGCTGTTTTAGACAGCGGTAGCACTTCTTGTATTTTATCTGAAAGGATGTATAATAAATTAAATTTACCTTTTAACCGTATAGATAAATCTATATTCGGTATTAATAATTTGACTTCGCATATAAATAAAATGTGTCGTTTACGTATGAAGTCACTTAATGATAACTTTGCGACTAATTTAATTTGTTTTATTTTGCCCTCTATAACAGACTACGTACCGAGTCGATCGATCGACGTTTCAAATCTTAATATCCCTAGTGACGTTTGTTTAGCGGATCCTTATTTTTATGCGCCAGCGTCAGTAGATCTGATTATTGGTGCTGATGTTTTTTGGGACATTTTAGGGTCGCAAAGGATTAATTTAGGCAATAACAAACCTATTTTATATGAAACACAACTAGGCTGGGTAGTTTCAGGGCCGGTAAATAACGGGTTGACTTCATGTGTACCTAATTCTGTTCAGTGTCATTTTGTGAATGTAGACTCATCCACCACTGATAGATTCAATGACGATATTCAACGTCAGCTCACGCGTTTTTGGAATCTAGAAGAATTAGGCAACCCATTAATTGACAATTCTGGTTATTCGCAGGAACAAATGTCATGCGAAGAACATTTTAGGCAACATACCACTCGCTTAGCTGACGGTCGGTTCTGTGTCAGGTTACCGTTAAAACAACCTCCGGAAGTTTTAGGTGATTCTTTGCAGCGCGCTAAGCATTGTCTTATTTCCTTAGAGAAACGGCTTAGGAAAGACAAAATTTATAGTGACCGCTATCATGAATTTATGTCTGAGTATGCAAAACTAGGTCATATGTCTGCAAGTAATAATCATTTATCTAATACTGGTTATTTTATACCACATCACGGGGTTGTGCGCGAGAGTAGTTCTACCACGAAGCTAAGAGTAGTTTTCAACGCCAGCAGTCCTACCACGTCTGGCGCATCACTTAATAATATACTCATGGTAGGTCCTACTATCCAGGATGATTTGCTATCTATCCTGCTTCGATTTCGATGCCACAAATTTATCATAGCTGGCGATGTGGAAAAGATGTACCGCAACGTGATGGTACATCCAGATGATAGGTGTTTACAGCAGGTTATCTGGCGGGATAATCCTTCCGAGCCCTTTAAATACTTTGTGCTGAATACAGTTACCTACGGTACTGCCAGTGCCCCTTTTCTTGCCACAAGATGTTTAAAGCAGATAGGGCTTGAATGTGACGACGAACGGGTCGCTCAAATCATTTTGCATGATTTTTATGTAGATGACCTATTAAGTGGAGGGGATGACTTGAACCAAGTGCGAGACATTCGAAACAAATTAACGGAAGTTCTCGCTTCAGCTCATATGCCACTAAGAAAGTGGAAGTCTAATGAGCCCGGGTTAGTGTCAGAATCTGCACAGTCCTCACACGATTTAAATATAGGGGGTAATGAACCGAGTAAGACTTTAGGTTTAGGATGGCAACCTTTATCCGATGAACTGTATTTTCCAATCGGTGAATCAATTTCGAGCGGTATTACAAAACGTGATATGCTTTCAATAATTTCACAAGTATTTGACCCTTTAGGACTTGTTTCACCCGTTATTATTAAATTCAAAATGCTGTTACAGAAACTGTGGATTTACAAATTATCCTGGGATGAACCTTTATCGCTGGAAATCAAAGAAGTTTGGGTTGATCTAATTAAAGATCTCCATGTTTTAAATTATTTGCGTGTACCGCGTCGTGTTATCATCAATACTTACGTACAAGTAGAATTTCATATATTTTCTGATGCTTCGGAAAGGGCATACGGTGCTTGTTTGTTTGTCCGTAGTGTTGATGAGGTTGGCAACATTTTAGTAAAATTATTAATCGCTAAAAGTCGGGTAGCCCCGATTAAAGCCACCACGATACCTCGGCTAGAGCTTTGTGGAGCTTTGGTCGGTGCTAGACTTTTCGAAAAGGTTTCTAGTTCGTTGAGAATAAAACCAGTTAACACAGTGTTTTGGACCGACTCCACAATTTTATTAGGCTGGTTGAAAATGTTACCATATAAATTGAACACTTTTGTTCGCAATCGAGTTGGTGAAATTTTAGAAAAGACTGGCGATTGCATATGGCGACATGTTCCGACTGAGTACAATCCAGCGGATTATATTTCACGTGGTGTGGATGTTAAATCGATCCAGTCTCTCGATATGTGGTGGTCAGGACCGAATTTTTTGAAGGAACCTTCTCGAGACTGGCCGTGTAATTTAGTAACTAGTGAAACCTTACCTGAAACTCGTAAGGAATTTTCGTACTTAGCTCAATCGAATGAATGTAATTTTAATAATTTCATTGAATTTAATCGTTTTTCTAATTTTAATAGACTCAAGCGAGCAGTAGCATATATGTTACGTTTTATTGAAGGTTGTAGAGGACGACCAGCTACTAATAATTTTCTCTCTGAAACCGAATTAAACAATTCATTGAATGTCATAATCCGAATATCTCAGAAGGAGTCATTTCCCGAATATAATTTATTACTTAAAAATAAAAATCTACCTAAAAAGAGTTCTTTGTTAAAATTCAATGTATTTTTGGATGCCAACAATATCATGCGGGTTGGTGGTCGTCTCGAAAATTCGGATTTTTCGTATGGTAAAAAACATCCTATTATATTACAGTCCACTCATCAATTTACCAAACTGTTATTTAAATACGAACATTCGAGACTTATGCACGCGGGACCACAATTATTGCTTTCTTCAATCAGGGAGGAATTCTGGCCCATAGGTGGTCGGAACTTAGCAAAGGCATGTTATCGTCACTGCATTAAATGTGTTCGAATGAAGGGAAAGGTTGTAGCTCCTATTATGGGTAATTTACCACAGCAGCGCCTTACACCGGGTGGATTTCCTTTTGAAATCGTGGGTGTTGACTACGCGGGCCCGGTTCTCTCCGCTAGCCGTCAAGGACGAGGCTGTCGCATAGTTAAGGTATACATCGCAGTTTTTATCTGCTTTAACACTAAAGCGATACATTTAGAACTTGTAGGTGATTTGACAAGTAATAATTATATTTTAGCTTTACGTAGATTTGTATCACGAAGAGGAAAACCTACTGACATCTATTCAGATAACGGGACGACATTCGTAGGAGCATATAATGATTTAGCTAAATTTCTTAAAACTAATTCGGACTCATTGTCTAGTGATCTTGCCGATCAGGGTATAAACTTTCACTTTATTCCTGCTTATTCACCTCATTCTGGTGGAATTTGGGAGGGGGGTGTGAAATCCACTAAATTTCATTTATTAAGAGTGCTGGGAAATTGTCATCTTACTTACGAAGAACTTTATACAATTTTGGTTCAAATTGAGGCTATTTTGAATTCTCGGCCACTTACTCCATTGTCTTCGCATCCAGAGGACCTATCACCCCTGACTCCAGGTCATTTTTTGATCGGACGCCCTCTTACTTCTATGCCAGCAAAGGATTACCAAGATCAGCATGCCAATCATCTCAGTCGCTATGAACGCATTGAGCTACTCCGGCAGCATTTCTGGTCGAGGTGGAGCAAGGAGTACATATCTGAGCTTCAAAGAAGGACGAAATGGCAGACCAATAACAACGTCTTAAAACTGAATGCCTTAGTTTTGGTCAAAGAAGATCACTTGCCGCCACTAAAATGGAAACTGGGTCGCATTGTGACGTTGTATCCGGGAAAAGATAACGTCGCTCGTGTTGCAGATATAAAGACTATGAATGGAATTATTAGAAGATCCTTTTCGAAAATTTGTGCGCTCCCGGAGACGGACTGATTGTTGAAAGGTGACCTTTCAACGCCCGGGGGCATGTTGAAGATTCTACGCGCCTGCGCAATTATAATGGCAAATACTATGAGTCGTATTAACGCTAATTACGATCTTCATGTACCGTTTTTTTTCTCTCTCTGTTATTACACGTCGTGCTAACACCTAACAAGTTTTTCATTGTCCTTTTTATATTTATTGAAATATTACCGTGAGTCCCCTACAGAGTTTAAATATGAATGTGGATTGAAGTATGGATAGGGAGAGACCAAAAAAAAGATGAATGGATTGTGTGAAAAATGATATGCATGTTAAAGAAGTGGCACCAGAGTTGACGAATGATAGACGGGGATGGAAGAAGAAGACATATTGTGCCGACCCCTCTTTAAGTGGTATAAGAGTAAGAGCAAGGTAAGGTAAGGTATCCTATATAGTGTATTATCTATGGATAAGAGAATGATGAAGACGAACAAAATAAAAATGATTATTTAAAACCTATAGATTAAAGTGTGATTCAGTTTTAAATATACGTTACCATTAGCAACAGCAGTATGTAGCTGTGAAGGCGAGGTTACATAAATTCACTTTGAACACCTCATAGAGCTCTGCAAATTGCCTCGTCGACCAGCAAGCACAGTTAACCCTTTGACGCCGATCGCCACGATTCCGTCACCCAAGCGTTTCGTGAGGCCATTTTCAATCACACTATTCGATCGTTAAATATCGATTTCAAGTACAAAAGCTCTTTGCGGTGGAATATAAATTTGGTTCAAAAAATTAAGGCTACATCTAAACTGAGAGCAGTTGAATTTGTATTAAGGTCAAGTATTTCAATAAATTAATTAAGCATATTTTATAAGAATAAGCGTATTGGTTTTATTAACTACAGTTAATATTCAATTCCAGAATTCAATATCAGATAATATACAGAAATAAAAAACATTAATGTATTAAAACTTGCATATTTAATAGCTTCATAGCATGTAATACGCCATTTATAATTATTTAACTATAAAGTCTAGTAACAAAAGCAAATTAATATTTGCTTACTGTATAGATAAATGATAAATTTTCGTAATAAAATTCTAAAGATATGACTCTCACAATTTGGGTATTGTGGACTTCTTTTGACATTACATTACATTTATTCTTCATATCCAACTAGCTTCTTTAGGTAAAAATTAGCATTAGCCAAAACTTAAACAAATAAAAACTTTATTTCAAATATCAAATATTATAATTAATCTAAATACTACTACTATAAAACTACTATAATTAAACAAAATTATAATATAAACCTTTATTTCAATAACACCTTTATATCGGCGCAGTAGGCCAGATTGTTAAAGCTTACTAAAATAATTTACAAAAAATAAAAATAAATTAGTCACCAATAATTCTTTAATTGAACTAAAGACATAACCATTATTTTTAGATTGTATTTTAATTAGTGTCATTTACACTAATAGAGTAAATTTATCTAATACAAAAAGAATGTGAAAACCTGTGTCCCTTGTGCAATTATATCAATTTTCAATATCTGCATTAACATAAATGATTCTCATAGTGTTTGTGAAACCAGATCCTTGCCTCCAGCCGGAGATGACAATCAGAGGATCGCCAATCCTGACGAAACCTTGTTCCATGGCCCAATACGTACAGAAGTTGACGCGACTTTCCACATCTGATTGCCAGTCAATAGCAGGTTCCGCTAGACGTTTGAAAATAAGTTTATATTATTACCAAAGTCTTTTTTGGTAAAAAATAAATATATATCGTATAACACAGTACTAACTAAACTTAAAACATAAAGAAACTAGTTGAGTTTTAACTTTGAATTGACTTAGTAATACACTAAGGCATTAATGATAAATAAATAAATAGTAAAAAGATTCAATAAGAATAGACAATCTATATCATATGTATCAATATAGACAATCGAATCCTCCAAATAAATACAGTGACTTCTGAGTAATGACAAAATAAATATGTAGACGTCGTTGGGTCTTAACGACCCGACAAAGCGGTACCTTTTTTCTATGCCAGGCAAATACTGAAGCCAACCACGAATATATACCTGCAGAAGATATACGAGTAGAAGAAGATTTCATATGTATTTCATATAAAATCCTCCGCTTTTTTAAGCAAGTGCTTCACGCAATAACGCGAACTAAAATTATCAGCGCTATAAAACCTATGAGTGATTTATAGAATTAGGCGTTATTTTGCAGAGGTTCAGAATACAAAACGAATGAAAATATTATTTCGCTATAATCCGCGATAAAATTATCGCGATTTATCGGGGATTATAGCAAATTATTATTGTCATTAGTTTTCACCTTTTAGTGCTGTAAACCTTTATCACGTTATTTCACAACTAACAACATTCACATTTATGAAAAAAACATGAAATTTTACATACATTCATACACTAAGGGAATGATCCCTCGCCACATATGCAATTGTTTTGCTATAGCTGTATATCTGGTGACGGCTATCACTGGACACCGAGGTCGGTACTTGGATACAATTTGAGCGGATTTTCCCGATGTGGTTACTGCGATTATTGCAGCCGCTATAGTTCGTTGCGCTGCCATTACAGCTGCTAATGCGGTCCCAGTAGTTTGGTCACAGGGTAATGGAGTCTAAATAATGGCAGTTAAATATCAATATACATTTATTTATTTATGTACCATAAAAACGTTAGAAATACATTATTAATAATTAAGTGTATAAAGTTTAACTTATCCCTATGACAAAAATCTTTGCCTAACCTACGAAGTGAGATAAAGCAAATTTTGGTACGCAAATTTCAAAAATTATGAATTTCATTCTTTATCTAATAATTAAATATTCTATATAAGCTCCTAGTTTTTCAACGCCCGCTGGAACAATATTAATTAGAAGTGCTTATGTCAGAGGCATCATTGCATGTTTTTACTTAAAAACACCTTATGTACTAGGCAATAATTTAACTCAGACGCTTTCCTTTAATCCCTTTATATTAGTTTCTGTTAGCATTTATGCTTTATTTGATACAAAAATTACTACATTTTATTTTATAAACTGGCCACACTTAATTAATTGTTTAAAAGCAGCGTGCGCCATGTTTGCCTTTCTTACTTCTTAATATACGTCCTAGTGATCGGCCATATTGCCTTCCAGTGTAGTACAGTGAATAAACGTTATTTATTACATTTTATTCAGTGATTCATTTAAATCCCTGGCCTGTTCTCCTACAGTTTCAAAAACTAGATTTCTTTTTTTAACATGAAATATTATGCAATTGTGTTGAGATTAAATTTAAAATAAAATACCTTATCAATAAGATCCGAAAATAGTTGTTTAGTCCAAACGCACGCCTCTGCTTCCTTGCACGCCGTCGCCATGCATTGAACGGTAGCGACAGGATACAGGCCTATCGCAGATTCAGCAGAAAGTACTAGAGCATCGGCACCATCGATTACGCAGTTCGCAATGTCAAGCAGTTCCGCTCTCAGTGGAGTTTGATTATGACGCATACTGCTTAAGAGATGTGCGCTCACACAAACGGGAACATTTGCCTGGAATTTATAACACTTTTTTAATAATTTTTGTAACTAGCTGTGCCAATGGCTTCGCCACTGTGGAAAATCATTGTGTCACAAAAATTTATCCAAATTGAATTTTTGAGCGTAAAAGCGGTTCGACGTTTATGTATAAAAAATGTCTCAAAAATGAGAATTGTAGACATACGTCTACAATTCTCTAGTACATAGTACATAGTTGTAGTGTATCTCTACTGGTTTACGCGGCGCATGGCGTAAAGCCCCAGCAGACAAATTTCTTTACAATCGCGCTACCTCTTCAACACTATTTACATAAAACCGTAATGTATTACTAACCTAAATCTTTCGAAAAATTACACTATCTTTTCCCAAAAACAGCACAAAAATCCGCACAGTAGATTTCGAGAAAATCAATCATATACAGACAGCTTTTGGGGACTTTGTTTTATAATAAGTATAAATTAAATATAAGTCATTATTCTAATAAATAATACTTGCACTGACTTATAATAATTTATATAATTAAACTTATTATACATTATACATCTTGGCTATTAGATGATTTTATGTAAAAAAAACAAAATATTTTATACGTCGACGATATTTAAAAATGCATGACAACTACATCATATAATTTAAAGCAATCAGTTTAGAATAATAAAGACATTTTAAAAATACGATGGGATGTTTACATATTTACTTTATTAGCTCTCGCAATCATGTTCTTCTGAGCTATTACTAGTTTTTTCGGTGTTATGTCTGAACCCAACTCTTGTCTCGTTATCATAATTCCATTGGCAATCTGGAAAGCAAAATTCAACACATATGAAAAAGAGGTCAGGAAATACAAACTGAGAAAACTAACATTCATATTGCACGTAGCAACCTAATATTGACCCACTTTTAGAAAATGGCCCGTTCTTCATTGAAATAAAGATTTGATCCTTACACTAAAAAACACCTCTAATGCGGTTTCGAGTAATTTAGAACTTTTTAACATATATAAATATTCCTTTACCATAAATCATACGATATTGTAAGTTATATATTATAAGTTATAATTAAATATAAGTTTTTATAGTGAATAAATAAATGTGGTTTGAAACAGCGAACCCATGGTACCACCCATAGATGATTACAAGAAGCTCGAAATCAAGATAACCGTCTGTAATCTAAACTTATCATAAGCACGCATACAATAATCACGATTCCCGTGATTTTTTATAAACATATGATCATTGTATGTTCTATTGTAAACAGAACAATAACTATGAAAAAACGGTATTCAGTGACCATGGTGGATGGCAACTCTGCCGAAAAGTTAAACGTATAAAGGTAACTTGATTTTATAGCGATGTAACCCGCATATTTATATGATAATAACTATGAAGAAAACCAAAAACTTCGGTATCTCTTAAAGGTTGCATGTAGCGTGCATTTAAATTGTGAACATAAATAATAGCCTCAATCATGTTATAAATGTCAAATGTTTTATCAAAAAACAAAAAAGATTATATAGGTTGTTAGGTCGAGATAATTTTATATTTTTCTTTAGCGATAATCTGCAGGTACAAAGCAAAATAGAAAAGAAAATGGAAACAGGACGCTATAGAACTTCACACTAGTACGGATACGTAACACTTACTGACATAATGTCATCGTAGTTTCGAAACCCTTCAATAGTTTGGATGTTCGCGACAATAGCTATTTTCTTTCCTTTCTCTCCCATTAGATACCTGAGCTCAGTAATACCATTACCGGAGTTTACGAAAGACGCGACAAGAATGTCCAACTGAAAAGAATGGACACTTTATTTCATTATCTAATTTCTGTCTCTCTAAGGCTCTCTTCCTCATTATGTGATGTCTTGTTATAAAAGATTTGAGAGCCTTAATAATCGCTTTTATTTCAATTTTTGACACATTATGGTAATTGATTTAGGTATTTTACTATTATAAGATGAGAGATATTTTAAGACAGGATTCTTATTTTAAGTAAAACGCCGTGTGATATCCAGCTGAATAGAATAGTACCACCCTCATTTCTTACCGAGGTGTCGTAGAAGGCAACTAAGGTAAGTCGAACCGCCGTGTGGTATCCGGCTGAGAAGAATAGTACCACCCTCATTTCTTACCGAGGTGTCGTAAAAGGCGACTAAAGTAAGTTTGACCCACCGTATGGTATCCGGTTGAGTAGAATAGACCACCCTTTTTCTTACCAAGATGTCGTAAAATACGACTAAGGTAAGTTGATGTCTGGCGGGTGGTCGTAAAATAGGTAGCTAAATCATGTGACATGTTTATAACATGTTGTGTCGATCCCACTTAGAGTGGCGTAAGAGCAGAAAAATGATGATTCTTATTTTATGTAAAATCAATGTAAAATCAAATCAAATATACAAGATATATTCTCATTTACATGTTTTTTAATTCACTTGTTTATTTTTTGAAGGCGAAGTGACGTCACTATAAATATTTTATAAAATATTATACTTCAAGTAGTTTATAATATATCAAAATCAATCACAAAGAGGCTGCTAAAAGCCGCTATAAATTTGTAAGCAAAACTAACTAGTAATATAAAATACACACTTGATTACGAACAGCCATTTCGATAAAGATTTTGTCTGTGTCGGTGTAATTCGGCATATCGAAAGTGACGTTCGGAACAAACACATCTTTGAACGACCCTAGGTGTCCCCCCCTCTCAATTAAGCATGTCAAAGTTGTTGAAGATATCATTTCAACTTTCAGCAGGATAGTTTCATTATCCAGTAGCACATAGTCGCCTTTGCTCATCTGTTCCGCAAAGTGCATATAGTCAATGTATACAGTATAAGTTGAACATCTTTCTTTGTAAGTTTCATCAGTCGTTAAACGAACAACTTCACCTTCTACAAGTTCTACAGTTTCACCGTAACCCTGAAAAATAATAATAGAATTCTCACTTTAATTATATTAGTCATATTAATTTATTTTTATTGATTTATGAAAAACGTTAGAAAAACATTAATATTATCCGCGCGAAAGCATCACCACCCACCCGCATGCAACAAACAATTCTAAATTTGCAAAACTCAAATTTAAAAAAATATATGTTATTTAGTTTATTTAGACTGGTTTTATTTTTGCTTGATAACATTGTTATTATGGTAAAATTGTTCAATAATGAAAGTAAGTTTGTTACATATGATTTATTAACTGATTCAATAATTATTTCGCTCTTATTATTAATATAAAGAAAACATTTGATTCACAATTCCAAGGAACTTATAACTCTCTGGCCTCTGATACGAGCATCTAGAATAGAAGTTAATTGCACCTACTGTTTTTTCCGCATTATATTATAATGAACATTCGAAAATGTATTTAAAGCTGTAATATGCTTTAAGTACATTTTCGATTTGAGGATTTCGATTTCGAAATTGGGGATTATTTGGATGGTAAAAATGTCTGGATTTGAAAATCCTTTTAGCATCATACAAGAATGCGATTTAATCATGTAAAATTGAAAATGTTTAAAAGATTGACCGCCGAGTATCTTGCTGGTCCTTCTCGGTAAGAGCAACATTGCGGACCGGTTGAAGCTTCATTGATTAATCCTTGACGATTCAAAATACTTAACAAGAGCTTATTTGAATAAAGATTATTTTGATTTAATTAGAAAAAGTGCATAAATTATATGACTAATAACATACATCAGAAATAAAACCAGTTCTTATTTTCCTTCCAGGTAATCGTGCAGCAATAGCCAACGGGTAACTTTTACCAATCCTAACACTATAGTTTTTTGCTGCTTGTCGGAGTAATTTTATAGTTTCAACGTGTTCATCTAACGTTCCAAAGGATAAATTGAGTAGAGCTATATTCATTCCCGATGCTATCATCTTCTCCATAATCTCGATATCGTATGTTGATTTCCCTAAATTTAACATATAATAATTAAACATAGAAATAGGTAAAAAAGGAACACAAAAAGTTTGGGATTTGAACTATTAAAGCCAAATTAAATTAAATTAAATTTGTTGAAACTTTACCCATGGTAGCAATAATTCCAGTGAGACGTTGACATGCAGCAGGTGCCTTGATGTCTAGATTTAGTACGTGATCTAAAGGGGTATACGCCTGAGCTGCTGAGAGTTGTTGCCCGGGTAGATCCATTGCATCATACTTGAAATATCATTATTAATGTATGTAACTAATATATAAAGCTAAAGTTTATTTGTTTAATTTTTGCACGCGCTAATCTCAGGAATTACGGGATCGATTTGAAAATTCTTTAAGTGTGAGATAGTCCAGTTATAGAGGAAGGCTATAGATTATGTGACATCACGCTAATATGAATAGGAGAGAAGCAGCAATAATTGATATGACAAAATGTTTGCCGGTTCAGCTAGTATAAAATAAAGTATCCATTGCAGTGGTTTTTCTCGTCAGTGTTTTTGATCCTCATGGCAGCAAACGTTTAAAGCTTCCTAAATAAGAAGATTGGAGCTTAAATATCCCACACTGATCAACCACCGCATTTTACTACATTGATAACTGCCACCGTACTTAATATATATACTTTTCACTGGAGTAAGTATGTTACTTAATACATAATTTAATTACTTACGTATATCCTTTCGAACTGTATGTATCAAACAAACAGAGGAGACAAAGGTACACAAATTTAGAGAAAATTATAGATTTTTATATAATAAAACTACGAAAGTAGAAGTACTAGAAAATATAGTGTATAATAAAGGTTGTAGGTAACCGATAGTGCTATGCAAAACAACGTCTGAATAAAGAACTTTCACCAGCTTGGGAGAAATTAACTAAGCCTACGAGTGCGTAGACTTAAGTTTATTAACATAAAAAACTCGCCATTATGTTCATGTTTTCAGTTGCTGTTACCGAATAAAAAAATCATGTTAGCCCGGTATTTTTTTTATTCAGTCGTTCAGCCACGAAAGCGTAACAAATAGACAGACTTACACATGCCTACAATTATCTTGTTGAATAATTGGGTTCTTTCTGCGCACATAATCTACTACGTTACGTAATACGTTATTTTATTTGAAAAAGCAATTTTAATGTTTAACATTCAGTTCTGTTTTATGGACTTAGAACGTGCCAGGTGAGAATAATTTTGTTGGGTAATGTCACGTAAAATGTAGGTTGTCATATATATATATACAGGATTCCTGCAATTTTTTGTGGTGACAAAAGGATAATTTTTAAATATTTAAATTTATATTAAATAAAAAGTTTTTGCCTTGCTGTTGAACCCGGTAAGTGTTAGTGAAAATTGAATAATTATATTAATTAATATTATACGTATATATTAATTAGAAAGTACTTCCTTGCAACAAAAATTCAAAAACTACTTATCGTATGACCCGAACATAAAATTTTTCAGAGATTTAAAATCTTACTTCGGATAGTTTCTTATCGTTTGCTGTTGGCCACACCATTATGAAGACTAGGTAAATATATGTGATAAAGAAATAAAAACTATAAATTATATCAATATTAATCTTGATTAAATAGATTAAGAATATATGACAAATTAATGTAAAATGACATGAATTGACAAGAAAAGTTAATTTTTACAGACAAGAAATTTAAAGAGTAAAATTTTAATATATACTGCTAATATCGTATTTAAGCTTCAATTCATGATACTCAGTCATACAAGATCCTAATAGCGCTATACTCAATAAAAAAATCTATTTTTGGAAATTCTATTCTATTCGTCTTATTAGCGTCATCGAGCGAGACGGGCCAGCTTACAATTATTGCCATGGATGCGAAGCGTAGAACGCAGCGTAGAGCAGAGCGTAGAGCGAAGCGTAGTGCGAAGCATAGAGCGAAGCGTGGAGCGAAGCGTGGAGCGAAGCGTAGAATGAAACGTAGAGGAGAGCGTACAGGCAAGCTTAAAATGAGTCGTAGCTACAAGCGTAGAGTGGTATGTAGAATGAAGCGTAGAGCGCAGCTACGAGCTCAGGAACGTTACGTTACTGGTGCCTCCTTTGAGGCCGGACAAATAATTCGACGCTGACAACTTGTTTTGGAAATGCCCCATTTCAGTTAAATATGAGTCGTATTCAATTGATATTCATTAAATGATAAGCATTAAAGTATGGTACCAGTATTCATGATGTAATATGGTGGATGTATTGTATCAAAGAATTATTTCCGTGACACTGATTTATCTCCTGCAAATGTCAAACGGTCGCTCCATAATTATCATATCCTTTTAAAATAATGAAAATTTGCTCGGTAAATGAAAAACAAATAAATTAACTTATAAATATATTTTAAAAATGTAATAAAAATACAACGTAGCATAACAATATACAAAACAAACAAATACGGCAAAACAAATCATTTTTATAATAAGTGACTATTTTACAAAAGTATTCTAACAATAGTAATACAAAATCGATGAAAAAAGTAATAAAAACTATAACTGCCTATAGACCTTCTTTTAAAAGGCTTTGACTTCAGAGTTGCTAAGAATTACAATTGTAGTGTTTTTAATTCAAAAAGAAGATTCCGTATATTTTATGTAAATACATTTATACATATAATAAAAAACCGATAACATTCATTTATATAACATGAAGGAAATAAATATATGAAAAATATTAACTTGTTTTTAACCACTATTTAAAAAACGGGTTAGTTAGTATTGAAACAGAAAAGACTGTTTTATTAACATCATCCACTACTTTTTATAAATACTTTTGTAAATAAAGTTTAGATACGAATTTATCTTCTTCTCCATCATCAGGGCATCTGAAAACAAATTCTTTTAACACAGAATTATATATATTTTTTCTAGAAGCTAATGATTGTTGTATATAAAAATGTATACAATTACATAAATACATTGATATCAAGGTAAATACTGTAGGTTTTACTACAGATTATTATCATTCCGAGGGTAAGGGAGTAAATTTTGTATTGTAATTAGTACATAGTAAGGTTAAAGATGAAGGAATGTATTATGTAAGATGATTAATGTTTTTGGTCGAAAGTGTGTGAGAATGCGAGAAGTAGTGTGAAAGCGAGATTAGATGATGAATATAAGATGACGCTTCTTTGGGACGCACCTAAATGGACGCTTAAGTTTTATTAAAATTATAAAGAAGTTTTTAAGAGTTTATTTTCATCCACTCATACCCGCCGTGTGGTGTCCGGCTGAATAGAATAGTATCACCCTCATTTTTTACCGAGGTATCGTAAAAGGCGACTAAGGTAAGTTGACCCACCGTGTGGTATCCGGTTTAGTAGAATAGACCACCCTCTTTCTTACCGAGGTCTCGAAAAAGGCGACTAAGGTAAGTTGACCCACCGTTTGGTATCCGGTTTAGTAGACCACCCTCTTTCTTACCGAGGTGTCGTAAAATACGACTGAGGTAAGTTGACGTCAGGCAAGCGGCCAGTCATAAAACGCAGCCAAATCATGTGACAGCGTGTTTATAACATGTTGTGCCGACCCCACTTAGAGTGCGATAAGGGCAGGAAGATGATGATTTTCATCCACTCATACAAATACATTTATATTTCCTGACAGTATTTTCATTTACAGTAAAATATGCATACAACTTACTCGACTAACGGTTTCTTGCTAATGCTTACTTGCCAAATTCTGACCATATCACAGAAAGAACTGGTTTCTAAGCCCCTTTGTAACGTGATGTACGTATCGCCGTATTCGAGCCAATTCCTTTTAACGGCGTACTCAATAGCAAAAAAAATGCGTGCTTCAACATTTTTGCTCCATTTACTATGTTGATGGCCTTAAATAAAACCTTAATTAAATCACAGCATGAAAAGCTATTTCAATTTTAGCCAAAGTTATAGAATCGGAAGATATCAGAGTGCGGTAAGACTTAACGTAATGTAAGTTTTTGCCAATAACAAGGACTATAACTTATACGTTTACTAATATAATATACTTGAATTCTATTCCTGTATTTTTTATTAGGATAAATATTTGCACTATATAGAATCATATAGTTAAAGAAACGAATGAACAGTATTCTTGCGTTGTATCGATAAAAAAATCATCAAACCGATTATGCAAACGGCTCCAACGATTTTCCTGAAATTCAGCATGGGGGTTTTGGGGGAAAAAAAACCAATCTAGGAAAGTTTTATTTAAAAAAAATGTCGTTTTATTCCTGTTTTCGGGCTCTAAATTTTTTTTTAAATTCACGTTGAATATAATCACAATTTTTCGCTGTCAAACGTAAAGTCATGGTAGTTCATTTGGGGAACGGGCGGTAGAGAGGTGAAAATACCGAGGATCGAGCCCCACCTGTCGTATTATTTTTAAATTTTTGTTTCCAATTTTTTTTTTCACATTTTAAAAATTACATACAAGGCTCGGTCACCCAGGTACTTAAATAAATATAATATATTTATATTTATATATATTTGCTCACATCATCACTTAAATTTTTTACTTCACAAAAATTTATTCTTAAACTATCAAGGAAATAAATATATTAAGAAATAATATTTAAATATTAATAATGTTAAATATAGATGAACCCGACAACAAACTAACCTGTATACATTAGAGGCATTACGCTTCTATATGTATGAAGGAGACGAGTAACATGAACATTAGTGCTAACAGTGATTATAAGGCAGGACAATCTCATCAAGTTAAGGAATCTGATTGTTTTGCCGCTAACTGTGGGTATAATTATCACTCTAGCGTTCGTCTGGTTAGCTATTGTAGCACAGGATAACGCAGTAGCTTCTGCTGCATTAAGCGGCATTTCGAGCTACAAAGCCGTAGTTATTATTATACTATAGCCATTAAGTACTTAAGAAGTATCTTCAGTACGACAATGAAACTATCAAAGATAAATATAAGTCTTAATGAGAACTTTATATTATTATTATCTATAATAAATTAAGTTACATCAAGATCATATATTAATCAACCAATATGTCATACTACATACTATAGATTTTCTTATTGTTATATTCGATATTTTAAAAGTATTTAAATTTTCGATGTAAGTATAATTTCTAGCTAAACAGCAATTAATGATGATTTATCTACGCAGACACTGGAATTTAAAGAACACACTTTTATTAAGTAAGTTTAGTTCAAATCTACACAAACACATAAACCGTGTATGGAAAGAAAATGTAGTGAGAAAATATACTAGTAACAGAACGCAAACTGTTAAAGTTTCTTGCTTGTTGTTCTAATTAAACTCAACTTCGTTAAATAGGTTTGTAAATCAAGACAAGTATATTTTGTTGTCTTTATTTAGTTAGTTTTAATAATAGATCAATATTCTAGCATACCTCATCAATTATTCTCATGAAATATATTTTACTTGTAATCAATGGCTCGACTGTGTAACACAGTTCATTGATGCCGTTAATAACTTCTATTATATTGTCCGGATTAAAACACTCTCCAATTATAAAACCACTAGCTCCGTCCATTAATGCATTTGTCACATCTGATATTTCATTGGTATTAAACTGACAAGTTGCGAGGGCGTTATCGAAAACTCCGCCGGAAATATATAAAGATTTTCCAGCCTAAATGTCAAAAAAAAAATGGTTAAATATCACTTACGCCTAATTTGCCGTGTGGTATACGGTTGAGTAGAATAGACCACCCCCATTCTTACCGAGCTTTTCGTCGTAAAATACGACTAAGGTAAGTTGACGTCAGGCAGGCAGGAGAATGATGTATGGAATATATGTAATTATTATATGTTCTTACTTGCAGACATTTTCCGGCAATCCATTTTTGAATGTTTGGCATACGGTACTGTTTTGATGACTCCATTTCATAGGGTAAATATTCTCTTGCTAGTACAATTCCATCGCTTTCCTGTTTGAAGGTTTTGTGGATTTTACTAAATCTGCATATGACGTAGCTTTAAACTCTCATCTCCTTCAATCGCTAAATGAAGCGGATGAAAGTATCGAATGAGATAAACATTCGATGAATGATGCTAATGAAAGTATACCAATATTCCACGAAAACATTCGCAAAAAACTTTATTTAATTATGAACATGACAGCGAAATTCACAAAAATGTTTAATGTACTAGTATACTCTGCAGTTGTTATTTAAGTTATTATATATATTATGAAATTATAATACATTCGAACTATAAAAATCTATCGGAAATAATAATGAATTTTTGATATTTGCGTTTCCAATACTGCGTCACTATAAATTGTCTTACTTCATACACCTTTGTCTATTAATAATGTTTTGCTTAATTTTTTTTTCGTGGTATATAAATTAAAATAAAATACTTAAAAAATTTATTTGACTTTTACCTTGATGATATCATCAATATTATCCAGACCTTCATCACAACTTATACCAGATAGTATAATTGGTTTTTTTACTTTCTTTGATCTAATAAATTTCTTAATAATTCTCACCGTATCAGGATGACGAGTGTAGCTAATAATAATAGTATCAACCTGTAGATAAAATAGAATCTCAATATTTTACAATATATATTTAATTCAAGTTAATGAAAAAAGTTTTGTATGAATTATGCGGTATTGAAGAGACGCTTGTAGAAGATAAAGAAAAAGAAAAAGCTAATACTGTTAATAATGTTTTAAGATCAAGTTAATAACATAATATTAAATGTTAATAACTATTTCTAATAAATAAATTATTCATATTAATACATAAGCATTTGGTTCACGTAATAAAATCGAATTTCCTTTATTTTTGTTACATTTATCTTTGTTTGTTTTCGCGGGCAGCGACTCTTTGGTACTAATATTAAAGAACTAAAATCTAACAAATCATAGTTAATCTTCAAATCAAAGCTGGTATATCTAGTATGAATTGTTTGACTACGAAAACCGCCCTTTGCAATTTTCTATTGTATATATAAACAACAAATATCTTATCCCAGCAGCCACGCTAACGTCATCCTTTGTAATATGTATCAAGATGGCAATTAAGTTTCACAACCACAAAGGGAGCGAGCGATATTGGCGTTACGCCACTAATGTACAATTAGTAGATACGTTGAATTGTAGTATTTATTTGTATTGATGCTAATTTTGTTACACAATTTGGAGTTTGCTAAAAATCTCCAAAGGAGTGTTTAGACTCAAAACACATCATCTTCCTTTTGTATATTTATGATGTTAATAAATGTGCCAAAAAGTAACAAAGTTACTTATACTTAGTATATACAGCACGCTTAGTATTTAAGTAAAGCATAGCTTAGCGCTTATAAAACTCGCGAGTGTTAAAGAAACACGTAACATAGAAAAAAGACCAAGAAAACACTTTTTTTAACAGCTTTTTTAAATAATTTATAGAATTAGGCGTTACTTTGCGGAGGTCCATAATACAAAAGTAATGAGAATATTATTTTGCTATAATCCGCGATAAAAGGAAATATATGTAATGCTAAATGTAGTGGAGTCTATCTCCTGACGATGCTTCGGTTACGAGGCGAAACAATTGTTGAGATTGTGGTGGTGAATGTGTGCAGGGCTTGTGTATTGTTGTGTCATCGGTGTCGGGTAGTGCATGAGTTCTTACTAATTCTGAATGTATCAGGTATGAGAACGAATAATACACTCTACATTTAGCATTACATATATTTCCTTTTATCGCGTATTATAGCAAAATAATATTCTCATTACTTTAGCTTTTTTAAGTTTGTGATATAAGAAATATATATACTTCCTTTCTAAGGTTACTAGTCTTAAAGTGTATTGATAACATTTTTATAGAATTTCTAAAACACTTAGAAAGGAGTGCGATAATAAAATTACTTTAAAGTACAACACATTTTTTTTATTTCGAACTTAAAGTATTTCAAATATTCAATTATTTACCTGATACTCCAAGGCAAATTTCACCATCTCGAAATCCTTTTTAGTGACCAACGGCCCTGAATGTTTTGTATTCCTGGCGCATAAAGCACTTATACTAGTAAGTTTACCACCTTTCATAACAACACACTTTATAGATTTTTCATCAATAACCGCAACACACTTAAGAATAATTTCATCAGAAGAAATCGAAATCTCCGTCCCCACTTTAATATCTTTGCCTAAATATGGATTATCAACGAATATTTTTGTAGCATTGCATTTGTTAATAAACGAAATGTTGTATGTTAGAACTAGTTCAGAATTTTCTTTTAGGATAATATATTCTTCACTCTGCAAATAAAAATATATCAAATGTTACATTTATCACAGATACACATATTATTTTTACATGGATTTAATTCAAAATCATAACATACAAAGTTTTTTGAACTACCGCTCACTTAATTTTTTATTATTCAAAATAGTGGTGATATTTAAAAAGGCAAAAGAGAAAGCAAATTCAAATTATATAAATGATATAACTGAAACTTTTATTATTAATACTACATTAAAAAAATGAATTAAAAGATTTATTACGCTGTACCGAACGACGAATGAAGCAAACAGATAACAATTATTCTGAACCGCAAAAGTAACAAAATTTATTGTAGTAACGTGTCTCATGATATGATTGAGAATTTATAATAGAGGTTAAAAAGTACTTACATTCTCCAGTATACCAGTCTTGACGATACATGTTTTCAAAGTAATACACGTTGCAACTGGCCAGTTGGTTACGTCGTATTTCTCACAACAAAAGAGGGCTGCTTTATCTATTTTACCAAGAAGACGCATTTTATCACCTCTTGTGCTGCTTGACATTTTGAATTTAGCCACGTTCATACCGGCTTCGAGCATCTTTTGTATGTCAACTACACCTATTTGAGAATCAGCTGTAAAAAGTAATGGTCTGTTACTATTGTATTGCTGGACATAGGCCTCCTCTCACCTCTCAAGAGAAAGGTTCCAACCTTTCTAAGCTCCAGCTTAGACACACCACGCTAATACAAGGGGGATTAGGAAGTTATATATATCACAGGAATTCTCCAGAGATATGCAGATTTCCACACGATGTTTTTCTTCGTTGAAAAGCATGAGACAAAATTGCAAATATTAATTAGGCACATGAGTTTGAATAGACAAATGCGTTGGAGCCTGTCCGGGATCAAACCTGTGACTCCCTAACACAGAGTTACACAGTCTCACCGTTTGGCTATCACAGCTTTAAAAAAAATCTGCTGTAATTTCACAAGTATTATAACCAGTATTTTTCATTGCATGAAGGATGTCAGAATTCATGTCGGGTGGATTTTTAATGCATATAAAAATTTCTGAACATTTGACATACCTAATGTTACTATAACTGGACATCTCCGATATCTAAATGGTGGTGTTTTCAGTACTTCTGGTTTACTGAAATCAACATCAACAAATTCAATCGTTTCTGGTTTCTTATCCATTGTGCAGTGACAATAAAGTTTTATTTTTAAAAATAATATATTGATACTATGTAAAAATTATAAAAACATCCACACACTATAATACGCTAAAATCTTATAAATTCTTAGCAATAATAAAATATTATATTAAAAATAATATTTCAAATATTATTAGATTCTTTTGTCCTTTCAAATTGAAAGATCGAAGTATAAATTATTTTCCTCTATGGATAGAAGATAAAGCCTAAAAATATGCTGATTGAAACTAATATGTAAGAGAATATATAAAAACTGTCACATAATAATTATTTGCATATGCTTTTCATTCTATTGATTATAACTACGGTGTAGGGAAACCAGCCTAAAATGAGTCATATTACAATAAAAGAAAGCAAATGGGGGTGATCTATCTGTCTCTCCTTTTGTGTGACTAGACAAAGACGAAGTATGTAGGTTACATCTTCTATTTACCCGTGTGGAGTTGGCTGCTCTCCCATCGGGCGCGTCCCCAGTTGGCGGATAGGGGGATGCCCTCACCAGAGATATATCTGGCGGGTACTGAGGAAATAAAATACTTAGCGTGGACCAAAAGCAAGCAACCCAAATCCAGACAGCGTCTGTACTCGCCGCGAGCGGCTGTCTGGTCAGCGTCTGTTCCACATTGGGCGGCTGTTTTACTTTGAGGAAATGAGCGGGAGACATTCAAAACATGGAAGCACAACTTAAAAATCAACTACCCCAGGAGGGTACCGGCGCTGCCGGAGAATCCCTCCCCTTGCCGGCCTCGGCCGACAAGGGCTGCCCCTCGTATTCTGGGGGGGGGCAAAGTTTTGCCAAAATGGGATAAGCCTTTTGCTAGGTCGGGATTATCACGTACACCACCTAAGACAAGACAGAAGGAAACAGAAACTGAAGATGGAATATCCACGGGAGATGAGGGAGTGCATTACAAAAAAACATCTTACGGGATGCCACTAACTTACTTTTTTTTCGCCCACGTCTAGTACCCCGCAGAACAGGGGGGAGTGGAAGCGAAAGAAGTCACCATCACTCACTCCATCCAGTAAAGAAACCGAGAGTTTGGAAAGAAAAGAAGACGCACAAATAAAGAGGCTGTTCGACAATATTGTCGCAATAAATTCTCTTGTCGACCGACAGGGTCCATACAAAAAAACAGCCACTGAAGTTAAAGTCAAATTACGCGAGCTGCAGAAACAATGTGAACAGCTCATGGAAATAAATAAAAAAAGATCAGGAGAAACCAAGGAAGATTCAAGAGACGATGTGTCAGAGAGAAAACCAAAAAGAGCTAAAAAATTAGTAACAGTAGAAGAAAAAGGAACAAACACCTCAACCGGAGGAGAAATGGATGATCTGGAATGGGACGACGATTAAGGTACCGAAACGGACTGGAAAACAAGAAAAGGGAAAGGAAAACGTAGTCGTTACAGTAATGCAAAGATTACTAAAGAGGATAAAAATGAAGTTGAATTAAAAATAAAAACTCAGATAAAAGAGAAACAAAAAGATGAAGGAAGGCTGGAGGTTATAGAAAGACCAAGAAAAAGGATAGATAACAAAATTATATCTACAAGGAAGTCAGTTAAAGCGCTAAAGACAAAGCCAGAAGCTTTACTGGTCGAAATAAAAGACCGAGAATATGCCAGCGTGCTTAAAGAAGTGAAAACAGGCTTGACGAAAGAGGAAGTAGTTTTTACCAAAGTCAGAAAAACAAGGAAGGGTGATCTCCTTCTGGAACTGGAGAAAGGTCAAGATGGAGGCGCCTTGCAAGTTAAAGAAATTGTAGAGAAACTTTACCCAAATCTGACACTAAAAGAACTTAAAGACACTGCAGATGTCATTATTAAAGGTCTTGATGCTACGGTCACAAAAGAAGAGATAGAGGAATCCCTTAAAGGAAAAGCGAAGGACTTTTACATAAAAAGCTTTTGGGAGAATAGATTTGGTAATAAAACAGCAATTGTTGAACTACCAAAAATAGACGCCCACAAATTAGCTGCTGAAAATAAAATTAAGATTGGTTGGATGAGAGTACCTGTTAAAATAACAACAGAGAAAAGGCGATGTTTTAGGTGCCTCGAATATGGACATTTTGCTTCTGAGTGTCCGAACAAAGATCGAAGTAGACAATGTTATAACTGCGGTGGAGAAGAGCACAAGGCTGCAGAATGCAAAGAAGAGACCATCTGCGCTATCTGCAAAGACAATGGGAAAGAAAATACTAATCATCGTATTGGATCAAGGATTTGCCCATCCTGGAAGGTAACAGTACCGGGGAAAATGCCTGCCAAGTCAAAAAACGTACGATAAGAGCAGGTATTGGGAGAACAGGCTCAGAAATTCAGGTCTTACAAGTAAACCTCGATAGAATCCGAGCTGCCCACGACCTGCTCCTGGCGACAGTAAAAGAGCAGAAAATAGATTTAGCTATTATAGCCGAACCGAACAAAAAGTTAGTTAAGGCTTTGGATTGGGCAACAGATGTGAGAGGAGATGCAACAGTGCTGTCATATAACGAAGGAATACTGTTACGCGTTGTGGCCCGAGGAAATGGTTTTATTGCAGTCAACCTACCAGATATTACTGTATACAGTTGTTACTTCTCACCGAACATAACATTTGAAGAATTTGAGCATGACCTAGATGAGCTTCTTGAAAGCATTAGATTACAGCGCGGAAATATTTTAGTGGCAGGAGATTTTAACGCGGCAGCGAAAGTCTGGTCTAATAAAAAAGAAAATGCTAGGGGGCGCCTTATTTTAGACATGGTGGCCAGTATGGATATGGTAATTGCAAATGTTGGCTACGCCCCAACATTTGAAAGAGGTCCGAGAAAGTCCACACCAGATATTACTTTTGTAAGTTCGGGTCTTTCCAATCAAATTTTGCAATGGCAAGTTCTGGAAGAAGACAGTATGAGCGGTCACAAATATATCAAATTCCACATAGCTAGCATTAATCCAAAACCATTAGTTTCTCCAAACCGGGGATGGAGACTCGACAAACTGAATCGTGATGTGCTAGAAAACACCCTGAAGAGAACAGAAATCAATTCACCTGACGATTTAGTAAAGGCGACTGTTAAGGCTTGTAATGGAGCGATGCCTAGAAAAGGTTCAAGAAAACGAGCACCAGTGTATTGGTGGAACACAGAAATCGAAGAAAAAAGAAAGATCTGCACAAAGTACCGTAGAAAATATTCACGAACAGGGAAGAAGAAGGTAAAGGAAAACTCGGAAATAAGCGATGTTGTGAAAGAAAATGAAGGTGATGAAAAAGAAAAATACAAAGCAGCCAAACTAGCTTTGCAGCTAGCTATAACAAGATCAAAAGCGGAACATTGGAAAAAAGTTTGCAAGGAAGTGGATAAAGACACATGGGGACTAGGGTATCAAATCGTCACCAAAAAGATGCGGAAAAATCCTCCAAGCCTTAGCATGGACTTAATAAAAGCCGCTATGAAGGTGCTGTTCCCTATTCATAACGATTTCACTCGGATTATCGCAATGGCCAACAAAGTAGAAATATCAGTGCAAGAGATAAAAAATGCGGCAGATCGCTTAAAATCTAATAAGGGACCAGGGCCTGACTGCGTTAACGTTGAAGTTGTTAAGATAGCAGTGCAGGTTATCCCAGATAAAATAAAAAGGGTAATCGATGCTGTCTTTTCATCAGGAATTTTTCCCTCCTCCTGGAAGACTGCTAAGCTAGTTTTGTTAAAAAAGCCTAAGAAACCTGCAGAAGACCCAACAGGGTATAGACCGATTTATTTACTAGACTCTTTTGGTAAATTAACTGAGAGAATTCTGCTCAACAGGATCGAGGATCTACTACCAAGACATGGTGGCCTCTCTAATAGTCAACACGGGTTTAGACGAGAGCGATCCACTCTAATGGCTATAGAGAAGGTCATAAGAATAGCTAGTTTAGCACGACAGGGCACACGCAGGACTAGAAAACTATGTACGCTAATATGTCTGGACGTAAGAAACGCTTTTAACTCTGCCTCTTGGAGAGAAATTTTGCTAGAAATAAGGAAAAGGCGGTTCCCCGGTTATGTTCAAAATTTGATCAGCAGCTATCTGGAAGACAGATATGTCAAGACAGTTGACAACAAGGGAAATGGCATCGCGTTGAAAGTCAGCAGTGGAGTACCCCAAGGATCAATTTTGGGTCCCACTCTCTGGAATATATTGTACGACAGCGTCTTTCGACTTCAACTCGCAGAAGGGGCTCAGCTGGTTGGTTTTGCTGACGACTTAGCGCTAACAGTAGTAGCTAGTGATGAGGCTGCTCTCATGACTAAAGCCAATATGTCACTAGCACGTATCAGTAGGTGGATGTTAGAAAGAAACCTAGCGCTGGCACCAGAGAAAACAGAGGCGGTAGTGTTTAGCGGAAGACGAAAGCTTAGCCCTATAAAATTTGTAGTCCAAGGCACAACCACAATCCCAAAGGATCAAATTAAATATCTCGGTGTGATTCTGGATAAATGTTTAAATTTTAAAAAACATATAGAGGAAGTAGCTAGTAGAGCACAAAGAATGACAGAAGCGCTAAACAAATTAATGCCAACCAAAGGAGGACCCAGAGCAAGCAAGAGGAGGGTCCTGGCATCAGTGGCCCAGTCAATAATTCTATATGGAGCTCCTATTTTTGAAGGTGCAATGAAGGTGGAGCTCTACCGTAAGAAGCTTCAGGGTGTTCAAAGGAGACTAGCAATTCGTATCTGTGGAGCTTACAGAACAGTCTCTATGGAGGCGGTTTTAGTTATTTCTGGACTTGTTCCAATAACGAAACTTGTCACGGAACGCGCTCGAATGTTTGCAAACAAAGAACGGACATTGCTAGAAGAGCGGGAAAACACCTTGACGGAATGGGCCAAAGAATGGTCAGAAAGTGGTAAAGGAGCCTGGACAAGGGAATTAATTAAAAACTTAAAGGAATGGCATACGAGAAAGCATGGAGAAGTTGACCGCTGGACCACACAGGCGTTGACTGGGCATGGGGTATTTAATACTTACCTCTTTGCGATTGGAAAAGCGAGAACTGAAAAATGTTACTTCTGTGGAGAGAAAGATACCCCTAGGCACGCCATTTTCGAGTGCAGCGAATTCACACACGATAGGCATGCTGTACAAGGAACCCATGATGAGGGCTTAAACCCAGACAACATGGTAAGGCGCATGTTATCGAGCGAGTTGGAGTTGCAAAAGTGTGGAAATATGTTAAAGCACATAATGTTAAAAAGAGAGGAGAGGGAAGAACTAGAAAAAAAAAGGGCCCGCATGAAGTAATGCTGAGCGGTTCCATGTTGGCCTAGGCGAGCAGGGGGAGGTCGTTTAGTCCGTGCAAATCGGACACTCCTTACCAGTACGGGCTGGTGAGCGTCCGTTAGGGATTTTTCCTCCACGCGGAAAAAAAAAAAAAAAAAAAAAAAAACATCTATCCTCATTATTTATTGTGTTACTATCACTTACAGGGCTGCCTATGGCTACCCTACTGTAGTAATAATACCTAACTATGTAGATTCACTGAGATAGTCAATAGCAGATAATATTATATTTAATAAAATACAAAGTATAAAAACTTACATTTATTTATAAAAAAAAAAACAAAATTATAAATAACATATTGAAATATAATTACAAAAATATTATAATACTATTTCATGAACGTGCTGTATTAACGATGAATTCCGCTCTTTATGATGGCATTTTTCACTCTGGGCAAGTACTGAAAAAGGATAAGGAATTATTCTTTTTCAAATTTTATTAGTTACTTTGATTAGTTTTATTTATTAATGTGCTAAATTACAAAATAGCTATATTTAAAAAGCCATTTACCCGAAAGTTATTATTATTAAGCAGTAATTATGTAGATCGGCTTAAAATATGAATTAAGCATTCTATATACCGTTCTTGTTCTGAATCTTCAATAGACGCTGTCAAAATATTTATAGTATCGGCAAAGGAGCTTCTTGCATCCCATTTCCTTAAAACCACGTATGTGCTTCCATATTTCAAAAACTTATATTTAATCCCATAAGACACCGCGAATCTAATTCGCGCTGCCATTTCTTCCTGCCAATCTTTTTTTGTCTTCTCTGCAATATAATAAGTATACAACTTGAACTGTAACTATTAAATATTTAAAAAAAAGCGCACGATATCTATTCTTGTTGATTTTCGGATGCAGACTTTATAAAAGATTTTAATTAAAATGAAAAATTTAAATAAGCTTTTTAAAGATCGTGCAAAGGATGTGCTTCGGGACATGTTATTTTTAGGTATTTTGAATGAAATTTAAACTAAATTTTTTTGGAAGAACTATTTGGTTTCCACAATGCTCTCCAATCAGGCGAGAATTTTTGTTTGAATTAATTAATACATAATATTACTCAACAGTAAACATAACGATCATTTCAATATTTCAAATGGATTAAGTTAACATTTAAATTACGTAACGTAACTTAGATTATAACCTTATATATATTATATATAACCGTATTTTACGACACCTCGGTAAGAAATGAGGGGGTTTCATTCTACTCGCCAGATACAACACGACGGGTTGACTAGTATCATTTGGTATTTTGGTATTTATTCAATCAGAGCGTAAAAATAAAGCGTTAAATGCGTTATTGGCTATATGCTTATATATATATATTTAGTTAAAACTTACTATATTTATACTATATATTATGATATGTAATTTTGTCTTTAAAATTCGGTATAGAAGAGAGCTATACCGAAGTTCACTTAAAAGTTGATGCCTTATAAATTTAAAAAATGGCGGATTGATTTACGTCCCGCAATATTGTTGGTACTAATATTCCGCCGAATATCACACGGCGTGATCTAACTACAAACTTACTATCATAAATTATAGGTATAATTCCGTAACACAGTTGTAATTTTCTTGCAACACTGGGCTTAGAGCTAATGGTCAATATGATTTTGTCTGTTGCAACACGTGTGAGTTGCATTGCTGTTCTACCGGTAACAGTTGGTAAAATTATTAACAATGCTCTCACTTGTCTTGCAGCTAAAGCACATCCAATTATGCAAGCTTCTGCAGCATTAACTGGCACTCTGACCTGTTACGAATTGAAACATTCTTATGACATTTATCTCAGTAAAATAAGGGTGGTCTATTCTACTCAGCCGCATACAACATGATGGTTTTTTTTATTAATTTTAGTTTTCATTAGATCTATATATTCAAATTATTAGGTTTTTTCTGATTGATCATACAAAAGTTTCATGTTCAATTTAACAGATAAAATCTCATATATTTCATGTAAGAAATTTATAGGCATTGTTAGATAAAATTTAAAAGGGGCTGGACATTGCACATCTACAAGTTATCCCACTCTAAGTGGGGTCGGCACAATATATTATAAATATGCTGTCACATGATTTGGCTGCGTTTTTACGACCGGCTGCCTGCCTGACGTCAAATTACCTTAGTCGTATTTTACGACACCTCGGTAAGAAAGAGGGTGGTCTATTCTACTAAACCGGATACCACACGGTGGGTCAACTTACCTTAGTCGCCTTTTACGACACCTTGGAAAGAAATGAGGTTGGTCTATTCTACTCAGCCGGATACCACGCGCTGGGTCGATTTACCTTAGTCGCCTTTTACGACACCTCGGTAAGAAATGAGGGTGATACTATTCTATTCAGCCGGATACCACACGGCGGAACAAGAAAAATACATTCAATATAAATTTTAATAATTTAATGAAATTATTTAAATTTATTAATCAGCTAACTTACCTCTCTAGATGCTATCCAGAATTCTATATCCCAGGTTCTGGATTCAACGGATCGACACACAGAATCTAATATCTTCACAGCTTTGAGTAAATTATCAGCATCATTATAATTTTGTAAAACAAAGCCCGCCCGATTTGACACAGCATTAGTGATATCAGATAAATCGCCATGTGATATCTTGCCTTCAAGTAAAGTCCTCTCCAGTATATTGCCTGATATGTAGAATGGCTTTCCTAGCTAGATTATCAATGTTATTAATTATGTTGCTATATATATGTTTTTATAGTGACGCAAAAACAACACCCAGTACTTCCAATTTTTAAACCTTAGGTATAAATAAATATCAACAAGTAATTGCTTGTTGATATGGATTACTAAATATTGAATGTAAGTCAATGGGCGATACCTTTCGACATTTTGCACCAATCTGTAACTGTACAGGAAACATTTGATAAATGTCTTGTATTTGAAATGCAAGAAATTCTCTTGCTAATATAATACCATCTGATTCCTGTAAGTAGAATAGAAATATCTACAGTATAAAATACAGGAGGAAAAAAATAATTAATTAAAAGAATTTCACATTTTAACAGCAGATTCGGTTCCTTTGTAAGTACCCCTTCAACACCGATAACTTAATGAATAACAAAGAATTTTAATTTATTCATATCTTATTTAAAAAAATTGATTCAAGATTCAATCTCAATTATGTCAGATACCAAATGAAGTGACTTTATTTGACCCAAAATTGATGAAAATATTATAATATTATATAATTGATAATAATTGATGAAAAATTTTATCGCGGATTATAGCAAAATAATGTTTTTCATTAGTTTTGTATTACGAACCTCAACAAAGTAACGCCTAATTCTATAAATTACATTAGACCTCTTAAGAATAACCCACACAGGTAATAAGTAATTTTCGTAACATAATACAAAGATATAGAATACAAAGATAGTAAAATATTTACTTTAATAATTGCATCGGCGTTATCAATACCTTCTTGGTCACAAATGGTACTGATCAAAAGAGGCATTTCTTGACCTTCGAACAATGCCCTCACTTTCTTTAAGATGACAGGACTATGAACGACCTTTATTGTTATTATATCAAGCTAAAATTTCACAACTTTAATTTGTAAGTTTTAAATATTATCCTACGGCGACGAGATAAGCATGAATTTTGTATTGATGATTACTTGACATTATGTTGTTAGCCCTTATTATAGGCTTTTAAATCGTTACCAGACTGAAACCTACTTACCTTTTACGTTAAACAAATTAAGTTTAAATACCTACATAACACATACAGTACTTTTTTAAATATATATGGACAAATTGTAATCGTATGGAGAAATTGTGGTACGAATTTATGCAATTAATAAAACTTACATTAAATTCTTTAGCAAATTTTATTAGCTCCATGTCCATTTTGCTTAAATCTACTGTTGTTTCACGCTTCACTCCACGAATACAAACATATTCTTTGTTTTCCAATAAACCTCCTTTTAGGACTTTACATGTAATTGTTTGGTAGTCGACAACTTTAACACAGATTAGCAGGATGGTACCATTACCCAAAGTTATATCTGTTCCTTCTGTAACAGCTTTCAGTATATAAGGATCATCTATATATATTCTATTACTGCAACATCTATTACGATACATAGTATTAGAAGTAATTTCAACGGTGTCACCCTTTGCTAGATAATGTTCGTCAAATTCCTAAAACAAAATTCTTTACGTTTACTCTGAAAAATCAAATAAAGATTAACTTAAAAAACAAACAGCATACCTCATTTAAACGACCTGTTCTTATGCAGAAATGGGGTAAATCAATTGAAATAGCAATAGGCCACGCTGATACGTCAAACTTTTCGCGGTAATACCTAACAGCGGTATTCAACATTGACAAAAATTTTATTTTGTCTCGTCTCGTAATGTTTGACATTTGAAACCTTATTACATGAAGTCCCAATTCTATTAGCTGCCGTATTGCGATAGCTGAAATCGTTCCAGTACCTGGAAATAAATTTTTTGTAAGAAATATGCTATTTTATTATAGAATTAAACTTAATTCATGTTGTACTCAATGATGATTTATAAGTGTATGAAAATAATAATAAAACAATATATTTCTACATCGTTGTGTTCGAATGATTAGAATCTCCTTTACCCTGAATAAGCACTAGTGAAATTTATATTAAAATTTAAGGTGCCTATTTGATATTAACAATTTAAACTATGTGATATTATGTTACAGTATCTGAAAAGTGTACTCGAGATACGCAGGATGTTATTCCTATACTATTAAGCATCAGATAAAACTAAAAAACAAATTAAATGAAATTTATTTTATACGGAAACAGAAATGTGAGGGTAAGAAAGGGCTTAGATACACCCATACATTCAAAGTAGCTAAAGATCGCCATCTTGGTGGCATAACTGTACTTACAAAATGTTACTATAAAAGGAGTAAATCTATACGGTTTTTCAATTCTGTCACTTAGTATAGCAAATTCGTCATCTAGAAAAACTGATTGTCTTCTTTTAAACATACTGATGTAAAGAATATTATGTTAATCAGTTAAATTATTTTTGAACGATTATCAGGCATGCTCTTTTAAAAATATCCTCGTAATAAAAACAGCTTTCTGATTACATGGAAATAGTAATTTGCAATACAATTATATTAAATAAAACAATATAATACAATTAAATAAAACAAGTACAAAAATATATATAATGTCAAAGAACACGCATCAAAACATAAACGTCAAACATGAAAGATGAAACTCTGAAATATTTATAACATTATGCAAAAACTTTTTGTTTGTAATATACTCGTAACAATATTTGGCTAAAATTAACAAATGAAATTCGAGAATATTCTTTTACTGGCTTTGTTTTGCGTATTATATCAAGCTGGAACTATAAATAGTTAAGTTACGGGAAAAAATAATTAATTATTTATTATCTTTCAATGAAACCTATATACGAGTAATACATCAATAAAATATTATTAAACTGCCTATTTATATTTTGTATTAGAAATGTACGATAAATTTTCCAAATAAAATAAAGTACGCTGATTTTGAGTAACAAAATAAGCAAGAAAAAATAAAAAGTGACAAAGCGTTAGTAACAATGGAATCTTTGGCAACGAATCGTCCTGTTTGTTCAGTTCGCGGCAAGCTAATGGACAAACAAGGGTCGCTGTGGCAATGTTGATTTTTAGTTAACGTGCAAGCTTCTTGTATCTTGCAAGATTTATTTTTGCCCTGGGCAAAGACAGCTTTTAGGGGGCACGTGAATCAAAGTACATTTCGTTATTACAATTAAGATGGGGCGGGTTGAAAGGAAGGAAGGAGAATAGAATCAAAATACGGCAAAATAAGGCAAGTTACTAACGTTTTAGTATTTGTTCTTTCTAACACTAAATCATAATAAGCGAAGACCAACAATATTAGGAAAATGTCAAGAAATTTTACATTTTTAAAAGTTTTGAGCGTGGATTTAATGAGTTTCTATAAAACAAAAAACAGTATACCTTGGTCCAATTTATCATGCGCATTCAGGCAAAAATTTCCTTCATAAATTCCCTGGTAAATTTCTAAAATATATATTATTTACCAATCCTGGTCTGAGTGTCCTGGATCTGAGGTCTGATCCTTTTTTCGAAAAATTATAGGGCCATTCGAATATAAACTTGCCGTTACAACTATTTATTTTAAATTTGCTTGCGTTCCAATCTTCCATAGATATATTGTGTCTACGAAAACGCCATATTGCGTTCTGTATACCTTAAAAATTTGAGATGTTTTATTATTATTGCGGATTATATAACACTTACTTATTTGTTATTATTTGTCTAGTGAAAGTAATACCCGATGGTTAGGAAAGTGTCTTTGTTCTGTAGCAGTAGATAATTCCCTATAGCACTGTAGTTCCGCTACTGATCTCGACGACATCAAATTGTCTGTTCCTTAAGGGAAATCCCATGAATTATGGATAAAGTCGAGATCCGAAAAACTGTCGATATGTTAGCCGTTTTTGTCTTTTTGATTACCCGTGTGAATTTACTGCGACTTTTTCTTTTATTAGCTGATACAATGAATAGCGTTTACTTTCTGTTTTTCTAATATGTACAATTTAATTTATAGAATGAGTTGTTACTTTGCGGAAGTCCATAATACAAAAGTAATTATTTTGCTATAATCCGCGATAAAAAAGAAAATATATGTAATGCTAAATGTAGAGTGTACTGTCCGTTCTCTTACCTTATACATGCAGATATTGTAAGAACTCATGCACTACCCGCCACCAATAAAACAACAATACACAAGCACTGCACACATCCACCACCACAATCTCAACAATTGTTTCGCCCCGTAACCGAAGCATTGTCAGGAGATAGACTTCACTACAAAATTGTAAAGCGTCGTGCTTTACCAAAAAAAGCTGTAAGATTAAAAATGTAAAATATATTGAAGAGTTTAAAATTCAGGTGGAAATATATATTACATATCAGAAACATATATTGGATCTCATATTTTGTTTAAGTAGTAATTAACGTTTCTTTGTGATTTATTTTATGACAAGACGTGATAAGGCAGAGGATGATAATTAAATTTTCCATATTTAAAATGAATTCAGCCGTCAATGTAATTTGTAAGAATTATAAATTAAATTGAAAACAAGATCAAGTGTTTTGCTCATAGCTGTAGACACCTATATAAATTCTCGACTCACACTTTATCAATTTAATGTCGCTTTATATTTTCCATTTTCCTGCTCATTATTTCAGTACCAGTAAGCCTGTTTCAACTAACTCCGAAATCGACCTGGAATTGTGTCTCTGTATTAATAATATTACTATTTTAAATAAGGTACCTAAGTGAGGTATATATTCACAGTGGAACTTTCTTTGTTTCTAAATTTATCGCCAAAGTTCTAAATAAATACACGACACCCTAAGCGTAAGCATAAAAATACTATTGATAAATTGGTTATTAAAAAAACCACTTGCATGATGTGTAGTTGTTTGTTCATTCTTTATTTTTGAATGGCTGGACTGATATTTTTCCTGTGTAATTTGGCCGTAAAATAATTTTTTTTTGACAAACACACGTTCGTGCGTCCCCAAAGTAAATAGTTATAATTAATGCACTCGATGTAGTAACGGCCTGTTACTATCCCACTGCTGGGCATAGGCCTCCTCTCTCCATTTTTTAGAGAGAAGGGTTGGAGCTAAGACCTACCACGCTGCTCCAATGCGGATTGGTAGGTTACACATATCTCAAGAATTCTCTAGAGATATGCAGGTTTCCTCACGATATTTTCCTTCACCGAAAAGCGTGTGATAAATTGCAATTAGCAATTAGACACATAAGTTTTACTAGAAAACTCATTGGTGTCTGCCCGGGTTTGAACCCATGATCGTCTCTAGAGATTCACACGGTCGCACCACCATCACAGCTCTATGCACTCGATAATATATTATAATTATCAGAAAAGACACTCGCATGATGTGTATTTGTTTGTTCATTTTTTTTTATTCAACGCTGGATTGATGTACTTTGGCCGTAATAGTAAATTTTTTTGATACACACACGTTCGTCCGTCGCCAAAAGTAAATATTTATAATGCTCGACCGATTATTGATCCTAAACAAAACCCAGAAAAAAATTATTAATTTTAAATAATAGGTAAGTATTAAAAACACCTAAAATGAAATAAAATCGTAATAAATTTAAAAAATTATTAATTTTAATAAAATTAAACGTATTGTAATAAACATTTCTAAGTTATTCTTGAAATATAAATCGTAAGTAATGCAGACACAAACATAAGAAAGCTGATTTTTTAATATAAATGAATAGCTGTATCTTTAATATTTAAATGATGTATCTCGGAAACGGCTCCAACGATTGAAATTCAGCATGTAGGGGGTTGTGTGCACGAAAAATCGATATAGCTATGGTTTTATTTTTAAAAAAACCATGTAACCCTGTGTTTGGGCATTAAAAAAATATACATTCAAAATTAACTCATTTAAATATTAAAGATACCTTTTGATCTGTTTGTGGCTATGTTCAAAAATGAAAACGAATTTTGTTTAATTAATATTCTCAAATAAATTTAAAGCCAGATGAAGACATTAACACAAATTGGCCTTTAACCTTCTGAGAATTAGCGTGAATAGGTCACAGGCAAAACGGTACTGAAAATTGGCCTGAATCACAAAGTAAATTGATTAGCCCTTTCAAAGTGAGGCGACGATGTGGATGGGGCTGTAATTGGATGGGGACTACTTTAATCGATATAACTTAGCATTTGATTTGAATACTAATTGTTGATTAGACCGGAAAAGTATTCTTTGGAAAAGTATTCTAGGTAAGTATTTTATTCGGAATCTACAGAAATGTGGCACATGGTGGAATTACGCATATACTAATTTTTTTATAATATAATTAAGTTTCAACGTATTGTAGAAAACATTTCTACGTTATTTTAGAAATATATATCATACGTTTCGTATGTTTGTGTCTCTAACACAAACATACGAAAGCTGAATTTTTGAATTTAAATGAATAGCTGTATTAAGCTAGACTAGAAAAATATCTTTACAAAATGTGACACATTGGTGGATTTACGCATATACCAAGTATTATATATCGTTCTAACCTTATCCCACTCTAAGTACGGTCGGCACAACATGTCATATGATTTGGCTACGTATTTTACGATCGGCCGCCTGCCTGACGTCAACTGACCTTAGCCGTAATTTACGACACCCTAGTAAGAAAGAGGGTGGTCTATCCTACTCAGCCGGATACCACAGGCGGGTCGACTTACCTTAGTCGCCTATTACGACACCTCGGTAAGAAATGAGGGCGGTACTATTCTGTTCAGCCGGATACCACACGGTGTATACCATACTAAGTATCATTTGGTATTTACTCAATCAGAGGTCTAGGCATTTAGCCTTATTGCCTTAATGTTAAGTGCGATATGCCACATAGAAGTTGTGCATAATATGTATATTTATACTATATACAATTATATTTAATTTTGTTTTAAAATACTTAAAGTACTAAAGAGAACTAAACCGAAGATCACTTAAAAGTTGATGACTTATAAATTCAAAAAAATACTTTAGAATTATAATAAAACCCATATAATCATTAACTACTTTTAAATAATGGTAGCATTTAAAACATCCATTGGTTTAAATCAAAGTAGAAACATTAAACAAATTCAGAGTTAGGAACATTAAACATATTAAAAAGATTACCTAATAAACAAATAAATAAATAAATCTTAACATTCCATTAACAATGATAGCTGTAACAAATTAAAAATACAAACGCGCGCTATTTCATTTCCACGTTTAATAAAAAGTGTTTTCAGTTAAACTAGCAAATACAGCGTAATGAATTTAAACAAAATTGAATTCTCGGAACGCTGCGTAAATTGCCCTGTTCCCCGCCTCTGACAATAGCTCGCATTTGTCCAGCTTTGCTGTAGGTAGCTGTAATTGCATCCGTCCCAGTCAATCCCTTTACTGCGTTATACATTTGTACAGTTGCATAAATCGAATCGTTAACAATTGACTAAGATAAAGAATAGCGTATTACATTTAGTTTGATAAAACCATGGTAATTTGGACCATGGGTAAATTTTCTTGTGTGTATATAAACGTATGTTCGAGCTATCGTTGACGAGGAAATTTACTTACTTTACTTTCTAATCTTAAAGAAGAATCTTTACAAAAACGCATTGTTTATTAACGCTTTTACTGAATAATCAAGGATAAAATAACATGAATTTGAGTATGGACTAGCAGTAACAGATGTAACATAGTCATAATAAATAATTTCTTGCATGATTTTCTTCATCGGACTCAAGTTACTATTAAAATAATTCATTAATTCATAGGTTCTCACTAGGTTATAACATAATATTTTGTAACTTTATTACAATAAATAAATATCCACTATATTACTTCAAGCATACTTACCAATACTAAATAACAGGCTTAAAATAAAGCAGTTACATAATTGAATTATAAATATGATTGAAGATTTCGGTATTTCATTTTTGATATCGCTGACAAATAGAGTCTCGCAATATACACAAGGGAAATTAGCATGTAAATTCCATTCCGCTCTCGCGAACCTATATTCCGGGGATTCTTTGTTTTCATCGGAAATTTAAGGATGGAAATTCCCCAGGAGCCGCGATATATGTAGCCTGAACTAGAATAAAACTGCCACAGTTATATTATAGTCTACTTTCAATGCATGTTTGTTAAACCAACTATCTACGTCGCATAGTCCCAAAGTGATATAAAACGACTAGTCTACGATTTAAAAATATATCAATGATCAACGAAACAGAAATAATACTTAATAATACATAATGTGTTTTTAAAGGTTTTAATCATATAGGTATATATATCTCGATCATATTTTTCTTCATTTCAATTCATTGTCTTTGAAATACCTATATGATTACTAACACAAATTGTCAGAACAATGGTTTGGAAGATATAAATAGAATGCAATTATAAGTATATGCACGATATTAGGGCATACACGCATATACAACATAAATTATATAACTTAATTCATATAGAATGCAGTACAGTTTACAAAATTTTCAGTAAGTATAATATTTAATGTTCCAGTGTTTTTATACCTTAACTAAAACTCGGACAATTAAATCGTATATTAATTAAACTATTTTAAAGTTCAGACGTTAATCTATTTTTTTTTAATAGAATGTTAAATAGCGAATGTTTAAGTTGAATACATTTCGTGTTCCTTTCCACCGTTTAACAAGCTGGCTTTATTTGGTCCTGATTTCTTCGCTCTAATCACCGCTAAGCCTCCAGTTATTGTTTCTGTTATTGGCGCAGAGAAAATTGAATTTGTCCACAGTCCACGGGATTGAAATGCGGCTACAGGTTCTAAACCAAAACAAACGTTCAATTTTCCAATCCAGTTTTAGACTGGCCCCGTTGCGAAAACGATCGCAACATTGCAAGCGGTGTAAACTACTCATACAATACGACAATAACCTATCACGGATTATATGGATTATAAAATAAAGAACGATTCACAATAATGAATGAACAAACTAGCGACGTGCCCCTGCTTCGCACGGGTATAAAATATATATCCCATGTCAGTCAGTGTAAAAAAATAATTAAAGTAGTTTTGATTTATTCATTACTGCCCGTGGCCCGCTAGCGTTAAATTTCGAGAAAAACAATTTCCTTTCCCTATACCAAGAAGATTTCCTGCTATCATTGGAATATCTTAATTCATATAGTACATTTTTACTTATTTACCTTTTACATTTTCCCTATGTATTTTATTTTTACAATTAATTACAGAATGTCTTTAAACAAACTCTTGAAAGAGCGACATTACTGCTAAAGTCGAAGTGTTATAGGGCGAAGCGCGGCGTCCTCGCGGCATTTAAAATCTGTAATATTTCCGAAAATGGTCACTTAAATTACATGCTGTAAACTATTATTGATCTATATTAATTCAACAATTTATTTAAGGTACTTAATTGGATAAGGATTAATGCTGTATTGTATAAAAATTGCTTCAAAAATAAGGCATTATTTTTCGTAAAAAGTAAATGACAAAAAATGCTATAGTGGGTTATCCATATGAGATAGACATATACATTGCGGACTTTTCTGTAGATCTTTTCAATGTGTACAAATACTTAGTACATTATTTTGATAAATCTCGTCGCCTGCGTTTGCAATGTAAGCGGAAAAAAAATGTAATTATTTACAGAAACCTCAAAAATTACAGTATTTCTCTACTCCGTATTATTATACATAAAAACCTTCCTCTGGAATTACTCTATCTATTAAAAAAACCGCATCAAAATCTGTTGCGTTGTTTTAAAGTTTTATGCATACATAGGGAAATATGGACAAAGAATGCGACTTTGTTTTATAATATGTAGTGATTATAACTCTCGTCATAAATTATCTTGGGATATTAAAACTTGAAATTACAAAAACAAATTTTAGTATATTCCATGTTGTGAGATAGCAGATCGAGACAAAGAACATTTACTGTTTTTACTTAAACTGACTTTCTACATTTACGACAATAATTTCAGATAGTGATAGTTCGGTTATTATCCACATATAAAAGCTGCCATTTTATCAAAAACTGAATTTGTTACAACTAACGGGTAAATAGTACTGAAAAATTTTACCCACAATGCTAGTCTCTTTGACCTTTGTCCTTTATTAAACCTCGAGCAAAAAAAAACGCAATTAGTCGCCAACGAACGGTCTTACTAATTAACTTGATCCAGTTTCTTTATTTCAGACTCCATTTACATTCAACTCACATTTAGCTATTTTGGAATTTATTTTATTATCTGATTAAACTTTATAGAAAATTTAAAAAGATGTTTGTACTACGTTCACTTTAGAAATTTTAAAAAGTTTACATATAGTTTATATATGTAGTCGAAATTTTTCTAGTTCACAACTCATTTATGTATTCTATATCATCTTCCTGCCCTTATCCCACTCTAAGTGGGGTCGGCACAACATGTTATAAACATGCTGTCATATGATTTGGCTGCGTTTTTACGACCGGCCGCCTGCCTGACGTCAACTTACCTCAGTCATATTTTGAGACGTCTCGGTAAGAAAGAGGGTGGTCTATTATACTAAACCGGATACCACACAATGGGTCAACTTACCTTAGTCACCTTTTACGACACCTCGGTAAGAAATGAGGTTCTTCTATTCTACTCAGACGGATACCACACGGCGGATGTTTGAAATACGTTACGTTTAGAAATTTTTAAATTATTACACAATATGTAGTTGTAAATTTTCCAGTACATACCTAATTAATGTATCTACATTTCCTAAAATATAAAAAATGGTTGAAACAATTTGAACGCTTAATTAATTTAATTTTAATTAAATTAATTAATCTTAGGTATTCGGTTTATTACAAAATACAAACAGAATACGGAAACTATTGAGCACAATATTTTCCATACATACTAACATACATTTTTATATATATGTATGTATACTGGGATTTTTATATTCTTAGGTGGCTAACTAAAGTATATTTGCAATAGGTATCGCGACAACCACTGTATAGGTGATTCACCCTTCATATTCTCTGGAGACATAAACACTATTAAAAGTTCGACTAGCTCTTAAAGCTTCCACTCGGCAAGTTTATAAGGAGCATTGTTTGAAACCGAACATCGAACGTCGTGTTAGGTTCTAATCGGACAAAAGATTACTGAACATTAAATCCCTCAAAGATCGCCAGTAAATATATATGTAAATACAACGTCTTCTGGTCTAGAAGTTAACTAGACTAGTCTAGTCTAGTTAACTGTGCAATGGATTATCAAGAGACAGAGAAATAATTGAGTTACAATTAATTTACTATTTTTAAACGATTCTACCACCAGTTCGTCCGTTTGTCATCATCCACTGTAAAGTGCTAACAAGAAACGAAATTGTTTTTATGAGAATAGTAATTCCGATATGAAGGTAGATTATATTAATTAACAAAGAAAACTTAACGTAGGTAAGCTTTTTGTAACGAATGTAGGCTTTAAGTGCCAAAAATGCCATGTACAAACATATTTAAATAACAAACATGTGACGTCTCACATTATTTAAGGTATACGCTACAAAAGCTAAATCAAGCTCTTTTGTCGTAAAAGGCGACTAAGGTAAGTTGACCCACCGTGTGGTATCCGGTTAAGTAGAATAGACCACTCTCTTTCTTACCGAGTTGTAGTAAAATACGACAAAGGTCTGCGACGTCTGGCAGGCGGCCGGTCATATAATACGTAGCCAAATCATGTGATAATAATAATAACATGTTGTGCCGACCCCACTTAGAGTGGGATAAGGGCAGGAGGATGATGATCAAATCTAACATATTTCACTTTTAAAACATACATAAATGTTTGTTTAAATTATTTGTAAATAAATTATGCCTTTTATACAAAACTAGTAATATATCGCGGTTTCACCAGCGTGCATACCGATCTCATGGCAGTGGAAAGTCTACTAAGTCGGTCTATCGATTTATTTTTGTTAGCATATTTTATGTTAAATGTAATATAGCCTATGTTGCTCAGTAAAGGCGCAGCTTTCCAATGGTGAAAGAATTTTTGAAATCGATCCAGTAGTTTTTGTGTAAACATTACAACATACATACAAATTTTTCCTCTTTATAATATTAGTATAGATTAATAATTTTGTCAGCTACCTAATTAAATTTGTTTCTACCCGTTCACTCTTTCAACTTAATTCGTGTGTGCATAGTTCATAAAACCGGAAGGTAATTTCGAACGATAACTAAAACTCTATTTTTGATTGCCGCTACCGTCTCGCTGTAGTGGTACTTGAGACGGGAATTCGTCACCTGTTGGAAAATAATTAGGCAAAAAAATCAGTACTAAAACAAAAAATCAGGTGCCGTAGTGAACAGCGGGCCCGTGTTAAGCACTCGTTGCACTCGCGAAATTCAGACGAATTTTGAGCATAAATATCACTAAGTATATAAACTATTTATACATTGAGATCATCATATTTATTTTATTAGGTATTAATATATATTTCACGGGTACTTGGGTATTGTTATTCCTAAAGTAACTATTTAGAATATAGAGATAAGAATTTTTACCACAGTTGTTTCATTTATCAATCAATAATTTTAATAATTTATATAATTTAGCGTTTCGTTGCTGCGATTTAAAATACAAAAGTAATGCTAAATTTAGTTTACTATTTTTTATTATTATCAGAGCAGATACAAGACCCGTATTACTGATTATCTCTTAAAATTATCATCTCTTAAAAAATGAAATATAATCCGCTATAAACAAAAATATATTTTTAAATTTTATTTTAAGTTATTTATTTATTTTATTGTATTTTAATAATTTTCCTGAAATTCAGCATGTAGGGGATTTTGGGGATTAAAAATTGATCTAGCTAGGTTTTATTTAATAAAATCGATTATCCCTGTTTTTGGGCAAAAAAAATATTTCATTAACATTCAATATAAAACACTATTTTTGCCTCGGTCTCAAGAAATGAAAATACCCAGGATCGAGCCCCACCTACCCAATAATTTTTTTTTTTTTTTTATTTTGTAAAAAAATACTGAGCAAAGCTTGTAACCAGGTATTTATTGTTAAATGTTATTAATAAAATAAAAATATATACTATTTTGCTTAATAAACAGTTTCCCGTTTTTCCTCAGTCAGCTGTTTGATGCTTTGTATCTCTAACTAGTTGTTTTCGTATGTTCAAAGTATATGTATATGTACATATACGAAGCGAATATAGGTTCTTCCAAAGATTTTTATTTTATTTCGTTACACATACATACATATGGTCTTTCATATTTGTAACTACTGAGTACTGTGTATAAGACTCACATCAGGTAAGTAACAAAAACGGTACGGAAAAACCACAGACTTTATTTGTGAGTTAGTAGTCTATGGTAATCGTCTGTGATTTGACCATTATGTACATTGTACACTGTAATCTTTGGATTTGACTTAAATCAGGTGGAATGCAGGGCGGTTTTACTACAGGCGCTAATACATGCTATCTCGCATCCCTCTTGCACATGTACGTATTTATCATGGACGTAGTATATACTGGACGGCGCCAAAAGACGTTGCCGATCTTGCGTCTGTGTGTAAGCGATTTATCGTTTGTCTCTGTTCTTATCGCGAACTATACATAAGAGTGAAAGAGATTGTGATGAAGTTTGGCAACGTCGCTAAAAATGTGTCCAGTTGGTGACACCAAATGAGTAGGCATGGACAGAATCATCAATCACTTAATGATCATGATATGAAAAACTTTTCATATAGCATCATCTGCTAATGAGTTTTAGAGTAACTGCTATACTGCTATACAAAATTATGGATATTCTATGAAAAGTAAAATAATAAATTAATACTGAGACTAATTCACTGATATTGATCAAAAACACATGCAAAGGAACGTGGGTTAAATAAATAAATAAATAAAAATAAAGACAAGATTTGTTTGTTCCAAAGAAGACGCTATTCCAACTTAAATTATAAGCTAGAAATATTGACCGTATTATAAAGGAGTTAAGAATTACATTTCTTTGTAATAACAATAATTTCACCCAGTAATATTGATTAGCAAAAACGCTTTCCGCTATTATATTATTCAGCTATTCGCTATAATATTATTACTTGATAAAGCGATTGCTATTACAAACTAATGTAATTCTTAATTCATATTCAATACGGTCGATATTTCTAGGATATAGTTTCAGTTGGAATAACGTAAAAGTGCGTCATCTTCCCGAATTATCGACCGTATTATATAAAAGATAAAAGAATTACATTTGTTTGAAATAACAATAATTTTGCCTAGCAACATTGATTAGCAAAAACGCTATCCGCTATTTTATTATTTACGTTAATGGACTAAATGATTGCTTATACGAACAAATTTAGTCGTTATGTCCTATACACTGCATACGACATAAAGAATACATTTGTTTGTATTCAAATAGAATTAGCAGCATTAGCATTTCTTATACGAACAAATGTAGTTTTTATGTCCTATACACTGCATACGACATAAGGAATACATTTGTTTGTATTCCAATAGCATTAGCAATAGCGTGTATGATCACGTGATTACAATCGATCATATCGTGGAACTAATATGATTCTTATATAGCAATCATACCCATGCTTACAAATGAGGCCATAACATTGAGTTTGTTGAAGATTATTTCTTGAAATCTAAAGCAAATACGAGTGTTACTGATATATTTTTTCAAAAAAGGTGGAATATGTCGTGTGCTGCCTTAACGTGTCCATCAAGAACAACGAAAGGAGGAGTTAAAAACACGGAATTACCATTTCATAAGTAAATCTTTGACTCTCATTTGCGTGCTAAATTATAGCGTTTTATTCAGTTAAAGCGTTTCAGATTATAATGTATCAGTACAGTTTGATATTCTCTAGCCGGCACGAGTGTGGGATACTGTTAAAACATAGAAATTAATCATTAAATATTCGATTGAATTGTGTTACCTACGTAGTGATGTACACACTAACGAATTATTATGTATCGATAAATATCAATCAAAGTTATATTTACTAGCCAAGTAAATGCGAATTCCCTAATTTTAGATTATTTTCTTAGGTTTCCTAAATGCCCACATATAAGAGAACAGCGGATAAAAGCTGTCACCGGTCTCACGGATATGTAAATGTTGGGAATAATGTGAATCATGATATTGTTCAATTGGCCACTGAAGCACTAACATTTCATTTATACATAAAGCACCGAGTATGGGCTGCACCTTCGACTTTATTTTTAACGCTTCAAAGGATTCCATGGTAAATCTAGGCTCACAGTCAATTGACTGATACCATTTTTGAGAACCACCCATCACAGTAAGATATGCAGTAAAGATGTGCATCGGATAATTCATGACATTATACTGCAGACTGTATATTCAGGAAATTATGTCAATCTATTCAAATGTTTAAATCTATTCTGAACACTAAACCAACTAGGTTGGTAACAACTGTATATTAACTTTACAGTACCTAAGCTAGGCTTCGATAATAATCGACGCCTAGTTTAGCTTATCGATAAGCTAAGTACTTCCCTAATCACGCACACTAATGCAGTTCTGAAAGTTCACACAAGCATAAAACGGACACACAAAAATAGCTAAGGCGGCATCCAGTGTATTCTTTATCCAAGGTATTTATGAATGAATAGTATGAAAATAGTCTCAGCTGCATCTCGCTCCACTCCTCCATACATATTTTTTATTTTACGCACTCATTCTCATTTTGACTGTCTTTCATATAACAAGACAACAAGTTGATTTTATTAATGAATGGGCGGTGTACTAAATTTTTAAATTTCCCGTTGTAAAGTTCTAGTACTTTAATTTTTACTAAAATGTATAATTTTGTTTTAATTTAGTTAGCAAAATTCTTGAAACAAATATCACTAGAAGCAAATTAAATGTATAAAGTCTTATTTCACCAATAGCTGTTGAGATATTTCTTAAAATGAGAAATATAACAACGAAGAAACGTGCAGTCATAAAACAATAAGAAGAGGATTTACTTAATCATTATATAAATGTAAGTGTTGAATTTTAATGAATTTTGTGCATCTCAATAATAGTAAGAGCTTTCTTAAAATTTACATTCTCACATTCTAAATATAATAACTTAACCTTGCATGGATAACCCAAAACCTTTAACATGCAGTATAATTTTTATTTCCTATTTGACTTAGTTAATTATGATTTCGTACATTAATTTCGATTGATGAATTATCTATATTCATTATTATATTAAGGATATGTCTTGCGATTTTATATAGCTTCTAGTGTCTTGTAGTGCAATAGATGACTAATAATAGAACATTAAAGTTTTTTAGAAGTTGTTCTAATTGATCATAAGTGTGTATCTATCTTAGTTATGAATAATTTGGACGTAACTAAATGGTCTACTTAATATTTTTTTTTTAGAAGTATTTTCAATTGAAGTTGTATACTTCATTGTATTATATTAGAACTTTAAAAATGATTGTCAAGTTTTTTATAATGAGACTCGGATGAAAAGGGAGTAAATAGCAAAAGAGAGCAAGTTTATTCAGTATAAAGCAATAACGGGTAAATTGCTTTATATAACACTATTGTTGATTTTTAATTAAAAAGCAAAAGCAAAATTTAAATTTACAATTGTTTAAACGATTAATTGCAGATTCAAGAATCCGCATATCCAAGATTAAGAGTAATTTTTTATTTTAATATGATTGTCACATGATGTTATTTATAGTTACGATTTGAGATATCTTTACATTTGCAGTGCTAATAAAAGATATAATAGTATGTGTAATGAATGAAAGAATAACAGCAATATTAAAAGACTGTTCTATAAAACTGAAAGTAAATATTTATATAATTTATAAATCACTTAAAATGTGCAACTGTTTATATCTAACAGAAATTAAATAACAAACAATATTTCTCCTTCATACTTATGCAATAATAAAAAGCAATTTTTCTAAAAGTGAACCCATTTACTCTTTCTTAACAAATCAATGCATAATGACACAGACAACATTTTTTTTATATTATAGAACAACTATTCATATAGATTCAAATACAACCTCTTTCATAAGAGGTTGTATTTGAATAGTAACAATTAATTTTAATTTTTTTAATTTTTTAAAATTATTTTCAGAGATTGAATAGCACTAGACTAAGTGCAACTAAAGGAAAGCTATAATATATAAAGCAGCATTTGTGCAAGAGATAGGTCACTCAAGCTACCAACTTAACTGATAAGGATGTTAAAACATTTCCACACATACCTGTGACAACTAGATTAAAGTATGTAAGTGTGTTTTTATCACAAAGTAATATAATAGTAGTAACTATATAATTTTAAATTAATTTGTGCTCTGGGGTCTAAGCAGACTTATATTATTATTTCTAGATATTTCTCGCAGATCTAGCAATCTTAGCACTTTTTAAATTTATTAAAAAGAATTGGTTAAGTAAGTCTAATCTAAACATAGGTGTATTATTCCAGTAAATGCTCAAAGAATAATAAATAAAAATCAATTTTCTATTACTAAGTAACCATATGTTATAACTAAATTATTAAAATACTTTTTACATCTAAACTTAACATGGTACGTGAAACTGCTAGACGCAGCTAGTGTTTCCATAGTGTGAAATCTAATCCAATAATACTAATATTTAAATAAATAAATAATAAATTTATTGAACACACAAAGGTATATCAATACATATCCTCTTATTCTAAAACATGTTTAACACTGAGTTTCGTGCAGATTATCCCTATGTATTTATGTACAACAATTGCGTGTCTTTGAGAATATATAAATAAAATGATGAGAAATTAAAGGGTCAAATAATATTTCCTTTCACTGATCCGTCACAAATGCTGTGACGTGTTACCAACCAACCAATAATTACTGACTAACTCGAGTCATTAACACTGTTTATATGCGATTTTAATTTTTTTTTATTGTACATCGCCTCAGGCAATCACGACTCATTCTATAAAAGAAATTTAGTCATAAATTATATAAACTGTAGTTTGTATGTCCCTATGGGTTAGGATAATATCAGAAATATTCTTTAATTTATCTTAATGTAAATAGTAGTGATAAGAACATTCTAATATCAGACACTGGGCGACAATTGAAACTAATAAAATTTTCTGAGTATACATGATTGGTTTTAGCTTGAAACTTTTGAATTGAGGATACTGTGTTTATTTTATGTTAATTATATTTTTTTTGATTATTTACCCAAATTTGAACAAATCCTTTTAGTTCGTATTCGATTTTAACCATTCTTCAATATAATATAAAATTAATTAATATTAAAAAAATAATACTAATATTACTAAATAATACTAAAATAGTATAAAAAAACTGAACGATGTTTTCATAGCTAAAAGCAGTGATAGCTTAATGGTAGCATGGTATCGGAAATTAAAGACGATTAGGACATGACTTTGATTAAATTATGGTTAAAATAACAAAAGCTCATAATAATTTATAACGCTTTTTAATGTTTTAAAATATAACAAATACAAAATCAACAACGTAATAACATAATGAAATAAATAAAAAGCTTAAGTTCTATATCAATAATAAACAACAAAGCCAAAGTATTTAAAGTTTGGAATAAGCACTTCCACTGGAATAAGCATTCTTGTAAGCAGAGTTGGAATCAACAGGATTGATATAATCTGTGCTCTGCACATTGCTGTCATCTTTTGTTACGGAATGTGGAACGGTGCTTTGAGATTTGTCGTAATCATTTGACTGCGACACATATGGCACTGAGGCATAATTATACTTCGCTTGTGAAGTTGATGGGTAGTAGTTATAGAAACTTTGGGTAGGAGTAGGATATACTAAATTATTGTACAGACTGGCGTGTGCCTGGGGAAGAACAACCATCGATGGATGACCAATAAAAGAGTTGCCCAATGACAAAGGTTGAAATGTTGGAAAATTAAAGGGATGAATTTGATTTGTATGAGCCGGTGATAAAAGGGAGTGAGGATATTGTAATATAGACGAACCTTGGTATGTAGGTTGCTTGACAGCTATTTGCAAGTTTCCGCTTGGTTTGGCTGACACAATTTGGTATTTTGGCTGGTAGCCCGGGTTTGAATAGACTTTAATAGGAACGAAATGTGATTGAGCGGGTTGTGACGTTATTTGAGGAGATACTTGAGTATGAAGATGGGAAGATGAATCGGCGTTGTTAGACGGGGTGAAGTATTGACTCGCAACTTGATTGGGGTAAAAAGAATTCGGTACTTGATTTTGGTAATGACTTGGATTTCTCTGGGAAGATGGAGTTTGGGAGTAAAAGTTATCGGTGTAGTCAGTCTTCTGTGCTCCAGTAGGGATTGCATTTAGAGCATTAGCCTTTCCCGCGCCCCATTTCTTTTGTTCGGCATCTTCGATCTCGCTAGCAAACGCAAGCGCAGCGAAAGTGGCATAGATCTGTAATAAATGACCAGTTTAACAATTCGTCATAGAGAATTTTAAAGGCGTTATAAGCGATCAATCAGCTCCTTGTTGTTACAATATTTGTTATTACGTCTGTGGTTATGAAACAGGCAATGTTTTCGCTATTCAGACATAAATATTTATCGATTATATTTTATCGCTACAATACTAATGTTGAAGTAACCATTGCATGTTTAGTTTGGTACTTATCCGTAAAGCAGTAATTATTTTTAAATATAACAAAAGTAAGTTTTAATTTCGTTGTCCTGCAATTAAGATATTTAAATATTATGCAGTCAGAAGAAGATGTGTCATCATCATTAACCTTCCCTTATTCCACTCTAAGTGGGGTCGGCACAACATGCTATAATCATGGTGTAAGATGATTTGGCTACGTATATTACGACCGGCCGCCTGCCTGACGTGAACGTACCTGAGTCGCCTTTTACGACACCTCGGTAAGAAATGAGGGTGGTCTATTCTACTCAGCCAGATACCACACGGTGGGTCAACTTACCCTAGTCGCCTTTTACGACACCTCGGTAAGGAATGAGGTTGATCTATTCTACTCAGCAAAAATGTATATAACTTAAAAAACTATAATTCTTGGTTAACTTGCGTTAATCATAAATATGATTTGTTAAAAGTTTTTTGCATAATCGTAATCATAATGCGAGTTAGACAATGGTGTATTAATTATTGAGAATTCACAGTACTACAGATACTTGGAAAACGATAATGGAAATGGAAAATTTTATCGCAAGTAAAGTTATAGAACTATGATACATGAAGTAAAAGTAACTAACTAATATTACTATTATTAACATTTAAAAAGTGATTCAAAATTTTTATTATTTTACTATACATACTCCATAAGTATAGAAACATAACAAGATGTAAACAAACAAAACCATGTGATTCAGGAGTGACAAATATGTCATTACAATAATATTATTAACAAATGAAAAAATTGGGATTTAACTGCAGTTGTCAAAAGAATATCTCTAATATTTATAAATGTAATTTTCATAAATTGATTGTTATTTTCTAAAATTAAATATTTATACCTTTAGTATAGCAAAACAGCAATATATGTATAATTTAATAAAATTCAGCAGATACAAATTAGCCAAGTAAACTACCTAAAATGGTAATTGCATTAGATAGACCAACGTAACATAATATCAATATTCTACGAGCTTCACTCTGTGATACCTAAATGTGTAGTAATTTAGTGTATTTAATATTATCCATCGTTTTCTTTAAAAATTTTATAATACCTTTATGTTTGGGTTCTTAAAAGTAGATATTAAATAATATTCTTATTTATTTGTTTCAAAGTTTGTAAAAATTATTGATAGCAATCACGCCATAATAAAGTGATGCGAATAGTAACAAAAATTTTAAATTCTTTAAAAGAATTAAAAATTATATTTAATGTTAGTATAATGTGGTGTAATAAAAAAGGTCCTTTATAGTAGGCAGATAATGCCTACTATAAAGTACCTGTTTTGACATGTTTACATTTAGTTAAATACTTAACCCATGGAGTATAGTTTCTCATGATGTTTTCTTTCATCGAAAAGCTTGGTATCAATTGGCACATTAAATATGGCAAAATTTCACAATTTAATTCTTACTTTATATGTATAAATCCGAAGTGTTAACTGGTTTGATGGAAAATATTATACTAAGAAATAAAACCCTTTTTGACTGGCCCATTGGAGCAGTGGGTAGTGACCCTGCCTTCAGCTCCACGGGTTGCGGGTTCGATTTCCGCCGAGGGCAAACATTTTCTATAAATGAATTTGTTGGTCTTTGAGCCTGGGTGTATATTTGTATTTAAGTATGTATTTAAAAATATATAAGTATACAGGGTGAACGATATGAAGTGCTACCAACCAATCTTTCAAACTTTTCATCGCAGCAACGTCACACTTACTTTTTTTAATAATTCATTGTCTTGTTCACAAGCTGCCGAAAGCATTTGCATCCCTTGTCAGTCGAACGACAAATATCTGACATGGAATTCAAACGTAAAAGTGTGATTGCGTTATATTTGTTTGGAAAATCACAACCTGCTATTGTGCGTGAGCTTAGTCACCTAAAAGTGAATAGAATGTTTGTATATCGAACCATAAAAGCATTGCCAAACACTATGGTAGTGGACCAAAAAAGACAGCAACGTCACGTGCAATGGTTCGGAAAGTGAAGATGCGGCTCCGGCGGAATCCGCGTCGGAGTGGACAGCAAATGGCTAAAGAATTGAAAATATTCTAAGATAGCATTCGCCGTATACTAAAAAATGAGCTAAAAGCCAAGTCTTACAAGTTCCAGAAAGCACAAGATCTTACGCAGAAGCAAAAAAATGTTTGCCTAGAAGAAGCAAAACAGTTGTTGGGCTTGCACGAAGAGTGTCAATTTTCAAACATCGTGTTTTCTGATGAGAACTTTTTTCCAATTGAGCGATTTATCAACACTCAAAACGATCGTGTTTACTTGACCAAACGTACAAACGAGAATTTACGCCATCGAATGGCCACCTGAAGTAATTTCCCATCACAAGTAATGGTGTGGGCTGCAGTGACCGCTGATGGACGCTTTTCGGTCGTTTTCATTCAGCCTGGTGTCAAATTAAATGCTGCTTATTGTCGAGAAAATGTTTAAGAAGCTGTATTGGACCTGTGGGCACGCAAACACTTCGGTATTAGGCCGTGGACATTTTAACAAGACTCGGCCCCGGCTTACAAAGCTCGCGTGAAGCAAGAATGGCTGGAAAATCATGTTCCACATTTCATTTCGTCCATACAATGGCTTTCGAATTCCCCAGACCCGAATCCGATGAAATTTTCCATATGCTCCATTTTAGAGAGCAAAGTGAGAACTAAAAAATATGACAGTATGGATGCGCTAAAGAAAGCAATCGAACGTAAATGGCATAAGATATCTCAGGATCACGTTCGTGCAGCGTGTAACTCATTTTTTGACCGACTTAAGGCTATAGTCAAGGCAAAAGGTGGTCATATCGAATTAAAGTCAATTGATTTGAAAATTTTGCTTATTTTCTCGCATGTTTTCCCTTGGAGTAATAAAAGATTGAAAAGGTTACACTTCATATCGTTCACAATGTATATTCACCAGTTGTCTGTCTACCATAACACAAGATTTAAGTTACTTACTTTGGGGACGGACAACCGTGTGTGTAATTATCCCATATATTTATATTTATAAAAACTACTAATATTCTATAAAACTACTACTAATATATCTAAAAAAGACTAATATTTATAATTTACCATCAAGTATACTCCTTTTAAGTATAATGTTTTTTCCTAAATACTTAAACGGTAAAAACGAAAGCATCTATTGTTTCAAATACTAATCTTGTAAATTTGTTTTCGAGTGAATACTTATAATTAATTTTATTTAATAATAATAATTTAAATTACAATTCCTACATTTTCAAGATACATGATCGCTGATTCTGTTTCCTATTTAAAAATAGTAATCATTTTTGAAATTGCACTTTTAGCGTGTTTAGGAAAAAACTTTTAAGAAGCATTCACATAAAAATGTAAAACGGCTGTTGAATATAAATTTTTTTATAACAGTAAAAGTCTATTAAAGAATTTCCTTAATTATTTTGTTTTATTAAAATCTAAAAATCATTATTAATATGTTACAGGAAAACCGGTTATCCAAATAATCGGTAAGAGTAAAATGCAAATCGATAAGACTTTGACATCACTAGTTACGGTTTTAGCGCACCAAGTACATCACTAATTTTACTACGATTTTACGTCATACGTTTATATATTACTACTCCATATGTGAGAAAGAGTCAGAGCTGAGACTAAATCCGTTTTTATGAATAAAACGGGTGAGAGGCAGATAGTTTTTAAGAATGAGAATGTAAGTAGCTATAGTGCTACTCTGCACCCCCCCCCATACCACCGAAGATAGGCTCGCGCCAATGTATGAATCTCAGGCATCTATTTTATAGTTAGTAATCTATGGTGGAATGTAAACATATTGATTTCATATATTTTTATCACAATTTGTTGATTTATATCAAATCCATTAGTGTAAAATGGATCAAGATACCGCTAAAAAGCTCCTCGTTGAAGGAGGAACGTTTGTGTTCCTCGGGGTGCCTCAAGAGACTCAATTTGGTATTGATATGCAATGTTGGAATACAGAAGAGGATTTTCGTGGAATAAAAATGATTCCACCGGGTCTTCATTACATACATTATTCTCCTGTGAGTAAAGGGACCGGCGATGTCTCACCAAGGTAATTCAGTATTCAAATGTACTTACAAATAAAATTGCAGAAAATTGTGTTCCAAAAAGAATAAATATATATGGGAATAAATATTATTGCGTGTGTGTAAGTGTCCCATATATATATATATATATGGGACACTTACACACACGGTTGTCCGTCCCCAAAGTAAGTAACTTAATACTTGTGTTATGGTAGACAGAAAACTGGTGAATATATATTTATATATTTTTCAAATACATACTTAAATACAGATATATACCCAGGCTCAAAGGCCAACGAATTCATTTATAGAAAATGTTGGCCCACGGCGGGTTTGAACCCGCGACCTGCGGAGTTGAAGGCAGAATCACTACCCACTGTGCCAATGGCTATGTAAATAGAAAGAATAGAATTTATATATTTCTAAACATTTATTCTAGATCAGGATTCATGTACTACTTTAAAAAAAAAGATTTTCTTGTTAAAATGTGGGACAAAAATCTTGAAGATATAAGTAAAGATGAAATAAGTGAAGAGAGCATCCAACGTCTTCAAGAAAACTTATTGAACTTGGACAGACATTTAGCTCCATATCCATATGAGATTTGGCAGAAATGGAAACTGCTGACATCTCAAATCACAGGTATATGTAGTTGAGACGTAATTATAATATTTGAATATAATCCTTTATTAGTACTGCCATGTGGTATTCGGCTGAATAGAATAGTACCACCCTCATTTCTTACCGAGGTGTCGTGAAAGGCAACTAAGGTAAGTTGACCCTCCGTGTGGTTTCCGGCTGAGTAGAATAGACCAACCTCATTTCTTACTGAGGTGTTGTGAAAGGAGACTAAGGTAAGTTAACCCTCCGTGTGGTATCCGGTTTAGTAGAATAGACCACCCTCTTTCTTACCGAGGTATCATAAAATACGACTAAGATAAGTTGATGTCAGGCAGGCGACCGATCGTTAAAACACAGCCAAATCATGTTAGAGCATGTTTATAACATGTTGTGCTGACCCCACTTAGAGTGGGATAAGGGCAGGAGAAAGATGATAATCCTTTATTAGTAAATCTATGCAATGCTAAATGTAGTAAATGTATCTGCTTTCTTGTATCATACACACAGTATGCATAACTTACTAACATATCATTACTTCTTATATTCGTTTATTTGTGTTAACAAGTTTTTGCCTTAGTTTGACCAATCTAATCTTTACAGTTCATCTTTTGTTCTTGTTAGCCCCTTCTAGCATTTAGTTGATGCAGTGTAAAAGAGTTAGAACTATGAACTATTAATTAAATTGCTTCATCCAAACTAAGGAATGTAGAGTAGGATTGTGAATGTAAATATCTTAGTTCATATATTATCGTTTTGTAGCTGAATTAGCAAAAAAACTATCACCAGAAAGTGGACTTATTCGAGCGTCAATTGAACTATTGTCAATGAGTAATGAGGACAGACCTAAAGGAGTGAAAATATCAGAAAACCAAGAATCTGACCCAAATAAAGTGACAAATGAATCAGTTCCAGGCCAATCTGATGCTAAGAGAGTTAAAAGGATCACACAGGAAGAAAAAGAAGATGCAATGTTACCTAATTTAAAACCTGCCCCAGGTAAAAATATATAAAAAATAAAGATGTTTTAAAAAAGCTTTTCACAAAATAATTATTAAAAAAGAGAAAATTATAATTTCATTAAAAAAATTGCCTTCTTTGTTAACTAAAATATGTTGGTAAATAGATAGGGAGCAGAAAATCGGTATTTTATTTATTTAAAAAAAATCTAAATACAGATTACAAATAATTCACTTTAGTGAGAAAAATTTTAATATTTCAAAAATCATGGTCAGATATTAGTGAAAATCACCAAGTGATTGTATTTGAAACTTATCATCATTCTTGAAGTGAAACACATATTTTTTCATTATTTGAAATAGAAACATTAATCTAAATATTACATACATAAATAAATAATTATATCATAATTAGCCTCTGATTTTTGAAAGTTACCAGAAAATGATATTTTCGATCCATCCCAATATAAATGTACTAGCCACCAGCTCTGGCTTCGCACGGGTATATATAGCCTATGTCATTCAGTGAAAAAAATTATTAGTAGTTTTGATTTATTAATTACTGACCGTGGCCCACAAGCATTAAATTGGGAGTAAAGCATTCCCTTTCCCTATACCACGAAGATTTCCTGCTATCTTTGGAATATCTAAATACATATACTACATTTTTACTTATCTACTTTTTACTTTATTCCCTATGTATTTTATTTTTACAATTAATTACAGAATGTCTTTATATACAACATTCACAGCTTTCTTGTCATTAGACAATACAAAAATGTTTTCTTTAGAGGTTACTCTTGAAAGAGCGAAATATCTTTGGCCAAGGGAAAAACAAACGCGTCCGATCGCTGCTATATTCGAAATGCTATAAGTGCGAAATTGATCATTTAAATAACATGCCGTAAACGGACACATTGATCTATAATAAATCAACATTGTATTTTAGGTACTTAATTGGATAAGGATTAATGCTGGACTGTTTAAAATTGCTTTGAACATAAGGCATTATTTTTCGTAAAAAGTAAATGATAAAAATGCTATTGTGGGTTATTCTTAATAGATAGACATATACCATCGCGGACTTTTCTGTAGACCTTTTCAAGGTGTACAAATACTTAGTACATCATATTGATAAATCTCGTAAGGTTAAGCCTGCGTTTGCAATGTAAGCGGAAAAATTTATATATTCTCTACGCCATATTGAATGTTATTATACATGTAAACCTTCCTCTTGAATCACTCTATCTATTAAAAATAAACCGCATCAAAATCTGTTGCGTAGTTTTAAAGATTTAAGCATACATAGGGATATATGGACAAACAAAGAATGTGACTTTGTTTTATACTGTGTAGTGATATTGGGGTATTCTGCTCCAGTTGCCCAGCGTTTGCAATGTAAGCGGAAACAAATGTATTTATTTACGACATCACATTAGAAACCTCAAAAATTACAGTATTTCTCTACTCCGTATTGAATGTTATTGTACATATAAACCTTCCTTTTCAATTACTCTATCTATTAAAAAGACCCGCAAAATCTGTTGCGTAGTTTTAAAGATTTAAGCATACATAGGGATATAGGGACAGACAGAAGAAGGATGTTTAAAAAAAATCTAAAAATTATTTTCATCAGTTTTGAGTTCATCACTTTCTGATGAATAACATTTTTGATCTTATTAGCAATGGGTAAATATACAACGACGACGCTTTTCCGACGCGCGTACACCTGACGCATAATTGTTTCAACACCAAACATGTTAACTCGCAAGTTGATTTCTCAAACTATTTATTTGTCTAACATCATTGCAAAAGACAAAAAGCTCGGGAAATTGTAGACGCTTAAAATCAAATGATATTCTTTCATAAGCTTAAAAAAATTATTGAGATATTTGTTTAATATATTCCCAATAGTGTAGTCCAATAGTTGTTTATATTCGTAGAAACTATTTCATAGCAGATAATGAATTCGGGAATATTTAGTATCTTAAATAAATCAAATTTAAATATCAAGATACACATTTATTATTTTAATTTTTACATGCAAAACATTACGATCTTGCAGGAGCTGCCATGCGATTTACAGAAATACCAAAGGACAAGTATCCGCTAGGTGCCACTCCGGAAGAAATAACAAAGCATTATTTAGATCAGTCATATTCATTAGAACTTATGATCGCACAACATGAAGAGTGAGTGTGTTTTATTCATGTTAAATGATTTTCAACATTGAATTAATATATTCGAACAATTGAATAATGTGGTATCGGCTGAATAGAATAATACCACCCTCATTTCTTACCGAGGTGTCGTAAAAGGCGACTAAGGTAAGTCGACCGCCGTGTGGTATCCGGCTGAGTAGAATAGACCAACCTCATTTCTTACCGAGGTGTCGTAAAAGGCGACTAAGGTAAGTTGACCCACCGTGTGGTATCCGGTTGAGTAAAATAGACCACCCTCTTTCTTACCGAGGAGTCGTAAAATATGACTAAGGTAAGTTGACGTCAGGCAGGCGGCCGGTCGTAAAATACATAGCCAAATCATATGACAACATGTTCGTAACATGTTGTGCCGACCCCACTTATAGTGGGATAAGGGCAGGAGGATGAATGATGAACAATTGAATAATTAAGTATTAATTTAAAAAAAAAATATGGGACACTTACACACACAGTGATCCGTCCCCAAAGTAAGTAACCTAATACTTGTGTTATGGTAGGCAGACAACTGGTGAATATATATACTTATATATTTTTAAATACATACTTAAATAGAAATATACACTGAGGCTCAAAGACCAACAGCTTTATTTATAGAATATACTGGCCTTCGGCAGGAATCGAACCCGCGACTCGCGGAGATAAAGGCAGTGTCACTTCCCATTGCGCCAATGGGCCAGTCATTCAATAATCAATTAAGTATATATTAATTAATTAAGTATTGTCTTAATATAAAGAAGTAAACAAACGTTTTACTTAATTACTCGAATATAAATTAATGCTTTGTTTACGCCGTGTGTTATCCGGCGGAATAGAATAGTACCACCCTCATTTCTTACCGTGGTGTCGGACGGAATAGAATAGTACCACCCTCATTTCTTACCGAGGTGTCGTAAAAGGCGACTAAGGTAAGGCGACCCGCCGTGTGGTGTCCGGCTGAGTAGAATAGATCACCCTCATTTCCTAACGAGTCGTAAAATACGAGTATGGTGAGTTGATGTCAGGCAGACGGCCGGTAGTAAAATACGTAGCCAAATCATGTGACAACATACTTATAACATGTTGTGCCGACCCCACTTAGAGTGGGATAAGGGCAGGAAGATGATGATGAAATTAATGCTTTGTTTACTTGCAGACCTCTGCACATCATTGGAGAATTGCAGTTTGCTTATTTATGTTTCTTAATTGGACAATCCCTTGATGCTCTAGAACACTGGAAGAGTCTAGTAGTTTTGATGTGTTCTTGTGATGATGCTATCCACAAATACAGAAGTGTATTCTTCCATTTCATCAGGACCATTGAAGTGCAGATCGAAGAGATGCCTGAAGACTTTCTAGCTGATATTGTAATGAACAAAAATTTAGTTTATAAGAAATTGCGTGAATTTTTCCGCACTGCGTACATTAGCAAAGTTGATGGCAGGCTATTGACAATGATTGAGAGATTTAAAGAAAATTTAACTGAAAAGCTACAATGGGACTTCACAGGTTTAGACACAGATGACGAAGAGGAAAGGCCTGTAGTAGTAAAATTACGTGAACAAACTGAATAATTTTACCATATTTTTATAGGGTATAGATCATAGGTCCAATACCTAGAATCATATTTCTAATTCTCTGTATTTATTGATACGAGAGTTATAATTTTTATTAAGTAGACCAAGTGCACACCAATAGCTTGGAAGATATAAATGTTGTGTACTGTGTACATTGAATATTTTAATTTCTATTTTACTAAGTAGAGTATATCTCCACTTTCAGTGACAGTTTATTTTTTAAAATAAATAATTTTGAGGTTATTAAAAACACCTATGTTGTATTGAATAACTGTCAATAAAACATATTTTCGTCTTTCATTATGTGATTTTATTAAGCGACACAAATGCCCTCAGTTGGTTTACCCTGATACGAAACTGAACAGGTTTAGGCAACTGCCTTATAGCGGTATCTCCATTATTTATATTGTACCTGAGTGCTCGGTAGCAAGGCTTGGTCACTAAGGTCACACATTTTTTGAACGATATAAAAAAAAATCAATTTAAAAAAGAGCCGGGGACTCGAACCCGGGTTTTCAATTTTTTGGTCCGCCCGTTAAGCTATCACATATTAATGAATTAATCTTATATATATATATATTTGTGTTTTTATTGTTAATTTTTTTTATGTGTGCGTATTATGTGACGCGAATATTCGTTTTGATTTAATAACATGAACTCTTTGAAAATTGAACGACTCTTTTGAACCATTATACTCTACCTATTATTCTGGAAGTATGCCAAAATAAACCTAGCTTGTATTCTGGGTTACTTTTTGCAAATTATAAGGTTATTTATACATGCTATGTGGTAGTTTTTAAGCCTCATAATGAGAAATTGTTATTCTCTATTAGTTTTGTAAGTTTAAACTTTTTTATCAAATACAGACATATATTTAAATGAATTGTCCAATATTTCTTTTAAAAAATTTGCTTTTAATAAATGTTCACTTCATTTAATTTCCATGAATTCCTTAGATATAAAATAAAAAAATAAATAATTTCTTGGCAAGTAAAAGTAGCATAAGTCTGTCCAAGCGAACTAAGTGACGTAGAACTATAAAACATGTGTATTATTAATTTTCAGATCAAAATGAAAGATTTCATGTCACTCACGTTATACCATTTGAAATAAATGAATCTTTAATTTTGATGAGTGGGATTTACTATGAATACCAGATAATGCATCAATATGAAAACATCCACATGAATATTATGTACTTTAATTATAACTATACTAAATATACAGATAGATTATCAAAAAAGTGATATAGTCGATATATGAAAATTGTGTGCTGATAGAAAATGTAGAAAAAAGCAAATAATTTTATTTTAAGACTTTATTAATTTCATTTTACTTTGAAAAAACTTACTACACAACATATACACATAATCTAAAAAAGTATTGAAGTACTTATTTCAAAATCTTATGTATGTTTTTTAATTACTTTTGTTAGTGGCTTCTTGCTTCTTTGTTTCTCAAATTTAGCTTTTTTGTTCATGAGTGAAGAATCTGTAACAAAAAATATATATTATTACTTGGATCCAATTATATAATAATAATATAAATGTCAATCATATTTTTATAACATTAGAAATTTTCGTTACTTATACATAATTGAAATAACAAAAAATAGATATCATTCAAGATGCTGGAAGCTGCTAACATTCACATTGCTTGCTTTTTTTAATAATTAAAAACTGTTTAACAACTTCTTTTCATTAAAAGTCCCCGTCCCAGGTGTCAACCGCAACACTTGAACATTATTTGCGAAGCCTTCCTTCCTTTACAAACTATATCAAAAATCACACTTATTACAAAAAAATAAGCTTAGGTTGATGAGATTACAAACATACTTTGAACAAATTTCCTTTTTACTGCTGGATGTGGTGTACTTCTTTCCTGTTTCTTTTTAATTACCGCGATCTTTTTAGATTTTTGAATTCCTCCTGACTCATCACTTTGAACATCTTCATTTTCAGTTTCAGTATTTTCACTGCCAGATGACATGTCATCGTCATTTTCAATCATTTTTTCAAATTCATCAGAGTCAAAATCAATACTACTATCACTGTCATCTGTCTCTTTTAAAGATATAAAATTTTCAGGTGCTTTTATACCTGTTTTCTTAAGTTTATTGCTTTTTTCCTTTCCGGGGTTTTCCTCATTAACTTTTCCATTGTCACTTTTAATTAAGCTTTTGATTGTTTTTGAATTTTCCTTTATATCAGAAGTTAATTTTTCACCTGGTTTCCCCTTTTTATTTTTTTTCTCTCTCTTTAGACTTTTATCTCCTGATTCAGTTTTTATTTCTATTGTTTCATCTTCTGACTTAACATCCTCACATTCAGTCTTAACCTGCTTTTTAGGTTCCTTATCTGTTAGTGAAACATTATGAAGTCCATCTTTTAAAGCTTCTGGAACATCCACTGGCTCAAAGAAATCATATTCTATGCCAAGATCATTCAGCCTCTTTTTAGTTCTAGATAAACTGAAACATTTTGATAAAATTATGTATAATATGTTTCAATGAAAAGATAGTAATGAATTAAAATATAAATCAAACTTACTTAAGTAACAACTTTTTTGCTACTTTAATATCTTCTTCAACAGTTTTATTTGAATTGTGAATCTAAAAATATATGCATCAACCATTAGTATTTTAAAAATAAAATTTTCAGTGGCAAGGCACAGTAGTTCTTTTTTTAAGTGTGATGATTTATTTATTTGTTATTATATATCTAAATTACTAAATTTAAAAACTTACTACTACATTAAATAAGAGATGTTCCAAAATTTATTTCTCATTCTATTTTAAATTCAGATTCAGATTACTGAATTTGAGAGGTTTACTCATTAAAATAGAATAATAATTCACCCCAAGAAAGAAATGCTGTGAAACATCAAAAATATAATAGATATGTGAAAAACATATATATTGCAATTCTATCCTTGTCCTAATCATACAAGTATGAATACAATAGTTGTAATGTAATGAATATCTAGTGTTGGTGCCCATGCTGCGTGCCCAGAGTGTGGACAGGAAGAAATGAGTGTTCACCTTATGGCTGAGTGTCCATGTACCCGCTGGTAAGATGGGGGATACTAGGTAAGGATGAAATTGAAGTTGAGGATCTGACAGATACCTCCTTCAGGGATATTATCAGGTTCGTAAAAGCTACGGGTAGATTAGAGCAGGTGACACTGTCAGGACAGCAGTGAAACCCTTGTCCCGACATGGGCGGAATAGTCCAGAATAAGAGCTGACCACCTGCCCTGCACCGACAGGAGTCCCCGAAATCAGATAGATCTTGTGTTGGTGCTATGTATATTGTTTACTTATTCATCATTGTTATGTGTACACAACACAAGCCCATTTCCTGTTTTATTAAGTAGGATGCTATTTTTTGATGATTTATTAAGTAGGAGAATAGTGTCATAAAATTTCAAAAGTTAATGCCTACTATAAAGAATACACTAATTCACACCTTTTTGTATTTTAGTCTTTCTTCTCTTGATGGATTATTTTGAGGATTCCATTTTTTTCTTTGAGCATGTCTTCTCTGCTTATGTGGTGGAATATAGGCCGCTGAAATAAATAACAATATGAGTATTGTTATAGTATAGCAATTATGCTATGATAATTTTACAATGTGATTATAATTATAGTGTTATATCTATAATATTACAATTATGAGTAATCTGCTGTGTGGTATCTGACTGAATAGAATAGTACCACCCTCCTTTCTTACCGAGGTGTCATACAAGACTAAGGTAATTTGACCCACTGTTGTGGTATCTGGTTTAGTAGAACAGACCAACCTCTTTCTTACCGGGGTGTCGTAAAATATGACAGAGTAAGTTGACGTCAGGCAGGCGGCCGGTCGTAAAAACGCAGCCAAATCATGTGACAGCATGGATATAACATTTGGTGCTGACCCCACTTAGAGTGGGATTAGGGCAGGAGGATGATGATTACAATTATGAGTAATAAATATCCTAATGTGAAAAACACACATAAGAATATTTAATAAAAAATAAATCTAAATTATGTGGTAAATCTTCTATAATAAAGTTTTGAATAGTTCGTAAACTAACTAGTTTTACAAAGTTCTCCCACTCATACCTTTTCTCTCATCGTTTACTTACAATTACACTTTTTATCATCATTTTTATTATTTATTATTATTATCTTTATTTCAGACATTGTGTCCATAGTGTTAGTTACAAAATTACTTAGCCTAGGTTAGTATTTAAAATAGAAATTTACAATGTTTATTTGATTGTAAATTTTTTTTGTTGAATTTTTAATATAAAACAAAAAGGTTAATTATTGATTGCCTTTGTTTGATTGTGCATTTTTTTACAAGTTCACCAAGGAACAGAAAATGTACACTACATATGCATTAAAAAAAAGGTATGTATTATAATAATATAGTATGTATTATAATATAAATATTATAATTAAATACTGCTTAAACAAAACACCTATTTATTTAAATTAATAATATATTTTATGAATATTAATTTATGGGTTTATGATCCGATCATTAGCTCGTTTTAAAATTTCCTACAGCTAAGAGCTGGGAATGACACACTACCTATAAGAGCAAACTTGTTTGTTTGGATGCTGTAAACTAAACTGATTGATCTCATTTGCAAAATATTACATACAAAATTAAAATATTATAATGATTTAAACAGCCTGATCGTAAATTAAAGCATCTATCTATCTATCTAATTTCGAGGATGCCTGTTGTCGCAGGGCGGGTGGTCAGCTCCTATTCCGGACTATTCCACTTATTTTACCCATGGTCCGACAAGGGTTTCACTGCTGTCCCGACAGTGTCACCTGCTCTAATCTACCCATAGCTCTTACGAACCTGATAATATCCCTAAAGGGGATAATTGTCAGATCCTCAACTTCAATTTCATCCTTACATAGTATCTCCCATCTTACCAGCGAGTACAAAGGGCACTCAGCCATAAGTTGAAGACTTTCTTGAAATAAAATTAAAGCATAATAAAGAAAATAAGCCTACAACCACTGTAAAAGTTATATACCTTTAATTAATCTTTTCCCCATAAGATAATTATTCATTGTTTCGGCAACAACTTGGGCCACATCAGTGTCTTTAAATTCGACAAAAGCATGCCCTTTAGATTGGCCTGTACGCCTTGATCTTATGACTCGAACCTTAGTTACTAATCCAAACTGTTTAAAGTAGTCATTCATTTGTTGCTGAAATATGTTAAAAAAAATTTAAATACAATTCATATTTATTAATATGTATAATGATTCCTATATAACAAGTGATTAAATAATTGCACAGTGTATCTAAATAGCTTAGAGAATTTAAGTTATACTCTGTAGTAGTCAGAGCCCATATTAAAAAACATTTTTCTAACCTCGTAAAATCCATGTGGAATATGTGATAGATACACCAATCCTCTATCTTGACGTTTTTTTAATTCTACAACCTCTTTAGTTTCATTTTTTTTAGTTACAGCTTCAACGCTACCAGGTTTATTGACTTTTTTCTACAAGAGAAAATTTTTAAGGTTAATCGCATAGGCTTAACGTTTTGTAAACATTATAAGATATAAAATTATACCTTTAGTAGTTTTTTGATGCCCTTAACAGATTTTAAAAAGTCTTTTTGCTTAGCAGAATCTAAAGCAACATTTTCTTCCATGTTTTGAGTAATAAGAGAAACCAAAAGAAACTGGAATAAATTTTCACAAACTACTATCCTATATAGTGTATTCTATGCAAACTACTGAATAGTCGTTTGCACCGGAGCAGTGAGTACCGGAGAATCACCGGTGATTCACCGGTACAAGTACTCGCCGAAAACACCGGAGAAAAACCGGTTTTTCTCCGGTGATTCTCTTTCGGCTACCTAACTTACATATACAACTAAAATAAAAGAAATATGACTCAAATAAAACAATTTAAAGATTTATTTATTGCTTATTTACACAGATAACTTCACTTCTCTATGCTACAACTTCCGCTCTCCTTATTTTCCTTACATTACATTTATTATCTCCAGTAATCTTAGGTAGATAGAAATAGTCCCATAGATGAACCTACGCAGCCTACAACCTACGCGAACTAGATAACATATTTTCCACAACGTAGTTCGTTAGTTTGTGACAGAATGTTTTAAGTTGACGTCAATCGATCTAATGTCGTCTCAATCATAGTCGCACGGAATTTCCTATCTGAGTCTGAATCGGCTATCAGCCGCTTGCCACTTCAGCTTTGCGATACGATGGGCTATGACTCTGGTTCTTCTACGGATCTGATTTGAACGCGTAGAGATATACTAGCATAGCTCGCTCAATCCCCCGCTGAGTGTTAAGGTCGTCCAGAGAGTCTGCCATAACGACTATTTCGTCGGCAAATCTAAGGTGAGTGATGTACTCGCCGTTAATGTTGACACCGTATCCGTGCTGATCCAAAAGCTAAGCTTAAAGACTTCCTCCAATGCAGCGGTAAACAGCTTTGGGGAGATGACATCTCACTGTCACACAGCTCGCCTCGTTTAAACTGGTCTCTTAGTTCTGTCTTGGACACGGATAAATATTGTGGAGTTTTCAAACTAACACTTCAGCACTTGGACATACCGATAGTCGATTCGGCATCTCTGGAGTGATCTTAACACAGCTCATATTTCCATGTTGAAATTGTGAACGAGTATATATACCTGGGACATACAGTCGTACTAGGTAGGCCCAATTTTGAGAAAGAGGTTATTCGCCGAATCTAACTCGGATGGGCAGCGTTTGGGAAGCTACGCGAGATCTTTTTGTCCAAAATACCTCAGTGCTTGAAGACCGAAGTCTTCGAACAGTGCGTGTTTCCAATAATGACATAAGGATCTGAATCGTGGTCACTGACTATGGGCCTCATAAGAAGGCTCAGAGGGCAATGGAGCGAGCTACGCCGGAGTATCTCTCCGTGATGAAAACAGAAATGAGGAGATCCGTAGTAGAAACAGAGTGACAGATATAGCTCAGCGTTTCGCGAAGCTGAAGTGGCGATGGGCGTTGGGGTCTCAAGGTTTTGGAATTGCGACCCTGCATCGTAAAACGCAGTGTCAGCAGACCCCCCCCCCACGAAATGGACCGACGAACTCAAAAAGGAGCCGCTAGATTTAAGCGGCACAAGATCGTGTGGTGTGGAGATCCCATGAAGAGACCTATGTCCATCTGTGGTGGTGTCAGTCGGCAGTGGACGTCCATCGGTTGACAAAGAAGATATTTTGTCATCAGGTGACTGTAAATTGTATTGTAATTGTACTGTAATTGTAATGTAAAATTGTATTTAAGTTAACCTAATCGTAAATAAGTTAAATTAATTATATTTTTTTGTAAGTAATTTAAGATAGATATAACTTGTACATTTTTGCTGTAAATAATAAAAAAAAAATATTTAAATTAATTTTTTTATTTTCATAACTAAATATAAACATAAAGGCGAAAATTTATCATGTATCTTTATCACTACCTAAATAATCTAAACCTTTTGATGTAACATTAAAAAAATATATTTTATGAATAATTAATAGGTTTATACTATTTTAAGTGCCCAGAAATTCTAAATAAATGTAATTGTTTTACGTGTTTTAAGTTAGCAGGAGCAGTATAAAACGAGCGAACGGATTGCCTTAACATAACTCAATATAAGGTACATCGTTCGCTTCTTTTTCTCAATTGCATACTTTTACACCAAAAACTAATCTCCGGAGATCACCGGTGAATAACCGGAGGTCGGCAAATCACCGGTGAATTTCACCGGTTGTCAAGATTCCGCTCCGGAGCAAACCACTACTACTGAACAGGGCGGTTTTACTACAGGCGCCAACACATGCTATCTCGCATCCCTCTTGCACATGTATTTATGAATGAATCGCATGAAAATAGTCTCAGCTGCATCTCGCTCCACTCCTACATAGTACATACATATTTTTACCAGTGTTGCCATCTTAGTAGATTTTCCACTAAAACTTGTGGTTTTAACTACCCATTTAGTGGCCAAATATTGCTTTTAGTGGCTAGTGGTTTTTTTTGGCGGTTTTGGTAAAATATATTAGTAGTTAAAAAGTTAGATTTTCTTCTATCTTACGATGATCTTTATATAAATGTTCGTTTTTCTTTTTGAATATTCATATAAATGTACATAAGTGTACACCATTAAATCCACTGTTTGCTCATGGTTGGTGGTAAATGTTAATGAGAGATGACAAAAATATGCAAATAGCAATTGCCAATATTTTGAATGAAGTTAACTTTTTCCTTCCTATAAAAAAAAAGTATTTTTCTTGATAAATAAAAAGGGGATTTAAGCTTGTATATCTGGTAGACATTTACTTTGCTTGAGTAGGCATAACTGATCGGCAAGACGGATCGGTCTACGTTTATCTACACGCGAGTATTTTCCACCTAATATTTTTCTAAACTTATACTTTACTAGCGGCCTGCCCCTGCTTCGCACGGGTATAAAATATATGTCACTCAGTGAAAAAAAAATTATTAAAATCGATCCAGTAGTTTTGATTTATTCATTACTGCCCGTGGCCCGCAAGAGTTAAATTTGGAGAAAAACAATTTCCCTCTCCCTATTCCAAGAAGATTTCCTGCCATCTTTGAATATCTAAATTCATATAGTACATATTTGCATATTTATTTTAACATTTTTCCCTATGTATTTTATTTTTACAATTAATTACAGAATGTCTTTATAAATAACATTCAAAGCTTTAAACAAACTCTTGAAAGAACGACGTATAGCTGCGAAATGCGAAGTGCTATAGGGTGAAGCGCGGCGTCCTCACGGAATTTTAAATCTGTAATATCTCCGAAAATATTCACTTAAATAACAAGCTGTAAATGGTCATATTGATCTATATTAAATCAACAATTTATTTAAGGTACTTAATTATCTGTGAATCTAATTGCATTCAATTAGCGATAAAAATATAGTATTTTTCGTAAATTTAGTATTTTATATTCTTTACAAGGTATAAAGCAGGGACCTCGAAGCATATAGCATTATAGTATATCGTTAGTGTTTTTATAGAACTGTAATAATATTGGGAAGTTTTTTTTTTAATTTTAAAATATAAGTAAAAATAAAACTAAAATAATAAAAATAAAACTTTTCCTTTATAGTAATATTTATTGTGTATGCTTTATTGAACTGTTGTATATCATATGTCATACCCAATATCAGTTATATTCTATGTTTTAAGTGGTTATTTCTGAATAGTTTTTATTCTTTCTGCGAAAGACAATATGGATTATAGACATACTTTAATTATTTAACAGAAAGTTATTTGTTCAAGATACTTTAACATACTATCCCATTTAGTTGTGCACATTTCAATTGGATTTTTTGTCTGAGTAACTGTGTCTGGTCAAGGCACTGCTACTGTTGTTGCAATGAATTCATTAATATCTGATACAATGCCTGATATTCCTCAAGTGAGTTAAAATGTTTCAAATATAAATCATTTTTGTTTGTAAACACAAAAATTGGCATGTGTATGTAATAAGTAACGGCCTGTTATCCACCCCAGCAGTGGGAACCATAAGCTTCCTCTATCCGTTTTTTGGAGAGAAGTATTGTAGCAAAGACCTACCATCGCGTTGCTCCAATGCGGATTGGTAGGTTACGCATATCCTTAGAATTCGCTAGAAGTATGCGGATTTCCTTACCATATTTTCCTTCACCGAAAAGCGTGTCATAAATTGCAATTGTCAATTAGACATGTGCCTACGCGGGGTATAAACCCATGATCGTCTTTACAGAGTCGCACGGCCTCACCGCTGAGCTATTACAGCTTGTTCCATATTTATTAAAATGTTTTTGTAATAATTTTCAGATGAACCTGGTCATACCCAAAGAGAGTACTCATTGGGATGACGTCTAAGGGCTATATGCTGTTGATGCTTTATGATGAAGCACATGATTAGGTCAATTGATTGGACTAGATGAAGGCAAGTAAATATTTGATGTAAAGTATGTCAGTCTGTCCATTTCACTTTCAATTAAAACTGAAGCTTATATGTCTAATGGGCTAACTGCCTAATCCGTTTGAGATATAACAAAAAATGTTTGGTACAATTTTTCCTCTATTATAGTGATGCAAAAAAGTGTGTGATATAAGAATAGCTTAAAAGACATATTAGTGATGATCATTGGAACTTTGTCACATATGCTTCTTAATTGTCACATACAATTCAGTATTTGGAAAGCATAATATTTTTAGCCTGGTACTGCTAACAGTACAAAATCAAAGATATTTAACATAACATAACAAACATAAAAAAAATAATTATTTATAATTATAGTCTCTATTCTATACTTAAAATATAACTGTAGACAAAGTTATAGACACGTAAAAAATATTTTTCAGACACTATTTAAGACCAGTAGAAGCTAAAAATATATTTTTAAAATTTAATATCTGTGTTATTTGTCAATGCATCATTCTACTACCCTTATCGCACTCTAAATGGGGTAGGCACAACATGTTTTAAACATGTTATCACATGATTTGGTATCTTACGACCGGCCGCCTGCCCGACGTCAACTTACCTTAATCGGTTTTCGCGACACCTAGGTAAGAAATGAGGGTGGTCTATTCTACTCAGGGGATATCAATGCCAAGATTGTCTGTAAGACTACCTTTGCAAACTAATGTTCTATCTATACATTATTTAGGAATTACTTATTTATTACAGGTTAAATATGCTGCGAACTCTTCCGCCGGGAAGTGTCCACGAGCCCGATGATGCAGATACATACACGAAGATACAGAACATATATGAAGAGCTGCAGTCGAATCATAATTATTTAGCCTCATTTATTGACATTAGTAATAACATTTTCACAGCGCGAATGCTTTTATTCACTAACAATTTATTTTGCCGCCTGAACCATTCGGAATTTTGGAATAAGGCTGTAAAAGTCCGCTTCAATGCTAGAGACTCAAAAGAAGGTTGTGTCTTCAAAATAGTATTCATATTAGTATAATTGACAAACATTATGAAGTTTGAAACTTCTTAACTAGGACCCAATGGATTTTTTCTCAAATCCGTGGATAAGGGGGCTCTAGCACACTAGAACGGATCATAATTTGGTTTCATTTTTTAAAACATTATTGGTTAATATTATTGTTTGATAGTTATAGTACCTTGTATTCCATCAGAAATATTTTCCGGACCCAAGCCATATCATATTACCGGTTCAGTATATTGATATATCGGTCATGTGCAGCAATAGCGGTACAACTCAAAAACTCATATTTTGAGATGAATGGGTTTAAAATTTTCAGTACTAAGGAAAATGAATAACAATTGCTTAGTTGCTAGTTTAATTGCTAGTTTTCTTAAACGACGGGCTTATAATGAATTATGAGTTCTGCCTGTATTGCTGCTAAAAATTGTGTATTTTAACATTAACACCATTTATTCCTATTCAAAACACGTGTTTTTACTTGTGTAGCAAAACTAAAAACCTGAGCAATCCTGGGAGTAATATATTTTCAAAACAGGATTATTTAAATTGTGAAATTTTTATAATTATGCTATTGTCTAATAAAACTGAAAGATTTGATCTAGTTAAAATTATATTATCCATCACAAAAACTTATATTTTTGGAATGGCATTATATGGCATGTAAAGTGTTAATTAGTCAAAAATGTATATAACTTAAAAAACTATAATTTTTGGTTAACTTGCGTTAATCATAAATATGATTTGTTAAAAGTTTTCTTGCATATTCCTTATCATAATGCGAGTTAGACTATGGTGTATTAATGTTAAGGAGAATTCACAGTACTACAGATACTTGAAAAACGATAATGGAAATGGAAAATTTTATCGCAAGTAAAGTTATAGAACATGATACATGAGGCAAAAGTAACTAACTAATATTACTATTATTAACATTTAAAAAGTGATTCAAATTTTTTATTATTTTACTATACATACTCCATAAGTATAGAAACAATAAGATGTAAACAAACAAAACCATGTGATTCAGGAGTGACAAATATGTCATTACAATAATATTATTAACAAATGAAAAAATTGGGATTCAACTGCAGTTGTCAAAAGAATAAATTAAATATTTATACCTTTAGTATAGCAAAACAGCAATATATAATTTAATAAAATTCAGCAGATACAAATTAGCCAAGTAAACTACCTAAAATGGTAATTGCATTAGATTAACCAACGTAACATAATATCAATATTCTACGAGCTTCACTCTGTGATACTTAAATGTGTAGTAATTTAGTGTATTTAATATTATTCATCGTTTTCTTTAAAAATTTATAATACCTTTATGTTTGGGTTCTTAAAAGTGGATATTAAATAATATTCTTATTTATTTGTTTCAAAGTTTGTAAAAATTATTGATAGCAATCACGCCATAATAAAGTGGTGCGAATACTATCAATAATCTTAAATTCTTCAAAAGAATTAAAAACTATATTTAATGTTAGTATAATGTGTTGTAATAAAAAAGGTACTTTATAGTAGGCAGATAATGCCTACTATAAAGTACCTGTTTTGACATGTTTACATTTAGTTAAATACTTAACCCATGGAGTATAGTTTCTCATAATGTTTTCTTTCATCGAAAAGCTTGGTATCAATTGGCACTTTAAATATGGCAAAATTTCACAATTTAATTCTTACTTTATATGTATAAATCCGAAGTGTTAACTGGTTTGATGGAAAATATTATACTTAGAGATAAAACCCTTTTTGACTGGCCCATTGGAGCAGTGGGTAGTGACCCTGCCTTCAGCTCCACGGGTCGTGGGTTCGATTCCCGCCGAGGGCAAAAATTTTCTATAAATGAATTTTTGGTCTTTGAACCTGGGTGTATATTTGTATTTAAGTATGTATTTAAAAATATATAAGTATATATTCACCAGTTGTCTGTCTAACATAACACAAGTATTAAGTTACTTACTTTGGGGACGGACGACCGTGTGTGTAATTGTCCCATATATTTATATTTATAAAAACCACTAGTATTCTATAAAACTCCTACTAATATATCTAAAAAAGACTAATATTTATAATTTACCATCAAGTATACTCCTTTTAAGTATAATGTTTTTTCCTAAATACTTAAACGGTAAAAACGAAAGCATCTATTGTTTCAAATACTAATCTTGTAAATTTGTTTTCGAGTGAATACTTATAATTAATTTTATTTAATAATAATATATAATAATTTAAATTACAATTCCTACATTTTCAAGATACGTGATCGCCGATTCTGTTTTCTATTTAAAAATAGTAATCATTTTTGAAGTTGCACTTTTAGCGTGTTTAGGAAAAAACTTTTTTTTTTTTTAAGAAGCATGCACAAAGAAATGTAAAACGGCTGTTGAATATAAATTTTTTTATTACAGTAAAAGTCTTTTAAAGAATTTCCTTAAATATTTTGTTTTATTATAATCTAAAAATATTTTTAATATGTTACAGGAAAACCGGTTATCCAAATAATCGGTAAGAGTAAAATGCGAATCGATAAAACTTTGACATCACTAGTTACGGTTTTAGCGCACCAAGCACATCACTAATTTAACTACGATTTCACGTCATGCAGTGTTGCCATCTTAGTGGATTTTCCACTAAAAGTGGTGGTTTTAACTACCCACTTAGTGGCCAAATATTGCTTTTAGTGGCTAGTGGTTTTTTTTGGTGGTCTTGGTAAAATATATTAGCAGTAGAAAAGTTAGATTTACTTCCATTTTACGATGATTTTTATATATTTTTTTTTTTTTTTTTTTTTATTTATTTAAAAAAGGCCATCAACAATATAAACACCACATAGATACAACTACACAATGTAAAACGATTATAATAATTAAGTGCTATATTAGTTATAGATGGCAACAGCATGCGCAGATTGACAAAAACTATATAAAGTGACAATGAACATAAACAACATAATAAATTTGAGAAAAAATAAGATCTAAATATAAATACAATAAATATATATAATAAAGCGGCAAAAAAGAACAATTGAAAACTATAAATATAAATATAAATATAGGAGCTATGACTGTAAATTTAAATAGTATTTCAAGATCTCTCCTCCTTGTCTAGGAGGAAATACTGAATAATTTTGTTTCTAAAAAAGTACTCTGAATCACTCATAATATCTATAGACAGATTACTTGATAATCGGTTATAGTTACGCACAACCCTGTTAAGAGGAGAGTGATGCCCTAGATTCGTCTTAGCGACATTCTCCCAGAATAATTTCCGCGTCCCTCTAGGATACTTGTTTGGAATGGAAAAATTAACTTGCATCAAAAGAGACGGACAATCTATGGCATCTCTCAAAAGTTTGAAGAGAAACATGTTATCCAAGACACGTCTTCGATTCTGAAGCGAATTTAATTGAAAATATGTAAGCCTTTCATTGTAGCTTTTCAATTTGCTTGCCATATTGGTTTGAAATGCCAGGTGCCAAAGGAATCTCTTCTGTACAGATTCCAGGCGCTTAACGTATACGTTGTAAAAAGGGTTCCATATCACACTACAGTATTCTAAACCCGATCTAACCAGAGCGTTGTAAAGGATGATTTTTGTTTTGGGGTCTTTGAACTCTTTGCTGTTACGTATGAGAAATCCTAGAGATTTAAAAGCTTTAGTGACAATTTGGTCTATATGAGAATTAAATTTAAGTTGTCCATCTAAAATAACTCCAAGGTCACGGATTTTATCGATTTTTTTTAATTCAACATTGTCTAGGAAATATAATTGATCCACAGGACTATGTGATCTGGTGAATCTCATATGATAACATTTATTTATGTTTAGTTGAATGCTATTTAAATTACACCACACTAATAATCTATTTAAGTCACTTTGTAAAAGTTCTGAGTCTGATGAACATTGTATCGTCTTGTAGATTTTTAAATCGTCAGCAAACAAAAGACCTTTGGAGTGAAGAAAATTTGAGCCAATATCGTTTATAAAAATATTAAACAATAATGGTCCCAAATGTGACCCTTGCGGTACTCCTGATATGTTACAGAAATTGTTAGATTCGAAACCATCAAGGACTACTTTGGAGTATCTGTTATTTAAGTACGAACCACACCAATTGAGAAGTAACCCAGATATACCGATTTGTTCTAGTTTCTTTAAAAGAATGCTGTGTTGTACCCGGTCGAACGCTTTCGAAAAGTCAGTATATATAACATCGACAGTGCCGCGTGAATCAACAGCTTTGGTCAAATCTTGTACCATTGACAACAAATTTGTCGCAGTCGATCTGTGTTTTACAAAGCCATGTTGAAGGGGTAAGATACATTGCCTAAAGTGCCAAGAAAGAGTTGGGTGCAAAAGTTGTTCAAATATTTTAGCAAAGGTGCAAAGAATAGAGATTGGCCTATAATTTTTCACATTACTTTTATCATCACCTTTGAAAAGGGGAACGACTCGAGCTTCTTTCCACATATCAGGAAATATGCCCTCTTTCAAAGAAGTGTTGTATATATATGTGAGCGGTTTTACCAAAGCAGAGGCAAATTTTAATGTGAAGATTGAAGGAATTCCGTCAGAGCCAGCTCCTTTGTGTGGCTCCAGTCTTTTTAAAGCCCTGAAGACGGTTTCCTCCTCGAAAGCAACAACGCAGAGATTGTCAGCTGGAGAATCAATGTTACTTGTATGCGGTGACGTATTCCTTCGACAGGATGCTGTATTGTCATAAGATGAAGAGAAATGAGATGCAAAGAATTCACAGATCGTCCGTCCCTGGGAAGAACTTTCGTTATTGAAGATCATTGTAGCTGGATAGGCACTATTGCCCTTCCGTTTCTTTTTTATAAAAGACCAAAATATCTTCGGGTTTGATTTAAGTGACATTTCTAAACGTTGTATGTAAATATTGTAACATATAAGTTGCATTTTAAGGCACCTAGCCTTGAGCAACTTAAAACTGTATACATCACGTGGGTTATAATTATATTTGCGCAATTTCATATGATATTTATATTTTTCTCGAAGTAGACTAATGAGATTCAGAGAAAACCATGGTGGATATTTAGTAGTCCTTTTTTTAGATTTTGGAACTCGTTTCAAAATAATTTTGTTAATGTGGGTATAAAAAATAGAAACCATCTCATTAACGTTGCTACAAGATGAGAAAATTTTATCCCAGGCTATACTATTGATATCATCCAATATTGATACATAATCTGCCTTAAAAAATCGTAAACGCTTACAATTATCTGAGGCTTTTAAAAATAAATGTTCTTTTAAAGTAATGGTAAAAAGTAGCGCGGGATGAAATCCATCTATAGAACAGAGTGTATCAATGCACTCAGATAAATTGCTTACTGTTTCTGTGCTTAAAACGAGATCCAATATCTTACCCTTATTGTTTGTTACATAATTAAATTGATTTAGGGCATTAAGAGATAGAAAATCCAATAGCATGTTAGCATGTGAGCTGTTATTGGGATTGGCACATGACCGGCGGCTATCTAAGTTAAAAGTCCACTCAATACAGCTGAGATTAAAATCGCCCACAATAAGGTGGTTCGTAGATTTACATGTACTAAGAATCCGACTAGTATTATTAATGTAATGTTCTAAGATATGTTTCTGAAGCGGAGGAGGTAGGTATACAGTACTTATAAGGAATCCGTCAGACATTTTATGTGAATTAAGCGGAGATAACCCTATCCAAAGATCTTCACATTTAGATTCAAAATCATAAATACGCCTCGATTTTAATTGCTTAGTTACTGCAATTAAAACACCTCCGCCATCTTTAAAGGCATGAAACCCGCTGCTCTCGCGATCTCTCCTATAGATATTATACCTATCGTCAAAAAGCTCAGAATCAAAGATGTACTTATTCAACCATGTCTCTGTCAATACAATAATATCATAATCGCTACATAATATATTATTAAAAAACTCATTTGTTTTTGTACGTAACCCTCTCACATTCTGATAATAAATATTTAAATTATAATATTTAACAGATATAATGACAATAACATGTTCTAACTATGCGAGTGTGAATAATAGTTTAAGTAAGACTAGACAAACTGTCCATATTACGAATGTGAATGTAAGTAGAACCTTCAGATTTTCTCATAAATATTTTGCCATCTCGGACCCAAACAAAACGGTATGACAGTTCCTTAGATTTTGCACGGGCAGCAGCATGCAGAGCTTTATTTTGAAGAGTGAGATGCTCGCAGATATAAACAGGGTTCTTCTTATCAGTAGCTATTCCTAGATGCATTGCACAGAGTTTATCATTTGGGTTATCCTTATTGTAGCGAACTGCAGCTCCCAAGAAACTGTCCCTTAAACGTGGGCTACTGGATTTGACCAATATTGATCGAGGACGAGTACTGGTGTTATTTTGTTTTGCAATCCTGGCGCAGTAGTGAATGTCAGTTTCTTGAATTGGACACCTAATAGCAGTTGCTAGCTGCTGCACAGTTTTAATGAGGTTCTCATTTTTATGTTGGGGCACGCACTGAACTTCTACGTTATTAGCTCGGTTCAACTGTTCAAGGTATAGGAGCCGCGAAGAATGGTCATTATTTATTTTACGTAAGTTGTCATTCTCTTTTTTTAGTTCAACGATAAGATTTGTGTGTTGAGTAACTTCTAATTTCATAGCTTCAAATTCTTAGTTATAAAAATTAATTGACTGTTCAAAACCAGCAATCAAATTTTTCATCTCATCGAATTGTTTAGAGAACGTTTCCTGCATTGACAGTTTTAGTTCAGATCGAATGATTTCTCTGACTTTTTCTGCCGAAATACATGGACAGTTCGATGCTTTGGCTATTTTACGCATTGTAATATTTGATTGCTGTGGGGTATTAGTAGCAGCGCTGATGGAAACATTTTCACCTCCATGTTTTTCTTTAGGTTTACAAAGATTACAAGTCCATGTCTTTTCGAGAGTCTTAAGCTCCTTCTGCCGCACATGGCTACACGACAAGCATGATACTTTATAACACCGACAACATTTTATGAAATTAGGTGGTTGTATATTTCCGCGACAATCTTCACAGCAGCTGGGAGTTGACGACATGACGTTTATGGCCGAGCTAAATTTATTGTTGTAAGTAAACGTTTATGACCGGCCTTATGACAGATGTTTGTCCTTGGTAAGTTTTGTGTTTACTTGTCAGTGTCAAAGTCAGCTGTTACAATTAATCCAGCGGGTAATTAGTGTACTTATTTCGTGTAATTATAACAAAATATCTGTGTGCGTCAATTAATCATGACGGTTTTAACCAGGAATTACCGTATTACAAGTGGATGAAAAGATTCCGTGGTCCAAACAGGTTAGTAGTATATCACTTGTAACACAACCTCACTGAACTTCTAACTTTTATGAGATATAAATCGTTATTTACAATTACTTTAATATTTTTAATACGAGCACTTAAAAACAGTGTTGTCTTTTTGACTTACACACACACGTATATCTCGAACAGATATATCACATATATCTGTTCGTTTTCCTTTTTGAATATGCATATATACATCGGTGTACAAGCTTAAATCCGCTGTTTGCTCATGGTTGGTGTTAAATGTTAATGAACATATGAATCGGATATCACCATGCCATATTTTTATTTTTAAGAGTACGACCTCGGTCAACAATATTCAGTCAACATTATTTGTCATTTCATACAAAATCCTAATTCATGAGAATCCTTAACAAAAAACGGTGGTTTCATCCCGGCCGACCTTTAACATCCACTCCAAGACGGAATCACTTCGGGCGGAGGACGATGCTGCGCGTATGGTGCCATCAGCGGGGCATAATTATCTATTATGAAGTGCTGAAATCTGTTGAAACTATCGAAGTGCACCATTACCACCGATAGATAATAAAATTGTGAGGTGCTATGAAGGAAAAAAGGCCAGAATATAAGCTAGGTAATTTTCCTCTATGACAATGCTCCGTCACACATCAAAAAAGGTTCAAAATTACTTAGACACGCTCAACTGTTAGATATTACTCCATACCGCTTATTCGATTTTCGTCGGTGTGCCATTTGCTCACTGAGCAGCAGTTCGATTCTTACGCGAGACGTCCAAAATTGGCTCGAAAAGTGGTTGGCCTCGAAAAACGAACAATTTTTTTTGGTATGTTATCCATATATTATCTGAGATATGACAAAAATGTATATTTTGAATGAAGTTATCTTTTTTCCTTCCTATGAAAAAATGTTTTTTTTTAGAAAAAAAAGCGGATTTTAGCTTGTATAGCAGTGGGTAGTGACCCTGCCTTCAGCTCTGCGGATCGCGGGTTGGATTCCCGCCGAGGGCCAACATTTTCTATAAATGAATCCGTTGGTCTTTGAGCCTATCTATCTATCTATCTATCTAATTGCGGGGACGCCTGTCGTTGCAGGACGGGTGGTCAGCTCCTATACTGGACTATTCCACCCATTTCCCCATGTTGGGACACGGGTTTCACTGCTGTCCCGACAGTGTCACCTGCTTCAACCTACCTGTTGCTTTTACAAACCTGACAATATCCTTGAAGGGGATATTTGTTAGGTCCTCAACTTCAATTTCATCCTTACCTAGTATCTCCCATCTTACCAGCGAGTACTTAGGGCACTCAGCCATAAGGTGAAGACTTGTTTCTTCCTCTCCACACTCTGGGCACGTTGCGTCTTCTTTTATTCTCATTATTGACAGGTGTCTGTTTAACAGGCAGTGCCCAGTAGTAATGCCTGTTACAATTGCCACGTTTTCCCTGCTGTGAGACATTAGCTGTTTTGTTTTCTTTGTGTCGAAAGATTTGAGGAACACTTTTGATTGCCTGAACGTTGTGTTTCTCCATCTTTTACTCGATTCAAATTCTATTCTTTTATCTATCACGCGCTTTATTATAGTGTTTGCAATTGGAAGAAAAGGTTCTGGGTCTATAAATGCCTGGCTGGCTCCTTTTCTCGCCAATTCATCAGATTTTTCATTGCCTGCATGGCCATGGTGTCCTGGAACCCATGCAATCGTAACTTCTCCAAAGTCAGCTAGTTCATTCAGTACTCGTTTACATTCTTTCACGATAGCTGAAGTTGTTTCTATACGGTCGAGTGCTTTTAATGCAGCTTAACTATCACTGTATATTACTATATTGTGTTTTGGTGATGTGCGTGATTCTTTTAGTTTTCTGGCACACTCCATAATAGCCACCACTTCGGCCTGGAAGACGCTTGTGTATTTGCCCAAATGTAAAATTTGGTGCGAGTTTGACGGGGTGCTGTAGATAATACCAGCTCCTGCCAGCTTGGTGGATTCTCGTCTAGACCCGTCCGTGTAACAGATGGTCTGACACATATCACTCTTATTAACTTCCCAGTCTTCCTTAGCCCCTATAGGTATCCTATATTTTTTATCGAAGATTTTCTGTCTCTTTATCAAGTCACTTCTCTTGACGACCATTGACAGATTGTCTCCGTAAATTTTTTCTATTTCGGTATGCCCTTTGTCTGTAAAGTTACCCTTCCACTGTTGGAATACTTTCATCTTGTACCATTGTTCTATGGCTTTTCTTTTGGCCGCTAGATCCAGAGGGTATAGTCCTAACAAAACCTCTAGTGCAGCGGATGGGGTAGTTCGCACTGCACCTGTAATCATTAGTGTTGCTATCCTCTGTACTTTCGTTAGGTCCTTACTGTTGACTCCGATGTTGGCTCTATGCCACCAAATCGAAGCTCCATAAAGTATTCTGGGTAGTATGATAGCCGTATATACCCATTTCATAATTTTTGGCTTCATACCCCAGGATCTACCTACTGCTCTTCTGCATTGCATAAGCGCTATTTTTGCTTCGTTGCATTGTTCTTTAATATGAGTTCTAAATCTTAGGGTTTTATCCAATGTGATCCCCAGATATTTTATTTCCTTTATCAACTGTATCTCGACTCCATTTATGCTGAGTGTATATTTGAGCCTGGGTGTATATTTGTATTAAAGTATGTATTTAAAAAATATATAAGTATATATTCACCAGTTGTCTGTCTACCATAACACAAGTATTAAGTTACTTACTTTGGGGACGGACGACCGTGTGTGTAAGTTTCCCATATATTTATATTTATACCTGGTACATATTAAGTTTGCTTGCGTAGGCATAACTGATCGGCAAGAATTAGTCGTCTACGTTTCTCTACACGCGAGGATTTTCCACCTAACAGTTTTCTTAACTTATACTTTATACGCAGGGATTTCTCACTTCATATTTTTTTCTGAATTCTTATAGAAGTTAGAAGAGTTCATCGTTCAGTAACGCTCATGGGCTCATAATTATTCATTTTGGTTTGTATTAACTGAGCGAATTTATTAACGCGTAACTATGCAAAAATCACAATATACGCAACGGGATTCTTGGCTCATAGGTATCTGAAATACTACGGGTCGAGTGATATTAATAAGTTAATTTTTTTTTAATAAGTAATGATAAAGGAAACTAATTATTTGTATATTTATTTTCTTTCATAAAACAAATATTGTTATAGTGGAAAATTTAGCGGTTAGCGGTCATTTAGAGTGTAAAATTTCTGTTTGTTAGTGGTTTTCTGGTGGTTTTGAAAGTTGAATCTAGTGGGAAGCTTATTGAACTGTTGGCCACACTGGTCATACGTTATATATATTACTACTCCATATGTGAGAAAGAGTGAGAGCTGAGACTAAATCCGTTTTTATGTATGAAACGGGTGAGAGGCAGATAGTTTTTAATGAATGAGAATGTAAGTAGCTATAGTGCTACTCTGCCCCCCCCCCCATACCACCGAAAATAGGCTCGCGCCAATGTATGAATCTCAGGCATCTATTGGATCTATGGTATTTATGGTATTATCTATGACTGAAGTTATGATTTATGAAGATAGAAGATAGAGTTGTGAAGAAATAATCGATTTTTAATAATCGATTGGTTTTTTCAACAATAATCAATTTTTAAAAATCGATTATTTTAATCATTCTCTTCCTCGTTTCAATCTTTTTTCTAGTTTTTTAAGATTACATAGGCACTTTCGGATGAAACCAATGTAGCCAAACTACAAATTTTAATAGAATTTCACAAACAGGTCATCTGATATTATTTCTTGGTAGTTGTCCACTTTAATTAGCCTTTATTGTCATTAATATTAAATAAGTCAACTTTTGAAGGTCAGAAAAAAATGGATTATTTATTAATCGATTTTTTCTACTCCAAGTCACATCCTTAACAGAAAAACATAGATTAATGAAGAATTAATGAACAGTAAATGACTGACAAATGACAGCATAGATTAGGATTTGTATCCAAGATTTGTATATCTACTCATATAATCTATGATTTGTATTTTGATTTTGAGCCAACTAGAAAGCAATGCAGTCATTTGGGCTCCAAATGAAACTAAGTATAGTCTCATGTTGGAACGGGTGCAGAATAAGTTCATCAGATACTTGTATTTGAGGTTGTATGGGGTTTATCCATATTATCCATTGATGAATCCTACCTTATTTGTCTTAGGCATGGTTGGATACAACGAGCTGAAGGTTAGGAGGGAACTTACCCTTATTACATATATATTTAAGGTGACAAGAGGTAAGGTAAGCAGCGCGGCTATACTGGCCCAGGTTGGTTTTTGTGCCCCGGACAGGTATGTAGAAAGGAGACGCCGACCGCCACTGCTAGCGGTACCTTGTGGGTGGACCAACCTGCTGGAGAAGGCGCCCCTTACGCGCGCCCTTCGCACTCTTAATATCGTTGCCAATGAGATAGATATCTTTTGTTGCTCTCTGGGTGAATTCACAAAGATAGCTAGTTGGACTATTTGTTACAGGAAAATTTGATGTATAGATTTTAAAATAATATAAGTTTTTTTTAGTTAGTACTCCATTATCGCATTGGCTAGCTGTTAAGATAATGGATGTTGGTCAATAAATAAATAAATAAATTTAAAAAAAAATGTATATCAGGGCTTCTTAAAGAGACTACTAAGATTAGAAAGGGAGAGACTAGAAAGGGGCGTCGCAAACATCTGATACTTTTCAATCATTATTAATACAACTACGTGGCTGCAGAAAGAACTTTTCTAACAAAGATTTATTTATATTTCTCCTCCTAAATTCCTTCATTACCCCTTCTCATTAAATTTAATTAAATTTTTGATTGGTTAGTTTACAACAATAATAAATAAAATTTTGAAAATAGTATACACACTACGTACAAATATAAATACAAATAAAAATCATACAAAATACTATTGTAGTTTTATTTTAACTATTTTTTGAAAAAAGTGGTAATGCAAAACTGTTATTTACATTGTAAAATAGTGCGATATGACATTTACATCTACGGTTAATATATACCTATTTTATTATATGGCGGAGAGGGTCGTTTACAATTTCCTAAGCGTGAAGGGGGTCACTATATAAAAAAGTTTAAGAAGCCCTGATGTATATAACCTTAATTTTATTTCATTCCACAATCATAGAAATTTTATACTATTTTTGGTAGTTAGTTCATTTGGTGCATTCTCTTCGAGGCAAATTGTAAAGTCGGTTGTTTGCTATTTAACGTGACACTGTAGCAGTGTAGAGTGATTTGCACCCATTTTGCGCTGTACAGGCCATAAAGCAAGATAATAATAATAAATGTTCATAGACTATGGTGTCATATTAAAAGTTTAAATAGTTTATATAGTCTATGATTTTTTAGCCTGCTCGTTTAGAAACGGGCGAATGGAAGAAAAAAAAAAAGTCTATGATTTTAAAATCAATGTTTGTTATTGTTAATAAAAAATAATGTATGTTTGTAAAAAAATGTTTTCAATTTCATAACCTTCTAAAAATTTAAGCAAATTCTTTTATCTTATTACTTAATTTCAATGAAACATTAATTCCTCAATATCAATCGTTAGTTATTTGAATCTGAATTTAACTATAATATGACACATGGTAGTTGACTTGGTACTCACTACTCACAGCCAACAATGGCAACCGGAACTCTTAGCCACTATATCCAAACTGTGGAACGAATGTACAGACTTTTTGAAGGCGAAGAGTTGTCTCGGCTTTTGTCTCTTAGAGACGCCCATGTTAACAATAGAAACCTTCGATCTAGTGATATCGCCACCTTAGTAGAAGGCAATTGTGTTGTACCACTTGATGAACTGATCATATGTCATTTGCTGTGTGTAAAGGTGATAAAAAGTTTAATACAATTAACGATTTAATAGTCTTCTTAGCATATGCTTGAAAGATTATTTGATAATTAATATTAAATTTACTATTAATTTTAAGTCAAAGAATATTTCAGTTTTATTATTATTTATTATAAACAAGAACAGGTTTAACTTTAAGTGTAAACATTGGTTTTTATAAACATTTTTAATGGTTTAAATGTAGCAAATACTTGCACACCAATACTCCTGTAAAGTGCCTTGCTTCATAAGTTAGCTGGCAGAGATCATTGTCAAAGGGATAAGTTGAGCTTTTAACACTTTTTTTTATATATTGTTTATCCAACTTTTTTTGTGGTATATAAATAATAATTAATAAATAATGTTTAGTTAAGCTTTCATTATTTTAAAGATAAAAGTTTTTTGTTGAAGCAATCCATAATTGCTGAATCCAGAATATCATTATTCATTAATTAAAAGTCTAACTAAGCCTGTTGGGATTTATATACTTGAGATAGACTCTAACATTATTAGTAACAAAGCAAACATGATAAAACTAATATTTAGAAAGTTCAGCATTTTTAAACATTATATAATCACCCAGTTTTAATCAACTTAGTATTTAAAAAAACCTAGAAATAGTTGCTTCTTTCTTAATTAGCATAACATTGGGAGTGCTATAAATAATATATGAATAAATTTAATGTTTTTTTGTTTTCAATATTTATACATCAATATTTCATTTTATACAAAACTTAAATATTTTAAAATTTTCTATTTCATTGTAGGCTCTTTGTGAAAAAGAATATTTAGAAGCTTATAGTCATCAGAGCCAGTGTATTGTAGCCATTGTCAGGATACTTCAAAACCAGAAGGAGCAAAATTGGTGTTTACCACTCATGTACACAGTATGCTTGGATTTAAGGCTAGTTGCACAGAAAGCGGAAGCATGCAAACGTAAGGTTAAATTGTTTTATATTAGACAGTTACATGTATATTTTTATCACATGAATCGGATGGTAAGTGAGGTGTCTTAAAGGGCGACTGAGGTAGGTTGACCCACCATGTGGTATTGGTTAAGTAGAATAGACCACCCTCATTCTTACCGTGGTGTCGTAAAATATGACTATGGTAAGTTGATCTCAGGCAGGCAGCCAGGCGTAAAATACGTAGCCAAATCATGTGACAACATGTTTATAACATGTTGTGCCGATCCCACTTAGAGTGGGATAAGGGCAGGAAGATGATGATGAATCAGATGGTAAGTGTTGCAACTGATCAGGGAGACATTTGACTCCTACCATGAGTAAGTACAAACCTTAAGCAAACACCAAGGAGTTAAAACTTATGCTTCACACTTATGTACACTACTTAAAACTTATGTACAAAACACACAGAGTATATGTCAATAGAATTCTTAGTATATATGTATCCTACCAATCTACATTTGAGCAGTAGTATGTATTTTTGTGTAGCTGTAATTATAAATTAATAACTGGTTATTCTAATAGCATAACACCTAACATTCAAACGCCTTAAAATAAAACATAAGTTACTAGCTTTTACCCGCAACTTTGTTTGCGTGGCCTGTTGTTGGACTGATGACCTGTCATGTGATAGGTTGATAATAGAACGAGCTTATTTTGTCATCCTGTTCCTGTTGAATTTACAGGATTTATATAGCCTATATATTATTCCTGTGCATAAGGACTTGTGCCAAATTTCATTGATATTGGCTTAGCAGATATGCTGTGAAAAATACATCCATACTCACAAACTTTCACATTTATAATATAAGTCGGACTATTATATATATTATGTTAAGGAAATGATAATTTTTATATATATCAAAAACCATCAATGAAAATTTCACTCCATGTCAAGTTGAAACCTTTTATTTTAATGTCTGTGTAATACAGACAGTAAAATGGAGCAAGAGAAGTTGGTACATTATCTTCAAAGTAAAATGTTGTCAAATATTCATAATTTATCTCGTGTGGCCATAAAAATAATTGAATAAATAATGTTTAATAGATTTATTTTATATTTTTCAGCTCAAAGTGATGGTAAGATTTTGGAAAAGGCTGCTGAAAGCCTACTTTCATGCTTCCGAGTTTGTGCTGCTGATAATAGAACATCAGATGATGAAACTAAAAGACAAGGCATGTTATACCTTGTAAATCAGCTTCTTAAGGTCTATTTTCGAATAAATAAACTGCATTTATGCAAACCTCTCATAAGAGCCATCGACTCTTCCCCTCTGTGGCATCAATTCCCTCTAGCCCAGCAAATAACCTACAGATATTTTGTTGGGCGAAAAGCAATGTTTGATTCTGATTATCGTACGGCAGATGACTATTTGTCCTTCGCCTTTCAGAAATGCCATAGAAAAAGCCATAAAAATAAAAGACTGATTTTGACATACTTAATACCAGTAAAAATGTTACTTGGTTATATGCCTACTAAAGATTTGTTGGAAAAGTATGATCTATTGCAGTTTCTTGACTTGATATCCATGGTAAAAGATGGTGATTTGAGAGGAATCGATAGAATTATGGAGGAGCATGAAGCTTTTTTCATTAGTGCTGGCATATATCTAATTGTCGAAAAGCTAAAAATTATAGCATATAGAAATTTATTCAGGAAAGTTTACCTAGTGGAAAACAATCATCAGATAGATATAGCAAGCTTTCAGGCAGCACTACAAATGATGGGACAAGAAGATGTAGATTCAGATGAAACACAATGCATTGTAGCAAATTTAATTTTCCAGGGGAAAATCAAGGGATATATTTCATATCAGCATAGAAAAGTAGTTGTAAGCAAACAAAATGCATTTCCCCCACTGTCTAGTCTGTAAGTTTTTTTATAAAGACTATGAAACAATTTGACTTTTATTTATAGTCTTAGTAAAATTATTTTAAAAAACAACCGTGAGTCCATGGTTATCAAACGCATGGTTACCGTTGTAGGTTCAAACAACAGGTAAACCTCAAAGCTTTTCTTCTAAATTTGGAAGTCCCCATGGTAGAGTTCATGTTAAAGATAGTGTCCAGAGAAAACCCGCGTACGCATGCGGGTATTAATAGGATAAATTCACTCTTCAAGTCTTCTTAGTGGGCTTTTTTGCTTATTGCCATGTTCTTCAATGAGAAGCAGCATACTAATTTCCAAACTAATGTCATGAAAACCGATAGGCGTGCACTTCTTTCAAACAATAGTTTCATATATTATCTTAGAAGAATTACGTAAGTAAGGGTTAATGTTCTATAGTCCATGTGTGGGTACTATATTTTTAATATTTAAATGAGTTAATCTTATATTTTTTTTTCTATTTTTCTTAACGCCTCTAATGATTTTCATGGTTTTGGGGGGGATGAATCGATCTAGCTAGATTTTATTTAAAAAAATGATATCTTATTCCTGTTAAGCACCGAAAGAACTGCTGTAATTTATGAGAAAGTAAAGGATAATTACCTACCTTATCAATTGAAAAGTCATGATAGCTCAATTGGGTAACGGGTAGTCTCGAATTCTGAATACTAGGATCGATCCCAGATAAAATCTTTTTAATATTTGTAATTGCAATTTTTTTATTTATTTAAATAAAAATGACCCATGTTCTTATATAATTATAAGTACACAAATAATAAATTTCATTCTCGTACGATTCTCGGTAGGGATTCAAATAAAACAGCAATGACGTTAATACTTTTTTATTAAATTTTATAATATGTTTCAAAGAATATTATAAATATAGTAAAATTTACGCCATACCTTAGCTTTAATACTAACAATGCTGAAGTCTTGCAAATACATTTTTAGTTTCTAATAGATTTTCTAAGTCCTATTTTATTTATAAATATATTAAATAGACTTTTGAAAGATAGTAAGATATACTGTGGTGTACTTTTTGAGCGATGATATACATTACGGCTGATCCAGAACGTTGCGAATTATTTCAATTGTAATTTTGCAGTAATATTAGTTGCAATTTCACTGTTTGATAAAAATTACATTATTCTTCTGATACATAGTGTTTTAAACGTGAAGATATCTCTTGTTTGTGGATAATTTAAAATTTTGTGATATGATGATAGTTATTTCTGATATGTTATTTAATTTTGCTAGCAAACTTTAATTCAATGTTAATCTTAAGTACATCACAGTATTTTAAGATTACGTAGAAAAATATGTTTTGAAATTATGACTAGATGTTAAGTATAACGGGATAATATGTAACGTTATATAATTTTGTATAAATACCTTAGACTAATACTTATCATCTAAATATAATTAGAGATGAGCTTAAGCGTTATGCTATGTTTGTTAAATAACAAAAAAAACCAGTATATATATATATATATATATATATATATATATATATATATATATATATATATATATATATATACTGGTTTTATATATATATATATATATATATATATATATATATATATATATATATATATATATTATTCTATAGCGCGGAAGCTAAGAAAGAAACATAGCTTCTCGCACACCTTCAAAGCTATTTGTAAATATCACTAGTCCTAAAATCATATTAATATTTATATCAGTAAAGTAAATTAGTGTTACGTTGGCACACCTGAAGGAAATGAAAACTGCTTGGTTTTATTAAATACTAAAAAGTACTTACGTTTACAGGCAAAAAAAATGCTGTCAAATAAAAATAGTGAAGTGAAATAAATAAGTAAAGTGAATTAAAAATTTTACAAATCATTTATCAGGTCTCATATGTATATAATATATATACATTACAATATGAAATGAAATAAAATAAAGTAGTTTTAAATACAAAAAAACTTTCTGGATATAATATTATATGAATGGTAGCCAGATAAAGGGGAAATAATTTAAACACACCGCATGTACTTACATAAAAACCATTTTACATATCTATGTAAAAAATAAATAGTAATTGCCAATTGAAATTTGTAACATAATTACAATATCAGTATTAATTGTTCGGTTTGGATATAAGAATAAATATTTTTAAATTATAGTATTTCATCACATTAGCAAGATATATTATTTACTATACATATTTGCAAAAGCCCTAACGAATACTCGGTATAATAGGGTTGCTATTAAAGGGTATATATTATTCTATTACACATAAAAGTACATCAATGTTAAACTCAGCGATATATTATTAAACTTCATTTCCATAATTAAACTTCAAGAATCAACTTAATCTAAAAACTACAATTTGGCATTTGCTAGTGTAATAAAATTGCTAAGAGTGAGATTATTTTAATTTTTTTTTAAATCTTATTCTGGTCATCATTAAAAAGAATCTTTTAGTTAGATCAAATAGAACATCAGATTTACTAAAAGGTGTGGGAAATACGTTTTAGTTTCTTTCAAAGGAGAATTTGTGTGGGGGTGGACCTTTCAGAAGTTCGTCTTTATAAGCCGCGAGGATAGCTCGTGACACGCTCGGCTCTAATGCACTCGTGTCCAGAAATTGGCGCATTATTCTGAAAATTAAATTTATTTTACAACTAAATAAATAAATAAAATAAATTTAGTTTAGAAATAATAATTTATATAATTGTCTTCATCATCCTCCTCCTGACCTTATCCCACATTGAGGTGTGTCCCCCATTAAGTGGGGGACCCACGGCACAACATGTTATAAACATGCTGTCACATTGGCTGCTTTTTTACGACCGGCCGCCTACCTGACGTCAACTTACTCTGTCGTATTCTGACGTATTTTACGACAACTCTGTAAGAAAAAGGGTAATCTATTCTACGGAACCGGATACGTTGGCGCAACTTACCGTAGTCGCCTTTTACGACACCTTGGTAAGAAATGAGAATGGTATGTTCTACTCAGCCGGATACCACACGTTGGCTCAACTTACCGTAGTCGCCTTTTATGACACCTCAGTAAGAAATGAAAGTGGTCTATTCTACTCAGCCGGATACCACACGCCTTACAGACATATTGTATATATTTTTAAATATTACTTAACTATTATTTTTGCAAAGAGTAGATATTTTACTGTAAAAGTATGTTTATATATATTACCTGTTAGACGGAGCAAGAGCAAATCCATCTCGTGCTTGCAGCAATTCCGGATGGTCACTAATAGTATCAGTAAGGGCCGCCATCATTACGTCTGAAATTGTGATTTTTTATTTAACTTACCATACATAACACCATTATATTGTAACGGAAGTAATAACGGGGATAAAATGGGTGAGGTTTGGAGAGGTGAGGTGAGGTGCGGAGAGGCGCTATTACATTTTTTTTTAAATGAATATTAGCGCGGAGCTTTTATGGTGTCGAAAAAAGAGAAAGACATTAAATTGATTTTGACTTATAATTAAATAAATATATGGGAAACTTACACACACGGTCGTAAGTCCCCAAAAGTAATTAATTTAATACTTGTGTCATGGGTGACAGACAACTGGTGAATATATACTTATATATTTTTTAAATACATACTTAAATACAAATATAGACCCAGGCTCAAAGGCCAACAAATTCATTTATAGAAAATGTTGGCCCTCGGCGGGAATCGAACCCGCGACACGCGAAACTGAAGGCAGGGTCACTTCCCACTGCGCCAACGGGCCAGTCATTATGAAAAAACGCTTATTATATCTATCGTAAAAAAATACTGAACATATCGTATTTAATAATATACTTGTAGTTATCGCAAAATGTTGAAAATTTAAATTATATTAGTAAATTACCGTACAGTTAAAGAACGTGTATATAACTCGTCCCCACTTTTATTAACAGGAGTTTGAAGTATTCTGTTTGAAGTAGTAAGTTAACTATAAATTTAAAAAAATGACTTTTATTAACAGTAGTTTCAAGTATTCTGTTAACTATAAATAAAAAAATAGTAATAATTTCTGATTGAAAACTTGTAATTAAATTAAAGTATTTTTGAAAAATTTTGGCTCTCTGGTTGGGTGGGAATCGAACCTACGACTCCAAAAGCTAATGGCAAATCTCCGTCTAGTGAGCTAGTCAACTGTTCAAGGTATTATATAGTAGGTAATATGAACGTTATTTTAAAAACTTCGCATGTGACCATCCATGGTTTGTTTCACAAAAAGCAATACTCTTGAAAATAACAGCCAACGAAAACAAACTAAATTTTTGAAATATTATAAAAAAAAAGAATCAGACTACGTTGTAATGTAATTTTCAGGAGGGATTTTGCAGATATTTTTTTTTAATTAAATTTTAGTTTTTTAACCGTATGTATATCTGTTATTCTGGTCTCTTTAATTTAACAAGAGTCCGTACCTAGGAAGTACGTACACTATTTGGGTTGGGTATTTGGGGTTCACTAGTTGGGTATTTAAAATTCACCTATACTTAGTAATTCGAACATTTACACTTGCGTTACTTTTCACCTGGAATATTCTGAGTATATTTCTAGATATACCGTTTTATGATTTAGTGGGAAAGTTGTATCTCACCAAGTACTTTCTTCTGTATAGTTCGGGAGAGCTGCCCGCGCTCGGCTTCTAGTTCAAGGAATGACATGAAACGCTGCGTGGCGGCGCGCGCTGAAGACGGCTCCCGTGCCAAGGATTGGGAAAACATCATCTGAACGTACATAAAATGAATTGTTATTAATAAAAATTAAAGCAATAGAACATTTTCTGGATGGATCCGAATTTCTGATGGGTCACTAATTAATAATATTACAGAAATTTCTAGCACTTATTACTTCTCTACATACATAAATGACAGATTCCATTTTATATGTGAATCGATAATGCTATTACGTCGATTAAGTATCGTAGAACGCGCTCGTCTACATAAAATATATACGACTAACCTTAGCTAGTTGATAAATGATCTCTTCCAAAGTGTACTCGGTGTAAAGGTTGTCGGCAGCGCGTAGTTTGTCCATCATTTCTTCATACTCTTCCTCGCTTATAATAGGGCCATCCCGATCGTAATCTGAAGTACCTTAATGAAAAATATTCTATGTAGCTTTAGGACTAGGAAGTATATTATAAGCTAAGTGCAAAAGTACACTAACTTTCCAACGAGAAGGTTACTATTGTATCCAATGAGGGTATATCAACTCTGCATTAATCTGTATGAGATCGCCGTTCCCCCACCTTAAGATCAATGCATCTAGCTTTTCTATACATTCATTACTGGCCAAAGTTTCCAGTGTGTTACTAATGAAAAAATGTTTTTACTGATGTCGTTTTTCAATCATATTTAAAAATAAATTTCTGTTCGCTGGCAGTATAAGTAATAAAAAAACTGTTGATTTTCTTCTGTATGTTATGTCATAATAGATCCATTAATGCGGATTAATGCAAAATATAAAATGACTAGCTTAATCCGTATTTATTCATAGCTTGAAGTTATATTGAAAATTGTGAAGCAAACTGTTGGGAGGGTTCTTCAAATACATGAAACGAATTATTTTTGGCATATTAATTGCGAATGGAAAACAATTTTAATTCCGGCCTCATTTCGTATGATTCAGTAATAAAAAGTTAAAGAATGCGGCCTCTTAGTTATAAAAAAAAGCTTTTGTTGGTGTTATAAAGGTGTTATAACCATAAAACGATGACGTAAAATTATAGCGTTATATATCCGTACTTATGATGTTTGTCTGAAGCATAGGATCATAGCTGCGCTTCACAGGCTCAGATCGAAGGTCACTGGTAACAGGTAACGACGGCAATGCTCCAAGGTTGTTACTCATATCCCAAGTTTTGCCAGCGATTGACCTGATGATATCCGGACTGCCACCGAATGGAAAAGACTGCAAGGATACCGGGCGGTACTGATATTCCTACAAGACAACAAAAAAATTATACATGTATAAGATAATTTGTTGCAAAAAGATGAAATCATATGAAAATTAAAAAATAAGGACCACAAAACTTTACCTTAGATTTATTTAAACACATATTTCAGATTCCTCACCAATATCATTTGAATGTTAAAGAAGTTTCTGTCTTGCAAAAATAGAACACCTAACGACATTAATTTGGACATTCTTAGAATTTTGTTTCAACTTAAATAAGATACGAAATTTAAATAATTTAATTATCGAAGTAAGGTTACTTCGATAATAAACCTCCTAATACAAAAATATAAAAACGTCATAAAATAATTTTACTAATACTACTACTACAGTAAAATCCTGAAACTTACCTTAGAGTTTTGTTCCAATAGAAAATTTCTCAGTTTTTCTTGTTGGGCATTTTCCTCGGCAGCTTTCAGATTTTGTGAGTAGTGAGCGCGAAGGTAATCTATGTTGAATTTTATTTCTTGAAGGAATGCAATGGCCTCTTCTTTGGACATCTAGAAGTTTTTTTAATTATAAGTTTCTACTATATCTATATACATAATTATAGAACGTAAATAGTTTAACATCAACGCTTGAACAACGCATATTCGACAAAATAAAGATGACTAGATCTTTTTCTAACAATGCTTTTTGAAGAGGTATCTTTCTTTAATACATTCTTTTTAACAGATAAGTAAACAATATAAATAATAATGTTCAGTGAAAAAAATATATAAGTTATTAATTGTGGAATCAAGTTCATATTTACTGTCCTAAATAATTTATTGTTATGAGCCTAGCAAATCCCGCCACCAGTCTTTAATTAACGTGTTATCAAGGGACTCCTCACTCATAACGTTAATTAAGTCGGTGGTAAATAGCGAAAAGTTCCCACGATATCCCATTTGGTTTGTTTGTACAAACTAATAGAGATAATACTAATAAAAACAAGTCCGACGAACTAGTCAGTCAAAAGCCGAAAATGCATTATGATTCCAGTGTAACCTCCAATTTTTCGTCAATTATCTAGCGATTTTCGGTACCTTGGCTTGCTTTTTGAACGTGGTGTGGGTAAAAGAATGAATGCAGCATGATTGGAGTGGCGATAGGTCTCAGGAACAATATGCGACCCCCGAATACCTCTTAAACTTAAGGGAATTAATTTATAAAACGGTCATCAGATCTGTCTGATCTGATAATGTATGAATCAGAATTTTGGAAAATAAAAGAGATAGATGTAAGAAGTATGAGCATGCAAATGACATGAGAATGTTAAAATCGATGTGTGGTGTGGCACTTCATAAATTAAGAAACGTATATATAATGGGAAGTCTGAACGTTGCGCTCAGTATAAAAAAGATGAGAAACGAGATAGATAGATGGATATAGTATGGATACTTGATGAGGAGGGATGAAAATCATGTCACCCGACGGGTATTTGTCTTAAATGAGGATTAATATGCAACTAGAGACATTAAAAGATATGATATGAGTGTGTGTGTGAAGTATCACTTATAAAGTATCGTAAGAAGAGAATAGAAGTAAAAATTGTTGGGCTGAATTCAGTTTGAATAAGGACAAAAGAATATTGGTTACTTCCTACGAACTAGAATGTGATAAAACATGCCGGGAGAATGGAAATTATGATTATCTCACCATTCCCTCTTGAAGGAAATCTTCAATAGCGGTAGTGACTCCACGTTCGTCTCCAGTCCAAAAAACGTATTCTGCCATGTCCAGCGGAGAGTATTGGACACCAGAATAAGAGGCGTAATGATCCATCTGATAATAAAATATTTTTTTCACCAAACATTTAATTAAAATTTTTATATATTTTATACGTATTCGTTATTCAAATACACTTCTGAACAGCTAAAATTCACGCATTTTTACCATTTATAAAATCCTCAATTGTAGAGGCTTTCTGTATCAGTCTCAATAATTGTTCTTAACGTAAGCGAAGTACTATGCGAAAAATAAGTCTAAGATTCGCACTGGCCAAAGCTTTTATCTTTTAGCACTTAGGCACTCTGTTGCAAAATTAATGTAAGATCCATTCCAGTTACTCATGATATGTGATGTATACTTGATTGTATATCATATAAAGTATCATAATTACTGTTAAATAATACATACTTCTAAAAGTATTTAAAAATACTTAACGTTCGAGTAGTATAAATCTAATCCCAAATGAAGAAATGATGCCGAGTAGATTTTTTTATAGTTAATGTAGAGAACTGGCTATACTTACGTCTTATTCTATCGGGTTAGCCCGACTAGTTTCGAACCCATTCGGGGCACTTATTCATGAGCTCTTTACACGATGTTATCGCGGCGGGAAAACATCATGTAAAGAGCCCATGAATAACAGTAAGAGTAAGAAACATTTTTATACTAACTATTCGTAGTATAACTATATACAGTATACATATATAAATATAAAAGATGTCCTGGAAGTTGATTTATCCAAATGAATCTCAACATATTTTCATAAAAAAGTAGTGATTTGTTTCTCAATATAACTACTTTCTTTTAGATTGAGGATCGAAAAATAATTATTATTGTTGCGATGCGATATTTACTTACAGAAAAATATAGGCTCACAGAGTTTATATCAACCAATCTTTCGATTTTACGACATAACACAATCTGGTGAACTCGTAAAAATTTATTACGACTATATTCACTTTGGAGAGAGTAGTTAATGTTTTGACCTACATCAAATCTTATACATGATGAATTGAATGTTTTTCTGTACTTTATTTATAGACTCCGGAATGGCTGGACCGATTTTGATAAAATCTTAAGACATTCTTTAGCGATCATCCTGTAAAATTTGATTTCATCTAGCGATGTAAAATTTTGTGGCGATCGTAGCATTTTTTTAAAAAGTTGAGTTCTGTTTGGACGGGAATTTGAAACCAGACTGAGCCACAGCAACGCGTGGCCGGACAGCTAGTTTAATATAAATTCTCAGTTATAGATAATATTTTATTTCAGTACGGTATATTTTTGATACAAAACTTTAAAATAATTACGTTTACGTTAGAAACTGAAAACAAAAATTGTTTATAAATATCATCGCAAAATAAAAAGGAGCATGTTTTAAAAACTTCTTATCGTGTAAATTAAAATTAAAGAATATAACTAAACCAAGTAAATATATGTTTTTTTTTTGTTTTTAAAAAAGAACTACATCCGTTCTCAAATGTGAGTGTTTTTCATTCAAATTTGATTGATCAAAGCATACAATACTTACGTTATTTTTAATTTCTTTGGTGACATCAGCGTTGAAAGCTCTTCGTACAGCGGTATGACCATTTTGCGAGTTGCTTGTAGCTAAACCGGGTTGTACTAAACGGGCCGCACCGTGAAATATCTTAAAAATAAAATCATCTTAAGTTTTATACTAGTTTTTAATATAATTAATTACATTTTTCGAGTAGTAAATGATGACCGATTTCGTTAGATATATATGTTCATATATCCATACTAATATTATAAATGCGAAAGTCTGTCTGTCTGTTACGTTGTCAGGGATTATCTACTGGACCGAATTCTAAATGATGAAATTCAGCACAAATAAAGTTTATACACCGGTGTAAATAGTATAAAATAAATCCCGTTTTTCTTTCGGAACAAATAAATAACACATTGTATGTTGAGGGTACTTAAACGCTTAATTTAGCGCAAACGTTATCGCGGGTATCATTAGTATTTCGTATATTTTTAGTATTTACTAATTAATTTTATAATTAAATGCTAATATATGTTTAAATAGTACAAGACAAAATATTAACAAGGCTTTAAGAAACTTAATAAGTGACGTTGATCTAATCACCTAAACGAACAATTAGATTAACGAAAATAATGTAAATGTTTGGAATCTGAATATATATAAATTTAAGACTATCCGACCCATCCAGGCTTTGACCGAATTGTAAAACGTGTTACAATATTCGCCCGCCATTATTTTATTTTCGCGCCCGTTGACCGATGCGTTTGACTAGAGGGAGGCCTGAAAAGAGATGGTTGGATTGTGTGAAGTATGAAATATAAAAGTGCGTCAGAGTTGACGAATGATAGAACAGAATAGAAGAGAATAACATGTCCGACCACTTCGAATGGGATAAAGGCAGGAGAATAAAGTAATCATCGAATTTATTCCAAGTTACCTTAGTAACGCCGTGGGGTATCCAGCTGAATAGAAGCTCTTTAGCTCTTTCTTACCGTGGATTCATAAAATACGACTAAGGTTAGTTGACGTCAGGTAGGCGGCCGGTCGTAAAATACGAAGCCAAATCATATAACAACACGTTTGTAACATGTTGTGCCGACCCCACTTAGAGTGGGATAAGGAAAGGAGTATAAATGAAATTCCAAGTTACCTTAGTAGTTTGTTCTTCAGGAGCTGGCGTAGTTACAGTGGCATCTAGTACACTAATATGTGAGCCATCTTGTATTACAACTTTATGTACGCCTTTTGCAGGCACATCTAGTTGAGTTTTACCATGGACTAGTGGTTTTTCATCTCCAGTAGAATCTGCTGATGCATGTTGTTCTAACCGCGAGACTAACTCGCCGTCTTCTTGTACGGAATCTGTAATTTTTATTTTGGTTACTAATGTGTTTGTATAGTAAACATTTGTAAGTGATTCATATTCGTTTTTAAATCATATACAATTTCCTTACTAATATTATAAATGGGAAAGTCTGTCTGTCTGTCTGTCTGTCGGTTCCGTTTTCACGCCCAATCCGCTGAACCAATATCAATGAAATTTGGCATAAATATTCCTTATATACCGGGGTAACATATAGGCTATATAAATCCTGTTAATTCAACAGGAATTAAATTCAGGGGGAATTAAATATGATGACATTCAAAACGCCATCTATAATAAACCTATGGAACTAATTATTATTTACGATGTGTCAAAATCAAGTCAAATCTGTATTTACGAAGTATTTAGATTCCAAGTTTTTCGACTTACGTCGAAAGAGTTATCTTTAAAGAGTATTTATATTTTATTTTATTTTATTCGTTTACTGGACAAATTTAACTGAGAAAATTTAACATTGTAATAACAATGGATTATTGATATAAGTAATACGGGTTATTTAGTAAAATAAATAAATCCTTACTAATATTATAAATAGGAAAGTCTGTTTGTAACGTTTTTATAGTCAATTCGCTGAAGCAATATAGATGAAATTTGGCAAAATTAATGTTTATACGGTAACGGTAACGTATAAAAATCATAAAAAAAAGTTATTATTATTTTTTTTTTAATATTTCGGTTTTTGTTTATTTCATAAACCGGAGAAAAATATTTAATAAAAAAGGGACTGCCAGTAGCCATGTAACTTCTTTTGGCCCAGACCAGAGTAATAATTTTGTTGTTAAATAGAAAAATATTTGTTATCTTAGTATCAATTATTATTTTATCTAATATTTATTTATTATAGTTTGAGTTTATGTACATGTACAATTACTAGCTAAATACCATAATAACACATTAAAAAGATAGGATTTGCTGTGAAAATATAACAATTAGCTATAATCATTTAAGTTCAAGTAAAATTTATCATATATAATATTTGTTGTCAAAAACACAGACGTTTCAAGAAAACGCATTCTTAAACGGTCTTAGTTAGTAGTCTATGGCAACAAGTACGAAATAAATGACCATTAATTGACATGTATTGGAAAGTTTTATATAATTTAATCCCATAGAAATTAAGCCATACTGCTAATGAAAAAATCTTTTATTTCTAAACACCATTTTTAATATTTGAAAAGTCATTACAATTAACAAAATCAAGTTTAATATATTTTCCGATACCTATTTTAAAATATTATGTTAACAAAAACATAATTTAAATTTAATTTTTCGTATTTATACTAAAAACGTTGGAGTCCAGCGCCGTACGTATAGGTAATAAAAAAAAACAATATGACAGTTGATTCGTTGCGTATAAATGTTATTATTAAATAAGTTTTCTAATTCGATTCCAAAGCTTATAATATTTATAGAGATATTTGATTCCAGAAAACATAAGTAATTTTTCATGTATATAAAGTTTTTCCACTTTTTTTACTGCGCTATTTTAATATTTATTTCATGTAAGTACGGGTTATTTACTAAAATTATCATATTAAGCTCTTGATCAAACGATAAATCCCTCTGATTCATCCCGGATCGATCTAATTTTTGTGATGGAGATATTTGAAGGTTTGGATGGTGACAGAAGCCACTCCTAATTTCAAGACTACAGTCCACGCGAACGAAGTTGCGCGGGTAAAAGCTAGTTTAATAATAAACAAACTTGTTAACAACACAAAAGAAAAAACCGTTAAATAAATTTTGTAGTCAAATTTTATCTAACGTAATCCTAAATGTAGGAATTCAGGGTGTGAAAATGTCAATATTTCTTGCTGTCTATTCTCGGTAGGAACAATTTTCCGAAAAAGCAGTAGAGTTGACGATTCCAAGGCACAAGTTTACTTGAATAAATAATATTTAAAGTTTGAGTTTAGGAGAAATGGAGAATATTCAACTTTTTTTTTCAAAATAAGATCTTATTATTATTGATATTAACAGTTTCAAAGGTAATACAAAATTTTAATCCACCATATTGGCTTTTATTACCTACAAAGAGCTGTTAACGGCGTAGCTGGCGCCTTTATGCCGTTGTAAGATGCGCAGTTAATAACATCACGTGTTAACAGGTATTTTAAGGAGCGCTTAAGTTTGCTTTAAAATAGTCGCCAAACTCCAGTTCCAAACAAGTGCTTTTGAATCGTCAACTCTACTTTTTTTAAAGAACAGCCAGAAAACAGCCAGCGGTTGCTCTTTTAAAAATATCATTCTTATAAATAATTAGATTTTATCATTGCTATCTTTTACAAAGTTGAAGAGTAGCCACACGTATTGTTATAAGTTATGAAATTCTCTATAGTAAAGTAGGTTTTCTGTGTCAGCCCCCGTTTAATAGTTTTTTTAAATTGTAATGACTAAATTCCATTAAAAGAATTAATAATTTGTTTGTACTAAGAAAGATAAACAAGGCGATGCCGAGAAAAACCACGAAGATTATTATGGGATAATGGGGAAAATTTTAAAGCACCTCAAAAAACATTTGACGAGAAAGGCCAAATGCTCTTTAGAGTGAGACAAGACACGATCAAGCGATTTAGATATGCTGTAATGGCCGTTATAGCTCGAGAAAGGCTATTTCAAATAAAATGTGTATAGGGCACGAGTTTACGAGTACTTGTATTGTATGACTTTAGCACAGACAGAAACATTCACTAATAGTTTGTCACTAAACGTCCACTCTCGTCTACGGCTACAGACGTGGTGCGCTTGAGATAGTATATGGATATCGATGTGTATATGATGTGTTTGGGTCTTTAAGTAATCAAGGCAGCAAATGGTCTTCTTTGAGTTGTCTACATTCAGCCACATGATTCTTATACTCACTTATTACAATAACTTTTTAAAGTCTAGGAAGGAGAGAAGATGAGATTTAGAAGGTTTAAGTGCAAACGCGAGCTACAGATACATATAAAATTATATGGTCTTACACATGACTGGTCCGTTGGCGCAGTGGGTAATGACCCTGCCTTCAGCTCCGCGGGTCGCAGGTTCGATTCCCACCGAGGGCCAACATTTTCTACATGAATTTGTTGGTCTTCGAGACTGGGTGTATATTTGTATTTATGTATGTATTTATAATTTGTAAATTATATTCACCAGTTGTCTCTCGCCCATAACACAAGTATTAAGTTACTTACTTTGGGGACGGACGACCGTGTGTGTAAGTGTCCCATATATTTATTTATTTTTTATTATTACTTATTATTATGATTTCTTCAGTTGTTAAATTCTATATTTTAATATACATATAAAAGAACTGTCAATGGTCTGGATGACATTTTGTTCTGCACTACTTACCTAGTCTGTGATATTCCATATGCTCACTCTTCATATCTGGAACAGTCTCTTTGCTTGCTTCTTCTGCGTGATAATAACAAAGTATAAATCAAGCAGTTAGAAAAACATAAGTTATACAATTCCTTAATTCCTTAATTTAGGTCAATAAAATATACTTTAAAAACTTATAAGTTAAATTGATGTTTATAATTTTATGCACTTTTCGTTAAAGGAAACTATCGTTTAAAAACCTTGCACATCTTTGGAGAATTTTTAGATCTAACCTACTTTCGCATTAGAGCAGTGTGACGAGTCTTATCTTCTTTCTCTCTTTCAAAAGCAGAGATTTCACCTATGACCGACATTGGTATAGCAATAAGCTGTGCCTCGAAATCTGAATTGTCTACAAAATTATTCTAACCGATGTAAACTGACTGTAACTGTTTATATAAGATGTTTGTATAGAACGCTTGTTCAATTCACTATTATCAGCCCCTAATTCTTATTATTACAATTAGTATTTACGTGGATTTTATTTCGCTGCCTTCTTATTTTAAACGCAAAGACATAATTCACACGTTGCGTCGCTTAATTTTAAATGAACACTACAAATACTTATTATGATTTACGAGCAGAGTGTAAATGGCTTAAAATTTTATTATACGTGGGGACAATCATTCTTGGGCATTGGTTATTGAAAAATTTCATCGCGCAAAAGCTTTTACATCGATTTAATATCTAACTTATCAACAAATGCAACTCCTATCACCTTTATCAAGTTTGCCAAAGATACTGGTATCATTGTTTGAGCTAACACGATCGTAAATTGAGGACTATATTTGAAACATATTATATTATGCTACATAAACAATTATTGTATATTGTAGTTAATTGTGTAAGAAATCATATCCAATATACATTAAACATAATATTTTCAATTAGATGTTGTAAATGTGTGGCAAATGTAAGGCAAATGTAAGGCATTGTTTTTAATTTTCTATTTAACCTAATATAAATTCTCCTAAAATGCACAATACCTAATCCTATACATTAAAAAAAGATAAGCTACTTTCATATATCTACAGTATTAAATTTTGTTATTCATAAACTTTTATAAATAGAACTCAAAAATTCAAATCCGGCAAAATTCAATGCGAGCATTCCTGATGTCACAAAAGAACGAGAAACATATTGGCACACTTAAAATGAATATCTCTTCAAAGAGGCGTATCTTCTAGGAATATTTTAAATATAAATAATTAATAAATAATTTTGTACAGATCGACTTTAAAATTTCATGACATTAAATAATAAAATATCTCAACCATACTGGGAAGCCAGTAATTTTATTTATTGGTCCCTAAATTTCGTTTTAACATACGCCGAGCATGAATATTGTATGAAAGCATACCGCACCTATAACAATATTATCAACACCGTGTTTACGGAGCTAGACAACTGAACCGTAATTTAATTAAGTAGGCTTATTTAAACAGAAACTTAATTATATATACATTGGAAAACCTATTTATCTGCTCCCGAGGATATTTTAATTGTATTATATTTGTAACATTGCATTGGTCAACATTACAAAAAATTACCTTATACGTGCGTGCGTGCGTGCACGATCGCGTGCGTATTTGTGTGTGTGTGTGTGTGCGTGTGTGTGTGTGTGTGTGTGTTATGTTAAGTCATAAAAAAATGAAGAAAGTGTATGTATTTGTGTTATGTCATGAAAAAGATGCCGAAAAAGTTTTGTATTCAATATAGTATAGATAAATAAAATTCAAATATTTGCTTTAAGGTTACATAATAATTAATCCCAATTTATTTGTAAATTTTGAGTTTAGTGTGATCATCTAGCTCGTATCCTAAAAACCACTTGTACTCTTTATGTGATTGCTACTGCTGACAACCAAATTTGTCTATAAAAAAGTCTTTAATTACTTTTAAAACTTTAATTTATCTCAACGCACACTCAGACAAATGTCAAGAACTAGATAGACTAAGTAAGTTTGTATAGGTATAAATCCGCCAATATAATGCCTCAGAAATTATAAGTACTTTATTTATAAAGTCCTCTAAATGCTAGAATCTTTAAATATATATTTATTAGACAGAAATATTAACTTCACTTCGCTCTTACTGTTTAAATTAACGTAGTATAGAATGAGATATTTTCCGTTTCCCAATCAACTGGAATTGCTGTTTGTGAAACCAAAAACAATAGTTATTTTTCTAATTGGTACCGGTTGTTTCCAAACGGAAATAAGAATTCAGCTTTTATTCTGCTTTCTGAAGAGATGCGAAATTGCCGTCTTTTGTCTGAAATATTTCTGGGATATTTTTCGACGTTTACGTGAGAAAGTAGCAGACACATAATGTATAACAATGTACTCGAAATAAGACTTTTATTTCAGCTATAAGTGTGGATCTTTCCTGAATGCTTAATTTAACCAATGACCTTAATGAATAACCTTTCTTTCCTGAATGCTTAATATACATAGACATTAAATGAATCCACTGATCACTTAAACGTATAAGATAACTTTGGCATAATTCAGTCTTCTTAAATATCTTATTTTTTAAATATACTTTCGAACAAAATAAATATAATTTAGCCTGAACGTGACTGGTGTATATAAACCGTTCTGCCTTTGAATTAATAATCTAGTCACTGTCATACAGTGGTAAACACAACGTCCCTTAATGAAACGTGTTCCACATATATTATGTAAGTTATCATTATGGATGATTACAAGTTCATCAAATTATAATATTTTAATCGTTTGATACTGGTCCAGGTAATAAGTATATATAATCTTTTTAAGATTAAAATTTAAATGTAAGTTTAGATTAGTATACCTTTATTATGTAATACTTCGGTAAAAAATACTCTACTAAACTCAGTCTTGGTTTATTTATTGGACCTTTAGTTACGATATAACGTACGAGTATTACTATAAATATATTATTTTCTAAATAACAAAATTATTCACAAATTGTATATAACAATAAATTTAACTTACCCATTTTTAGGTTTTCTAACTCCTCCACTGGCACATCCTAAAACAAACGACAATCATTTTTCAGATCATATACATAACAGAATCACTTGCTGTAAAGTATAATAAAAAATTTTGTGGACTTAAAAGTGTTATGTTAAATGTTGCCGCAATTAATATTAATAATAATAATAAGAATACATTATTTTGCTTTAGTGTGTTATTATTGTATTTTATATGTGTAAAACAGATACATTTCATATACATAAAAGTCAAAAGTTATAAGTTTTTGAACAAATCATACCGAACAACACTGAAAAGTTTGAATTATCGACTCCTCATAGACACACGTATTTACCCATAAATGAGACTTTTATAAGCAATTGTATATCGCTGATTATTCTTTTTAAATTTAGACCCATAAACTCTAGGGCTGTAGGTTATAAGAATTTAAATCTGAATTAATAAATACATTTCATGAAAATAACGTTTAACTTAATACAGCGATATATTAAGTATGTAAGAAAGGCGAGAACGGCCTTCTTTCAAGATTTCACAGAATTAAGACATCAATCAACTGCGTAATGGAGGCCGTGATGTCGAAGGTCATAATTGCTATGATTTATGTTTTGACCCAAATACGCGGATGTATAATTAATTAGATCACGAATCTTATAGCCTAATTCTAGCACAAGATACCAACGGTATTTTCGTCAAAATTACATAATAACGGACGTTAGATAATGTTTAGTTAGCGATAATAGCAAAGGACACAATAAGTGTAACATAAATGAGTGATATAAATTTCATTTGTATAACATTGTAAGAATTTTTTATTTTAAAGTTTTATTTCTTTGGTAAGGATCGTGTGTGATGTGCACACGGACAATTTCAAATAGATTGTTGATTATTTTAAGCAATTTCTTTCAAAACATCACCTTTAGAACAGCTTTCGGGTTCGATTCTTTAAGAGAAAATTATATATATTTTTTAAGCTTGTGTCTAATTTAATATTTCCAAGGTTATTAATGTCGAATTTTTTAACTCAAAAAATGAAATGGCTGACACAAGCGCGTGACTTCAAAGCAACAAATCTTATTTGCATACTTTGAGGCAAAGACCCATTGAATACTAAGAAACTTACTAGTGGTTTGATTGCGTGTAAAAAAATGTAAATACAATATGGTAATTTATTGTGTTATTAATATTGAATACCTTAGCTATTCTCTTTCTTGTAATAATTGTCATTGTAAAATAAACGATTTTTTAAAAAATAAAACTAGGGATTATTTGAATTAAACTTTGTCTTATCATACAGTAATTTACTACTCTCAACTACGAGACTATTTGCTTATAAAATTGTAGGTAATTACTAGTATTGGGAGGCATAAAGATGGAAACTCAAAATATTAACGCACAAAGGTATCATACGTTATTGAAGTTTATTTACATGCTCTTTATATTTCGAGTATGTACCATATATTTTAAAATTTTCTAGAAATGTAACAACAAAGATTTTCGCAAAAATACTGTTAATATTTTATCATGTGCCACGTGTATTTGCTTATACATAAGTTATTTATAAATTCACTGTCGCATTTCACATACTCACCGGCTTATTGTCCCCAACGTCTCGACCTGAAACAGAATAAATCAGTCTTGAAATCTTGAGAGAACCTTACGTAAGTAACATATCATAATCCTACGTAACTTCCTTGATAACGTAACTTAAACGATTACTCTTACTTTAAAGTAATTGGCATCAGATACTAAAAAAAAATGAAAATGAAAATCGATGGTTATTAGTGATAATTGTTAAAATAAATACGTCTCACATAAAGAGATTTTCTCCATCAAACCGAAATACTCGCAACTGTTATATTATTATCGTTCCTGCCTGGATAATCGCAAATTATGTGTCTTAATTTATACCAAAAACTACAGAAGTTACAAAGTAACATTATTTGTGCATGTGCATGTGCGTTTAGTTTTAATTTACGTGACCTTGATGTTTACATTTAGTTCCCTTTTACAAAACAACTATTACATAGTATGTATGTAACCTGGGATACAGAAATAATTATATGCAATATAATTCATATAAAATTATAATAAATGAAGTTTTATAAACAAAAATTCATGGAAAAACCGTTCCAATTTCCCTAATCCAAATATATATCAGTTTTTATCTTGTTAGAAGTTAGGGGCTTTACATTACATTGTGTACAAGAAAGTTTTCGAATATAAAACTGCCGATAAAAAAGGGAGCTTAAAGTTATATAATAATGCTTACCAAAAAATGTTTAGAAAAATGCCAAATAATCGTAGTTTTTAGTTGGTATAAATACTTGGTTAAATACCAAGTATTCATCTATATCTATATGTATACTTATTATAAATCAAAGACCTGAAAAGCTGTCTGTCTGTATGTAATCGCTTTTCTCTAAATCTTCTGAACGGATTATTGTACGTGTTTTATTAATAGATAGTGCAATTCTTGACGAAGGTTTAGATTAATAGCATTTTCTCCAGAACGGCTAAACTGATTTTGATATTACTTTTACTAGAAGATGTAAAGGTTGTGGAGCAACTTAGAGGCTGCATTTTTATCTTCTTAAAAGTTCACAACCCGCGTTCTCTTAGTTGTTTACAAACATATTTGTGTAATAAACAGTAATTTAGGGTAATCAATATTTTATTTAATGGATATGACATTTTCGGGTACTTCAGTACGAAATGACTACGATATGCTTAACACTAACAAGTTAGTGTTTGGGTAAGATGTATTTAAAAATCAGTAGTTACTTTGTGTTCACAATGTCGAAACACTACGGGCGGGATATCAGACATGTTATATGCATTATCATTTAAGTCTTAATACACACTATACGCACTAAACAAAAATATATATTACTAAAGTAGGTTTAGCTCGCGAATTAACCATTGAAATTAGTGATACAAAGATTTTTTCATCCTAATATATGATATATAAACGTATGTAGTTTCGCAGCAATGGAATAAATTATTATAAACATGTATATATCAGTTTTAAAATAAATTTAATTTTAAATAAATTTAATTTTAAATAAATTTAATTATTAATAAAGATTTAAAAGAACGAATTCGGATTCGTTCGATTCGTCGAACTTTAACTTTTATGCCATTAAGAATTATTTAGGTATTTTAATTTCTTTAAAAATATTATAGATATTCTATTAATTAAAAAAAAAAACAAATTTCCGGAAGTCCGGAGTGTCTCATATATTTATATTATTTATAAGCTTTTGTTCTTGACCTCTGTCTAGCTTCTGCAATGAGCACCACTTAAGTAACCAAATCCAAATTACCTTCCTATTCCTACGAACTGGTGTATGTAATTTTCAGAATTGATATTTAACCGAATAATCTCTTTATCATAATTTTGTAGAAAAAATTAAGTGCTCAATAAAATAGTAAAACAATAAAAAACTTTTTTTTCTGTGTCACATGCACAAACCTCCACCACAAGCACTACATAAGTAAACGTGTGTAGTGCTTGTGTATTGTGGTGGCGGTGGTGGAGGTTTGTGCATGTGTTTTTACGAATCCTGTATCAGGTATGAAAACGGATTGTCCACTCTACATTTAGCATTATATATATTTTCTATTTTAATGCATCGCGGATTATACCAAAATAATTTTATTATTACTGGTGTATTATAGATCTCCGTGAAGTTACGCCTAATTCTATAAATTATTTAGTCAGTAGTAATGACATGTAATAGCCGTGTGGTATAGGGCTAAGTAGAGTAGTACCACCCTCATTTCTTACCGAGGTGTCGTAAAAGGTGACTAAGGTAAGTTGACGTCAGGCAGGCGGCCGGTCGTAAAAACGCAGCCAAATCATGTTACAGCATGTTTTTAACATGTTGTGCCAACCCCACTTAGAGTGGGATAAGGGCAGTAGGATATTATAGCAATAAGATGTAAATTTAGGTCACCCGTATCCTAATTTACATACATAAAAATAGTTATATGTGTACGCCAATATCCAATGATTGGCAAGTGTTTAATGTTGACACGGTCGATCGTGTTTGTATAAATCCCAATCTTCCAAGAATCTCCTTTTACGACGCTGCCACGTTCAATAATCGTAAACATTTTGCACCAAGACATTATGTCATGTCGACAAGATGACAAAATGGGTTCGTTCGTTTCAACCTATAGTCTCAACTATTGGTTAAACGGCCAATTTTGTAAATCCTATTTATATTACTTCGCAAATGTTAATCTCTTTTTGATAATCAATTTTTATATTGTTTTTGTCTTTGGTTTGAAAATATCCCACATGATTTAAGTTCAAAAGTAATATCGATTACTTATAGACAATTTTATACCTACCCTCCTGAGTAGAATAGACCACCCTCATTTCTTACCGAGGTGTCGTAAAAGGCGACTAAGGTAAATTGATCCACCGTGAGGTATCCGGTTGAGTATCACTCACTTTCTTACTCTCTTTCTGATCACTCTCTTTCTTACCGAGGTGTCGTAAAATACGACTAAGGTGAGTTGACGACAGGCAGGCGGCCGGTTGTAAAATACGTAGCCAAATATTGTTGCAACATGTTTATAACATGTTGCTCAGACCCCACTTAAAGTGGGATAAGGGCAGGAGGATTAAGTATTGCCAAATGAGTACAGGGCGTAACAAATTTTAGTTGCTATCCTTTTTTTGTCCGACTGTGTTTTCATTAACCCCAAACCTAGGTTTGTGAATATGAGTTAGATACCTATAACCTACCTAACCTATGAAATAAAGTATGTAATATAATATTTTTATGTATAAACTATCAGTTGAAATAGACTTTTGGCCTTTCTCATCGTTATACGTTACACAAGGCTATTTCAAACTCAGAAAATCTGTCAAGCAAACGAAGTATGTTATTTGAACCGGACATTCCAGACGCGCGTTAGGAAATTCTAAGAGAAATAACAACGCCCACAGCGTCGTCCTAACAAGCATTCTTAGCATATTTGCTATCCTTACCCATGAACCCTGAACACTGTAATCTACGTATAAAACGAGTTTTATCTTTGATAAGTATTGAGTTATTTTAGATATGTCATTTTTAAACATAATTAAATTAACTTTTATCGCAGAATTAAATTTAGAATAGATGCAAATTATTATTTAAACTATAACAGTAATAACACGTAGGTTTAAAAACTAAAGTAAGTATATTATATAGTACAAAAAGTAAAGTGAGTATAGTATAAGTAGTTATCCCACAGCTGGGCTTAGGTCGCCTCTCACGGGTGGAAATTAAACCGACGACGCTGTTCCAGATATGCAGATATGCAGGTTTGCTCACCAAATCCCTCACCAAAAAGTGTGTGATAAATCAGAAAAGTCATTTAGGCACATATTTTTTATATAAAATACTGATTGATACCTGCCGGGATAGAACCCGTAATAACCACGGAAGTATTAAGATATAATATTTCCTTTTTCTGACAACCAGTTAGCTAGTAGAACATAAATTTCCCGGTGCCTTATAAATTGCGTTCTATATTTGAATTCATTTTGTAACATATATTCTGTAAATAAAGCATCGCTATTAATTGAGATAAAATCTATGAACTACTAAAAGTTCAGACTTTTAAAATACAACCTGCCCCATATCTTTAATATTTTTGTATACCAATTCGTGTAAATAACATTTTTATTTATATTATTCAACATTTTATTCTCTTTCTTGTAGAAAACGTGTATCAACAAACGTCACCTACGAGTTTATACACAAACGTGGTACATAAAGACTCAAGTGTTCATTCGGAAGTGGAGGGTTTCCTCCCTCAGCTCGCCGAGTGCCATTGTATTACAACGAGCGACACTCAAGTTTTATCACCCACACAGAAACAATTAGTCGTTATACGCAAGTCTAGAAATGTAGGAGTTTGACAATTCACACAGTTTTAATGAACCAAATAATGAATATAGTTTTATTGTACACTATAAGTGCAATTAATTTATAAAATTAGGCGTTTATTTGCGGAGTTCCACAATACAAAAGTAATAATAAAATTATTTTGATATAATCCGCGATTATTTTGATATGCGATTACGCTTTGCAATTTTGTTTTGGAGTCCATCTCCTGATGATGCTACGGTTGCGGGGCTAAACGATGTTGAGTTTGTGATAGTGAACGTGTGTATTGCTTGTATATTGTGGTGGCGGTGGTGGAGGTTTATGCTTGTATTTTTACAAATCATTCATGTATCAGGTATGAAAACGGATGTCCACTCTACATTTAGCATTGTACATATATGTTTTCTATTTTACTTTATCGCGGATTATAGCAAAATAATTTTATTATTGCTGTTATGAAGCAATTCTAAAACAGAATTCAATTTCAAAATATTGTATATTTAAGTAAACTTACAAAACTTTATTAAGTAAACTGACTTGGTTACTAAAATTCTGTATTATGATTATGATCAGATTGTTTTAATTTCGCTAATTATTGTGATAACGTTTGACCTTGCTAACGTTTGTCTGATGCATTATTGAAAAAAAATTCACATTTTTATAGAAGCAAACTTTTAAACCAGTGTTTTTAAATCGACAACTCTAATGCTGAAATTGCAGTTGCTCTTTCCAAAATATGAATCCCATTTACTAGATATATTTTGTCATTGCTATCTTGTACAAGCAGCTGTCTACGCATTCCTATCATTTATGTAATCCTCAATTGTAGGTATAGAGGACTTTCAGTAGCGGTCTCCTTTTAATCTATCTTCTATACTTATAATAAATCTGTAGAGAGGTCAATTCTGTAACTGGAATATATTTCGAAAATAACTATCAGGGGGTGATTAGGGATCGATACTGATGCCAAAAATGCAATCAGTAAAAATTTTGTCTGTCTGTCTGTCTGTCTGTCTGTCTGTATAACCGTTATAGAAACAAAAACTACTCGACGGATTTTAACGAAACTCGGTACGATTTTTCTTCATACTCCTGAGCTGGTTATAGTATACTTTTCATCACGCTACAATCAATAGGAGCAGAGCAGTGAAGGGAAATGTCGGGAAAACGGGAGAAGTTACTCCATTTTTTAAGCTTCCGTCGCGTGTGTAACTTTGATGGTTAAAGCTACACAGAAATCATGTATGACGGAAATGTTCTCCTTAAAATTATATAAAAAATATCCCACGACAGCATATGTCTATCTTTTATGGTTGACTCACAATAACACGTGTAACTCTCGATAGCTTAGCAGTTCGAAGCTTTCTGGTCATATTTGTCTACTCCTACGTTTAAATCACTCTCAGTCATCCCTAAATAAAAAAGTGAATAGTATTAACCATTGTTTAAAAAAAGAATAATTGAAATCGGTATAGAAACCCCAAAGTTATACATGAAATACGCTAATAATAAGCCATCGCGCGTGAATACTGAATCATGCTATAAGGATTATCACTACATAGTATAAAACAAAGTCACATTCTTTGTTTGTCCCTATATCCCTAAGTATTCTTAAATCTTTAAACTACGCAACAGATTTTGATGCGGTTTTTTTAATAGATAGAGTGATTCAACAGGAAGGTTTATTTATATGTATAATAACATTCAATACCGAGTAGAGAAATACTGTAATTTTTGAGGTTTCTGATGTGATGTGTAAATAATTACTTTTTTTCCGCTTACATTGCAAACGCAGGCTAAACCCTACGAGATTTATCGAAATGATGTACTAAGTATTTGTACACATTGAAAAGGTCTATAGAAAAGTCCGCGATGGTATATGTCTATCTCTTATGGATAACCCACAATAGCATTTTTTGTCATTTGCTTTTTACGAAAAATAATGCCTTATTTTCGAAGCAATTTTTATATAATATAGCATTAATCCTTATCCAATTAAGTACCTTAAATACATTGTTGATTTAATATAGATCAATATGGCCGTTTACATCATGTAATTTAAATGAACATTTTCGAAGATATTACAGATTTAAAATCCCGCGAGGAGGCCGCGCTTCGCCCTATTGCACTTCGAATTTAACAGCGATCGGACGCACAACTAAATGTCGCTCTTTTCAGAGTAACCTCTAAAGAAAACATGTTTGTATTGTCTAATGATAACAAAGCTATGAATGTTGTATATAAAGACATTCTGTAATTAATTTATAACATAAAATATATAGGGAAAAATGTAAAATGTAAATATGTAGTATATGAATTTAGATATTAGATATAGCAGGAAACCTTCTTGGTATAGGTAGAGGGGAATTGTTTTTCTTACTTTACTGGATCGATTTTAATCATTTTTTCACTGGGTGACATAGTCTATATATTTTATACCCGTGCGAAGCAGGGTAGGCCGCTAGTTCAAATTAAAATTCAAAATATTCATTTATCCAAACAAACTTGTAAACAAGTGCTTTTGAATCCTCAACTCTACTGCTGGTTCGGAAAGCTGTTGAAACAATTGTTTTTTTAAATTTTGATGGAGCTTTATTACAGAATATTGAAACAAGGAAAATTTATCTACGTAAAATGTTGTACAGATGTGATTCCATTCCTGATTCTAAGAAGGATTTCCTCTTGTCTTCAAGCTAAGTGCCTTTGTATTTTAACGGTCGCCACTTATGTTTTATTACCCGCACAGATAAAACTTCTACATACAACTGACACAGATTATGGGCATATAATATGGGCAAATTATTTTACAGAGTATTGAACAATTATATAAAAATCATAATAATTAATATTATAAATGCGAAAGTGTGTATATCTGTGACGCTCATGGCCTATCCTTGACAGTAACATTAATGATATTTTGCACAATTAAAACTTTTACACCGCTGTAACATAAAAGATAAAAAATCCGTTTTTTTTTTACAAAAAAACATTTCTTTATAGAGGTACTTAAACGCTTAAAATCACCAGTAATAAAATTAATTAAATAACCATTGTTATTTGTAACTGGATAAGTAAAGTAAAGTATTTGAAATACTGCATTAAGACATGCTCACTTTTTTTTAAAATTTAATCTTTATTTAGCCAAAAAATTTACAATAAATACAAAATACAAAGTTAAAAAAAAAAAAATACAAAATACACATTAACAAAAATCTTACTGCTTCGTACTAAGATACTAAGATACTAGATAACTTGTGCTACGAGTGTCTATGAATGTTTAAAATATTTTAAATAAAAATGTCCACAAAAGAACCAGCAAGAAACTCGGCAGTCAATCTTTTAAACATTTTCAATTTTACATTATTAAACCGCAGACTTGTGTCAAGCTTAAAGGATTTTCAAATCCAGGTATTCTTATTATCCCAAATAATCTTCAATTTTTTAATATGCACAATGAAATAAAATTAAGGTAATTTGTACAATGCACCTGAGGAACAATTAAACAGAAATCACAAAAATTTGCGACATTCGATTCAGCCTGATCATAATTTTAATAAAGAATATAAGCGACCATATATTATAGCTTTACTTCATAAAATTACTGAGACTTCCCGAGTGTAAAACGGCAAACCTGCAAGCGCACCATAAAATTAGTAAAACAATACAAGTCGGCCATAAAACTAAAACGTTTTCTAAGACAATTTCAACAGAAACTTCAGTAATACGGTTTTGTGTATTTGAACACAAAGCTCCGCTATTCGATTAAAACTTTAAAGGCGATAAGTTAAGAAATAAACATTTTTGCAATGTCATATTTTCCTAAGAAACACTTATAAGAGAAACATGTATAAACAAAATTAAATATAATGCTATGTTTGAAGTCAATATTTTTTGTAAATTATAAAGAGTTAATTATTTAATAAAAACATCTGAAGAACTCTTTTTTTTTTTTGTTTTACCTAGTTTTTAGTAGACTTCGATTGGTTTACTTATATTTATTTGATGAGACTCTGAAATGAGATGATTAATTTAATGAGAACTGAACGATAGATTTGATAATAGTGGATAGATAGTGGTAGATAAATAGTGAATAGTGGATAGATAATAGATAGTTCCAAAGTTCTCACAAAGTGTTCAGTTCTCTCGAAGTGTGCCCAAGCATTTTAAATAAATAAAAACCTGAACAATAACTCGCAGTGACTGATTTAACTCTTTGTAACTATAATAACACGTATAATAGATTCCGTTGAAACTTTAAAAACAAAAGTTGTTAAAGTAATTTTGATTGCTTTCAAACAACTTTCATTACTATGAGAAATCGGAGCTCTTTTTTATTACATATCATTAACTCGTAAAGTTCAAATATTTAAACTTACTTCTGCCCTCGAATAGTTCTTGGACTTCTGAGACAAACTACTATCGCCATATCAAAATCACATCGTGACATTGCTTCGTATTGACTTAATTTATAAGCACACCTGCGTTACTATGTTTTTCTGATAATAATAAAAATGGAAAAATTGCAATTTATTTCTCAATTTGTCCCTAATTGACTTATTTATTTATTTATTTATATTTATTTGTTAAATGTGGTTTTAATTTATTAGCTGTTTCTTATAATAGGCCTATTACGAGTATATTATCATAGGTAAATAAATTTGAATATTTCCAGCGCAAGTTAAATTGGCCAGCATTAATAATAACAATTTTAATTAATTATATATATCTCCTGCCCTTATCCCACTCTAAGTGGGGCCGGCACAACATGTTATAAACATGCTGTAACATGATTTGGCTGCGTTTTTACGACCGGCCGCCTGCCTGACGTCAACTTACCTTAGCCGTATTTTACAACACCACGGTAAGAAAGAGGGTGGTCTATTCTACTAAACCGGATACCACACGGCGGGTCAACTTACCTTAGTCGCCTTTTACGACACCTCGGTAAGAAATGAGGGTGGTCTATTCTACTCAGCCGGATACCACACAGCGGGTCGACTTACCTTAGTCGTCTTTTCCGACACCTCTGTAAGAAATGAGAGTGGTACTATTCTACTTAGCCGGATACCACACGGCTAACAATTTTAATTAATAATAATAATTAAAATAAAAACAATGTGACCAATCCGAATTTTGGATTTACCATAATAATATAACTACAAAAAATTACTAGGAAAATTGCGCAGCTGATTTAAAACTTTGTTTTAAATTTTACTAAAGTGAGCATAAAATACGTCAAAATTTCACAACGCCACAACATACCTGAAAATTTCGCTCGAGGGCTTATCTCAAACTTTGTTACGGCGTAGTATATAAAACAGGGACACGCGGCGGTTATGTCGGACTCGCACCGACTAAAACGACCTATGTGCTCCACCACGCTGCTGATGGCAAGGACAGGGTATCGTTGTACACATAGTCCCCATCGCCGCCGACAGCAGCTCTGATCCCAGAGGACACCTCCTCTGGGTAGGGAACCCTCAAAGGAGAAGTGCCCCTCCACTAACCAGTGCATTGGGGCACCAGATGCACCGACCTGGTGCTCTTTTCCTAGCTTCTTTTCCTATCTGTAGAGTAGTGCATTTGTTTAACTGTAACATAGTAACTAATCGCTACTGCTACCTGCTAACTTTGTTAAATAAAAATAATCTACATAATTGGTTATTCGAGTAGCACGTTTAACAGTTTCAAGTATAATTAAACGAACAAATTCAATATTACAAAAGCAATGTTGGGAGCCTCCGAAAAGCGACAATTTTGCGACGTGATGTGAAACGTGACTTGAATACGCTCGGCACGTGGCAATATTAATATTTGGCGACGAGAAACGTGTTTCGCAGACATGTTTACGTCATGCCAATGTCTCTAGTATAAATATAAAAGTATAGACACGTTTAGACACATCAATTTACATATTACCTATTGTAATGAGAGTACATTTATGTTAAGCGTTAAATCTTATATCCTTTTCCATCAACAATCATTTGCTATAAATATTTTTTTGCTATAAGAACTGTTCAAAATACTTAACTTTTCTTTAAAACATAAATAAATATATGGGAAAAGGACTGGCTGTCTCCAAAGTAACTTAATACTTGTGTTAAGGGTGACAGACAACTAATAAATATATAAATATATGATTTTTCATATAAACACCCAGACTCGAAGAACCCACAAATTATAAAAAATATCGACCTGCAGCGGGAATCGAACTCGTGACCATGGTGCTGAAGCTCACAGAAGAATCACCGGCACCAGCACCAACGGACCAGTCGATAAAACTCTTTAAACAAAAATGATTTTTTTACATACGTTATCCTAACCTAACTTACGTAACCTATAAGAAATTTGTTTCCTTTTTATCAACAAAAAAAAACATTTCATTAATAATTTATCAACTAAAAAAATAGTGACAGTGTTACGCAACATCCCTTACCCTTACGAGAAATGTTGCTAAATTAGGTAATAAATTCTAACAAGCAAAAAAGGTATAAGAACACTTCTATTACCTCCATTCCTACAAAGACGAGGGTACCGAAAATTATTACTGAACGACAAAAAATTTTCCTTACTGAAACATCCTTACAAGACGTCAAACGTAATATGTTATTTATTTATTAAAATAGGAAGCCAACGGTGTACGGGGTATACAATATAACATTAAAATTGTTAACATTTCTTCAATCTTAGTATTGCTACCCCGTACATCACACTTATAGGCTAACTCATCATGTTATTATGAAAAATTAAAACCAGTGCTTAAAAAAGTAAATTTAGAAAGCAAAGAAAATAACTTAATTATTACATAAACGAAACATACCAAATACTACTAACTACTAAAAAAAAACCAAGAATTTATATAATTTAAGAATTTTAAAATTGAACCTTTATTTCCTTATTATGAAAATATTTTTTTATCCTGAATTTAAATTTTATTGCCAGAGTCTCTAAATATATCAATATTAGCTTCTTTAAAAACGCTATTGTACAATTTAACACACCTATGCATAGGAGATGTCGTGCCTATATTTGTTTTACAAAATCTAGCTTATAATGTTATACGAAAAATGCGTGGGACCTTCAGAATTACTGAAGCATAAATTAGTGAACCAATATATGTAAATGATCGTATAACGTAATAAACGTAGATCACGTTCGCTAACAGAATAACATTTTCACAAGAATAACACTTCATCACTTTAAAATATTTGTTTTTGAATTGACAGTATTACGTCAGTCGCTTATTGCTAACATATCGCTCTCATTCTCCTCCTGCCTTTATCCCACTCTAAGTGGGGTTATAAACATGTTATAAACATGTTGTCAAATGTTTTGGCTATGTATTTTACGACCGTCAGCATGCCTGACGTCAACTAACCTTAGTTCTATTTTATGATACCTCGGTAAGGAATGAAGGTGGTCTATTATGCTCAGCCGTATACCAAACAGCTTATCTAACATATAGCTCTCTTCTTCATTTAAAATCGCATATATTTCAAACAAAAAGCTTTTATTAAGAGGTTTGCCATCCAAATTATCAATGGCACGTAAGTCATGTATGACACCGGCAACAGTTCCACAAATAATTTAAACATCGTTGAAGATAGAGGACTCCAGGATGACAAGACTATCTAGAATAAGAAAGAAAACGCTGCCTTTCTACCAAGCCCGATGGAAATACTTCCGTAACAAGATTCCCTTCCTAAGGAGGCTAAGCTTAAGCTCTACATAACTACAGAGAGAAAAATGGAGTTATATTAATTATTATTTTACTGGATTTCCTGTCACAATTTCTTTAATATGTATATTTTACTTATTTCTGCCCATGAATCTATTTTATGTACTATCGAAATTATAATTCAATTTTGGACTGTATTATCAATTTTTATAATAATTATTAATGCGGAATTCTGTCTATTTAGCTTTTAACGCTAAATCGCTAGAAAAAATATAAAATATTAATTAAATTTGATACAATTTAGGCTTATTATATACTGGGTGAATTTATAGAGAATAAAAAAATATTCCTTCGGGAACATGAAAAAAACACAATACATAATAGAAGATTATTTTGACAATAAAAGTCACAATATAACGTCGCAAACTAAACTAGAATCTACTATTAAATAGGATTCTATAATAAATCTATAATTATTAACATTCATGGATAGCAAACATAGTTAGACGATATATTGAATAATAACCACTGCTCTCAATATGCTTTATAAGGATAAAAATAAGCTCTAACTTTAAATCATTATCTATCGTCCGAAGCTGTCCGAATAATTCGGATAGCTGGCCTTATTAACAATGCCAAATCTGCAGCTTAAACCATATAATTATAATAATAAACAATTAGAAAGTTTCTGGAACATTTTTTGTATATTTTCATTACATTACTACATAATATTTGAATAATATAACAACAAAGAAACTAAGTAAAATCATAGCGTAACTAAAACTAGCAAATAACCATTTACTATGAATATTCATCTGTTTTATATTTTATAGTTTTTAATAGGCCCTGTAATTAACAAAATCTTAAAAAAAACATGTATAAAACATTAATAATAAATGATATTTTTAGTTACAGTCTCACTAATATAACTATGTATGTGAAGTTAGAAGAAAAAATTGTGAAATGATATTTCGTAAGCTACAAAATTGTAGCTTATAAAATATCATATTTAGATTTTGCTTCTTAAATAAATTTGTATTAGCAGAATAAGTAATAAAAATATTCTCATATTAATTAATCTTCAACTCTGCAAGAATTATAAGTTTTTAACTGAGATTACCACGAAGCAGAACAAACAACTTTTGCATAAACTTGTTAAGCTTCTTGGCCTTATATTTATGCTGTAAATACCAATTAAAGTGTGCGCCGACATAATATTAACTTAAATGATCAAAACTTGCGTTTGTGAATATAGTTATGTAACTATAACCGTGTTTTCTGTGTATATGTGTGTATCTGTCACACTACTCAAAACCAGTGTACGCGTATACTACGTAATAATCTATGATACTTCGTTAGCAATCATAAAATGAAGTATTTTTTATATTTGTCAGTAATTTTAAGTATTTCGCGTTATTTTTTATGTATAATAGCAGTACCTACTGAAACCTGCCATGCCCGTTATTTCAGAGGTTGTAACTTTGATATAATATGACGACTTTAAAAAGGTCGCAGGGCGCCGTTAGATCTAGACCCAACAAGATTGTGTAGCATGTAAGTCCTTAGAAAAGACCTATTTAAAGTTTATTAAGGTTGATGAGAAAGAGAGATAATATTGATCCTCTTTTATCGCCTTTGTCTATTTCACGTTAAATCAGCATTAAAACAGTGGTCAGTCGAATCTTTTTCTCCAAAGAAGAACTAAGGTACGATACTAACTACCATACTACCATACTACTACCATAACTAGTGTACAACTGCCATCCCACTACCGGGTAGTGTACACTAGTTTCATAACCATGAATATAAAGGTATTGCATTTAAAAACTTGTATTATCCCACATCTGCGTTATATCACTAAGAAACGAGGTTAAATCCGGAAATATTCCACTCCAAAGATCTTACGCACGGAGTAAACTTTCATATAATCATTTCACTTCATGGCTTATTACTTTAATAAGTCAAACGTTTTGTAAATACGAAACAATTTCGCAATTTTCACTAGAACTTTAATTATATGCTTCATTTAACAGTGTACGTAATTGGATACGTGGAACGGCAGTTCATTACAATGAATGAACGCCTTTCATTGTCCACCCACGAGGAAATCAATACCTTCAACTTCGATAAAATTATCCAAAGCGTAGCAAATGTAATACAATTTTAGACAATTTTCTCTCATGTCACTTTATTCCCTGATCTTGCAATATACTAGCGGTCCAACCACGCGTTCCTACAGCTTCGTCTGTTTTCAATGTCCCCCCAAAACAAAACTGTCATTGACAGTTAAAAAAAAATTTACGTTCACCATCAAGCATTATGTTGATTATCTGCTGAGTCATTCTAAAAAATTCAAAAAATTTCTGATAATTTCAATAACATCGCTCCAGCCGTTTTGGAGAGTATAAAGAACACAAATACATACTTCATCTTTTATACATATAAATAAACTAGCTAACTTAACTTCGTCGTCATGTCTTAAGTATTTTGTCGAAAGTTTTCTTAAATTTTGCTACTCAAAATATCTATTTTTTTATTTATGTACTCCTAGTTAGGTTTAAAGCTCTTTTATTTTGTTTTGAACATATAAAAGAATTATCATATACGATCGTAAGTGTTTGAACGTTGTGTCATAAATTAAATAATTGTGACATACGGAGTATGTTTTCAAGCTGAGCAGTACATACAATTCAGTATGGTAATTATGCAACTAGGGCAAACGATCGAAGTCTCCCAAATTGAATAACTGTGCCCTAATTGTGTACGGCAGACACTAGTGGGAAGTACCAAGCATATGGTAAATAGAGTTTGGTATTAGATTCTGAGTTTGATAATCGCATGATCGCAGACGAAGACAAGGCAGTCTTGATTAAGAGTTTGAGGGGAAGTGTGGTCTAGACTTCCCCTCGAAACAACACTGTAATTGACTCTTGAAAAAATGCTTCGATCGCCACTAAACTATACAGGATTATCTGCTGCATCAATCTTAATAAATATAATAAAATTACACAATCATTTTTAGCTTTGACATTACAGCAGTTTAAAAACACCCTTAAAAAGAGGCTGATTCAGAAATCCTACTATACTGTTGAGGATTACTTAGAAGATAAGAATATGTCGATATTGCTCGCTTAGACCTAATAATAATGAGAATTATAATTTTTAAAAGAGCAACCGCCGAGTTTCTTGCTGGCTCTTTTCAGTAGGAACAGCTTTTCGAACCAGCGGTAGAGTTGAAGATTCAAAAGCACTTGTTTACAAGTTTATTTGAATAAACAATATTTTGAATAAAAAAAATAATCATAAACTAAAAAAAATAAGATCAATCTAGATCATTAAAATCAATCTAGCTGTTTTGGACTATATGAGGAAAATGTATAAATGATTGATTAATAAATATGATATTTTGAAAACCATTTTTTTCATGAAAATGTTGCTACAGATAAACATTTTTGGAATTAAAGATAACGATTGATTTATAACATTTTATTCCACTTCTCTGCAATTCCCAGTTAAAAATTATAAAAGGCTTTTTATTAGAAAGGAATGAGTGAATATCATTTCCATTCAATCCTATCACAAAAGCACAAAGCAATATATACATAAAAAGCTAGCTCTTATATCGGAGCCTCGAAGTTTGCCGAGTCAATGAATAGATGAGCCTTTGATGTATGCGTACGTGGGTGGAAAAAGTATTGATGAAGTAAATGTACCTCCATATCATTAGAAACAACATGTCTGCGAGAATGATAGAGGATCCCTATTCATTAACAGGCCTTTTATTAAGCTTGTGCTATTTATAAACTTTGTATATTAGGTACCTACATATATTTTTTATTATTATAGCATACCATTATTTAATGGAACGGGAAAAGCTCCACTGTCACATCTTAGGTGTCTGTTGAATCAGAAGGGTTTATTAGAACATTTAGACTATGATATAACAAACTCTAACACCAACTGCTCTTTATTGCCGACATAATTATCTTGTAGTTTTCAGCCTTTATCCTGATATATGATATGATGTAGACATAGTTATTGCAACACCCAGTCTTCTTTACGTCAATCCTTTATAGACCTTGGTTTCTTCAAGATTATTTCTAATTCAATCTATTTCCATATCTCAAAATTTCTAGTAATTGATAGCTTTTTCTCTCTATTTAGCTGTATCTACTAAAACGTTTTATGCCTTATTTTAAATCTATATTACATTTTAATCCACAAATCACAACCATACAAATAAATCTCGTAATAGACTCGAGATAGAGCAATAGATATTCATCGCACCATAAAGATCAAAATAAAAAATAACGAATTTAAAAACAGAGAAATTTTCCCACTTAAACAACCATAAATGAATGTTACTGGCTAGTAGCAGACAGTTATGGCTTCTTACGTAAAATGGATGTAAATGCATTCAGCGCCTTGAGACCCAGTTTAAAAATAGCTCAATAACTTGTATGTCACGTTATGTTACATTATAGTGCGCTAGAGGCAATAAATAAAGAAGAAAGATTAGACAATTTATTTCCAAATTCGTTGCGATATTTATATTAAACAAAATTGGATTGATTAAGCATTTAGAACATTGCTTCGATCTTAATATCCCGAAGAATTCTTCTGACTGTTAAAACTAATATATCAAGTGTATTTATTTGACATCTACTTTGCACTCAACAAATCTGCAACGAATTGTTGCCAAATTAAACAAATCAAATATATGTAAGTAAGGTTTATACATGCTATATTGCGAAAAGATATTACCTTTACATACATATTGAAGCTTTTTCATCGTTTGTAAACCGAAACCCTTTTTCTCTTGTAATATGAGATAAAGCTCCCAAGTCGTTGCCCGTGTAAAGGTTAGCTTTTATTGGATCACAACACTTGCTCTGCTATTAAACTTTCATATAAAAACATGAAAGAAAGTTGCCGTATAGATTTTTACTTCGAATTATAAAGTTCAAAATAAAAAAAAAAATATATATATAATATAAAGTTCAAAATAAAAAATAAAAAAACTCATTTATGATAATACCAACCTGTACCCGATCTCAAAATTTCTCTCATCCTTGTTACTCTACGTAGAGGTTTTCTTTAAGAGATCATATTTAGTGATAAGACCGCCCTTACATTTCTGTATATCTCATTTCTTTTCTTTTGTTTAATGATTACTTTATATTATAGTCAATCCCATTTACGTTTCAATTTTAATCTAAATTTATCATAACTTCATTGCTTCTATTTATGACTGTGCTAGATAAGACTCTAATTTTCTGATTGCCTCGCCTTTTTTCAATAATCAAAATGACTTTTGTGATCTCAATATAAACCGTCGAATAAAGAAAACAAAAAGCAATTACGAATAATGTAATAGGCGTGAACCAAATATGAAATATAAAAGATACGCAAATAAATTTTCACAGAAAATGAAACCTTATAAAATCTTACTTGTTATTTGAGACATGAAATTAACTATGTCCTTCATTGGTCTTTTTTTATTGAAATAACAAGAAACCTATTTTTATTTTTCTCGTCTTAGAATTCAGCCAATTAACGTAGGCAATATAACAAACTAACGTGCTTAGCTGAATGGATAATATCTTCAAGTACATAAATTCAAATTCAAATTCAAAATATTCTTTATTCAAATAAACTTGTAAACAAGTGCTTTTGAATCGTCAACTCTACTGCTGGTTCGGAAAGCTGATCCTACCGAGAAGAGCCAGCAAGAAACTCGGCGGTTGCTCTTTTAAAAATATAATTCTTAATACTATTTACATTAAGTCGATACTGTCTTGTACAGGTTCAAAGAGAGCTATATCCACACATTCTTGTCTTCCAAATAATCTTCAAGAGTATAGTAGGCTTTCTGTATCAGCCTCTTTTTAATAGTGTTTTTAAACTGATGTAAAGGCAAAGCTGAAATTGATTGCGGAATTTTATTATAGAATCTTATACCAAAACCCACAAACGAATTACGTACTTTTGCAAGGCGCAAAGCAGGAGCCGCAAGCTTATGTCGGTTCCTGCTTTGTCTATTGTATACATCACCTATCGTTTTATAATTCTTTATATTTTTATGTACATAAATAAGATTGCTTAAAATATACTGTGAAGCAAATGTAAGAATACCTGTTTCCTTAAACTTCTCTCGCAGGGAATCACGCGGTCTTAAATTATAAATGCCACGTATAGCTCTTTTTTGTAAAACAAAAATTTTTTCACTATCCGCGCATTTACCCCATAGCAATATTCCATAAGACATAATGCTATGGAAGTAGGCAAAATAAACAAGTTTTGCTGTTTCGACGTCTGTGAATTGTCTTATCTTTCGAACAGCGTAGGCCGCTGAACTCAGTTTCCCTGCAAGAGTTGTTACGTGTGTGCTCCATTGGAGTTTTGTATCCAGGGATACTCCCAAAAATACAGTTGAATTTTCTGTTTTTAGTGGTACATTATTTAAAGAGAGTCTATTTGCTGTTTTTGCAGCATTAGGTAATGCAAATTCAATACATTTAGTTTTATTCGAGTTCAGTACCAAATTATTTAGCCTGAACCAATGAGCTACTTGCGATAAACCCCTGTTTACATCGTCAATATTATCGTCATTTCTATTTACTTTAAAAATTAATGATGTATCATCCGCAAACAGTACAATATCGCAAATATTATGAATAAAATATGGTAAATCATTTATATAAACTAAAAACAGAAATGGACCAAGGATTGATCCTTGAGGCACACCCATAACTAAGGCCGTTCCGGATGACTGCACATCATAATATATTATGTCAAGACGATGTAGCATAAGAATGACAATGAATCTCAGAATTTTCTATCGTTTCAGCAATGATTAATTCGTAACCGATTTGTGACGGTTTCAGGACATAATTTTGTCATCCAAATAAATCTGCAACGGGTGGTAAAAATGGTGCTGTAGGTGGTGCTAGCCGTTCATTATGGTTATGTAAAATAAACGGTCACGATATGTTTGTGCATTCCCAATATGTTTGCAAAAAACTATCGGATTACTCTTTTAATCCCTGATCCCAATCCACTGAACGCTTTTGTTTTTACACGTGTATTGCCCCAATCGGCAGGAGCGTTATAAAGCTTAAATAGTTTTCGTGTTGACGTATTTATGTATATTACACGTTTGTTAATCAAACGCAAAAATGTCTTGATACAACGAAAGACTCCCAAAACAAAAGATTTGTAATTATATAAATGTATAATTTTCAGATGTTTCTTTAATCTATTTTTGACGGAATCCGAGTAAATTATTATTATAAGGTAATATCTGAGGAATATGAGTATTAGGTAATATCAAATTACAAAATGGCATTGTAAAGTTTCTGCAGAATTTCTCTCATCGAAAGCAAATTTTCACTCCATGCCTTTCAACTGAAATTAAATCTGTTATTTCTGATCGAGCTCCTTGCATCGAATGAATGAGAATTTCATAAATCATTACACTATTTCTAGTAATATTAATATAAAATAAAACATTTCCGAACTGCCAATGTACCTACGACCTCTAAGTCGTCGTGTTAAAATTATGAAGTAAGTAGTGTTCATAGAAAGCAAGAGATTAAGTAATTATACGTAAAACAAAAGTATACCACTCAAATTTTAAAGCTTATTACTACAAACCCGTATCTCAAACTTTTAAGTTTACAACATATATTTTTAATTAATTTTCTTATCTTCTTTTGATACCCTTTTCATCATCAAAATATTCCATCCTACGCAGTGATAGTATCGTACTATAAAACCATCACATTCTAACAGATAACCTTTTGTACTTTGCTTCGCCGACTTTGGTCTACAAAATGCCTTTATCTCTTCTTTACATTAAACCCTTCTCATTCTTAAGCAGCGCTCTTTTCATAATGTAATTCTCCCAAAAAATACTAAAAGTTACAAAGCATATGATGATGATAATGAATTTATGTAACATACAAAAGTAATTATATTTTACTTTCCTATGCTTCTTTGATTCTTGTTTAAAATAAAAAAAAAACCTATTACACAGGTATTAAAATACATTTCTTTATGAGCATGAGCACAATGGAAAAGTAATACCATATAGAAAAATTCATCCTTAAATTTATAAACACTCTAATAGCTGGTAAACACTAACTTAATCACAAAAGATTTGTTTCTTTTTCGAATTCTGACTTATATTTGATTAAGTCATAAATAGTAGCTATAAAAATGTACTATATGTTTTTAATTGTAATAAAATTATATTTTCGTTACTCAAATACGATACCCAGAAAATTACAATACCCTTCATTACAGTATATTTACATTAACTAACAGCTTTATGAGTTGTGGTTCAACTGTGAAGTTAGGTACTAAAAGAAAAATATGACTAGGTACAAATATACATAAAATTATTAGCAAAACAAACAAAACTTTGAGACCTTTGTTGTCGCTCGGGACGCAGTGAAACCATGAATATTATATACGGCAGGACTGTTACATATTTGTTTTTATAGCAGACTCCGTTTAAATGAAAACCAAGAAATTAAACAAAGCGACTAAATTTGTGCTACACATATATGATCTCTGAATTGCATTTGGGTATTACTTACTATTTGTATTATAATTAAGAGATGTTAACATACAGTATGGTTGGATATAAAAAATAATATGTCTATAGGCCAACTATTTAACTCAGACCTCGCCTGCGGGGTACAGGGGTGCAGAGTTAGAACGAGACAAGGGAATGAGGTTGGTGCGGGCGGCGTAGCATGCTCGTAGCATGCACGTAGAGTGCTCGTAACGTGCTCGTAGCATGCTCGTAACGTGCTATACCAGAGATGACCGCCTGTACCTACTTCGGTCCCCGTTTTCGCACTACCGCCGCACCCTTCTACACCCCACGCGAGGACTGCGTTAAACGATTAGCCTATAGCATTATGGCAGAGAATAATGGAGAAAAACAAGGGAAAATATCCCGAAAAGGCAGATAGATATGGCCTTTGCGATGACGAAACGAATGTGATTCTTGGTTACAGAGAGTTTTGTGGATGAATAGAGTAGGAGCAGCATCCAGTTCGGTCTGATGTTAAATAAAGAGATGTAAAAGAGAATATTGATGAAATACTTACAATAATGTATAATATAGTTTCATATACTTACCGAAATCGAATGATAGAGTTCCTAACATTACATCAGATGGTAGGGTCAGGTAACATGATATATCACCATCCCGAATATCGACCTGTGGTTTTGCGGGCGAGCGAATAATAAAATAACTGACGTCGTAATAAGGATTTTACGGATTTTGTTAAATTATTTTGTAATATCAATAGAGCATTTGATTTGAAAATTACCGCTTTAATCATTTTCGTTGAATTTTTATAAATCAAGATTCAAAATTCGGTCATAATCAAATCAAAATTGTGAGTGTTGAAGATGAAATGGTTATTCTCTCTTAGTAAAATTCCAGATGTCATTAGTTTGTGTATTTTATTTAAAACCACGTCAGATTAGTTCCTTTCATATAAAATAATACAATGAATGTCTCTACCTATAACCATCCACAGACTGAATGTTTTTAATTCAGCTTGTGCTAACATTTATGTTGCCATTAGCTGCTTTCAAAAGCATAGCTGCTTTATGACCTAAGTGCTGCGCAGAAAGGTGAAATTTACAATAAAGGTGACAATTTAAAACATAAACTCGGTCGTGTTTCCTCTTTCTGTATTCTTTTAAAGTACACATTGTCGATGCACTTTATTTGCAATATTCCCCTGGCTGGTTGTGTAATAATGATAATATGAAAATATTCCGTTATACAGTGCCCATATAAAATATTATCATTTTCTATTTTCATGTACATTAAATTTATTATTATTAATAGAGCTGAAATTGTTTCTTTCTGTTTTCGAATAAATTATCGAGTACTCTGTGACAAATGACCAGGTCCGTGCAATGCTTTCGAGGGGGCCACGGGTTCAAAGCTCGTCACTGATGAGTTTTTCTCTTAACCCTTTGACCGATAAGGTGAAGGAGTGAACGAATTTTTGACATTTATTTTTAGATCATGTTATTTTCTATGTAACAGTTATTCCTATGATTTATATACCATTTTCTTTGTTATAAACTTCTCCATTGAATACAATAAATCATTATATAGTTATAAATTATATTTATTGTTGGTGACGTGAAAATTGAAACTTACTTAACTTATTAGAAATGTCTAGACAGTTGAGATTTGCAATTTATCACTCACATTTCGATGAAGAAAAACATCGTAAGGATAGCTGCTTATCTCAAGAGAATTCTGGGGATATGTGTAACCTACAAGTCGGCGTTAGAACAGCGTAAAGGATCTTAGCTTTGGAGTTACCGTTTTTTGGAGAGAAGCATTGGAGCTTCTGATTAAATATATTAAATGTTTATAACTAGCTACATACTGTCCAACCACGCGTTGCCGTGGATCAGTCTTATTTCGAATTTCCGTCGAAACAGAACTTGCGATCTCCACTAAACTTTACAGGATCATCCGTTGGGTCATACTAAAGATTATCTGGAAATTATATTAAAATCGATCTAGCCGAGTCTATATATTATTAGACGATAGTTGGTTTAGGATAGAATAAAGTCTTAATGGCCTTTTATCATCATTTTGCCGCATAAAGTGCAAAGATTATCGTCCAAAAAACATTGTATAAAATTATTTATATATCAGGCTACATGTGAAAACTACGCGAATAAAAATTTCTTATATCAAGACCTAAGAATGAATTGCACAATAAACAACGAATATGTCTTGTCTGGAAATAAAACTGCGGCAGTCGTTACGTAACAATATTCCCCTGAAGAATAATTTATAGAATTAAGCGTTACTTTGCGGAGATCCATAATATAAAAGTAATAGTAAGATTATTTTGTCTTATTCCATAAAATAATGTTTATTATTACTATAATCTTTATTTTATTGTTTACGCCGTGTGGTATCCGGCTGAATAGAATAGTACCACTCTCATTTCTTACCGAGGTGTCGTAAAAGGCGACTAAGGTAAGTCGACCCGCCGTGTGGTATCCGGCTGAGTAGAATAGACCACCCTCATTTCTTACCCAGGTGTCGTATAAGGCGACTAAGGTAAGTTGACCCACCGTGTGGTATCCGGTTAAGTAGAATAGACCACTCTCTTTCTTACCGAGGAATCGTAAAATACGACTAAGGTAAATTGATGTCAGTCAGGCGGCCGGTCGTAAAATACGTAGCCAAATCAACATGTTTGATGTGTGACAACATGTTTATAACATGTTGTGCCGACCACACTTAGAGTGGGATAAGGGCAGAAAGATAATGATCTTTATTTTATTATTTCCCTGAAGAAAATATCTTTCATATTTACAAAAATCTAAAAGATCATCAAGTGTAGATCATTTAATTTATAATAAAAATACAACACCGATCTGTTGCATAACATAAATTCATGCCAGAACAAACTGGTTCACGAAGGAATTTAAAATAATTCTTCGTCATAAATAATAAATGACGAAGTAATGAGTTTTCAACAAAACAGTCAATTTTACCGTTCAAAAAGGGTAAACACGTATAAAATAAACATGGAGCTAGGTACTGTGACCTATTTCCACCTTTTCACCGAGATAAATGAACATTTTAGTTTATATATAGTTTGCAATTTAGTTTATAAAAAGCAGATAAATCGAGTCCTAATAATGCCAGCCTACATAATGTATCACATCAAAGAACTCATATTTTCTGACAAGGTGTAATTAAGATTTGGTTGTTAGCGAAATATATATTAAAAATAAATAGCAGTCATTATACAGTATCCTTTAATTTCCACAGTTTATATCGTCCGATTCAGTGTAAAAATATGTTTTGTTTATTGTTTTGTGTATCAATATGTGAAACAATTAATGTTGAATATTTTCATATTCAACAATATTCAAAATGATTTGTTTTTAAATACATTCTAAACAAAGCATAAATTTAGACGCGATAAATTATATTCAAAATAAGTCAAGTCGCGAACTTATCAGAAAATAGGTCATGAATAATAAATAACTTATAAATATTAATATTATAGATTATATGAATATAGTGCTATAATAATAAATCTACATAAATAATGTAAACATTACCGCTACGTCTCGAGTGAATGTGCTACATAGTAGTCTACGCAGCTACGAGAAATTCATTCATTACGTAATGCAGTCATAGAAGTAAGTCTTATAGTAGTATAGTGAGTATGAATGTATCGTCTGATCTTCATAGTGTTATTATATTAGAGTATAGTAGAATATAAGCCACAGCTATATAGTATAAGCCACAGTCTGGCCTGTAAGTTAGTGTCGCAACAAATAATAAAAGTGGGTAGATATTACTCATATAAATATCTTTGTATGATTTTCTTACATAAAACTGAATGTTTGTCTGTATGTTCTTTATCCGAAACGGCTGGGCCGATTTTAATGAAATTTTCAGTCCATCTTTGGAATGACCCAGCGGATGATGCTTTGATCTGCGTGATGGCGCTTTTCAATGTGATCCTATTTCTGTAGAATTAACAGGATTTCTATAGCTTTATGTTATCCGGTGTATAAGAAATAATTGTGTCAAATTTCATCGATGTTTCAACGGATACGCCGTGAAAGAGTACCAAATACATCCATACTCACAAACTTTCGCATTTATAATATTAGAAGGTTACTTACCATGTGTCGTCGGTGCTGAGAAGACATGCGAAGAGCAGACTATCAACACAGCTAACAGCAGCTTTATCCCCATTTTTGCAAATGCCATAATCTACAACAAAATATGAAAGTATGTAAAATCAAATTTTTATACTCTTATTTTAGTTTTCAATAATGATAAATATAAAAATAAACTACAGGCTCAATCATCATTTCCCTGCCCTTATCCCACTCTAAGTGGGATCGGCACAACATGTTATAAATAAATTGTGGCATGGTTTGGCTACCTAATTTACGACCAGCCGTCTGCCTGATGTCATACAAGCTAAATATACAAGCTGCGCCCCGTGGTACTATTTGTGACTAATAGAATAGGTATTAAGAGTAAAATGGATTAGAGTAATATAAATAATAGAGTAATATAAGTAATATAATAGAGTAATATAAAAAAAATAAGTAGATTATAGAGCCTTGAATAGTGACTGTATCAAAAGGTTCAATATGTCCTTCAATAGGCGATATACAAATTTAATATATGAATAGTCAAACGCTGCATCGAATAACATTCAATACATATAATAACAATAATATAATAACCTGTTGTTGAACTATGTTACTGAATAATGGTCATTCCTTCAAAAGTACAAAATTCCACAGCTCTACAATTTGTTTTTAGTAGTGTCACAACAGTTATATGGTAAAGATTTCGTAAATACCACATCTGTTAGGTACAATCGGCAGTACCACCACCATTAAAACCTTAACTTATTCTACCTTAAATTCAACTGGCCTATTGGCACAGGTGACAGTGACCCTGCCTTCAGATCGAATGCCATTTTCTAATTACAATTTCTTGGTTTTTGGATTCTGAGTGTATTTATATATTTAAGTATATATTTAAAATAAAATATGTTCATATTTACCAGTTGTCATTCACCCATAACACAAGTATTAAGTTATTTTCTATAAGAACAGATGACCGTGTGTGCATATATATTATTTCCATTTCCGCCGTGTGGTATCCGGCTGAGTAGAATATACCACCTTCATTTCTTACCGAGTTGTCATAAAATACGACTAAGGTAAGTTGACGTCAGGCAAGCGGCCGATGGTAAAATACGTAGCCAAATCATGTGATAACATGGTTATAACACGTTGTGACGACCCCACTATAATGATATATTATTTTATCCTTTCCTTATGGAAACTTATCGAGTTTAGTAGTAAAGATTTATTTATTGAGAAAATGAACTTGTATTTTAACGAACTGTAATCGGATAACATAATTGACAATTTATTAATAAAAAAATAATTTCACGCACCAGGACCAGGCAATTTATGTCAACGTTCGCTTCACTGATATTATAAAAGGGGGACGGATGGGCCTTAAGATAAATTGGCAGTAGCTCACGGCTTTTACCAATAAAGAACCATTCATTCATTCGTTCATTCATGCGGAATACTTGTGTTTCTATATATACACTTGGGTGCAAATAAACGGAGCCACCCCTGTTTTTTAGATTCTTGAATAAAAATTTCCAGGTATAAGTATTATTTTACTTCGAAATATATGTCATATGAAAGTTTATTTAATAATCTTTAAATAAAATTTTATATGACATTATGACATTAATTCCTTCATTCGTTCATTCATGCGGAATACTTGTATTTCAATATATCAATATATTTAATTCGTTTGTAGATTCCGTTATATACTTTTATACTATCCATATATTAATACGAAAGTCTGTCTGTTATGCAATCACAGCTGATTTTCTGAAGAATTTTTTATGAAATTTGATATAGGTAAAATGATTTTTCATTCTATAAATGTATGAATGTGTATGGATATATAACTGTAGATGGCCGAAAAAAAGTTGAATGGATTGTGTGACGAATGATATGCATATAAGAAGAGTAAACAAATGACAGAAGATAATAGAAGATGAAGACATATTGTTTCGAGCCCACTTAGAGGGAGTATGTCAATTATGATAATCTCAACTTATATGCCGGGCCAACATATAGGATTATTGTATTTAAAAAAATCGCTTTTCGCTTCGGGCAACATGAAAATCAAACCTTACATACTGAAGGTATTTTAACACTAAAGTTAGCGCGATTGATGACGCTTCTACTCAGAGCTCTTGACGAATTAGCAAGCGAGTCACGCAGAATTGTTAGAGATCTAAATTTTATTTTTAAATATAAAATAATGCATATAAGTAAAGTAAGTAGCGGCCTGTTACTATCCCACTGCTGAGAATAGGCCTTTTCTCGCCGTTTTTGAAGACAAGGATTGGAGCTAAGACCTACCACGCTGCTCCAGTGCGGATTGGTAGGTTACACGTATCATCAGAATTCTCTAGAGATATGCAGGTTTCCTCACGATGTTTTCCTTCACTGAAAAGCGTGCGATAAATTGCAATTATCAATTAGACACATGTTTTAACATAAAAACTCATTGGTGTCTGCCCGGGTTTGAACCGTGAGCTCCTCGAAAAGTTGCACGGTGTTACCGTTGGGCTATCACACCTTTAAAATAATGCATATAAATTTGTGAAATTGTAATATATAAATGTAGCTATAAATAGTTCCATTAACATTTATTGTTCCAAAATAGGTGCGTTTATTATGTTTGTTTAGTAATCTAAAAATAATAAAATAAGTTCTGTGAGAGAATCCATAAGTTAACGAACTCTATAGATTTTTAAATTTGCTCCAGATTCTGCGTTATACCCGATGCTGGCGCTCTGGTGACCCAATTCACCCCACCCTCGGCCTGTAATACACCCCCAGCCCGTGTCCTGATAAATTTCTGCATTGGGTTGTATGACAGAAATAGTACAAATGGATATGTTGTTAAATTTTCTTTTAAGCTTACTCGATATCTTTAATATTTAAATGAGTTTATCTTGTATGTATATATATTTTCGGAATCTCGAAAACGGCTCCAACGATTTTCCTGAAATTGAGCATGTAGGGAGTTTTGGGGGAGATAATCGATCTAGATAAGTTTTATTTAAAAAAAATAATCGTTTTATCCCTGTTTTCGGGCTCTAAATTTTTTTTATATTTACGTTGAATACAATCACAATTTTTCGCTGTCAAACGTAAAATCATGGTAGTTCATTTGGGAACGGGCGGTCTACAGAGGTGAAAATACATAGGATCGAGCTCCACCTGCCCTATTATTTTTTCATTTTTATTTTTAAAAAAATTTTCATCATTTTAAAAATAACCGACACGGCTCGGTCACCCGGGTACTTTAATTTATATCGTCAACGATATTCTCAAGTATTGCGAGTGCGCCGAAATAATATAATTTATCTTCGTTCTACTTATTAGAATGGAATATTTATCTATCTATTATAATCAGAAATGATCCATACCACGTCGAAAGATGTTTATGGTTTTGTTAAATTTAGCTAAATATATCTTTGCTAATTAGCAGTAATTTCATTTTGACGTTTAAAGCAACACAAGGAATATAATTGCAATAGCAATTGCAATTTAAACTTCCAGGATTTATCTGATTTTTATGATGTTGCATTTGTAGGGACACAGACATAAACTATTGTTTATTGCTTAACTAAAGGCCACGAATAAGGGTCAAAAACTAGTAAATAAATATCGAAACGATAAAAACCCCATGAATAATAAATAGTTAACATTAAAGGTTAACATTATGAATAATAAATAGTTAACATTAATTAAAATAAATTTAGATGTCATAGAGAGATCACCGCTTGCTACGCCTTAAGTGTATGAGCTACATTGTAGACTACGTATAGAGAAATAAAATATATAGATAGCCAGCCGCCAGCGACTCCGCCCGCTCGGAAAGATTATAACCGTAATATAGTCATTTGAAAACCGTAAAAATGGCTAAAGTGGCAAAAAACCTTAAAAGCTAGACATATGCTGTCGCGGACTTTTATTTAGAACTTTCAGAGGGGAACAACGATGAATACATGATTTTTGAATAACTATTACCGTTTATTCAGCGCACGCAAGGAAAGCTTTAAATTTTGCCGTTTTCGTACTATTGTTTATTGCTGCTCCTCTCCTATTCATCGTAGCGTATTCCTCGGTAAATTAACTATCTTACACTGAAAGTTTCAAATCGGTCCAGTAGTTCCAGAGATTAGCGCGTTCAATCACACACAATCAAACAAACTCTTCAGCTTTATATATTAGTATAGATAGTCATCATGATCATTCATAAAAGCTTGCGCTCGTTATCGATTTGCGGTAATTTGGTTAGTGAAGCGTGAATGGCTATACAGCCGTTATTCAGTTTCCAGAGCCTCATTAACTGGCGGGTAGAGTGCAAGTCGATATAATGAGGCAATAAGGGAAATAGACTGGATGAATTTCCCCCTACGCGTCGTTAAACAGATATAAAAAAAAATTGAAACGTAATAAAGTCATAAATAGGTCTGTTTTTTATATAATTTATAGAATTAGTCGTTACTTTGCGGAGATCCATTATACAAAAGTAATAATAAAATTAATTTGCTATAATCCGCGATAAATGATGATTTCAATTAATAATCTTACTCTTTCCGATTTATTTATGAAAAATAGACATTAGATAAAAATATAAAATTTGAATTAAATCAAATCAAGAAGGATTGGAGCTAAAACCTACCACGCTGCACTATAGCGTATTGGTAGGATACACATATCCCCAGAATTCTCTAGAGATATGCAGGTTTCCTCACTATGTTTTTCTTCACCAAAAAGCGTGTGATAAATTGCAATTATCAATTAGAGACATAAGTTTTAATAGAAAAATTCATTGGTGCCTGCCCGGGGTTTGAACCCAAGATCGTCTCTACAGAGTCTCACTGTCTCGCCGCTGGACTTTCACAGCTTAAGAGAGCAATGGTTATAACATTTTTTCTATAACGAGAAAATTTACGATAGAAATGATAATGATATGAAGAAATTAAGATGAATGTTACATCTTAATTTCTTCATATCATCATTTCTTTCAGATCATAATGTCTTTTCTAATTAATTCGCATCGTTGTTATGCTTGCTTATTAGGGACTGCTAATTTGCTCATAACAATAGATGCTCTTATCTGAAACCGTCAGCGTCCTCAAATAAAATACTTGACATTGGAAGATAAATTTCCAATAAGGCAATCAATTAGTGTCTTGTTATCGCGACCTTGATCTTTATAATAATCTCACCGAGGACACGAATCTTCAAGCATTCATTCTATAAGAAAAATCTGTTCATTATATTCGTCTTTTTCATATGGCTATCTGATTATTCTTGTTATAATTTTGGGTATTAACGTTTAATAGCGACCGCCCGTGGTCATAAAATAGCCTTTGAGTGCTCTCCTTTCGACTCCACTTTAGTTTGTAAAAAAATTTAATTGCCGAGTGTGTTAGTTAACTTATATGTTTTAACTTCATATGACTTCGCCGGAAAATCTTTTCAAATATGCAAGCGAAAAACAATTTATTAAATATACTTTGCAAAACCAAAGCTGTAAACGCAATGAGATGCCAAGCAGAGGAGTAATGAGTATGAAATTAGTATACATCCTTAGCAGTGGTGTTTGTTTTACAAACCAGAGATTCTAGATTCCATTTCCTTGTCCTTTAATTAAATATTTGACTTCCTAACACATCCATCATACTCCTGCCCTTATCCCACTCTAAGTGGGGACGGCACAACATGTTATTAACATGTCAGAAGATTTGGCTACGTATTTTACGACCGGCCGCCTACCTGACGTTAATTTAACATAGTCGTATTTTACGACACTTCGGTAAGAAAGAGAGCGGTCTTTTCTAATCAGCCGGATACAAGGCGGGTCGGCTTACCTTAGTCGCCTTTTACGACACATCGGTAAGAAATGAGGGTCATCTCCTAACACATCCAAATTATAATATCAAAACTTTCCAAATAAATTTTACAATGCAATTTCTAAAAACACCATTTTAATATTCAGACGACTCGGAACTCGTTACATCTATAGAAGTGAGATGTAAGCAATTACAAGGATATTTAGACCTGAAAATTCTATTTACATCTTTAGAGGGAAAAGTTATCTCATAACATACATACATTAAACAGTAAACCAGTACCTGTATCCAGTGAGCCTACCTACATAAACATAAAAATTATAATAGAGAGAGATTTCAGCTCGTCCCTGGAAAATTACAGAACACGCCTACATATAAAACACGGACAAAGTATTTGCATACATTTCAAAGTCTGCGTGGGCTTTAACGTTGTTTCATAAAACAAATGAAGTATAAATCCATGCTGAATACAAGTTTTTCTTTTTATTTTTCCATTGTTATAATATGTAGCCCTCGAAGATTGTGAAGTAGGGACTTTATATTAGATAGACAATATGTTAAACAAAGAATAGATCGCTGCTCTTATAGCCATGAATAAAGTTTAGTTAAAGGGCTGTTTCAATCTAACGATGTAAGCATTTTTTTATGGAACTACGAGTGTTTTAAAAGAACGTAACATTTCGCTGAAAGCACTTCATATGTATATGGTTTGCATATTTATAAAACTGTAGCAAGATAAGGTTTGGTATGTAGATATTTATGACTATATTTTTTACCGTTACTATCTTTACATCCTACATTTATTCATACTATATGTATAATATGACTGTAAATATAATACTAATATAAAAAACTCTCTAGTTCCATTTTTTTCAAGGGTTTACGTTCTTAAAATCCATTATAATCATTTTTTATGATGCACTTTTCCCTTGACTTCAGTACTGATATAAAAAGTACACTATCTCTAAAGCTCTTTAACTACATTCGATTACGCAAAATCGATTTTCAAATCGATGCCCCGTTTGTATGTAAAAGTACATACAAACAAACACTATTTTGAAGCGAAATATTGCCGTTTGATCTTTTATATGATATCAAAAAGTATACAAAAGGAATTCATCTCAAATATAATCCAAGGATCAAATATTTTCAACATAAATCGTACCATGCCATAGATATATTCGTGGAAGGGTTCAATGTATGAAACATAAGGGTTCACAAGGTTCGGGCACCGTGTAATCTGTCGAGTCGCGGATAAAATATAGCCACTATAAAAGGAGATTAATGTACACGAGTCAATCTAAATTAAGCAGCCAATCTCCGGCCAACAGTCAGTAGATTACTTTTATCGAGTGCTTGAGTGTCATCCGTTACATTTTCTAGTTTCCTTTTAATTTATAATTGATTTTTCATTGTTATTTTCGAGAAATCGAATGGGAATAATTTGTACCTTATTAAAAATACTGAGCTTACTTATATTGGATGTAGAACGGGGTTTTGAGTATTTATGATATGGCTGTAACCGAGTGGTATCTGGCTGAGGAGAATAGACCACCCTCGTTTCTTACCGAGGTGTCGTAAAAGGCAACTAAGGTAAGTCGAAGTGCCGTGTGGTACCGACTGAGTAGAATAGACCACCCTCATTTCTTACCAAGGTGTCGTAAAAGGCGACTAAGGTAAGTTGACCCACCGTGTGGTATCCGGTTAAGTAGAATAGACCACCCTCTTTCTTAACGAGGTGTTGTAAAGTGCAACTAAGGATAGTTGACATCAGACTGGCAGACCGTCGTAAAATACGTAGCCAAATCATATGACAACATGTTTATAACATGTTGTTTGACTAAAAATATTAAATAGCATTTTAAAAGCCGTTGCTTGTCCGTACTCCTATTTGAAATTTCTTTGCCATCGATTCCAACTTCTTGAAAAACCATAAAATTTTATTGTACTCGAAACAAATGACAGCATAACAATCTGTCTCATGCCTAGAAGCCATCTTTTACTTGCAACCTTTTATTTATGAACGATACCCCTTTTATTGTATACGTACACTTTACACCTTCTAACATTCGATTCGATTTATTCTTAAACAACTAAAAATTTCCGTTTAAATCTTTCAAGAAAATCGACATTGTTCCATGAACGAATTTTATGTTTATATTTTAATAATTTTAAATAATTATCTTTTTTGTTCATCACCGTCATACATTCCAAATTCAAATATAACACCAATATACATACTTGGTTATCTAAAATCCATTCAACATAATCTAAATCCCAACATGTATACTGAATTAATTAAACGAAGAGGATTTTAATGACAGCGTGAAGATAAAATCAAATACCACGATCATCATGAGATCAGTAATGTAGAATAGAACATTCTTTATTGCACCACATAAAATTACAATATACATTGTAAAGAAAACGATGTTATCTTAATGTAGATACAATAAGGCGGCCTTATCGCTAAATAGCGATTTCTTCCAGGCAACCTTTGGGCTAGAGACATTAAATTTAGGGTAATAAGGTAGGTAGTGCAATGTATACAAATTCTAATACATAAATATATCTACATACATACATATATACATACATACGTATAATAATTACATATATAAACTATATTTATTACATATATATATATATATATATATATATATATATATATATATATATATATATATATATAACCATTTAATCCTAGCCAGATAGTGAGGTGTAATATTGTTTTAATTTAAACTTGAACTTCTTAACAATTTTGCCTCCTTTATTGATACCGGTAGAGCATTCCACAATGTAATAGCTTTAATATTGAAAGAACGTCCAAAAAACGGTGTCTTATGGGAGGGCATCTCGAGGTTAAACTTCCGAAAGGACCTTATTAAATTATTTGTACTTTTGATAAAATGGAATTTCGATTTCAAGTAAGAGGGTGTCGTTGGGTGGAATAACACACAGTACAGAAGAGAAAGTATTTGGTGGTCATACATGGTCATATTTACGTAATCCAAATATGAACCGAATAGCAAGATTTTGTAAACGCTCAAGTTTATTTAATTGTTCGTCGGTCAGGTCAGGATAGCTAATGTATTTATGTAATAGGTACATGCAATCAGCATTTACATTAAATCTTATCCTCAAAACCGATTTATATTTATGTTAATTAAAGTATACTGAATAAAAAAATACAGGCATGTTCTTTTATAATCGAATATAACACCTATTTTATATCCATGGAAAAAAACAGTCTCGATCGAATATTTGTACCCAAATAGTGAAACGAAAATTTGATTAGTAAGATATTATGACAACTGCTACATCATTATTTGATGGCAACCGTACGTATAGTAACGATGAGATTTAGAAGGATTAATTTTGTATACCTAAGTCTATTTAACAGTTTATAAATGGTATAATTTCGGGTAAATTATACTGCCGTCGTCCGTTACTTAAAACTAGGAGCAGTATCTAGCGCAGTCGTGACCACAATCCGTTTAACGGGATCAAAATATCAACGAATGAAACGAATTACCGTGCTATGTATTCGAAGTTGAACAATTTATATTTGTCTTCATACTACAAATATCAATACTCATATATCAAGCTTAAGAGTTTGATTGTTTGAACGTTCCAATCTCAGGAACTGCTGGATTGCCGATTTGAAAAATTCTTTTAGTGTAAGATAGTCCATTTATCGAGGAATCTTTGCGTGTCGGCAAAGAAAAATAATAGAAGAGCAGCAATAAAAAATATTGCGATAATGGCAAAAGTTGAAGCTTGCGTGCGCGCTAATGAAACGGTGAAAGCTATATAAAAATCATGTATTATAAAATTGTTCCCATCTTAAAGTTCTAAATACAAGTCCGCGACAGCATATGTCTAGCTTTTAAGGTTAACCCACTTTAACCATTTATATGGTTATCAAAATACTATTTCGGTTTTTATCATTCCACGCGGGCTAAGCCGCTAGCCTTCCACGATAATGGACTATCCTACACTCAAAAAAAATCTTTAATCGGTCCAGTAGTTCCTGAGATTAGCGCGTTTAAACAATCAAACAAACAAACTTATTACAGCTTACAGCTTTATTTATTAGTATTACTAGTATAGTATTATTAGTATATATTAATAGATATTATGTTCCTTAAAAGTCAAATAAAAAATTTCTTATAATTAACTCACGATAACTACTTTTATGTTCAAAATTTTTTATTCCGGAAAAACATTTAGACTTTTTTTCATGCATGCGACACTGCTGGCACAGCTAGTTAAAATATAAAATCGTTTTCTCCATTAGATCTCAGATTTAGAGTTTAATTGCAACATTCATATTATTCAACATTTATACAACATATCATAACATTTTCTTTAAAATAAAAAAAAATATTCTCTCATCTGAAAAGATTGCAATCAAGTTGAAAAGTTATTTCAGTAATCTCTGTCAAGAGTCCAATCCCCTTAATCTGAACCGTTCTGGCTTATGCAGTTGGTTTCAAATTAAATTTGAGACGGTGATAACAAAGGAAACCTATCCAAACCTTTCAAGGGTCGTGACAATTAAATGTACTGAGCAAATAGTCGTTTAAGGGATCCGCCAGAAGATCAGATTGATTTCTACATAAAGAGATAATAATTAAATAAATATTTATTATTTAGGTATATACATTTATTTTATCATAATCCTCCTGGCCTTATCCCTTAGTGGGGGCCAACACGACATATTATAAACATGTTGTCATATGATTTGGCTATAATTCTTACAACCGGCCGCATGCCTGTCGTCAACTTACCTAAGTCATATTTTACGACACCGCGGTAAGAAAAAGGGTGGTCTATTCTACTCAGCCGGGTATCACACAGCAGGTCAACTTACCTTAGTCGCCTTTTACGACACATCAATAAGAAATGAGGTTGGTCTATTCTACTCAGCCGGACACCACACGGCGTGTCGACTTACCTTAGTCGCCTTTTACGATACCTCGGTAAAAAATGAGGATGGTCTATTCTACTCAGCCGGATACCATACGGCATATTATTTGATATCTCAGTGAATTTCAAAGGAGTTATAGATATAAAGAACTAGCGGACAAAATAATAATGTGCGACACTAATTGTAAGTAAAGCACTATTCTGAAAATGTGTGACACAAACACATTATAAAAACGTCTCATTTTTATTACATAAAATATAAGCAAAGTTAACAGTAAATATCATTCAAATAATTCAAAATAAAAGCCCTTGGGATTCGGTACGTCTTCTTTTGTCTCAAAAGTCTTTCAGTAATCTTTGATCAGAAATCATGGGCAGAACAGTCTCGGATTTCTTAGCACATATTTTTCGACTTATATTCTTTAGAAGTACAATACAAAAATTACTTTTTTGTTTATTTTTTTATTTGGATCTCCAACAGCATTACATATTTAAAACGTATTAGTTTCGGGTAACATATCACGGTAATTTGTTTTGATTCGCCGATATTTCGACCCAGTTGCATGGATCGTGGTCACGACGGAACTGCAGGTAGGCGGTACTTCAAGCTGAGGCGTTAGGGGCAGTATCTAACTACCCGCCGTCTCGTTCTTTTTATCGGTGCGTCACGGATTGTTCGGCATACTACACTCACAACGTCACTTTTAAATTTTGAATTTTGGCGCCGTTTCTGAGTTTTACACAGTTCTACTACTGGATTCCACGTGTTCGCTAATCTAAAACCGTCTTCGCGATTGAAATTTTTATATTTCTTAATTTCAATGGCTTCGCGAACTATCCTCGGTATGTAGTGGCGATCAGTGGAAAGAACTTTCGGGCTGTGAAGTTCTATCCAGTGATTTGTTCCGGCTTGTGTAACATGTTGGGCGATCGCAGATTTTAAAATGTCGTTGTTTTTGACTGCTTTTATGTGTTCTGTGACACGGGTGGCTATGGATCTCTTTGTTTCCCCGATGTAGGAGCTTCCACAGCTGCAGTCAACCTTGTAGACACCAGGACACTGATACGGCAAGCGATCCTTTGGAGACCGCATCATATGGGCTATCTTTTGTAAAGGAGTGAACACAGTCTTGATATTATATTGCTGTTTGAGTATTCTTTCTATTTTATCAGTCACTCCTCTTATAAAAGGAAGGAAAGCCCTTTGTCTTTCAACCTTCAAAGGGCGCTCTTTTCGTCTGCGTTGTATGTTCTGCATTGGAGTGTTGTGACCATTCCACCGTAATACCCTGCGCACGTGGTCGAGCTCACTCTGAATGTGCAGATCATCGCAGAGGTCATAAGCGCGGTTGGTAAGGGACGTGGCTACTGATGCCAGGTGGCGTGGATGGTGATGAGACGAGCCGTGTAAGTATCTGTCCGTGTGTGTAGGCTTTCGATACACAGAATGACCAAGCGATGTATCAGAACGTATTTTTATATGGACATCCAGGAATGGTAAGCCTCTGTCTTTTTCCATCTCGTACGTAAATGACATTTTAGGGTGAATGCTGTTTAAATGACTAAGAATTAATTCCACTTCTCGCTGCCCTCCTTGCAGGATAGCATAAATATCATCAACGTACCGTTTCCAAATTTTAATTTCTATAGGTGCAGTGGAAATAGCCCGATCTTCGAAATATTCCATCCACAGGTTGGCAACCACTGGAGCGACCGGACTTCCCATCGCTACTCCATCTATCTGAAGGTAATATTGGCCTCTGTACAGGAAAAAATTCGAGTCTAAACAGTGCTGTAGTAATGTTAGATATACCGCAGGGATATTCATTTCCTGTAGTTTGCGTTTTATTACCTCCAGACAATCCTGGATAGGTACGTTGGTAAAAAGGGATAGTACATCAAAACTAAGCATACACTCTTGTTCTGTAACACAAATGTCTTTCAGCAACCGCACGAAATTACATATTATTATAAGCATTACATATTAAATTAACCCAATAAATATCCAATATAGTTGTAAATTAATAATGTACTACCAATATTTATAGGAGATAATATCATTCTTAGTTACAATCATTCTCCTGCCCTTATCCCACTTTAAGTGGGATTGGCACAACATGTTAACACATGATTTGTCTACGTATTTTACGACCGGCCGCCTGCCTGACGTCAACTTACGTTAGTCGGCTTTTACCACACCTCGGTAAGAAATGAGGGTAGTATTATTTATTCTTTTCAGCTGGATATCACACATCATTCTTAGTTACAATGTTACCATTATAAGTAAAAAAATTAAACCCTATACCTAGTCACGTAGTTTTACAGCAAAAGATGCACCTAATCCATTTGGCATTATTACTAGCTTTCCTCCATAATGTTCAAATTATACAATGAGGTAAATGCAATAAAGCTTTCAAGTCTAATCAGACAATTGGTAACTTAGGTAAAAAAAATGTTTTTATTTACATTAATCTTAAAAGTACAATTCTTCTTTTAAAACTTGAAATATAAGTAAGTTTACTAAAAAATATTATCCGTTTTAACACCTCGGTTGATTGCCTCTTCAGGTGACAAGAGGGCTGGCTCCTTTTTCGCACAAAGAATCAGCTTAGCGATTCAGCGCGGAAACGCTGCCACCATTCTTGGGACCATTCCACGTGGCCATGATAGTCCCAGTGTGTAAGTAATTTAAGATAGATATAACTTAAACATTTTTGCAATAAATAATAAATAAAAAGTAAGTTCTGATTTGGATTTAGTTATATATTGTCACATTTTAATATTCAAAATATAACTACTCCTAATTTTATATTAAATATTATCAGACTTCGTATTTACTCAGCATTTAACTTTTAATATTACTGCAAACTATATTAACCAAACGGTATCGCACATGCTAACGTTTATAATACGGTGCGATTGCCACCTACCGTCTATTATCCTCACGAAACGAACCTGTAACGCGGTATTAGAATAATTATAACTTTAACATGCTTGAACCGATAATTTAACCTTCTTTCAGAGACAGAAAGCGAAATTAAATCATGAAATTAATTTAATTAACGCAACCTACGTTTCATTACCTATCCCGGTAGAAATTCAGTCATTATAAGCTAAACTACGAAGTTGTTGGATAAACGTTTTTCCCACATCCATAGCTACTATAAATATTACGTCACGAATTTCAAAGTATATTTATAACTAAAAATTAATAAAAACTATCATTCATTCCATCCCACGCAATTTTCATGCAGTGTATTACTCTCTACATTTAGCAAAACAACGCTCCATTCACCTAACACTAGAAAAATAAATGAACAATAATAAGATATTTTTTATAATTTTTCAAATAAAATTAATCTCAGCTTAATAAAAGTATCTTACAGGTAATAACTTACTGTTTTCCCGCGTTTCCTCTAGGCTGAAAGTTCTGGTCTGGCTGGAAACGTCCACGATGCAATACAGCGATCCGCGATCTCATCCCTTGCCCCTTTATGAACGATACCGAAGCCACCAAACGCGCAAGCGTCAACCCTATGACGTCAATGGCTCCGTTCACTATTACAGGTGTCTGTATTCATAAAAATGCCGCAGAACTCGTCGCGTGGACTCTTCTTTTTCTAATCAAACAACGATTGAAAAAATCTCACACAATGAAGACGCCATTCCACATTCCATTTTATATCAAATAGACACTTTATTTTAAATCATGCTTCCTCATTGTCTCAGTCACGTCGTCGCCTAATAAATGTGCAGAGTCACCTATTGAGTTTCTTTTTAACTTTGCTATTATATAATAATAAATTATTTTTATGCGAAAAATAATTTTGGTTATCTATATACTAAGCTTAAGAGTTTGTTTGTTTGAAATTTCTAATCTCAGGACCGATTTGAAAAATTCTGTAAAAACTGAGTGTAAGATACTCCATTGAGCTATATAACATCACGGTAACATGACTAGAAGAGTGCGCTAAGTACACAGTGAAAGTTATACAAAAATCATGTCAATGCATTTAAAGCTTTATTTTACAAAAGCTTTATTTTATTTTACAAAATTTAATGCTTTCCTTGGACGCGCTGAGTAAACGTTCAAAAATCATGTATTACAAAATTGTTCCCCTCTAAAAGTTCTAAATAAAAGTCCGCGACAGCATATGTCTAGCTTTTAAGGTTATCCCACTTTAACCATTTTTATGATTATCAAAATACTATTTCGGTTTTTAATCATTCCACGCGGGCTGAGCCGCTAGCCTTCCACGATAAATGGATTATCCTACATTCTAATTTTTTTTTTTAATCGGTCGTTGTTCCTGAGATTAGCTTGTTTAAACAATAAAACAAACAAACTCTTCAGCTTAAGTAGGTAAAAGAAGGGTAAAGGATTTAAACTAGAGATTGGCAAAATGTATCCCTGTCAAGAAAAGAGATAACCCAGTGGTAACACCGTGCAACTCTTTCGAGGAGGTCACGGGTTCAAACCCGGACTGAGACCAATGAGTTTTTCTGTTAAACATTATATGTCTAATTGATAATTGCAATTTATCACACGCTTTTCTTCATCTTAAGAGATTTAAGATCTTACAAAAGTAATAATAAAATATATACAATAATAAATTGCTATAATCCGCGAAGAAATAGCAAAATAATTTTATTATTACTTTTGTATTATGGATCTCCGCAAAGTAACGCCTAATTCTATAAAAGATTTAAGATCTTAATTTTTGAAGAATTTATTTTTAATAATATTAATAGTCTTTACCACATGGCAATGTTGCAAATGTTGTTGCAAAGGATGTTTGCATATACAGACATTAATGTACTTTATATGTGAGTGAACGTATAATATATGTACTCATCATATCAGTCTCAAATATTATTATGTTAAAAATTTTTGAAAGATGAAAAAGGTGGACATCAATTCTGAAGTTTTTGGTCGAACATTAATTTATTTTGTTTATATGATAATATTTTTACTAATATTTTTAATAATATTTTACCCCATTGTTATTTTCAGGTCTGAACCTGATGATGAGATGTTTATAAGAGACAATGACTCCAAATTGAAGAAATTTGTATAAAAAAAATCAGAAAGCGCAGATACAATAGGAGTATTGTAGGACTAATAGTCCTATTGTATCTGCGCTTTCTGGAATTTTTATACAAATATTATAGGACTACTATAGGAATATTATAGGACTTCAGCAAAAAGCATTATTTTGAAGAAAGGGTTGCAGAAATGAATCCCCTATAAATAAATTAAAAGTTAAATTTTTGATCCAATTTACATAATGCAAAAAAAAACTAAATGTGAAAAAAATTGTGTTTTATTTGTACAAATTTCAAACACTTTCTCTTCTGTACTGTGTGTTATTCCACCCAACAGCACCTCCCTACTTAAAATATAAGTTCGAGTTTTTAAGACCTCGAGTCAATGCAGTAAGATCCGCTCGGAGGCTAAACCTCGTATTGCCTTCCCACAAGACATCCTTTTTTGGACGCTCCTTTAATGTCAGAGCGGTTCAACTTTGGAATTCTTTACCACTAGCTATAAGGGAAGCTAAATCTTTATGCAGTTTTAAAAGAATGCTTAAAAACTACTATCTGTCACTATCTGCTTAGGACGACCTTCCTTAATCCTGATGCATATATGTATTTATGTATATGTATTTGATATATATTTTGTATTTATTATGGTATATGTGTAATGTTTTTATATATGAATATATATATTATTTTGTACTTGTATATATTTATTTTAAATATGTATTTGTATATATAGTTCTTGCACCACCCTACCTTATTTCCTTGAGTTGTGAAGTTCTCTAGCCCAAAGGTTGCCTGGAAGTGATCGCTTGTTAGCGATAAGGCCGCCTCACTGTATCCCGCAGATTATATTGTGATTCTTTTACTTAATACTATTGTAAATGTTGTGGTGTACAATAAAGAGTATTCTATCTATCTAAAATTTCTTAAGTGAAAGAAATATTTTTATCATAATAACTAGAATCCGCGCATATTTAACTTATTTAAAAAAATAAAGTCAGTTTCTAACTTGCCTAGCCAATCACAGAAGACCGCCTGTGTCTAGGGATGGACTATGATTAGATGACCGTCTATGTATTGCCTGTTAAGTTTTTTTAAAATCTTTTTTTTTCTGACTATTTCAAAAGTTGTCTTCTTTAATATTAATAATTAATTAAAATAAAGGCTAAACAAAGTAGAGAACTACCGAGAAATAAAATCAGATGCTCTGTTTGTGAAATTGGATTAAAATGTGTAGTTTGGCTAAATTAGTTTCATCCAACAATGCATATCTAATTTTAAAAAACAAGAAAAAGAGAATAAAAGAAAAAGGAATACCTATGTAAAAAATAATCGATTTAAAAAAAATGTTTTTTTATGAAAAAATCGATTATTTTAAAAATCGATTATTTTTTTACATCGCTACAAGTAAAACGGATTTTTAATTTATGATTTTTTAAAGTAAATCTCAGTTTTTCTATGTATTTATGTTAGTGGAAAATAAGTATTTGTTTTTTTTATTTATCATGTGTAAAATATGTTGCAATTAGTTAACAGAAAATTAAAATAACCAAAGTCTATCAAGGTAGCATTTAAATTTATGAAAATAAATACGCATTAAGTAATTAATTATGTTCCATAGGTCAACGGAAATAGTTAATAGATTAGTATCGATTAAAATAAGTTTAAATATGGCCGTGAGACAATCTAGTGATATGAAAAAGTTTAAAGAATATTTAGATGGTGCTAAAGAAATAGTCATATTGTCCGGTGCAGGCATTAGCGCTGAATCAGGAATACCAACATTTAGAGGTGCAGGTGGATTTTGGAGAAAGTACCAAGCATCTTCCTTAGCGACACCAGAGGCATTTCACACTAATCCCAGCTTAGTGTGGGAATTTTATCATTATAGAAGAGAAGTCGCAGCAAAAGCCCAACCTAATGCGGTAAAATTTTATATATTTTCTAATCAGCTCGGCAGCTTTGCTAGGTTTTATTTAGTCAATGTCAAGCCTAAAACCAAATCTAGACCAATTTTTTTTTACTACTTCACTGCTGTAACCATGAATTGACTAATCTATACTTATAATAATGTAGAAATAATAATGAATTTTCCATTATTATTATTTTCAAGTTTTCTCAATACAATATTAATTGAAGTCATTTGTTTTCAATATTTTATTTTGTTTAAGGGTCACATAGCTATTGCCAACTATGAAAATAAACATGGAGCTACTAAAAAAATAACAATAATAACACAAAATGTAGATGGATTACATAAAAGAGCTGGGACAAATAACTTAATTGAACTTCATGGCAACTTATACAAAACTCGCTGCACTAAATGTAAAGAAGTTTTAATAAACACAGATTCACCCATATGTGAGGTACATAGTTACCACTATGTTAAGGTTAACAAATTAAAAGAAAAAACAAATTTTTATAATGATAATATAAAACTAAACAGAATACTAAATATGATCGTAAAGACAGAGGCAAACTCTTAATTGTCATATTAAAACTTACACTATACATTGATTTATTGTTTTGTTTTATAATTGAAAAGAAACTTGTTTATACATTCCTTACATTTCTATAAAAATATGATATATATTGAAATAATTTATGAAAGCTAAATGTAACAGAGATAATTTTTATTTATATTAACTTATATATTGTAATGCTTATGCTTATTAATTGTAATTACTCATATTTCCAAGGCACTAGCTAATCGTGGAGCTCCAGATGCAACAGTGGTAGGCTCTGATATCCCAGTTAAGTCTCTACCACATTGTAGAAAACCAAACTGTGGTGGTTTACTTAGACCACATATTGTTTGGTTTGGTGAAGGTTTAGACCCCATAGTCATGGATCAGGCAGGTAAATGCTCTTTAAGTAATGGACACATTTGTAAAGTCATTAAAAATATTAAAGCAATACTGACTTATATTTGCTTTATTAAAAAAATAATATTCATTCATTCACAATATTTTATATAATTTTGTTCCAGTGTTTAGGTGTTTTAAAAGTAATTGAGGATTGATATTTTTAGCACATTTGCATAGTCTTGTAGCACTATAGCACCAGTAGTAGTTAGTATTGTTGTTGTTGTTGTCAGTATTCTTGAATACTGGTATTAGGACCTTAGATCAATAAAAAAAAACTGTACTCTGGTTCTGAATGAACCAGATGAACCTTCTTTGGCTAAATCAACCACCTCTCTTGCCCTTACCGTATACATAATATTTTTTTTTTATCAGTCCATATAGATAATCATCATCCTCCTGCCCTTAACCCACTCTTAAGTATCACATGATTTGGCTTTGTATTTAACCACCAGCCACCTGCCAGACAATAACTTACCTTATTCGTATTTTACGACACCTCGGTAAGAAATGAGGGTGGTCTATTCTACTCAGCCGGATACCACACGGCGAGTTGATTTACGTTAATCGCCTTTTACGACACCTCGGTAAGAAATGAGGGTGGTAATCCATATTGATAATATTGCAATAAAAAATGTTTAACGTGGTTTTTTTTTCCAGGAGATGCGATGGCAGGCTGTGATGTATGCTTGGTAGTTGGTACCTCTTCAGTTGTATACCCAGCAGCCATGTTTGCTCCTCAAGCAGCACAAAGGGGAGCGATAGTTGCTGAATTCAATCTAGAACCGACACCTGCTACACCTGACTTTCATTTTTATTTTGAAGGACCATGTGGTACAACACTCCCTCTTGCCTTGTCAGTTTAATAACTATTAAAGGAGTTGTCTATGTCTAGTTTTATTTTAAAGAATTATTATGTAAATATTAAACCCTGTGTGGTATCCAGCTGAACAGAATAGTACCACACTCATTTCTTACAGAGGTGTCGTAAAAGGAGACTAAGGTTGACTCACAGTGTGTGTAACCGGTTAAGTAGAATAGATCACCCTCTTTCTTACAGAGGTGTTATAAAATACGTAGCCAAATCATGTGATAATATGTTTATAATATTTTGTGCCAACCCCATTAAGAGTGGGATATTCAGATGCTGAATGTGTACATGTGATGATGTGTTAATACTCTATAAAGAGCTACAAAAAAATTTATTTTATAGCAATTTGTTATTTTAATTTTATTTAAATATTTTATGTACAATAAACTATTTTTAGTTTAACTTTGTTTTTTTTTCTTTGTGCCTTGAAAAAAACTTTGCTATGATTCCAATTGTCTGTCCAAAGGTGCAATTGGATATAATTGATTTCTGTAAAAAAAACATTAACATATAAAGTCCAGCGTCACTGGTGGTATTTATTATTTCATTTAATTAAAAAAAAAAAAGTAATGTTAATTATAAACTTGTAAGGAATCAATTAAATACCAATGCAAAAATATTTCCTTTCATACAGATTTTCTTTTGTCTAATTTCGGGAGTGAAAAGGAAGGAATGCAATAAGTAAATACTTATTTTATCACATACCTGAACAAAAGAGGGTAGTGCAGATATAGTTTGAGGTCTTGAATATCTCTCGTCTACGAGCAACACACAGGCGTAATCATTAGCATGGCGAACTGCTCGACCTAAGAATTAAAAAAAACGATATATTGTCTTTAAAAAAGTTCTAATTAAAAAAAAAATCGTAATAAAACTTCTTTCTGAAACATAGTTCACTTAATTTGTATTATTGTCTCATTGCTTATTGCTATTTCCTGACTACCTTAATCTGGATGTTTGTTATTATTGTACATGTTGTTACCATCTTTAATTAATATAGCATTTAGTTTTAATTTTTTAATGTATCATGTGTATTTAGTGTATGTATTGTTGATTGCCCACTAAAAATAAATAAGTTCATCATCATCTTCCTGGCCTTATCCCACTCTAAGTGGAGTCGGCACAACATGTTATAAACATGCTGTCACATGATTTGGCTGCGTTTTTACGACCGGCCGCCTGCCTGACGTCAACTTACCTCTGTCGTATTTTACGACACCTCGGTAAGAAATGAGGGTGGTCTATTCTACTAAACCAGATACCACACGGTAGGACAACTTACCTTAGTCGCTTTTTACGATACCTCTTTAAGAAATGAGAGAAATCGTCTATTCTACTCAGCCAGATACAACCCGGCTTCGCTTACGGTAAAGTGTAGCGTCGCGACAATAACTTTTTATAAGAAATCCACCAATCTACAGTGAATAAAAATAAATAAGTTATTTGCGATAAACCTAAAGAGCATAAAAGCAACAGAATAATCTTATTTAGTGAAGTTTTTACTGATCTAGATAAGATCAGTAATAATTAAATCAAGTTATGGAAACTTTCAGTATGACCAATATTAAATGCTTACCAATGCACTGATTAACTGCTTTCATACATAAGTTTTCATAATAAATACTGCCTGCGCCTTTTGTAGATTTGTTTAAATAATTCATTTTCTCTTGAAGTTCTGGTGACTTGACGTTTGGATATGGCATGCCTATAACCATTACACAGCGGCCTAATTCGTCACTGTAAAAACAATATAAAAACTATAGTTGACGACTGGCCCGTTGGCGCAGTTGGTAGTGACCCTGCCTTCTGCTCCGCGGGTCGTGGGTTCGATTCCCGAGGGCAAACATTTTCTATCAACAATTAGTTGGTTCTTTGAGCCTAGGTGTATATATGTATTTAAGTATGTAAAATTATATACGTATATATTTACCAGTTGTCTGTCACCCATGTTGTTGGGACTTAATACACAAGTATTAAGTAACCTACTTTGGGGACAGACGACCGTGTGTGTAAATGTCCCATATATTAAAAAACTCTGTGCTTAATTAATATTTAAATTCATCATGCCGCGCGGTTACTCGGTAAGAAATGAGGGTCCTCTATTCTACTCAGCCGGATACCACACGGCTTCGCTTACGGTAAAGTGCAACGTTGCGAAAAAAACTTTTTATAAGAAAACTGCCAACCTGCTGCAAAACAGCTACGTCCACATTCTCATTACTAATGAAAGTACATTTTTAGGTTAGTGAGAAAAAAAAAGTTGTAGGTTATTGTAAACAGCACAAATACATAAAAAAATAAATATATGGGACACTTACACACACGGTCGTCCGTCCGTTAGTAACTTAATACTCTTGTTATGGTAGACAGACAACTGGTGAATATATACTTATAAACATACTTAATACAAAATTTACACCCAGACTCGAAGACCACCAGATTCATTTATAGAGAATGTTGGCCCTCGGCGGGAATCGAAACCGCGACCCGCAGAGTTGAAGGCACACTGTCCACTGCGCCAACGGGCCAGTCAAATACATATATTATACCTGAAGTTTAATCCCTCACTTAATTTCCCTCCAACAACACTCAATAGCAGTGCGCCGTTTAGATCGTGTGCTTCCTTATTTCTCACAGTCGCTGCATACTTTTGTAAAACCTGTAGACCAAATAACCATTTAGTAATTACTAAGCGGTGATACGCTTAAATCGTGCGACGTTTAAAGACGAGGTTATGTTAGTGTTCAATATTTAATTGTTGGAGGCATTTAATACGCTGTCAAGACGTACTTTGCATACTGGCACGAATTATAAAATTACGAACTTGTTTTGAAGTCTACCCTTTGAGTTTTCTTGTTCTTTTTGTGTTTATGATTTGGCCGCCGTGTGGTATCCGGCTGAATAGAATTGTACCTTATTTCTTACCGAGGTAACATAAAAGGCGACTTAGGTAAGTCGACCTGTCGTGTGGTATCCGGCTGAGTGGAGTAGACCACCCTTTTTTCTTACCGAGGTGTCGTAAAAGGCAACTAAGGTAAGTCGATCTGTCATGTATCCCGGATCACCGGATATGACACCATCTGATATGACACCACCTGACGACGACTTTGAGGTCTGGGAGCTAATATTCCCAGACCTCCCCACCGAACCAGACAACCCTTAGGTCACCTCGGTGACCTGGGCCCACGGCCCAAACACCGACACCCATAGGTCACCCAGGTGACCTCGGCCTAAGGCCGAAACACAAACCGGGCTTAAGTGCCCGCGAGGAACTGCCCGGGCAATGAGGTACGCCTCGAGGCCCGTACCCCGCTTACCCCCCACCCGGGGAGTCAGCGAGACGACCCTGCCCTGCTCATGTATCCGGCTGAATAGAGTAGACCACCCTTATTTCTTACAGAGGTGTCGTAAAAGGCAACTAAGGTAAGTTGACGTCAGGCAGGCATCCTATTCCTGTAGAGTTAACAAGATTTCTGTAGCCTATATGTTATTCCGGTGTATAAGGAATAATTGTGCCAAATTTCATCGATATTGGTTCAGCAGATTAGCTGTGAAAGAGTAACAGACATACATCCATACTCACAAACTTTCGCATTTATAATATTAGTAGGATAGGATAGGATTAGTAAGTAGATTTGACATTATAACATGAAATTCTAATATTGCCAATAAGAAAGAAAAAAGTCACCGTAATCTTGTACAATAATTTAAAAAGTTTTAAATATGCTTACTTGATCGACATCGGCAGCTGATTTTGGTTCACGAAAAATCGTTTTTTTCTTGCTTATGCTTTCGATTACTTTGGTGTTACACAAATGGTCGTATAACATTTGTTCATAAGAATATGAGGGCAGAAAGCATACGACACCATCGGGTACTATACTGCAAATGTTTCTCAAAATTCGACCAATCTCGTTCAACTAAAATTGAGTATTTAAATCTGAGACATATTGAGAAAAGGATTTGGCATAGGATTTTACAACCGGCCGCCAGCCTGACGTCAACCCTCAACCAAAAAAATGGATTGATTGTGTGAAAAATGATATGCATGTTGGAGGAGTTGCACCAAAGTTGACGAATGATAGAGGAGAGTGGAAAAAGAAGACATATTGTGCCAAACCCACTTAGAGTGGGATAAGGGTAGGAGAATGATGACTGTTTTTTAATCTAATAAAACAAAACACAACATGACTTTGTTAGTGTGGTGTGTTTACGTTATAGTATTTACGTTTTTTCGTGTTCCCATCTCCCATAGTGTTTACGTTTTTCTCGATTATGGAAAACTTTATTTATTATAACTAGCTATGATAGCGGCCCGAAAATAAATTTGTGAAAAACATATATTTCAATCAATATAAATAAAACCTTAACGTACTCATCATTCTCCTGCCCTTACCCCACTCTAAATGGGGTTGGCAAAACTTGTTAAAAACATGTTGTCACATGATTTGGCGATGTATTTTACGACCGGCCGCCTGCCTGACGTCACCTTACCTTAGTCGTATTTTACGACACCTCGGTAAGAACGAGGGTGGTCTATTCTTCTTAACCGGATACCACAGGGTGGGTAAACTTACCTTAGTCGCTTTTTACGACTCCTCGCTAAAAAAGATGGTGTAGACCACCTTTATATCCATACCACCATATCTTTTTTAGCTGCTGCTTCTCTCTGTGAGTAAATTGTTTATTTTTTGGTGTGTGAATGAATAAAGCTATTCTATATCTCATTCGGTTTCTTTTTATTATAATAGTGCACATTTTTGACGGACTTTCCTACTCCAGTATAAGTATTTGATAATTTAACTTTTTAAAATGTCACTCACCAAATCTTTTGAAGAACGATTTTCGTATGAGAAATTTAAAGGGATGCTAGATGGTCCCTTTGATAGACAAATTCCCAGAACGTTCTCTGGTGGTACAACATGTTCACACTTGACTATATTAACCCTGTCCGTTTCAGGTTTATTGTTTGTGAGTAAAGCTTGGAATCCGTTCACTGGTTCCATCGTACCGCCCGCTACAATGACCTAAAGACAAAACAATTATTCAAATTCAAATTTTAAATATTATTTATTCCAATAAACTCGTAAGCATGTGCTTTTGAATCGTCAACTCTAGTGTTGGTTCGGAAAGCTGTTCCTACAGAGAAGAGCCAGCAGGAAACTCGGAACTTTTGAAATAATACTTATATTTAGTCTTTTCTATCTTGAGTTAAGAGCATTTAAAGTTGATTAATTTCGACTTTACCTTTGCTCAAGCTATGTCGAACGTCTATTATTCCATAGAACTATAATATAATATAGAGACTCCGTATTCCATACTATAATAATATAAGCGCATACTACTACGTGAAGACATATTGTGCCGACCCCACTTAGAATGGGATAAGGTTAAGAGAATGATGATGAATATTATAAGTGCGAAAGTCTGTCTGTTTGTTACGCTTTTACACTAATACGAGAGATGAAATTTAGTTCAAGCTTTGAGCTTACATATAGAATAAAAAACGCCGTTATTATTTCAGAAAGAGCAAAAACCCCGGAACATAATTTGACGGGATTTTATCATTTAAGTTAACGCCTAAAATATCTAGCAACCAATCAAAATCAAACTGCTAGGCCATAAAATTAAAAATAGTTAATCCTATTAAGGTATTTAGCATCACGAAAACTTGGATACCAAAGCCGCAACTACCTCCTCAGTGAAATACTGGGATCAACAAAAGTCATACATAAAAATTTATATAAAATTGAAGTGCCAGTGCATGTATAAATAAAACCAATGCTTTTCTGGAACAAACAAAAAATAACTGATATTGATTGGTAATTAATAAAATCAATACAATTATGAATTCAGACACTTTGTGTATAAACATGCTATATTATACTACTAGCGGCCTGCCCTTGCTTCGCACGGGTATAAAATATATATCCCATGTCAGTCAGTGTAAAAAAAATGATTAAATCGATCCAGTAGTTTTGATTTATTCATTACTGCCCGTGGCCCGCAAGCGTTAAATTTGGAGAAAATCAATTTCCTCTCCCTATACCAAGACGATTTCCTGCTATCTTTGGAATATCTAAACTCATATAGTACATTTTAACTTATTTACCTTTACATTTTACCTATGTATTTTATTTTTACAATTAATTACAGAATGTCTTTAAACAAACTCTAAAAGATTCGAAGTGCTATAGGGTGAAGCGCGGCGTCCTCACGGCATTTTAAATCTGTAATATCTCCGAAAATGTTCACTTAAATTGCATGCTGTAAACGGCCGTATTGATCTATATTAAATCAACAATTTATTTAAGGTACTCAATTGGATAAGGATTAATGCTGTATTGTATAAAAATTGCTTTGAACATAAGGCATCATTTTTCGTAAAAAGTAAATGACAAAAACTGCTATTGTGGGTTATCCATAAAAGATAGATATATACCATCGCGGACTTTTCTGTAGACCTTTTTAAGGTGTACAAATACTTACTACATCATTTTGATAAATCTCGTATGGTTTAGCCTGCGTTTGCAATGTAAGCGGAAAAAAATGAAATTATTTACAGAAAACTCAAAAATTACAGTATTTCTCTACTTCGTATTGAATGTTATTATACGTACAAACCTTCCTCTGGAAACACTCTATCTATTAAAAAAAACCGCATCAAAATCGGTTGCTTAGTTTTAAAGTTTTATGCGTACATACGGAAATATGGACTTTGTTTTATAATATGTAGTGATATAACACACCGATCGACATTGGTTGACGACTTGAGCAAAATGTTCTGCTGGATTAAGTAGAAGGTACTTTAGCTGTGCGCTGCCGCCTTGTTGAACCAACACTCGGCCATTTTCACTTCGGTCGCAGAGCATCTCAAGAAAATCCAGTACTGCATATAAAGCGCTTCCAGCTGATGTTTCTGTTGGTAAATGACCCTGAAATATGAATAGATTTAGAAAGATTTTCAGTATTTGAATTACTTGAAAGATATAACAACACATATCAATATTACAAATCTGTTAGTCTGTACAGTCACCGACATAGCTCAGCATATTGCGAAGCTGAAGTGGCGATGGGCGGGGCACATAGTGAGTACAACTGATGGGCGTTGGGGCCTTAAGGTGTTGTAATGGCAATCCCGCCTCAATCACCCTCTACGTGATGGACTGTCCTTGAAAAGTGACCTTAAAAAGGTCATTTTGAATTTTGAAAGGCCGTTGAATCGTGTGGCGTGAAGAGACCTATGTCTAGCAGTGGACGTCCGTCGGTTGAAGGAGAGAGAGTCTGTGTGTAAGGTTTCTACGCCTAATTCACTCTCGAAATTTGGTACAACTGAAATTTATACCAGGAATAACAAGTAGGACTAAAAATCTGGAATAGGGAAACACATATAATTGAAGATAGTCTTACACTTTCAATTTTATGTGAGCGAAGTTCGGGTACAGCTAGTTTGTACTATAGACAATTTTATTCATTTTTCTTTCTTTAAAAGAGAAGTCAGTCAATCTGCCAAACTCTCAGTAATTTCAGTTACTAGAAAGTATGATGAAAATAAAGCTGAATGCGTTAGGCAAAGTGCAGTTTGCATCAACTTATCTACAAATAACGTGGTTATGGTTTAGGGTCAAAAGAATTAGCCATAATGCTTGCCAACTGAATATTAAGTAAACCAGGGGGTGTGGAGAAAAATATAATATATGGTCTAAAATGGGTTCTAAAATAAATTTATTGCAAGACTTATATGAAAAGTTTGTAAAGGGGCAGATAAATTATAAAAAGTCTTCTAAAGATCGCATTACTAAAACATAATTACATGTCCGGCTCGAAGGACCATGAAAATAACTTGATTAGACACTAAATAATTACAAAATAATTACAAAAGATACATCCATTTTTATTGAACTCTTATTATCATATATATTGAAAAACAGTACATCTCCATACTATAAACACCTATACAAAAAACCCCTTTATTTTAAACCTTATAACTACCTGCCAGTACAACATTGCTATCCAAAGCCAGTCTTAAACACCAACTATGGCTATTTTTTGGCCGCTTTAAAAGTGAGTATAAACGAGGCCTTGTCATATAGGCAGTCTAAGAGTCAGAACATGTTAGTTGAAGCGTTAAAAAAAATGTGCATGGCATATTGACGTGTTTTCAAGTTCGCAAAATACAAATTTCTATCAAAATATTTCGATACGCTTTGGCTCTGCGCTAGTATGCCATGCCCTTAAGGCTCATAAGGGACTTAAGAGGTTATTCATGAAATATAACGTTACAATTTCCATCGATCTTATTACCTGATTGTTTGATTTTGTTTCAGTAATTTTTTTATCACCAGTCACTTCCTTTAGCTCTTTGGTGTTAGACATTTTGCTAAGGAATTCTTTAAAAGATGTCTTGGTATCAGTTTTGACTTCCTTATTTTCCTCTTCGAGAGCCTGTTGGCTGTACCTCATAGAAAATCCGTGTAGTTTAGGCGCAAGTCTTGTGTTTCTGCAGAATTCTACAAGTGGGCGCAAGTGAAGATGATCTATTTCAGATTTTATTACGAACTCCTCGAGCGTATATATTTTTGCTTGTCCTTTATCATCGCTTCTTGCTTTTGGTTTTATAATACCTAAAAGCGTTACCAAACTAGTTTTAAATATAAACGTAACTGGATGCGACTAAAGGAACGAAACGAAAAACTAAAGGAGTAGCGTTAGTGTTGGCGAATGGCAAGTGAAAATGGATGCAAAAAAATGTTGTGCTGGCAACACTTAGTTGTCAGTTGCGAATTGGAAGGGTAGGGGAACGATTAGTACCTAAAAACGTAACGTGGTTACATAAATGCAAGCATCCTTGGGTTTCAAATTTTTTAATATAAACAGAACAACTATAGTTCCAATACATGTTTGCGAACTCAATCAAGATTTAATCTATACAAGTATTATTTTAGTTTATGTAATAGTACTACCTATTTCACGTTCATACGTTAACAAGGAATAATATCTGATAATTCCAACTCATAAAAGTATCACCCTGTACTATTCCAGACATAATTAATTTCGCAAGGTAGTTCTTGACTATATATCAAAATCCACGAACCCAGTATTAATAAATAATATTTTTAAATAGTATGACAAATTATGAAAAAATATTCATACCTAAAAGCTTTCCAACAATGAAGTTGATCTGGTTCAACTGTAAAAGATTCTTGCTACTTAATCTCGATCTGTATTTATTGATATAAAACTGCATAAATGTTCGAAGAGATGTTAATTGTTTAAAAAAAACAGGTGCAGAATGAGCATTCTCTAAGGCTGTGGCGAGACCATGTGCTTCATCAAGAATCAAAATATTGTCTTCTAATTTGAGAGAAATGCCTGATCGTGCACCTCTGCTTACTATTCCAGCGTGGCTTATCAAAATTACCTACAAAATACATTAGCAGTATTACTAAATTATTAATAAAGTAAGTAGCGGCCTGTTACTCTCCCACTGCTGGGAATAGGCCTCTTCTCTCCGTTTTGGAGAGAAGAGTTGGAGCTAAGACCTACCATGCTGCTCCAATGCGGATTGGCAGTTTACACATATCACTAGAATTCTCTAGAGATAAGCAGGTTTCCTCACGATGTTTTCCTTCACCGAAAGGCGTGTGATAAATTAAAATTATCAATTAGACACAAAAGTTTTAACAGAAAAACTCATTGTTGTCTGCCCAGGTTTGAACCCGTGACCTCCTCGAAAGAGTCGCACGGTGTTACCGCTGGACTATCACAGCTTCTAAATTAAATTCAAATTATTAATATGAGATAGAAAATATTCGATTGTTTCAGCAGACAAATGCATATAAGTTGACGAAGTTTATGGCAGCATGCTCTATTCATTTTGTTAATTTACCCTGCATTTAAAAAGTAAGCGAATTTCTTATAATATAATTAACAATAATATCTAAATACTTCTATGTACACTAGTTTTATACACCAAAATTGCACTTGACTGCATATGGTCAAATGCAATTACCAAAAATGTATTTACACCATGATTAATCATCATCATCCTCATGCCCTTATCCCACTCTAAGTGGGGTCGGCACAACATGTTACAAACATGTCATATGATTTGGCTACGTATTTTACGACCGGCCGCCTGCCTGACGTCAACTTACCTTAGTCGTATTTTACGACTCCTCGGTAAGAAATGAGGTTGGCCTATTCTACTAACCGGATACCACACGGCGGGTCGACTTACTTTAGTCGCCTTTTACGACACCTCGGTAAGAAATGGAGTGGTACTATTCTATTTAGCCGGATACCACAAGGCGTGTATTTACTCCACGAATATTCTTCTTTTTATTGAAGATGAACTATTCACCAGACATTTACAGTCAGTGTGTTTAGTGAGAGTTTTTTTACCTACTCGATCGCGTTAGCATATTGCCCATTCGTATGATGCTGCAAAAACGACATCTAGTGACCGCTGTTGCAAAGCTATACAAATTCGCGTTATGCTAACACAATCGAGTAGCATAACAAAACTCGCATTAAGCACACTGAATAAATTTATATCATTACATCAATACCTCAGCATCATCCAAAGCCATTCTACATGCATAATATGGACAGGCTTTCAACTGTTTCCCACATTTAATAATATCTTCCATATCCATAATATCTACTAGTAAGTGGTCTTTCAATTTTGCTATGTTGTTTTGATTATAATACAGACAACCTTTACATGAATTAGTCTTTGTTCTTTTCAGAACTTTGCCCTCCTCACTTAATAATGTTGATTTAGTTTTTGATTTTTGCAAATCAAGACATCTACAAGAAAGAGGTGATTGAAGTAAAAAAAAGGTTTGTTGAATAAATAACCATAACACATATAGAATGATTCAAATTATACAATACTCTAGAATAAGGCTCTAGGAATATTATGTTCTAAGTTGTACATATACATAGGTTTGCTGCTGAAGTTTTTGGTGTTATGTAGATTGTTTATTTATTATCCATCTACAGTAGTTTGGGCACCTAGAAATGATTATGGTTAAATAGAGCTACACTAAACATGACAAATGAACCTTTTAATTACCTGAACCTGATAACTTCCAATTTTATTGTTTAGTACGTGCTGAAAAAAATTATGGCGCCAAAATATGAAGCCATATTATTACCTCATGCCCTCATCCCACTCTAAGTGGAGTCGGCACAACATGTTATAAACATGCTGTAACATGATTTGGCTGCGTTTTAACGACCGACCCCCTGCCTGACGTCAACTTACCTTAGTCTTATTTTACGACACCCCGGTAAGGAGGGTGGTCTATTCTACTCAGCCGGATACCACACGGCGGGTTGTCTTACCTTAGTCGCCTTTTACGACACCTCCGTAAGAAAAGAGCGTAGTACTATTCTATTCAGCCGGATACCACACGGCGATTGAACCCATATTATTACCAGTAGCCATAAATTACTCATTATTATTAGGTCAATATTTCTTACCTTTCATTTATGAGATTCACATTTTTCAATTTGTTAACATCAGTATTAACACAATAATGTTGCCGAGAAGCAATAGTTACAACTTTAGTATTATTGTTAAAGATTGTTCTTTTAATCTCTCCCACAAACTGTGATAACTGGCTGTGTGTTCTGCTGCTTATATAAATCTATAAAGACAATAATTTTCTTATAAATTCTCAACTATAATATATGTTAATATTGTAGAACTATGATTCCCGCCGTGTGGTATCCGGCTGAGTAGAATAGACCAACCTCATTTCTTACCGAGGTGTCGTAAAAGGCGACTAAGGTAAGTTGACCCACGTGTGATATACGGTTTAGTAGGTCACCCTCTTTCTTACCGAGGTGTCGTAAAATACGACAGAGATAGGTTGACGTCAGGCAGGCGGCCAGTCGTAAAAACGCAGCCAAATCATGTGACAGCATGTTTAGAACATGTTGTGCCGACCCCACTTAGAGTGGGATAAGGGCAGGACGAAGAAGATTGTAGAGCTATGATTATATTACAATGTAGATACTAAATGCTGATATTTTTGACATGTTGAAGGCCAAGGGGGTCATTGATGACCAGCACTAAATTTGTTCGTAGCTCCATGGGTGCAGTGTCAAGCAAAGATTATTTAGATTATTAGCAACATATATCTTGATTAAATTTTTAATATTTTAATAAAATAACTAAGTAACGCGAATAATTGCAAAATTCATTTTATATAGGCTAGCGAGACATGCAACATTAGTGTGGCCATTCAACATGTTATATAACATACTAGAATATAGAATAATGCTTAATATTTGCATACTAAAATAAATAAACTACCTCTGAAATAAATAATAATAAGTTGAATATATCTATTTATTTAAAAATAATAAAATCCTTTTTATTAAAAGCTTGTTATAAGCTTAAAATCACAGCAGAGACTATAGCAGAGAATATAATAGACATAACAAGCTATTAAAGGCTAAAAGCTTATTAAAGTTTAAAGAAATCCCAACAAAATTATTACCTAAGTTATTTTATACATTTACATTGTAAATCTTAAATTGGTAAAATTACTGTAAGAAAATTTTAAGCTCAACTATTTAAAATACAAAATATTATAAAACAGCATTTCATAACAAGAACCAAGTATCTAGAGAAAGATTCTGCAATTCTAAGGGAAATAAAGTAGCTTGATTACAAAAAAAAACCTTAGTGATATCATTATTGTCTTCTGTAGATATTTCTTCACAATCAAAATCATCACTGTTGTCCTGACATTCTTCTACAATGAGATCTTGATCTTCAGCATTTTCTTTTTCCTCATAAGCACTGCTACTTATCAATCCATCACATTTGTCTTCTTTAACAGAATAGTTTACCAGTTGTTTAAAACTTGTCTTATGCCTAGCAACTCTTTTTTGCAGTTCAATGAATTCTTTTTCTCTTTCCACTATTTTATCAAGTTTTAACTTTAATGTCACTAAAAGCTGGTTCATTTTTAACTTTTCATACTCCTCTTGTAACCAATTATCTGCATCTATTGTGTTATAAAAAAAATGTATTTTTTTAAGTTGCAACTATATATATTTCAACTATACTACAAGCATGAGATATGGTTTAACATTACCTATTTGACGAGAAAGTTGCACTTTTAGGTGATCTATTTCTTTTATTAACTCTTCTGTAACTCTTTTATTACTGTCTTTAAGCCATTGAAGTACACCACAGCATATACTCAAAGATTTTCCCTTAATAACATATAAACAATTAAATATATTTAAATATGATTTCATAAAAGATAATTTATAATCGTATATTAAAATATCACTATAATACAAGAGAACATATATATTAAAGTACTAACGGTTCCTGTAGGACTTTCAAATATCCCTAGTTTTCTGTTTTCAATCGTGAAATATAAATCTCTCATAAATTTATTTTGAATATCATATGGCTGGAAGGGGAACGAAAAGACTGGATCCATGTTTTGCTACGAAAACGAATCAAATTACTTAATTTAATAAATAAAAAGTTGGATATTCAGTAGAAATTAAATTAATTTAACCGCTTTCTGAATTGTGACATTTATTTATTTTTAGTTAGAAGATTAGGGATGTGAAAAATAGTCGAATTTTATAATAACCGTTTTTTTTAATAATCGGTTTAAAAAAAATTAATTATTCTCTAAATTAATCGATTATTAACCATCGATTATTTTGTGACTATTTGAAAAGTTGCTTTTTTAATATAAATAGTTCATTAGAATAAAGGCTTATTAAAGTGGACAACTACCAATAAATAATAACAGATGAGCTGTTTGTGAAATTCTATTAAAATGTGTAGTTTGTCTACATTAGCTTCATCCGAAAGAGCATACATATGCTATCATATTATATATATATATATATATATATATATATATATATATATATATATATATATTAAGATAACATTATCTTAAAAAACTGGAAAAAAGAGTGAAACGAAAAAGAGGATGATTAAAATAATCGATTTTTCAAAAGTCGACGTTGTATGAAAAAATAATCGATTATTTTAATTGAAAGAAGAATCGATTACTTTTTCACATCTCTACTTTTCAATTTTCATTTACATATTTTTATTGAAATTATTTATATTATTGCGGTACAAAAAATATAACTATAAACAATTACTAATAATTTTATTATATACGTATTATATACAATACAATTATGTCCCAGAAGTAAGAAATACTGACTATTGTCGATAAAAAAAACATTCATTTCGTTAATTTTTCTTTTTTTATTTATAGTATAAAAATTTTGCCTGGAGCAACAGTATGTGAGGATTGTACACTTGAGGGAGATATTACCATTGGAGGAGGGACAGTTATTCATCCAAGAGTTACTATAATTGCAGAAGGTGGTCCTATTATTATAGCTGAATACTGCATAATCGAAGAATATTCTACGATAATACACAAGTAAGAGAGTATGTCTTCCATGTCATACCTTTTTATTTCATTTGCAACATTGTAATTGCTTAAGAAATCTGATTTCATTATCACTAGATTTTATGATGTACCTGTGAAACAAAAAGATTGACCAACTGGGAATAGTTTGAGTTTCGAATACTCGTAATAATCCAAACCTAATTGGAAGTGAAGCTTTGTTTCAGTATGCATTTTGTAACAATTATAAAATTCTGATGTGAACTTATTACATTATTAAAGTTTTCATTAATTCTATTATGAAAAACAATTATAAATTTCCTCAAACCTTCAAATATATAACATTCAAGTTATATCAATCATCGTTGTGATATTTTTTTATGTTTATAAGATTGAAAATGGAAAATTAAATTGAAAAATATTAAAATCATAATTTTACAATCTTTAGGAAAAGTGATAAACAAGAAAATCCTCCTAAACCACTATTCATTGGGGCGCATAACGTTTTTGAAGTTGGCTGTAAATTAGAATCTCCTTTTGGACATATTGGTGAAAGCAATGTATTTGAATGCAAATCGTATGTTGGTGTTGATATAAAAATTGGCAGTGGATGTGTCATTGGTAAACACTTTTTGCTACTACTAATTTTATGTTGATATGTTTTGAATTTCGTATAATTATAATTATTTTATAGTCAGTATATTACTTTCTATTTTGTTTTACTTATTTAGATTGAACAAAACAGTTATCAGTTGTAAAGATTTTTGTTTTTCATTTATTTTTATTGAGTATTTTAACTCTTAGAGATTAAGTCGGACCTATCGTAACCTAATTATCACTATATTTACAAAAACAAAAAAATATTGAGACTTCCACATAAAAGTTTTCTCGCTCAGGAATCAGTACTGCGAGTATAATTTTTTCAATTCTCCAATTGTTTTATATTAAGCTTAAACTTATTAACAAAGCAGATTGCATAACATTGCAGATTTTATTTAAAGTATGTTCATTTTCTAGGTGCAGCATGTCATTTAACAGTCCCTCAGTCCTTAGCAGACAACACAGTTATTTGGGGTTCAGAACACCACAACAGGGAAGCCTTAGAAAAGCAGCCATCTCAACTATTGCAGCTTGACTTCCTGAGTAAAGTAATGCCTAACTATCACAGGCTCAGAAAACCAAATTTACACAAGCGGCAACCTTCAAGACAGTCCCAAGAAATAGCAAAGTCCTAAAATATAATTATGTAATTAAATTATAAGTTATAAAAATATTTATCTGTTATATAATTTGAAGATGTAGCTAAAATATATTCATAACATGAATTTACATTATGATATATTACAAAACAAATTTAATTTTAAGTGTAATAAAAAAAAACTTTGAAAACAACATTCTTTAAAATAATATTTCAGACAGTTGCTTGATAAAAAATTAATATTATAAAGGTTATTATTTTTTAGGAAAATTTCAAATAAAATTTCATATATGTTCTGCTTTGGTATTATTACATCTAGTAGCTTTTATGCTTAGATATCTAAGACATGTTTTATTTTTATAAAGATTTTTTTTATAAAGTTTGCCTATATTCAAAACTGCCTTTTTCTTTCCGGTATTATCGTAGTTTATAAATACTGTTTTTATTTCTTATTAAACACCTAACACGTTGCAATATTTAGATCTTTGTTCATATTTGTTTATAATTTTCTTTCGCAACGGTTTCTTTTGAAAGGATCGGATTCTAGTTCGTTGACTACATAAACGAATTACGGATAACGCTTTAAAGGTCTAGATTCCAGATGGTTGATAAGAGAGAAAAAACCGCGAGTCAGGATTGTCCGTCAGTGCCTTGGATAAAGAATACACTGGATGCCGCCTTAGCTATTTTTGTGTGTCCGTTTTATGCTTGTGTGAACTTTTAGAACTGCATTAGTGTGCGTGATTAGGGAAGTACTTAGCTTATCGATAAGCTAAACTAGGCATCGATAATTATCGAAGCCAAGCTCAGGTACTGTAAAGTTAATATACAGTTGTAACCAACCTAGTTGGTTTACTGTTCAGAATAGATTTAAACATTTGAATAGATTGACATAATTTCCTGAGTGTACAGTCTGCAGTATAATGTCATGAATTATCCGATGCACATCTTTACTGCATATCTTACTGTGATGGGTGGTTCTCAAAAATGGTATCAGTCAATGGACTGTGAGCCTAGATTTACCAAAGAATCCTTTGAAGCGTTAAATATAAAGTCGAAGGTGCAGCCCAAACTCGGTGCTTTATGTATAGATGAAATGTTAACATTAATGTTAGTGCTTCAGTGGCCAATTGAACAATATCATCATCCACATTATTCCTAACATTTACATATCCGTGAGACCGGTGACAGCTTTTATCCACTGTTCTCTTATATGTGAGCATTTAGGAAACCTAAGAAAATAATCTAAAATTAGAGAATTCGCATTTACTTGGCTAGTAAATATAACTTTGACTGATATTTATCGATACATAATAAATCGTTAGTGTGTACATCACTACGTAGGTAACACAATTCAATCGAATATTTAATGATTAATTTCTATGTTTTATCAGTATCCCACACTCGTGCCGGCTAGAGGATATCAAACTGTACTGATACATTATAATCTGAAACGCTTTAACTGAATAAAACGCTTTAATTTAGCACGCAAATGAGAGTCAAAGATTTACTTATGAAATGGTAATTCCGTGTTTTTAACTCCTCCTTTCGTTGTTCTTGATGGACACGTTAAGGCAGCACACGACATATTCGACCTTTTTTTAAAAAATACATCAGTAACACTCGTATTTGCTTTAGATTTCAAGAAATAATCTTCAACAAACTCAATGTTATGGCCTCATTTGGTGTCACCAACTGGACACATTTTTAGCGACGTTGCCAAACTTCATCACAATCTCTTTCACTCTTATGTATAGTTCGCGATAAGAACAGAGACAAGCGATAAATCGCTTACACACAGACGCAAGATCGGCAACGTGTTTTGGCGCCGTCCAGTATATACTACGTCCATGGTCAGTGCTGTCGCCTGTCGGTTTCATTTTATTTGTGCGTGATTTTGTAAACATAATATCATATCTACAAAAAAATATTATTGTGCGATAGTATTTACATATGATCGAATCTATAGGGAGTAAAATAGCTTTTGTTATGGCCACTCTACTAGATTTTTTAGTAAACTGTATAGTCTAACAATCTGTCGAAAACTTTTAGGATCGAATAATTTTTACTTCTATGATAAATATATCATATTTTTGATGATAGTGGAAATACAGTTCTGTAGCTTTGCATTCGATTTTAGTTTGTATTAAAGTGATTTATTTTTTATAACAATCAGTAACGTGCACTATCGACGCCATGTTGTTATTTACTCTTTGATTTTTCACGGAATTTTGTTATGGGTATTGTAAGTTTTGTGTAATTCAGTGTGTGAGCATGTTGGAAGATGTTCCAATTCACGGAAGTCGCAGTGATATCAAGAGCAAACCTCCTACGCATCAGAGGAACCTCAGCTTGGATTTTAGGTACGTGTTTGGCTGTTTAGCTTAAGGACATCAGCACTGACAGCTTAAGATGACTAATTTTGTCAGAACGCTATAATTATTTATAACTTAATGACTATTACGATCATAGGTACAATCTTTTTTTGTACTGTTTCTATTGACATAGAAAGAACAATTTTCTAATTAAGCCATGAAACGAAAAGCAAATATTTTAGATTTATATTAACGTTGTATGACGTTACTACTTTCGATTTGGTCGATGATAATGTTAATTGTAGTTTTAAAGACCTCTTATATGAATTTATCTTTTGTGCAAAAAGAAAGTTTTGTCAATGAAATAAATATTCTAACTTTACATAATAATATATTTATTTATCTTGTTCTGATAAATTGATAGTACCTACATTCAAATTATGTTATTATAATGTCATGATTATGGGACAAATGGAAGATAATGAAAAAAATAATCATCTTGTTTATGAAACTACAAAGTAAATTTCAGAAATATATTGGTAAATCTTCACGTCTCTTTTCTATGATAGAAGTTGAACTCTAAAGAACAAAGATAAAAAAAGGGAGCAACTGTTCTTACATCTAGATCTTATAAATGCAAATTTAACACCTATGAAAGCTTGCATGCATAGAAGTATGTACTAATATTAATCCCTAATACCAGTTATCTTTTTTTGAATTACATATTTTATGTTAAATATGTTTTATTATTTTATGTTAAATAAGCATGAACAAACACTGACAATCAATTTGGTATGTTTCCTGTGTAAGTATATATATATATATATATATATATATATATATATATATATATATATATATATACATACAAGATGTAATTAATTATTTGCTAAATAAATGTTAACTTTATCATTATTATTTATTTGTACAATATTGTACAAAGTATAATACTGTACAAAAATCAAAATATTTTAATTTTCTTGTGGAATCCATTTAAAGATTTGTAAGAATTTACATAGTCCATAATAATTTATAGAATAAGGTTTGTTTGTGGGGATCCATTTTTAAAATTTAATAGAAAATACTATTTTGCTATGATCTGCAATATGCTTTTATTACAGATTATAGCAAAATAATAAAATTTTTTGTTTGTAGTTCAGAGTTATTGATGGCGAAGTTATTAGACATTTTGTAATAAAATTCACATACATATAAATATAGAAGGCATACATATAAATTTGAAAAAATAATAAAATTAATATTGTAGTGACTGATACTTGGTTTTTATTACCAGGCTATTAATTTCCTATCTCTTCACAATTTTCTTTATCACTTTATCTTTTTTGAACTTGACTAAATTGACATGTTTCTATAGATAACAGAAAATGTAGTTAATTTTTTTACATTAAATATCATGATAAATTGTGTGTCTGTGTACATCATACGGAAAGACAGTAAAATGTTTAATACAACTTCTTACAGTAGAGTTGATGATTCAAGAGCACTTGTTTACAAGTTTATTTGAATAAAGAATATTTTGAATTTGAATACATATAATGTTAGTAAAGATATTCATGTTCTTAAATGCAAAATGGATACTTACAACTATTGTAAATTCAGTGAGAAGTTATAAGAAAAAAAACAAAGGCACTAACGAAAGCCTTTAGTCAAGCAGAAACCCACAAAACTTAGTGCTAAGTGTAGTGTAGCTAAAAGTAACAAGTATAGGGGTTTACACGGAACTGTCAATTAAATAAACACATATTAAACCAGAAGCTGTCAGACATTACATTGTCTAGACTGTCATGAGGCAGAGGAAACACCCATCTATCTAATTTCGGGGACATCTGTTAGTGCAGGGCATGTGGTCAGCTCCTATTCCGGACTATTCCAGCCATTTCCCCATGTTCCGACAAGGGTTTCACTGCTGTCCCGACAGTGTCACCTGCTCTAATCTACCTGTAGCTCTTACAAACCTGATAATATCCCTGAAGGGGATATTTGTCAGATCCTCAACTTCAATTTCATCCTTACCTAGTATCTCTCATCTTACCACCCAAACCCATCAAACACCCATGCATATCCTATATGACTGCCCTGTGTTGATTTATAATCGCACTCTCCTAGGGTTGCACTATTACCGCCCAACTGAGGTTATAAATCTCTCTACCGAGAAGATACTGGAGTTCTTAGAGGATACCTGCATTGGCAGCGAACCGTAAGCAGTGGCAATAAATCAGCAATGGTGAAATTAATACTGGCCCTTGAGGCCGTGCATAGCTGCTACTCACAGAAGTAGAAGAAAATAACAAATTCAAACAAGTTTTACATTATCTGAATAAGATTAAAGGGTAGGTTTGAGGAATGTGGTAAACTTTTATGACTATGTAGGACACTCGCGGAGATAAGGTGAATGGACGGGAGCGAAAGTAAAAGTCGTAGTGTTGCGGTCCAACAGCGGAAAGCGGCACCCGATTTCCTGTCGTTTTGCGTTTTTACGAATTGTAGTAGTAGTTATGAATTACACTTTAACTGGCTCGTAGGCGCAGTTGATATTCACCCTGGCTTCAGCTCTGTGGTTCGCGGATTCGATTCTCGCCGAAGGGTAACATTTTCTAAAAATAATTTGCTGGCGCGAATAAATATATATATGACACTCAGACTCGAAGATTCGAATCTGGGTGTAATACATATATATTTAAGTATTTTAATTATAATTTTCCCGCCCTTATCCCACTCTAAGTGGGGTGTTATTGATCACCACATGTAAAAACAGATAAAAATATAAATATTCAAGATAAGCAGTAGTTATACAATCCATTGGTCTTGTTGCTACATATCGATCCAGACAACCAGGCTGAAAGGACACAGTTTCGGATTTTCTATAGGTGGGGTATAGTATCTCTTAATACATATAATATATAACTAATTGTCTGTCACACAAGTAAATTAAGTTAAATTGTAGTAGATACATACTATTTTGAGAACTTGTTCATAGTGACATTCCCATTGCTCTTAATTTTCAAAATGTTTAATATAGAAAGGAGTAGTTTTAACAGCTCTTATATAATGAATTCTGAATAAACCATAATTCATAGAATTTTAAACTTACTGCTAAACATACTAGCTTTTATCCTCGACTTCGTTCGTGTGGACTGTTTTCTTATGATAGGTCGTAATAGATGGCGATCCTATTCCTGTAGAATGGACAGGATTTTTTATAGCCTATATGTTATTCCCGTGTATAAGGAATAATTGTGCCAAATTTCATCGATATAGGTTCAGCGGATTCGCCGTAAAAGAGTAACGAACATATATATATATATATATATATATATATATATATATACTCACAAACTTTCACATTTATAATATTAGTAGGAAGTAGGGTTTAAATTATATACACAAAACCTTAACAACAATTCTTATAAGGAAGGTTTCAGCTTCCTTGTAAATTACTATGTTTATTGATGTCCAATATACACCATTTATATAAAACTTGTTTATAGGTAAACGTTTAAATTTATGCTCTTTTTTTAAGCCTATCGTGAACAGGCAGACAGATGCGGAGGGGACTTTGTTTTATTTTTTGTATTGTCACAATTAGTCACAGATTAGTAAGTCCTATTGATTGCACACCTTTATCCCTTTTTTTAAACTTTAGTATATACTGTTTTTATATCAAATATTGAAATGAAATGTTTATAACATTATTTATTACTTAGTCGCATATTTTACATATTTCTGTGTACAATTTCATAGACCTTCGATACTTGTATTTATTAATATCCTTGCATACAATTTCGCTGTAAAATTTTATAAGCAATTGCCGTGTTGCTGATCAATCAAAAACAATTGACTTTTAAAATAGAATGTAAGCGGCCTCCATTATATCAATGTGCGGTGGACCGACCAAGGCCTTTTTCATTGTGATTTTATATGTTTAACCATTAGAACATTTCCAGAATGTATATCCGACTTTACAATTAGTATCGGTGTATCCAAAATAACTTAAATATACTAGGTGCTGAGTTAAAATTTTCCATTACTTTTTCTTACAACGTGTCTGTAAATGAGATAGCATGACATTTTGTACATAATTATGTGCTGAGTTTCCGCTTCACCTTGTCACATATATTTTTATGTTTTTTATTATTACGACCAAATGAAAACAATACTTCTACTATTTTTTTTGCATCAATTCGTATCCGGTTTACGACAGTAAAACCGTAGAGAATAAATGTTATTAGAGGTCAAAATGTTTTTATAAATAGAAGTTATGTAACTTACATGTAAATCTTTATTTGAATAAGGTCGGGACTTTCCGCGCGTTTTTCCTAAACATTATATCTACACGTAACTATGATACGACTTGAAACTTTGTTTCAATATACAGTTTACTTTGCATGAACAGTATTCCTCGTTCCATGCTTGACGGGAATCATGTGATTTAGTGATTATGTTTGTGTAACAGCCAACCAAATAATATAAATGCAAGTCTGTCTGTCTGTTATGCTTTCATGGCTTATCCGCTGAAGCTATATTGAAGAAATATGGTACTATTAAAATATATTGGGCTTACATATATTAATTCCCGTTTTCCTTTGGCAACAGGACGTACACATCCAAACTCTTATTATAAATGTGAAAGTCTTTCTATCGGTTTGTTACGCTTTTACTGCTAAATTTGCTGAAGCAACAATGATGTAATTTGGCAAAATTCCATACGTAGTACGTATGGAATTTTGCACAAGTAAGACTAGAAAGCTGTTAAGACAGAATAAGATAGAACCCTGTCAATTTAAATATGTTAGTTAATTTAATCATTTAGTTGATTAACATAAACCAATACAACTTAAATGAATAGTATCTTAGGTGTTTTCGTGAAATGAAAACTAACGTGTGAGAAAAATTTATCGATGCCAGGTTTCGTTCAGGGCATAATATGTGCTAAAACCTATGCAAAGCTCGAGCCACTTGGCTAGTATTATATTAAATTAACTCTTCATGCCAATCACTAATATACGTAGCGAAAACAATGTAGCCAAACTACACAGTTTAATCCAATTTCACAAACAGCGCATATGATATTATTTCTTGGTAGTTGTCTACTTTGATTAGCCTTTATTGTAATTAATTATTATTATTTAAAAAAGACAAGTTTTGAAATAGAAAAAAACGATTTATAAAAAAATTGTTATTCCGCAACAAACTAATCGATTATTTTGAAAGGGATAAAAATCGATTATTTATTAATCGATTTTTTCTACTCCAAGTCACATCCTTAATACGTAGTACTTTACATTCCAAGTGTATATGGCCAATTATTGTTCTGACCCTGCCTGTCAAACCGAAGTAGCGTCCGCGGAATGCACAGCGAGATCACAATCCATTTAATTATATGGAATGTCTACTTATTCTCATTGTAGTTCATGAGCTTTAAAATAAACATCTACTATATTTAAAATGGTAAACCGGTAAAATGGTATCCGGCTGAATAGAATAGTACCACCATCGTTTCTTCCCAATATGTCATAAAAGGCGACTAATGTAAGTAGATCCACCGTGTGGTATCCGGTCGAGTAAAATAGACCACCCTCTTTCTTAACGAGGAGTCGTAAAATACGACTAAGGTAAGTTGAAGTCAGGCAGGAGGCCAGATAAGGGCAGGAGGATTTATTTTGTTTAATTAATCGCGAATCCGTGTCAACTAATTGATAAAATACCCTTAATTTTATTCTATTTGCTTTATTTTGTTTTAAAAAGAAATACGATAATTTCTTTACTCTGTTTTTTGACCCGGTATAATTTAACCGTCAATTACTTAATCAAAAAAACTTTAGCAGGTTCGCTGCGAAAGTGTAACAGACATATAGACTGGCATTTATAATGTTAACATGGATTCATTGAACGGAGCACTTTTTTATCTTAAATCCTTGAAATAATTACGTTTACAATCATTAAAGAGAACACCTGTTTGAATTTATATAAGTTCCGCTTTAATCACGTTCACAACAATGCCTGTTATAGTTCAATACAGACAGTTTAAATAAGAATGGAGCAATTGTTAGTATCTGGTAAGTAGGCAAAATTGGAGATGAATAGATAATCGCAATGTGTACCATGAAAAAAATGTTATCATCATCTTCCTGCCCTTATCCCACTCCAAGCGGGGTCGGCATAACATGTTATAAACATGCTGTCACATGATTTGGCTACGTATTTTACGACCGGTCGCCTGCCTGACGTCAACTTATCTCAGTCATATTTTACGACACCTCGATAAGAAAGAGGGTGTTCTATTCTACTTAACCGGATACCACACGGTAAGTCAACTTACCTTAGTCGCCTTTTACGACACCTCAGTAAGAAATGAGGTTGGTCTATTCTACTCAGCCGGACACCACACGACGGGTCGACTTACCTTAGTCGCCTGTTACAACTCCTCGGTAAGAAATGAGGTTGGTCTATTCTACTCAGCGGGATGTCACACGGCTACATGAACAAAATGTTATATATGACACTAAATCGTTCGTCCAGTTTCGACAAAAGTTACCACAGACACTCTCGACACTCATATTATTAGATGTTTATAAATCACAATTAAGTGTACATTTCTACGTTATAAGGAAACGTATTATTTTTCAAACAAAATCGCCGTCAGCTTCAATAACTCTGTTTTCCTCAGTTCCTTTCTTCTGTTTCGCCATAAACTCAAAAACTACTGAATGAATTTTTATGCCGGTTTCTCCAATAGACAAATTGACCTATAAAGACGGATCAGGCGTATATTTTGTTAACGTTTTGTGCAAATTGGTGGAGATATGACGAAAATGTCGTATATAATCAAGCCGCCTGGGACCTGTCATCGAAAACGCAGCTTAATTATTTTGAGATATAACAGAACAATGTATGGTGCGATTGAACCCGTTTTATAAGTACAGAAACGTCCATGCAATCTATCTGTTAAAGATAGTTTACTATACTCGTTTAACTTCTAAGAAAATTAACTCTTGCAATGCGAAAAATTGCAAAGCTATTGAGATAGGTACAGTATTATGAATCCTTATCAATTTAAATACGTAAGTTAGGTATCTGAATCATATTATTTTTCTACAAATTACTCAAAACGTGAAAATGATTTTGTGATGGCTGCAAAAACAAATACATTGTATTTCATTATCTTAATGTATACTAATAAAAATTTGCAAACGTTCTTTTATATTGTATTGTATATATTATAACTAAATAAGTATACGTTAAATTATTTACACGCGAATTGAACTACACACTTCAGCGTCTACTTTGCGCTTTTTTCTTCTTCTTTCTGAATCTTCGTGTTCTATAACCGCCGATATATGAGAAATAATAAAAAGATCTACGTGCAAAGATTTTGAGTTAAATACAAGCAACAATGAACAAAAACAGACCTACAGTAGTAGCGTACGTTTTGGTCTCAAATAAATAACACATTTATTTGTACAAGTTCGCTTTTATCGTGAAGAAATTGAAGCTTCGATTCGCTTCGCCAGTGCGCTAGTATGCCCCGATGCTAAATCGCCTGATACACGAATAACCAACATTTTGAAGTCGGTCATGGTATAACACCATGGTATAATATAGTAATAAAGTCTCGGTGAAATTTCACTTTGGAATCCGGTGTTAATTACACTATCTCCGTACTGCGGGGTTTATTAACTAACATGGAAAACAAAAGTGTAGGTTCAATTAATATAGTAATTATACACCGACCATGCGAATTTCGTTCATTATACATTTAAATAAGAATACTTAAAATGTTTCCACTTTCTCATCTGAATATCAGAGCACTTGAGGTACTTTCTAATTTAGACGGGTTACCATTTCTTTAAAACAGAAGAGAAAAACAATTATATATATGTAATCAAATATTAATTGGAAAATAAATTAGGATGAAATACATTAAAAGTGGCAGCTACGGCTTGTATAATTCAGAAAGTCAGCATTTAAAGGGATCGTGTTTTTTTTATTAACTGAAGCAAGATAATGTAAATAGAGGTTAGAACGTCTAACTAAAAGCTAGTTGACCTCGACTCTGCGTGCGGAATGTTCTTAAAATTTATCATATAAAACGTGTGTGTGTTGCTTAGTACGCAAAAACTTATTCAGAGATATTTTTATCTTTATTGATATACATACAGTGTGCAAGCCTTAAATAGGCACCATCAGTGTTATCGGTTCTAGTATTTAAATGAGTCCATAACTGTTCTTTTCCGTACGTTTCAACACTGAATGTATCACATGTTATCGTAAATAGTGCTTCTAGTTACACGTATTTCTGGTTTAATCACTTCTGATTTTCTAAAACGTTGTTCTAAATTATGACGTCGTATGGTCCTTATAATTCGGCTACAAAAATATCATTTTTTTATATTTAAATTTGGTTATCCCTATCCGAAAAATGATAAAAATATACTAAAACTTAAAAGACTTAACTTATTATGACGATGGAACGAAGCATCAATGCTGCCTATTTATTACCTCCGATTTATCATCGGAATTCGCTATTCAATACTTTTCCTCTATACTTATTATTTAGTCTTTCTCAACAACTCGGTGTCATATTATGACAGCGACGTTTTTTTAAATATTATACCAACTAAATGAGGTTGTATTTGAAACATGTGTTATGTTTTTAGAGTATAATCTTCAAAAATATACTTTCTATATCAATATGTAAATATATTATATCGATTACCCTTTATGCCATGTTCACCTCAAGTTATTAGGTACCTCGCAAGATATAACAAACATAAATGTTAAATATCATGTTAATCCTGTAAATTACTTGCTTAAGGGTTAATTTTTTTTTCAATTCAGCAATTAGAAAACATTTATAAAATTGAGAAGAAAATGTAATTAAATTAAAAATATATTTATACCGGTTATATAAGAATCATTACTTCTTTTTACAAATATATTTCGAATCAAGATTGGTTACACATAATAAAAAGGAAGCAATGTTAATAAGTAAAGAAATGACTAATATGTGGCATAGACCAATTCCACGGTCGTTTTGAGGACAATGAACGGAAATCATCAATCAACATTCTCCGTTCTCACCCACGGTTGGGGGTTCGCTCTTAATAAACTACTACACAAATGCCTAATGTAATTTATAGTTGCAATAAATGAAATAAAATTTGTCATATTATTAAAGAATACCATTTAAAAAAAGTGTTTACATAAACACTATTTCTTCACTTGCAAAATTGGGATACAAGTTATTAATTTTAATAACTCTTGCATATCATCATGACTTAAAAAGTGTTAGTTGATTGATAATTTTAATTCTAGCATTTGCATTAAATTATCAAAGGTATCAATAGGTCATGTTTGAAAACCTTTTATAATCAGGTCTCTGAAGTTTTCATAATCATTGATAGGTAATTTATTTAATGTTTCATTATTTAAGTAAACGTGTGGACCCCACAATGATTTAAGCAAAATATTAGAGTATGTACATTATGCTATTACGATTAATTCGATATATCAATGGCAGTGTAGGATGCGGGGATTCCAGTATGAGTTACTGAATTGGATAATAACTCAGTCTACTGAAAGATGTTCGCGTAATATATGACGAATAATAAAAACACTGATTACACAGGACAAGATTGTGTTTATAAAAGAGGCTTCACATATTATACGGAAAAATAGACAATTAACTAATGTAGTAATTGCATATCTTATTTATATTCCTTATTTTTTAAATGTCCAAAGCATTCATTTATGGATTTTTTTGTATTGTAAAGAAGATCATAGATGCTGTAACATATTTTTAATTCATACCATTTCATTAGAAATATCTATTCCATTATTCGCGTACCTAATCACTACATATTATAAAACAAAGTCCCTATATCCCTATGTACGCATAAAACTTTAAAACTACGCAACAGATTTTGATGCGGTTATTTTTAATAGATAGAGTGATTCCAGAGGAAGGTTTGTACGTATATTAACATTCAATACGGAGTAGAGAAATACTGTAATTTTTGAGGTTTCTGTAAATAATTACATTTTTAAAACCTACGAGATTTATCAAAATAATGTACTAAGTATTTGTACATCTTGAAAAGGTCTACAGAAAAGTCCGCGATAGTATATGTCTATCTCTTATGGATAACCCACTATAGCATTTTTTGTTATTTACTTTTTACGAAAATGCCATATTTTTGAAGCAATTTTTATACAATACAGCATTAATCCTTATCCAATTAAGTACCTTAAATAAATTGTTGATTTAATATAGATCAATATGGCCGTTTACAGCATGTAATTTAAGTGAACATTTTCGGAGATATTACAGATTTAAAATGCCGTGAGGAAGCCGCGCTTCGCCCTATAACACTTCGACTTTAGCACCTATGTCCCTCTTTCAAGAGTTTGTTTAAAGATATTCTGTAATTAATTGTAAAAATAAAATACATAGGGAAAATGTAAAAGTAAATAAGTAAAAATGTACTGTATGAATTTAGATATTCCAAAGATAGCAGGAAATCTTCTTGGTATAGGGAAAGGAAATTGTTTTTCTCCAAATTAAACGCGTGCGGGCCACGGGCAGTAATGAATAAATCAAAACTACTCGATCGATTTAATCATTTTTTTTACACTGACTGACATGGGATATATATTTTATACCCGTGCGAAGCAGGGGCAGGCCGCTAGTTAATTATACTCGTATATCATTTCAAAAAACTGTTTAAATTATGAAGGAAAATCTAGAAACTTTAACAAAGTTGCTGCTTCAGCTTTAGGCCTTAAAGCACAAAAAACGCATTTAGAATCTGATATTAACATTTCTATAATAATATCTCCAATCAATTGCTTTGTGTGTTTATAGTCACTATTGACGATTTAGTTAGGCAGAAAAGCTTCTATACTAATGCAGATTATTTGAATTATAAAATGCACGTATAAAGTAGACACGTAGACAATAATGACAATGTTAAACTGAGCTATAAAATTAATATTTTTATGAGATAAATCCTTAAGTTATTGCTGTCACAGCGGAAAGAAGTGTAAAAGCCTTATGTGAAACGGGATATGTTTTCAGTAAGAAGTTTTCCGAAAGCAGTTTTTGGAAATTCCAAATTTTTGTAGATGTTGTATGATGTTGAGCCTGAAACCTTGACAATGATTTTTTTTTATTAAAACACGTTGAAACTCTATCTTAAAGACAAAATTAATCTAAAGATAAAATTTAATCTACAGTGATACTTGATAATTTTATACATTAAATCTATTATCTTTAAATTCGATGTGCGTGTATAACGTATATAGTCAATTGTATTTTGTATACAATATACGTATGTATATCTTGCAATATTATACCATTTAACATAACATATATCTAATCGTGGAATATAGAAAAAAATAGTCCTTGGATTTTGTATTAAAATAACTCCTCAAACGCAACAAGTCCGTCATTTTAAAACAAGTCCGTCATTTTATGCCTATGGTGTATATTCACTATAATTTTTTTTTCAAATTATCTGCGAAATAAAGAATAATGATCATTGTATTTCGATTAATTTTGTTACTGTTATTCATTGTATTTACAATACACTTTATTACTGTTGTGAATGTATGTTCAACGCGTAAATTATGTATATGTAACACACATTCTTTCAAAACTAGCAATACATTATTCGCGCATTATATGACTAATATTATTTTTATATTATACCTCAGCCGTGCTTAAAACCCATTTAGTTAACAATTTACATGATTTCCAGCTAGTTATGTCATTTCGTTGTTTTAAGCCTAGTACTTTTGTAATTTATGATTATTTTAATGTTACATAGCTCTACGCATAAGCAGTTTTTTTAATACTTTAAGTTTAACGTCTCTCATGTTTATTTAATAATTTTTAGACATCAAAACTATGTATAACATTTACTAATAAAATTGATAGATTAATCTAAAAAAACCACAACTATCAGTTTATAAAAACCCAAACGAAATAAGAGGTCACAATGGTACATGCACTTTTCCTTATCTTTAATATTTAAATGAGTTAATCTTGTGATTGTGTGTGTGTGTGTATATATTTATATACACACACACACACACAATATTTATATATTTACAGAATCTCGGCAACGGCTCCAAAGATTTTCTGAATCGATCTAGCTAGGTTTTATGTAAAAAAAATGTTTTATCCCTGTTTTGAGCATTCAAAATTACTAAAATTTATATTGAATTAAATTTTACCATGAACTGTCAAGTCAGGGAGTTCACTTATTCGGGGAACAGGCAGTCTCGAGTAATGTAAATACCTAGGATCGATCCCAACTACATAATTATTATTTTCTTTTTTTAAGTTTCTTTTTTATTTTGTAAAAAAATTACCGAGCAAGGTCCGGTCAACCAGTTACTCATTATATATATATATATATATATATATATATATATATATATATATATATATATATATATATATATGTATATTGTATATAAATGTCAGTCATTATTATACTACAGTCATTATTTTGTTCATCTACCCTCACTTGAACTTGTATATATGTATAATAATCAGTAGGAGTCGCGAAAGTTATTAGTGATAGAAATTAAACTTTTCTAGCGCAATATACAGTTACAATCCAGATTCCTTACCAGATCCAGATTATCATCCAGATCTGCGATTTCGGTCTTATAAAGAAAACTCAATTATTTTATTCGGGCGTTAACCAATATTTATTGAATAATGTTATCTTCACACGTGGTTGTTATTGCAGGCGTTTCGACCTTACGCTTTATAATTGTATTGTTTCTACGCTTGTTGCGTAAACCTATTGTTGTTCGGCTGATGGATTCTTACGTTTATTCAGCTTTGGATTCACATTTTTCAAAATTAATTATACGAAACTTATTACATCAATGGATAAAGTGGTTTAATAATTGTCTATAGCTGCGTGACGCAAACATATAAACATCTGTTGTACTTCATACTAGATTTGCCCGTGACTTACTGCGTAAACTTCTATAACGAAATAGCATGTAAATGCTAAAGCTGTCTTTTTGTCGGACCGTTAATATTTTGGCCTGCGTTTTAATCTTGCGATACTTTGTAATAAGATATTAATGAAAATTTAATCATAAAAAGGATCATAATACTCGAAACAAAAACTTATTTAAGTTAATAAAGATGAATAATGTGTTAAATAGCAATCTAAATACCGCATTGTATGTGATCATTTAGAAGACACTCAGAATACAGTTACTGGGTATTGTAAAATGATATATGCCATCACGGTCTTTTGTGCAGTACTAAAAATGAGGGAATACTGCAACCATACATTGTTTCGTTATAGCTCAGACGAATAAAGTTGCTATTTCGATGAAAGGAATTTAATTTTTGACGAAAATTTTGAACATTCAAACGTTTATTGTAAATCCTATCTGCCTATTAATAAAAATAGCATAAAAATCTTCCTTTAGTACTTTTTTAGATTATTGCGAACAGACAGACAGACGCAGCGCAGAACCACGTTTTATAATATGTAAAGATGATGATTCATTTTAACGTGATGGAAAGAGGTGTTAAGAACTTTAAAAATAGGAACTCCTGTTATCTAAATGATAGAATGAATCATTTAAATCCGATTTTGTTTTTAACGACTGGCTACGTGATAACAAATTGTAAATATTATTATTTTAAAACTGCTTCTGGGTTTCTCTATATTTTAACCAAGTACTTGCAATATTTTAGCGGTTGTATTATTTTGGCAAATTAAAAATTTCAATTTACAAACTCAAAACTTCCAAGGTATACAATTTTTTGTGCATTGTGAAGCAGGTGTTTGTTACTGATGAAATTTTAATGCACGTGGGCTTTTCAAAAGGCCCCTTAGCGTTTGCGATTCTATCTCCAACGCGTATTGACTCGGCAGATGGTACACGGCCAATCAGCTGCCTCTCACAGCAGCTGTATAAACGTTCACGGGTATCCAAATGTTTCGATTTATCAATAACTTTTTGTGAAGAAATTTATGATACCTTCTACAGATCTTATTCTGACATTGTCATTTCAAACCGTTCAAGCAATACCTTTAATATTTAAACCAGTTAATCTTGTATGTATATATATATATATATATATATATATATATATATATATATATATATATATATATATATATATATATATATATTTTTAGAAATCTCGGAAGCGGCTCCAACGATTTTCCTGAAATTCAGCATGTAGGGGTTTTGGGGGAGAAAAATCGATATAGGTAGGTTTTATGTAAAAAAAAATATATCGTTTTATCCCTGTTTTTGGGCATTACGAAATACTAAAATTTATATTGAATTGAATTTTTGCCATAAACCGTCAAGTCACCGTAGCTTAATCGGGGGAACGGACAGGTCGATCCCAACTAAATAATTATTTTTCACCCAGGTCACCCAGATACTTAAATATTATCAATGAAAACTACGACTGTTATATCGTTCAAATTTTGATGAAATAAATTTTTGAATTGTACGCTTACTGCTTTAAGTCTGATTATAATTTGGGATATCAATATACAATAAAAATGCATTTTTCAACACTGAACTTTAACATGAAAAAACAAAATGTCAGTTCTGTTTTAGATCTCTTTACTTGAGTAATAAGAATTTTTGTTCATCTTCCTGCCCTTATCCCACTCTTAAGTGGGGTCGGCACAACATGTTACAAACATGCTGTCACATGATTTGGCTGCGTTTTTACGACCGGCCGCCTGCCTGACGTCAACTTACCTCTGTCGTATTTTACGACACCTCGGTAAGAAAGAGCGTGGTCTATTTTACTCAACCGGATACCACACGGTGGGTCAACTTACCTTAGTCGCCTTTTACGACACCTCGGTAAGAAATGAGGTTGGTCAATTCTACTCAGCCGGATACCACACGGCGGGTCGACTTACCTTAGTCGCCTTTTACGACACCTCGGTAAGAAATGAGGGTGGTACTATTCTATTCAGCCGGATACCACACGGCGTAGTAATAAGAATTTTTGTTATATAATTTAAATTTTAATTTAACTGATTAATAATGTTTATAGTTAATATGAATGCTAAATATTTACTTTTACCCAATCATGTGAGGAATTTACAACGGGATGTTAAAAATGGTAAGACGGGACGAGCGAAAATCCTCAAACCGGCAGTCATTTAGCTATCGAAGAGTGTGGAGGAACGTCTATCTAGTTATGAATTTACATTATAAAATAAAATACTATTAACTTAAAATAAAACTACGTAGTAAAAATTATATGTTCGTTAAACATAAACTAATATGCTTAACAAATGTTTGTGTAAGAGCATGCGTTTCACATATTATGTAGGTATTGAAACCCTTACGTAATTCGTGTATTCGTGACATAGATATTTGAAATATGGAAGTCATTGCTTGGCTTTAAATAAATTATTCAAATTCAAATTCAAATTCAAAATATTCTTTATTCAAATAAACTTGTATACAAGTGCTTTTGAATCGTCAACTTTACTGCTGGTTCGGAAAGCTGTTCCTACCGAGAAGAGCCAGCAAGAAACTCGGCGGTTGCTCTTTTAAAAAAATAATTCTTAATATTATTTACATTAAGTCGTTACTGTCTTGTACAGGTTCAAAGAGAGCTATATCCACACATTCTTATCTTCTAAATAATCTGCAAGAGTATAGTAGGCTTTCTGTACCAGCCTCTTTTTAACAGTGTTTTTAAACTGCTGTAATGGCAGTGCTGAAATTGATTGCGGAATTTTATTATAGAATCTTATACCAAAACCCACAAACGAGTTACGCACTTTAGCAAGGCGCAAAGCAGGAACCGCAAGCTTATGTCGGTTTCTGCTTTGTCTATTGTACACATCACCTATCGTTTTATAATTCTTTATATTTTTATGTACATAAATTAAATTGCTTACACATATTATAAATTATACATATTATAAATATGTTCCCTTTTTCAAATGCGCTTCATAATACGTGTGAGGATTATAAAACATTAATTTAATTTTGAATGCTGATATTGTAAAAAAAAAAATCGAATAATCTTCCAAACCAGGATCTCTAAAAATCAGGAATGTTTCATTCGTTATTTTTTCACGCCTGAAGTTTCATAGATAAGAATTTATTTTCCTGTACATTTTATAAGAATTAAAAACAAATCAAGATTCTAAGTTCAATGACATCGATAAGTTTTAATAATCAAGGTAGCCTTTCTGTAAAATATTTGTTAATAAAATACATAAATCTGATTACAGGTGGGTTTAGTAAAAGCATACAATAAAATATAATTATTAGTGTAAAGAGATTCGAGATTGTTCAATCTATTTACCAATGTTCTACAAAGTAATGAACTGTATGTATTTGAACTCTATATTTGTGTCATGTCAACCACCCTAAGGTTATTACACTTTTCCTATTGTTTATACATTAAATGTACCTTTAACCAACACACAGGACCGTCCAAGTACAATTCTTATAAATTCATTCACCTAACAATATTGTACCTTGTACTTTAAGGATATTATATGCGAGTGTTTTAATATGTAAATTGTTCGAATGTAAGGCAAAATAAATTGGCTTTGGTGAGACAGCTTTTGAATGAGTCATACATAATATAAATTTGTCCACGTACATGTAGGTGGACTAGTTTTTGAGGCCACTAACTTGTTATAGATTTTTCAATCTCATAGGTACGTGGTTTTTACTGTATTTGAAATACAGTATAAACTGTTTCGTAAAAGCCTTTAAGACTATCAGCAATTCCGAAAAAAGGATGTGAAACTTTAAAATTAATATTGTGACAAGGTTCCCAAAAGTTGTATGTCTGTATTAATAGATTTTCTTAAAATCTACTGAACAGATTTTTGTACAGTTTTTACTAAAAGATACGGCAAAATGAAAGGTTTATGGTAATATAACATTATTAGCCAGAACGGCTAAACCTATTTTGATGGGACTTTTACTAGAAGACAGAGGAGGTTGTGAAGCAACGTATAGTCCATCTTAGAATTTCCGCGAGTCAGCATTTACGCGGGAAAAACTTTCTGGCACACTGATTTCCACTATGACAATAAACCATAGATAAAAGACGTAGCGTAGCAGTATATTTCTATTCCTAACAACTTATGTTTTATAGATCGTATATTATATATACCGACTCATCAATCACAGAACGAACAATGCAGAATGATGAAAGCTCTTTCTATTTACGTATCCTTTTATGTCTTAATGTAGAAATTTGTGTTACATTTCGTAGCTAGTCAGTAACATTTATTTCGTCATTCTTAGTCTGTTCTAATTAAATCATATTTACACAGACTATATATTTATGAAAATAACTAATATAACACGTCTAGATGTTGCATTATATTTTCATTACTTAACTAGGCAATGTAGCTTTCACAGATGCACATACGATGTGTCTCATATAAGGTAGTTCTTACGTATGGCAAAGATTCAGCTTTCTAGTCTTGTTTCTAGTGCGATTTATTTTCTGCGACAAATGGTATCAACCTTAAATAAATGAAAATAAGAAATGTTTATTTACTCCAACTTATTTTCATCTTAATATTACAATGCTTAAATTTACCATATGTGCCTAGAACAACAGTAATCGTCCCACACTAGGTCTAGCCTGCGTCGTGGAAGCCAACAAAAAAGTTTCCAGACTAATAACACGGTTAGGCATTCCATTTTTTTATATTAAGTGTAGACAATATTATGATTAGAAAGGTAAATAAGCTGCAATCATTCTAGAGTTCATTGAAGCAAGAATATAACATCTGAATTAATATTGGGTACATAAATTGTTTCCACATTAATTGTATTAGCTCTATATTCCAGCAGTGAGACCGTGCGACTCTTTCGAGGAAATTACGAGTTTAAGCCCGGGGAGGCACCAATAGGTTTTGTGTTAAAACGGACGTGTCTAATTGATATTTGCAATTTATTACGCTTTTCGAACAAACGAAAACATCCGAATACAACATTTCGAAAACATCGTGAGGCAACCTACGTATCTCTGGAGAATTTTAGGGATAAGTGTAACCTACCGACTGCCTACCAGGTATAATCTACCGACCCTATGTGGAGCAGCGTGGTGTGTCTTAACTCAAACCCTTCCCTCCAAAAATGGAGAGAGGAAGCCTATGTCAAGCAATGGGATAGTAAAAGGCCGTTTTTCATTATTTTTTTTCGTTTTTTCACTTTTCACAGAAATTGTTATAAATTAATGGACATTCTAAATGCGTAAATTGTAGAAACACTTTAATTTCAATTGCATTTGTCTTAGTTATTGAGTGTAGTGAAAATCCACAAACCAAACCTAGCTAAGTAGGTTTGAAATCTTTTGCTATATAATTTGTAATATAATGTCACATAGGACCGGTCTCATCGAAGCCATACAGTGTCAAGGCAGAGTACCGTTAATAAGTTGAATGGGCTTACGTGTTTATTAGGTTACGTACCCGCATGCCTACTTCAGATGCGATACATAATGTTATTCGACCATACTAATACAATATACTTACTCATCTCATCTATATAATTTATTCATCTCGAAATCTATTCATATTTCAAGTGTAAAAGCAATCGAAGACAAACGGTGCGATAATTTGCTAGATTATCTTTATTCGCTAGATTATCTTTAACTATTTGAACGATTTTTGTAGTATCAAACAAGGTATTTTATCTTATCTTCGTATCCAAAAATTATAGATTAACATTAATATATAGAAAGCAATGTTATTTTGAATACATTAATAAGGTTGGGGTTTTTCAGCTGGGTGGTTTTTTACAAATAATTTTAATATTATATTGATGGTGAATCAAGGAGATCCGTAGAAGGTCCAAAATGATCGATATGATTCATAGTGTCATGGACCTGAAATGGATTGCCATTTGGTACGGGGAACCGATGGAGGTTCTGAGCTTTTAATGTTAACTGAACAGTGCGTTATTTGACCCTCTTGGTGGACGACCTCTGAAAGGCCACATGTATAAGGCGTTTAAAATGCTTAAAGACAAGTATGTTCAACAGTAATTTACCAGATAAAAAACGAAGAAGGTAGAGCTATGCAACGATCTTAGTTATTAATTATATAATATATTAATCAAAAATTAGATTTTTCTTTGAAGACTAGACTTAGACTAAAGAGCTTACTTAGCTCTTAATATTATGTGTTAATATGCACATGAAATAAAGGCGTTGAAAAGATTAAAAAATTCTATAACGTATATACGCGATATATTATAATTTAAGAACCACTCAGGTATAACGAAAGTATTTCAACACATTTCAATTTAAGAACACGCACAATCAATTCAAGAAAATCAGGAATTGGTTTTGTTTACAATCGAATTCACTCGTGTATAACTAAAATGTTCACTTTTGGGAAGACATAAAAATCACTTTAGTAAAAGGTAAAGATAAACATTTCAATACAGAAATGCTGGCGGTAGGTACATACGAGATATCATAGAGATCGCGTTGATAATATAAGTAATATACAGGATTTTGGCACGTGCCCCGAGTGCCTTTATGGTAAAACGGCATCGAGAAAACCATCTAAGAACTAAAAAACACGAATAATGATAGTAATAGTTGACCCCATAGAGATTTTTCTCTAGTAACCAGTATTTAAGTCTAATTCTGGGAGAGACAAACAGGATGTCATTTCGAAAGTCGGCATACACATTTATAATTATTGGCTGTCTCTTAAGTGTATTGCAGCTTGCATGCATTAACCAGTATACGATCACGAAGTAGTTAAAGATAACGATAATCCACCTTCTAAGTTAGGTAACTCACTGGAATGCTAGTGTAAATTATAGTATAATATCAGAGTTGTAAACGAAGTATTTGAATAATAAAGTGTTGAAATTGAAATATGTAAACTAGTGTATAAATATATTGCTTGCTTAACAACAACAACAACAACTGAAACGCCGTTTTTTTTATTAAGATTCACCATAACATCAAAATACTTAAAAGACATGAAAATAAAATGGAAAAGACATAAAAGAAATGAAATGGATTGTAAATTTGTAACAAGACAAAAATAAAAATGAATGTCATATACACCTTTACATGTACCTTTTTTGTCTGCGTAATTAAACTTCAGCAACATATTAAATCCCAATTTTACAATTGTTTATAAATCGCACGCTTAGTTTTAAAGTGACCTAATTAAAAAAAGTTGTTTTGTGGAAGATTGAAATATAGTGCTTACAACTAAAACTCATAAGTGTTAAATAGCTCCATAACTTGGAAGAGCAAGAAAGCACTAGTTTTTTAATAGTTCGTATCGTGATGTCATAGATGGCATTGAAATTATTATTATAAAATATTTCATAAATCGATTATCTTTTAAAATATTTAATATCGGAAACAACATTATCATTAGTATGGTTTTTTTAACGATCCCAGATTAACTGGTTAAATACACAAAGAAATGAGAGATTTCTAACTCTATTCTAGGGATTTGATTTAATGAGACGATTTTTTTATTACAACAATCATTTTTTTTTTAACAATCGAGCAAATTATTTCTTACTAATAAAAAACAGTACAAAACATGTCCCTCAAACGGTTTGTGAAAAAAAATTCCATTATTTATTTAATTTTAGACTTAAAAGACTGCTACCAGGCTGTTGATAAATTAATTCAGTTCAAATTCAAATTTAAAATTTTCTTTATTTAAATAAACTTGTAAACAAGTACTTTTGAATCGTCAATTCTACTGCTGGTTTGAAAGGCTGTTCCTACCGAGAAGAGCCAGCAAGAAACTCGGCGGTTGCTCTTTTCGACATAATACTTATAACTTAACTGGTTATTAAGTCATTAAGTCATAAAAATAATGAAAAACGTCCCTCTACATGAGTAGGAAGAATGTGATAAATACTTATTATTTTCTTGTAGTTTGTACACAAGAATGCAGTTACATAATTTTTGCTACGGTCCAGAAGCCTTTAAGACTACTTGAGCAATCTTTTTCGTTATTAGCAAACAGTACTTACGTTGCATGTTAATCTAGTGGTACACATCAGGATATTTATTGTAGTATGTTGATGAATTTAAATTAAGTGAAGCGTTTTGGTGACAGGTAACGAAATTTTTATTACGCGACCAAATATTTTTCTTTCTATGTTAGTTTATCTATTATAATTTATTATCTATGTTTTGTAATTCAAAAATCTTATAATGTATCACCATAGAGTTATTATGCTAGAATAGGGACGCCATTGGCCTGTGAGTGAGTAACACAATCACAATAATGTGAAGGAAGATGAAATTATCTTTGTCTAATCACACATAAAAAAGAAAGATAGATAGATAGTCTTATTTGTTTATTCTTTATTGTAATAGGGCATATTTTAGTCTGGCTTCCCTTCTAGTATAATAACTATGTAATTATATTACACTCGTGATTGTGTGAAAACTTTATCTGTCCTTTAGAATGAATTTAAAAATGGAAAATGATTGTCATAAAACATCACAAAATGCCAATTATCGAGACGATTGATTGAGCTGAAAACGCTTCTTGAAGTGATAATGCTACTTTTTATCTCGGTATTATTAAGTCCAAGCAATCAAATGCAATTGTTTACTTAATTAATTATAGAATTGCATAAAGGAATACGCATTTTTTCTTCCAATGCTGATGTAGTCCATTTTTATAAAAGGAGAAAAAATAAATTAGTCTTCAATGTTGAGTTTTAGGCAAATTCACTGCGCTGTGAAATGTACACAAATTAAGTTTAATCATCGTAATTTGTGTCATGAAAGACTATTTACAATCATACTGATGAAGGCCTAAAATATTACTACTGTTTAAGTTAAGATACGTCAAATAAATTTGTGTTTAAGGAAGGTTAACCTCAATATGTGAATGTTTTAATAAACACAAGGTAAACATTTTGAGTGTATATTTATGTAAGTTTTTGATAATTATTGCCAATATTATATTGAATATAGTATATTTTTAGTGTAGTACACAAAGTCACGTCTTAGTAGTTTTATTAGTTGTGTGTCGGCATTAGTATTTTGTTTGGTAGTGATAGTATAAATGCGTAAGTAGAGTTTGTGACTAAATGGAGAGAAATTGTTCCCGTCCACCAGTCCCTCTAATCGTAGACTATCTATTATATTTATTTTCTTAAGCTAGCAGTAAGCTAGTATTACTTTGGCACATCTTACTGTGTAATATAGTCTATTTTTATATACTCCTTTTGGTGCAACAAAATTATTCTACTTCTCCTTCAAACACGTAATAATTTAATTGATTCGTTAGTGATCGGAACGTCATATACAAAGATCTTTAACCTACTTTTTACCGTAGTTACTGACTACTTTTATAGTGGTGAAATTTTTGGGTACTCGTATAAATAGATAAGGATAAGAAAGTTAGTTTAGAATATATACAACGCAATACAATACGACAAGGTTGACTGTTTACTTTCTCTCCCCCTTTACATTTGCATCTATATATTTTATCTATGTAAAACCAAAACATATTCTTAACACCTTATTTGACAAAATCACAATTAATGCAAGTAGTTGAAACGGAGAATTTAATCCTGTAAATAACGTTAATTATTAAACCGAGGATTTTTGGTCAATCGCTCGGTCCATTGTTCACGCCTATTATAACTTTCAATTTCTATGTCCAAGAGCGGAGCTATGAATAGGTATATCTTGAAGATTGAAAGTGAAATGTTATTGAAAACATGGTTATGTTTCATTGAAACATAGCCGTGCTGTACGTTTACGTTTAATACGTTTGCTTACATTTTAATCAGATATTTCAAATTATAATCAACAATAGTAAAATCAATTATTTAAACAGTATTAAGAACGGCTTGTTACTATTCCACTACTAGTAATTCTCTCTTTTAAGGGAAGAACTTAAGCTTAGGCCAGTCCTTATTAGGAAGTTAGCGTAAGCCGTGATGGGGTTAAGGTAACTTCCATAACCAGGATTTTTATTTTTTTTTAAAGTTGATTTTGTGTAAAAAGTTACAAAAAAGTTTACACCAAGTGTACGACGTAAAAAAAAACTTAAATTGTTTGGGTTTTTCCAATTTCATCGTTCTATTTCCTTTATCAAATAATTTATGCAATATAGTCTTGGTTCAAATGAAATAGTATTTTTTTTAAGCGAAACAAGTTGCTTAGAGTTTCAGTGCGCTTACTGGTAGCACTCAAATACATTATTAAAGTGATACATTTCAATGTAGTGTCGTTCCATCTGTTACGGTTAGGTCGTGTGCCAATTCTCTGAATGTTTTCTATTCAGATTGTTACAATTGATGATCATCAGATATGTTCTCATCATTCATAAGTTTTTTGGTTATTGAAACATTGAGAAATCGCTATTGTCATGAATGTTATTAGGAACTACTTATTCATTTGGTATATAATTATCTGTTTCTGCGTCCGTACTGATACTATCAATCGCAAAGTGTTTCTTTGGTTTGTTTCACGTCTGACCGAAACATTTTCGTTTTATATAGATCTCACGAAATGATTCTGTGAAATAAATCGTAAAATATGTATTGATATTGGTCCAATGAACTATGTTTTTATTTTGTTTCGTTTTATTTGTGTATTTATTTGTGTATTGAATTAGATTTATTCATATTGAACATTCAAACTAAGCAACGTAGGATCTAACACTGTTCAGATGCTTTTCTAGCGTGAAAGCCCAAATGATATGAAATGTTACTAAATAAGGAAAAATTTATAATGCCATAATTACAAAAAAATGTATGAAATGAAAAAAACCATGACATGCAGCTTAATTCAAGGCATGCAAATAAACAGTTTCTTTTAGTTAACTTTATGTAATCTTCTTTTTTTCAAATATAACTTGGAACTCAAAGATGAAAAATTTATAAAAATCGTATTACAGTAAATAGAATTTCATTGTGAGAAAGTTTTAAGGAAAATAACTTTAATCTCATGGGAAACGTAGTCTTAAGTAACAACATACAATTTAAAACAATATACATGTTTTTGTACAAAAAGTGTGTGCAAAACTTCTATTCCATTACCGTTAACGGCCAACACGTCAATGCCACATCTGTTTAGCAGACATGCAATATTTGGCTCATGCCCGATAACGATCTAAAAATACGATGTTAATTCGTTTTCCACTCACGTTTTACAGAGAACGATCACTTATGAATGCTTACTGTAATGTAATAGTTCACTATCGAAGTATGAATAGAAGAAATATGAGGAGTCATTATGGCTAGCATTTCAAAAATATATTCATTTGAAGAATTACTTAAAACCAAGTTAAATATGTTAAATTATTGCTGCTGAGTTGTCCAGTAATTTTGCCTAAAGATTCCAATAATAAAAATGATCGACGCTTATATTGTTAATGCGAACATGATTTTCTTTTTTGTCTTCTCTTATCTTCTTTTAAGTGCATGTACGAAACGAGTAACGGATTAGAGTTCAGTTCTTTTATATACATTGAAAAATGTATTTTTATCCCTGTTTTCAGGCACTGAAAAATTGTTACAAAATTATTACAAATAGAATTTCCTTGTCAATTACAAAGTTGTAATAGCTCAGTGGGGATCAGGCAGACTTAAGTAGTTTAAATATCTGGGTTGATCCTTTTTTTATTTTAACTTCGCCCCCCCGCTGCTTTCAATAGTCCTTTCTTTCTTTTTTTAGTTATTGCATTCTTTTTTATCTTTTAATAAAATTACCGAGAAATGCTTAGGTACTATGCGTAAAGAGTCATTGTCGTTATATAATAGCTTTATCGATCATTTTCGCTTTCTCCGCAATATTTTAATTGTCGTGTAAACAAAGGGCTTACTAGGAACAAATTAAATACACACAGAAAGAGATACCACGTGCCATTTACGCGTGTTTATAAGTGCGACAACAACTGAACAGTTAGTAATATTATCATTCCGTTCATCACGAGCTTATACTCATAAGGAACTATGTGTAACACAATAATATACCAGTTGAATACTAATTCAAATATGACAACGAATTCAGCCCTGAAAGAGTGCTAATCGTAGCGATTAATTATAAAACTACTAGTTTTTACCCGCGACTTCGTTCGCGTGATAAGTTGATCGCTTTTTAGTGTCGTCCTATTCCTGTAGGATTAACAGGATTTCTGTAACCTATATGTTATTCCGGTGTATGAGGAATAATTGTGCCAAATTTATTCTATATTAGTTCAGCAGATTCGCCGTCAATGAGTAACAAACATACATCCATACTCACAATCTTTCGCATTTATAATATTAGTAGGTTTTTAAACATAAATAAAATAAGTTTCTTAAACTTTAAACGTATTTACTTTAATTTTTATTTGCGTGTTTTAGTAATTCGTCAGTATTTTTAATATTATTTAACCCTTCTTTCCAACAAGGAGAGAGGAGGCTTTTGCCCATATGTGGGATAGCTACACGCCGATAAAAACTTCAGCGCGAAATGAAATACTTTTCATTTCGGCGCTGAGCTGAGGACTACTATAAATCCCCAGCTCTCCAAACTTTTCGACACCAAAAAATTATATCGAGTCGTTTCTTTGTTCGGAAGAATGATAAAAAATAAAATTTATAATATCGGTACGGGCCTATAAAAATCTAAAATAAATGACAGATATTTATGCGTTTCGTATCTGTATGGATGCGTGGTAGAGTTTTTAGCATTATGAATGACTGACTAAATTCGGAAACGCTTCGTCGCACTTCGAATCAGATGATAATGCTTGGAATTTATGATTATCGCTGGGGTTTCGGAATAAAATAATGTTAATATATTTATGTCGTTAAACGTTTACTGTTTGTTTAGTAATTGTCTAGACGCGTGCTAGCTGTGTAATCGAGGTGATCCTTATTGGACTGGTATGCGTCGTGTATACGATTGCCGATTGCGTAAAGCAGTTTAGTGCAAAGCCACGCCGAAGTTAGACGTGTGCTTGAAATGCTTACGGTGTTTAATTAAGCGTCATGATTCAATGCGCGCTATTTGAGCAAATTATTAATACTTTTTCTTATTAAATATACTATTCTTACATCTGTGAGGAAAACGAAATAGTAACATAAAATGGTTTTAGATAATAGTTTAATGTTTTCCTAGTGATATGTTTGTGCATAATACGTTTGTTTATTGGTGAACAATATAGTATACAAATGGTTAAGAAAATAATTGTTGTTGGAATACGGTATTATGAAGATCCTTTTGACAAGTACGTTAATAATTTGTGTCTTAAATTAATTTCCCGATATAAGGAAGAAATATTAAGTAAATATATAATATATAATTGTTTTCTTTTGTCCACAGACATGTGACAAGCGCCAGTGGGCCGCCACCAGGATGCGGCCACCAGAGAAACAGATCTCTGGATTCCGTCCTTCAAAGGATACCGGAGGATATGACACCGACATCGCCCGAGGGTGCACCACTCCGGCTTGCAAACGAAGCGCCAGTACCCAGGCTCGCGTTACCGCCTGAAGTGCCCGCAGGTTCCGATGACTCGGGCATTCATACCCCGCCCGATGCTAACGATGAAGACAGAACACAACCTCTTGCCGCTGCCAGATCGAGGGAAAGCCTCGATTCAGGCAATCCAGAAGAAACGGATAAACCGCCAGATCCGCCTGATACTGTGGACGAACCATCGGCGAAAACCGTCAGTGTTACAGAGACGTCGAAAAACAAAGACTTTCTCCTTAGACTTTTCGAAAGTAAACTATTCGATATGAGTATGGCGATTTCATATCTGTTCAACTCTAAAGAACCCGGTGTGCAGACCTACCTTGCAAACAAACTGTTCTCATTCCCACACGATGATGTAGACTTTTACCTCCCACAGTTAGCGACTATGTATATAGAAATGGGAGATGTGGCGGACGTTTTGCGACCCTATTTGGTGTATCGGTGTAAACTAAGTGCTGAATTTTCACTACGATTAGCGTGGTTGTTGACTGCTTTTAGTGGTGATGCTAAGAGGTCGAAGGCGATAAAGTTTAGAGATTCTATTCTCGCTGAGGAAATAAGGCCGGCGGCGCGAAGAGGCCATCATAGATCACAATCGGACGCCTCTGCATTGAGACTAGCTACGCCAACGGGAAGGCACTTGGGAGACCTTGCTTCTGGCCGTGCCTTCGATAGCGGCTGTTTGTGCGGCGAACAGTGCTCGTGCGGGGCGCCAAGGCTAGCCCCACAGACGCAGGTAAGTTAATCTCTGTCCGATTCACAATACATAATAATTAACCTTTTTTATCTAAATGAGCATTGCGAATTATAAATATCAATGAAACGTACTAACCGTTCAGTCATTTATTTTGTACATATCTATGTATATAAAAAAGAAAGTATGTATGTATGTATGTTCCTTATAGACTCCAGAACGGCAGAACCGATTTTAATTAAATTTTCAGGCATTTGTTATTTTTACCCAGCGGTTAATTTAGTAAAGTTTGGTGACGATCGAAACATTTTTTTAGAAGTGTAAATGACAGTTTTGTTGCGACGGGAAGTCTAAACAAGTCTTAGTGTCAGCAATCCGTGACCCCTTGTAATTTATAAACTATTTTAATAACAATAGGAGCTAATTTAGTATCACTGTATCATACATCGTTTTACAAAGTAAAAAGCGTACAAAAGCGGATCTCTCCCAGTAGTCTTAACGTTGCAACCTAAGGTTGTACAATTACTAAACATAAACATTACTTGTTTCAACGCAGGTTATACGTTTCAGACGCAGTAACGGGTGTTCTTTACATAATTTATTTTGAGTTCAATGCTTTACAAATTAGTTTAAAGTTTCCACTGATGTTTTTATGTGTACGTTAAAAACGCGATGACGTCACTATTCGCATATCGCCAAAACCAATTTTAAGGCCATTATTTAGTGTGTTTTCCTTTTGAATAATATATCGTGAGAAATTAAACAAACCGAGTTTGCGCTCACTAGATAAGCTCTAAGAAAATGTAAATATTAGAGTAAAACAAATTTCAGCTATTAATGCTTCGGTTTTTTTTTTGCTTTAAAAGGTAAGGTTCGTATTTGCGATTATTAAATGCGAAATATTAAAGTCATCGAAGCGATAGATGTATTTTGAAGACGTATGGTTTATTATAAAATCAACTTTCGCAATAATTCAAAAACTGTAAAAAACGCTTTTTTACTTGGAAAATAATAGTAATAAATACTTAAATTGTACATAAATAGTAATAAGTACTTATACAGTACATTTTAAAGGTTGTCAAAAAACCCGTAACTTTACAATAGATAATTTTTTGTTATCATTATCAATTAAATTAATCAAATATTTAATGACATTTCACGATCGCAAACCTGCTTAAAACAAACTAACAGATGAAAACATTTAGAATCCAACTAGAACATCACATATTTCGCAGCCGAAAATTAATTGATCACTCTATTTGATTTTTTAATTGAATCTCTACGTAAAACTCTACTTGAGGTACCAAAAATGATATCTCGCCTTATTAAAGACTATTGAGGAATACTGCAATTGATTCCGGCAATGCTTGAACATTCGTGTAAATAAACCATTTTTTTAAATGTTACAACAACGAACGTATTACGTAATTTTTTGTGTATGTAATATGATTTCCTTTTTAAATGACGCATCTTTGACACTGCACGTTTTCAAGTTTTAATTACAAATCTGGCATAGCCTAACCAGTTTTACTGACTATTATCATTTTCCTACCTTTTTCTATTTATTTATCTTTCATCCTCTTCTATTATTCGTCAACTCTGGCGCTATTCCTTTTATATGCATATCTTTCTTCACACAATCAGTCCATCTTAATTCGACCACCCACTCATTTCCCTTCCCATTTTTCACAGCCACAGTTTTATTTAAAACTTTTTTAGTTACATGATTGTCATTCTACCGAGTGAGAAAAATCACTCTTAATCAAACTGATAGTAAACTATTATACAAAATTAACAATATAATTTTCATCTTAAATGTTTTTTAACATATAACGAGGGTAATATTTATAATAAAATAAACCATATTAAAGGCAAACTTATTTTTAAACGCAAGATAAAATATCAATCCGCACCCAATGTCTTTGTTAGCTCATTTTTTATTTAGTTAAAGCCTCCTCCAGGTAATTCCTCAAATGCGTCATACAGGTGTTATTATTAAAATTGTTTAGAAACAGTAATGCTTTGTATAATTCATTCAATTATTTAATAAACAAAAGATTTCTGAAAAATTTAATACGTCTGATTATTCTCTTACCAGGTCTTGAAAACCTTTGTCAATTAAAAATATTTTACTAAAAAAAGTAACTTTTTGTTTATTTATTTAAGGTTTAGTTTAACTTTGTAAAAGGGTAGAAGAGTTACTTTTCGTAACTTCCTCAAGACTTACTGGTTTTACTATAACTATTAACATATTTACTTTTGTCTATAGTTCTTTATCTATTAATCTTATGATATAATGTTAGAAATGTATCTGCCAGAAAGACATGATAAAGTCATTGTTTTTTACAATCAGGGATATACACAATAATATTACTTTTTCATATAGGATTTCATCGTGTTAATCATTCAACGGCATACCGCCGTTTGTGTATCCGGCTGAAAAGAATAGTACCACCCTCTTTTCTTACCGAGGTGTCGTAAAAGGCGACTAAGGTAAGTTGACTCACTGTGTGGTATCCAGTTAAGTAGAATAGACCACCCTCTTTCTTATCGAGGTGTCGTAAAATACGACTAAGATAAGTTGACGTCAGGCAGGCGGCCGGTCGTAAAATACGTAGCCAAATTATGTGACAACATGATTATAACATGTTGTGCCAACCCCACTTAGAATGGGCAGGAAGATGAGTCATTCAACGGCATAGACGTAACACAGTTCATCACATATCATATAACTAATACTCTACTTTGGACTTTGATCTATTATTACTAATGATTATGACTAATTGTTGAAATTTATCGGTTCCTAAGTGGAGTAACTGCCCACTTATATAATACCTACTAAAATGGGAAGAGAACGCTAACCTTACCAAGGGTTCGTATGCTCGAACCTCAGCCATCTTTCAATATACGAATTACGGTAAAGGAAAACATGGTTTCCATATCGGCATATCTTTGGAGAGTAACTGGGATATGTCTAACATGCCAACCCGCATTGGTGCACTGTAGTAGGTTTAGCCATAATCTTTCTATCTACAAAGAGAAACGTCATTTGCCCAGTTGTTGGTTACGGGTCGCAACTTTATTTTTTTAGAACCAATCTCAACATTATCTCGGATTTATGTTAACATTTGGGTTCGTCGAGCATCACTACTAAAGCTAGTATTCCTTTTGATGTCTAAAGTATTATCAATAGTTATTAGTTTTAGTTATCGCATGTTATATAACTAAGAATTATAATATGCACAAACTAAAGTGTCGTCATAGTGTAAAGTATGTCTGCGTTGCGTCGAGTTTATACAATAAGTCTATTCATATAAAAATATGACTGTCTAAATATAAAATTATGTCGTGATAACGATCAGTATTAGGCAAATATAAAATTGATTAAAGTTATGATAAATTATGTTTATATCAACATTTTTTTTAAAATACATTAAAGTTTATATAAGAATAGAGCTTACTTCATTCAAATGCAGCCTAATGCAGTGAATTCAAAATAAAAGAGTACAGTCAACGCCTACTATGATCTGATAGTGGTATTATGAGTGATGACGCAAGGCGTAACAAGACTTTAACTTGGCCCGTGTGCGTTCCGTACGTTTTTAAAATATTATGCATAACTATTCAAACTATTAAATATTTAACTATGACATCAATAGCAACTTTCCATTTTTAGTAAAGCGATGCTATTTCCGCCTTTCATGTAAGCTATAGATTTTTAAATTATTCAATTATGTGTTAATAGTAAGTGAAAAAATTGTATAAAGTTTGTAATCTCGTTAGATTAATAGCGGACCAAGTAAATGGCAGTATGTATACGTAACTAGAAATAAGTGTATTCAAGTCTGACGAGTTCTTAAAAAGACGATTAAAGTGAGTAGTTGCTCCTTGACATAAAAAATAATTTAGGCGTTACCGAATAATTTATCTACAAGATAACATAGCAAATAGATTTTGAGTCAGTACATACAGCAAATGTGTTAATATTACTTATTGAGGACGCTTGTAACATATTGTATTCAAAGTTCACATTATAATATAATATGATGGTCAAATAATATTACTTTTGTAATATAGACATTCTTCATAAATCTCAAATAAATGTTATTTCTTTGTTTATAAATAGCAAAAAATCCGTAGAAGTCAGAATTGTAATTGATTTCGTTATTAAATAATTTTATCCGCCGTGTGGTATCCGGCTGAGTGGATTAGACCACCCTCATATCTTACCGAGGTGTCGTAAAAGCGACTAAGGTAAGTTGACGTCAGGCAGGCAGCCGATCTTAAAATACCTAGCCAAATCATGTTACAACATAGTTGATATATGTTGTGCCGACCCCACTTAGAGTAGGATAACAGCAGGATAATATGATTATAATGAAATAAAAATTTTTATACATGCACGCAATCCATATTTATTTTTTCTCGGAGTTATTATGAATATGATTATATCCAAATAGCATGGCGTTGTTGTGGCTCGGCCTGTTTTCAACTTCCTCACTCGTTTTTATAATTCATTTTAGTTTAGAAATAACTTATAAAATATTCATTTAAATAATATGGTATAAAAGATCATAATGGCAGGACGTGCGAGCTTCAAAGCATCGTCGAGAAAAATTTAGGAAACTCTTCTAGTTGGAAATCGTAGTAATTATGACAACCAGCTAGGGCAACGTGTGGAGGGCTTGTGGTATGACTGTGATTCATCACGAGGTCGATTGTGTGGGAAGTTATAAAAAACTGAAGAGCAGTCAAGGACATGTCCATTGATAATACCTAAGTACTTGAACGTTTATTGATAATGCAATAAATATGTTTATAACAACTGAATGTTGACTAGAATGCCCGTTGGTGCGTATGACAGTGACCGTGATTTCTGCCCCGGGGGTACGAGGGTTTTATTCCCACAGAGATCCAACATATCCTAAACACATTTTGTTGCTTTTTCGAGTCTGGTTATACACATATGTATTTTAAGTATTACTAAACTATATTTGTATATATTTACTAGTCTATCAATCATAAAACAAAAATTAAATCCATACCAGCCGTGAATAACTTGACAAGTCCAAAACGCATACTTTTCAGGGCAGCAGGGAAGTTTACGTTATTAACGTATGTAAATACTTGCAAGTTACTCACTAGTTATTTAAATACTCACAAGTTTGTATGTATTATAAATAAACTTATCGACATCACTGAAATATTTACCATATGAATTTATTAATTCTGATGCCTATTATGATTAGACATGTAAAAAGGACGTAAGTCGACTTATCAACATATTCAAGACTAATACGGAAATACTGTGTGTTTAATCCCAAATATTTATTATATTATTCAATTAAAGCGTTACAAATGTTAAATATGAAGTGTTTTCCAGTTCCTCACAGCGCTTACGAACATCGGCCGACGGCTTGCTGGTGTGGCGGATAAGGAAAGGCGGAATGGCCGTCTTAGGGCTGAGCTAGTGGCGCTAGACTTGAACCTTCCAGCGCGTGTGTGGTTACCCTTGCATCAGAAACCTCATTATGTGTTGAGGATACCCCCTCACGCCGCTGCTGTGCTGAATAGCAAAGATAAGGTACATTCTTCATGTTTATTAATTTTTTATGTGTGTATATTTGTATTTAAGTATGTATTTAAAAATATATAAGTATATATTCACCAGTTGTCGGTCACCCATAAAACAAGTATTATGTTACTTACTTTGGGGACAGACGACCGTGCGTGTAAGTGTCCCATATATTTATATATTTATGTTAAAGTTAAAATTCAATTTGCTGCTATTACATTAGATTAATACAAGCTGTGATATCCAAACGTTGTGATCGTGTGACTCTTTTCAATGGTTCACGGGTTAAAACTACGGGCAGGCACTAATGAGTTTCTATTAAGACTTATACATATCGCACTATCCGAAGAATAAAGTCACATTTCCTATGCTAATGGAAGATGTAACTTTGTTCTTCGGATAGGGCGATATTGCTGATTGATATTAGGAATTTATCACGCGTTTTTCGCTGTAGAAAAACATCGTGAAGGAACCTGCATATCTCATGAGAATTAAGGGGTTTTGTGTAACTTACTTCGCAATGGAACAGCGTTGTAACAGAAGGCCTATGCCTAACCGTGGGATAGTAACAGGCCGTTACTTTACTTTAGTAATATTCAGTTAATCTTCAAATTCAAAATCATAGTATAAAAAAAATTGTTTTCAATATTATCACTTTTCAATATATTGTACAAGTGAGAGTTTCGATACGTAATCAAAATACAGTCCCATTTTTTATCTTATCCGATTATGATAAAATCTTAATTATAAATCAGCATTGCATATAATGCATAATATCATGTGTACTAAGGAATATTGTTACATAACAATAGTTTATATAAATATATCTACTTCTGTGAATTTTTATGTTTCTGGTAATATATATATCTGGTAAATCTGGTAATATATAATAGGTGTAATGCTAGACTCATTTTATTTACTTTAAGTACATAATATATAGTATTTTACGCAAAACATGATTTATGTGGTACGTGCGGTACACCTTATTTGTTGGCAAAGTTGGAGATAGGAATTGTACTTCTGTTTAAAATATGTTTTACTTATGTATAAGTAATAAGTACTGAATAACAAGTAAATGGCACATTATTGGCTGTCTGTTATATTTGACCAGTTTTGTGATAGGTTTTATTTTGTTCGTGTATCTTGTGCTTATTAAGTTCTACAAGTTCCGACTATTTCAATAACTTTAAACTCGTTCTGTTCAAACTTGTGTGTGAAATTTTATTTGTAATAATTCAGTCCAATCCTGTTAAATACCTGCTGACCTCGAATACTCTTTCAAAAACGCAGTGCTCGAGGAAAGGATATCTGATATCTAGTACTTAGTTATTTTTAATGACAGTTAAAATTAAATTTTGTTTACATACTTTCATGTCTTCCCGGAAATTATACATTTAGTCGTAACGGATATTTAGTATATTACTCAATATGCGTGAGAAGTAAATCGTATATAATGGGCGGTAATATATTATTGTCATAATGATTAAAATTCGCATTTTATGTCAGTGAAATTTATGTATTGGTGCCAAGCTTCATTGTCGTTGATAAACAGTTAGACTTTGAAACAACAGACGTTGAAACAACTTTATTATGAACGGGTAGATCCATATTTAAGGGTCTAGATCTCTATGGATCCTCATTTCGACCAGAAATTGAAATTTACATTTTTCTATGAAAACATTATTTTTCTCGTTTTTTTAATTGAGTTTGTGCACTCTAAAACTCATCTTTGTGATTAGTGTGACATCAAAGGACAATTCGACCTCTTAGCATAGTCCATATACCGCCCGGGTCACGAGTCTATTCAATAGGAAGCTAGGAAGTTCTCTACTGCTGTGTCTCTTGATATTTTTAACGACCCCATAGATAAAAAATGTTAGATTTAACAGGAATTATTATGCAAATGGGATTATTTGTGAAGAGCTTATTATTTACACAAACGTTTATTTTAAACAGCATGAGGAATATACAAAAGAAGATTATGTGAATTATAAAAATTATAGGATTTGAAAATCATTCCAGCTTAGATCGGTTGTTCGAAGTTCGTTGTTAGTGTTGTAAAAAAGTAAGTAGCGGCCTGTTACTATCCCACTGCTGAGAATAGGCCTCTACTCTTCGTTTTTGGAGAGAAGGTTTGGAGCTGAGACCTACCACGCTGCTCCAGTGCGGATTGGTAGGTTACACATCTCCCTAGAATTCTCTATGCCGGTTTCCTTACGATGTTTACCTTCACTGAAAAGCGTGTGATAAATTGCAGTTATCAATTAGACACATAAGTTTGAACAGAAAAACTCATTGGTGTCCGCTCGGATATGAACCCGTGACCTCTTCGAAAAAATCGCACGGTGTTACCGTTGCACTATCACAGCATGTTCGAACAACAACGTAGTTATATTTAGTAGGTAAATAAAAAATATTAAAGACGGGTTTTTTTGCCGGCTGTTCTCTGTATGACCAACATTTCGTACCAGTAGCATTAATCTTATTGATCTTCGACGACTAAAAAGGGCTTGAAAAGATAATTTTGATTTGATATGATTTAACCATAGAGTTATTATTTTAGAGTAGGGGCGAGCCTAAAATTGTTCCAAAAAAAAGCAAATTAGGCTAACTTTCTTGTCTTTTTTTTCTCTCACCTTCCTTCTCATATTATTTGTTAAACCCTCGCATTCATAGATGCCTACTCTTCACCCATAAATACCTATGCCTTTCCTACTCTATGTATGATAACTATAGATTTATAAGAACTATAGAACTATAGATTCATTATTTTTTTGGTTTTTATATGTATTATTTAAATCAATGCAGACTTTTATTACAGGCGCCGTATATTATGTACGTAGAAGTATTAGAAACGGAGGGCCACGAGCCCCTTCCCCCCCGTTTGCTCCCGCCAGCGCCGCCCGCGCCGCACTCGCCACCAATAAGGCACACCAAGAGTGAAGAGAATCTCGTTCCAGAGTGGCCAGCTCTGTCACTGTACTCGGCATTAGATGATACAGACGCCGGCGACTGTTGGAGTCACGAGGATGAGGAGCTTAGTACCCAGTATATTTCAAAGCTTCCAGCTCCAGACAGCTTATCGCAGGTTAGTGAGATTTAATACAAAAATAAATATATGTAAATTTAGATAGCCGTGTGGTATCCGGCTAAGTAGAATAGTACCACCCTCATTTCTTACCGAGGTGTCGTAAAAGGTGACTAAGGTAAGTCGACCCCCCGTGTGGTATCCGGCTGAGTAGAATAGACCACCCTCATTTCTTACCGAGGTGTCGTAAAAGGCGACTAAGGTAAGTCGACCCGCTGTGTGGTATCCGGTTAGTAGAATAGACCACCATCTTCTTACCGCGGTGTCGTAAAATACGACTAATGTAAGTTGACGTCAGCAGGCGGCCGATCGTAAAAACGCAGCCAAATCATGTTACAGCATGTTTTTAACATGTTGTGCCGACCCCACTAAGAGTGGGATAAGGGCAGGAGGATATACAATATATACATATATGTAAATTTAGAATAAATCGGTAAATTGATTGTCATGTTTATATAAACATTGTATTTCTATACAAGAGTATTTCTTTATTTAAGCTTTTATTGTACACCACATGTTAAATCAGATAAGATAGGAGAAGTATACAAGATAAGAGGCAGTTATACAATCTGACGGTCTTATCGCTACGTAGTGATCTCTTCCAGACAACCCGGTTGACTAAAGGACACAGTTTCGGATTCTGCACGTGGTGCAAGAATGAGTAATATTATTAAAAGATATATCTACGAATATATAATAAAAATACATATCTTTAATATTTAAATGAGTTTATCTGGTATATATTTTCGAAATCTCGGAAACGACTCCAACGATTTTCCTTCGATTTTCCAACGAAATTCAGCATGTAGGGGGATTCGGGGGAGAAAAATCGATCTAGCTAGGTTTTATGTAAAAAAAAATTCGTTTTGTCCCTGTTTTTAGGCATAAAAGGTCGTAAAAGGCGACTAAGGTAAGTTGACCCACCGTGTGGTATCCGGTTTAGTAAAATAGACCACCCTCCTTCTTCCTCCACACCAGGCAGGCGGCCGGTCGTAAAAACGCAGGCAAATCATGTTACAGCACGTTTATAACATATTGTGCGGACCCCACTTAGAGTGGGATAAGGGCAGGAGGATATATATATTTTTTTATTATAAATTTTATATTTTATGATAATTTTCATTGACTATATAAAATTATTGATTGAAGTGGGCTTAACAGCAACCGAAGTTGCAATATATAATTTATGGGGGTATACTAATATTGTTGTTGTATCAGGTGTCGGCGATATCAGCGATGTCAGTGACATCCGCGCATTCGACGTCATCGCGAGGCTCTCGGGAGTCGGTGGCGGTGGGTGCGGGCGAGGTGCGGCGGCGGCTGGCGGACGCGACGGCCGCGCCGCCGCCCAACGCCTTCCGACACGACCCGCACGACCCCTCCGCGCTTACCCTCAAGGTATTCATACATTTAGGGCATGTTTCACAAGTTACTGATAAAGTGTCGGATACTTAACCGACAAATAAACTCAACAAACAAATAGACTCTAAACAGAGAAATTAAAAAAAAATATAGTCGCGGCCATTTTGTAATTGGTTTTTGCAATCCAGCAGATAAACAAAATAACAGCCACATGATCTACCTATTAGGGACTTTAAGTGCTGAATAAGCCTATCGGAAACCTGAGAAACGTAAAATTCCGCTCTGCGCTTACCCTCAAGGTACATTTAGGAACTATTTTACAATTTACTGATAAAGTGTCGTATAGTTAACCGACAAATAAACTAAGTAGCAGATAAATGTCTCTAATAGAGACTCTAAATAGTGAAAATTTAAAAAAAATATAATCGCGGCCATTTTGAAATAGATATTTTCTATCCAGCAGCTAAACAAAATAACAGCCACATGATCTACCTATTAGGGACTTTAAGTGCTGAATAAGCCTATCGGAAACCTGAGAAACGTAAAATTCCGCTCTGCGCTTACCCTCAAGGTACATTTAGGAACTATTTTACAATTTACTGATAAAGTGTCGTATAGTTAACCGACAAATAAACTAAGTAGCAGATAAATGTCTCTAATAGAGACTCTAAATAGTGAAAATTTAAAAAAAATATAATCGCGGCCATTTTGAAATAGATATTTTCTATCCAGCAGCTAAACAAAATAACAGCCACATGATCTACCTATTAGGGACTTTAAGTGCTGAATAAGCCTATCGGAAACCTGAGAAACGTAAAATTCCGCTCTGCGCTTACCCTCAAGGTACATTTAGGAACTATTTTACAATTTACTGATAAAGTGTCGTATAGTTAACCGACAAATAAACTAAGTAGCAGATAAATGTCTCTAATAGAGACTCTAAATAGTGAAAATTTAAAAAAAATATAATCGCGGCCATTTTGAAATAGATATTTTCTATCCAGCAGCTAAACAAAATAACAGCCACATAAGCTACCTGTTAACTTATTAGGGACTTTTAGTGCTGAATAAGCCTATAAGAAACCTGAGAAACGTCATCAGATGTGGTCCGAATAAGCTAACTGACAGTTTATTGGTAACTTGTGAAACAGGCCTTTAACCGCTTACAAAGAATATACTGATCTTTGGAAGGAGGGCTTTATATCTATTACAAAATAGTATATTTTCATTTACATTATTCAAAACACATAAAACCAACCAACCAGTATGAATAAATTTATTCAGTTTATATTAATTTATATATTTTCTACGCCGTGATGTAACCGGCTGAGTAGATTAGACGACCCTCATTTCTTGCCAAGGTGTCGTAAAAGGCCACATAAGTTGACGTCAGGCAGGCGGCCGGTCGTAAAATACCTAGCCAAATCATCTAGCAACACGTTTAATACATATTGTGACGACGCCCACTTTAAGTGGGATAAAGACAGGAGATTAATGATTTATTTATATATTTTCTATCTTCTTTATAATGAAAAAAAAGTGAATACTAAGTGCATTTTTTAAATCAGGATTTGAAACATGTGTAGAAACCCTTTATAAACTTATATATGTATGTAACAAAACTATTAGGGCATTTACATAATTAGAATAACAGCTGTCACGTTATTAAATAATAACTGTCTGACCCGATGATGTGTCTCGTCTCGCCCTTTTTTTACACTATTAATTACTATATAATGTCCTAATGTAATTTGACAGTAGTTGGAAATTTTTGTTCGTATTATATTATTGCGTGTAGCTTGTGGCGTTCGATGGTCTTTATGGTTCGATGGTCACTTTATTCTTACCAAAAGTTCACGCTCGCAAATCCCGAAACTGAGAGTTGATTGACCTTCTATAGATAATTTATAGTTATAAATTATCATAAATTTACACCAAAGAAAAACATCGTGACTAAACTGGAAACTGCTTATGAATAGGATATATGAGAATGTATCCTCTCATTGGATCAGCGTTTGTGACGTAGCTTCCCAGACCCCTATGCTGAATGGCACCGTCGGACTTTTAAAGTTCATATTCGGAATGAAAATAAGCCAGATTCCAGGAACGCTACAGTATTGTGAAAAAACGATTTTAAATAGTTTCGTTGGGGCTTAATTTACATTTTGCCACAGGGCCGTTTAGTTAGCTACGTCACTGAACAGCGTGATAAGTGTAAGCTTCACATCCTTCAAGGCCATGAGATTCGAACAAACTTAATCTTTACTTTTTTTATTACTAAACTGGCGGTCCGCTCCGGCTTCGCACGGGTTTAAAATTAGTTATCTCAGTGACAAAAATGATTAAAATCGATCCAGTAAGTTAATTTTATTCATTACTGTCCGTGGCCCGCGCGCGTTAGATTGGAGTAAAACAAAAACTGCTATGCCCCTGCATTTAAAATCTGTAATATCTTCGAAAATGTTCATTTAAATTACATGCTTTAAACGGCCATATTGATCTATATTAAATCAACAATATATTTAAGGTACTTAATTGAATAAGGATTAATGCTGAATTATTTAAAATTGCTTCGAAAATAAGGAAATATTTTTCGTAAAAAGTAAAAAAAGACAAAAAAATGGTATTATGAGTTATCCACAAGAGATAGACATATACCATCGCGGAGTTTTCTGTAGACCTTTTCAAGGTGTACAAATACTTAGTACATTATTTTGATAAATCTCGTAGGGTTCAGTCTGCGTTTGCAATGTAAGCGGAATAAAATGTAATTAACGACATCTCATTAGAAACCTCAAAAATTACAGATTTTCTCTAAGACCGCATCAAAATATGTAGCGTAGTTTTAAAGATTTAAGCATACATAGGGATATAGGGACATAGGGACGACTTTGTTTTATACTATGTAGTGATACGCCCATTTTTTTTCGAAAAGTAGAATACTTCTGGTGCGTCGCGCTAAAAGTATCATTACTACCATTAGTCACGATTACGAGCCGACTACGCCTCGAGGGATTTATATACGCGTTCGCTATAATCATATAATGTTTTTCCTATTTATAACATTTGAATTGTTCTACAATTTATCATTTTTATTTTAGTATTTTTATTGAAACTCGTTTCTCAACTATCAAAATATTATAAATGCTAAATTTTGTATGTTTGTCTTCTGTCTGTTACTCTTTTACGGCTAACCCGCTGGAGAAATCTTAATGAAATTTGGTACGATTGCAGATTGTATATCGGGCTAACATATAGGATTTCAAAAATCCAATAGGGTATAGGGAAGACACTAAATAGCCTAAAATATATTAAGCCTATTTAAAACTTAAGTTGACTCCAACGTAGTCGCGTGTATATCTTGTTACTAATAAAAGTCTGTTAATAATAAAAGAAGACTAGAAAAATCCTCCCATCCTCCGTTCATGATCGTAAGCACTCCTGCTTTTTAATATTTAAATGAGTTAATCTTTTGTGTGTATATATATTTCGAATCTCAGCAACGGCTTCAACGATTTTCATGAAATTCAGCATGTAGGGGTTTTGGGAGAGAAAATTCCATCTAGCTAAATTTCATTAACAAAACAAAGTCGTTTATACCTGTTTTCGGACATTAAAAAAATGCTAAAATGTAGAATTGATTGCAAATGATTTTGCAATCAATAAGCAATGATAGCCTAATGGTATCGGGTTGACCAAAAAAGTTGAAAGCCTGGGATCGATTCCCACATTTCACCCGACGCTTTCTTTTTTTTTTTTTTAATTTCCTTTTTAAAATCTTGAAAAAAAAAAATCGATCAAGGCTGGGTCACCTGGGTACTGGTTAATTATACAAGCATACATGTCGACAATACGTTAATTCCAATCGATATCTGGAAATGGGGAAACCACAGCCGTCTGGCCAGCCTTAGTCACGCATCAATTGGAATGGTCGGGCGTGGTCGCCCCATACAGTGTATAGATGTGTTTTCGTGGTCTTTACCCTTATTGATGTTTTATATTCGAACTTATGAGTCATTAGCTAGCTTCACGTTCTAATTTCAAATTTATTTGTTGCTAGTAGTACCCACGACATTTTTCATGTCGACTTTTTCGTGAATACTTTATGTAATATAGGTATATTGGTTTTTCCAGTTCATTGTCAGCTCGATATATAAGCTTCAATTGTGCCAAATTTCAGCTATATTGCTTTCACATTTACTAAATTAGTATGGACAAATTCATTTATGTAATGTTTTATGAATATAATTTACTTTCATTAATATATTTATCGGGTAAAAGAGCATTTACCGTCGCATCATGCCTTCCCGAATCGTTATGCTTGGCTGAGCGTAAAACTAACGAAATATGTTCAGTGGGTAAAAAAATATCGCAATTTGCATGGAAAAACAATATTAGGTATCATGTTGGGGCGCTATCATTGTGATAACTCTTTATTATCCTGTTATATATTATATTATTTACGCCTCTCGTATTATTACATGTCTAGCTTTATGTGCCTAAACTTGATTGGTGTTCGAAACAGTGTATTGCCCATTTTTTATTGCTATGTATTTACATAATTTTTATTTGTGGACTTCGGACAGTCTCTCCTAGATTAGAGTTTAATTATTTCTAAAACTTAAATGCTACTTAACCAGGTTTTCAAAAAACCCTTTAGCATCGCATTTTTAAAATAAGCAATAAACATCGAATGTCGCATAATTTAATTTAAAATATTATTTATACAAATAAACTTTTAACAATAATAATATAAGTGAAATTTCGTCTTTGACGAAAAGTAGTTAAATATACGTATTTTTATCTTTTATGTCATGTTATATAATAATATTCGGTATTTAGGTATTTTATAAGGGAAAATTAAGGCTATTACATCAAAATAATTACTAAAATAAATTAGGAAATAAGGCGAAATACATGTTTACGCAGAAACCTGCATATCTCTAGAGAATTCCGGAGAAATGTGTAACCTACCAATCCGCATTGGAGCAGCGTGGTAGGGCTTAGCTCAAGTTTTCAATTCTTCAAGTTTTTGCAACTAAATAGCATAGAAGATAAATAAATAGATATGCTAGCATGGATACTGGATGTATTCAGATAGACCGTTTACTGCACTTTAAAATCGTCAAAGACAGCGTTCACTTGATCTTTCTATGACATTGATATGCCGCGCATTCCTCTGACTTATGTTAAAACACTGTTAAAAAGAGGCTGATACAGAAAGCCTACTATACTCTTGAAGATTATTTAGAAGATAAGAATGTGTGGATATATATAGCTCTCTTTGAACCAGTATAAGACAGTAACGACTTAATGTAAATAGTATTAAGAATTATGTTTTTAAAAGAGCAACTGCTGAGTTTCTTGCTGACTCTTCTCGGTAGGAACAGCTTTCCGAACCATTGAATTTATGAAATTATTTATTTAGGAATCGTGGGAGAGCAAGTTAGCTCGCATGCGATCCTCTTCTCCGTACGGCGCGCTGGCTGGCTGGCGGTTGCTCGGCTGCATCGTGAAAGTGGGCGATGACTTGCGGCAGGAGATGCTCGCCGCCCAGCTTCTACGCCGTCTTCAGGCTGTATGGGAGTTGGAGAGGGTACCGCTGCGTCTACGGCCCTATGAGATACTCTGTCTGGACCGCGAGTGCGGGCTCATACAGCCGGTGAGTTGTTCTTGTTTATATTTAGGATTCAAAGGAACCGATAAGGAGTGATTCCCCATCTAGTGTACCTGTAAAAGACATTAAGGCTAATAGCATATAACACGTAAAAAAGCGATTATCAAACTACTGTCTATGTTCCATTCAGGAACAATTTCATTTCAATTATGAACTAGACAATTAATTAAAATCCGATCCCAGAATCCTTTTTGTCAAGTTTTATTTTTAATTAAGCTGTCGGTACCATTATAACTATATTCGCATTACTAACAGCAGCTCCATATGGTTATGCATTTTTTATTAATATGTACATATGTATGTAATGTATATTCCGTGTATGACATGCATAAGACGCAAGGAATCGAAGTGTGCCGAAAGTTTATTATAAGTTCGGTTGATAAAATGATAAACAAATATGGGAAGAAGATCATACCTAAAGATAATATTACGATAAAGTTGGAGGTTTAATTTCTTTTCAATTCAAATTTTTCTTTATTCAAATAAACTTGTAAACAAGTACTTTTGAATCGTCAATGCTACTGCTGGTTCAGAAAACTGTTCCTACCGAGAAGAGCCAGCAAGAAACTCGGCAGTTGCTCTTTTAAAAACATAATTCTTAATACTATTTACATTAAGTCTTTACTGTCTTGTACAGGTTCAAAGAGAGCTATATCCACACATTCTTATCTTCTATCTTTTCACTTACAACTAGTTACATTAAGTCATTGCTGTCTTGTACAGGGTACGGACAGTAGCTATATCCACGCATTCAATCGTCCAAATAATTTAATCGTGTTTTTAAACTGCTGTAATGGCAAAGCTAAAATTGATAGCGGAATTTTATTATAGAATCTTATACCCAAACCCACAATCGAATTTCGTACCTTTGCAAGGCGCGAAACAGGAGCCGCAAGCGTATATCGGTTCCTACTTTGTCTATTATATGCATCAATTTAATCTCCATGTTAATAAGCCTCATAACTGCGCCGTGTGGTATCCGGCTGAATAGAATAGTACCACCTTCATTTCTTACCGAGGTGTCGTAAAAGGCGACTAGGGTAAGTAGACCCGCCGTGTGGTATCCGGTTGAGTAAAATAGACCACCCTCTTTCTTACCGAGGTGTTGTAAAATACGACTAAGGTAAGTTAACGTCAGGTAGGCAGCCGGTCGTAATAACGCAGCCAAATCATGTGACAGCATGTTTATAACAGGTTGTACCTACCCCACTTAGAGTGGGATAAGGGCAGGAGGATTATGTTAATAATGTTAATAAGCCACTTAACTTACGCATTCACGTTCAGGTGCTGAATTCAGTTTCGCTGCACCAAATCAAGAAACAGTCGGGCAAGTCGCTGCGGGCTTGGCTGGAACTTGAGCACGGGCCGCCAAATAGTGAGGGCTTTCTACGAGCACAGAACAATTTTGTCGAGTCCGCTGCTGCCTATGCTCTCACTAGCTATCTATTACAACTTAAAGACAGGTACATATAACTGATTAAAATCTATCTATACAAATATTATAAAGAGGTACAATTAATAATAAATAAATAAATATGGGACACTTACACACACGGTCTTCTGTCCCCAAAGTAAGTAACTTAATACTTGTGTTATGGTAGACAGAAAACTGGTGAATACATACTTATATAATTATTAAATACATACTTAAATACAAATATACACCAAGGCTCAAAAACCAACAAATTCATTTATAGATATGATGGCCCTCGGCGGGAATCGAACCCGCGACCCGCGGAGCTGAAGGCAGGGTCACTACCCACTAAGCCAAAGGCTAGCCATTTGTGTGTATATTTATATTTTCACACAAAAACTACTGGACCGATTTCAAAAATTCTGTCACCATTGGAAAGTTGCATCTTTACTGAGCAACATAGGCTATATTACTTAAAAAAAAATAGAGATCCGTTATAAAAAAAGTAATAAGGTGTAAAAAAAAATAAAAATTACGCGGGTGAAACCGCTGGATTTCTAGTAATTAATAAAAAACGATATTTAGAGATGCTAGAAAATGATTTTGGACAAAAAATGAGAGTATATATCAACAAGGCTTTTAAAAAAGGAACATAATGTTTACTAATATTGTAAAAGCAAAAGTCTGTAAAGAAATACTGTATGTTATAGCCGTAAATCACTGGAGTAATATTAATTGCTATCTTTGAGGTTTATTATACCGCGCTAACATGTAGTATAAAAAATCCCGTTTTTCCTTCAGGAACAAGAAAAAACATATATTGCATTATTCGGAGTACTTAAACCCTTAAGATGGCGTGATAACAACTAAAACTTAAATCTTATATCAAACATTATTGATAATCAAATACATACACCCTTGAATTTGACTTGACATTTTTTTCTCAGTAATTATTAATTCTTATGCTAATTCTTATACATTAAAGTATGTAAGTAACGGCCTGTTACTATCCCACTGCTGGGCATAGGCCTCCTCTCTCCATTTTTGGAGAGAAGGGTTGGAGCTAAGACCTACCACGCTGCTCCAATGCGGATTGGTAGGTTACACATATCCCTAGGATTCTCTTGAGATATGCAGGTTTCCTCACGATGTTTTCCTTCACCGAAAAGCGTGTGATAAATTGTAATTATCAATTAGACACATAAGTTTAAATAGAAAAACTCATTGGTGTCTGCCCGGGTTTGAACCCATGATCGTCTCTAGAGATTCACACGGTCGCACCGCTAGGCCATCACAGCTTCTTATGTTAATGTATATACATAATTAATACATTACATAATAACATTAACTAATTCTTATGCTTTCCTAAATATGTAAAAACGGATCCTTTTTTCCATTATTTCATTATGATAATTGTTTTCAGGCACAATGGGAACATTTTATTGGACAGTGCAGGTCACATCATCCACATAGATTTCGGTTTCATATTCTCCATCTCACCGAAGAATTTAGGATTTGAAAGTTCTCCATTTAAGGTATTCTTATAATTATAATTATTTAGTTAAATTAATTATGGTATGACGTAATAAAATGAGCATGAAAGAAGAAAAAGAGGAATATTGTATTTAATAGACTCCTTTGATCTCAATTTTGTCGAACATGAAAATTTTAATTCTAACTTTATACACTTACTTTACAATCAAATAAATAACTTTAAAAATATTTAGCCTAAAATGTGATAAATTGGCATAGTTAATAAAAAACGAAAATAGGCTTTTTATAACACATTGAGGTATAATGAAAGAAAACATATTGTGAAAAAAGCGTGGGATGCTCAAGATATACACAAAAAAAGTGGCATAAATTTATTGTAGATTTTTTTTTGTTCGATATGTTATAAAAATGTGATTTAAATTTTTTTTAATTATATTTATTTCATTTTAATTTGATTTAAAAAATTATTACCCTATAGCTGACTGGTGAATTCGTTGACGTGATGGACGGCGAGAGTTCGGACATGTTCGCGTATTTCAAAATTCTCATTCTACGCGGCCTATTGGCGGCCCGAAAACACTGCGACCAGATCATACATCTTGTTGATGTCATGCGTATGGGTAAGTATCCTTTTTTAATTGTAACTTACCAGAAAAAAATGTGGCTCTACGTATGGTTTGAATTATTTTAAGTTTTTGCATCATCCTTCTGCCGTTATCCCACTCTAGGTGGGGTCGGCACAACATGCTAAAAACATGTTTTCATATGATTTGGCTGCATATTTTACAACCGGCCGCCTGGCTGACGTCATTTACCTTAGTCGACACCACGACTTACTATTTTACGACAACACGGGAAGAGAGAGAGTGGACTATTCTAATCAACCGTATACCACATAGTAGGTCAACTTACCGCAGTCGCGGTTTACATCACCTAAGTAACATATGAGGGTGGTCTTTTCTACTTAGTCGGATACCACACAGCATTGAAACTAATAAAGCTATCATAATTTAAATAATAATAAAATAAAATTTTTTTATCGTTACTTAGTAACTTCTCTTTTTTTAAATGTATTTATCTGTACCCTTTTCGTTATTCATAACAAAATAGCTCATCATCCTCCTGCCCTTATTCCATTCTAAGTAGGGTAGGCACAACATGTTACAAACATGTTGTCACATGATTTGGCTACGTATTTTACGACCAGCTGCCTGCCTGTCAACTTACCTTAGCCGTATTTTACAACACCTCGGTAAGTAAGAGGATGGTCTATTTTACTCAACCGGATACCACATAGTGGGCCAACTTACTGTAGTCACCTTTTAAGATACCTCACCACAAGAAATGGGGATGGTTTATTCATAACAAAATAGCTTGTGTGATAATTTATCGTGGTGTATATGATTATTTTTATATAAAAAAGAATTATTAAGGAAGTTATAAAGGCTATAAATAAATAAATAGTATCAGATATAATGATTGTAAATGTAACGTGGCGATAGACAAGGCACATATTTTCAAAGAACCAATGTATTATTAGGGTGTCCTTTTTATAAATAGTTTTGTAAACACATATGAGTCAGGGTTGATAAGTGAAGATACGATGATAGTGATAACATGATAATAAAGAGAATAATGAATCACAATGAAAATGTGATAACAATTGTTTTCGGATTGTATAATACTATACATATACATTTTTTTTCGGATTGTCACAAATCTAACGACTTGTATAGCGTTACCATGTGATTTCGGCAAGTGGTGATTTTGTAGGGTTAAAAAGTACACTTTATAGGCTGTGGCAGCCAAGCGGTAACACTGTGCGACTCTTTCGAGGAGGTCACGGGTTAAAACCCGGGCAGACACCAATGAGTTTTTCTGTTAAAACTTATATGTCTTATTGATAATTGCAATTTATCACACTCTTTTCGGTGAAGGAAAACATCGTGAGGAAATCTGCATATCTTTAGAGAATTCTGGAGATATGTGTAACCTACCAATCCGCATTAGAGCAGCGTGGTAGGTCTTAGCTCCAATCCTTCTCTCCAAAAACGGAGAGACAAGGCCTATTCTCAGCAACAGGCCGCTAATTTATAGAATTAGGTGTTACTTTGCGGAGATCCATAATACAAAAGTAATAATAAAATTATTTTGCTTTAATCCGCGATGAAGTAAAAATAGAAAATATATATAATGCTAAATGCAGAGTGGATAATCCTTTTTCATACCTGATACATGCAGGATTCGTAAAAACACATGCACAAACCTCCACCACCGCCACCACAATACACAAGCACTACATACGTTAATTATCACAAACTCAACAATCGTTTCGCCCCGAAACGATTGTTGAGTTTGTCTCCTGATGATGCTTCGCGAAGCATCATCAGGAGATAGACTCCACGACCAAAATGGCAACGCGAAGCAATACCCAAATAAGCTTAGTTATATACTAATCGGTTCAACCTCACCATTTATTTTATTTTGCCTGCGAACAAGTGTAACAAGCTTGAACTAGAAACATTTATCTGATCGTTAATGAGAGTGTCATTGTTGTTTTATAATCTGAAGCCGTTCCCAGATGTTTAGTTTAAGCCCTTTCTTACACGTGCGCAAAACTTCGAAACTATGGTCATTAGGAACTTTAGGACCGCTTTCTATCAAATGTTTGGTGAAATGTGAATCTAGTACTTCTATAAATTATATAAGCTTGGCCTCGTTCAGGTGCACTGAAACACGTAATACGTTTTCAGGTGGACAATTGGCATGCCTGCGCAGTAGCAGCGCGGTGTCCGCGTTCCGGTCGCGGTTCCACCAGGGCCGCACGGAGCCGCAGCTGCGCGCGCTCGTCGACAGACTAGTGCGGGACGCGCTGCACTCGCTCTCCACACGGCTCTACGACAACTACCAGTACTATACCAACGGGATCCTCTAGCGCCTTGGCTCCCAAAGTTGTCCATATCGAGCCCCTGGGGTCTACGTTTGCGTGATATAATAATGGGGGCTCACAATTAAGTAAAATAATTTGGCTAGTTTTGGAAACATCGTGATACTGTAATTAGAGGGGGTCCACTGGAACAATCTAAATTCGGAAATTGGTCTATAACAGTGGCGGACAAATATTTTTTATCGTGCGCCACAAAGTTTAGGAAGTTCTAGAGGAGGGCCAGAATTATAGAAAAAATGCATTTTTTGTCGAAACTTAATTATAGCATATGCAATCCAGGTAAATGGATCCTCAGCAGGCCGAATTAAGTACTTTCGCGGGCTATCTTACTCGACCCCTAGGCTTTGCAATATACACACTCAGAATTTTGCACGCTCAGAGTATTAGTACATTTCGTATATTCTACGATATTAGGGCGCAGGCCCATCATTTCAAATCACTTTATTTAGCGTGGGTAAACCATTCTTGTGCAAAAAAGTCCCCTCGCTTTTGCCTTCTGAGTCGAAACTGCACACTTTCTGCCTTCCTAACGTTTCAAATATTCCTCAATTTTTCTGGCACTTTTAATACCCCTATTACCTCAACTTGCCATATACATCCTAGATTTTTTCCGTCTTCAAAATCTACACGTACACATTATTTGCTTGAAATCATTCAACCGGTCTGATATATAGAAATGAATAATTCCAATTCTGTATACTGTTAAAAATTCCTATGAAATGTATGTAGCTTTCACACTCCTATTATTAAATTTTCTGTATAATTTTCTTTGAATATATACAATAAAATAGTATAAATATCATTAATTATAACAATATTATTATATTTTAATACATAAAAACATTCATTAATTTAGGTTATTATGCAATTTTTTTAAACTTTAATGATGAATCTACCTTCAACGATACACCATCTTAATAGTAATAATAATTGAATATAATGTCACAAAAATTTTTTAACTGTTGTAAAATTAACTGATTAGAATTAATTCCAAAACAGTGGTTATAATGTATATGCAACATCATATTATTAGAATTGTCGAAGATAAAGTGCCATTGTTTTCTAGATACAACCATATTATTACTGAGTTTGCACGTAAAAATTACCTTTAAAGAAATTTAAAATATTTTGATAACTCCTGTCTATTAATAATAATTTTTAAACAGAAGTTCTTTGCTGCAAATGTTACAGATATATTCTAATTAGGAATTCCTTAATACTTAATTATTGATCACTTTCACTAGCTAAATATTTTTAAATTTTGGAATCACATTCTGACCGTCCATTTTAGTAACTTAAAATTCACAGTTCTTCATTATATAGTTAGTACATGCACATAGGAGTTAAGATTTGTACATGTTCCTTCTGAGTATCCATTTTGCTTTTACAACATTTTATTTTAGTAGATTTTACAATCTACTAAAATAAAATGTTGATGCTAATAATGATATATATCAGATAATCCTTAAATGATAGAAGAAAGGTCTGTGAAATAATATTCAAAATATTTATTATCTGTTGCGATCACACTTCAAAGTGATCTTACATATTGACAAAGTATTCTCGACAGAATAACTTTAAAATACCATAAATTATACTAGAGTAGGGGAGTCATAGAGTTATTATATTAGATTAAGAGAGTCATATGCAGGTCTGTAAGTGCGAGTGTCACAATAAATAATGAAAGGGCAGATTATATTCGTATCATTCGCAATAAAAATAATCATGGTGAGTTCTTAATTAAAAAAAAAATACTTAAAACATTTTTATATTACCTTCAAAATTACTACGCACGCGCAAAAAAGAGATAGATGATAAACCTCATTCGCTTTCTTGTTATTGTAATACTAGCTTTTACCCGCGATTTCGTTCGCTTGAACTTTTGCCGTGTGATAAGTTGAATAGATGATTTTTAGTGTCATCCTATGCCTGTAGAATGAACAGGATTTCTATATCCTATATGTTATTCCGGTTTATAATGAATAATTGTGTCAAGTTTCATCGATATTGGTTCAACGGATTCGTCGTGAAATAGTACAAATATACATCGATACTCACAAACTTTCGCATTTATAATATTAGTAGGATGGCACATTATAACTAATATAATAACTCTACGAGCAGATCCATAGGCAGACCTGTGAGAGTGTTACAATGAACAATTAGAGGGAAGATTACAACTCGTATACTTATCTTTGACTGTTCACACAAAAAGAGATATAGATCATCCTCATCATGCTTTATCTCTATTGTAATATGGCACATTTTACCCTGGCTACTTTACTATAATAACTCTATGGAAATACAATATAGAATAACATAGAAGTTCATTACTAGACTTAAGACTGCGTCTTCCATAACGCTGTCTCCCCTCTAAAATTTTCTGCCTATTTATGGTATTTTCTAATTTTTGGAATCAGGCAAATACTTTGCGATAAGAGTATTGGTAAGATTGTTTTTGCTATAATCCACAATGAAAGATAAGCTACGTGATGTTAAATTTTGAGAAGAGTCCGATTTCATACCTTGCACATGCAGGATTATTAAGCCGCACACATTACAAAAAATCAAAATGACTGAATTCAAAAAAGAAAAGAAACTATTTTAAGATGCATATGCATATTATGCAGATTCTTTATTTACGTCATTTCGCACGCTTAGTATTAAAGTGACCGAATTCAAATAAGTTATTGTTGCAAATTGCCATAAAACGTGGCGTCTTCAAAACTATGTTAAAGAGACATAACTTAAAAGACCAAAAAACTCCAGCCCTTATAATACTTCGTAGCTTGATAGATGGCATTGAAATAAGGATTACAATGTATCTAACTGAAAATAAACTATAGAATTAAACGTTACTTTACAGAGATCCATAATACTAAATTAATAATAAAATTATTGTCCTATAATCAGCAATAATTTTTTAAAGATTAATTAGATTTATCGCTGATTATAGCAAAATAATTTTATTACTCCTTTTGTATCTAACTCAATTAAGATTAAATTTTAATTCGGTCAGTTTAATACTAAGCGTGCGATAATGGGCATAATATCTGACGATTATTAAAAAAACAATGGAATATCTTAATTGCGGCAGATTTTATTTTGTACAGGACTAAGCAGAAATAGTACTAGAAACTAAACTTTTGCTGTGCAGTCTTTAGTTAGTCGTTAGTGTGAAAATCTTACAAATTCGATTTCTAGAGCCTTGAAAAATCAAAATTTCCTTTGTAAATGTCCACTGTGCGTGTAGTTTGGAATTTTGGTAAATGTAAATATAATATCGATAATTTTTGCAATGAGAAGACTGATTGTTTCGAGGATGAAAAGAGATTAGGTTTAAGTTCTTTATTGGTATAAATTTAAGTTAATATTATGTACATATGGAGACGTTTTTTAAATATGAAATTGTGATCGTAAATCCCCATAGTTGTTGTTGGATATAATCGCCAAATTGTCGATAAAAAGCTTGTTCTATGTAGTTAGCTAAGTATATTATATTACTACTGATAATAAATGAATTTATTGTTGTTTAGATAGGTACGCTAAAACACCAAACTCATGTACCTTATTGCTAACTGGTAGTTGTCACTTGGTCAGAAAAGTGAATTATTCTATGGCGAAAAAATGGAGTACTTAAGGGACCCTTTTTTCAGTATATTTTATAATTTTTTTCAAACTGTGTGACATTGCTTAAAATCATGACTTCTATTAAAATAACCATTTAATACTTCATTTTTAATATATGTTATTTTTACATTAATAAAATGTAATAACGTGTCCTTGGATCGATTTCACTTTCTCATTTGATTAATATTAACGCTTTATTTGTGAGTAAAATGTATTTTATGGTCTCGAGTAATTTGTGAAATATTTTATAGAAAAGTTTGTATTAATATGAAGTATAAGATGTTCAAAATTAAAACCTTCATTTTATAGGTACATTACATTTCATTAATTTTAATCATCATATTTGTAAAAAACAATTATTTTCTTTGAATAAATAAAAAAAAAAATTATATAATTAGACGTTACTTTGGCGAAAATCTGTAACACAAAAGTATATATAAAATTATTTGCTATTATCCGCTATAAATAGCAGTAAATAATTTTATTATTACTTTTATACCCATATGATGATTGAAATTGGTCAAATAAAAAAAAGTAACTTATATCCCCTATTTTGTTTTGTTCTTAGGTAGTTTAGCTTAATTCTTTTGCAAGAACTCGCAAATCTTGATGTTCAAGGTGGGCAAAGTTTATCTCATAATGTAACGTCCAATAACTGCTGACAACTCGAGCAGTATATTTTACTCTTAACAATTAAGCTATAATTTATACTTCGAAAAATATTATTATTGTAATAATTAATAAATTTAAGTATATACTGTCAAATCTCGTCGTGTGGTATTCATAAATTGCATTGATATATGTATTTGATATAAAGAATCTGTGAGTAACATGTTTTGTGTTGTTTCCTTTCATAATATTTTAGTATTAAAATAATATTTATGTATTACTATGGGTAAAACTACATTATGAATGATTCAATCACAAAATAATTATTATTTAAACAAAGGATAATCGAAATTTTGTTCATAATAAGCTTCTGCAGTAAATCTATATATACCTCTGATTAGGCGTTTTATTTTAGAATTACACAAATAATTGATTTCAATTATGCTAAATAAAATTTTTCTCTTGGCTGTAAATAATATATAAATAAATGTAATGATTATTATCTGGTCAATATTATAAACATACTATCAAAAGTCCAAATTAATGTTTCACCTCAAATATTATTCATGTTATTTATCTAAATGTACAGGTAATTGTAAGTAGGTTACATTAATGTTTACCTTCATTTTTTTTTTAAATATACATATATCTAAATTTTTAATTGCGTTTTATTCCTTATATTGTATGATGAGATTGCATTTTATAATGTTATAGATAAATTATTAACAAATAGTGTAAAATGTCTCGTTTGGGTCAGGCTATATTAAAATAAATATCGGTATATTACTTTGGACATGTAGGTTTCATATACGCGCTTTAAACCTCGTGCTGTTGCGGCTTAAAATACCTTTTAAGGTTGTAACAAGCTCGTGTATTGAGATAAATTATTCATTATTGTCATTAAATTTTTTAATAAGTTAAATGTAAACTCAACATTTTATTAACTTCACAATTCTTCATTTATCCGGAAAAGAATCTAAGCCCTGTAAGAAACAAATACCTATTTTTATTTTTGCCGATCTTAGCGTTGATTTTCTATTACATTCTATTATATTTAAGTGCCTTTACAAAATTTGTTGAAGAACTTAATTACTTTTCGAAAGAAAATAATTGCAAACAAATACGTTGACGATCTGTCAAAAATGTTATTATTACTTTGTAGAAATAGATCGCTTCGAAAATATTGGTCACATATTTCACATAAATCTTTAAGATTTAAGACAATCTAATTGATCAAAGATCACTGTCCATACAAATAACAGTTAAGTTTTTCATTTGCTTTTCGCACTTAATTGGCCTCTCTCGAACCATAAAGTTATATTTATATAAACTTTTATTACAGCAGGCATTATTGATCCTACAATGCACAATACCCTAAATACATAATTCTCATATAAGTAAAAAGTAAGAAAAGAAATTACGTTAACTGTGTATGGATCACCGGTGAGACGCCAATCCCGTTGATATAATATGCGATCCCATCGTGAATTCATAGCGCGCCTGTAATGCTACAAATATACAAAAATATTATGACCCAATTGTGATATAAACAATAACTAAAGCAAATATACGCATGTTCAATTTAGGACTCACTCATACTTTTACTCCACACTCTCATTCCTCATACCGGATTAATACGGACATTCAATGTAGCCTTTATATACTTTTCCATCAACCGATTTCTCAGTTAACTTACGTTTCCCAACGTGTAGTAGTGCATCCACCAAAGTGCATATCCCGGCATAGCTAAAGCACCGACGATTATTGAAACCGGTGGAATTATTTCAAACCACATTTTGATAACTATCTTATACAATTGTAGGGTAGGAACAATCCACTGATGTATGTGAAATCCATACGGCTGTTTGAAAATGTCATCATAGTTGTCAGAATATAATATAATATGCTCCAATTTTAAATAATTTATATTTTTTATTGTCGTTGATTATGGAAAAAATGTTATTTCCCATATTATAACTTTGAAAGAACTTCAAAGATTTCTGCCTTGAATAAAGAATACATTGGATGCCGCCTTAGCTATTTTTGTGTGTCCGTTTTATGCTTGTATGAACTTTTAGAAGTGCATTAGTGTGCGTGATTAGGGAAGTACTTAGCTTATCGATAAGCTAAACTAGGCGTCGATAATAATCGAAGCCTAGCTCAGGTAATGTAAAGTTAATATACAGTTGTAACCAACCTAGTTGATTTACTGTTCAGAATAGATTTAAACATTTGAATAGATTGACATAATTTCCTGAGTGTACAGTCTGCAGTATAATGTCTTGAATTATCCGATGCACATCTTTACTGCATATCTTACTGTGATGGGTGGTTCTCAAAAATGGTATAAGTCAATTGACTGTGAGCCTAGATTTACCAAAGAATCCTTTGAAGCGTTAAAAATAAAGTCGAAGGTGCAGCCCATACTCGGTGCTTTATGTATAGATGAAATATTAACATAAATGTTAGTGCTTCGGTGGCCAATTGAACAATATCATGATCCACATTATTCCCAACATTTACATATCCGTGAGACCGGTGACAGCTTTTATCCACTGTTCTCTTATATGTGGGCATTTAGGAAACCTTAGAAAATAATCTAAAATTAGAGAATTTGCATTTACTTGGCTAGTAAATATAACTTTGACTGATATTTATCGATACATAATAATTCGTTAGTGTGTACATCACTACGTAGGTAACACAATTCAATCGAATATTTAATGATTAATTTCTATGTTTTATCAGTATCCCACACTCGTGCCGGCTAGAGAATATCAAACTGTACTGATACATTATAATCTGAAACGCTTTAACTGAGTAAAACGCTTTAATTTAGCACGCAAATGAGAGTCAAAGATTTACTTATGAAATGGTAATTCCGTGTTTTTAACTCCTCCTTTCGTTGTTCTTGATGGACGCGTTAAGGCAGCACACGACATATTCCACCTTTTTTGAATAAATATATCAGTAACACTCGTATTTGCTTCAGATTTCAAGAAATAATCTTCAACTAACTCAATGTTATGGCCTCATTTGGTGTCACCAACTGGACACATTTTTAGCGACGTTGCCAAACTTCATCACAATCTCTTTCACTCGTATCTATAGTTCGCGATAAGAACAGAGACAAACGATAAATCGCTTACATACAGACGCAAGATCGGCAACGTCTTTTAGCGCCGTCCAGTATATACTACGTCCATAATGTCTGCAAATGACTATCGTGAGTGGTGGTGATATTTTTTGATGTATTAAAACCAAAAACCAATGTTACTATTCTAGATTAGGGAAGCCTGTCCAAAATATTAAGTATATTAAAATTAAGAGAAGTCAAATGAGTTTTATTATCTATTTTTTAAGCGCGAACGTAGTGATAAAATGTCATTTGACGATGTAGTGGAAGTATTTTTTAAATGACCTGCCATAAATATTTCTCTATGCATGTTGACCAGGCAAACATAAGTATACGAATCTAATCTTCCCTCTCATTATTTTTTGTGACATTCACAGTCGAAGGCCTTCCTATGACTTCCCTACTCTAGTATAATAACTGTATGATGAAAATTCGACCTTTTTCACTTAATCTAGGCTATACGGAAATGAAATAATAAATTCATGGAAACAGTTTATTAGTTCAACAATTTAATAATGTTTCTTTATTTCTTTTTCTTTTTAAGACGCATTTTGTATTTGAGTTTTTGTTTTATTTTATCTTTTCTTAGCCGCTCCTTAACTATCTGCTGCTTGTCTCGGAACTCCTTAGATGAAGCTTCAGCTTTCTTTTTGGCGACTCGTTCGTTGTGCTTCATCCAGCGGGGACGAAACTCTGACGCTACAAAAAAATACGTTTCTCTTATATTATCAATTCCAATTAATTCAAAAATTCCTTAAGACAGTAAACATAAGGGTTCTTCGGCGACATATTCAGAAACTATGTACCAACGAGACGAATATTTTTTGAAGGAAAAGACGAATAACTCAGCAACAATCTATTAAATTCAAAACAATCTATCAAAGTGTTTATAAACGCGGAACAGTTTAAAATTTGACCAAAATCAAACTCACAAAACAAAATTACAGTTTAAATTAATGTTAAGTCAGTTTCCTTCATCTAGTCCAGTTTTGCTGTTGTATATTTATACTGTTTTGCAATCTTAGTTGGACGAATTAAAAAAAAACTTTTCTTAGAAAGTATGGACCCTTTATGTTTTTTTTTCTAATGAAATAAAGGATGACAATTTTAGCATACTTCAATTTTTTTTCATAAAAAATTTTTTTTTTTTTATTCTCCAATAGTCATGAGCAGGTCCCACATTTTGTTGCCGCTTACCGTTGAATTTTGGGACACGTTCAATAAATACAACTATGCCGTGTCGCATCCGGTTGAGTAAAATAGACCACCCTCTTACCAAGGTGTCCTAAAATACGACTAAAATATGTTGACGTCAAGCAGGCAGCCGGTCGTAAAATACGTAGCCAAATCATGTGATAACATGTTGTGCCGACCTTACTTAGAGTGGGATAAGTGCAGGAGGATGATGATGTTCAATAAATATAACTTACGCTCGCGTGGCTTAGCGCCTGGTGCCCGCGCGTGCGCATCGGGCTCGTCGTCCCCGTGGGCCGCGTTCCGTTTGCGCCACTCGTCATAGCGCCCACTGCGGAAGGACGCGGACACGCGCCCGCCACTCTCCGTGCGGATCATCTTACGTCCACCATCCTTTAAAAAACACATAATGATGTAAAGCTTTATTTTATTTTATTTATTTATTTATTTATTGTTACAATGAATGTAGTATTTACGTACGTACGTAATAAATACTTTCATAAAAAAAAAACTAAAGTGAAACGATATTGGCTGCATTAGTTAAAAATTGTATCGCAGCCAATAACGCCCGCCTCCAGTACAATACATTAATTACACTACGAGTAAATTAATTTTATAAGTCTACATATATTTTTATAAGTGTGTGTGTATGTGTGTGTTTTATACATATATTTAGAAAAGAGAATGAAAAATTAAAAAAAAAACACATGTATAAAGGCAGACCTATCCCTAAAAGGGATCTCTTCCAGTCAACCTTTCGAGTAATAGAAGGAAAAGGACAAGAATTGAAGAAGAAAGAGAGTACGGGCCATACAGAGAAAAAGAAAAAGTTTATATAAATTGAACTATTTAATCTATTAAATAATTTTAGTAAAATAAATAAATGAAAAGATGGTACTAATAGCTTTTTTGCCACCGCCGATTTTTGTACCTTTATTTTGATTTTATTATTTAGTTCTTTATTATATCTCTGACCCCTAAACTAGATTTAACTGTTTTTCAGGAGCCAGTGCCCTCCCTTAATATTATATATTATTATATTGTAGTTTTAGTTTAGTTAGTAGCAGTAACTTAAAATAGATTAGATTATAGATTACTAGCTTTTACCCGCGCAACTTCGTTCGCGTGGACTGTAGTCTTGAAATTAGGAGTGGCTTCTGTCACCATCCAAACCTTCAAATTCTCCATCACAAAAATCAGACCGATCCGGGATGAATCAAAAGGATTTATCGTTTAATCAAGATCTTATGATAATTTTAGTAAATAACCCGTACTTACATGAAATATATATTAAAATAGCGCAGTAAAAGGAGTACAAAAACTTTATATACATAAAAAATTCTTAATGTTTTCTGGAATTAAATATCTCTATAAATATTATTAGCTTTGGAAACGAGTTAGAAAACTTATTTAATAATAACATTTATACGTAACGAATCAACTGTCAAATTGTTTTTTTTTCATTACCTATTCGTACGGCGCTGGATTCCAACGTTTTTAGTCTAAATACGAAAAATTAAATTTAAATTATGTTTTTGTTAACATAATTTAAATTTAACATAGTTCAAATACTAAAAATGGTGTTTAGAAATAAAATATTTTTTCATTAGCAGTATGGCTTAATTTCTATGGGATTAAGTTAAATAAAACTTCCCAATACATGTTAATTAATGGTCATTTATTTCGTACTTGTTGCCATAGACTACTAACTAAAGACTGTTTAAGAATGCGTTTTCTTGAAACATCTGTTTTTTTGACAACAAAAATTATATATGATTAAATTTTACTTGAACTTAAATAATTATAGCTTATTGTTATATTTTCACCACAAATCCTATCTTTGTAATGTGTTATTATGGTATTTAGCTAGTAATTGTACATGTACATAATCTCAAACTATAATAAAAAAATATTAGATAAAATAATAATTGACACTACGATAACAAATATTTTTCTATTTAACAACACTAAAATTATTACTCTGGTCTGGGCCAAAAGATGTTACATACATCATTCTGGCGGTCTCTTTTTTATTAAATAATTTTCTCCGGTTTATGAAATAAACAAAACCGAAATATTTAAAAAAATAATAATGATAACTTTTTTGAAGATTTTTATATGTTACCCCGGTATATAAACATTAATTTTGGCAAATTTAATCTATATTGGTTCAGCGAATTGGCCATGAAAACGTTACAAACAGACTTTCGCATTTATAATATTAATAGTTTATTTATTTTACTAAATAACCCATATTACTTATATTAATAATCCATTGTTATTACAATGTTAAATTTTCTCAGTTAAATTTGTCCAGTAAACGAATAAAATAAAATAAAATATAAATACTCTTTAAAGATAACTCTTTTGACGTAAGCCGAAAAACTTGGAATCTAAATACTTCTGTAAATACAGATTTGACTTGATTTTGACACATCGTAAATAAAAATTAGTTCCATAGGTTTATTATAGATGGCGTATTGAATGTCATCGTATTTAATTCCTCCTGAATTTAATTCCTGTTGAATTAACAGGATTTATATAGCCTATATGTTACCCCGGTATATAAGGAACATTTATGCCAAATTTCATCGGTATTGGTTCAGCGGATTGGCCGTGAAAACGGAACCGACAGACAGACAGACAGACAGACTTTCCCATTTATAATATTAGTAAGGATAAGGAAGTAAGGACTAGTATTCGGCATAGATAGCATTTTATGGGTGGAATAGTCCGGAATAGGAGCTGACCACCCGCCCTGCACCGACAGGCGTCCTCGAAATTAGATAGATAGCATTCGGCAGCAGCTTCGCCCGCGTGGAAAGATTAAAACCGCAGTACAGTATTTGATAACTATAAAAATGGTTAAAGTGGGTTAACCTTAAAAGCTAGACATATGATGTCGCGGACTTTTATTTAGAACTTTTAGAGGGGAACAATTTTGTAATACATGATTTTTGAATAACTATTACCGTTTACTCAGCGCACGCAAGGAAAGCTTTAAATTTTGCCGTTTTCGTACTATTTTTTATTGCTGTCACTCTCGTATTTATCTTAACGTGATGTTATATAGCCTATAGCCTTCGTCAATAAATGGACTATCTTACACTGATAGAATTTTACAAATCGGTCCAGTAGTTCCTGAAATTAGCGCGTTCAAACAATCAATCAAACAATAAAACAAACAAACAAACTCTTTAGCTTTATATATTAGTATAGATAGATAATTATAATATATGCAAAAAAATTACAATACAAATGAAAAGAAAGTAATGATATTTACACTCTTTTCTGATTATCCAACAAAAACATCTTACACTTTATACGAAAAGAGTAAATTGATTGTAAATTACGAAATGGCAGAGGAAGATTTTTCCAGCTTGATGTTTATAGGTAAATATTATGTGGGATATAGATAAAACTAATATATTTTATACTTGAATTTTATGAACTCACACCCGCATAAGTAAACATACATATAAACACACGCACAGACAAAACTCACACATAACACACAATTACACGTGTTTCGCATCCATACACACACTCATTTTTTTTCATTCATATATACATACATACACTTTTATATTCAAAACAAAGACAATGTGATGGTTGCCAGTCGTGCAAAAAAGTAAATAACTACCGATGTCGTAATAATCATCTAGACTCCCTTACCCCCCATGTCATCACTACATATTATAAAACAAAGTCCATATTTCCGTATGTACGCATAAAACTTTAAAACTACGCAACCGATTTTGATGCGGTTTTTTTTCATAGATAGAGTGATTCCAGAGGAACGTTTGTACGTATAATAACATTCAATACGAAGTACGATCAATAAATCGATCAACCAATCGACCAACCAATCGACCAATCAATCGACCAACCCATCGACCAACCCGTCGACCAACCCGTCGACCAACCCGTCGACCAGCCCGTCGACCAGCCCGTCGACCAGCCCGTCGACCAACCCATCGACCAACCCGTCAACCAACCGGTCGACCAACCAGTCAACCAACCGGTCGACCAACCCGTCGACCAACCCGTCGACCAACCCATCGACCAACCGGTCGACGAACCCATCGACCAACCCATCGACCTACCCTTCGACCAACCCGTCGACCATCCCGTCGACCAACCCGTCGACCAACCCGTCGAGCAACCCGTCGAGCAACCCGTCGAGCAACCCGTCGAGCAACCCGTCGAGCAACCCGTCAACCAACCCGTCGGCCAACCCGTCGGCCAACCCGTCGACCAACCAGTCGACCAACCCGTCGACCAACCAGTCGACCAACCCGTCGACCAACCAGTCGACCAACCCGTCGACCAACCCGTCGACCAACCCGTCGACCAACCCGTCGACCAACCCGTCGACCAACCCGTCGACCAACCCGTCGACAAACCCGTCGACCAACCCGTCGACCAACCCGTCGTCCATCCCGTCGTCCATCCCGTCGACCAACCCGTCGACCAGCCCGTCGACCAGCCCGTCAACCAACCGGTCGACCAACCAGTCAACCAACCGGTCGACCAACCAGTCAACCAACCGGTCGACCAACCCGGTCGACCAACCCGTCGACCAACCCATCGACCAACCGGTCGACGAACCCATCGACCAACCCGTCGACCAACCCATCGACCAACCCGTCGACCAACCAGTCGACCAACCCGTCGACCAACCAGTCGACCAACCAGTCGACCAACCAGTCGACCAACCCGTCGACCAACCCGTCGACCAACCCGTCGACCAACCCGTCGACCAACCCGTCGACCAACCCGTCGTCCAACCCGTCGACCAACCGTCGACCAACCCGTCAACCAACCCGTCGTCCATCCCGTCGACCAACCCGTCGACCAACCCGTCGACCAACCCGTCGACCAACCCGTCGACCAACCCGTCGTCCATCCCGTCGACCAACCCGTCGACCAACCCGTCGACCAACCCGTCGACCAACCCGTCGACCAACCCGTCGACCAACCCGTCGACCAACCCGTCGACCAACCCGTCAACCAGCCCGTCGACCAGCCCGTCGACCAACCCATCGACCAACCCGTCAACCAACCGGTCGACCAACCAGTCGACCAACCGGTCGACCAACCCGTCGACCAACCCGTCGACCAACCCATCGACCAACCGGTCGACGAACCCATCGACCAACCCATCGACCTACCCGTCGACCAACCCGTCGTCCATCCCGTCGACCAACCCGTCGACCAACCCGTCGACCAACCCGTCGGCCAACCAGTCGACCAACCCGTCGGCCAACCAGTCGACCAACCAGTCGACCAACCCGTCGACCAACCAGTCGACCAACCCGTCGACCAACCAGTCGACCAACCCGTCGACCAACCCGTCAACCAACCCGTCGACCAACCCGTCGGCCAACCAGTCGACCAACCAGTCGACCAACCAGTCGACCAACCCGTCGACCAACCAGTCGACCAACCCGTCGACCAACCCGTCGACCAACCCGTCGACCAACCCGTCGACCAACCCGTCGACCAACCCGTCGACCAACCCAACGACCAACCCGTCGACCAACCCGTCGTCCATCCCGTCGACCAACCCGTCGACCAACCAGTCGACCAAACCGTCGACCAACCCGTCGACCAACCCGTCGACCAACCCGTCGACCAACCCGTCGACCAACCCGTCGACCAACCCGTCGACCAACCCGTCGACCAACCCGTCGACCAACCCGTCGACCAACCCGTCGACCAACCCGTCGACCAACCCGTCGTCCATCCCGTCGTCCATCCCGTCGACCAACCCGTCGACCAACCCGTCGACCAGCCCGTCGACCAGCCCGTCAACCAACCGGTCGACCAACCAGTCAACCAACCGGTCGACCAACCAGTCAACCAACCGGTCGACCAACCCGTCGACCAACCCGTCGACCAACCCATCGACCAACCGGTCGACGAACCCATCGACCAACCCGTCGACGAACCCATCGACCAACCCGTCGACCAACCCATCGACCTACCCGTCGACCAACCCGTCGACCAACCCGTCGACCAACCCGTCGAGCAACCCGTCGAGCAACCCGTCGACCAACCCGTCGACCAACCCGTCGACCAACCCGTCGTCCATCCCGTCGACCAACCAGTCGACCAACCCGTCGACCAACCAGTCGACCAACCCGTCGACCAACCAGTCGACCAACCCGTCGACCAACCCGTCGACCAACCCGTCGACCAACCCATCGACCATCCCGTCGACCAACCCGTCGACCAACCCGTCGACCAACCCGTCGGCCAACCAGTCGACCAACCAGTCGACCAACCCGTCGACCAACCAGTCGACCAACCCGTCGACCAACCCGTCGACCAACCCGTCGACCAACCCGTCGTCCATCCCGTCGACCAACCCGTCGACCAACCCGTCGACCAACCCGTCGACCAGCCCGTCGACCAGCCCGTCAACCAACCGGTCGACCAACCAGTCAACCAACCGGTCGACCAACCAGTCAACCAACCGGTCGACCAACCCGTCGACCAACCCGTCGACCAACCCATCGACCAACCGGTCGACGAACCCATAGACCAACTCGTCGACCAACCCATCGACCTACCCGTCGACCATCCCGTCGACCAACCCGTCGACCAACCCGTCGACCAACCCGTCGGCCAACCTGTCGGCCAACCCGTCGGCCAACCCGTCGGCCAACCCGTCGACCAACCCGTCGACCAACTAGTCGACCAACCCGTCGACCAACCAGTCGACCAACCCGTCGACCAACCAGTCGACCAACCCGTCGACCAACCCGTCGACCAACCCGTCGACCAACCCGTCGACCAACCCGTCGACCAACCCGTCGACCAACCCGTCGAGCAACCCGTCGACCAACCCATCGACCAACCGGTCGACGAACCCATCGACCAACCCGTCGACCAACCCGTCGACCTACCCGTCGACCAGCCCGTCGACCAGCCCGTCGACCAACCCGTCGACCAGCCCGTCGACCAGCCCGTCGACCAGCCCGTCGACCAGCCCGTCGACCAGCCCGTCGACCAACCCGTCGACCAACCCGTCGACCAACCAGTCGACCAACCAGTCGACCAACCCATCGACGAACCCGTCGACGAACCCATCGACCAACCCGTCGACCATCCCGTCGACCAACCCGTCGGCCAACCCGTCGGCCAACCCGTCGGCCAACCCGTCGGCCAACCCGTCGACCAACCAGTCGACCAACCCGTCGACCAACCAGTCGACCAACCCGTCGACCAACCCGTCGTCCAACCCGTCGACCAACCCGTCGACCAACCCGTCGTCCATCCCGTCGACCAACCCGTCGACCAACCCGTCGACCAACCCGTCGTCCATCCCGTCGACCAACCCGTCGACCAACCCGTCGACGAACCCATCGACCAACCCGTCGACCAACCCGTCGACCTACCCGTCGACCAACCCGTCGACCATCCCGTCGACCAACCCGTCGGCCAACCCGTCGGCCAACCCGTCGGCCAACCCGTCGGCCAACCCGTCGACCAACCAGTCGACCAACCCGTCGACCAACCAGTCGACCAACCCGTCGACCAACCCGTCGTCCAACCCGTCGACCAACCCGTCGACCAACCCGTCGACCAACCCGTCGTCCATCCCGTCGACCAACCCGTCGACCAACCCGTCGACCAACCCGTCGACCAACCCGTCGACCAACCCGTCGACCAACCCGTCGTCCATCCCGTCGACCAACCCGTCGACCAACCCGTCGACCAACCCGTCGACCAACCCGTCGACCAACCCGTCGGCCAACCCGTCGACCAACCCGTCGGCCAACCCGTCGACCAACCCGTCGGCCAACCCGTCGGCCAACCCGTCGGCCAACCCGTCGGCCAACCCGTCGACCAACCCGTCGACCAACCCGTCGAGCAACCCGTCGAGCAACCCGTCGGCCAACCCGTCGACCAACCCGTCGGCCAACCCGTCGACCAACCAGTCGACCAACCCGTCGACCAACCAGTCGACCAACCCGTCGACCAACCAGTCGACCAACCCGTCGACCAACCCGTCGACCAACCCGTCGACCAACCCGTCGACCAACCCGTCGACCAACCCGTCGTCCATCCCTTCGACCAACCCGTCGACCAACCCGTCGACCAACCCGTCGACCAACCCGTCGACCAACCCGTCGACCAACCCGTCGACCAACCCGTCGACCAACCCGTCGACCAACCCGTCGAGCAACCCGTCGACCAACCCATCGACCAACCGGTCGACGAACCCAACGACCAACCCGTCGACGAACCCGTCGACCAACCCGTCGACCAGCCCGTCGACCAACCCGTCGACCAGCCCGTCGACCAGCCCGTCGACCAGCCCGTCGACCAGCCCGTCGACCTACCCGTCGACCAACCCGTCGACCAGCCCGTCGACCAACCCGTCGACCAGCCCGTCGACCAGCCCGTCGACCAGCCCGTCGACCAGCCCGTCGACCAGCCCGTCGACCAACCCGTCGACCAACCCGTCGACCAACCAGTCGACCAACCAGTCGACCAACCCATCGACCAACCCGTCGACGAACCCATCGACCAACCCGTCGACCAACCAGTCGACCAACCCGTCGACCAACCCGTCGACCAACCCGTCGACCAACCCGTCGACCAACCCGTCGACCAACCGGTCGACCAACCCGTCGACCAACCGGTCGACGAACCCATCGACCAACCCGTCGACCAACCCGTCGACCTACCCGTCGACCAACCCGTCGACCATCCCGTCGACCAACCCGTCGGCCAACCCGTCGACCAACCCGTCGACCAACCCGTCGACCAACCCGTCGACCAACCCGTCGACCAACCCGTCGACCAACCCGTCGACCAACCCGTCGGCCAACCCGTCGACCAACCCGTCGGCCAACCCGTCGACCAACCCGTCGGCCAACCCGTCGGCCAACCCGTCGACCAACCCGTCGGCCAACCCGTCGACCAACCCGTCGACCAACCCATCGAGCAACCCGTCGAGCAACCCGTCGGCCAACCCGTCGACCAACCCGTCGACCAACCCGTCGGCCAACCCGTCGACCAACCAGTCGACCAACCCGTCGACCAACCAGTCGACCAACCCGTCGACCAACCAGTCGACCAACCCGTCGACCAACCAGTCGACCAACCCGTCGACCAACCCGTCGACCAACCCGTCGACCAACCCGTCGACCAACCCGTCGTCCATCCCGTCGACCAACCCGTCGACCAACCCGTCGACCAACCCGTCGACCAACCCGTCGACCAACCCGTCGACCAACCCGTCGACCAACCCGTCGACCAACCCGTCGAGCAACCCGTCGACCAACCCATCGACCAACCGGTCGACGAACCCAACGACCAACCCGTCGACGAACCCGTCGACCTACCCGTCGACCAACCCGTCGACCAGCCCGTCGACCAACCCGTCGACCAGCCCGTCGACCAGCCCGTCGACCAGCCCGTCGACCAGCCCGTCGACCAGCCCGTCGACCAGCCCGTCGACCAGCCCGTCGACCAGCCCGTCGACCAGCCCGTCGACCAGCCCGTCGACCAGCCCGTCGACCAGCCCGTCGACCAGCCCGTCGACCAGCCCGTCGACCAGCCCGTCGACCAGCCCGTCGACCAGCCGGTCGACCAGCCCGTCGACCAACCGGTCGACCAACCGGTCGACCAACCGGTCGACCAACCGGTCGACCAACCGGTCGACCAACCGGTCGACCAACCCGTCGACCAACCCGTCGACAAACCCATCGACCGACCGGTCGACGAACCCATCGACCAACCCGAACCCGTCGACCAACCCGAACCCGTCGACCAACCCGTCTAAACCCTACGAGATTTATCAAAATGATGTACTAAGTATTTGTACACCATGAAAAGGTCTACAGAAAAGTCCGCGATAGTATATGTATATCTCTTATGGATAACCCACAATACACACACACAAGCAGTTTTTGTCATTTACTTTTTACGAAAAATGATGCCTTATGTTCAAAGCAATTTTTATACAATACAGCATTAATCCTTATCCAATTAAGAACCTTAAATATATTGTTTATTTAATATTGATCAATATGACCCTTTACAGCATGTCATTTAAATAAACAGTTTCGAAGATATTACAGATTTAAAATGCAGGGGCCGCGCCGCGAGCCTATAAATAGCGCGTCGGAGGTCGCGGTTCGCCTCTCGGCGATGCTTCCGCGCTCGCCCGTCTTATCGGTGACGCTGTCAAAGCCAGTAGGGCTAACAGCATTAGTCAAATTCGAAAAAAAAAACGTGGTTCGCCCTTTAACCATTTGAATTTAGCAGCGATCGGACGCATTTATGTTATTTTCCTCTCTAGCGAGGAAAATAACAATCACTACATATTATAAAACAAAGTCCATATTTCCCTATGTATGCATAAAACTTTAAAATTATGCAACAGATTTTGATGCGGTTTTTTTTAATAGATAGAGTGATTCCAGAGGAAGGTTTGTACGTATAATAACATTCAATCCGGAGTAGAGAAATACTGTAATTTTTGAGGTTTCTGTAAATAATTAAACTGTAAACCCTACGAGATTTATCAAAATAATGTACTAAGTATTGGTACATCTTGAAAAGGTCTACAGAAAAGTCCGCGATGGTATATGTCTAATTTTTATGGATAACCCACTAAAGCATTTTTTGTCGTTCACTTTTTACGAAAAATAATGCCTTATTTTTGAAGCGATTCTTATACAATACAGCATTAATCCTTATCCAATTGAGTACCTTAAATAAATTGTTGATTTAATATAGATCAATATAGCCGTTTACAGCATGTAATTTAAGTGAACATTTTCGGAGATATTACAGATTTAAAATGCCGTGAGGAGGCCGCGCTTCGCCCTATAACATTTCGACTTTAGCAGCGATGTCGCTCTTTCAAGAGTTTGTTTAAAGACTTTCTGTAATTAATTGTAAAAATAAAATACAAAGGTAAAATATAAAAGTAAATAAGTAATAATGTACTATATGAACATTATTTAGATATTCCAAAGATAGCAGGAAATCTTCTTGGTATAGGGAAAGGAAATTGTTTTCCACCAAATTTAACGCAACGGCCACGGGCAGTAATAAATAAATCAAAACAACTGGATCGATTTTAATCATTTTTTTTACACTGACTGACATGGGATATATATTTTATACCCGTGCGAAGCAGGGGCAGGCCGCTAGTTCAAAATAAGCAAAGCAAACACCCCCCCAAACCCCATAGTGCTTACGTCTTACTTGAACGGCCCCTTATTTAATTATCAATTCTTGCAAATAAATAACTAAAAATGTAAAAGACAAACGTAATAATAGTTCATCGTGGATTATAGCAAATTAATTTTTATTATTACTTTTGTATTATGGATCTCCGCAAAGTAACGCCTAAATCTATAAATTATAACTAAAAATGTATTTTTAAATATTTGACTCACGGGATCGACGTGCACCATCTTCTTCCGCCGGCGGTCCCAGCGGAGCTGCGACTTGCGCGCGCGCAGCCCCGCGTCGCAGTCCCCGCGCAGCTCCAGCTCTGCGGACGACGCGCCCGCCGCGAAGTTCACTGCCATACTGTGCACACAAACATATTACTGCGACGACTAAAGTTTACTAAACACTAAGGGCCTGTTTCACAAGGTTAGGACACTAACGGTTCTTCAGATCAGAGCGACAGAGAACACTTGGAAGAGGCGCGGCCACTGCCGCCACCGTGTCCCCCGCACCCCGCTACCCACGAGTCGCGCCTAACGAGCTGCTGGACTTAGTTCCCGCCGCGATAACGTCGTGTAAAGAGCTCATGAATAAGTGCCCCGGATGGGTTCGAAACTAGTCGGGCTAACCCGATAGAATAATACGTGAGTATAGCCGGTTCAATACATTAACGATAATGTATTTATTTATTTTATTTAATATACTTTATTGCACAATAAAAATTTCAGAGTACAAAAAAAAACTTATACTTAGAAGACATGTACAAAGAGGCGGTCTTATCGCTTAGCAGCGATTTCTACCAGACAGAATGTACTACTCACGATAGCTTAAATTTAAAAATAGCTGCACTTTATTAACTGTAAAGATTTTACAGATATTAAAAATGTTATTTAGAAATAAAATATAATTATCCTTGGCTGTATGGCATACAATTACATATATACATACCCAGATTCAGTATGTTGGTCGCTCGCAAAATGAGGTATATAGTTTTCATCGCGCTGCGCGATTTTTCTTTTTCTTGTACCTCTCATTTTTGTTTCAGCTGGTTGTGACTGTATGGCTTCATCCAATCCATCAACCTGGAAAGTAATAAATAAAATAAATTACACATTATAAGTATAATCATAATAAAATTGCATATATATTGCTGTCAGCTTTCAGTACGGTTTAAATCCCGCCAAGGGCCAACATTTGCTGCATACAATTTGTTGGGTTTTGAACATGAGGGTATTATTTAAGTATATATTTAATTAAGTATAAATTTATTTAGTATAAATTTATTTAGTATAAATTTATTTAGTATAAATTATAGTTTATTTAGCATTTATTTAAGTATAAATTTAGTAGTATTTAAGTATATATTTAAAATTATCTATGTATATATTTACCATTTGCCTATCGCCAATAACACAAGAGTTAAATTACTGTGTGTATTGGTATGTATTAAATTACTGTCTGACGACTGTGTGTGTTCCATATATTTATTTATTTTCTGGGATGTATCTAATGTGTCAATCCACATTGAAAAAGATAAGTGTATCTAAATTTTAATACAGGTATCAAAATATAGCAGATATTTCCTTACCAACGAGATACTATTAAAATTTTGTAAATCTATATGTATTTATACATATATAGATTTATCATATAGATATTATAGAGTTTTATCATATAGATTTATCATATCATATAAAATAACTTCCCCAAAATCTGTCTATCTGTACGTAATCAATTTTCTCAAAATCTACAGAACGAATTTTCGTACGGTTTTTACTAAAGATCGTGCGATTCGTAAGAGAGATTTAAGTCGTTAGTGAATTCCCGAGGTTCGAGATTTACCCGGGAAAAACTTTTTGACACACTGATTTCCATGCGGGTGAAACCGCAAGCACAGCTAGTATAAATATATAAAAGAGAAAGTATGTATGTTTGTATGTTCCTTATGAACAGCTGGACCGATTTTAAATTTTCAGATAAGTTTGGTGGTCGGTGCAAGTTTTGAACCGTCAATGACAATTTGTTGTGAGGGGAAGTCGTAAACAGACTGAGACACAGCAACATAGTTGTCTCTGTTTGTTAATAAATACAAGACACGAACCTGCTGACTTTTGCTGTCCCTTGTTTTCTGTACCATTTTCCCGTGCACGCGACGCTTCGCTTTCATCGCCAAATACATCGGCGAATCGTTTTTTCCGACAAGTTCGAGGATTGTCTAGAATAATTAACAATAAATGGTTATTAATAGATATATACATAAAATTAAAAAAGAGTCAAATATAAATAGCAAGTTTTAATATGCCAAAATAATTAGTTTTAATTAATTTAAAAAATATATATAAATAGTTACTCCTTTGGGTCTAAAATTCTTTATCTGATCTACGAGTTCCACCGCCTGCAAATGCGTTTCATCGACTAAAAATGGATGCGGCATGGTGGGCGTGAGCGTCATTTTCGCTTTGCGGTTAGCCTCCGCTGACGCCGCCTCGCGCCACCGCACGTACTGCTGCCAGCCGCGATCACACACTCTCACTGCGTCACCCTAAAATATATATACATATTGTAAAAACATATTTATTTATATAAATAACTGGATATGAGGGATCCAATTGCATCCCCTTGCACTTTCCCACACACTTCCGCCGCCCATGTATTTGGAAAGAACCACTTACGATTTCGGAGTAATTCTTTTCCCATGTCATGACATCTTGGTGCCTCAACTCGAGCGCGGCTGTTGGCATCGATCCCCAGACACCGCTCGGACAATCGTTACCGTACTGGTCAACCTGTAAACGTATGTATGTTATGATAATTCATTATTTATTACATAATTCATTAGCAAAGTGTGCCTTTATCTATGAATTACACACTAAACAAGCTTGTGAGTCCATTCACAATTACATTTTGACGTGTGACGTACGATTTTGTGACGTTGCATAAAGTTACGGCCTGTTATTCTCCCACTGCTGGGCGTAGACTTCCTTTCTCCGTGTTTGAGAGAAGGATTTGAATTGAAGGATAAGTTTTTAAGAGAATTATTTATTGGTGTCCGGGTTTTGAAGACATGATCGTGTCTGCAGAGTCGCACGGTCTCACCGCTGAACTATCGCAGCTTAATGGACGTTGCATATTTTAATTAAATATGCGTCCATATTTTGGATAGTCGTTACCTGTGCAGAGGCACCTATTGATACACATCACTAGACGTAAGTTAGTTATAAAAATCTACCATTAAAGGAATTATCAAGAAAACAGACTAATTTTCAATTCCATCTCACCTCAGATGGCATTTTAAGCTCGGCGCTGAGGAATAGCTGCAGGTCGAGCAAATGCGCGACGTCTTCCGCAGCTACCAGAGAAAAGGCGCGACCGGATCGACCCGCGCGTGCGCTTCGCCCTGTTATTATGATATGATGAGATAAAGTACCTTAGTTAACATGTTAAACTGGGTATAGGAGCAAGCTTGGCTTGAAAATTGCTTTCTCTAATTGCAAACTCACCCGAGAAATCTTTTTAGTTTAGCAAATCGAAATCAAAAAGTTTACGGCCGACAAATGTCCACATCACGGTTTTTTACATTTTATTAGATTTTACGATGAGTTAAAATTGCATATATACACACACATACATGTAGTAGCAGCTTGTGTTCATCAGTTGAATCGGAAATATAGCTTTGATAAATTTAATAAAGAATTCTCATTTTTATTATAAGTAAATGCTTATTATTACAAGTTAAATCAAATTTACATAATAAAGCAATTGTTTTAAAAAAATAAGTATATCAATTAGAGTACATATCAAGAAGAACAACTATACAAGATTCTAAATGAAATGTTTATTTAAAAGAAAGAAGTTATATCACAATTTTTTATATTTTATTTTATTATATATATGATAAAATATAATTGCAATATACTCGATGCTGTCATGTGTTAGTCACTTGACTCGTAAATATAGTTTTGATAAATTTAATAAAGAATTCTCATTTTTTATCATAAGTAACTGCTGTTTTTAGTTAAGTTGCTTTTGCTAGTTAAATCAAATTTACATTTTATAATAAGTAACTGCTTATTTTTATCTTGTTACTAGTTAAATCAAATTTACAAAATTTACCAATTGTTTTAAAAAAATAGGTAGATATCAATTAGAGTACATATTAATAAGAAGAACTATACAAGTTTCTAAAAGAAATGTTTATTTAAAAGACAGAAGTATTAATTTAATACTAGGTTTTCTAATCGCTAAATCATCTGCCCACTAAGACATATATTTCATCTACAAATATTATGTTTGTTATACTGGATGAAGCATACGGAGAAATAATATAAATTACGTGAATTGACGCTAAAGTTGTTACCAATATATTAATACTCACCTACTCTGTGCACAAATAACTTCGGTTTAGCTGGAAAGTTATAATTGATGACTGTATCTAGAGACGGCAGATCCAACCCTCTAGCTGCCACATCAGTGACTAATAGTACTGAGCACTTTTTGTTTGTAAACTTTCCAAGTGCTATTTTACGAGCTGAAGCGTCTAAGCCTGAATAAGCATATGTTGATGATATGCCGGCTTGTTGTAAAATCTACAAAGAGCGATTTTCAAATCAAACATTGGAACTTGTAATTGTGGTCCTAGTTTCGGCCCAGAACATTTATTTATAAACTCATCATCATCATCTTCCTGCCCTTATCCCACTCTAAGTGGGGCACAACATGTTATAAACATCACATGTTTTGGCTACGTATTTTACGACCGGCCGCCTGCTTGACATCAACTTATCTTAGTCGCATTTTACGATACCTCGATAAGAATGATGGTGGTCTATTCTACTTAACCGGATATCACAGGGTGAGTCAACTTACCTTAGTCGCCTTTTACGACACTTCAACGACACTTCACTACAGACACGACAATTCTACCGGCAATATTCTCACGTCTTAGTTTATCGAATGAGGCCGACCAGTTTTAAGTCCATAAAGGGCTCCTATTTATGAGCTCTTTACGCAGCGTTATCGGGCGGAAGCGTATAAAATAAGACGTGAATATAGCCGGTTTCTATAAATTATGAATAACACTCACGATAGTATGAATTCAAAAATATTATTTTCGTTTTTGGAGTTGATGCCAGTCAAGAAAACTTATGTCACTTAATAAGATGTTGTTTAAAAATATAAAAAATAATATGTTACAGTAAACCCACAAAGACTTTCAGACAAAATACATCTCATATTTTCACATACCAAATGTAAGTACTCCACATGATGCTTGGTTGCAGCAAAAACTACTGCTTGAGTATTAGGTGTTAACACTCTATCCAATAGTAGTAACAATGCAGCTGTCTTCAACTCCGCTCTTACATATATCCAACCAAGCCATAATGTAGATGGTAACTTCCAATCCACATCCAGTCTAATCAAAACAGGATCACTTAGGCCTGCCCGAGCAAACTCTACCAGCATCTTAGGGAGTGTTGCGGAAAAGAGCAGAGTTTGACGGTTAGATGGTAAACGCGCAACTATTTCTCTTAGTTGCTCCCCGAAACCAAGTTCAAATAATCTATCTGCTTCATCAAATACCACAACCTCTGTTGATTAAAGAAAATACAGCATTATTTAACAGAAACAGAGAAAGTAAACTCTTTTTAAATAATTCATAGATTTATAGGCTAACTGTTTAACTCAGACTTCACCTGTGGGTTACAAGGGCGCTAAGGTAAGTAAGGTAAGACAAGATAGGTTTGGGCGGTAAGCATCCATAGTGTGACATACAAGAATAGGAGTTAGTAGTCGAGATCCACAATAAAAAATTAATAATAATATTTGGTATTTTGCTTATTATTGCTAGTAATAACTTTTAATTTAATAAAATTTGGTATTGAAACATTTCATTAATTTATTTTTAATAATGGAGTATTAGGTTATATTAATAGATAAGAATCTAAATAAATAATATTAATACATTTGAAAAATGATAATTATTTAAAAGTTTGGAAATCATACTTATATTATCCAGCTTGAGATTCATCTCAATGCAAATATGTAAAAAACGTCCTGGTGTAGCAACCACTATGTCAGGAATAGATCCAGTCATAACTCCAAATTGTTGCTCTATGGATTCACCACCAAGGATTGCAGCTGAACTAAGGCCAGTAAACTTCCCTAGCTCCCGCACAAACCTTAATGTCTGAAATTAAGGTTGGTAGGTGAATTTTACTTTATTTAAAAAAAAAAAAATTTAATTTTTATGTGAATTAGTTTTTATATTTTTTTTTAGAATTAGACATTATAGGATATATTTTCATTGCACCTATTTACACTATGCTTTGTTGACAATCAGATACATCTTAAACAACAAATATTATAAGACAGCAAATATTATAAGACAAGTATATTATATTACCTAAAATCTAAGAAAATATGAAAGAAGTGTTTGGACCATACCTGCAAAGCTAATTCTCGCGTAGGTGAAAGTATGAGAGATCTCAAGTTGTTCCCTTGAGGAGATTTATTTACTGGTGATACCAGTTTTTCAAGGATAGGCAAAACAAAACAAGCTGTTTTACCAGATCCAGTACGTGCCATAGCGACTACATCTTTATTGCTTATTGCTATAGGTATTGTCTGTAAATTTAAATAACCATTCACATATTAAAACTAAATTATAATATACTAGCGGCCTACCCCTGCTTCACACGGGTATAAAATATATATCCCATGTCAGTCAGTGTAAAAAAATGATTAAAATCGATCGAGTAGTTTTGATTTATTCATTACTGCCGTGGCCCGCACGCGTTAAATTTGGAGAAAAACAATTTCCTTTCCCTATACCAAGAAGATTTCCTGCTATCTTTGGAATATCTAAATTCATATAGTACATTTTTACTTATTTACTTTTACATTTTCCCTATGTATTTTATTTTTACAATTAATTACAGAATGTCTTTAAACAAACTCTTGAAAGAGGGACATAGCTGCTAAAGTCGAAGTGTTATAGGGCGAAGCGCGGCGTCCTCACGGCATTTTAAATCTGTAATATCTCTGAAAATGTTCACTTAAATTACATACTGTAAACTGCCATATTGATCTATATTAAATCAACTATTTTTTTAAGGTACTTAATTGGATAAGGATTAATGCTGTATTGTATAAAAATTGCTTCAAATATATGGCATTATTTTTCGTAAAAAGTAAATGAAAAAAACTGCTATTGTGGGTTATCCATAAGAGATAGACATATACCATCGCAGACTGTTCTGTAGACCTTTTCAAGATGTACAAATACTTAGTACATTATTTTGATAAATCTAGTAGGGTTTAGCCTGCGTTTGCAATGTAAGTGGAAAAAAATGTAATTATTTACAGAAACCTCAAAAATTACAGTATTTCTCTACTCCATATTGACTGTTATTATACGTACAAACCTTCCTCTGGAATCACTCTATCTATTAAATAAAACCGCATCAAAATCTGTTGCGTAGTTTTAAAGTTTTATGCATACATAGGGATATAGGGACTTTGTTTAATAATATGTGGTGATACTAATATACACACAGTTCAATATTATACACAAATTCTATATTAAGAAAATCATGTCACTTATATTTGATTATTTTATTTAATAATATTAACATTATCGTTGTATGAATTTAGCAAACAATAAATAATTTTAGTATTTCAATTATAGTGACATACCTAAGCTGTTAAAAATAACAAAAGCATTATAAGTATCAGTTTAAGTCACAATATCCAAATCTTATTTTACATTTTATTTTATGTTATTATAATTAAGCAAAAGGCAAATAAGTTTAAAAGTTGGTTACTGAATGTTGTTACTACATTGTTTGAGAATGCTAAAGAAGAAAATCATATTGAAATTTCTCTATCATGAGCATGGGACATATAGTATTAGTTATGGGAGAGTTTACAGCACTGGAGTGTGCTTCAATTCTTATAATTTCGCATTGGGATTTATTAGGCAAATATAACTTACTTTACGTTGTATTGGTGTTGGTTGTTTATAACCCCTCTTGGCTATTCCTTTAAGCACAGGAAAACTTAAACCCATCGATTGAAATCCCCCAGAACCCTTTTTTATTTTTTTTTTAACTGAAACATTACTTTCTTTATCTTCTTGGTGATCTGGAGCTTCAAAACCCGGGAGCTCATCGTTAATTCCTATGCCTGGACCCATTTTTTTATTTTAATTTCAAATTATTCATGTACACAGATTTGCCTAATTGGTATATAATAAAAATGAAGTTAATAAAAATATATTATACAATTATTTTGAGACTGATATACAAATCAGAGTAACATAGTAAAATTCCATAACCGTAAAATCATTTTACTTTTTTGATCCATTAGGTATCGCATAAAAACACGTGTAACGTGCCAAATGTTGTTTTGACTTTTTATCAGGGCGGTTATACTACAGGCGCAGTGTTGCCAACAGTTCAATAAGCTTCCCACTAGATTCAACTTTCAAAACCACCAGAAAACCACTAACAAACAGAAATTTTACACTCTAAATGACCGATAACCACTAAATTTTCCACTAAAACAATTTTTGTTTTATGAAAGAAAATAAATATACAAATAAATAGTTTCCTTTATTATTACTTATTAAAAAATTAACAAATTAATATCACAAAATTTACATTTCGCTACTCGACCCGTACTATGTCAAATACCTACGAGCCAAGAATCCCGTTGCGTATATTGTGATTTTAGCATAGTGTTAGTCACGCGTTAATAAATTCGCTCAGTTAATACAAACCAAAATTAATAATTATGAGCCCATGAGCGTTACTGAACGATGAGCCCTTCTAACTTCTAATTATAAGTATTCAGAAAAAAATATGAAGTGAGAAATCCCCGCGTATAAAGTATAAGTTTAGAAAAATATTAGGTGGAAAATCCTCACGTGTAGAGAAACGTAGACGACTAATTCTTGCCGATCAGTTATGCCTACTCAAGCAAAGTAAATATCTACCAGGTATACAAGCTAAAATCCGCTTTTTTTTTCTACAAAAAACCATTTTTTCATAGGAAGGAAAAAAGATAACTTCATTCGAAATATACATTTTCGTCATCTCTCAGGTAATATATGGATAACATACCAAAAAAATTATTCGTTTTTCGAGGCAAACCACTTTTCGAGCCAATTTTGGACGTCTCGCGTAAAAATCAAACTGCTGCTCAGCGAGCAAATGGTACACCAACCAAAACAGATGATAGTCGGATGGGGTCAGTTCTTGTGAATAAGCGGTATGGAGTAGCATCTAATCTTTGAACCTTTTTTGATGTGTGTGACGAAGCATTGTCATGGAGGAAAATTAGCTTATATTCTGGCCTTTTTTCCTTCATAGCACCTCACAATTTTATTATCTATTGGTGGTAACGGTGCACTACGATAGTTTCAACAGATTTCAGCACTTTATAATAGATAATTATGCCCCGCTGATGGCACCATATGCGCAGCATCGTCCTCCGCCCGAAGTGATTCCGTCTTGGACTGGATGTTGAAGGTGGGCCGGGATGAAACCACGGTTTTTTTGTTAAGGATTCTCATGAATTAATATTGTGTATGAAATGCCAAATAATGTTGACTCAATATTGTTGACCGAGGTTGTACTCATCATATCCGATTCATATGTTCATTGACATTTAACACCAACCATGAGCAAACAGCGGATTAAAGCTTGTATACCAATGTATATATGCATATTCAAAAAGGAAAACGAACAGATATATTAAAATCATCGTAAAATGGAAGTAAATCTAACTTTTTAACTGCTAATATATTTTACCAAGACCACCAAAAAAAACCACTAACCACTAAAAGCAATATTTGGCCACTAAGTGGGTAGTTAAAACCACCAGTTTTAGTGGAAAATCCACTAAGATGGCAACACTGTACAGGCGCCAACAGATACTACCTCGCATCCCTCTTGCACATGTACGTATTTATGAATGAATCGTATTAAAATAGTCTCAGCTGCATCTCGCTCCACTCCTACATACATATTTTTACGCACTCATTCTCATTTTGACTGTCTATCATATAACAAGACAACAAGTTGATTTTATTTATGAATGGGCGGTGTTAGGTGTATTAATATTAAATTTTTAAATTTCCCGTTGTAAAGTTCTAGTACTTTAATTTTTACTAAAATGTATAATTTTGTTTTAATTTAGTTAGCAAAATTCTTGAAACAAATATCACTAGAAGCAAATTAAATGTATAAAGTCTTATTTCGCCAGTAGCTGTTGAGATATTTCTTAAAATGAGAAATATAACAACGAAGAAACGTGCAGTCATAAAACAATAAGAAGAGGATTTACTTAATCATTATATAAATGTAACTGTTGAGTTTTAATGAATTTTATGCATCTCAATAATAGTAAGAGCTTTCTTAAAATTTACATTCTCACATTCTAAATATAATAACCTAACCTTGCATGGATAACCTAAAACCTTTAACATGCAGTATAATTTTTATTTCCTATTTGACTTAGTTATCGTTATATAAAAATTATGATATGTACATTAATTTCGATTGATGAATTAGCTATATTCATTATTATATGCTATATCTTGCGATTTTATATAGTTTCTAGCATGGACGTAGTATATACTGGACGGCGCCAAAAGACGTTGCCGATCTTGCGTCTGTGTGTAAGCGATTTATCGTTTGTCTCTGTTCTTATCGCGAACTATACATAAGAGTGAAAGAGATTGTGATGAAGTTTGGCAACGTCGCTAAAAATGTGTCCAGTTGGTGACACCAAATGAGGCCATAATATTGAGTTTGTTGAAGATTATGATACTGATGTATTTTTTCAAAAAAGTTGGAATATGTCGTGTGCTGCCTTAATGTGTCCATCAAGAACAACGAAAGGAGGAGTTAAAAACACGGAATTACCATTTCATAAGTAAATCTTTGACTCTCATTTGCGTGCTAAATTAAAGCGTTTTATTCAGTTAAAGCGTTTCAGATTATAATGTATCAGTACAGTTTGATATTCTCTAGCCGGCACGAGTGTGGGATACTGATAAAACATAGAAATTAATCATTAAATATTCGATTGAATTGTGTTACCTACGTAGTGATGTACACACTAACGAATTATTATGTATCGATAAATATCAGTCCAAAGTTATATTTACTAGCCAAGTAAATGCAAATTCTCTAATTTTAGATTATTTTCTAAGGTTTCCTAAATGCCCACATATAAGAGAACAGTGGATAAAAGCTGTCACCGGTCTCACGGTTATGTAAATGTTGGGAATAATGTGGATCATGATATTGTTCAATTGGCCACCGAAGCACTAACTTTTATGTTAACATTTCATCTATACATAAAGCACCGAGTCTGGCCTGCACCTTCGACTTTATTTTTAACGCTTCAAAGGATTCTTTGGTAAATCTAGGCTCACAGTCAATTGACTGATACCATTTTTGAGAACCAGCCATCACAGTAAGATATGCAGTAAAGATGTGCATCGGATAATTCATGACATTATACTGCAGACTGTACACTCAGGAAATTATGTCAATCTATTCAAATGTTTAAATCTATTCTGAACAGTAAACCAACTAGGTTGATTACAACTGTATATTAACTTTACATTACCTGAGCTAGGCTTCGATAATTATCGACGCGTAGTTTAGCTTATCGATAAGCTAAGTACTTCCCTAATCACGCACACTAATGCACTTCTAGAAGTTCACACAAGCATAAAACGGACACACAAAAACAGCTAAGGCGGCATCCAGTGTATTCTTTATCCAAGGTTTCTAGTGTCTTGTAGTAGTGCAATAAATGATAAATAATGGAACATTAAAGTTTTTTAGAAGTTGTTCTGATTGATCATAAGTGTGTATCTATCTTAGTTATGAATAATTTGGACATAACTTAAATGGTCTACTAAATATTTTTTTTTAGAAGTATTTTCATTTGAAGTTGTATACTTCATTGTATTTATATTAGAACTTTAAAAATGATTGTCAAGTTTTTTATAATGAGACTCGGATGAAAAGGGAGTAAATAGCAAAAGAGAGCAAGTTTATTCTGTATAAAGCAATATAGGGTATATTGCTTTATATAACACTATTGTTGATTTTTAATTAAAAAGCAAAAGCAAAATTTAAATTTACTATTGATTAAACGATTGATTGATTAATTGCAGATTCAAGAATCCTCAGATCCAAGATTAAGAGTAATTTTTTATTTTAATATGATTGTCACATGATGTTATTTATAGTTATGAGTTGAGATATCTTTACATTTACAGTGCTAATAAAAGATATAATAGTATGTGTAATGAATGAAAGAATAACAGCAATATTAAAAGACTTCTATAAAACTGAAAGTAAATATTTATGTAATTTTTATATCACTTAAAATGTGCAACTGTTTATATCTAACAGAAATTAAATAACAAGCAATATTTCTCCTTCATACTTATGCAATAATAAAAAGCAATTTTTCTAAAAGTGAACCCATTAACTCTTTCTTAACAAATCAATGCATAATGACACAGACAACATTTTTTTTGGAGCATTGGAGATGTGCCGCCGCCCCTCACCTCAGGCCGGCCCGTCCCGGCTATGCCGCAGCTGCTGTCGCTTCGAGCGCTCAAACAGCGCCAGGCCGAACAGTAGCGTCAACCACCAGGAACAGGACCGAAGACCTCTGTAATTTGAGAAAATGCATTTGAGGTAACTAATACTCAAGTGAAGTCTGAATTTATGAAGCTAAATTAGATTCCCGTAATTTCAGCCACAGATGTAAGCGTGCACTCAAACATCAGTAGCCAAAAGCGACTGGGAAAAGAAGTAAGGTTTCACATGTATTGCAGGTGCCAAATACCGGCTCTTTGCCAACCGCAACACATAACCATTACAAAAAAATGTAAAAGTTAATGACGTACGCATTACCAAAACTGCGCAATTTCAGAAATCAGTACGACACCTTTATAATGGCTAGCCCGTTAATAAAACGTCTAACAAAGTAGCGCGCTTTTGAAGCTAATGTTCGACGATACAGAAAACGAACATTACCAACAAAACGCCTACACAGTATGGGAAGAAAGAACACTGCAGTGTCCACCTCAACCATACTGTTAAATGAGAAAAAAAAGCCCTGCAGCTTTTACAGGAGGGCAGTCAGACGCTGCTAGTGCGACGCGGGAGTCCGACAGCTGGCCTCGTGACTCCACGAGCTACGCTGGTCTGGCATCGCTGCCGCCAATGGAGACGTGCCGCCGCCCCTCACCTCAGGCCGGCTCGTCCCGTCTATGCCGCAGCTGCTGTCGCTCAGCCGTCGCCTCGAGTGCTCGAACAGCGCCAGGCCGAACAGTAGCGTCAACCACCAGGAACAGGACCGAAGACGTCGTACGCATCTTTCGACCTCTGTAATTTGAGAAAATGCATTTGAGGTAACTAATACTCAAGTGAAGTCTGAATTTATGAAGCTAAGTTAGATTCCCGTAATTTCAGCCACATATGTAAGCGTGCACTCAAACATCAGTAGCCAAAAGCGACTGGGAAAAGAATTAAGGTTTTACATGTATTGCAGGTGCCAAATACCGGCTCTTTGCCAACCGCAACACATCACCATTACAAAAAAAATGTTAAAGTTTATGACGTACGAATTACCAAAACTGCGCAATTTCAGAAATCAGTACGACACCTTTATAATGGCTAGCACGTTAATAAAACGTCTAACAAAGTAGCGCGCTTTTGAAGCTAATATTCGACGATACAGAAAACGAACATTACCAACAAAACGCCTACACAGTATGGGAAGAAAGAACACTGCAGTGTCCACCTCAACCATACTGTTAAATGAGAAGAAAAAGCCCTGCAGCTTTTACAGGAGGGCAGTCAGACGCTGCTCGTCATTAAATATTAAAGATTACAATGTTTATATTTACTTAAGCTATGATTAAAATAGAGTAATTATGCAAAAGTAATAATAAAATTATTTTGCTATAAGCGGCGATGAAGTAAAATAGAAAATATATATAATGTAGAGTGGACACTCGGTTATCATACCTAATACATGCAGGATTCGTAAAAAACACATGCACAAACCTCCACCACCGCCAACACCATACACAAGCACTATATACATTCACCATCACAAACTCAACAACTCAAATGTTTGAATTTCAACAAACATTCTCGGATAAAATGCGAGTAGTTATCCAAACCTTAATAACAAATAAAGTATACTTTTGCACTATTTAATACGAAGAAAATTGAAACGTACTGACTCACCAGAAACGTTCGTTATACGTAATATATAACTGTAATCACTTTTTACTTACGCAAAAATATACAAACCAAAAAATGATTTTTATTTAAAATTAGACAAGAGTAAGTTTGAAAAGCCAAAATTGCCGTAAATCAGGATGCGCGGACAACGGGCACGATGCGAGTAAACTTTTACACTTCTGATGTCAACGCACACTATATACAAGAACACGATATAATAGGAATATCACAATTCCCGTTCCGAGATGCGCTTCTCTTGAATGACGAACAAGGACTGAATGTCACTGAAACGTTTTATCAAACGCAAGACTCCACCGGAAACAATAACGGCACAGTGTTGCCCCTATTTAATCAAAAAGAGCGCGATTGGGGTTGCCACCTTTTTTTTGAAGAAAAATAGTATTTTTCTTTTTAAAACAAAAAAATATAGTACTTTTAGGAAATTCAGGAAAAAAATAGTACACATCTATTTTCAATCATTATTTATTTTTCCATGATTATTTTTTATTACTTTTCGCTGGATAACACGGAGTTAGAGTTACCCGTTATATTTTTAAAATTTAAAATCTCTGATAGTTCCTCATGATATTTTCTTTCATCGCAAAGCTTGATATCAATTGGCACATTAAATATGGCAAAATTTCACAATTTAATTCTTACTTTATATGTATAAATCCGTATTGTTAACTGATATGATGGAAAATATTATACTTAGAGATAAAAACCACTAATATTCTATAAAACTACTACTAATATATCTAAAAAAGACTTAAATATAAAAGAAATATTTATAATTTACCATCAAGTACACTCCTTTTAAGTATAATGTTTTTTCCTAAATACTTAAACGGTAAAAACGAAAGCATCTATTGTTTCAAATACTAATCTTGTACATTTGTTTTCGAGTGAATATTTAAAATTAATTTTGTTTAATAATAATATATAATAATTTAAATTACAATTTCTACATTTTCAAGATAGTTTGAGGCCTGTGAAAGCTCTGTTTGGATAGTTTTTAATCAGCTCGCTGTTCCTGTTTCCTATTTAAAAATAGTAATAATTTTTGAAGTTGTACTTTTAGCGTGTTTAAGAAAAACGTTTTTTTTAAGAAGCATGCACTTAGAAATGCAAAACGGTTGTTGTATATATATTTTTTTATTGCAGTAAAAGTCTGAATAAAGAAGTTCCTTAAATATTTTGTTTTATTAATATTAAAAAATCATTATTAATATGCAATAGGAAAAGCGGCTATCCAAAAATCGGTAAGAGCGGTGTGCGAATCGATAATCATCTTTTGACATCACTAATTACGGTTTTAGCGCACCAAGTACATCACTAATTTTACTACGATTTTATGTCATACGTTATATATATTACTACTCCATATGTGAGAAAGAGTCAGAGCTGAGACTAAATCCGTTTTTAGAATGAAACGGGTGAGAGGCAGATAGTTTTTTATGAATGAGAATGTAAGTATAAGTATAAGTAAGTATAATAGCTATAGCGCTACTCTGAACCCCCCATACCACCGAAAATAGGCTCGCGTTAATGGATGAATCTCAGCAGTGCTGCCATCTTAGTGGATTTTCCACTAAAACTGGTGGTTTTAACTACCCACTTAGTGGCCAAATATTGCTTTTAGTGGCTAGTGGTTTTTTTGGTGGTCTTGGTAAAATATATTAGCAGTTAAAAAGTTAGATTTACTTCCATTTTACGATCATTTTTATATATCTGTTCGTTTTCCTTTTTGAATATGCATATATTCATTGGTGTACAAGCTTAAATCCGCTGTTTGCTCATGGTTGGTTTTAAATGTTAATGAACATATGAATCGGATATGACCATGCCATATTTTTATTTTTAAAAGTACGACCTCGGTCAACAATATTGAGTCAACATTATTTGTCATTTCATACAAAATCCTAATTCATGAGAATCCTAAACAAAAAAATTGTGCCGACCTTCAACATCAATTCCAAGATCGAATCGCTTCGGGCGGAGGAAGATGCTGCGCGTATGGTGCCATCAGCGGGGCACAATTATCTATTATAATGTGCTGAAATCTGTTGAAACTATCGAAGTGCACCGTTACCACCGATAGATAATAAAATTGTGAGGTGCTATGAAGGAAAAAAGGCCAGAATGTCAGCTATTTTTTGTCCATGACAATGCTCCGTCACTCACTTCAAAAAAGGTTCAAAATTACTTAGAGACGCTCAACTGTTCGATGCTTCGCTATATATATTGGGCCAGTTCTGGTGAATAAGCGGTATACCGCTTATTCACCAGAACTTATTCATCCGACTACCATCTGTTTTCGTCGGTGTGCCATTTGCTCGCTGAGCAGCAGTTCGATTCTTACGCGAGACGTCCAAAATTGGCTCAAAAATTGGTTTGCCTCGAAAAACGAACAATTTTTTTGGTATGTTATCAATACCTATTATATTACCTGAGAGATGACAAAAATGTATATTTTGAATGAAGTTATCTTTTTTCCTTCCTATGAAAATTTTTTTTTTTTTAGAAAAAAAAAGCGGATTTTAGGTTGTATACCTATGATATTTACTTTGCTTGAGTAGGCATAACTGATCGGCAAGAATTAGTCGTCTACGTTTCTCTACACGCGAGGATTTTCCACATAATATTTTTCTAAACTTATACTTTATACGCGGGGATTTCTGACTTCATATTTTTTTCTGAATACTTATACTTAGATGTGAGAAGGGTTCATCGTTCAGTAACGCTCATGGGCTCATAATTATTAATTTTGGCTTGTATTAACTGAGCGAATTTATTAACGCGTAACCATGCAAAATCACAATATACGCAACGGGATTCTTGGCTCGTAGGTATTTGACATAGTACGGGTTGAGTAGCGAAATGTAAATTTTGTGATATTAATTTGTTAATTTTTTAATAAGTAATAATAAAGGAAACTAATTATTTGTATATTTATTGTCTTTGATAAAACAAAAAAATTTTTAGTGGAAAATTTAGCGGTGAGTGGTCATTTAGAGTGTAAAATTTCTGTTTGCTAGTGGTTTTCTGGTGGTTTTGAAAGTTGAATCTAGTGGGAAGCTTATTGAAATGTAGGCAACACTGAATCTCAGGCATTTATTTTATAGTTAGTAATCTATGCTTTCTATTTTGAGGTTTTTTGTTTAAATCTGTGTAGTGAAAGGCAAAGGTTGTTTGCAGCATATAGATAAATAAATATTTGAAATTTTTATAAAATATTTACGTTTATTTAATTAGATAAATAATACAATCAAGTAACATTTAGAGAAATGACAATACTTCATATTAAAAAATATAGAATTCAATTTTTTTATTTAGCAAAACGGAACGTGATACGGAAACTTCTCGAATGAACACGTTTTTGCGATCGACTTTTGCATACTAGCATAGAATAAAGAGCAAAATTTTCTGTCTTTGCCGTAGAAACGTCATTTGACTAATTGACTTTCGTGAATTGAGCTTGTGCATTAACTTGTGTCCTAAGAAAACCATAATCGGTGCTTCTGGAAGTTAAAACGTTATATTCATAGTTAATTCTGGTACAATAAATTAAGGTAAGAAATAACGATAGATATAGAGAGCATTCATTGTAATTTATAAACCACTTAATTTTTAGTTAGGGCTAAAAATATTAACAATGTGATTATTGATTAATTAATGTGATATTTACAATATGATTTAGTTATTTAAATTTTCATCAGGTTATATTCTGTCCATACAATTGTTCGTGTTAACATATTAGATCAAACAATACTATGATTCTAGAAAATTAATGGCAGTCTCATTGGCGTGGTGGCATTGTTTAGCGGAGCTACTTCCGTAAACTATTTGAAGTCTTAAAATTTAAGAATTCAATAGTTTTTATGGTACTCGCTGCGTAATATATATCTCTATGATCTATGACAGTATATCGCCCCATCCGAAGAATAAAGTTACATGTTAACTAATACATAGGACATGTAACTTTATTTTTCGGGCGAAATAGCTGAATATCAATTTTTTATACACATGTCTAATGATTTAAGTAAATTTTGTATGGTTCATTTAAAAAGCTAACAACAAATTTCTTTTACTGTAAAATTGTCTTGTAATTTTATGTTCACCTTTTGTTGAATAAGTCAAATACATTCTTTGTTATATATAGTGGAGTACGATTACAAGTACCATCTTTAAATAAAGTCATGAATATTAAAGTTTATGAAATTTGTTTTCTATAAAAAGATAGTGGGGTCTAAATTTCCCATATCCATATCAAAGAGGAAAATATTTGTCTCAATTATAAACAACAGTTAGGCACAGACTTAGATTTTTTTTTAAATCCTAGATATGTCTGGAGTTTTCATTTTCACCAAATTACATGTAATTGAATAATCTGTAGATTTTATTAATGTAATTATTTATTGTAATAATAATAAAATATGCTTATATTTCACTATAAAATTATTTCTAGTAATTTGATAATGAAATATTAGTAATAATTAAATTAAATGATACTGATAAGATATAAGTAAAAAGTAATTGTGAATAATCATCTAATTGAATCAGGAACGAAGATGGTCAAAGAAACTACATATTATGATATTCTGGGTGTCAAACCCAACTGTACAACAGATGAACTAAAGAAAGCATATAGAAAACTAGCTTTAAAATACCACCCTGACAAGAATCCCAATGAAGGTGAGAGGTTCAAACAAATCTCCCAAGCATATGAAGTGCTTTCAAATCCAGACAAGAGAAGAATTTATGATCAAGGTAAGTTCACGTTTTTATTGGGAGAAATAGGTCTACTGTTAATTAATTTATTTCAAAAAACTGTTTTTTTCAATAGAACTTTTTTTGTTACTTTTGTGCCATGTAAAGTATTCATTGCATGTATTGTTACTCTGAATTGATAATATTTACAAAGCTAATATCAACCTAAAAACCAATTTCCGATTCTTATTTAGTTGAAAAGTTTTATGTAAATGAATAAGGCTATTATTTTTTATTAGTATTATTTTATTGTTATAGTATAGTATTATTTTATTGTTATTTATTAGTAGTAGTAGTAGTAGTAGCTCTTTTATTAGTAGGAGCTCATTTTATGTCATATACATAGAATAAAATAATATGTTAATTATATTCTTCATATTATACAGGTGGTGAACAGGCTTTGAAAGAGGGTGGAGCTGGCGGGAGTGGTTTCTCATCACCAATGGACTTATTTGATATGTTCTTTGGTGGTGGCTTTAGTGGAGGCAGACGTAGAGGACGGGAACGAAAGGGAAAGGATGTCATTCATCAGTTGTCAGTCACTCTTGAGGAGTTGTACAAGGGTGCAGTGAGGAAGCTGGCACTGCAGAAGAATGTGATATGTGAAAAGTGTGAAGGGAGAGGTGGGAAAAAGGTTAGTTAAAATTATATTATTTTATAACATAATAATACCTAGCTATTGAGATGTAATGCCATTTACAGCCAAAATATTTACATAAATATAAATCCTACTTTAAACCTAGTTTATTTTTATTTTATTTTTACGTAAACCATAGATTTGGATATTCAGAAAATTACTTAACACAATTGAAAATTTACTACTTCTATATAAATATATTTGGTATGTTTAGTGCTTTTTATGTAACACCACATGTACTACATCTGTTGATGTTTGAGATATTTGTAAAATTTATGATAAGTATACAGAAATAGAATAAGGTAGTAAGTAAGTAACAGCCTGTTACTATCCCACTGCTGTGAATAGGCCTCTTCTCTCCGTTTTGGGGGAGAAGGATTGGAGCTAAGACCTACCACGCTGCTCCAATGCGGATTGGTAGGTTACACATACCTCCAGAATTCTCTAGAGATATGCAGGTTACCTCACGATGTTTTCCTTCACCGAAAAGCGTGTGATAAATTGCAATTATCAATTAGACACATAAGTTTTAAGAGAAAAACTCATTGGTGTCTGCCCGGGTTTGAACCTGTGATCGTCTCTAGAGATTCACACGGTCGCACTGCTGGGCCATCACAGCTTCAATAAGGTTAGAATAAGGTAGTATGTGGAGCTAAATATTGTTTTCTTCAACAAATATACATTAGTGTTGTGAACTATCCTACATTTATTATATATATATACATTTATATAACTGTATAACTGGGTTTAGACTGTCGTGAGACAGGTTAGTTTTACCCTACTGATGGCTTGTCGTTGCGATAGTAATACTGCTCAGTACGAGAGGAACCGCAGTTTCGGACATTTGGTTCATGCACTCGGCCGAGCGGCCGGTGGTGCGAAGCTACCATCCGCGGGATTATGCCTGAACGCCTCTAAGGCCGAAGCCAGCCTAGCCGAATCCGGCAAGGATATGCTCACTGTGGAGCCCCGAGAGTCGGGAGGCTACAAACAATGTGACTTTACTAGTCGCGCTTTATCTCGCGTAAGGTGCGACGTCGAAGCCCATTTGGAACGCGACGATCGGTGCGAGCGGTCTTAACACGTGCACCATGGCGTCGTAAGTTTCGAATTTGACTCAGTTCGATGTCGGGGCTCGGAATAGTCTGTAGACGACTTACGTTCCTGGCGGGGTGTTGTGCTCGGTGTTGTTATATAAATGTATATATATATACATTTATATAACAATAGTTACAAAAACAGTGGATCATGTTTTATCGATATACTCATTAATAATTGTAATTTGTTGTCATCATTTATAGGGTGCAGTGCAAGTTTGTCCAACTTGCCGAGGCACAGGCATGCAGGTTCAGATACAGCAGCTTGCCCCAGGCATGATCCAACAGATTCAGACTGTGTGCACAGAGTGCAGAGGCCAGCGGGAAATCATTGACCCTAAAGATCGCTGCAAAGTTTGCCAAGTATGTATCCATCTTTATGAACAATATTTTTTTTAAAGGGTGTTCGATTTTGTGATTTTAGAGATAATGTTTATGTAACCTGGCTGCTAAACATATATTTAATTGGTAATTGTAAAGAAGAAAGATGAGCCTATGAGAGCTAAGAATGGCTCATTCCTAAAAGCATTTTTAAGTATTTTTAAGCATTATTAAGTTTGTGTATGTTACAATATTAAAAAAACCTTTGAAAGGAATTGGATTGCTAGTAGACATATTTTTTTGTGGTAATTACATTAAAGCGTAGCATGACGACGACAAAACTCACGAGTTTTGTCTCGTGAGTGTTAAAGCCCAACCCATAAATTGGATGAGCAAGAAAATACTAGCTTTCTAAATTTCTTCAATTCAATTTAAATTGTTTTGACTGAAGTCACTTTAATGCTAAGAGTCCATAATATTAAATTACTAATCTCAGCTTTTTTGTACTTGAGTTGCTAATAAAACGTAATTTTCAGGGAAGAAAGACTGTCAGAGATCGCAAGATTCTTGAAGTACATGTAGATAAGGGTATGACAGACGGACAGAAAATAGTGTTCAGTGGAGAAGGTGATCAGGAACCTGAGATGGAGCCTGGAGATCTTATTATTGTTTTAGATGAGAAGGAGCATGACGTAAGTAATTTTTTTTAAAATATACAGTGTAAACTACGACCCTCAAGGGGCTGTGCATATTTTGACGTTATAGAGAGTTGTCGTAAATGGAGAGAAGAAACATCTGTACTAGAAAAAAAAAGTTTATTTCAGACTAGTGTTAGTAATTACATAAAAACAATTCTTATTTGATTACTATTGCGTATAGTCTATTATTTTTGTGTGGCTTCTTTTGCTGCACCAGTAATTTAGTAGTTTTTTTTATATTTTATTCATACCTTGCGATATTGAGGCATCTTGGTGACTAAAAAAGTACCTTTCCAATAATTTTCCTGCATTTAGATACAATCCCAATTTGTAAACAGAAGCACGAATTCCTTAGAAAGTTCGGTATGTGTTATGCCGACAGTCGAATTTATTACGAGCTAGGATAATAAAGCGATCAAAGAACGTACACAGCTGTTAATCGAGTGATGTTATATGGAGTTCACTGCATATGTAATATTTACAATTAATTAATTATAGTTTCTGAAAATGTTTATTTAAAAAATTGCCTACATTCAATAGATTCTTTGGTGAAAATTTTAGTGCAATTTAAAAGAGAAGAGAGAATATTATACAATGATATTAAGAAACATATTATATTGTAAATTTTTACTAAATTATTTTAATATAGAGTAATGACAGACAGGAAGATATTAGTACATACTGCCAAATATTGCTACTAAGCCGTGTTGTATCTGGTTCAAGAGAATAGACCACCCTCCTTTCTTACCGAGGTGTCGTAAAAGGCGACTAAGGTAGTTTGACTCACCGTGTGGTATCTGGCTGAGTAGAATAGACCACCCTCATTTCTTACCAAGGTGTATAAAAGGCAACCAAGTTAAGTCGACTCGCCATGTGCTATCCGGCTGAGTAAAATAGGTCACCCTCTTTATTACCGAGATGTCGCAAAAGGCAACTAAGGTAAGTGGGTCAGGCAGGCGGCCGATCGTAAACTACCTAGCCAAATCATGTGACAATATGTTTATAACTTGTTGTGCCGACCCCACTTAGAGTGGAATAAGGAAAGGAGAATAGGAGAATGAAATATTACTACATTACTAAAGAGTACTTATCTAGAAAAATAATTATGTATACTATACATATTATATAACATTTAACTGAATGTATGTGTTTAATTAATCTTTTTAACAACTATAAATGTATAATTTGCTACTTTCAGTTCAGTATTATTTAAAATAATTTACTATATTTTTCTTAACAATGAATTTCTAATTTTAGGTTTTTAAACGATCTGGCAATGATCTTATTATTAGGATTAATGTTGAACTTGTTGAGTCACTGTGTGGCTTTCAGAAAGTGATCAGAACTCTTGACGATAGAGATATTGTGATAACAGTACTTCCTGGAGAAGTCACCAAGCATGGTGAAGTAAAATGTGTCTTGAATGAAGGTATTTATAACATAACAATTATCTTTGAAATTACTCTAGTACAGTGATTCTCAACCTTTGTTTTTTTGAGGCACATATTTAACGATTTCAAAATTTGGCGGCACACAAAGAAAAAGATAAAAATTATTTACTACAACACACTGCATAAATAGATTATGACAAACATTTTAAATATACGAAATAAACTAATATATACTACAATAATAACTAAACGTTTATTAAGGGATTAATTACAAGCTAATAATAAAAGTATTTTTAATTTTAAATGATATAATTTAATAATATTAACATAATAATATATTTGCAAAATTTGGCGGCACACAAAAGTGCCGCGGTACAGTGGTTGAGAATCACTGCTCTAGTATCTTAGATGTTTGTATAAGTCAGTATGTTTATTTGTTAATGTTGATAAAATCATTCAGCCTTAGTACATAACATACAGCATTTAGCAATGTCATTGGTTTATTAAGTTTTGTGTTATTTGTCTATATGTCTGTTATGGCTGGAGTAATTGTGATGAAATTAAGCACATAACATAAAAAAAAACCTTTTCTTTCATATCATATCATATTAAATTATTGGGGCTACTAAAACGCTTAGGTTGACGCGTGCGAGGTCGCTGATAGTCCTAATCTCATAATGTTAACAGTCCATTCTAAGACTATGGATGATGTCTAAGACATTACCTTCATTCATACCATGTATAAAATACATAGAGAAAAATAAAAAACCAAAGTTTCCATATGATTCTTCCACATATAAATTTTTTGTTTAACATTTTTAAAATGAAATTTTATAAAAAAAAATCTAACAATTAATTTGTTAACTTTTTTAGGTATGCCGATGTACAAAAATCCATTTGAGAAGGGACTACTTATAATGCAATTCTTAGTTAATTTCCCTAATAGTATTCCACCTGAAATCATTCCTGCATTGGAGAATTGTCTGCCACCTAGACCTATGGTAAGACGAATGTTTCGGAGATATTATCTTAATTAATTATGATATATTACCATACTTTTACATTTTTCATTTTGAAATACCTTGATATCCATTAAATGATCGGAATTACAAATATAAATTTATTTAGTACTTAATATTTTACTAATTTTTTAAATGTGAAAGTCAATATGAACCAATATTGATGTAATGTGGCAGTTCGGGGGCCAGACTATTATACAGTATATTAAAAAAACCGTTTTTCTTTAAAGAATAAGGAGAAAAAACACATTACATTATTTTGGGTCATATTTGGGTCATTATTTGAATCATGATCGTGCTCTTGTGTCAAGAGCACGATCATGATTCAAAGGCAGTTGCATACTCTTTGAATAGAAAATATTTTTTTTTAATTTGAATTTTTTGAATTCCTCATTCTCAGGTGGAAATCCCAGAGCTGGCTGAGGAGTGCCAGCTGATGGAGTTGGATCCGGAGCAGGAGTCGCGGCGGCGGCGAGGACACGTTGCGAATGCTTACGACGAGGACGACGAGCACCCCGGCGTTAACCGCGTGCAGTGCGCAACTGGCTAAAAGCGCACCACACCATTGAAGCCCCTCGAACTACCTGCTGAGGTTAGGGCTCCCTAGTTAGTACACGGCCGACTCTGAACACTTTGTTAGATCTTGTATGTCTGTTGTATAGTCACACATTGAATACCTATTGGTGAATGTATATCAAAATATACTCATAGAAAATTTGATATACCGTAATGATACAGTACTTTAAGTAATTAGCAATTAAACAAAACCTTTCTTGTACTGAATGTAGAGAAAGTACTATTGACTTCCTACTTATTACATGCAAGATCGTTTAATGAAGCTTTTCTTGCATTATACCTTACACTGCACAGATACAAAATAAATACTTTCACTAAAATTCTACATTATCTCTGGATTAAAAATACTGTTTATTTATGTAATCCTACTGTTCAGTAGGATTACATAAATTCTGCTAAAATACAAAACAGTACCACACTTATTGAATAAATTGACGTGATTAACATTATATTTATTATGTTAGGATATTGAATATTATTAATAATGACCAGTGTAGAGACTTGATAGATTTTAATCGCTATTCACGCATTATTTATATCAGAACATGTAGCAACATTTTCAATCATAAGTTTCAGTAAAAAATCCATGTATATCTAAATTTTCATTGATTCGAGCATTGAATACTATTATTTTCTCTTATTCTTATAACTAGTTTCATTTATTCTGTTTACTAGTTTAAACAATTCTGTATCGCTCTTGATTACTGTTTTTATATTTGGTCCATAAATTAATAGAATTTGCCTACTTTTACCATATACTCCAGTGATGTATTAGTAAAATTTGAAACTGGCATCATTTGCTCAAAATAGTTTGTTTAATTGGTCAACACAGCAATATACTTGATATTTCCTCATATATTTACCAACAGATGTATAATTTGGAGTGATGAACAATTTGAGATAGTATTACTGTAATTGCAGGCATATGGAGTAACGAAAATGAAACTTACAAGCAATAAAAACAATCATACTATGTATAGTACATAATATTAATCTTGCATCAGAACCATTCACTTTTAAATTATTTTTTTCAAAAGAGAAAAAAGTTCCATAAATAACATAAAACTGAAAGCACTCATCATCCTCCTGCCCTTATCCCACTCTAGGTGGAGTCGGCACAACATGTTACAAACATGTTGTCATCTGATTTGGCTACGTATTTTACGACCGGCCGCCTGCCTAACGTCAACATACCCTAGTCGTATTTTACGACTCCTCGGTAAGAAAGAGGGTGGTCTATTCTACTCAACCGGATACCACACGGTGGGTCAACTTACCTTAGTCGCCTTTTACGACACCTCGGTAAGAAATGAGGGTGGTCTATTCTACTCAGCCGGATACCATACGGCGGGTCGACTTACCTTAGTCGCCTTTTACGACACCTCGGTAAGAAATGAGGGTATAGCACTATAGTACTTATATACTATACTATATATAGTTATAAAGTTACTTATGAAACTTATACCTTCAGTCTCATTTCTAAGAATTTATAAATATGTGGTCGTTCCAATGTTAACTTTGATGATTATAAACTCTGCATTTTGTTTTTCCATGCCTAGTAACAGTTGCGTGATTTTATATTTCGAAAAACATATGAATGTCAAATTTGTTTAGATGCGTGGTGTGTTAGTATATGGTATAGTAACTTGTTTAAAATGAAATATGTCACACCTATAGATTATGTATTCTATTTTACTTCATACAACATCATCATACATAATGCATTTTATTTAATTTCATAGAACTTAAATAGTTTATTTTTTTAAATATATCTATTATATTTGGATCGGGTTGAGCTTTAAATAAAAATTTGTTTAATTGCTAATATAGACAGAATAGCAAACTTGTCGGGAAACAGTCAATTGTGGGTAGTATCATAGTTGTGTGTTCCACTGCATTCCCTATTTTAATACTCTTTCTATGTAGAAAATGTCACATTGATGTTCGCGCCACACTACATATAATATAGTGAATAAACCTAGGGTATATTTAAAAGTATATTAATATTAATTCCATTGTCATTAATTTGAAATATGTAGTCCATGCAACAGTGTATTTGATGGGATGCTAATTAATAGATATTCCCAAAGGTAATTTTAACTATCGATCTATTCTTAGTGTTCAATGCTCATAGCTAATAGTATGAATAAACTTGTTTGTCTATAGTTTGATATCGTTTATATATCTATTATATAATTGTTTTCCTTAATGCTTCAGTAGTATATACGATAATATCGCAGTATTGTTATATGTTCATACATATATATCGTGTACACCAGCAGGTAGGTATTATAGTGACGTCACAACCCAGACTTGTTACTTATAAGCTTATGTGACGTAATTAGTATGAAATATTTATTGAAATTCTACTGACAGTAACGCCGGTATTTATAGTACTTGATGTTATAAAGCTGTTCATTTAACTTTATTCATTATGAACTGTCTCATATAGATTTGTCTTTCTTATAGTTTCTATTATATGGTAGGCCAGTGCATTATTAAACTTAACTTTATTATCAATTATTGATTTATTTTAAAATACTTTCCTAAAAGCTATGATTTATTATTGATAAAAGCTACAAGAAAATAATTATTCTAATTGAAAATTTGTCCGTGATAATTGTGTTTAGAGTTATTTAAGTTGATTCTGTGATTACACTTAAAGGTAGGGAATTATCGATAACTGTGTGATAGCAATAGAAATAACAGTCTTTGACTAATATAAAATTGTATTCCAAACTATTTATTTTAAGGTATGTACCAGCATTATTTATAAGTTGTCTATGAATCAAATGTGTGGTCATTGGTGTTAAATGTTTTTTATGCAATAACTTCGGTAGTTGCTTAAATTTTGTGGTAATATAAATTGATTAATAAACTATCGTCGCAGACATTTGTTTTTTATTTATTTGTATCCTTTTTACTCTCTTTCTTTTTAACCAATGTACTTTCAACTGCTGTTATACGTAGGATCTACAAGGGATTTGCCGCTTGTATTCAGGTTGCCTTTTTTCTGAATGGGTCCACTCGTAGGAGGGATATTTAAATAGTTTGTGAACACGAAATTGTCTTTTCACTGTTTTGGGACCCTAACCCTCTTCGGGTTTTAAAACTCTTTACCTTGCTAGTCTTCTCAAAATATTCGCATCTCGGAATTGTCGGTTGGTTTCTCTATGAATTTCTATTTCATAGTCTGAATACGTTTAGATTTGATCACATAGAATAAAATAGCTTTATTGTAAAAACTGAAAAAAACGTAGGAATAGTCAGCGTATACGCATTGATACGTGAGTTTAAGTATCAGTGGCAATAGTTTATTCATGTCCGTTAAAATCGCATTTTGGTGTTTATTAATAACTTGATAATTTATTTCCATACCTATTTTACTAAACAGTTCTTCAAATTTTCTGTGTTACCGTTAAGAAATCACTGCGGAACTTTAAAAACGACATTATTCTTACTTAGAACTTAATAAAAACCCTAAATCACTACCACTTGTTAGAGAGCCAAGTATGAAGTATTATATCAATTATTGTTTTTTATACCTCTTCGGACAAACCCGCCCACCCTTTGATAGCAACAAGCTAACTAGACCGTGAACTGCATCTTAAGGATGTTGAGTTCTTATAAAAGAACATGTATCATATAAATCCAGGTGTTTGTAATACATCCAATCTCACAAGAAAAAAAAAACTTGTTACTTAAATTTTTATTAAAAATTAAATAAAGATTTGAATGAGTGAATTAACGGATAATTTAAAATCATATAATGATATCCAGAAGTTTGTCATTAAAAATACATGCAATTATAATATTAAGTAATATCATATATACACAGTATATTTACTACAATTTCATTATTTTAAAATAAAACAAACAAATCAAACAAAATCAAACAAATCAAACAAAATCAAACAAAAATAAACAGAATTAAAAAAAATGAATAATCAAAGAATGGATTCTAATATTTAGAACTAACTGAATATACCAATAGATGAATATTGACATATATAAAAACAACAGTATCATTCTCCTGCCCTTATCCCACTCTAAGTGGGGTCGGCACAACATGTTATAAACATGTTATTACACGATTTGGCTGCGTTTTTACGCCCGGCCGCCTGCCTGACGTCAACTTACCTTAGTCATATTTTACGACACCTCGGTAAGAAAGAGGGTGATCTATTCTACTAAACCGGATACCACACGGCGGGTCAACTTACCTTAGTCGCCTTTTACATACAGTATATAGAATGTAATATACATATATGTATGTGTAGTCGCACTGTAGAGGATGCATGAATCTTAAGACGGCCACAAATACTTCTAATCACCTTAAAATCAAAGACGTTAAAATCAATAATAGGTCTCAAATTTTTGGAAAAGTATATAGAGATATTTCATAGCCTATAAAATATCTCGGTATACTTTGCAAATCATAGGACATGGTAATGAAATATATCGCACGCTTAGTATTAAACTGACCTTATACAAATTTAGGCTCGAGTTTATCTAATTGGAGCTTAAATTTGAATTTTAATCCTTATTTCATATTGATGGCATGATCAATGTCATCTTATACACGCTACGTACTATAAAATAATAATAAAATAAAGTATAAAAGCTCTAGTGTTTTCTTGATTTTCCAAGTTACGGGTTTCTTTAAAACTCACGAGTTTTGTAGACGCTACGCTATGCTTTATTGCAATTTGCCACAAGAAGCGTTTATATGACGATGAAATGCGTTTAAGATTTTTTAATTCCTTATAGAATTTAATTACCTAAATAGAATCAATATATTTAATAAATTGATTGTGTCGATAATATCTGTAATTAAAATAGTACATATTTAATCATCAATTAATATGAAATGATGATAGCCTAGAGTGCGCGAACTTCATCTTGTTCTCGCGGACCGAAATCTTTACAAATATGGGTTTTATATACACTTATTTAATATTTACAATTCATCATATTTTACGGTTAAGGAAAACATATTAACTTAATACTCTATAATATTTCTAAGATACGAGTCACCAGCATTAAAAGAGCATGGTGTGTAAGCAAGCATAAAATAATAAAAAAAGTAATAATAAAATTATTTTGCTATAATCCGCAATAAAGTAAAATAGAAAATATATATAATACTAAACGTAGAGTGGACAATCCGTTTTCATACCTGATACATGCAGGATTCGTAAAAACATGCACAATCCTTCACCACCGACACCACAATACACAAACACTACAGACGTTCACTATCACAATCCAACAATCGTTTCGCCCCGCAGCCGCATCATCAGGGGATATACTCCACGACAAAATCGCAAAGCGGATTATAGCAAAATAATGGATCTCCGCAAAATAACGCCTTATTCTATAAATTATCATTATATCATTTTCAACAAGTCTTAGACCCAGCAGTGGCATAGTAACAGGCTGTGCTGTTTTGACTATTGACATTTTATATTAAATTACATTTCGTATAAAATCTAAATTTACATACTAAAATACGCAACCATCAGATTGATATATAATATTGATTGAATATCACAAAGGTCATTGTAATGTAAAAATGTTTACAGGCACAATAATATTACATCAATTTATATAAAATAATTTCATTCTAATTGCTTTGATTTTAAAGTGTTCAGTCCGTCAAGTATTGTCTTACGATGATAGCCGCCTCTGGACACCCGATGTCTTCCAGTATCAGCGCTAATGATTTTGAGGTGATGCAGTCATCACATTCCTAAAAAAAACAATATTTTAAATTAATTAAATTCTAATTTAAAATATTCTTTATTCAAGTAAAGTAAATATATGCCGTGTGGTATACAACTGAGTAGAATATAAGTAGTAGAATCATTTCTTACCGAGGTGTCGTAAAAGGCGACAAAGGTAAGTTGAATTCAGGCCGGCGGTCGTAAAATACGTACCCAAATAACATGATTTGGCATATTTTTACAACGTGTTTATAACATGTTTCGCTGATCCCACTTAGAGTGGGTGGGATAAGGGCAGGATGTCTTTATTAAAAAAAAAACTTGTAAATGAGTGCTATTAAATCATCAACTCTACTGCTGGAAACTGTTTCTACTGAGAAGAGCCAGCAAGAAACTAGGCGGTTGCTGAATGATTTTTAGGAGTCGTAACTCTATATGTATTGTAAATCAGTTACGATATTGCGAGCCCCTCCGAGCGGGGAATTATTCATAATTCGAGAAAATCGTAAAGTTCTAATTTATGATTTTAAATCATCATCCTCCTGCCCTTATCACAGATCATCATGTGAGAACATATTTATAACATTAACATTATATAACATTTGGCTATATATTTTACCGTCGGCCGCTTGCCTGACGTCAACTTACCTTAGTCGTATTTTAAGACACCTCGGTAAGAGAGAGTGTGGTCTATTATACTTAGCCTGATTCCACACCGCATTAACTTATGATTTTAAATACTTTAAAAAATACATTCCTGCGTAAAATGTTTACTAAACGTCATTTTTCAGTCAAATACTTATCAAGCTCGATTATTCATGGCCTGCAACATAGTTGCTGATGGCGGATGACATAACTATGAGCCGTGACCAAACGACAATGGTTATCAGAAATGTAAACGAGAGAACTACTCTCGCAGTTAAAACACATTAACTATTGAGATAGTTACCTAGCGGATGATATAACAAGGTTGATTGACGCGACTAAGCAAAAAGTTTATCAGAAATGGATATCAGAGAACTACTCACTGTCGCAGTCAAAACTCATCAACTATTGAGATAGTTACCTAGCGGATGATATAACAAGGTTGATTGACGCGACTAAGCAAAAAGTTTACCAGAAATGGATATCAGAGAACTACTCACTGTCGCAGTCAAAACTCATCAACTATTGAGATAGTTACCTAGCGGATGATATAACAAGGTTGATTGACGTGACTAAGCAAAAAGTTTATCAGAAATGGATATCAGAGAACTACTCTCTCTCGCAGTCAAAACTTATTCCATTCAGAATGTTAGCTGAATGTATACCTTAATGTGGTTTAGTAGCGTTTTTGTGGGGCTGGGTGTGGCGCCGTACCACGACATTAATGACTCCTTGTGCAAACGTCGCGCCAGCTCACGCCACGCCCCGTTCTCGTCCAATAACACACACAGATCGTCTCTGTACTTAGGTAACTCTGCTAGATTGGTATCCTGTGGTTCCTGTTTAAAAAAATTTCGTTCTAAAGCAGTGTATTCAAATCTGGGGCCGTCGCCTCACAGGGGCAATTTGATTGTAAAGTGGGACCAATAGAAAATAAGCTCGACGCGGTCTTAACCCATTCGCTACCAGACCATTTGAATGCAATGCTTTTCGGTGCCAAATTCAACGATAAAATAAAATTCTTCCTAAAACCTATCATTAAAGTTGCTTAAGTGACCAAATAATTTTTTTAAAATTAAAAGTTAAGTATGTGACATAGTATAGCATAAAAAAGGCTAACGTGGGGCATGACATAAAAAGCTTGGGAAACACTTTTTATAGATCCTAATCAATCATTCGTTGGCTGTGTGTAAAAAACCAAAAAAATCTAGGTATAAGAATCAAGTGAGTATTTACTGTGTATTTTATTAGTAACCCTTCAGCGTTAGTATATACTTAAAACAAACATTATAGTTATAAGGCCAAGAATGGATGATAATAATCGGCATAACAAACATTTACACACGTGTATGTGTGCGTGCGTGTGTATGTATGCGCTTGCACAAGTGTACAAGCCAATCGTTTCAATTACCAAGCTGTTTTGAGTTTAAAAAAAAAACATTTTATAAAAATCACTAATAAATTATAGTAATAGTTAAACAAACAAAAAGTGTACATTCTTCTTGCAATAGTATGTTCTACGTATACTCACGCCTTCGTCGGCTGATTCAAAATCATCCTCCGGTTCGGACTTGATGTCATCTTCCATTATAACTTTTGGGTCTATGTATTTCTGAATGAGCTCCAACAGCTCGGGCTTGTCGCGCGCGAGCTTCCACGCTGGTTGGCCGTAATCCTCGTGCTTTGTTGGATCGGCCTGTACAATTTTCATTAAATTCAGTCGTATATTTACTGATTAAAATAAAACTTTATCTTTAAATGCCGTATGCATTAGTTATATTCGAGAACTAGTATGTCCAGTCCGCTTCACCGTGCTTAATTAAAAAATATATTAATTACAGTTATAAAAAATATGCTCTGATTACCACCAAACTTTACAATATCATTTGCTGGGTCATTTCAAAGATAGGCAATAATTTCATTAAAATAGACCGTTTTCGAGTCTACAAAGGAAATCACGAAGAAATGTAAGTACCAGTATCATAGTTAGACGACCGTTCAACTTAAAATTGACACATCTTTTTTATTTGCTAACCGATGCAAATAAAACATACCCTATATGATAAGTGAGGTTTTTTTACTACATATAGTCAAAACAGCTTCCAAATGGGATCAGCGGTTTCCAAGATTAGCGGGAACAAACGCACAGAGATTTGTCGACGATTTAATTATATGTATACAATAGAATAGATTCATTCGCATCAACCATAGTTTAAATACTCTATTATCTAATATGTGCTTTTTCCTATTACAAAAAAAAAACGAGTTTTTTTATCCAATTGGTTGACCCAGCATGTTAGCTTTAATTGTTATAAAATTGACCCAGAATGTTAGCTTCAATTGTTATATATTTCTATCGTTTAAAACTGGATAAAATTTCTTGATCGTAAAACAAAATGAATTGTAACCTTTCTGCAAGCAATTGACATCATAGTATTTTGAGAGATTAACTTGCTTAATATATTTTTAAAAAACAAAGTCTCATACAAAGAATGGCTATTATTTATACAATTATTTAAGGTATATATGCAAGTTTCTATTGTTTTTAGATCTTTTAACTATATATATATATTGTGTCCCTGTTTCAGTGGGATACTAAGAGGCGGCTACATTTATTAAAATTTTGTATAACTTAATAATAATTGCAATAATTTCTACTTCAATACTTTGGGATATTTATTAAATACTTATCGCTACTACTAAAATTCACTTACTTTCTTTTGTAGTAGAAGTTTTGCTATTTCAAGTGTATTTGTTCTCATTCGACCATCGCAAACTATTTGCAAAGCGGTATAACCTCTTCCATCGACAACATCCACTTCGCTCTGAAATCAATTTATTTTCACTTATAGAGACCATACACATTATTTTTATATCCATTTACATACCTATACTATAAATGTAAAAATCAGTAAATAAATAGAATTAGGTGTTAACAAACATTAAGTATGTGTAATGATAAATGTAGAGTGTTCTATTCGTTTTCATACTTGATACACGTAGGATTAGTAAAAACTTATACACTACAAGCCTGGCTGGCTTTTATTCTGGCATATCTACTCTAGTAGACAAAATATTATTATTACAATCGGTGCTTATTACAATGAGATACATCTGCCTCGCTTTTTGATCTGTGATTAGATAAAAACTTTTGTACTTTTTTTTACTTTACTTTCATAAGAGTTTCATCTTCCCTCTCATTATTTGTTGCGACAATCTTACTTACTTATCTATGTAGTACCTGGTTGATCGAGCCTTGTTCGTTAAAGTTTTACAAAATAAAAAAAGAAACAAAACAAAGAAAAAAACAATTGGGTAGGTGGGGCTCGATCCTAGGTATTCCCATTTCTCGAGATCGCCAGTTCCCCGAATTTATAATTTACGGCAAAAATAGTGTTTTATATTCAATGTATAATAAATTTTAGTATTTTCTTAATGCCCAAAAACAGAGATAAAACGATTTTTTTAAATAAAACCTAGCTAGAAACAGTTTTTCATAATTTTACTTTTTTGTTCTTTCTATATTACCCATATTTTACTGCTTTTCCTTTTTTCCTGTCTTGTCTTTCCTGTTACTAAGTTAACTGGAAAAGATCCCTTTTAGGGATAAGTCCGCCTTTGTACATGTGCTATTTTACTTCTTTCTCTTTTCTAACAATATGTAAAACAGGGTTTGTTAAATAAATAAATAAATGGCCTATATATAACATACAGGCCTGCCTATAGCTCCCGTACCGTATAATAACTCTATGACTACGGTACAGTCAGCTTTCGGTTAGTGTTATTGATAAAGCTTGTAGCTCACAGTCAGCACCCGTTCGAGCAGCAGCCGCGCGACGGGCCGGCAGTCGTCGTAGGCCGCGAGGTGTAACGGCGTGCGGCCGCAGTCGTCGCGCGTGTTGAGGCTGGCGCCGTGCCGCAACAGGTGGTCCGCACTCTCCACAGACCCGTATATCACCGCCAGATGCAGCGGACTCTGTTTTTCTATTAATAAATAATTTATTTATTTATTTATTGGAACACCAACAAGAATGCACTTAAACTAAACATAAACATTATTGTGTCCTGCTACAAGTACATCCTTACTTACAGTTGTACACAGCATGCGTACTTATGGTGCTATACGCGCTTAACATAATAATATTAATTAACATTAATAAGTCATCACCCAATTGTCCAGACTGTGGTATAATAGAAGATGTACATGATATTTCAGTGGAATGTGTGCGAAACGTACCTTTTAAGACAGATAGAACACTAGGGTCGTGTAACATTAGCTTGACGACTCCGACTTCTGACGTGGCAAAATATATGTATAGAGTAACTAGACATAATATAGGTAAGCGAAATTAATATAAGTAGTGTAAATTTAAGTTAAGGATACCTACCAGAGCAACATAGTCACATCCACACACACACGCTCTTTAGATGAGAATTAAAAAAAAAAAAGTAAGTAATAAGTACCTGGGTGATTTTTAAAATGATGTAAAAAAAAAGAAAAGTGAAAAAATAATAGGGCAGGTGGGGCTCGATTCTAGGTATTTTCACCTCTCTAGACCGCCGTTCCCCAAATGAACTACCGTGACTTTACGTTTGACAGCGAAGAATTGTGATTCTATTGAACGTAAATTAAAAAACAAATTTTAGAGCCCGAAAACAGGGAAAAACTATAAATTATAATTATTCTATAAATAAAACAAATAATTAATAATATCTGGCTGACCGTGCCTTGATCGGTAATTTTTTAAAAAATAAAAAAAAAGAAACTTATTCCCCGATTAAGCGACGCCGACTTGATAGTTAATGGCAAAAATTCCTATCCCACTCCAAGCGGGGTTGGCACAATATGTTATAAATATGTTGTCACGTGCTTTGGCTACGTATTTTACGACCGGCCGCCTGACGTCAACTTACTTTGGTCGTATTTTACGACATCTTGATAAGAAAGAGGGTGGTCTATTCCACTTAATCGGATACCACACGGCGGGTCGACTTACCTTAGTCGCGTTTAACGACACCTCGATAAGAAATGAGGATGGTCTATTCTAGTCAGCCGGATACAATACGGCGATTCAACTTAACTTAATCGCCTTTTACGACTCGCCCTATTTAGCTAGTTCAACAAAGTTAGTCGTAAAAGAATGTATTGAAACTTAATTTTAAAACATACATTTGCTATACATTGTATAATTAAAGTATTGAATCAATGTAATAAATTACCGTTATTATAGGCGTTGAGGTTACAACTAACTTCATTAGTCTTTATAGCGTCCAACAATGGGCCGATACACGATTGGCAGATGACCGCGTAATGGATAGCGTTGTTGCCTTCGCGGTCTTCTTCCATTGGATTACAGCCTGCAATTAACAAATCTATATATATAAAATCGTATAACACAAGTATGTATGTTCTTTATAGACTTCGAAACGGCTGGACCGATTATAACGTAATCTTCAGACAGTCTTTAGATAATGCTAACCTAGCGGACAATCCTGTCTACTTTGGTGGTAATCAGAGTATTTTTTTAACTGTGACGTCAACATATTTAACAATAGATTTAAATAAAGAACACAAAATAGACCACATACATTACATATCCCACCAATTAATACGATTTTTGAATAGTGTTTTTTAATTTTTGTCTTTGGTAATAATCGATTGGCCATAAATATAGTTTTTTATTAAAACTACACAAGTAAAAATACAAATATGCATATTTAAACCATATAAGAACAAAAATAATTTTTAAAATCATTGAAGAAGAGAAATAAACAGCTTTAAAACTACTTTTGATAAATCAAAAATTGTATATGTATGATTTCTTGATTTCTTTAGTATTTTTTAAATGTAATAGCTCGGTGCAAAACTGCTTCATTGGTTTTAAGTATGTTTATTATAATTATAGAAGTAGGCGTAATGCAATGATAATATTACTTTATATGTTAACTTTACTCCGTTAGTTTGACTTTTAACTTCGTTTGTTTTTTGAATCTAGCTGCTACACCTTTTTAAATGATAATGTAACATAAGAGTTATTAAGTAAGGAATTTTCTTGGATAACAAATAAGAGTTTCTTACCTTTAGAGACTAAAAATGACACGAGCTTCGGAGAATCATTTATGACTGCTAGATGGAGTATAGTTTGCATTTGATTGTTCTTTAAATTCAATAGTTTGGTCATCCTCATACTGTGTATCAATTTGACAATGTATTCCAAGCTTGGTTGATTACTAGATAGAGTCATATGTAAAAATCTGAAAAAATGTACTCGTTTAGATGTCTCCATGAGGTGATAAGGTATTGAAACAATGTAATTAAGTTTTGAAGATTACTATGGCGCAGTCATATAGGTTCTTAATTTCATTTTAAATTTTCAATATTTAGTTAACGTCAATCTTAATTCCTACAAGAACACTGACAGAGATCGATATTAAAATTAAGATATAGACCCAAGAGTGCCTTTTTCAGCGAAGTTCATTCAAATTTTTAATTTAATATGTGATATCAGTAATTTAAACTGATACGAAAAACTTAGTAAGAGAATTGTAATTATTATTTGGTGAGTAATGGGGCAAATGTTTTCATTCAATATACCTTAACGATCTTTTTCATCGAAGAGTATTGAAATTAATTATCGTAGAATTCTACGATACGATATTCAATTGACTAAATTATATCAATCGTTAAAAGATGATGAAAAATTTAAAATCGTAAAATATTTGGTCAATAATTGTTAAAATCTTCTATGGTTATATTAAAAGAATTGCTTAAAGATTGTCTTCTTATTATTAATTTTGTTATAAGAGCACTTCAGTGCTATTTTGGCAACATTGTTGTATTCTTGCGTAACTAGTGTTTTATGTAGTTTTATTTTATGTAAGTTTGGTAAGAGTAATGAATTCGCGTCCATAATTTCATTAATTCATCAATAATCACACGTTTATAAGTATAAGATATTAGTGTTTGTTTCACTTGACAAATACCAACCGAAGTAAGCGTCTTGCTCAAACATAATATAAGTAACTGAATAAACGCAATAAATTATTCGTATTCGTATCTTTCATGCACTATCATTATGTATCATTCATTATGCACATAGTACGTAGAACCGATGGACGTAGGGTTCTTAAGGCGCGGACTGACGAAATCAAAAAGGTTGCGGGGAGTAGCTGGATCCAAGCAGCTCAAGATCGTGTGGTGTGAAGAACCCTTAAAAAGACCTTTATCTAGCAGTGACCGTCCATCGATCGAGTAAGAATAAGAAATGTACGATTTTGAAACATCTAACCATAAAAACCGAAAGATATATAACAATTAAAGTAGTCGTAAAGTAGAATGTTGCGCTCAACATTTTGTATTGTAATATTAGCTCAAAAAACATTAATTTATTAATAATTGTAGGTAATCGTATCTTTAGAAATTTTTGAATTCAGCGTAAATAGTTAATCAATCAAAAATTAAAAATATACTTACGCATCCCCATTCGATAAACGCATTTCAAAAAGCCTCTCCAATTTATTTCTAACGACTTGCTTCTTGTGCCCAGTTTTATTTCTTATCATTTCGCATAACTCTTTCACCAGCTGCAAATATAGCCGCATTATATGTGAAACTTGCAAAGCGCAAATCAACTATATAGTATAAGAGTAAATGACTTATAGTTCCTAATTAGTGAAAAACGTGCAACAAGCGTTTAAGGTTTAGTATGGAGGAACTAAGAAGTTTAATACAGAAAGTAAATTTGGTGGTACATAATGGAATTAACTTTTACTTTATCGTTGCAGTGTTGTATATTGCACAGAATGTATCTCCTCACTACATTCACACCTTTTGTAATAAGTAAAATAATGAGAATATCATGACTGACATGGACTGTGATTAGCAAATTATTGTTTTGATTAATCAGAGACAATCAGTTTTAGTAACTAAATAGGCGAACAAAATTTGAAAGGTTTAATTAAAAATTTAGCATGTACGATTTTATTTTATGTATATTTCGTCTATATGTTTCTTCATTCCTAAGGGAGAGGTAGGCTAAAGTTTCTAAGACGCTTTTTGGGAAGAATACAAGTAAGTATGCATACTTATACGTATATAAATTCCCAATAACTATATAAAACAAAATTGACGCTTTTGCTACAATTATTATACGTCAATAATATAATTATTTTCTCATGATTCTAATTAACTCAAAATTTTTATAATACGAATTTACATGTTTAAAATTGATTTAGCCCATTTTAGGACTAAATGGAATATTTAAGTTATTGTAATTTATCATTAAACATAATGTACATGTAACATATGTACTTGTTACTTTTTACCTTAGCAAAATGAAATACTTTTAAGATTATTATCACTTAGCTAAATTCTTCCTAATAGATATTCATTAATATATTTGTGCATTTTGTACTACTTCCAAAATTAATGCAACAGGTTTAGTTTGAAATAAAAAGACATTCTGTATAACAAAATTTGTACTCAAAATTAAAAAAAAAATAGAAACACAATTTTTAACAAAATTTAAAAAAGCATTCAAATTTACCTATACTTCTAAAAACTATGAAATAGAGTAATTGCTTAACAACAAAATAAACTCTTTGGGATACAAAAAAAACTTATGACTACTATCGCAAATATTTCTAATTAAAGTACAAAAGTACAAGCACTGCAAAAGTACACAACAAAAATAATTATAATAGATAAATACCGTAAAGAATTTTCATTTACTCTATAATTCGATAGGAACTATGCAAAGTGCAAATACTAGTAATGTCTTATGAACAACGTACATAAAACTATAAAGGAAGAGAACAGCCGATGAATGTGATTGACTCGATAATAATCGTCACCGTTATCAATACAACCAATGTACAATGTTCTATCAAAAATACCATCAAGACAATTTTCAAAAGGCCACTGTATTAAAACACATTTACAAAGCACACACACACACAAAAGCTAAAGTAAGATGTAATGTGATAATATGTAAATTTTAACAATAGGTTCTATGAAATTGCCATTTTATACGTTTGCCGTTTTTTAGCCATCACCATATTATAATTATCATAACAAAATAAAATCTTTGTTAATGAAAGTATATTAACAATAAAACACTTTTTTATTTTTACTATAGACTCGATAGATGCCAAATATGTAAAAGTTTTGCTATAATTTCAAGTAAATTTACAAACTTGCCAGTATTAAAAATTGGCATTTCATAGGTAAAGACCTTACGAGTATGATCAACAAAATAGTAAAAATAAAATAAGGTAAATTTATATTCTTGAAACTATTTTTAAAAATATATCTTTATATAATTAAATAATAGGACCAAACAAATATGATGAAAGCGATGAAAACTATGAATATGAATTCCGTTAGATTTAAATGGTTAAATTTATGCCTTTCTTCTACATTTTTGTATTTACAAAACAATTTATATTGGTAATTATTTTTTTATTATTATTTATTTACTGCCACACCTATTGTTTTTTTGAGGGAAGATTAAAAAAGTTTCAGGATAGATAATACTGAAAAAAAGCATCGACTGCTTCAAAATGCTTTATCAAACGTAAAATATAATTATTAACTCACTATATATTCATAGTGAGTAATCATAGATTATAAAATTAACAAAAATATTATACTACAGTAGGCGGCATTTTAATCTTATATTAAATATAACATTTAGGAAATCTGTATTTTTATTAATTAATCATTCTTGTTACTACCAAATTTTTGTTTCTTTAAAGATGTCTTCCTGAAAAAATGATAAATTTTCTCTATTATTTCTACTTTTTCTGTATCATTTCTATAACAAAAACTATAATGTTTATATATTCCGCCTTTTGTTGCTTTACTTTTTGTTATTTACAGTTAATAGTTATCATTAATGAGTAAATAGTTCTGAAAGATATTTACCTCTTTGACTTCTTCACCGTCCTCCGACTTATAAAAAGCTGAATACTCGCCGGGGTTTAATTTTTTTGTGCTTAACTTGGGATACTCCTCTTTAATAGTCGCAGTCTTATAATCCTTATCCCAGTATTTTACGTCTGGCTAAAAAACATTCTTATGATTAATTTTCATAAGATAATATGATATTTATTTGATATTTTATTTGAAAAACTGGTTTAGAACTTTGCTTATTAAACAATGTAAATACAAAAATCAGGTCACCTAATTTTTTCACTTTTCACTGACGGAGAAAGTTATATATTATTTGTATTTGCTAAGTATATGAAATTTTTTAAGAACTTTCTAGAAGAGCCAAAAAAACTGTTTCTTAGATTTCTCATGACTTTTCTACGAAGTGATTGCATGAGTATATTGAACAATCATATCTCGCAAACAGTAAATAAAAATTAAATATATGCAAAGAATTCAAAATCATGAATAATTTTTTTTTTCAATAATTGGTATGAAATTGTTTGCAATATACCAACCTTTGCTCGTCCGGAATCAGATATAAACATCGAATATTTCAGCATTTCCATTGTGGCAGACTAAAAAAGATATTTCTCTTTTAGATACATAAATAAAAGCATACTCGTCAACGCGCAAATCTCTGGCTTTGTCTCTCTCTAAAATGAATGAACGTGCACCCTTCAATTGTTGAATTACACAATCTAAAGTCTACAGAACTGTTGTGGGGTCAGCTACTCCATGACCTTGTTTAATGTTAAACGTCAAACAGAGAGAGCTTGATTCAACTTACCCTTTTAAAAGCTTGGCGTAAACGTATTTTATGGATAATGATACATAGAACCAAAAATGCTTTTAACAGTTGTGTTACCATCTACCATGCGATTAGTTCGTCTCATTGTAAATAAAGGCAACTCTTACAGTTCTCAACCTAATACAATGACATAAAAGTCATAATACAAATAATATTGAGCATAAACATTAATAGGCGAACCGTTTAACTCAGTCCTTATACAATGACATAAAAGTCATAATACAAATAATATTGACAATAACATTTATAGGCGAACCGTTTAACTCAGTCCTCGCGTGCGGGGTACAAAGGCGCGGAGTTAGGACGAGAACGGGGACTGAGGTAGTTGCGGGCGGTCACCCTCTTGTATACAAATCTTCAAGGGCTCGCCGCCCGCATCAATGAATGAAGGGCATTTTTGTCCTGTGAATGCACATTCTATTCCCATAGCTGATAAAGTGAAATATGAAAAAATGTGTTAACCCCAATTAGAATATGAATCTGATGGGCAATATGATGACAGTTGATGAATATAGTTCCTTTTATTGTACCCCGTACCGCACCCCGCGACTCCCGCGTGACTCCCGGGACGACTAAGTTAAACGGTTGGCTTATAGCCGTTTATGTTTGTCCTTTCTTTCATAATTATTGGAAGCACACAAAAACACAAATAAAAACAGTATAATTACTACTCACATCACCCAGTTCAGGTATACTGCCATCAAACTGCTTGAAGTATTCTGAAAAGAAAAATTAATACATTATTTCAAACTCAAATAATCCTACTAATATTATAAATGCGAAAGTTTGTGAGTATGGATGTATGTTTGTTACTCTTTCACGGCGAATCCGCTGAACCAATCGCTGAAATTTGGCAAAATTATTCCTTACTAGCGGCCTGCCCCTGCTTCGCACGGGTATAAAATATGTATCCCATGTCAGTCAGTGTAAAAAAATGATTAAAATCAATCCAGTAGTTTTGATTTATTCATTACTGCCCGTGGCCCGCACGTGTTAAATTTGGAGAAAAACAATTTCCTTTCCCTATACCAAGAAGATTTCCTGCTATCTTTGGAATATCTAAATTCATATAGTACATTTTTACTTATTTACTTTTACATTTTCCCTATGTATTTTATTTTTACAATTAATTACATAATGTCTTTAAACAAACTCTTGAAAGACGGACATAAACGGCTGCTAAAGTCGAAGTGTTATAGGGCGAAGCGCGGCGTCCTCACGGCATTTTAAATCTGTAATATCTCCGAAAATGTTCTCTTAAATTACATGCTGTAAACGGCCATATTGATCTATATTAAATTAACAATTTATTTAAGGTACTTAATTGTATAAGGATTAATGCTGTATTGTATAAAAATTGCTTCAAAAATATGGCATTATTTTTCGTTAAAAGTAAATGACAAAAAATGCTATAGTGGGTTATCCATAAGAGATAGACATATACCATCGCGGACTTTTCTGTAGACGTTTTCAACATGTACAAATACTTAGTACATTATTTTGATAAATCTCGTAGGTTTTAGCCTGCGTTTGCAATGTAAGCGAAAAAAAATGTAATTATTTACAGAAACCTCAAAAATTACAGTATTTCTCTACTCCGTATTGAATGTTATTATACGTACAAACCTTCCTCTGGAATCACTCTATCTATTAAAAAAAACCGCATCAAAATCTGTTGCGTAGTTTTAACGTTTTATGCGTACATAGGGATATAGGGACTTTGTTTTATAATATGTAGTGATACACCGTGGTAACATTGGCTGTTGAAATTTATGGAAATCCTGTTAATTCTACAAGAATAGGATGACATTAATGCGATTTGGACCAATAGACAAAAGATTGCTAACGAACGATTTAATGTATAGTTTGTTAAGATTTTAAATTTTAGAAAACTTCTCGAAAGCCACCGTAATCGAAAGGGGAAGGTGAAAACGTACAAGGCAACATGTAGCTTTGTCTGCTAATCAATAAAAAAATTCAATCAAATCAATAAAAAAATTCAATTAAATCAATAAAAAAAAATTAATTAAAAAATATAATTGTTATATGTAATGTAGTAAAAAAAATAAAACCGTGTGCCTAATTTTTATTTGCCACATCGTGAGAACACCTGCCTATGTCTAGAGAATTCTGGTAATATATATATGTACGCATTACAGAGAGAGGGGCCTATGCTCAGCAGTGGGATAGTAACAGTCCGTTACCTTATTTTTTTCGTTTGTTTCCCTAGTGTCAATTTTTATTGCGGAAAAACATGATGGCCTTGTGTTAAATTTTTATTTAGAATCTTTATACAACAAAAGTAATGAGAATATTATTTTGCTATAATTCGCGATAAAAGACAATATATGTAATGCTAAATGTAGAGTGATTGACTAAATGAGAGAGTAGATTCGTTCTCATACCTGATACATGCAGAATTTGTAAAAACTCATGCACTAACCAACACCGATGACAGGACAGGATTCGTAAAAACATCACAATCCTCCACCACCGCCACCACAATACAAACAATTGTTGAGATTGTGTTGGTGAATGTGTGCATTGCTTGTGTATTATTGTCATCGGTTTCAGGTAGGGCATGAATTGTTACAAATTCTGCATGTATCAGGTATGAGAACAAATAGAACACTCTTTTGTATTATGGACCTCCGCAAAGTAACGCCTAATTCTATAAATTACCTTTATTCAACTCACCAGTCAAATCGGTATCCATGAATCGCTTCCTTTCTTCAGGTTCGATGCTCCGCTGGATGATGCGGTCCATTTCTGAGGAGTTCAACTGGAGTACTGGTGGTGGAGGCACGTTGGGCTGACTCAGCATTGGACTCAGAACTGCTCTCTGTGTGTCAATTTGAGAGACGGATCCCATATCGAATAGAATTGCATCGGCCATCATTGAATCGGATGTTGGGGCTACTTGCAGTGGTTCAGGAACCTAATGTACAACAAATAAACCTTAGCCAACAACCGATGCATATGTTGAAAATAAGTCTTATCAAGGTGTTTATATAGAATTATACTGTAGTGATATAAGCTGTGGTAGCCCAGCGGTGACACCGTGCGACTCTTTCGTGGAGGTCACGGCTACAAACCCGGGCAGACACAAATGAGTTTTACAGTTAAAAGCTTGTGTCTAATTGATAATTGCAATATATCACACGTTTTTCGGTGAAGGGAAACATCGTGAGGAAACCGGCATATCTCTAGAGAATTTTACATGTGTAACCTACCAATCCGCAGTGGAGCAGCGTAGTAGATCTTAGCTCTAATCCTTCTCTCCAAAAACGGAGAGAAGAGGCCTATTCTTAGCATTGAATAGTAACAGGCCGCTACTTACTTTATTTTTATACTATAGTGGGGGAGCCATATGCAGGCCTGTGAACGAAAGTGTCATAATAAATAATAAAAAGGACGATGAAACTCGTATACTTATTTTTGTTTTATCACACGAAAAAAGAGATACAGATAGATTAGTAACAGGCTCATTTGCTTTCTCTTTATTGTAATAGAGAAATAAATGTAAAAATGAAGTTAGTAACCTAATGCTTAGCTTGTCACATAATGAAACGGAAGAGATACTTAAATGTATGTCATATATATACAACAAAGGTAATTTTTTATTCATTTCATTTGGTCTTGTTACATAAGTTCTCACACACATAGTGCACTTTACATATTACTCATCGAGAGGAACATATTTAACTTCCCTTTTTTTTTCTTATCTTTTTCATATAACTATTGTTTACATTAAAAGAAATAATGTTCATTTTAACAATAATAAAATATCACATCTCGTAAGATGTGATATTTTTCCCGTAGGAAGAGCGCTGTATACCGAGATACAGGAAAACCTAGTTCCATTACAGTGGTCTAAATTATGTAAAGATAAATTTGTATAGATAATAATATTTTTCTGTTCATTTATATTTATGTAAGAATGTTTTTTGAATTATATAATAAAGATAATATTTATTTATTTAGAGCACATTTTAGGCACGCTTCCACACTCTAGTAATTCTATGGGTCAAAGGACCCATAAAAGACAGACTGTACTGTAAAGACAGTATTATATTTACTTGAACCGTTTTTGACATTACTATTAGCTTAGTAGGCATATGCTAACATGAGTAGGTATTTTAACAACTCGACGTCTCTTATTTACTCTGTGCATAATAGCACTGACTTATATTATTACCAACAATCAAGTCTTTATCGAAGTTTTAAGAGATTAGAAACCTCTTCACAGAAGTAATTATAGATACTAGCCTGTGCTCAGTACTACTCTCGAATAAGCACTTAATACGCATTAAAACTAAGTCCGCCGTGTGGTATCCGGCTGAATAAAATAGTACCACCCTCATTTCTTACCGAGGTGTCGTAAAAGGCGACTAAGGTAAGACGACCCGCCGTGTGGTATCCGGCTGAGTAGAATAGATCAACGTCATTTCTTACCGAGGTGTCGTTAAAGGCGACTAAGGTAAGTTGACCAACCGTGTGGTATCCGGTTTAGTAGAATAGACCACCATCTTTCTTACCGAGGTGTCGTAAAATACGACTAAGGTAAGTTGATGTCAGGCAGGCGGCCGGTCGTAAAAACGCAGCCAAATCGTGTAATAACATGTTTATAACATGTTGTGCCGACCCCCACTTAGATTGGGATAAGGGCAGGAGGATGATGGTGACGCATTAAAACTAAGATGGATAAGTACAAAAAAACTTACAATTTTTTTTCATAAGAATCTTTTGACAATATTAAAAAAAATAATAAGTAAAATTGTTTCATCGATACAAAATGCGATGACCCTGGGAAATTTAACAACAAGAGGGCGCTATTGTACTAATCATTATTAATGCATTAAAGTAAAATAATGAGATAATCTTCTCTAAAATTTCTTTAAAGTTTAGAAAGTAGAATATTGCAACAACATATACCACCATGGTATATTGTCTTGACAAAAAAAAACTACTTTATATAAGCACTAAGTTAATGTTGCTTACCTTTATTGGGTAAACAGGGATGTCCCCCATTACGTCATCATCAATATGGTTGAAATTATTCTTCTGAAAAAACATTTTTTTTACAGTTTATGTATTAATTAGAATGATTTCGTGTGGTATCCGTCTGAATAGAACAGTACCACCCTCATTTTATACCAAGGTGTCGTAAAAGGCGAGTAAGTTAAGTCGAACACCCTCATTTCTTACCGAGGTGTCGTAAAAGGCGACTAAGGTGAGTTGACCCACAGTGTGGTATCCGGTTAAGTAGAATAGATAACCCTCTTTCTTACCGAGGTGTCGTAGTCTAAAGTAAGGTAAGTTGATGTCAGTCAGGCGGCCGGTGGTAAAAAACGTAGCCAAATCATATGACAACATGTTTATAACTTGTTGTGCCGATGCCCACTCACAGTGGGATAAGGGAAGATGATGTTTAACTAGAAGTATTTCGTTAGGTCGTACATAACTTTAATTTCTGTAAATTAAATCAAATTGCAGGTGTATTGTAGGTAGCAAATATTTCTTTATGTAAAGCTCGCAGGAGGAAGTTTAAGGCCAGCTATACACAGTCGCGAAGCAGTCCATCCTGACTGCTTCAAGCTTAAGCTTTAACAGGTTATAACGAACGCACAACGAAAAAATAATATATAACCCATATCCTAGTTTTATGAAAAACAAGATTAATACATTCAAGAGCACTTAACATTAACAAAGTTTTATTTTTTGGTCTCAGGTTATTATTATAAAAAATGTAATATTCTTAAGTCCAGCGATGGTATAAAACAAAACATGCGGTTGACAATACTTACGTTCACTAGTTCAATGGTTGCAGGCAATTCACTGTAACTTTTGATAGAACTACCTGAGAACAAGAATTGTTTCAAAAATAAATTTTAAGATTTATATAATCTGCTTATAAGACGTCATCATCTTCCTGCCCTTATCCCACTCTAAGTGGGGTCGGCAGAACATGTTATAAACATGCTGTAACATGATTTGGCTGCGTTTTAACGACCGCCCACCCACCTGATGTCTAATTACCTTAGTCGTATTTTACGACACCTCGATAAGAATGAGGGTGGTCTATTCTACTTGACCGGATACCACATGATGAGTCAACTTACCTTAGTCGCCTTTTACGACACCTCGATAAGACATGAGGGTGGTCTATTCTACTCAGCCGGAAACCACACGGCGGGTCGACTTACCTTAGTCGCCTTTTACGACACCTCGGTAAGAAATGAGCGTGGTACTATTCTATTCAGCCGGATACCACACGGCGGAATCTGCTAATAAGACGTATTATAAACAAACAGTTCCGCGTCTCTCATATTAAAATGAAAAATGATTTTTTAGTTCAGGTATTTGCTAAAAAGATAATTACTTTGAAACTATACATATTTTTTTATATAAAGATTTAATTGTATCAATAAAATTAAATTACCAGAGCAACTTTCGAGCGAAGAATAGGAGGAGTTAGCTTTTCTTTTCTTGTTATGAATTTGTTTATAAATGGTTTCCGCTTTGTAAGTGAACTCTTTGGGCTCGCTCGTCCGTCCATCGCTGGGTCGAACCAGTTCAATGTAAACTTTAACATCCTTCGTTGTTTGGGGATCTATGTATTGTGGAGTCCTGTTGATATGTAATGTGTTAAAATTATATAAAAATAAAAGGAAAAGTAACGGTCTATCACTATCCGATTGCTGTCCCCTTTTCCTTTTTTTGGAGTGAAGATTTAGACCCACCGCGCAGCTTCAATGCGCACTGGTAAGTTATGCATATCCCAATAATTCTCTAAATATATGCAAATCTCTTCACAATGTTTTTCGCGTGTGAATCGGAAATATCAAAATCAGTTAAAACCAATTTATAGAAATAATACGTCGTTTGATCGAACGCTATTAAGACTGCAATTGCTTATTAATAACAATTATCAATTTAAACAATTAGACTACTTTAAGTTTCGCTTTCGAAATTCCCAGAGGATATGTTTTGGAGTACACACAAAGTAAAATAAGCCAAAAACTAGCCTGTAGAATAAATGATATACTGAACACAATAATCTTTTGTTAGGTTAGTTAGGTATTCTCCCACTTCTCTGGCCAAATTTTGACTTATTTTCCAGTAGCGTGGATCATGTAAAAAGAACAAGGAAGCGATGGAGCGACTATGTCGAGGTGGACCTCAGGTGCAAATGAACATGGAGATGGGAGGCCAAAGACAGTGAAATGAAAAAGGCTCGTGCTGGAGGCCAAGATCCATGAAGGGTTGTAGTGCCGCAGGAAGAATAAAAAAGAATCGTGTAGAAGTGGGTTACGCAATTATAATATAAGAAAATAAATAAATACCTGAATACGATGCCATACTGGTGATGAACATCACTGTGCAAGAAAGAACCGGTACCGCTCCAACCACGTTCACCATTCTCATCTAACTCGAAGAATCTTATCATTATGTTTTCTAAAGAGAAAATCATTGTTTTAATATATATGTAACAGTTGTTACAAGAGTTTGATTTTATAAAGATAAAAATAAATGGCCCTTTGTGCCACGTAATTATATCGAGCGCCCCACGGTTTTTTTACAATATTAGATACCTGCCTTCACAAACTTTTAAGTATACCTATATTTCGCCAGAAGAGAGAGGAATGTTTTGTGAGATTTCAACAGTATTAAACGCATTTTATTGCCTGGAAGACTTTTTTTATGTTAGGAAAACCCATTATGGGCTGTGGCGGACCGATGGGAACGAGCCACGGGTATGTCGGCTCTCAACGACTGCGAAAACCTGACAGTGCTACACCACGCTACTGGTTACTGGGACGTCCATCCCTCATCACAATCATCCCAGCCCACCCTTGCGGCTCTACCCCAGAGAGAGCCACTTTTGGCCTCGGGGACCTATTCTGGAAGCCTTCATCGAAAAGCTAAGCTTAGACACAATTTGACTTTTCCCGTCAGTAATTTATAATATTAGGCCTTACTTTGCGGAGATCCATAATACAAAGGTAATGAGAATATTATTTTGCTATAATCCGCAATAAAATGAAATATATGTAATCCTAAATGTAGAGATTGACCATCGCGATTGGGTAATGCTTTGCTTTGCGTAACAATGTTGAGTTTGTGGTGGTGAATGTGTGCAGTGCTTGTGTATTGTTGTGTTATCGGTGTCGGGTAGTGCATGAGTTATAACAAATTCTGCATGTATCAGAACGAATAGTACACTCTACATTTAGCATTATATATATTTCATTTTATAGCGGATTATAGCAAAATAACATTCACATTACTTTTTTTCCGTCAGTTTCAACAATTATTATATTCAAACTAGTTTATACAAAAGTTTAACAAATTATATATCTAAACATTTCCCATGAATCACACTATCTATTGGTTAACCGCATTGAAATCTGTTCATTAATTGCGTTTTGAGTATATACAATCACGAACGGGCAGAAATATGTCTAGCAAAGGCAAATTAATTTTTTTATGCCCTTTAAATGTTTTACAATTTATTTAGAATTAATTTAGAAGTACGTATTAGAACCATTGATTTTAGTATGTGGAGTCTGGCTGAGTAGAATAGAACACCTCATTTGTTATCGAGGTGTCGTAAAATTAAAAAAAAGACCTCCCGTTTTATTACTGAGGTGTCGCAAAGGCGACAACGATAAGTTCACGTCAGGCAGGCAGCCGGTCGTAAAATACCTAGCCAAATCATGTGATACCATGTTTAAAACATGTTATACCTACCCCATTTAGAGTGGAATAAGGGCAGGAGAATGTTGTCTAGGTATTTAGTAAGCATGTTAATATATTTCATTAAATTATAAACATGGGCATCTAACAAGCATTGATTATTATTATCGGAATCAAACGGGGAATCCTAGGTTGGACATAAGTATTACATTATAAGTGTGAAGGAACGTAAATATATTATTATCACAAACTAAATAAGTGTTTTAACAGTTAAACTGAACATATTCTATATATTCAACATGTTTGACGTGTAATCCAATAAAACCAGTGAACATCATACTATATTAAAGTAAAAGTACAAATTAAAGTAACAATCTATTGTTACTTTAATTTGTACGCCTTATAGAATTAAGACTAAGCTTATTTCTCTCTTTTCCGTATTTATTTTGTATAGTATAAGTGTTTATTTGACAAAGCCGTGTGGTATCCGGCTGAATAGAATAGTACCACCCTCATTTCTTACCGAGGTGTCGTAAAAGGCAACTAAGGTAAGTCGACCCGCCGTGTGGTGTCCGGCTGAGTAGAATAGACCAATCTCATTTCTTACCGAGGTGTTGTAAAAGGCGACTAAGGTAAATTGACTCACCGTGTGGTATCCGGTTTAGTAGATTAGACCACCCTCTTTCTTACCGAGGTTTCGTAAAATACGACTAAGGTAAGTCGACTTCAGGCAGGCGGCCGGTCGTAAAAACGCAGCCAAATCATGTGACAGCATGTTGTGCTGACCCCACTTAGAGTGGGATTAGGGCACGAGGATGATGATGAAGTGTTTATTTGACAATCTATGTATGTATGTATATAGGCGGTCGGTGTATAAACTGAATGTGCCGAAACTAGTTTTCAGGCTTTTAATTAATATAGATTTAATTAATTAAACAAACGGAACTTACTTTTATTTACTTTTTCTACAAATATGAAGACATCATCACCACCCTGAGGCCGGCCATAGCATCGACTTATTCGACATATCTTCAAATCATTTGTCGCTGCACTCTCTAAAACGGAATATGATATTGAAATATCAACTGTCACAAGAATATAGTACTAGTAGCGATGGACAATATAATCGATTTTTAAGATAATCGATTATTTTTCATATTATATTGATTTTTTTAAAAATCGATTATTTCGTAACAAAATAATCGTTTTTTTTAATATATATTTTTTTGAAATCGATTACTTTTAACGGTATAAAAATCGATTATTTATTTAATCGATTTTTTCTACTCCAAGTTACATTCCTAAGTACTAGCTTAACAATCAAGATAACCCTACATTAAGTTTAATTTGGCAGAACTAAAGAGGTCTCTATTAGATCAAAAATGCTAACGCCTGACGATCAAGAGTTAAGAATAAATAGGGAAATTATTACAGTAAGCATTATAATATTTCAACAGCTTTAATAATTAATAATATTTAGCTCGGTTTAGCTTACTGTGATTTTCCGTTAATTTTCTTATTAGTTATATGTACTTCGACTTCACTGTAAAAATATTTTCGCCTTTGCTTTACTAGTCTAGTATAGTCTTCATAATATTTTTACGAAGTTTTTATCATTATTAATTTTATTTAAAATAAGTAATATGTACAACATTGAACATTTCAACATTTTTCAATTAGAACAGAACATTCAGCATTTTTATAATTAGAACAGAACTCAATTGAAATATGTTACTATGTTTATAATCTGCATTTCCCAGAAGGCTTCGGTTAAAATTGGTGGTTCGGGCTACGTTTGAATATGTATTTGTATTATTTAAACAATGAATCATAACCGATATAAAAGCGTATGAGTAAATCTATCGTACTACGTCTAGGTTTTATAATGAGTTCTACATTGCCTCTTAACATTGAGGTGGTAATGAAGCGAAAAATAATAAACAATATCCAATATCGATTGAGATTAAACTTCAATAACTACATTATAAACTTACTCATATTATGAATGGGTTCGGAGTAAACCGGGGGACAAATCTCCTCATCAGATTTCAAATCGTGGGCGCTGAACTTGAGTCGGACAATATTTAAGTTGATGCCTTTAGCTTCATTTTCGCACATGAGCCGAACCTAGAAATGTAATAAAATTGATAAACATACCGTCACATCCTTTACAGAAGAACATAGTGACAAAATATAATTATAACGTCACTCCGGTTTATATTGTACACGACACGCGACCGCAAGCTGAGCTGTTATCCACAACACTAAATCCTATATCGGCCACTATGGTGTGTTGTATGACTTTTATAATTGCTGACAAAAAGGCTTGCAGCGGCATTTGCTTAAGTATACTATAACGTTTTCGTTTCTTTAAATTAAAATAATACGCGATTCGTGACGATTTAATGCAAAAGCTTGGTAAGAAGCTATCATTTTCTATATATCGATCAATTTTAGGACATTTCAAAACATTAAAACACCTATCGTATACCGTGCTAAAATATTAAAAATAAAAAATCTGATGGTATAATTATCAACATATACAGACAATAATCGATAACGCCGTGTGGTATCCGGCTGAATAGAATTGACCAACCTCATTTCTTACCCAGGTGTCGTAAAGGCGACTAAGGTAAGTTGACACACCGTGTGGTATCCGGTTTAGTAAAATAGACCACTCTCTTTCTTACCGAGGAATCGTAAAATAGGTACGACTAAGGTAAGTTGAGGTCAGGCAGGCGGTAAAATACGTAGCCAAATCATATGACAACATGTTGTGCCGACCCTACTTAGAGTGGTATAAGGGCAGGAGGATGATGACAGACAATAATCGATAAAAACCTGATAATGAATATAATACTTAGTTTTCCATAGAACGATGCAGTCAAAACATAAAAACATTCTGTAATATTGTTCAACAACTTACATTACATATTACATAGAGATTGACATCGATCTAAAGATAAATAGCACGGAAGTATTATCGATTCGTAGCGATCACGACAATCAATTCCGTTTTTAGTTATTTTTAACATAGTTTTACAATATTTGAATTATACGGTTCACTATTTACATCCTCATATAACCAATTAACTAAAAAAATAATCTACAAATTAAATACATTCAATATTTTACGCGCTTATTATACGTACGTATAGGTTTTGTTAAAGAGTGTAGTAAGGTCGAAAGCTCGGTTAAGTGAAACGTGAAAAGATTGAGAAGTATGTGACAAGGTTTCGCTAGCAAAAAACCATAGAGTTATTAATGCAAGAGCAGGGGAGCCATAAGCAGGTCTGTATGTGATATTGGTATACTATAAATTATGAGAGGGAAGACGAAACTCGTATACTTATCCTTGTATATATACACACATAAAAAAGAGAGACAGATAGATCTCCCTCATTTCCTTTCTCTTTATTTTGATATGGTATATTTTAGGCCGGCTTCCATACTCTATTACTAGACTATTACTATTATTTATTACTCTTATTTATTACTATTATTTATTACTCTATTACTCCAGTATAATAAATGTATGCAAAAAAACGCGTACAACAGCTCTACAGACATAAAAATATCAATTATTATCTATCAGTTATTTCCGGAATATAGCATTTTGCTATTTAAATATCATCACCAATACGCTAAACTTTTCACGTCAGCGGAAATGTCGGTTTGCCATGTAGGTACATGATATACTTAGATATATGCAATGTCTGCCTACATCTTCGTGAGCTGAATTAAATAAAATATTAAAAAATATCTATACTATATCTTATCTATAAGTATTTTGTTATTGTGTTATAGCTTATGGTACTAGCAACGGTTTAATTAATTTTGAGTTGTATCTCTAGAATCTAGAGTCTAGAGAGGACAAATTAAGACAACTAAGATCTATTAAACAGGACACTCTTCTTTTTGAACCGTTGCTGCACATAGGTCACTTTAAGGGATCTTGGATCACTTGGATCACCACTTAGATCGCGAGAGTCCCTTCGTAGGCTTTTTGGGTCTTTACGTGATATTTGAGATCGTTAGTCCACCACGTCTTCCGTGATAGGGTCGACATTCTAATCACTTTAACCCCAAGGCCCCTTGGTTGTTCCTTCTACTAAGTAAGGACACTTTTTTGCCCTTTCTGGTTCTCGGCACGGTGAACTATATATGCAAATATATTTGGATATATGTACTAAAATTACACACACAAACACACACTTACACACATGTACACAAACACGCACTTACAGTTAGATTACACTATCATTTTCTTTTTATTTAGTTATCAATGATATCTATATATATAAAAGAAAGTTGGTCTTAGTTACGATATTTATGACTCAAGAACGGATGAACCAATTCGGCTGAAAATTGGTGGAGAGTTTGCTTAGAACTAGGAGACGGACATAGGATACTTTTTATCCCGTTCGACTGCATTTATTTTATCTCATAAATCCTCATGGTATAGAGTAAGGGGAATTGTTTTACTCCAAATTTAACGCGTGCGGGCCACGGGCAGTAATAAATAAAACAAAACTACTTGATAGATTTTAATAATTATTTTCACTGAGTGACATAGGCTATATATTTTATACCCGTGCGAAGCCGGAGCGGACCACTAATTAGTATATATAAATTAACCAAACAAGCTAGTAAACGTAAAATTAAGTATAATAAATCATGGAAAAATACAATATGCACTCTAACTATTTACTTGTTTACTTGGTAACTATTTACTTAATATATTAATAACAAGTTATAATGTAAAGCCTTATCGTTATATAAGCATTGTATAAGCTTATTATAATGCCATCTTGATGTTCTCGATCTTGAAATAAAGATTATTGATTTGATATACGAAAAAAGAGATCCCAAGCACGGTACGCTGGGCTGTAACAAAACCCGCTAGAACTACCTATAGGTACTTGTATGTCTCAAACGAATGATTGTTTGTACTAAAAATGGCGACCGATACTGTAATAAAATGTATTATAAACGAAATGTATAACAATGGACGGCGCATAAACCGAAATCTACGTTTGCTACTATTTGTCTTAGCAAGACAAATACCGACACGACTACTTATAATAAATTAATAATTTCTACATACACTAGAATAATCTAGAATAGACGAGAATCGTACGTGACTATGTTCAAAACAAAATAGACTTAATTATGGGGATCATAGACCAGGAATAGGTTCAATAGGTGGCCCCATACAATCAGTCCGCTATACATAAAGAACATTATATATTTAAACAAGAACAAACCAATACTCGATACCGTTTACAAAACAATGTTCATGTTCATGTTGTTGGCATGTAAGTATAAATCAGCTATTATAAGTGCTTACAATGAAGAGGTTTTTTTTAATACTATAAACTTGTTGAAAGAAAATATATTAACGCATTTCTGAAGTGGTACGATATCCTGACAACGATTGCACGTTATGCTTAAACATTCCAACTCGAATGTCACTTGAGATTAACCACGTGATATACGCCTGGGCTCTGGGGTCTGATATTATAAGTTTGGCATTTTTTAAATTAGATCTTTTTTTCAAACATTATACTGATAACATAGAAAACTATAATTTTTTACTACGATGATAAATATAATATGACTGTATTTTTCTATAAAAATAGGTACTGAAGAAAAGTTAAAATATGTTTTGCTGTTAATCACATCAATTACATATCTAAAAAAAAGGGAAAGTCGTTTTGTCCATTAGATAAAGAAAATATTAATTAATTTAGTTACTAATTACAAAATTAGGGAGAAAGTACAAGCAAACATTTACAAAAAACGGTTCTTAATTAAATAATATTTTATGCTACTAATGGTTTAATAACGAAGAATATATCGCACGTTTGATATTCAAGTCAAAATTAAATACACTGTCATCATTTTCATTGACATCTATGACGTTACGGTACGAATAAAAAAAAATTGTTTTTTGCTCTTCCAAGTTATGGGCCCGTTTTACACTCACACGAGTTTTGTAAGATCTACGCTACGCTTTATTGCAATCTGCTACATAACTTTTTTTTTAATTAGGTCACTTTAAAATTAAAAGTGCGATATATTAATAGTCATTATACAACACCGACATTCCCTAATAACTAGCATCATATCAAATGCCTGAAACAAAAACGATTTTGTTCTAGCCACCGAAAACAAAACAGTATAGACCAGTGTTTCCCAACGTAGGGCCCACGACCCCCAGGGAAGGCAACTTGATGGTTAAGGGGGGAAGGGGCAACTCGACACGAGTTTAAGCCTTTCGCTCTGGGCCACTTAAGTGCAATGCTAAATTTCGGTGCCAGATTTAACAAAATAAAAAACGAATTTTTATACGTAAAACCTTCTTCGTATTTATGTTCTTTAAGTGGACAATTCAATTTTTAATATTTAAATTTATGTATGTTAGTTATTATGTATTTTATATGTCTATTTATGTATTGAATTCCATAATATAAGTTACAATAAAATTATTTTGCTGTATTCCGCGTTTGTTAATGTAAAAATATATGTAATGCTAAGTGTCGGCAGGCAGTATAGACATTGTAATAAACAAGTTGGGTTATATGAATTGCGTAATTGGACTATTCCGTAAGGATAAATTGTAAGAGATAAATAAATCATACTAATATTATAAAAGCGAAAGTCGTCTGTCTGTCTGCTATGCTTTCACATAAGATCCACTAAAGCAATGGTATTTGGTACAATTTAAGCTTATATACCGAACTAACATATCTTCTTCTATACATATAAAAGAAAGTGGTGTTAGTTACACTATTTATAACTCAAGAACGGATGGACCAATTTGGCTGAAAATTGGTAGAGTGGTTGCTTAGAACCAGGAGACGGGGACATAGGATTTTATCCCGTTCGACCGCGTTTCCGCCAAGTCACTAGAAAACGTAGGTATAACAAAAACGTCTATGACATGGAATAAAAAAACGCAAATGACAGTGGAATAATAAAACATAAATTACAGCTAACCGTCATTTTGTCTTTGGTTAAGTATGGTAAAAAATTTGACAATTATCAAAATAATAGCTAAACGTCACTACACAGTAAAAAACAAAGTCGCTTTCTCTATCTGTCCCTATATCCCTATGTATGCTTAAATCTTTAAAACTACACAACAGATTTTGATGCGGTTTTTTTAATAGATAGAGTGATTGAAGAGTAAGGTTTATATGTGAAAATGTAAAAATAAATAAGTAAAAATGTAGTATATGAATTTAGATATTCAATACAAAACTACGGGATAGGTTGCAATCATTTTTTTCAGTGAGTGACATAGGCTGTATATTAACCCCGTGCGAAGCCGGAGCGGGCCACTAGTAGAACAATAAAATCCAATTTTTTCGTTCAGTACCAAAAAACAATATAGTGCATGATTAAGGGTAACTAAACTTTGTTCCCATCAAATATAAATTATTAGAAAACGCAAATTAAATGGCAAAAACATGATAATTCAGGGTAATAAATATGATTAAGAACTTTTAAATATACATTAGTGGTTTTGGTAGTTAAGGTTAATTTATTTGCATAATTACTAATTGCCTTAGCTTTTTTATTTACTAATGCTTTAAAAAAAGGTTAAATAAAAATTAGTTAAACAATGTTATATTTTTAACGATACTGCCTAAAATACTCTTAATCGCCCAAATCGATTTCATAATCATAATATACCATATGCTAACTTATTTATGCAATATAGTCTTAAATTACATAGTGCTTTATCTTTAATATATAAATAAATTAATCTTGTATGTATATAAATATATTTTCGGAATCTCGGAAATGGCTCCAACGATTTTCCTGAAATAAGCATGTAGGGTGTTTTGGACGAGAAAAATCGAACTAGCTAGGTTTTATGTATAAAAAAAAAATCGTTTTATTTTTTGGCATTAAAAATACTAAAATTTATATTGAATTGAATTTTTGCCATTAATAAGTCAGCATAGCTTATTCGGAGAACGTGCAGTCTCGAGAAATGTAAATACGTAGGATCGATCCTCAACTACATAATTATTTTTTTCCCTTTTTTTATTTTGTAAAAAAGCACCGAGCAAGGCTCGGTCAACCAGGTACATAGTCATTAATTTATTTTAGAAATTAAATTTTTATTCCTTACATAAGTTTACGACATTCCATTAACATGAAGATGTAAGCAACACTCTGATATTATCCCACTCCAACAAAAAGGCTTCTCTCCTTGTAGGGGAAGAATTGAAATCCACTACTCTGGTCTAATATATAATAGTAGGTTACATGTAGGGTTGCCAACTTTTTTATACAAGTAATAAAAAATATTAGGTCATATCAAAACTGTATTTTAGAAAAAATAACAGTTATTTAATGTTTTTAATACATATTTTAATAACCTGTCGTACAACATTTAATTTAAAGTATATTTTTAAAACTTAATACACCTCTAGAGCTAGCATTGTATTTTGTGATTTGTTTGTGGCTGCGCTGCACTGAGCACCCTGTGACTATTAAAAAAAATTGTGTGTGCGTCAAAGTGTAATAATTTAATTGTTATGTATGTATGTAATAATTTTATTATATTTTTTTCGACAATGTAGTTGACAACCCTAATTTTAGGACTAATCTAAGGATATGCAGTTTTTCTAAACGAGCATTTCGTCGCCGTAACGCGTATGATTAATTTTTAATATTAATTGAGGACATTAGCTTTTACAGAAATCTATCACACTTTAGCTATCACGGCTTACAAGTAGAAAATATATAAAAAAAATTATTACATTTATATTTGACAAATAAACAAAATAAAAACTTGATCTCTGGTAGAATTGATAAGGCATGAAGCGAGTATTTTTTCGTTTCCAAATGACTAATAAAACTCGGAGCGATTGGCTTATCAATATGGTTCAGCAGTTATAAGAACCTTTTGTGTATTGATGGAGTACATTTATACATCCGGAGTACGAAGTAAACATCCAGATGTAATAATTTAAGAAAATAATTGTGAATACATATGAATTTGTATTCGAAGAATTAAAAGTTATTTCAGATACTCTTATAAGTTTTATTATTATCTATAAATGTGATTATTGTTTACATGAACCAAACACAGATTATATACTGAAAGACGTTTTTAGGGCTTACGCAGCGCAATGATGTAATGATGTATGAATTCAATCAAATTTTATTTAAAACTAGTTACGACTTTGGTCCCGACAAATAACGTGCTAAAAAACCCTCTAATATGGTTTGTTTTTCTTGTTCGTATAATATACAAGGACATTTAGTTGCGCCTCCGGTCGCTGCTAAATTCGAAGTGCTTATAGGTCTAAGCGCGGCCTCCTCGCGGGATTTTAAATCTGTAATATCTCCGAAAATGTTCACTTAAATTACATGCTGTAAACGGCAATATTGATCTATATTAAATCAACAATTTATTTAAGGTACTCAATTGGATAAGGATTAATGCTGTATTGTATAAAAATTGCTTTGAACATAAGGCATCATTTTTCGTAAAAAGTAAATGAAAAAAACTGCTATTGTGGTTATCCATAAGAGATAGATATATACCATCGCGGACTTTTCTGTAGACCTTTTTAAGGTGTACAAATACTTAGTACATCATTTTGATAAATCTCGTAGGGTTTAGCCTGCGTTTGCAATGTAAGCGAAAAAAAATGTAATTATTTACAGAAACCTCAAAAATTACATTATTTCTCTACTTCGTATTGAATGTTCTTATACGTACAAACCTTTCTCTGGAATCACTCTATCTATTAAAAAAAACCGCATCAAAATCGGTTGGGTAGTTTTAAAGTTTTATGCGTACATACGGAAATATGGACTTTGTTTTATAATATGTAGTGATAGTACACCATTTTTTTTTTCAAACATATAGTATTGAAACTATACGTTAACCCGGTATATAAACTTCAATTATACCAAATTTTATTAGTTATGGGTCCAACGATTAGCCGCAAAAGCGTAACAAACAGACAGACGAATAACTAAAAAAATCGCAATAATATCAATCAAGTATACAGATTTACAGTCTCCGCTCTAAATATACTTAATGCACAAAACCGATTTATAAGTTACCAAGTAAGGAACACTTACCATAACATAACCATAGCCTTTTAATATATAATAAAAATATATTAAAATTACTATTAATAATAATAAAAGACTTACTCTACTTTCATTGCAACGTAAATTTCCATTCTGAGCATATTTTTGAAACAGCAATGCAGTGACATCTTTTTTAGCAGTATGGATAATGCCCATGCCAGTGAACCTGTAATTTACAACTTATAGTACCACAAAGACTATTACAATGTACGCATTTATTACATTGCTATATAAGATTGAGGTAGCTGCCCATATCAAAATTGACCCACTGTCAACTATATGCCACTATGTTGACCAGTTTGGATTGAAATTCCCCATTACAATACCTTAGGTTTAAGAGATGTATGGTTCTAGATAAATTCTAATACAGGGCCTCTACCTCCTTTTGCAGGATGTCTCGATATCATTATGTATGACCAGTATGACCCAACTGTATAAACTCGATGCCTACTTAGTTCTGTTTATCACCCTTCAGGAAGTAAAGCAAATATCCGGATTTTAGTATCAATATAGGTTTCTCTGTTTTTTGGATTTAATCCTATTAAAACCCACAACTTTAATATTTCTGCCGATTCAATTATCTTTTTGTCTTCCCTCATAAGGCATATGTTGTAAGTTGCCAGGTCTAGTCATCGGGAATAGCAGCTGAATCTCTTCTGGAGATTCTTAATACCTCCTACCTAATTTCCAAACATTACCCAAAACGCTACCAAAACTGCCATTCACTAGGGGCTGCGACTTATTGTACATGGTCATGAGGATTTAAGCATGTAAATACAATGTTAGGCATGTAGGTCTGTGATCACAGAGCTGAACCCAGTAAAGTTAATATATTTTTTTTAATAAATGTTTTTACCATTGATTTTAACTAAGATTATCCTAGTTGGTCAATTGATGATGCAATATTTATATCTGATGCAACTCATTGATTTTGTTGTCCAATTATTTTAGTTAAGACATCTATTTATCTGAATATAGAAAACGAAATGATGAAGTAGTAAGTACTGTACTAGAATTACTATCGGATCAATCAATATGAAATTCCTGATTGGTAAACTTCAGTACTTTAATTTAATAATTCAATTGTAATATACAACTAGATAGAAACTATACATAACAGTAAAGTTAGTTGTAGTAAATGAACTACTTACGAAACTCTATAATTCCCATTCTCTGGAACAACACTACTGACTTCTCTGTCTTGGTCATCTTCCAGTAGACGATGAGGATGTTCTTCTGTATTATCATGCCTTACAAGTTTACACTTTATCAACGCTTTTAAAGTATAGTTTCTTAACTAAAAATTAAAAATTTGTATAAGTTTTTTAAAATACTTTCAACAGATTTTACATAAGAGTAAAGAAATTTAAAAGAAAAATGTAAAAATAATAGGACAGGTGGGCTCGATCATTGGTAAATACCAAATTTCACCTCTCTAGAGCGCCTGTTCCCCAAATGAACTACCATAACTTTACGTATGACAGCAAAAAATTGTGACTGTATTCAACTTAAATTAAAAAAAAAATTATAGAGCCTTAAAACAGGGATAAAACTTTTTTTTTTAAATAAAACTTATCTAGATCGAATGTTCTCCCCCCCAAAACCTCCAAAACCCCTACATGCTGAATTTCAGGACAATTGTTGGAGCCATTCTCGAGATTCCGAAATATATATATACACACACACACGCGCACGCGCGCGCGCACGCACGCACGCACGCACGCGCGCACACACACACACACACACACACACACACACACACACATACATACAAGATTAACTCATTTAAATATAGAAGATAAATTTTATTAGTGGAGTACTTCATTTTGATACATCTGTTTCTACATGTATGGAAATGTTACCAGATCATGTTCAGTTGCTACTTTTTAATTAATTTGATTTAGCAACTTCTAATATATTTAAGTAGGTAAATCAAATGAAATTACATTGTAAGATATATTTATATACTTTTAAATGAACTAACAATTTCATTTCAAAGGCAGAATCAGAATAACAATAATAAGTAAGTAGGAATCATAATAAATTACTAGGTATTCATGCAAACACAAAATATCTTACCTCTACAGTTGGATGCGTTTTGGATTTACTTGATAAATTCGACTGACCGAGAAGGCAACCATGTGTACCAATCATCTCACTTTTATATCTAAACCGAAAGTGATTTTGGGGCTGTTCAATTATACGTAGATGTGGTCTATTGGCTGTAATTAAGTCAGTTGTTAGTTTGACAAAATATCAATTGGTATATGTGTAATATTACTCTTTTCATAACATCTAGCAGCAAGATAATTTAGTAGACAGAACACCAAAATTCGCACTTTGGTTTAAGTACCTGTTGCATATTTACTGTAGGACACAAGCATTGCACTTTTTTAAGCCAGTAACCATCTACAGGGTGAAAGAATTTTTACAATTTATTCAACTTCACAAAATAATAATGCTAATTTTGCCAGTGCCAAATTTGTGAGAGTACATAATAAAATGATGGCATTACAAGCTTTAAAGTGTAACTATCCAACTCCTTTGTAGGGGCTAGTTCTCCCTAGTACCTTATCACATTACATCAATTTCACATAACTGACCATTTCTTAAAAGATGTAGTGAACAAGAATTTCAAAGGATAAAATTGTTTAAAAATTATTACAGTTATATTAAATGTGCTTACAGTGTCAATTATACCTTAATTAATTCTTATTCTCTATTCCAAGGCATATTTAGGATATGCCTAAAGTGTTTGAGATACGGTAGTCTACTATGTTCTAACTTCTTGAGTGAGAAAAGTAAATGTAACACAATTGTATATTACAGATGCAGCATTCTGTAAGTTTTTTTCACAATTCACATTTTTGACAGAATTTTAGTAAAATTATTGTAGACAGCTTTAAAGTGTTTTCTGGTAACATTCTTTGAATATTATTTAAATATCTTATCATATATTTTTTTTTATATTTATGTTGCTTTGTAATCTTTATGCTAAGTTTCAAAAACTTTTAGGTGTAATAAAAATAACAAAAATGTACAATAAGACCTCATAACACAAGTTAATTCTTTATATGTAGTTCATTTTAATTTTATTTATTTTTGATGTATCATGTAAGTTATATATACAGATAAAATATAAAAAATATAATACCACTTGATGTAATGCTGATGCAACAATGTACAGAAGCAATTAGCAGTAATACATTTAAATATTTATTATCATATCAAAAAAACAATACAAAAAAAGGATCAATCAAAAGACTACTTACTTAATAACATTGCATAGTTACACTTTTATTATGGTGCATAAGTACATAAGTTTGATAACTATTTACCTCTTTTCATTTTATCTTCACATGATAATTCTGATATGAAATTTGCAAGCTGAGGTACTTGCTGTGATGGGGAACTAAAAGGCGAATCCGATTGCGAAAATGGCGATTCCAAATTTGAGTCACTTATATCCGTTTCATTTCCCGACATTTTCCTTGTAAATAACTTCCTCAAGTCTCACTTGATAAACAAAACACAATTTCCTTTTCAAGGAAAGTAACAACTCACTCTTAAATAATAATTAGCCAACATTTAAAGTTATTACCACAAATAACAACATAAAGTTCAAACATTAGGTTCAATCCTTTTTTAAATCCAATTAATGTGTACAATTTTTGCAAAACCACACTGTGAGAATTACCATAGACAAATAAATATAAGAGTCATATTCATTTCGCAAAGTGTAAAGTTCTATGACATTACTTTTTAAGTGTTGCTAGACTAATTTTAAAGTTAGCCTCTTTAAAATAAAGTACTTATGAATGTGATGTTTCTAAACTTTTTATCGGATTAAAACCAATAAAGCATATCTTCTATTTCACATTTAAATTCACTTTGTTAATTTGTGAGTAAGAATCACATTATTTTTGGAAAACAAAATGGATTTAGATCTTAATTTATAGAAGTAGACGTTGCTTTGCAAAAATTCATAGAACAAAAGTTAGCAAACACAATTTAATTTGCGATTTTATGGAGAATGAATATGTGTAGTGCTTGAGTAAAGTGGTGTTTTCTTGTAATACGTAGGGTAACTAATCTTGCATTTACAATATATGAGAACAGTTTTGCATCCTACACTTAACATTACATCGATTTTTTTTTAACAAAGCGGATTGTAGAAAAATAATTCTTTCATAACTTTTGATTTAGATATTACTTGTAATCCTGACTGCAAAAAAAGGTTACACTAGATTAGCATAATACATTCTGTAATATTAAATGGAACATACTTTTCTCATACAGATAAGGTTACACATATTGCGTAATTATATGCAAGTTTTTCACAGCGGTTCCTTAGTGAAAAGAGCGTTATTAATTGTAAATACCAACTTTTAAAAAAATTAAAATTAGAGACTGAACATTATTGGGTATACCTCATGCCATCTTCATTTAAAATGAAAAAAGGTAGTTATTATTTAATGAGTATTTTTAATATTTTTTAAAGTTTTGCCCTAATTTAGGGAGACAATTTTAACATCATATTATCAAGGTTTGATGTGACGTCGCATTCCACGGGGAAGAACCAATAACTTATATCAGACGTGAGTCATAAAAATCCCCGTTTTCCGAGAACACTAGAATAATATTTTTATTGATTTAGTTTGTACGTAAGATTTTATTTGGAACTATGTGAAGATACTTAATACATGCTGTATAAACTCTTTTCAATTCTTCAAATACAACCTTCGTGTTGGCATAATTTTGTAAATCTTACATAACGAATTTTGTTCATAAAATAAAAATTACATGTTATACTTATAGCATGAAATACAACTATGCCATATATTACAAAACAAAGTCCCCTACTTTTAGAATTATATAGATGTTTTTTGACCGCAAATTATAGTAAAACATTCATAATTTTTTATATTACCTATAAAACTTCGCACAGTAACGTATAATTATATAAATGAATCAAACTATATATAAAAGTTAAAATAGTATTATTTTGCTATCATCCGTGTTTGTTACGGTTTTGTCTTCCAATACATTATACATCTTCTTCTCATACCTTATACATGCACGATTAGATACGCACGTAACATCATAACAAGGGCTTTTTGCGATTTTGTCGTGGAGCCCATCTCCTGATGATGCTTCGGTTACGGGGGGAAACTATCATTGAGATTGTCTTGGTGAATGTGTGTAGTGTTATTGGTGTTGTGTTTTGTGATGAGTGCGGTAACTAATGCACGTGTGTAAGGTATATGATCGGTTTTGGCTTCCTACACTTAGCATTATATAGATTTTCTTAACAAACGCGGATTTGCGAACACCGTCTTCACCGGGGAAAACGCTGTCTGCAAAGAGGTCCTAGTTTTCTGACGTCAGTCGGCCGTGGCTTCTCGCCATAATCCCGACGCTATAATGACTAATCGTCATACTATTAGCCCTCCACTACACGTCGCCCTGAGCCGTGGTCCGGCCTCACAGGAGGCACCCTTAGGACGACGTTCCCCGACGCTAGTAGAGCTTCTGCGCTCTACTCTCCGCATTTCACAACTTCGACGACGCTCAATAGATTACAGAAAGAGGTTAAAGAAAAATTAACCTCTTTCCACAACGATTCCTGGAATAGAAAGCTCTCGGAGATCAAGCGAGGACACCAGGCCTACTGGTGCTTGGCAAAATCTCTAAAAGCCGATGGGTACGCAGCCACCCCACCACTACTTCACCCGAATCTCCCACCTGCGTTTGACGATGCTGAAAAGGCCGAATGCTTGGCAGACAGCCTGGAAAACCAATGCTCTCCCAACCCTAGTGTACCCGTATTCACCAAATTCCACTCCAGAGTGGAAAAGGTGGCGGACAATCTTTCCGCAACGACTCCCGAAAGCGAGCCGTTACTTCCCACTACCGGAGAAGAAGTCCGTACCATAATTAAAAACCTCCACTCCAAAAAAGCTCTCGGTCCTGATTCCATCTCTAACAGGGCGCTGAAGTGCCTTCCCGACCAAATCATCCACCTACTGATACTGATTTTTAATGCCCTTGCCGGATGCTCCTTTCCTGACGAGTGTAAAGACGCTACAGTGATAGGTATCCCCAAACCGGGAAAGCCTCGAAATCTCCCAACTAGCTATCGTTCAATTAGTTTGTTAAACAGCCTAGGAAAAATATACGAGCGAATTATCCTTGCCCGATTAAAATCCGTAGTCGATATTTATAATCTCCTTCCCAACGAACAGTTCGGATTTCGTCCAAAACACACCTGTGTTCAACAAGTGCACCGCCTCACGGAGCACATATTGCAAGGTTTGCAAACCAAGCAGTTTACAGGTGTCATATTCTTCGATGTTGCCAAAGCCTTCGATAAGGTCTGACATGCAGGCTTAATCCACAAGTTGCTCCTATTAAATATACCTGACAGACTCGTACTTATCATACGAAACTACCTCACTAATCGTACATTTCGGTACCGCGTAGACGGCACTCTGTCGTCTCGCCGCCCTATCCGTGCCGGTGTCCCTCAAGGATCTGTGCTAGCACCCTTATTGTACTCGCTCTACACGAGTGACATTCCACGGGTGCCTATTAAAGAGCGCACTCATCTTGCTCTTTTCGCGGACGCCACCGCTGTATTTACCACATCTCGCCAACCTCAAGTTATCACTAGACGTCTCCAGAAAGCGGTAAACAGCCTCGGACGCTGGTTCCGCCGATGGAGAATCAAAATAAACCCTGATAAAAGTGCAGCTATCGGTATCGGTAATCGTTTCCGATCTCACATAGACACACCTACGGAAATTTCCCTTTACGATACACCAATTCACTGGCAACAGAAAGTCAAGTACCTAGGTGTCACCTTCCAACCTTCCATGACCTTCCACGAGCATATACGCACAGTCTACAATAAGGCTGCGTATGTCATGGGACGACTTTATCCGATGCTACGCAAGAAAAGTAAAATGTCACTCCGCAACAAAGTGACACTCTACAAAACTTGCATAAGACCAATAATGTCCTATGCGAGCGTTGCGTTCGCGCACGTTTCAAAGGTCAGATTGCTCACGCTCCAAAGAATGCAGAACCGATTTATGCGTACAAACACTGGTTGTCCGTGGTTCATGCGGAACGTTGACCTCCATAGAGACCTCGACCTCCCTACTCTCAACTCTTACTTTATTACTCAACTCTTTAAACGTTTTTCGAAGTCTTACTTCGAGAAATCCAAGGTACACCCGAACCCTCTAATCTCAGTTGCTTCCACCTACATCCCAGTTAGGTCTGACCACCGAAAATATAGGCGTCCAAAAGGCGTCCTATATGACCCTGACGATCAAATAACGATCGCAAACACAAAAACACGTAATACACACACACAGCGTCTTCGCCGGCGAAGACGAGGTTCCAGATTTCTGATATCGGTTGGTCGTGGCTTCTTGCCACCCTTCCGTCGTCGTATTGACTAATCAAAGTCATACCATCAGCCCTCCACTACACGTCGTCCTAAGCCGTGGTCCGGCCTCACAGGAGGCTCCCTTAGGATGACGTTCCCCGACGCTAGTAGAGCTTCTGCGCTCTACTCTACGCATTTCGCAACCTCGGCGATGCTTCTGCGCTCGCCCGTCCCGCCCGGTGACGCTGTAAAAGCCGTTAGGGCTAACAGCATATTGTCAATTCGAAAAAAAAATAATTCTGATTGGTATTCATAGTTTACGTATAGAAACCGGATAGCCATCCCGAGCAATTCCTGCCGAATAACGCCGTATAAAGTGGTCATGAATCAGGGTTCCGGACGGGCTTCAAACTAGGTGACCCGATACAATAAGATGTGACTATAGCCGGTGTCTATACATACTAGAAATTCAAAGAATATGAAAATTCGTTATACATGATAAATATTTTTCGTGTTAATAAAACCACGATATGCTTAAATCATTTATTTTGTAAATATATCACGAAATAATTGATCTTTTAATAAATTCGAATCTTCGAGATTCATATTATTGGCATCATGTAATTCATGTAAATGAGTTTTAATTATAATATTAAACTCGTAAAAAGATAAAACAAATACTATATAAAAGTTGTGTTTGTATAATATTTTTTAAGGTATTTTATGTACTAGATTGTGCAGCTTAAACAAGAAATATTCGAGGGATATGTTAAACTGAACCAATTTAATAATTATTTCCTTTACGGGTCCCGTTTTATTATCAGTTTCATCTTATTATATGTATTAAAAATACTTTAAAACTTATTCATTCAGCTTTCCAAATGCATGATCTGTTACAGCGATATATTTTATATGGCTTTCTTACTATAAGGCATCTTTATATCATCGATAGCAATAAATGATAACTTTTCTTTAAGTTGGTATATTTAATGATGGAAAAGCCTTAAGTTGGTATGAGCAAGAATTATCTTGTGCTCATTACAAGCTTCAATTACTTCCTTGTCGTTATTCGAACCAGAAGGACTTCCGATGTATTCCACACCACACTGAAAAAAGGATAAAAGTTAAATTTATAAAATATTGAGACCAACGTTTAATAAAAATAGGGGAATGTTATAGCAGAGGGTACTAGTATAATTTTTGTTGAAAAAATTTAATACATTGGTTCCTTTATAATCTAATAGGTATTGCGTTCATAAAACTTTATGAAAAACTCGCAAACAGGAGTAAGCTATCCTTAATAAATAAATGTCGTTTTTTTATTAATTGTATTTAATATACATGCAATATACAATATAATTTCGATATACAATTTATATTATAATAAAAATATAAAAAATACACGCATTTCTGATATAGCCTTATCAACCACTTCTGTAATGACATCAGTACCTTTTTCGAGATTATAGAATTCACTCAGGAGCTATATTGAGATAATCATAATTCTTGACAAGATATGATGACTTGGTAAGATTTTTTAATATTCGAATATTTTATGAAAGAATATTTAAATTAACAGTTTCCCAGCTTATCAAGGACTATTGAGATTAATTAATTCGTATTAAAAGTTTAATATATATATCGATTAGCATGGTAATATCTATGATATAAATATTGTACGCAGACCAAATATAGACCTTGTTTATAAAATTGCTGTAATGAGATTGGATATGCATTAGAGCAGTGTTTCCTGACCTTATTTGGTGCTCCACGTTAAAAATTATTTTGCCGCCCTAAGTAACATATATAAATTTTAATCTTAAAAATTGAATTTTCCACTTAAAGAACATAAATAATAGGTTATAAGTTAACCACTTAAAGAACATAAATAACACGTTTTAGGAAGAAAAATTGCATTTTTTTGTTAAATTTGGCACCAAAATGTAGCATTGCACTTAAATGACCCAGAGCGAAAGGCTTAAACTCGTGTCGAGTTGCTCCCCCCTTAACCATCAAATTGCCCCCCTGTGGGTCATGGGCCCCACATTGGGAAACACTGCATTAGAGCAAGCGTAGTTCCAGTGACGGTTTTACCCCTAGACATGATTGAAGGGGTATGTTATTAAAAATCCAAAAATTTTAAAAACGAAAAATGGAAAGGTCTGGTTTGATAACTTATTCTAACATTAAGGGCGGTGTTATAAACAGGGCCTAGGGCGGTAAAAAGTTTAATCCATTACTGCGTAGTTCATTTAATATTCCGTCAATCTGCCGGCGACCTAACTGATTTAAAATAAAAAAAAACAAACCTGTACAGCTCTGTCAATGTTGTCTCTGAAGGGGAAGAAAGCGTCTGAGGCAAGGGCCACTTTGTCCATCTTTTTGACCCATTCGTCCCGCTCTATTGCTGTGAGAAGTGCGGGGGGCTCCCCTTCAAACAGACTGTTCCACTGTTCGAGAGGTAGATCGGTGCCTATTTTGAGATATTAGTCATAAAAAAAATATGTTAGTGCCTGCTGTAAACAATTATTCCAAGGCAATATATAATTGTTTACAGAAGGTTAGGTAAAGAAGGTCCTTTATTCTACTCAAAGTGGGGTCGACACAACATGTTATAAAAATTTTGTGTCGACCGGAGTGCTCCGCTGCTGGTAGCGGGGACGGGGTACATTGGGTTGGACATATTAACCCATCCCCAAAAAACAGCAACTCTGAAACTCCCCGCTAGCAGCAACTCCAATGTGCACCGTCTCTGGGTCGGGGCCTCTCTAAAAGTGGCCCCTCCCTCAACTAAAAGATGCATCGGGAGCACCAGATGCATCGACCGCCTCGGGGACATTTGAGAGGGGTCCGATAAAAACCGTTCGGAACACCCAAAGTTTCTTGGTTACCACAGTTTACGAATTGTGTAGTCCCATTTTATATGACGCCATCGTAGACTCCAATGGAATCCTGGGTTTCACGTGGTTTTGGGATCTAATAACTCTATGGCTCACCGACGGTGCCGTTGACGTAGTTGTCTATGGCGTTGGACACGAGCGCGCGGGAGACGCCTTGTTTGAAGCGCATGGCGCGTACCCGCGGGTGGAAACGCGTCCACCACAGCGCCGCCTTGCCGCCCGCCAGCCGCGTGCAGTGAATACGCGATTGCTGGCCCGCGCCAATACCTATCACCTGGGACATTATCCGTGCTAATATTATAAATATGAAAGTCTATCTATCTATCACGCTTGCCGCTAATCAGCTGGAACAATATTACTTAATTCTACTTCTACTAATATTATAAATGTGAAAGTTTGTGAGTATGAATGTATGTTTGTTACTCTTTCACGGTGAACGATATCGATGAAATTTGGGACATTTAGTCCTTACACACCGAAGTAACATACAGGTTATAGAAATAATGTTAATGTTATTCTATAGGAATAGAATGACATTGAAAAGCGCTATTTATTATCAGCCTACCACGCGAACGAAGTTGCGGGACAAGTCTAGTAATAGATATGGTAGAATATCAATTAAAAACCTTCACGTTTTTCTTCCGGGAACAGGGATAAAACAGATATTGCATCAATTAATTTAGGTACTTAAACGTTAAAGTGAGCGTGAACGGAACCGCGGTTGGCACTAGTACAAATATACATTGGTTTTTCGGGTGATTGTATCCTAATAGTACAAGCCAAAATTTGTTTTTCTTTAATATGTTCTCCTGTCTGTTTTACGTAAAATTCTTTAAGTCAATGTTGATAAAACATAGTTTACAACTCAAAAACTCAAGACAACGCATAGTCGTTGCAGACTTGTTCAAATATTACTCACCTGGCCATCTCTGGCGTAGCAAACAGAGTTACTCTGCGTGTATTTGAGTGCAATGGTAGCAACGATGAGATCTCTCACAGCATTCGATGGAAGGTTTTTTTTATCTGTCACGACGTTCTCAAATAATGCCGACGTGATTTTAGCATCATTGCGCCTTTGTTCCAAAGTTAGACCAAAAATAGTCTTCTGTTCCATCAAATCTGGATTATAGTTCTCATCCATCTGTAGATAATAACAATTATTGAGATTGGCTACTTTTACAAACTATTTAAAGGTAATATCATCATCCTCCTGCCCTTATCCTACTCTAAGTGGGGTCGGCACAACATATTATAAACATGAGATCGAGAGTTTAAACCTCTGGCAGAAGTCAATGAGCGTTTCCATTAGAACTGTTTGCCTAATAGATATGAATTACAAACGAAAACATAACAAACAGCAAAAACATCACGAAGAAGCCTGTGTTACTCTGGCAAGTTTTTGGGATATTTGTATCCTAGTAATCCACATCGGAGGATATTTGTAACCTACTAATCCCACCCACCATGCTGTGGGTCCAGTTAAGACCCAACATGCTGTGGGTCTAAACTCCAAACCTTTACTCCAAAAAAGAAGAGAACAGGCATATACGTAGCAGTGAGACAGTAATAGGTCATTACTTAACATTTTTATTACATTAGTCATTTTGAAAAATTTGAGTGTGTTTTATTCATATGATACAATTGACAATACAATTGACTGACATAATGGTGGACTCAGTAATATAATATCGATCCTTATTGGTTAAAAACTCACTTGCAAAACGCAGTATCCACCCCCCTTTTTCTTCTTCAAAAGTTCAAGAGCTTCTGGGGTATATCCTGGAGCAATAATACCATCAGATACCTCCCGGGAAATAATCCGTGCAGTGATCTCGTCACACACGTCCGATAATGCAATAAAATCACCAAAGGAACTCATACGGTCCGCACCGCGCGCACGTGCGTACGCGCACGCAAGCGGTGTTAGTTTAGGATGCAAGTCAGATACCATGCATATGGACGCCTGCAACAAAATTTATTCATTATCCTCTTGCCCTTATCCCACCTTAAGCGGCCTCTGCACAACATGTTTTATACATACAGCATGTTTTGGCTAATTATTTTACGACCGGCCTCCTGTCGTTACTTCAACTTACCTTACTCGCCAAAATAAGGAGAGAGGAGACCTATGGAAGTGGGATTATATCAGACCGTTACTTTTAACTCCTAACGCTTTGGTTACATTAGCGGGCTACGGCGAATATTCGGGCTACGGCAATATATGTGGCCGGGTACATCTTTGCAACACAATGTATTTTGGCGCAGACGATGGAGACGATGTGTCGGCCACGCACGATGTTCTTGTCTACATTAGCGGGTGAAGATTCGGAAAGCGGCCTATGGCGAATATATTTCGTTGAGTTTTGTGCGTCTGCCGTCCCACTTCAAAGTATGGACGACAATGAAGCGTCATAAGTGTGGCCACTCAAGCAAATGTTGTCGCGTCAAAACCCTTTGATGCGCCTGTTTACCGACAGTGCTCCGATGCTACATCGTCTGCGCCCGGATGCATCGCGTTGCGACGATGTACCCGGCCATGTCACCGTAGCCCGCTAATGTAGTCAAAGCCATAGAAGAAGCAACACGTACTTTTGATGGTGTTGCGACCAGCTACATGAGGCGATTATCTTATACATCATAATTTTCCATAAGGTAAATTATGGTCCAATACTTACTTCTTCTTCATTCAATGGTAATCCAATAGCGGCTCCGGCTGGAGAGACATGCTTGAAACTAGTAGCAGCTGGTAGCCCCAGTGCTTGCTTCAGTTCTATAACCAGCTGCCAGGCGTTTAACGCATCGCACAGGTTGATAAAGCCTGGTGACCCATTTACCGTTTTCAGTGGCAAGTGGTCACGCGTTGTGAATACCTGAGCCGGCTTCTGGTGTGGATTCATGCCTAAGGCGAAATTTGAATCAATTCAAACACATTTGAAATATAATAAGCAAACTTTAGCAAAGCAATGTCGTCAGTCACTAAATCACTGTTAGTGAGTGTCCTTTTTATTTGAATTTATGAAATAAATATCCAGCATCGGTTTGCTTGGTCGGGTGAGTAGAATAGACAACCTTCATTTCTTAGGTGTCGTAAGAGGCGACTAAGTTGATATCAGCCAGACAAAACATGTAACAACATATTTAAACATGTTGTGCCAACACTACTTAGAGTGGGTTAAGTGCAAGAAAATGAATTGTTTTGGATTACTATGGGATATACGTTATGAGTGTTAAACATCAATAAGTCAAACGATATTTTTTTCTGACAAGACGAGGATTGCGTGCAGTAATCACTACTAGTAGTATAAAAACGAGTCTGTCTGTTTCTGACGCTTTCACGGTTACGTAATGAGTTTGTCTAATATTGATAAAATTCGGCACAATTAAAGTTTATACGCAGGGTTAGCATAAATGATGAAAAATTCCCGCTTGTCTTACGGGAATACAAAAAAACTCATATTACATGAATGAAAAAACTTTAAACACTAAATGAGAATTAAATCACGGATAATACCAGTATATCATGTGTCCGTTCACTATTATTTATTTATTCTTCTTGCATACATTACACTTAAACAAAAATACATGTATATTTTAAGTACAAGTAATGATTTACGAGTACTTGAAAGGGCGGTCTTATCGCCTACAGCGATCTCTTACAGTCACTCTCACCATTGTTTCATGCCCAAGCAATTTAGAACATCATTATGCTCTTCATAACAACTATTGACAGAACGCGTTTATATATAAGACAAAAGGGAATACGTTAGGTAGAATATTTTATTTACCGTATCTTAATGTTAACTGCGCATCGCCAGCAGAGTATTGTTTACGAAAATAATCGGAGATATGAACGTCATATTGCGATGTATGCGTGAAGGCCTTCAAAGCCAATCTTTGTCTGTAACCATTACAAATTATAATTAATAATAAGATACAGGATTTATAAAAAAAACTATTATTTGTTATGCCTTGCTAGATGTTATGCTAGCCAAGCCAAAGCCAAGCCAGGATATTTGAAAACCATATCTGTCATCCAAAGCTGTGCGGGCTCCTTTGTTCGTACCGCCAAAATAAAAGTTTACCGGTTTTGCCGCTATACAGCTCATCTACCGCCGAACATGTATTCTTTCTTCTTTAGGCAGGCTGTTTTCCGCACTTAGTCGCATTTTTGGCGACCATTGTGCGTGACTATACTAGAGTACTAATTTTACTAGATAAATTAGAGTGAACTTGTAAACAAGTGCTGGTTCAAAGCTGTTCCTACCGAGAAGAGCCAGCATTAAACTCTGCAGTTGCTCTATTCAAAATGTGAAGAGAAAGCATATTGAGACTTATTGTTCGTTTCTCTTTTAATGTATGATTAAACAAAGATAAGTTGCGTCTAATTATTTGTCACGAAATTCTCACTTACAGACCTGCCTATAGCCATTCGAGTATAATAACTCTATCCCGCAAAAAGAGGGGATGCTTTAAGCCCATACAATCCAATTCGGGGTGTCTTTTGATGCAGTAAATGTACACATGGATTGATATAGTAAAAAAGTGTAAATGGCGCGACTTTTATTGATATCCTACTAATATTATAAATGCGAAATTTTGTGAGTATGGATGTATGTTTGTTACTCTTTCACGGCGAATCCGCTGAACCAATATCGAAGAAATTTGGCTATAGAAATCTTGTTAATTCTATAGGAATAGGATGATATTGAAAAGTACCATCTATTATCGACCTATTAAACGACAACAGTTCACGCGAACGAAGTCGAATGTAAAAGCTAGTTTATTATATTCCCTTTACATATTCTAGATGCTACGAACCTAGTTTCCAACGAAGTCTGATGATTTTTCGTTTTCTTCAACTCATCAATGATACCATCATAATCATTTGGGTCACATATGACGGTGACTCTGTCATGGTTTTTAGCCGCAGCTCTCAGTAATGTTACACCGCCGATGTCGATATTCTCTACTGCATCAGCTATGGTTACGTTAGGTTTGGACACTGTTTCCACGAATGGATATAGATTGCAAACCACTACGCTTATCATCTCGAATTTTTGCCGCTTCATATCAGCCTGATCGGAATCTGTTAATCTTAAATTATAATATTACATTTGCGGGGGGAAAATTGCTAGATCCAAAAAGAACTTTAATTTCAAATCGATTATAAAAACTTTTCATTTTAATAGGATAAAAAAATATATATCTTATTTAATATATGTAAAAGAGAAAGTACTAATGTATGCACTCTACAGACTCCAAAACGGTGACAAAAATGAGCCAACGGATATTCTGGCCCGTTGGCGCAGTTGGCAGTGACTCTACTTTCAGCTCCGCCGGTCGCGAGTTCAATTCCCGCCGAGAGCCAACATTTTCTATAATCAATTTGTTGGTTCTAGGAGTCGGAGTATAAAAGTGTGTGTATATGTTTACCAGTTGTCAATCATAACCCAAGTATTAAGTTACTTAATTTGGAGACGGAAAGCCGTCTGTGTAAATGTCCCATATATTCATTGAAAGTTTGTTGGAGTCCAGATAATTTTTTTAAATTCAATGACAGTTTTATTTCGAGGAGAAAACAAAACGTGATCACACAACGCGTGTCCGGACTGATAGTAATATATAAAATTATTACAAATTTATAAAATATATATATATATATATATATATATATATATATATATATATATATTTTTATTAGACCAACTAATAGCATTTTACAATACAATACAATAATATGATAACATTTTATAATACAATAATAATGTTTTGTTAAATTAATTAACAAAACATTATTGATATATAATATACTCTAAATCTGTGTAAAACACTTTTAAAAGTTAGTACAACGTAACATAGGTCCTAGGTTCTTTAAAATCTTGGCATATACGCTTCACGAATCCAACAATTTTGCAAGCCTTTTTAAGTATGTTATCTATATGTAAATTGAAAGCTAGTTTTTTATCAAAAATAACCCCAAGATCGTTCACTTGTGAGACCTCTTGCAAATATATATTATAAGAGAAGTATCAAATAAAATGTTTAAGCACAGGTTCATTTTGTCTTGCTTTATACTCGTAGGTGTTCTCCGATGACGGTTGCAGTATTTGATAAAAAAATATTACCTAGACAATATTCCAGCATGTACGGCTGGGTGTAGCGATTTAACACGTCCGCCGAGCATTTCTGGAGCACCCGTGATATCGGATACATCTAGCACCTTTAAACCGGCATTGCGTAAAGCAGTTGCCGTCCCTCCACTGCCAACCAAACTTAGTCCTATTTCGGATAAGCATTTTGCTAGCGGCAGAAGACCGGTCTTGTCGGATACGCTAAGAAGAGCTGTAGAGTTAAATGAATTCGCTGTTAAACAAATTCTAAGTCCTCACGCCGTGTGGTATCCGGCTGAATAGAATAGTACCATCCTCATTTCTTACCGAGGTGTCGTAAAAGGAGACTAAGGTAAGTCGACCCGCCGTATGGCATCCGGCTGAGTAGAATAGACCACCCTCATTTCTTACCGAGATGTCGTAAAAGGCGACTAAGGTAAATTGACCCACTGTGCGGTCCGGTTGAGTAAAATAGACCACCCTTCTTCTTACCAAGGTGTCGTAAAATACGTAGCCAAATCATGTGACAACATGTTGAGCTGACCCCATTTAGAGTGGAATAAGGTCAGGAGAATGGTTTTTTAAATTTTAATGTATAAAATATTTTTGGACTAAATTAACAATACAGTAATAAAATACAAAGATACAATTTATTAGTTATATATACAATAGAAGTCCATAATAATTTACATAAGAAAATGATAAACTTACCTAATTTACCATTACCAGCCATGTCTGAATCTTTTAACTTGATGAAACTAATTGTAGAAAGGTTACTCAATCACAGCTGACCTCGCAGAGGGGGGACACTGATAAGAGAATAATATTCTTATTTAGGTAAACAACATTAGGGCTACCAATATGACAATATTTAATAACTTTGTTAACTCCATTTGTAATCATAAACAAAATTAAACTATAAATAAAAATGAATTATAGTATTTAGTATTGGTACATAATCTTATTTATTATGCAGGACACTGAAATAAATATATTTAAAAATAAAAATACTTTAAACAAATTGCCATCCCAATAAAAAAAAATCCCACTCTAAGTGTATTCTGCACAATATGTTTATATTTTATGATCGGTCGTCTGTCTGACTAATGTCAGGTAAGTTAATATTTACCTCGTTTTACGACACCTCAACAAATGAGGGTGGTCTATTTTACTCAGCCAGATACCATATAGTGGAAAAATCCTATAAACAAATATAAATATACATGTATATATAAATTACAGTCAGTAAAATGTATAAGATATAATGATTGAGTTAGAAACTATATTTTAACTATATAGTGAACTAAGGAACATTAAAAGAATTTGTTAATAATTTTTTTCTAGTTTACCCATTTTCATTCATAAAAGCAATAATCATATATATTTCACACAAGGTGCAGAAGACAGCCCTACAGCATAATAATTTTGCTGATGAAAAATAATGATGAAACAATCATTCTTGAAGGCTGATATTATAAACTTGTTGACAACTTATTTTAACTAAATAATATAAGTAGACCTTATTAAAAATAAACAAAAAAATTGTCATTAAAATATATCAAATTCATCTTTAAGTTCCAAAAGTTCTCTTAGCACAATCACATTGTATACCAAATAATTTTGTGTTCATGCACTTGTATAAAAGTGCATGCACCAAAATAATAAAAATATTTATAACAATGTAGGTGCATTGTACGTGATCAAATGGAAAATTTTTAACATAAGAAAGAACTAAACCACGTTGAAATTTAAACTCAGCTTAAGTTAAAATATTGTGTAAGATGTTTCTATTTCCATTTTTTCTAAACTGCAATTAAAATAAACAAGATTTTTTTTTTAAACCATCAGGCTTTGTTAATCCGCTTAAGTTTAGTTTATGTAAAATAAAAATCTTACTCAAATAGTTTTTAGTAGGTACAGGACAGTTTAGGTATTGAATATTTTTGGAATTTGGTGTTATGTAGCTTGCAGAAATAATAAAAGTAGTAGGTATTTGTTTTATCTACACAGTAGTAATCTTAGGTATTAATATTAAGATTTCCTTAACCACAAATTATAATTGCCCGCATTGGCCTGCATAATTTTATAAACTTATAAATCCGAAGGCTTTACTTGGTAAATTGGTAGTCTATGTCAAAACCATAGATTACTAACTATAAAATCAATTACAATGGAAAAATCGATTTTTCTTCCTCTAAAACAAATCATCGATTTGCAAAAATTACATTAATTCGTATTAAAAAGTCGATTATTACTAATCGATGTTCTACTGCTCAAAAAGTTGCTTTTTAAAATATTGATAATTAATTAGATAAAGACTAATTTAAGTTGACTAGTACAAATGAAAATTGTTTTTTTAGTTGTGCTGCAAACTGCGTAATTCGATTAAAATTTATAGGGTGGCTAAGGTGGCTACATTATTATCATCTAACAACAGATTAGATAAGAAAGTGTTTATTTAGAAAAATTGATTTATGTTGATCGAAAAATCGATTAATATAAACATCGATTATTATTTAACATGCCTGAGCCCTGATCCAGGGAAATAGAAATTGGCACAAATTTAGTTTTCTTAAGGCCACAATAATAATTATAAAAGAAGACATAAATTAAAGATAAAATCTTTTTCTTACCATTTAATGTTGACGAACTACATAGTATATTCATAATGTCTTTACAAACTACAACGATTAAACCATCAGGGAAAAGTTGGCGAGAAATAAATCAAGAGCGTAAAACTTTAAAGCGTCAAAGAAATGAAGAAAAATTTGTCAAAAGGGAAAAGCGGACGGCTCTCGAAAAGGAAATAGAGCTAAAAACTAAAGCAGAAATTGAAAAAGAGCAAAAAAACGCTGAGATATCTACCGTCAGCATTGCGGTGCCAGGTTCTATATTAGAAAATGCTCAGTCAGCAGAATTACGTACTTATTTAGCTGGACAAATTGCAAGAGCCGCATGCGTCTTTTGCGTTGACGAAGTCATCGTGTACGACGATATAGGTGAGAAAGAAAACACGAAAAAATCTAAATTAGAAGAAGTTGATGGGGTTAAAGTTGCTCGTAGGAGTTGCGTACAGTTGGCGAGAATATTGCAGTATTTGGAATGCCCACAATATTTAAGGAAACACTTTTTCCCTTTGCATAAAGACCTTGAGTTTGCTGGCCTCCTCAATCCTTTGGATGCCCCACATCATTTACGACAGTCAAACGATTTTCAATTCAGGTATGTTGTGTTCTTTTTATACATATATTTGGAAAAGAGAAAGAAAAATTACAAAAAAACCACATGTATAAAGGCAGACTTATCCCTAAAAGGGATCTCTTCCAGTCAACCTTTGATTAATAGAAGGAAAAGGACAATAATTGAAGAAGAAAGAGGATGGATCATATAGAGAAAAAGATAAAGTTTATATAAATTGAACTATTTAATTTATTAAATAATTTTGGTAAAATAAATAGATGAATAGATGGTACTCATATATTATTTGTTTGTAGTGAGTGTTTGATTTGTTCATTTCAACATTTTATACTTAAAAGAGACATATTTTATATGTATGTCCTATCCAATTTCAGGGAAGGTATTACGATGAATAAGAAAGTGAAATCAGGACGTGGTTCTCAGGTTAATGTGGGATTATTACAAGATATATCTACAGATAAATTGTTGAGTCCTGGTATCAGAGTAACTGTTAAAATGTTACCCACTTCTGAGGGCAGTAAAAAACTGAAAGGGAAGATTGTCAGCTTAGCAACACCAAGAGCTGAAACTGGAGTTTACTGGGGTTATTCTGTAAGGCTTGTAAATAATTTGAGTCAAGTATTCACACAGTGCCCTTATAAAGATGGGTAAGATTTTTAATGACTTACTTTTTAAATAAATAGGTACATAGAGGCTTTAAGGGCAAGTATAGTAAACATACTGGAAATGTTGTTATATAGCTGTAGTAATATTGTAAAAATGTGTTATTCTTAATGATAGATAAGTTTTATTTGAAATATCTGCATTCTGTAGTTTTTCTTTATAAAGAATTTAAATTAAGGCTATAAACCAAACTTAGTGTTACAAGATCTTACAACTATTTTTTTTACATACTTAATAGAAATGATTCCTACTAGTAAGTAGTATTTTGTAAATGTATCTTTTAAAAATGTACATTAAAAATTCGAAAAATGGGGTTCAATTATTTATTCATTTTGAAATTGCATTGTTGATTTTACAGGTATGATTTAACCATTGGTACATCAGATAAAGGGAATCCAATAGATGATTTACCAAATAAAGGAGTTATGTATAATCATGCTCTCATAGTTTTTGGGGGTTTGCATGGTATAGAAGCTGCACTAGAGAGTGATGAACAGTTACAAGTTGAAGAAGCCCATTTACTTTTCAATCATTATGTAAATGTTCTGCCAAACCAGGGTTCAAGGACTATACGGACAGAGGAAGCTATACTCATTGCTATGTCAAGTCTTAGGACAAAATTAAAGGGAATAAATGAACCAACATTATTTAATGATAATGGTGTAGCTGTTAGCTCTACATTCCCTGCAAAAAAGCCAGTCATATTGAATAATGTAGACAATTTGGACTTAAGCAGATTTGATTAATACTATATTTTGAAAAAGAAACTTCTTTATTTTTCAATATTATATTAAATGGAAGACAATGTATTTTCATAAGAATATGTATAATACAAAAGCACCACCTGGATGAAGTCAAATAATCTGATTTATGACTCTAGCAGTATTTATTTTAAGTAATCTTATCCTGTTGTAGATATGTACCAAATATAACAATCTAAGTAACTCCCATTATATTTTTGTTACTTTACTATGGTAATTATTTCTTATCAATTGCTAGTTGTACTGTATCTCTAAGAAATTTGATAGTTGCAGCTTGGTCTGGTGCCCCTATCACTGCTGTTCCAGATACAATCATGTTGGCCCCAGCCTAAAAAAAAATATAGCATAAACAAAACATAAGAATTGGAAATGATACAATAAGAAACTTATTGAAACAGATAAGATACATAATATAGAGTGGTTTTAAGATTTTATGTATGCAAAATAGATAAGATCAAAGAGCAGGTTGTTAACATGATTAATTAAACCTTATGAGTAAGTTTAGCTACTTATAAAACATTAATACAGCTGTATTAATATTTTATTTAATAATTCATAAGATTACTTTGTATTGTGTTGTGTACACAGAAATGTCTTGAGTTTTTCCATTATGTAATTGGGATTATAAAAAAGGACAAACCAATCAGCATGTTTTTCTTTATCACACCTTCACATCTTTATCACACACTTTAGTTTATCTGTTGTGTTTATACCATGCCTTCACATTTATAGAAATTATTATGAACGACAATATTATTATTATAAAGCTATAACACTCAAAAATGTAATGATACATTGACAGTGACAAGGTTTTTTATATGATTGACCTAATTTTTTGAAGCAGGTCACAATCTGCTTTTAAGACACCTCGGTAAGAAATAAGGGTGGTCTATTCTACTCAGGCGGATATCACACGGCGGGTCGACTTACCTTAGTCGCCTTTTACAACACCTTGGTAAGAAATGAGGGGATACTATTCTACTAAGCCAGATACCACACAGCTAAAGCAGGTTGTATTTAAACATCAATATGTCCAATGAACTTTTCTTTATTGTCACTTTTAAAAGACACTATATATAAAAAGTAATAGTAAAAAAAAAAAACTTACATTAGCACAACAGTTTATTGTGGAAGAGCCTACTCCACCATCAACTTCAATATTTAACAGGGGATAATGTTCTCTAAGATACTTCACTTTTTCCATTTGGTTTTCAATAAACTTTTGACCTCCAAAACCAGGCTCTACTGTCATTATAAGTACCATATCAGATACTGAAATATATTTCTCTACTTCTGTTACTGATGTACCAGGTTTGATTGCAACACCTACCTAATTAAATTGTTATTTAGGTATATAAATTGTAACAATTTTTAAAATTATATAAGATATTTGATTTTGATAGTAATGTTTTGTATATAAATTTAACTACAGTGCAATCTCTATATGACGCCCCTCAAGGAACTGTGCATATTTTGACGTTATAGAGATTGTTGTTAAATGGAGAGAAGAAAAATCTGTATCATAAAAATAATAAGTTTATTTTAGACTAGTATTAGTAATAACGTAAAAACAATTTTTATTTGATTGCTATTGTGCATAATCTGTTATTATTGTCTGACTTTCATTTGTTGTACCAGTAAATTTGTTGTATTTTTTTATTCTAATAATGGCATCCGTAAACTGGAAATAGCATGTGCAGAATATCTCTTAATGTTTAACACACAGCATCTAGAAAGTTTAGGGAGTTAGAAGTCCTGAATATAGGGGCACAAGATTGTGTGGTATGGGGATCCATTGAAAGCACCTATATCCAGCAGTGGACTTTTCGATTGAATATGATTTAAGGAAGTAATATTGTGTATGTGTACCTTCATTCCATGCTCCCTTATTTTTCTACACACATCTTCAACATTTTCCACTGGTTCAATATGAAATGTATATTGGTTGACACCAGCATCAGCCATAGGAGCTATCCACTGAAAGTTAGAAAAAAATACAAGTTTTGTATGTATATATCATTATCATTTATTTCACCATTCAGAAAAATATTATTAAGAATTTATATTATTATGAATGTCCTAATAAGCAGACTTAAATCAATCCTCTTTAAAATTTTAAACCTCTTACTGAGTTGTCGCAAAAGGCGACTAAGTTAAATTGACGTCAGGCAGGCGACCGGTCGTAATCTACGTAGACAAATCATGTGACATATTTATAACATGTTGTGCCGACTCCACTTTGAGTGGGAGAAGGGCAGGAGGATGATGGCTCTTTAAAATTTTAAACAAATATTATGTACCTGTTCTGGCTTGGATACCATCATATGAGTTTCAAAGTAGGCATCTTTAATTTTTCCACGAAGACACTTCACAATAGGATGACCAAATGTTAGATTAGGCACAAAATGACCATCCATCACATCTAAATGTAAATAGTCTGCACCATTATTTAAAAGTTTTTGAGATTCTTCGTACAATCTTGATAAGTCGGCATTAAGGACGCTAGGTCCAATTAAAGCTTTGATACGACCACTCATATTAAAATGAATATACTAATAAGTAATTATAAACTGATACACATGAAAGTTCAAAAAGGTTACCTATCTAATAAAGGCCACCGATTTGCGGCCGGCTATCAAGCTTCGTCAAGCCAAAATAAGTAGCTTAGACTACTAACAAATTTAAATACTCTGACGAATAATACAGACAATAATTTAATACCACAGACTGGGTGATAAAAAGATTCTGATTTGTTATAAAAATACATTTTGCTCGTATTTTTATAAAAATACGTAGGTACAATATTTCCAAATTAGTGTAACGTAACAGACAAAATACAAAAGAAAATATTATAATAGAAAATATTAAGAATAAAATGCATTTTAAAATGTTTGTTATAATTGCATGGTCGATGACCAAGAATGCGAATGCAATGTTATATAATGATTGGTCTCTTATTTATGCTAGAGTGGGTCAAAATTAAGTGTTGTCCCTCCGTTTTTTTAGTAACTTTATCTGTCAATGCAATATGCATCTCTTCTTTCGTTCCCTCTGCTTACGATCTTTACATTTAGGTAGTACCTAAATACCTAGTTGATTTGCTTAAAATGCCAACTTAATGTTAATAATACTTAATAAATTGGAGTAATTATGTTGATTTTACAAGTCAAGCTAGAGTAATCAGAGATCGTAATTTTTGGTAGTATAAAACAATGTCCAAAATTGCGATTACTACCACTTGCGACTTTATTAGTATGTGCGTACCCTATACCGATAAAGTTAAAAAGCGATAGTACCTTTATTAATCATTTGTCATGGGTTCCGCAAATCTCTGCACAATGGTTTTTACAGCTGCTTGTTAGTTTTAGCCCCCCCCCCTTCGCTAATTGAAGCGCTAAGAACAACAAATGCATTGAGTGCCTCGCAAATCTATTCTAATAGGGTGTCAAATTCACAGATCGGAACGGCCGTAGGTTCTTGTTAGGGTCACATAAGACGAATTTTAGCGTATGCACCTTGCTTACCTGCGGCGGTCCAGATCCGAGTACTCCACCTCCCGGAGCCACTATAGCATGAACCACGACGGGTAAGAAGAGACTGAATAGTTAATGTATAGAACCGGCTATACTCACGTCTTATTCTATCGGGTTAGCCCGACTAGTTTCGAACCCATCCCCATTAGTTCCAGCCGCGATAACATCGTGTAAAGAGCTAATGAATAAGAGCCCCGGATGGGTTCGAAACTAGTTGGGCTAACCCGATAGAATAAGACGTGAGTATAGCCGGTTCTATACATTAACTATTAATACTACTCACGATAGTTTAAATTTAAAAAAGAGTCTGAATATTAATTCCGCTTCGATTTGCTTACTATGTAATACCCAAGCCAATGAAAGTATGGCAATCTGAAATATTTGAAACCACCTTTAATATAATTTATAAAATAATATTTATTTATTATATATCAACAAGTTGGCGCTCGCATATTATTACTATAGGAAAAAACCTAATATTGTGTGCTTAATGATGGCATGGTTAAGAAACTAATAACGTTGGTACTGAATGAGAAAAACTTCTTTTTGGCCATCACCTTTTTGATAGTAAATATGAACCATCTGGATTATAATGTATCCACTTTTTGTGATAAAAATAGTAATTTGGCTTGACACTTTATTTTTAATTTTATTAAATGTGTGTGATAACTAGAACATTAGCAATATATTTAATTTCACTATGTTATCTAATAAATCATTATCTATGTGTATCTAAAAACTACTGTAGTGTTCAATTTTGTAATAACTCTAAACAACACGTAATGTGTAAATTTCAGGTTAGTTAATAAAGTATTAAGGACTAGCTTTTACGCGCAACTTTGTTCGCGTGGACTGTTATCCCGTAATAGGTTGATAGATGGCGCTTGCCAATGTTATCCTATTCCTGTAGAGTTCACAGGATTTCTTTATGTTACCTCTTATGTATAAGGAATAATTGTGCCAAATTCCATCGATATGGGTTCAGCGGATTCGCCGTGAAAGAATAACAAACATACATTAAATTTAATTAAGTGACATTCTTGAAAATATCAGATAATTCAGATTATTCCTGGGCTTTCATAAAAAGAGTTTCTAATTACTGTAAGATATAAAAACACAATCTAAGGTTGGATATTCGTCTTCTTAGGTCTACAAAAAAGGTAGAAGTTATTATATCCATTCAGCTTCGAAATAATAACTTGAAGTCACTTGAAAGCTGACTTTTTTTTACACAGATACAAACTTATCAACATACATTCATTAGTTACATAAGCTTTTTATGCATAAAATTATGATATTCATTTGTAGCGTATAATCATCATCTTCCTGCCTTTATCCCAGTTTAAGTGGGGTCGGTACAACGTAATAAACATGTTGACACATGATTTGGCTACGTATTTTACGACCGGCCGCCTGCCTGACATCAACTTACCTTATTCGTATTGTACGATACCTCGGTAGAGAGAGGGTGTTCTATTCTACTAAGCCAGATACCACACGCTGGATTTGTAGCATATAATGTTTAAAATATTATATGCTACAAATAAATATCATGATGTTGAAATGTTTTAAATAGAATATTTAAGTTAAATTTTTTCGACGCGTGTGAAAATAAAGCACGCACGGATGTGGTACCGCTGAACGGAAAGGGAAATGAAAAAAATTTAGGGCTAATCCTCTATTACCGTGGATATTATAATAAAATTACAAAAAGAAGGTACATGTAGCAACAATAATAGTATATTGAAGTGATCATATAATAAATTTATATAAAGGGCGTACGTAGGATTCGGATTTAGAATTATAGCATCATAAAATTTAACTAGCTTGAAGGTTATCTCTTGGGATATAAATATAATGTGGTCTAACTTCTCAACCTCTATACATACTCAGGGGAGGTTACAAATTAAGAAGAGTTTCCCAAACAAACACAGTTATTTGTCCCTTAACATGGGTATTAACTTATTAACATATAAGTACATACCTACGTACCTACTACGAGTAGTAAATTAACTGATAAATTAATAATTTATACGTATATCATTCGTATATTTGATCTACTCGCTTAACTTCATTACTTACTTACCCCATGAAATTGATCGCTTTGTTAAATATATTTATAAATACTACTACTCTTTTACTTGGAATTTTTCAATCTGAGTCACTTAATGATCGATCATACTGTATAACATCTCTTTTCTACTATTTACCTGACGGCCGACGAAACGACACTACGACCGATCGATATTTAATCAGGATTTGATTATAAATTCAAATAAACCTTAACAAATCATGTTTCAAATGTATATTACTTGAACTGCAAAGAATTACTAGAATAATTTCCACATACTTGTAACGTTTATTAGATTATACGTTATCAATGTCTCAGGTTATACAAATATGTGCTTAATATTGTTAACTTTATTATAGACCAAATTCTGTCTGCGGTATATGAAGTAACCCATGTCATTCCCGAACTCTCCAAATATGTCTATAACCAAAAATCAGATCGATCTGTGGAATTATTTCGCAATTACTTATCGTACTGCTACCACCCCGCGAATGCAGGTCATCTAACGTTTCTATCACGACTTTTGATAGTCTCCAGGTTCCTCGCGCAACTGTCTAAATTATGAAAAATTAATAAATACTGAGGAAGAAAAACAACATGTTCTGCACAGAATAAACGAACGAAGGAATAAAATAGCTTCGGGAGAGATTCGGTCACTGCCATTCGCGGAGAATATGCTAAAATTGGTAAAATATTATTACATTGTCATTATTATATATGAATTTATCGTAGAAAACATTGGCCGAGACATTAAAATTATAAATACTGAATATAAGAAAGAAAATCGACTCTGTGGAAATAGTCAATTATTGCCATGGACAATAGTGATGCCTTACTTATGCAGTACAGCCCGTCAAGTGCGAAGGCTCGTGCTTTACTGATGCTTATTGCTTCAGTCTGGTGCCCGTCCAATAATGAACGTGCCGAAACATTCTGACTCAAATCATCTAAACAATCGGGAAGGGACTATAAAAATTGTCTAAGTGAACTGAATTTACATTTAATTTTATATTAAGATTTATGTTATACATCTATTTTTAAAACTATTCTATATTTTTGTAATAATTGATCAGGAATGGAATGACGAGTTAGAAATTTTCGCGCAGAGATGGGCCGACCAGTGTTTTCAAAATAACTCGGTCTCAACGGATTTATGCCGAGATTTAGGTTAGTATTTGCTTTTCGGCCTTATCGTATTACTAAGCCTTTCAACTTTTATGTTTTTTATATCTAGTGTATATTGGCTATACGATCTGATAGTACTTGTTACTTAACAATAATACTTATAAATAACGTGAATAATTAAAATTATAGTTTCACTCAGTTCTTCTAATCTCCTCTCAGTTCAATAGTTTGAAATTTATATGATATAACTTTAGGAAAGACAGAAAAAAAATGAAATGGATATTATCATCGAAAGAGAAAAGATCAATTAATTTTAAATAAAAAATATTATAATATGTCGAATTAATCTTTACACAATTATTTATTTTGTATATCTAGAAAATATTCCCGTCGGTCAAAATATAGGCACGGTATACGGCGATTCACCCGGAGTAACACCATCGGCTTTAGTGGACCTGTGGTATATTGAATTATTAAACATTAACGCCTCAATTCTGTCACGATACATGCCGTAAGTGAAATTGGCGCTTATTTTAAAATGGTATTCAATTCTTTATTATGTAGATTATGGATTGCGATGTACAGGTTATGAGGAAAATACTAAGTTCGAACAGTACGCAGTTATTTTGTCCCTTTATTATTAAATCACGGTATCAGTTATTCTTTAAGACATAATAAAGAGATTTGTTTGAAATTAATAAGATTAAAATTTACAACTTGTGTAGGATATATGTACAATCAACAAAAAAATTATAAATTGAAAACTGAGTACTAGTATACTCAATTCATGTCTGTCATTGCCTCCATCTATTACAGGTGACTTTCTCGGAAACAATTCAGATTAAAATGTACCTTATAGGTAATTAGAAGTACTGTGGAGACTAAAAAGCTTAAACTAACAAGATTGTTTTGTGAAGAAGGTGACTTTTGATTGCAGATCTTCAGTATCAATTATGCAGCACTATGATTATTTTACGCAACTTGCGTGGGCTAAATCGTCGTACGTTGGCTGTGGCGGTGTAAAATACAAGGTAAAGTACCGACAGTACCAATAAGAGTTCAATTTGGTAAGAGATATATAAACAAACTGTTTCTTTTTAATACCTCTGCTTGTTTCAGGAAATAAACGTGGCATCGAATGAAAAGAAAAATAGAACTATTTATAGATTAATTTGTAATTTTGCCCCAAGTGGAAATATAATAGGGGATACGGTTTACAGTGACGGTGTTCCATGTTCCAGATGTCCCTACGGTGGCCAATGTGATTCGAAATACAATTTTTTGTGTAGTAAGAAATCCATGTTAATCGCGATTTAGCCTTTGCAAAAAATGTATTGATGAAATTATTTTTATGAAATAATTTGTTTTCAGGTTCAAAGTCGAGTATAACGACATCTGATTATAACGATGACTTTCAACTAACTGGCGCTTATGTAAACTTTTTTGATCCTATAAATTTAAGAAATTTTTCAGAGGACGTCGATCAACCTCAGACATATAAGGCTACAACACTTAACAAATCAGACAGAGAAGAAACCACAATAACGAAATATATTAACAATGATACTGATACTAGTTTCGATTTTCTTTCTCATTTGTTTGATATAACTTCTAGCCGTTATTTAGATTTAAAGCAAACTACTCTTCCATGCAAGAATATTTTTTCCGTCGATGCCTTTATAGAACTATTGAAAAACAAATTAAGTAATGATCAAACATTAAAAGATTTGCTGTTACCAAACACAGGAATTTCAACTTCAGATCCCAGTTTTACTGATAGGACAGTTGCTGGCATTGTAAATCAACTTTATAGCAAACCGGAATCAACTACTATGAGCAAAGCGACTAATGATGATAAAATTAATTCTACTTTACTTGCTGATTTAATCGAAGCAGTAATATTTAGACAGAGTGGTATGTATTTTTAATATTTATTTTCTAGTGTCATCCTTATGATGTTGTTAATTATAATAATTGTAAGTTTTGAAAAAACATGATCACAAAAGACTGGATTCTCCCACTAACCATAAATAAAGATATGAAGTCATAAAAGTAGATTTCTTTCAGGTACATTTTCAACAAGACATACAATTTCATTGGCACAGATTGTTCCTAATGTTATTCCCGTGAAAATACAAGCGGAGCTTGGTGAAGTCAAGGCTAATACTGACTTTACAGGTCACTATTTTTTCCCAGAGGAAGAAGAGCGAACAGAAGAAGAACCAACTGAAACTTACAGCGATTTAGATAATTTACCCGTATCAGATATATCTTTAGAAATTGAGCTCTTAAAAAGAAATAGAGAAACAAAAGATTTTTTAGAAGACATTTTAGAATCAGATTTTATTACTGAAAGCACAATAAAAGATCTATCACTTTTGACGAGTAAAAATGGTACACATGTAGATTAAATATTAGATATACTTTTGTTAAATGATTGATATGTTTAATAAAATTTCAGCGATATTTTTAGAAAGAACTATAAATCATAACCAGAAAAATGATTTGTCTAAACCTGAACAACATACAGGGCCCCAAGTGAAAAGGTCGAAAAGAGAAATCTATCTATCAACAATAGACCATCAGAATATCATTATAAAATACCAAGATTTATTAAAAAAGTTAGCAGTTGATTTACGGAATTTAAAATTGAATGAAAAATTTCATTGTGGTGGTTCATTTTGTTGTGGTGTGTCAAGCTACGTAAGAATTTCTTACACAAATTGTTATTATATAACAATTATCCATTGCATACATTTTTTTGTCCAAAACTACTTTTTACTACATGAATAATAAAGGTAACGGATTTAAATTAAATGTATTGTAAAAATATGATAAATACTATGAATAAATAACAACACATTATTTTCTTTACACCATTACACATACATTCAACACGAGTATACGAATGCGAACTATTTGCCCACATCTGAATAATTTTTCTCACTACATAATAGTACAAATCACCATATGATAATAAATTATTTTGAAGTGAAATATGATTTTTGTATTCCCTTTTGTTGATTTTTGTGAAATTATTTTTTCTATAGTCGTAATTATCTCTCTTCATCCTAAAATTTTCGTCATTACAATCACAGCCGCGAGATGTGCTACTTTCAGATTCATTAAGCGTTACTATGTTATTGTTTGGAAACATAATAAAAATTGGTGTTTCATTTTGGCTACGAGAAATTGACTTATTATTATTTGATCTTCTGTTTAGAGAACGACGTTCACAGTAATCTTCGTCTTCACTGGAAACTGGCTCAGGACTAGTTGTTTCAATAGTGAGTGTTGCCATTTTATTTCTGTTCATATAATCACGAGTACAGGTAGAAGTACGTGTACAACCTTCTACATAACCAGGTGGAGTCCGAGAGCCACCGACTACACCGCCAGGTCCTCCTGGAATAATACTACCTGCGCTATCAGTTAAAGATGCAGCAGTCCAAGTACAGGTTAATTTCCGCGTACAGTATTTCATTCGAATATATGGTGTATTAAAAGTGTATTCCGTGGTTTCTGCCGCTAAAGTACTTTGACTTGGTTCTGCACTTTTAGAAGTAATTTGTGTTCCTGCTGAATTCGATTCTCGTAATATTTCCTTATCATCATTGTGTCGTCGAGCACTTAAATCCTCTATATTATGTTTTCGAAGATACATAAGTTCATCAAATGATAGATACTTTTCAGTGATACGTTTCCCATTTTTATATAGCCTATTTGTATTGTATGCTACTGTTATTGATTCAGTTCTGACAGCAAGTTTTGAATTTTTCCTCGTCTGTTTATATTTTGCGCTTTTTCTTTGTGATAATGTGGTATATTTGATGGATTTAAGTTGTGGGTGATTTTGATTTATGTATTCATCCATTTGCCAAAAAGCTTTGTTACTCTCCTCTGTCATTCTTTTCTTTCTCTCGCTAAAAAAAACGCTAAAGTAATTGATAGTATCAGACAATTTCTGAAACATATTCTAGCAAGTTTAAATAATTTACCTGCCTGTGATTTCTGTTGATTTCTCCTTGATTGTGTACAATTTTTAGGCCTATTTTATGTGGTTGCCCATTATTATTGTTTGAAGGAACTTTTCGTGTTCCAGATAAGATTTTAGAAACTGCTTTGTTCTTTGGTTCTTGGTTGATATATGGATCTGTATCGTAATACTGAGAATCATTTCTATTTTCTAACTTTATATCCATATCTCTTTGAGATCTGAGCAAATATGGGCATGAACGAGTCGAATAGTTAATATGAATACAGTCACAGTCACTATTCTGTGCACATTGATTAGTATTTATGAGATAATTCAAATGTGTATTGCACGCAAAAAATTCACGAGGATTTGGGCGCAAAGTGCTGCGAAAGTAACAACCCACACATCTATTTGTTGTAATTTGATAGTCATTCTTCTGACGGTAATTATCTTTTGTGTTTCTAGTGCATATTTTAGATTTTTGATTGCATGGTCTACAATTTAAGGAATCAACGCTATTGAGTTTAAATTTTAACTTACGGGTGCACTGTCTTTCGATATCTTTTTCGTTATTTTGTTCATTATTCAAAATGTGGCCGGCAGTTGTATAGTCATCTTTTCGCACATCCTCATTAACTGTTTCAGTATGTAGAGAATCAAACTCATATCTGTGACTGTGACCGTGATAAAACCTAGAATGGCCCCTTTCATGCTTTTGTAAATTATCACCATAATATCTAGAACCGTTAAAAACTGGTCTTCTCCAAAAATCTTCATTGATCAACTGATAACTTCGTTTCACTGCATCTGAAAATATTTGAAAAACGAAGGTACAGATGTGCTATATAATATTGAATCTTGAATTCACGTCCACAACATAAAGATTTATCAATATCCAAGTTGAATTATTTTTTAATTCGTAATAATAAAACAAGTATTATTTTATAAGGAAGGATATTGAAAATACGAAATTGTTATTTTGATTTTTTTTTTTTTTAGTCTTTATTGCACTATTAACATAAGTACAAAAGGCGGACTTAACACTAAACAAAGCGTTCTCTACCAGTCAACCTTAGGGTCAAACGGAAAATTAAAATAGGTGCAGCAAGCAAACAAACAGAAGAAGAAAGTAGTAATAGGCATAAATATTTAAGAGATGATAATCGATAAACTATAGCGATATGCCTAGGCAAATAAGAAATAAATAAATGGATAACAATAAACATAAGGTAATACAAATAGATGGTATAACAAAATATTTAGCGGTTAAAGAAAAAAAATTAAAAAAAAAATATATATATATATATATCTGTAACAATTAATGATATATATATATATATATATATATATATATATATATATATATATATATATATATATATATATATATATATATATATATCATTAATTGTTACAGATTAGGTATTTTTTAAAAGTAATCAAATTTTTTTTTTGTATTATGAACGCCAGAAAATGTATATCTATGAGAATTACTTTCCGTAGATAAAATATGTTTACAAAATATTAATCTTTTAAATTGATTTGAGTAAACAATATTTCCTTAATTGTTTTCGCTTATGGCCCATCCCTCTAATTACTATCTTCTTACCGACGAAGCTTTGGAGCGCACAATGTTCCGTTTCACTAAAATTAATTTGAGAAGCTAATTAGTTGAAATCTGTACTGAATAATATCTTACATTACATTATACAAGCTTCAAAAGTCTATAAAGCGTTATTGATTAAATTTATCAAATAACGAAATATTTAAAACTTAAAAATTGTGTTTATTTCAATTATTTAATATTTTGAAATACATGTTATATCGTAGATAGAAAGCCGATTTAGCTCTATATGAGGTTCGATGTTTGCAACCGCCGTGGTAACAAATTTAGTTGACCACTGAATCGTATTCGTTCTCAAGTACCTACTACACTTTTCGCCTAATTTTCTACCCTCGCTTGATCTACGCAGTCCACATAACATTTCTTATCGGCCACACTGTCGTAATGTCGAACCTAGTACATACCTATATATTAGGTTCGACGTTTACTATTGTGGATTATTTACCTTTCATTTTACCATTTAATTCCGGTCCATAGCTACACAATCCAGGATAGCTGCTGTCTCGAATCATACCATCATCACACTGGGTAGCAGGGTATCCAATAGTATACACAGGTTGTCCTCGCATATTTGCTGTCGTTGCGAAATTACAAACCAGTCTTTCGATGAGAATAGGTTTAAAATTTTTAATCTGAAAAAGTGTCAGGATGCTGGATGGTAAACTGTATTTGATTAAATTATTAGATAATATTACAAAACCTTTTTAATAACAAGCTTTTTAATAGTGAGTTTCATACGTAAAACTTCGCTTTGCCACATCCAACTTTCTGTGTGTTTGCCCAAATTAATTGCGTAAAGTAATTAGTCTTTCCGTCTTGAGACCTATAATAAGGAAAGCTAATTAAGTACTAATAATATCAATGGGAAAGTCTGTGTATTTGTCTGCTACGCTTTGACGGATAATCCACTGAATACTGAAGGCCAATTTTCATGAAATTCGGTACAATTGGAGCTATCGGTACATATAAAGAGCTGACACAGAGGATAAATAAATTTAGGAACAAGAAAAGAACATAGTACATAATTGAGGGAGGGTATTTGAATTTTGATGATGAATCAGACGAAATGACGAGTAAGCTTGTTTAAAATATGTACTACTGTTCTTTCAAGTGAACCAGTATTGTTGACATTTGGGACAATTATTCCTTAAACAGCGGAATAAAATATAAGCTTTAGAAATACTTGTAATTCTACAGGAATAGGATAACATTGAAAGGCGTCATCTATTATCGACCTATCACACGACAACAGTCTACGCGAACGAAGTCGCGGATGAAAACTAGTAATACATAAAGAGGGAACATAGTTTTATGTATTGTTTTTGTAGAGATAAATAAATTAATTCTTATTTATAGAACCAAAAAACAGCTATTACGACTATTCCAAAGTGTATTTAATCAATAAAATCGATATTGTTTACAAATATGTATATTTGTATATGCAAACTATTATTTATTTTCTTATCATTCCATGTTGATCGGAATAGTCCTTCATAAAGACTTCATGGTTATCATAAAATAGTAGTAAATTAAGACTTTTTATAAAAGTAATTGTAATTTATCATCATCCCCCTGTCCTTATCCCACTCTAAGAGGAGTCGGTACAACATGTAAAATTTGGCTTCGTATTTTAAGATCTGCCGCCTGCCTGACGTCAACTTACCATAATCATATTTTACGACACTTCGGTAAGAAATGAGGAATCAGCCGGATACCACACGGCTTAGTAATTGTAATTTAATGAAAAGTAAATGACCTTTTGTACTTTCCAAGTAGGCTTTACAAACAGGTTCAGAAACTAAATTTTAGAACACTCTGTTAATGAGAAAAATGAATTATTTTTCCAAATATAATACGTTTTTTCTTACTGATTATAATATGTAACGCTGCCAGTGTAGTCCATCGATTGCATAAACCACATTTCTACAAAACTTTTGACGTTATATCGAGGTGTTAGTTTCGAAAAGCCGGTTATGGTGGCGATGTTTTGACCCACTTCCAAATCCTCTGTAAATTAATTATGATTCATTGAGAACCCAAGTAAAAAACTGACATGTAAAGATACATTCATAATAATAAGGTCATGGTTTTCCCAGCTTCGGAGAGCACTTTAAGCTGTTGAACCGGGTTTAAAACTTATTGGTGCTCATTCAGCCTATTCAAACTGATAGACTAGGTTTATTTAAGGATTTGCAAGTCATTTACGACATGTTCCAGCAGTTTGCATTGACCTTTTTTAAGTCATATGTTGTTGCAACACCTTGGAATCACAACATCCATTATTCGTATTACCCTAGCCATCGCAAGCGACGCTATTAGATTCGACGGTCTATGTCGATGAATTTTGTTTTTTAACGGTACATTTTATTATTGATTTTACCATATAGAATCACTAATTCCATTCAATCATTGCACATTTTTCAGAAATTATTGGCCTTATGTATCTGTATTTTTGTCCATGACTAAGTTTGAGATTCAAAGTTGAGTTGATAATAAACAAAAGTATAATCTATTACTCAGCCACAATTTTATCAATATATGGGTTGCGGTTTGCAGAAGGTATACGGCAGTTGAACTGATGAAAACTGGTTCTGTGTCGCGTTATAAAGAATAGAATAATAAGCAGACTGGTTGAATTTTCGTAAGGTGAAAAGCGTTGTTAGAAGAAAGAATTAATAACAATATTAATTAATAAAGTTATTGTTCAAAGTTAAGACGCTGAATATATATAGGAAAGTTACATTCGTACAAGTTATTTTATTAAAATACAATAAATTAAATTATTTATCACTTATTCTATCACAACGGAGACGTAGGCATCTTGCCTCGTTATTTAATGAAATTGATTTCATTCAGTTACTGGGTAAGATTAAATCTGTCAAGAACAAACTACTAGTATTTTAGACATAAAAGGCATACGGTTACCATTTTTAGACATTCTTTTATAGTTTAATATTATTTATTTTAGTTTTTATTGTGTAATACGCCGTGTGGTATCCGGGTGAATAGAATAGTACCACCCTCATTTCTTACCGAGGTGTCGTAAAAGGCGACTAAGGTAAGTCGACCCGCCGTGTGGTATCCGGCTGAGTAGAATAGTACCACCCTCATTTCTTACCGAGGTGTCGTAAAAGGCGACTAAGGTAAGTTGACCCACCGTGTGGTATCCGGTTTAGTAGAATAGACCACCCTCCTTCTTACCGAGGTGTCGTAAAATACGACTGAGGTGAGTTGACGTCAGGCAGGCGGCCGGTCGTAAAAACGCAGCCAAATCATGTTACAGCATGTTTATAACATGCTGTGCCGACCCCACTTAGAGTGGGATAAGGGCAGGAGGATATATATAGTTTTTATTGTGTAATATAAATACGTCATATTTATGTTCTAAAATAGTTTCTTTTACCTAAATTTCGACATTGGTCGGTCCTGTCAGGGGTCACATTTTGGTCACATTGGTCGACCCATCGCTGAGCAAACATCGCTAGTTCTTCAGACCACACCTTAATGTTAAAAATAACTTTCTTTATTTAATTATGTACAAGAAGTATCAATAATAATGATAATAATTTGTTACTATATATAAAATGTTTCTGCAAAAATGTCTATCTTATTATAACATTTTTATCGAGAGCATATAGAGCACTATAAGTGATACGAAGATTAATAACAATGCAGGCTGTATATCTCATTAAGGGTTTTCAAACCCTTGTACCGCTCGGCTCCAGCGGCTACCTCGAAACTTCTGAGCTGCTGGGTCCTCCTACCAACGGTGCGCTATCTAGTCTGGGGTTACCACTGCAATTTTTAGGAACCCGAGCAACACTAACTATTTTCGGCCAATCCGCTAGAGCAACGTTGGCGAAAATCGCTGTAGTAGAAGATCGCGTCCTCCTCCTTTAGTCGTTTGCTCACTCCTGAGTATCGTGATGGTTAAGACATTCTCTTGGGAGAATAGTCGCAGTGGTTTCCCCTTGCGCTGAGTTGTTCGGAGGTTATTTAATTCGTCCAAGCCCCCACAGCCTCTCCTGATCAAGTCAGGGTTCGGGTTAACATATCCGTCGCCCTATGTTCAGCGTTGTCGGCTCGTTTAGCACACCCAGAGGATACGTGCAGGGTAGTCGAAGGTTGCTCCTACGGATGCGAGCAACTACATTCTCTAAGATTGCGTACTGGCGTATATAACAGTAACAGGTAAAAGAAGAAAGCACGCAGTTGAGGGTGTTTTAATATTTATATTGACGCGAACGTATTTGCAAATACAAAATTGACCCTCAAATGTAAAAAAAAACATCGAAGTTATCGATGTCATCGAACATAGAAGCCTAGCCCGGCTTTTATTTTCTCGTTTTTTTTTAATTTTTTAATTTTTTTTATTTCTGATAACAAACCAAGAATTCCATGTTCTGCTAGTAAGGTTCAGCATCAATCAAATCAAATTAAAATAATCTTTATTCAAATAAGCTCTTTCAAGCACTTTTAAATGGTCAAGGATCAATATGATTAAATGAAGCGACAATTACTTCGGAATGTTGCTCTTACCGAGACCAGAACCAGAAAGAAACTCGATGGTCAATCTTCTAAACATTTTCAATTTTGCATTATTAAATTGCAGTCTTGTATGAAGATAAAAGGATTTTCAAATCCTAATCCTATTCATTCCAATTAAATTATTAATAATATCTGGGTGACCGAGCTTGGCTCGGTAATTTTTTACAAAAAAAAAACTTTAAAAAAAACAATTGTTTAGTTGGGGATCGATCCTTGGCATTTACATTTCACGAGTCTGCCCGTTACCCGAATAAGCCACGTCGACTTGACAGTTAATGGCGAAAATTCAATTCAATATAAATGTTAGTGTTTTTTAATGCCCAAAAACAGGGATAAAACAATTTTTTTTTACATAAAACCTAGCTAGATCAATTTTTTTCCCTCAAAACCTCCTACATGTTGAATTTCAGGAAAATCGTTGGAGCCGTTTCCGAGATTCGGAAAATATATATATACGAGGTGTGTTCAAAAAGTATCGCGAATTTTGAATTTTCGCGAGTTACATATATTCCAATTTCGATTTTTTTGTGGCGTTATGTTGGTACATATGTCTCTCACTTATGCTGACAAGTTGGGCCATTTTGAATGTTCGGTTAATTGTTGACAGCTGCTTTGCTTGCACGTGTTTTGGTTCGTCTTCGATTTTTACCTATTCAAAAAATGGAACAAGGATCGGAAGTATCGATTTTTAGGTGAAAAACGAAATTAAGTGCGTGGATGCATGCCGAGTTTGGACTGTGGCATATGGAGAAGCTACTTTGGACAAAAGCAACGTTTATCGGTGGTACAAAATGTTTTTAAAAGGCCGAGAAGATGTGAATGACGAAGAGCGTGCCGGACGCCCGAGCACTTCAACAACAGACGAAAAAATTGATGAATTGAAGAAAATGGTATTGGCCAATCTTCGAATCATCGATAGAGAAATTGCCGAGGACCTAGGCATATTGATTGGCTCGTGCCATTCGATTTTAATCGATAATTTGTGGAAAAACAAAAATTGGCTTTTGCACCTCGATAACGCCCCTGTTCACACATCCCTGTTTGTACGCGACTTCTTGGCCAAAAACAACAGACCAATGATACCGCAGCCACCGTATTCCCCAGATCTGGCCCCCTGTGACTTTTTCTTGTTCCCGAAACTGAAGAGGCCCATGAAAGGACGACACTACGCCACGATTGACGAGATAAAGACGGGCATCGAAGGAGGAGCTAAACAAGATACAAAAAAATGATTTTTTGAAGTGCTTCGAAGATTTGTAAAAACGTTGGTACAAGTGTATAATATCCCAGAGGGATTACTTTGAAGGGGACAAAATAGATATTTACGAATAAATAAATAATTTTTGAAAATACACAAAATTCGCGATACTTTTTGAACACACCTCGTATATACAAGATTAACTCATTTAAATATTAAAGAAAGATAATTGAAATTCTAATACGAACAACTTTGTATACTTCGTATTTCTATATACAAAATTATTTACTTGTAAATAATTGTCCGAAGTATAAAAAGTGTTAAATAAGTAAATTACACAGTTAATTAACAATATTTTGTCCAAACCTACAAGCTTTTTCATATTTGCAGCTGTGGGAAGGAATTTTAAACGTCCTAGGGCAATAAAATTCCTGCGTTCGTTTATCTTATCGAGAATAGCTCTAGTATCATCTTCTGTAAGTATCGCATCCTTATCGTAACCAACACATTGTTGACTCGGCCCAGGCGACTGTAAAATTTAACTTTTTTTAATGATCATCTTCCTGCTCTTATTCGACTCTAAGTGGGGTGGGCACAACATAAACACGTTGTCACATGATATGGCAACGTATTTTACGATCGGCCGCCTGCCTGACATCAACTTAGTCGTATTTTAGTACACCTCGGTAAGAAAGAGTGGTAATAAAACATAAAAGTTATGATAGAATATATGGAATTCCTCAAAGTAACGCCTACTTCTATAGTTAATATATAGCAACCGGATATACTCACGTCTTATTTATGAGGTGAGCCCGATTAGTTTCAAGCCCCTACTGGCCCTCATCGGCGGGAACTGCCGCATAAAGAGCTCATGAATAATGAGCTCGAAACAAATTGGGCTCACCCGATAAATAAGACGTGAGTATAGCCGGTTTCTATACTTTTACTAATACCAATATTACCACTCACGATACTTTAACTTAAATAAAAATTTACTTCAATAAATTATATTTTTTTGTATATATAATATTAATACTACTGTTAATAAGTCATATTTATCATAATATCGCCATAGTTTGGAAATAATTCGAAATATTTAACATTAAACTGCTTACTTCATATTTGCAAAGCGTGTGATTTGAACAGATTTTGCAATACTTAGCCCGATAAGCAATGATATCTGAAAAATATATCACTAAAACGAAAAATTTGATGTTGAGCATAATAAATTATAGCAAAAATAAACTATAACTGGACCGGTATGACAAATATAAACATAAACTATGTCATGGCCCAATAGATCCGTTTACGCCATATAATTGTTGTTAAAATGGGCGTACTAATAAATAGTGGTTATGTTTTTAATTCTTTACATTTTAGTTTCTTATGTACAAGTTCTGGAAGTAATTTGCTTCAGAATAAACAATAGTGTGAACGGTAATATGACTTAATTATTTAGTAATGAAATGTTAAATTAAATTTTTTAGAGATATAACAATTTTTATATGTTCTAGATTTTGGACTTATTACTGAAGGTGAATCCGTAATGTCGAAACATAAGTCTCTACTTCAAATCATTCAAAATCCTAACGATACTCCAAATTTAAAGTCTAATATATTTGATAATATGTTGTCTAACGAAATGTTATCCATCAAACATCAGTTATATGAAAAGAATGCCACTTCTGTGTCATCAATTTATATAACTTTTAAAAATAGTATAGCTACACCGACACTCGAAGTGAAGCAGCGATGGCCAGTTGAAAAAGTTGTATCTCTACCACAAATCGATAAACAAAAAGAAAGTATTAATACGAAACTGCGCTTTAATTCTACCAATATTAAAGACGATTTATTTACTAGTACGTCCAAAATGTGTAATGATGAGGACGATGGCAACGCGAAATTAACAAAAAACATCAAAAGCAAAGCTCTTGGTGTGAGAAGTTTTTCTGCGATGCCTTCCCAACACAGAGACGATTTAGATGAACATAAGCATACTAAACGACAATGTACTTGTACGAAAACCAACGATCGTACAAAGTGCACTCGCCGCAGCTCGACTACGATTCAACACATTAAAAAAACTTGTACACAGATGGAAAATTTAAATACAAAGTACCCGGAATTTACGGGAAATGTGATGTATTTTACATATTATCCCTACTATACGCATCCACCATTCTTTTTAGGGGTTACCACAGATGTTTCTGTTATTTATTATCATCCTGATGTAATGAATGAACTAAAGCTGCCGAAGCATAAACATCATAAGCATAAAAAACCAAATATTGATTTATATTTGGAGAATGAAGAGAACAAAGAAAATGATGAGAATGAATATTTAGAAAATGACTTCGAAGAAGAAACACCGCAGACAACACAATTTCCGAAAAGTGAATATCATCACGTAAAAACAGTATATTCTATAGATTACGAAGAAAACAACTTCGAAACAGAAACAGAGGTACCAAAAAAAATAAATGACGGTTATTTTCAAGTTATAAACAGAGATAAATTTGTTGATAACGTCGTAGAAGATTTGAAAACATATTATAATGACGCCGTTGTAAAAGAATGTTATTGTTCATTATCATCTTTTAAGTTTAGAACTACTAACTTATTTGTTTATATACCTGTATCGTATCTATTTTTTATCAATGTAATACAATCTTTGACCTAATTAAATTCAGTGAAGAGTTATTGGACAGAGGTATTAGTCGCAATATTGTTAAGACAGATTTTATTGATTTTTATATATATCTTACGATCTGAACCTTAAAAATCCTGAAAAACAAACCAAAATTTAAAAGTCTATAAAATTCCTATGTAGATTTACCCATAACGGGAAAGTCTACTATGTTCACGTATAAATAATTTTCTGTAGATCAGTTTCTATAAGCTCCGGCTATATAGTAGAATTAAATTCTTGTATTGCTTAATTCTATGACAGCCCAGCGGTGCGACCGTGTGAATCTCTAGAGACGATCATGGGTTCAAACCCGATCAGACATCAATGAGTTTTTTCTATTTAAACTTATGTGTCTAATTGATAATTGCAATTTATCACACGCTCTTCGGTGAAGGAAAACAACGTGAGGAAACCTGTATATCTCTAGACTCTAGGGAATCCTAGCGATATGTGAAACCTACCAATCCGCATTGGAGCAGCCTGGTAGGTGTTAGCTCCAATCCTCTCCAAAAACGGAAATAGAAGGCCTATGCCCAGCAGTGGAATAGTAACAGGCCGTTACTTGTTTAAAGTGTTTGTTTTTTGACAATGTATCATGAAATTATAGTCCTAGATTTTTACACATTAGCGGCATAGTTTTAGGTTTTTCTACAGATTGGCTATCTAGTCATAAAATATGACAAAGGGAAGTTTCCAATTACAACTGCCTGTCATGTGATAAGGGTTAACCTTGAAACAATAAGAATTACTCCATTGTAGTCCACGAGATCCGAATCATTATTCATTTTGTAGTTTGTAAAGTCATTTAAAAGTTGAGTAAGTATAAACTGGAAATCATCTATCATGACGATGATTGTTAAAAATTTTGGAAAAAGTCAAGTTGATTGGGATTTTTCATTGAAACCAGGGCCCAATATAATTGGGGGACATTTCTCTTTGGACAAGTACAAAAAATTTACGATGGCAAATATCTATATTTCTAACTACTTTTAAAGGATCATGTACAATGCATTTTATATATTAGTTTTGTAACATTGTTGTTTTATTTTGTAAGTTAGCTTTAGAATATTTCAAATCTTATTAAATTTAAAGAGGTGTTTGGCATAAAATTAATGTTTTCAAAATACATTTGTTATTCTTTCTTTATTAAAGTTTTAAATATATTAACCAAGGTTCCCTAAAGGACTATACCATTTCTCGAAGTTAGCTTCCAAATGAGGCAGAAAAACATTCTTGTTTGTACCAGTAACAAGTCCTTTAACATTATTATATATTATAATTTTGTGGAAACCAAAAATTGAACGATATGGACGTTCCCTTATGATTGCTTTAAAACATCTACATTTTATGGTAATTGATACAAGTATATTTTAATTAATAATAATACATACATGGGCATTGTGATGAACTTTTGACTTTAATAAATACTAATTTTATTAAAGAATATAATATATTTATATAAGAAAGCTTCAGAGCCGTTCATTTTTTGTTATTTCATATAATTTATATAAATTTAGATACATAAGACTGTTAAGAAAAATGAATAAAGCAAGCTAATACAAAAGTTGCGAAAACATCACAGAGATATCATATCTCTAATTCAAATCAAAAAAGTATTTCTATTTGTCTTTAGTAGTCAGAAGTAAGTAGTTAAGTAGTTAGTTTTTATAAAATAATATTGTCAGATTCCTATAAAAGTAGAATTCTATTGCTATTTACTTTACTCATTTACCATTGTAATTAAGTGATAAAATTTTTATTTCAAATTTCTTTAATCAAGTCATTCGTGAGGCAGGCGGCCGGTCGTAAAAACGCAGCCAAATCATGTGACAGCATGTTTGTAACATGTTGTGCCGACCCTACTTAGAGTGGGATAAGGGCAGGAAGATGATGACTTTAATCAAGTCATCGTCGACACGTGCCAAAATATTTACCTCTAGCTAGGTACTAATTGTTAATAGGAAAATGTTATCATTTAATCGACGACAGAAAGAGAGTCATATAAATGAACTTTTATCGAAAACAACGATTTATTGGCACAAAGAATCTCAGATACTTTACGTACTTATATACTCGTTTTTTTAGCTTTGTTTATGAGAAAAAAATGATATGCGCACGTAACGCGGTGTCAGAAACAATCGCTAAGGATAGATCGACAAAACAAGATGACCTTTTGTGCCTAACAAATTCGAAGAGGGGCATTTTGTCATCCATCTAAGTTATTGTTCAACTAGTAAAGATTTTTTTTAAGAAAAGCCCTTTTATTAGCTTTACTACATGAGTTGATCCAGTATATCTGTTTACATCTGTAATTTATGCTATTATTTTGAATTGAAATGTAGTTTTCATTTTCTTTTTTTTGCAAATTAATCTTAGGATTTATCCACAATTTACTTAGGATTTTACTCTACGAGTTATTGTACGCGTATATAAGTCCGTGTCTGTTTTGCATTTTTTTTGTCAAATTTTTAATATTAATTGTATATTCGAATAAAGTTAAAAAGGCTGATCTTGTCTTACATGTTGGCTAAAAAATTAAAAACTGTTCTTGCGTTTTAGCTGGTATATATAGAAAAAAATTGCTTTACATAGTATTAGACATATAGGCGCGATTCCATTTAGTCTATATTTTAAAATTATAGTTTCAATTGTATGTGTACGTCAGTAAAATACCTTTCCAATATATTTATTCACATATTTTAATAAAAATGGCATAAATCTGTTACGAAGAATAGTGGAGAATACTGGTTAATATTGGTGAAAATTTAAGATATGTTTCGTACAACTCATTTTATGAGATAGTTTAATGGTAATTTTCTTGGCGAGAATTGTACAGAAAACGTCATAGTAGATCATCTCGTTATTTAAGCTATGTTTACATAATAACTCATATTGTAGCAGCCGTAATAATTTGTATAGTATAAACTACACTAAGGATATACCGAGGTCGCAGAAAATAGCAAGATCACTAACCACATCATTGTCTATAAAAATCTGTATACTTAAGCCCATGAGCAGTTAATTTAATTTTTAACAATATTTTCTTTATATAATTTGTATTAATGTGATAACGTATTTCCTACGCAGACGTCACGAATATCTGAAAGTTCCATGTAATCTAATGGAAAATTATACTTCGATGAGTGAACAGCAGAGGCAATTAAATTTGTTTACCCTCAATTAGGGACAGTCAGCTCAAGGCGAGTCTCGGCCCGACACATGTGAATATAAAACGATTTTGTTTAATTAGCCCTCGCTAATGTCTAATACATTTTCCGACCAGAGTGGGGCTTTGTTTGCTCGTGTTTTTTTTGTACAACCTTTTAAGAATTATATAAAAAAACTGTAATAGAAGTTAATAATATATAATAATAGTTTTTAACTATTATGACGTGTAGAAAAAATTTAATTCACAGCAAGACAAGTCTTCAATGAAGGCGGTTCGTCAATAACGTTATTAAACTGTTTGCTAAAGTTTAAAAGCTATCGTTAAATATCGTTAAGATTAAAATAATTTTGACTATCGTTTTTTGGATTGATGAAAATTCGTAAAACTAAAGTTTATTAGTTTACTTCTTACTTTGAACATAAATGTAGCAGCTAATTTTGTTTAATTTTAACTATAAAACAAACTCATAAATGATGAAGAGAGCCACATCAAACGTTTTATTAATCATCCATACTATATGTACTCACAACCATAGATCTTTTGACGGTACACAAAACTGTTGATCGTAGATTTCAGTAAATATAATTAAAAATTTAAAGTTATAGAAATCACATCGAACATGAAATTCTAAACTGTGGGGTTCGAAATTCGCAATCCTTATATTTTAGCATCCCGTTGTTAAAATTTACGATAACTTCTCAGATATTCACTTAAATTATATACTGCAAAGGATTAACGCTTCTAAAAACCGTATTGTACGTTGTGTTATAAGCCTTCAAAATATTTCATTGTATATGACCATTTAAGAAACTTGGATATAGTAAGTTATCTTTAAAAGATATATGCCATCGCGGCCCTTTTGTAGATCTTTCAAAGGGTCATTGTTTATCTATAGTAATATTATACAGAGGAACAATTTTTTTATCTTTTATTATCTTTGTAATATTTTCACACAAAAACTACTGGGTCGATTTCAAAAATTCTTTCACCATTGGAAAGCTACATCTTTACTGAGCAACATAAGCTATATTAAAAAAAATTTTTAAGATCCGTAATAAAATTGTAATAAAAATTAGTCATAAAAATCTGTCATCGCATGCGCTGTGCCAAAGTGGTCGGCCTCCTCGTGGCGCACCCTGGGCAAGCTTAGTCTTGGCTAACGGACCACTGAGGGGTGGCCAATCCAGTTGTCCCTCTGATTAGCAGAGGGCAATCTGGACTGGCCGGGGACTCCGGGGGGGTTGGGGTGGAGTCCCTAATGAGCGACGGGTCCAGTTGGGCTTACTCTAAGTCTGGCTGGACATGGTTACGGCCACCGTCGGCGAAACCCGGAAGCCCAGCAATGGGAACGGGGACCTTCGGGTTGCGAGAAAACCTCTATAAAAAATTACCCGGTGGGGGTGGAAACGCCCACCAAGGCGTTGGGGCCCCTACTTGGGGCGTGGTCTCTCCCTGTCGACCGTGACATAGCAAACACGGTGGGCAGGGAGCGATCGTGGGCAGCGATGGCCTCCCTTTGCTCTGCAGAGGGGGGGGGGGTGGAGGGAGGCGGCGGAGCGGTTTCACGAACTGTTGTTCTGGATCTAATCTGCTGCTGGTGAGTCCAGGTTAAAGTGACTCGCCCAAGCCCATCGTCTGCCGCCTTAACTGGGGACCTTCGGGTGTTCCGAACGGGGTATATCGAATGCCTGGCTTACAGGTCCCCGAGGCGGTCGGTGCATCTGGTGCTCCCGATGCACCGGTTAGCGGAGGGGGGCTTCTCTTTCGAGGGGCCCCTACCAGGAGGTGTTTGTTCTCTGGGATCAGAGCTGTCGGCGGGATGGGGGCAATATGTACAATGATACCCTGTCCTTGCCATCGGCAGCGTGGTGGAGCATACAGGTCGTTTTAGTCGGTGCGAGTCCGACATAACCGCCGCCTGTCCCCGTCGGGCGGCGGTACCCATAGGGGGTTTTTTCCTGTATAAAAAAAAAATGCGCTGTGGAAACTATTGATGATATATTTAACAAAAACAAATCTATAGTCCGACTTAGTAGACTTTCCAGTTTCCACCCTCATGAGATCGGTATGTACGCGGATAAAACCGCGGGCTATTACTAGTACATATTATAAAACAAGTTCCCGGCCGCGCCTCTCTGTCTGCCAATATGTCTGTTTGCATAAACTCAAAATCCGTTGAACGAATTTTCATGTGGTCAAGACACCTATCGTCTAGCGATGACTGATCAAACAATGTGCATAGTTCAAACGAGCACAAATCTATGTAATGTGAAACATCAATTGAATCGAAGTTTGCATATGGGTGATTGCTATAATAAACACCTATTTATTAAACGAAATTAAATCAATCCATAGAATTCTTTGTAGATTTATTCTGATACACAATTGTTTGATGTAACATCCGTTTATGTAACGATGATTCGTTAAATCATTAAAACTACAGTTCGTAGATGAGTGAAGTATCGCCCACACGGCACTAAAATGTCCGATTTGAGATTGTTAAACACATTTTAGTATACGATCTACCACGTGTACGTGATGTATATGGTAGGATTTTAAGATTAACGGTAACATATGATTATATATATCCTCCTGCCCTTATTCCACTCTAAGTGGGGTCGGCACAACATAAATATGCTGTAACATGATTTGGCTGCGTTTTTACGACCGGTCGCCTGCCTGACGTCGACTTACCTTAGTCGTATTATACGACACCTCAGTATGACGAGGTCTATTCTACTAAACCGGATACCATACGGTGGGTCATCTTACCTTAGTCGCCTTTTACGACACCTCGGGAAGAAATGAGAGTGGTCTATTCTACTTAGCCGGATACCACACAGCGGGTTGACTTACCTTAGTCGCCTTTTACGACACCTCGGTAAGAAATGAGGGTGGTACTATTCTACTTAGCCGGATATCAAACGGCTATTCCTAACGGTAGCATATGACATACTCGCTTTTACGCAATTACCTTTGCGTGGACTGTTATATACGCGTGATAGACTGATAATAGATGGCGCTTTTCAATGTCATCCTATTCCTGTAGAATTAACAGGATTTCTATAGCCTATATGTTACTCCGGTGTATAAATAATAATTGTGCCAAATTTTATCGATATTGGTTACGTGAATTTGCCTGAAAGAGTAACAAATTACATCCATACTCACAAACTTTCGAATTTATAATATTAGTAGGATAATAGGAAGTATAAGAAGAGTAAGGATGATATAGTATAAATTTTTTTTAATATAATTATTTTAATTTAAAAAGTGTTCACTGTTCGCCCAATAATATATTTAAAATTGAGTGTTAATTGTTCGCCTATACATAATTTGTGACTTGGTTTTAGCATATAACAACGCCAAATAAATTACAGAAATTAAGATTAACGCTTTACACGAAGCTTTTCGAAAAGCTCATTTTCATTATCATCATCCTCATGTCCTTATCCAATTATAAGTGGGGTCGGCGCAACGTGTTATAAACATGTTGTCACATGATATGGCTACGTATTTTACGGCCGACCGCATACCTGACGTCAACTTACCTTAGTCGTACGACACCTCGGTAAGAAAGAGGGTGGTCTATTCTACTCAACCAGATACCACACGGCGGGTCGAGTTTCTTTAGTCACCTTTTACGACAGCTCGGTAAGAAATGAGGGTGGTCTATTATACTCAGCCGGATACCAACCGGATACTCATTTTAAGAAACGAAATTGCTATGTAATAATTTTCGAGATGAGTACTAATGCTCTTTTAATCTGTAAAGGTATGAAATTAGAACAGTACCTTTGGTTAGGATTAAATAACTTAGTTTCAGAGTAGCATGATCAAAAAATAATCAGTGCGCAAAAAAAAGTTGATGTTTATGTATATTCATCTAGCTGTCCAGCCATACCTTGGTGTGACTCGGTCTGGTTTTGGAATTCCCCTCGAAATAGAACTCAACAGTTATAAAAATGCTCCGATTGCGACCACAATCTACAGGATCACCCGCTGGGTCATTCAAAAGATTGTTTAAAAATTTCCTTAAAATCAGTTCAACCGTTTCGATGTCTATAAAGGACGTCTGTATGTCCTTTAACATAACATATAATAAACATTTACTTTTATAAATAAGAATTATTACCAAACTAAAAGGCAAATCGCTCAAGCTGAGATACTTATCCCCAAATTAAATGTATCTGTTAATCTAAGTCAATATTTATTAAGTATATAATAATGTAATTTCCTGTTAGAAGGTCATCTTTTTCTATGATATTGACAGAGATCATGTGTACTGACGGCGAAATTGAAATGTATGAGGAAAACAGGGCTGCGTAGCAAAGAAGTTAGGGGAGGTTATTTAATTATAAAAATATACAGTACGGTACAACATGGTGGATAAATAAGAGTTATTTACCTTTTACAGTAAGACAATATTTTACTATAATTATCTATAGTTTTTTAAGTAAGCATATTATCGTTATCATCATTGTGAAGTACTGAGAGAAGTCTTGGGTCAATATAACACATTTGAAAGTTGGTAAAAATCTAAAACTTCATGACTTTTCGTTATCTAAGCTCATACGTGTTAAATTAGATATTTTAAAATTAGAATAGTTTGCAATTTTTGTTCTTTGTTTATTTTTTATATACTAACTTGTGCACGAGACCTCATGGTCGTATAAAAAAATAATAAATTGGCTTCGGCCTAGTGCTCAAAGATTTTTTTTAGGGTTTATAGAAATGGTACTTACTATAAGACATTCTCGAAGGAAAACTACTGGATACGGAAGACCAAAAAACCAAATAAGTGCAAGCGAAAACGATGTCCAAATCAGAACACCTGTCCCGATTTGGACACAGTGCTGCCATGACAGCGACAAACGCACAGACATAAAATTTAAAAACTTAGAAATCTTTATAAGCGCCTGAAGCATTGGAAACATTATTTTTTCTTTGTAAAAAATGTACAGAGTAAATGTGGCTCTACGATTTTATCATATGTATTGAAATTATATAATAAGAATCAAAGAAATCGAGGGTTCAGCATGTTGCAATTTTCAGACCTGAGTACAAGAAAATTAAATTTAAGATTTAGTATAAATTCTACCCATTAACATTTGCTTGAATAGAATAGTCTCAGATAAATGAGTGTATTAATATGCTGAGTAACAAACTTCCCCTAAAGTGAGCTCGAGTAGATATTTAGAATATCGAAGTATTTCAAACCACTACTAAAATGAATCTACCAAAGATAAAACATAATAAACAACACAAAACAAAGTAGAAATTAGGGTAAAAGATTCAAAAGGTGTATTAAAAAGCATTACTCGCCGGCAGATAGTTTTCTTTAAAGCTATCCAAAAATATATATGAAGGCGCATAAAAATTACCTAAAAATATATAGAAAGCTTGTAAATCAATATACAATCAAATAAATATTATTAAAGGTCTGTATTTCACGGTAAACAAGAATCCATAAATTGGTGCGTTATTTCTTCATCTACAATAATTAGAATCGATATTTGGGAGACGCTCAAAAGCATAAACTCAGTTCGCCAAAGGCGTTTGGAACTATCTAACCTTTACAGCAAGGATCTACATCTAATTATTATTTTTAAAACTCTTCACGAATGACATTGGGTTATTTCCAATATACTATGTGGAGGAATTTTTGTCTGGCTTATAATAAAGCCAAAATCCATAAAGATGAAGGATTATAATAGTGATAGACGGAATTTGGAAGCAATTAAGGGCTTTGTTCAACTTCAGATTGAGGTATTAATTCAAATCTTTATAAGATTATAACTACTATAAAACGTTAAATTCAATTCAAAATATTCGTTATTCAAGTAAATTTGTAAACTTTAAACTCTAATTTTTCGTAGGCCGCTGAATTGAGTTTTCCTCCGAGAAGTGGTATGTTTTGTATAACTCCTTGTACACCTTGTACACTTGTCGACACTTGTACCCATATTCTAGACATTTCGGAGTATTTGAGATCAGTAGAGTATTTACCCAAAACTAATGAGATACGTAGGACAAACCCCTGTTTACTTTATTAAAATTATTATCATATTTATTTATTTTAAATTATCAAGTTTGTATCATCAGCTTTAATAATATTCAATCATTAGCTTGAATAACATATTAAAATGCACTTGCCTCTTTTGTATCGGAATTGATAATTTCTCATTCTTAATTGCTAATAGCTGAATGTTACGATTGTTATGTTAGAATTACGCGTTTTATTTCTACCTATTTCATCGCATATAACATCCCAAGTAGTTTTTTCATTCCGTTTTCAGAATAATTGTTTTTTTAATTTTTAAACATTTTCCACTAACTTTGCTATGAATTGCAAAATATATTTTAATTATTGTTTTTATGCGAGCCGCGTATGAAACTCTTTTGTTTTAAACACATATTCGCAACATGGCGGGTCGTTAATAAAGATATAAGGGCTGATAGTAAATTAGTTTTTCGGTAAATAGAATCTCCAAAAGACGTTTACGATAAATATTTTGTACTTTTTATGAACTAAATTGTAAATCTTTTCAAACGTTGCCTACGTTTTTCTATGTTTAAAATATTTAAAATTTATGATATTATTTCCTAAGTACTACGCAGCTGAAGTGGTTGGTAGTTTCTACTTCATTCGTACATTCCAAATACTATTTTTGAACCACGATATATATACAATATATGATAATGTTATTGTTAGGCTGACGTTAGTTTACAATAGCAATGGAGATTACGACATTTTGATTATTTTTCATTGTAATTTTTCTTAACTTATACAAATATTTCTTATTCACTTGTAATTTTAATAGTATTCGTATTGGAATAGTTATTGAAAACGCAAGTAAAGATGGAAGGGTGATTAACAATTGAGAACTATGCTTTTAATGAACGTCGACATCAATTGTTTCATATGTCCAGTGGATATGGCTTATAATCATTTTTTCAGAACTTATTCTATAACTGTGTGTTAAATGTTCCTTAATACGATTTTTGTGTTTCATCAGTATCGAAACTATTAAAAACTAATTAATGAAAGAACCTGAGCTAAAATATTTATAAAAAGCTTTATTTTCAGTTTATGACCAACATTTATTACATAACATAAATTTATAGAAATGTGACTAAAAATAAAGCTATTCTATTCTATTCTAAAATAATTTTGTTTTTCACAAATTTTCTTTTTCTTTACAAAACTCTGCGCACTGTCGTGTTGCCTTGGGCGCGAAAGTGAGTGTATATTCGACAGCGTGGCGTCCGCCCGCCTCGCTCGTTATTAGGATATTCTGAATTTTGTACACCTCATGTCTACGAGATACAAATAAATAATTACATTTATGTTTTAAAACTAATACTGTATAAAAATAATATATAATTTAAAGATTCAATATTTGAACTCAATTGTGCGTTGTAAAAAATGTTTGTGAAATTTAAAGTAAGATTATTTTAGGTAAGTTTATTCTTTTTTAATATTGTTAAAACTTTGGATGTTGGATTTTTTTAGTTTACAAAGTATATTTTCGCGAAAAAATTTATTTGCCATTTTTTTATATTAGATCTTACCATACAAATTGTTTCAATGTAACCGTTAGATAAGACCGTAGAATTATGCAAATGATACTGAAATTTATAAAGCACATAAATATATTCCAGGAGGAAATTATTATAGTGTATTATCTCATATTACCTAATATTACTGATAATCAGCTATAATAATTTGACGCCTAGTTGGTGGCTTAAAAAGCTTACATTCGTGATAAAATAAAGACAAAAAAGGCGACACAAAACTTTTATTTATTGTATAATTTTTTTTCGATAAACATAGTTATAAGAGAAAACTTTTAGCTACGACTAATTATGCTACATTACGAATACATCGGAGAGGGAGTAAATATTAAAAATACCCGTCCTCTCTTTTATTATAAAGTAATTAATATTAATTGAACCCTTAAGTTGAAAGCTTATTATTTTAGAAAAAGAAAGTGTCAGTTATAGTGAATAGGAAACAAAGTAAATTACAATTTTCTTTAAAATCTGTAAGTGAAACAATGATAATTAATATGAAATTAGTTTAATAAATTAGTGAAATTAGTTTAATATGAAATAATGAAATTAGTTCGCCTCATTAATTCGACGTTACTTGAGGTTTAACAAATTTTAAATTCATATGGAAAATTTTGTAATAATATTGGAGACATTTTTTCCAATATTATTACAAAATTTTAAAATTTTTAATTTTTTCACAATATTTTTACAACAACAACAACAAAATAGATATTCTTACATAAGCTTCACAGTATAAATTTAGCAATTTACTTTATGCAACAACTTTATATAAAAGCTCTGAAAAGCTCAAATCTCAGCAGTGACACTCTGGGATTCCTTAGTAAAGATCACGGATTCAAACCCCGGGCAGACACCGATGTGTTTTTCTGTTAAAAACTTGTGTATTTTATTGATAATTGCAATTTATCACGTTGCATCTCCCATTTTTTGGTGAAGGAAAACAATGAGAAAACCTGCATAGAATTCTTGGGCTACTAGAAGCCTTCCAATCCGTATTGGAGAAGCGTGGTAGATCTTAGCTCCAAAAAGGATAGAGGAGGCCTATGCTCAGCAGTGGTAACGGGGCGTTACTGTACTTTACTTTATGCGCATAAAAATATATAAATTATAAAAATATTGGAATAATACATTATAGACAAAGTAGGTATCGAAACATGCGGTTCCTATTTTTCGCCCTACAAACTCGTTTGGAGATTTTGGTATAAGATTGTATAATAATATTTCACATTCATTAAAGCTATTGTTATTTAGACTAGAGTTGATTGAACAATTGACACCAATGAAACTAGGATCGGATTTCCTGACGTAGATAACTATCTGCGCTATACTGCAGCATGGGTTGAGCGAAACTGTCGAAAAGATTAATGGTTGATGCGAAGGAATTAAGTCACGTTTTGCTATTTTTTTTTAACAAAAATAATCAGATCAGATAAATTGTCTGTTATGCTTTCATGGCATATTCGTTTAAGAAATATAGATTAAATTTTCGAATCAAACAAATATACAATTTAGCTGATATGCCAGGCTAACATTCTCCTAACCTCATCCCACTTTAAGTGGGGTCGGCAAATGTTTTACACATGTTGTTACAAGTTTTGGTTAGTTATTTTAGGACCGGCCACCTGCCTGACGTCAACTTAGCTTAGTCGCCTTTTATGACACCTCGGTAGGAAATGAGAGTGGTCCATTCTACTCAGCCTCACACAACACGGCAGATTAACTAACTTATTACCTTACTTAACTAACTTACCAGACTTACATATAAGATAATAAAAACAGTTTTTCTTTTGGATACCGGGAAAAAATTCACAACTTATACATTAAACTAGCAATCGCTAGCGGATGGAAAGATTAAAACCGTAATATAGTATTTTAATTTAATGGTTAAGGTGAGTTAACCTTAAAAGCTACACACATGCGCTCAGGGACTTTTAAAACTATTTAAAACTTTTAGAGGGGAACAATTTTGTAATACATGATTTTTAAATAACTCTCACCGTTTACTTAGCGCACGCAAAGAAAGCTTAAAAATTTTCTGTTTTCTTAACATTTTTCAATGCTGCTCCTCTCCTTTTCATCTTAGCGTGATATTATATAGCCTATCCTCAATAAATGGACTATCTTATACTCAAAGAATTTTCAAATCTGTCCAGTAGTAGTTCCTGAAATTAGCGCGTTTAAACAATCAAACAAACTCTTCAACTTTATATATGTATATTAACAGTATCTGAGACTACGTACTACGGGGCGACAAAGCATAGTATCTACAGGTGGCAACATTGTAAACACTTTTAGATAGCTAATTGCCACCGTTAAAATCACGCGGAGTTCGCAAAACTGTTAATACTACGGGAGGTTGCGGAAATGTTATGTTAAAAAGTACTCGGAGTGCACAAGTGAACGGGTAAAATACCTACATTTATGAACTGTTTCTTTTTCTATACCGAAAGGAAAAACGGGCATTTCATTATCCTAAATGCTAGTTCAGTACACAAATTTCAATTGTACAAAAAAACATCAATTTTGTGTTGGAATGCTATAAGATATAAAATCCGTAGTTTTAGCACGCTCCATCACTTAAACTGCATCATCTTCAATAACCATTAGCTGTTCAATGTAAACAATTATGTAAATGAAAAGATTTGGCAAAGACCTATTGTTGTAGTAAAAAACATTTATTTCATACTAGCTTTCACCCGTGCCAAATTACATCGATATTGGTTCAGCGGATTCGCCGTGAAAGAGTAACAAACATACATCCATACTTACAAACTTTCGTGTTTATAATATTAGTAGGATAAAGTGTTTGTAATTAGAATATCAAGTTTATTTATTGGAATTTGTTATTTATACCGCTTTTTTTTTGAGGGAAAGAAACGTGAGGAAACCTGCATAACTGTAGAGAATTACTAAGATATATGTAACTTACGCATTGGAGCAGCATGATGGATTTAAGCGCCAATCCTTTTCTCAAAAAAAAGGAGAAAAGAAGCCTTTTCTGACCAGTGGGATAGTAATGGTGGCATTAGTATAAAGTTAATAGTCGCTTGGTTTAAATAATTAGCTATTGTTTCGGTGAGACACAAACATTAAAATCTAAAAGGGCAATTCAATAATTGTATTATTCAAGGCTCATTCCCGTCTTAATTTGCATTTGATAATTACATTCCATCGAATGTAGTTTGTATTTCTTTGAAATGAGCTCAGAAGACGCCACCTCCTAGTACCACCTCTGTTCTACCTTTCTAGTAACCATCATTACAGGTTTATATGCCAATTCCTACGAGTATATCGAGTGATTTTATTTTCCGTGTTTGTGCACTTAAAGTAATTTCGAAAAAAAAAGCACTTTTTTATTATTCCTAAGGTAAATGATGTACTTTCGATTATGTAAATGTTCTAGCAGTGTCCAATCTGTCTCACTGTTTAAAATATCCCAAAAAAAAACTATTTTGGCACAGTTGTTTTCATTGCAGATTATTCGATCCGTTTGTTTGTTGGTTGTGTAGCGTACAAAAAACATATAGCACGGATGATATTTATCGTCTTTCTTTTTCCTATTTTCTTACCCTCCTCCCACTCTAAGTGGCGTCGGCACAATATATCTTGATCTTCCATTCTCCTCTATGATTCGTCAACTGTGGTGCTACTCCTTTTATATGCTTATCAATACACACACACTGACACACACACACACACACTCATACACACACACGCACGCACACACGCACGCACACACACACACACACACACACACACACAAACAATACATTATTTTTTCGTCCTCTAGCCACATAAACATCCACTTTCATATAAATTCTTTTTGGTCAGATTATTTTCATCCCTTCTAATTACTCTACTACGACTTATACCAAAATTTTGGCTTTTAAATTCAGTTTTCATATAAATATAATAACATTATAAAGTATAGGTTGGTTTATTTCTAGACTCGGCCCTGGTAAATCCAGTGCTCTGTAACTGAAGAGTGTAAGGAAAAAATATTACATATAAATGTCTGAACGTATAAGAAGTTCGATCTTACTAACACACAAAATGTAAATACGTACAGAATTTATTAAAAGCAAGCTTCGTTATAAGATAAGAGATTATTTAAAGGTGAAGAAATCGCTAAACTAACCAGTTAATTCTTTGGGTCAATTTTATCAATTATTTTATTTTATTTTTCTTTTACATTTCTAATATTTTTTTTAAATGAATACGAGATAAAAAGCAATGTGTAAGGACATTTTTTTAATTATCGATCTTTTTGTATGAATTTCACAATTATTTTGTTAGAACATCAACATAACGACGGTTATTTAACATAACCTGTTTAAACCTTATATCTAAAACATTCTCATACCGAGAGAATTGCAGAATTAACAATAAAATAATTTTTTTGCAAAATATAATTTTAATAAAAAAATAAATACAGCAAAACATTTTATTTGTAACTTCTGAACTATGGAAATCCGCAAAGTAGCGCCTGTTTCTATAAATCACCGAAAGAATTGTTAAAAAATTCTAACAACGTTATTTTCAGCAGTATTTTTACAAGAATTTCAAGAAATAAATTTAACTTATTTTCGATGACGGGTATTTTACATGATATTTACACGGTGGTAGAATTTTAAAAGTCTATGACGGAATTCATTTCGGAATATTTTATTTTCCCGCAAAGTAATTCGATTCTGCTACCCATTTGAATACCATTCATAGTTAATATTGAACGGAGCGCATGTGAAGTTTTCACCCACCACCCCATCCCTAACGAATTCAAAAAGTAAAAAGTATGAATAAAAATAATCCATATTTTTTTTCTATTCTTTTTAAAAAGTTTACTAGCAATTGTGGGTTACAAATTACTAGTAAACTTGTTAACCCCTCCAGCTAAGCTGAGTGCTTGTGTCAGGAGTGGGTTCACGTCGGCGGTATAATGGCCGGTATTCGAACCCACGACCTCTCGATCGCAAGTCCGCTACCCCAACGATTCTTCTACTGCCGCTTACTTAATTACTGAAAAAGTGTGATGGGACTAAATCGAAATCCCTATACTACCATCCGCCTGATGTAGTTGTCTTAACCTATTAGATAATAATCCTTTATCCTAAAGCTTCCAATAATAACGGCTGTTTTTCCTAATGCGAAAATATAATTAAAGGCGATTGACCGTCATTGGCTCAGACATTTATTTGTTAATATTTTGTTAGATAATAAGATAAAAATCTGTGATAGGCCAGCGGTGAGACCGTACGACTCTCTCGAGGAGGTTACGAGTTCAAACCCCGGGCAGGCATCGATGAGTTTTTCTATTAAAACTTTTGTTTCTAAGTAATAATTGCAATTTATCAAACGCTTTCGGAGAAGGGAAACAAATTGAGGAAACCTACTCTAAACCTACTTTAGAGAATTCTGGAGATATGTGTAACCTACCAAACCTAATAGAGCAGATTGGTCAGTCTTAGCTCCAAACTTTCTCTCCAAAAACGGAGAAACTACCTGTATCCAGCAGTTTAATAGTATGTAATAAGCCACTACTTTACTTTTATTCTGTAAGATATATTGTGCAAAACCCTTTATTTTTAATAGAACTCACAATGGAAATTTGCGGGTTCTAGTTACAACGAAATGCAAAACTGTCAGGCCTGATAACAATTGCCTACTCTAACATGCAGATTTGAATAATGAGAAAATCTGTTTGAAATAGTAAGAATACGATAACTCAAAAAAGAAATATAGCGAAAAAATAATATGAAAAGAACAACAAACCCACAGCGTCATCGCACCTTATTATCCGAATTTCAAATTAGCTAAAAGCCTTCAGCAATAAGTAGTGTAACATTTAGTATTTTCTAAGGCTACCGCATTACCAACGTCATAGGGAAAAATAGGTAAGAATATTCTATTCTTTACAGATCTTCATTTAAAAAAACTCTTGGTAAATTTTCGAGGTCTTTAAATTGTATCCTAAGTAATATTGAAAAATAATGTATACTTAAATGAGGAGGATCTGGTATTACAGTTAAATTAAATCGCTGCTTTTAATTGCTGACATCAACACCTGGAAAGTGTTAAGACCTTTGTTAATTGTAACAGTTTCGAAAGAGTACTCATTAATTACTACCGTCTGGTGGCCATTAAAACATTACATGTATTCTTATTTTAGAAAGCTTATGGTTAGATAGTAGATGCTATGTTGGTTATATATTACTTAAATGTTTCTATCTATTGTCTCGCATAGTCTAGCGTTAATTAATTATAAATTAAGCGCCTTTGAAGTTTATTTTACGGATGTTAACATGACGAATACGGATACAATAACTGTTATGTTTCAGTTACCCATTATTCCAATTAACAGATCTTTTTAACGTAATGTTTTGATTAAATTTTGTCTTTGATGATTAAATTTTGAATATTTTTTGCATATATTAGTAAAAAGACGACTTCTTTCATCTCCTCTGCATTGATTGCCAGGGCCACCTTTAAGTTAATAACGCCATTAGTACTTTTCGAACTGCCAAACTATTCTGGAAGCTGTAACGCATTTAATGGCGGCATTATTCTTAAAGAGCGATGACAGAGACGTCGTTTCAGGTAAAAAATACGTAAAGTAGAAAGCAGAAGATATCGTCAGGTGCTTGCTGTGAGACCGGATCCAGTTTGGAGTGACATCTACTGTATATAAGTAAGACGGGTGATATAGCGGTGCATGTATTCTAGAGTGTATTAGAAATTATGACATATACACTGTCATGGTTATAATAATATATTAAAAAAACAATGTAGATGATATAAATCGTTAAAAGAAACTAATTTAAACTCCTGAAATTATAATGTCTTTCAAAACGGAAATTATTGCAAGAAACAACCTAATAAATCTAATGCCAACCAGAAAAAAACGATTTGATATGAAATTTCACGCCAATTTTAGCACGTCATAGCCGGGCCTCGGATGACTAAGTGTTAGGCAGCTCGCATGATCTACGTTTCACACTTTAGCAGTTAGCAAGTGATGCTTAATCACAATGAGTTATTAATATTTTCAAAAGTAGAGTTATAATTAAAGAATAAGTTTAATACATTTTCATAAGTTAAATAATATAATTAATAGCAAATAGTTGATGCAATTTATAGAATTAGGCGTTACTTTGCGGAGTTCCATAATACAAAAGTAATAATAAAATTATTTGGCTATGCGATTACTACGATGGCTACGCTGATGATGCTACGGTTGCGGGGCCAAACGATTGTTGAGTTTGTGCTAGTGAACGTGTGTAATGCTTGTGTATTGTGGTGGCGGTTTATTAATAGTTGACGTTTTATTGAAGATCATGAATTCGAGGCCTATAAGTGATTCCAACGATTTCTTTTTTCGAACAAGTCTTCTTTAGCTGGGTCTGTTGTCGCCATTGACTTCCGCTTTGTATTTTATAGCAACACAGTCATGAAACAAGAGTATCGCGCCCTTTTTGATCAAAATGGTACCAACACTGTGACGTGTTGTTACTGGTTTAGTCTTCTTATTGATAAAACGTTTCAGTGACAGTCAGTCTTAGTTGGTCATTCAAGAGAAGTGCATCTCGGAACGGGAATAGTGGTATTCCTAATATATCGTGTTATTGTATATAGTGTACGCTAACATCAGAAGTGTGAGTTAACTCGCGTCGTGCCCGTTGTCCGTGCATCCTGATTTACGGCAATTTTGGCTTTTTAAACTTACTCTTGCCTAATTTTTATAAAAATCATTTCTTGGTTTGTATATTTTTGCGTAAGTAAAAAGTGATTACAGTTGTATATTACGTATAACGAATGTTTCTGGTGAGTCAGTGCTTTTCAAATTTCTTCGTATTAAATAGTGCAAAAGTATGGTTTATTTGTGATTAAGTTTTGGATAACTAGTCACATTTTATCCGAGAATGTTTGTTGAAATTAAAACGCCCAAGTAAATTTTATCTTTGATTACCAACATTTAAACTGAGTAGATACTTGTATTCGTAGATTTTATTTTCTAAAAGAGCAGAAATAGAAACCGACTGGACACTAAAATTTTACATCCTAGCTAACAATACAGATGTCGTAGTAGTACATTTGCGAGTAACATTGATTGAACTGAAACCATGTGTCAAATTTGGAATAGATTATTGTCACTAGAGGACGGATATCTTCCGATTTCGTCACATGCAAATGAAGCCACTTCAAGGCGGTGATCCATAAATGTGCTGGTGTGATCGAACCAATATTTTAATTTCATTTTGAGCCGCGTATTCATGATGAGAGTACATCATTTTCCTAAATCTTTTACGTACAATTTAAAATTGAACTCATTTAGAATTTATTTTCTTTTAGATTTCAAAGTATTAGTTGTTTCAAAAATGTTAAAGTCTGTCATAAAAATATTAATTGTCCTAAGAAATCTAAACCGGTTTACAACAATAAGGCGTTAATTTGTGTTGGAAAAATGAAGGTATGAGGAAAAATCGTGACGTTCTCACCGAAATTATTGCGAACGTACCTACAGATGTACTTATTGATAGTGTTTCGTGTCTCTATAACGTCTAATAACTTAATAAAAGATTCCGCAAGTCAAATTTGAACGACTTATTTAACATTAAAGATTTAGGAGGTATAAAAGTAGAATCAAAAGCTTTAATTACATCGCCGATTGAATCAACAGATATCCCTTTAGAAGCAGATTTTTATATCGTTGATGGTAAATACTGCAGTAATTATTGGCACGGTTATCTTGTATAGAAAAGGTGTTACATATTTGAGAGGCCCTTACGAGTATACATAGTGGAGCCACTACACATAATAAGATGTTTTATACATAGTGGAGCTATGGTGAATAATGTGCAGACAGATCTTAGTTTCTTGGAAATACGATAATTACCCAAGTAACATGATATTGAAGAAATACTATTTGAAGTGCTAAATAAAATAGTGTCTTGTTTAATGTTGACCTAATCCTATGAGGAGAATTTACTACTTTAGATATTTACTTTCTTCTTCTTCTTCTTCTTCTACTTTAATTATTGAGCTGAGTAAGGTTATATATAATTCGAGAATCAAGTAGTGCTGTGTTTATTGGGCTAGACATTGCTCTGGTTGAAATCAATTACGTATTAGTGAAAATTCCATTCATAAAACCGCCTTTATAATTATATATACTATGATAGCCAAGGGACATCACTAATAATGTTAAATGTCTGTTATTTGTTGTTAGTTACCGGAAGACTTTTTGTACATTGACTTACGACTTACTTATGGACGTACACAACAAAAGTAAATCTCGTTTTGCTTGATTCAGTGCCTGGAACGTTAATGGAGGCTGCTTTTTGGAAATAGATTTGATGTACTTAGTAATGAGGTAAAAAAAAACCAGTGAAGGTCAGGTACGGCCAACCGATTTAAAAATCGAGTTTAGTAAAGATTTGATCTTGAAACATCTTTGGTACGTGTGTATGTGACAGTTTGTAACTAAATATGTGTGCTTATAGAACTTACACCGCAAATCGCAGAAATTGATGATATGAGAGAAAAGTTCAAGTTCAATCCACATATTGCAACAACTTGCGCAGATAACCTCGCATACAGTGTAAGAACATGACTTATAAACCGGACAGTTGCCTTAGACAAACGATAGCCGAATGGATTACGATTAAATTGTAACAGATATCCAAAGTGAACACTGTTGCAATTATTGCATGGTGATACACGTTTAGAGTGCTCTCAGGCATCTCTATTCTAAACCATGATACATGAACAAGTTGCACGACATTGCTGGACGTTGCTTTGACGAAGGCTAGACGAGTGAATTAAATTATAACAGAGATCCGAAGTGAACACTGTTGCAATATTGGCATGGTGATATACGTTTAGAGTGGCCTCAGGCAACTCTATTCCAAACCATGATACATTTATTTATTTAATTTTGGCCTACCAACAAAATAACATGTTTGTTTAACCATAGGTACTTGGTCTTATTTGCTAATTATATACAATTTCACTTATAGGTAGAAACAAACAGACTGTAGGCAGAATGTAGTACTAAAACTATTATTAACATTTAGTTAACTAAAACTTAAACTATTGTCTAAAAATACACTATTTCCTACATAAAAAAAATATTAACATAGGATACCGTAAAAAAATAAAATGAAATAAATTAAACAGTAGTCAGGGCTTCATCCACTTTTTTCTTAAAATCATCTAATTTATCGCGAAAAATATCGATCAGTATCTTTGTCAACAAGTTCCGTCAGCAATCTGCACAGTCTAGGAATCAAAGAATGGAAGCCGAGATTTGTTTTACAAACTTTGTGTGTGAGCAAAGAGACGGTATGTCGGGGCAATCCAGAGTAGATATTAAAAGGGATTTGGATGAAAAGCTCAGAATTGTCTATCTTTCCATTCAAAAGTTTGTATAGGAATATCAAGTCATGTACTTTACGTCTATTTAATAATGATCTTATTTTAAAACTTGTAGTCTCGTACTATAAGGTAGTCTCTTATCACCTCCAATAGAATAAAATTTTGTAAATCTGCGTTGGATAATCTCCTGACTATCCTTGTATATTTGATAGTAAGGATTCCAAATTACAGTACCATGCTCGGGTTTGCTTCTTGCAAAGGTGGTATACAGAAGTTTCTTAGTATGAAGTTGTTTAAATGATTAGGAATTTCTGAATATAAAACCTAACATCCTGCGAGCAGATCGACAGATATGTTCAATATGGTGTTGAAACCGTAGTTTAGCATCAAATATGATACCCAAATCGCGCACATACGCATTTTCCTGGATCAGTTTTTTTTTTTTTGTGGATTGTATATTTAGAATCGATGACAAGATTTCAAGAAAATCGAATAAAAGAACATTTATCGGGATTTAGAATCATACCATTAAACGCTCACCAATCAACTATTCGGTTGGAATTTTCCTGTAGTAGTAAAGCAGGATATATGAACAAGTTATACGACATGGCCGGATGTTGTCTTAGATGAAGGATAGCCGAGCGGATTAAATTGTAACAGAGATCCAAAGTGAACACTGTTGCAATGGTTGCATGGAAGAAAAAGTTGTGCGACCCTTTGCGGTCTGACGAGCCCAAACATCCACGCTGGTTATCCGATGTTTGGATATATAGTTAGATATAGTCAGAATTCGGTATTCACATTTAGACGGAACATTAACAGCCTAATGACTCATATTCATTTTGTGGATAACTTATTAACAACAAAGTTTAGTTTTCTGATTATTTGCCTTGTCTAATGTATTCGCTTCAGACAAAGGATACCAGGGTGGATAAAATTGTAACAGAGATCCGAAGTGAACACTGTTGCAATGATGGCGTGGTGATACGCGTTTAGAGTGGCCTCAGGCATCTCTATTCCAAACCATCATTCACAAGTAAGTTGTACGGCCCTTTGCGGTCTAACGATTTCAGCTACCATCCACGATGTTTATCTGATGTTTAACTGAATTCAGTATTCACATTTCACAGAACATTAACGGTTAAGTGACTCCATTTCACTTTGTAGATAACTATACTCATGAACATAGTTTGTCCTCAGCTTCTACATTAGACTAGTACGTGTTCGGGACGAACACGTATGCAGGAGGGCCGGATGTTGTCGCCATTGACTTCCGCTTTGTATTTTATAGCAACACAGTCATGAAACAAGAGTATCGCGCCCTTTTTGATCAAAATGGTACCAACACTGTGACGTGTTGTTACTGGTTTAGTCTTCTTATTGATAAAACGTTTCAGTGACAGTCAGTCTTAGTTGGTCATTCAAGAGAAGTGCATCTCGGAACGGGAATAGTGGTATTCCTAATATATCGTGTTATTGTATATAGTGTACGCTAACAGGTCTGATGTTTTACCTGATCTATACAGACAGACTATATACAGACCGTATATATTTACTTATAACGACTTATAACGACAAAATGCCTTTATACGTCGACTGGTTATAATCCAATAGAAAAACATTATCGCTAAACGATTCACCATTACAAAGGTGTCTAAAAACCATAAAGGGGTATTCCCCTTCCGGATTTTCTGGCTTCCATCTTGAATTTTCCCTTACAAAACTTCCGCTGAGATAACAGAGAGGCAAAAAAACTTAAAAATAAACATTATATTATCGTTTCTGCATACATGAAGAGTAATTCCTTTCGGTCTATGTAATAATTATGGAATGCTAAGTATAACTGCTACCTACTTTAATATTAAAGAATAACAAATGGGATTTGCCAATATTCTAACATTAACTTGTAAAATTAACGTTTGACATGTATTCAAATATTTATATTAGATTTAAGCGTAACCTTCCTGAGGTTAAATACGGTTCATCGTGACTCTATCGTACCTGGTAAAGTTTGTAGTTAATTGCTTTAATTGAATTTAAACATCGTCTAATATGCGTCGAACTCCTTTACAGTGATTGGATATGTTTTACAAATATATTCCACTGCTGGGCGAGGGCCTTTCCCCTTCTTTTATAAAAACAGGTGGACGGTTACGACATTTTCCTTCACGGAAAATATCATATACTTCGTAGTCGTGCATATATATTTTGTATAATCCTAGTAAACATTTTATTCTTTAACTGAGCATAAAACTTAGTAAAACGTCAGGCAGAAGCGAATAGCACTATAAAACTGTCATTTTTCATTTATGATGCATTTTAATTTTTGAATCTCGTACTGCATATGAATATCTCAGCGTCGCATAAAATAAAAGGAAGATTACCGTTGTATTATACAGAGCTTTACAATATAATCTTTGTTATCTAAGAATGTTGTTTAGGATGGCTAGATAATACGGATTAGGTACCTCTTTTATCATATTTGACTAAGCCAGTCAACTTACCATGTACAGAGACTTTGTTATGTAAGTTGTGTTTTGCAACTTCCTCTTTTATGGCTTTTAATGCAATATAGAGGTCTTGGAAAACTAGTAATATTGTCAATGTACTTCTTTTAAATGTGATATTAGATAGATAAGTTACTTAGATAGCTAATTTATTGATGAGTCTTCTAATATGACACTAAAATTGTAATAGTTTAAGAAACTATTAGGATGAATTTTTGAGATTGTCATGTTCATTTTAACTGGTTTTAAATAAAAAAAATAATAGTTTTTAATAAACAACAAAAAAATAAAACAAAAAAACAAAGTCCCCAAAAGCTATCTGTCTTTATGTGATCGATGTTCTCAAAATCTACTAAACGGATTTTTGTGCGATTTTTACTAACAGGTAGTGCAATTTTTCATGAAGATTGAGGTTAATAGTACACCATTGTTTTATGTAAATTGATGTAAAAAAACTGGTAGAAACTGGAAAACTGGAGTTATTACTCACATCGACTTGCTAACCGCTTAATGTTGTATGCATTCTTTTTGTCTAGGTATTCTAAGTGAGACATTTTTCTTTCTTTTATTCCATTTTGGTTTAATTTATATTTTTTATTTAAAATAAAGGGCGACAAAACTCCAAATTATATGTTCCGATAGTTCTAATGAAATATTAGTAATGCAGCAAAATAAAGCTTTATTTTTGTACAAAATGAAAAATCTTCCTGACACAAAAAAGACTGTTGGCAAAAATAGTCCTAAAAAAACTCCAACCTTAAATTTATTCAAACATAAGGTAAAAACAAGACGCTCCCGTGGCATCTTAATTATAATTTCATATTAATATCATAACTTTATTTATAGCAAGGGTTTTTTGCTAGAAAAATTACCATTTCAACAAAAGGGATTCAAAGGCACCTGTAAATTAGACTTTCAAATGGATTTCGTGTATTTGTTAAGCTACGGTTTATGGTAATAGAGACAAAGTAAGTAGTGTCTTATTAACTGAAACTATTCATTATACCAGCCTTTAGTATAGCATTTGCATATAATATAGTTTTTTTTATTTTTTTACGTACTTGTAAACTCTAAGTGTACCGCTTACGCAGTTACTACTTTGTACATAGTTATACCAATAACATGATTTTGCTATCGTTAATCGTCTTTTAATATGTAAAAAATAATGTTTGTATGTATATCCTTTGCAGGCTCCGAAACGGTTAGACTGAGTTTAATGCAATTTTCAGACAATCTTTAGAATGACCCAGGGGATGATCCTGTAAAGTTTGGTAGTGATCGGAGCCTTTTTTATAACTGTAATCGATATATCTCAAAATTAAGCTGCGCGAAGCAGGCTCGATAAACTAGTTATTTATAAAATGTAACCATATCTTACGAGAAGGTTTAAAATGTAAATTGTTATTTTTGACCAGTGACAGTTTAGGTCTTAATTTGAGAAAAACACTCGTTTTACAAATACTATATCCATACTAATATTATAAATGCGAGTCTGTCTGTTAGATTTTCACGAGTAATCTTAAACTTATATACCCATATAGGATAAAAAATCTAATAAAAAATATGTCAAATTTTTTCTAATATAATGGGAGAAGGTTGACGCGGGAATATTGATAATCTTTTAACGTTCCCTTGAACCAAACCCTTTTTACAAAAACGTCCAAGAAAAAGTTTTACCAGTGACGAACTTGAAATATTTGACTATTTTTATATAACACTGTTTTTTCTATTTTTATTTAGGTTAAAAGAGACAATATTGGAAATAAAAAATATATACTATGTTAAATTAGTATGTGCTTAATACAAATGCAACGAACAATTTCCGCAAAATTTAACATCGAACTATAAACTATAACTTTACTACTATCTTTATAACTATATACTAAATATATACTATTTACCTTGCTGCACTTCATCAAAACGACGGTGAAATAGATAAAGATGTGGTCAAAAGATTGAATGTGGGATGGATGAAGTGGCGGCAGGTCTAGGAACACTATGTGACACCTGAATGCCTCTTAAAATTAAGGGAAAAATGTATAAAACGATCATAAGACGTCGTATTGTACGGATTAGAATGTTGGTTAATGAAAAAGATGGATGAAAGAATAAAGGAAAAATATATAATATAAAATTCCCATTTTCTTTCGAGAACATGGAAAAACAAATATTGCATTTATTAGGGTACTTAAACGCTAAAGTTAGCACCTCTGCTTGTTCATGAAACCGGCACTGGAAAACGCAGCGTCATTTGACCCTTTGCGAAGTAGTGTGCTGACTTTAAAAAGGTCTGCTGCTGAATTCAAGCTGCACAAGATCGTATGGTATGGAGATTCCATTAAGAGACCTACGTCCAACAGTAAACATATCCGCTGAAAAAGAAGTATGATTCATATATTCTGGTAAGGATACCAGAAAAAAAAACTCTTAAAATGAAGTTATATAATTTTTGTGTATACAAACCAGTGGAACGTTACCAAATCAGATGCATTACGAGTAGCGTTTTGACTGTTTGAAAATAAATACAGTAAGGTCAGTGTATAACATGATTCATGTTTTTAACTTTAGTGATACTGTTACTTTTTAAAAATATATTTGCGCTGAACCAACTAATTTTAAAATCACATGTTTTTACACTCAACCAGTTGGCAAGATATCTTAAAAAGTAATGTTTACAAAAACGATATTTGAAATTTTATATCATTTATCATTTACGATTGATTACAAAACAAAGAAAGATTTTAAACTGTAAATCACAGTGTTTTGAAGATTTTCTACAGGTTTAAAACATTTGTATGACCTTATCAGGCCTTCTTCTATTTACAAAATTGTAAAACCATCACAAGACCACCACCATAAGAAGACCACTAGATTAAAAAATTGTGAATTGATTATTTACATTAACAGAGTAAGGAAAATCAAACGTGGACCTTTCCTTCAAGAATTCAACAATATTTATAAAAGTTTAAACACATCACACACATTTCGCATTTTGAAATGATAAAATTTTTAATTTGCATTAAAAATATTTCATATAGGTATTATTACTTTGAATAAAAAATATGCTGAATTTGAAATTTTTCGTCAATGTTTGGAATCAAAAATGAAAATGCAATCAAATGAATAATCAATCATGCATTGGTTAGGGTTTTAAGCTATCGGTAACTGAAAGCGATACCTCTTGCGCGTGAAATACGAATAAAAATCGCTTCGCTAAATTTAAATAGAAAAAGCTTTTAGCTAAAATTTGATATATTTTATTTACAAGTGCTAACAGCAAACATAAATAAAAGAATTTATCTTAACGGTTACTCATTCATCACTCCGTATCCTCCAATTTCAGATAAGGCCAGTCTATTTATGTCAAATATATTCGATGTAACAGCAATTTCAATTTGAACGAATAAAATTTTATTCCTTGCCCGCGTATTGTGAGTCCCGAAAAACTTCCGAGTTTTCTGATTTAAATGTATGACTCGGAAGGATCTGGAAGGAAGCTTATATTGTTTTGTGTAGCTTCAATGGTTTAAATGCGCTCGGGCAGTGTCCGATTGCGTGTTCGTGTATGTGTCTCTGTTAAGGCAGTAAATATTGTCATCTGATTTCTTTTACCCTTTAAACAAGCTTTCCCTTTCTGAAAGCCATTACTCAACAAAAGTAAGGGATGCAGCAGAAAGCAGAAAGGGATGCAGCTACAGAATGCAGCAGGAAGCAGAAAGGGATGAATGATAAGAATACAACCTCTACAAAAGTAATGAGAATATTATTTTGCTATAATCCGCGATAAATTTTCAATTTATATATTTTATATATACAATTTATAAATTCAATTTAAATATTCAATTTATATTTTCAAATTTCAATTTAAATTTTTTATTATATTAGCAGATTATAGCAAAATAATATTCTCATTACTTTTGTATTATGGACCTCCTCAAAGAAACGCCTAAATCTATAAATTAAATAAAACCTCTGATATGTCCTAGAATAAAGCAACTCCTAGCAATAAAGCAACTCGAACGTCCTATGTTGTGCAATCATTTTCAAACCGAAGCACAGATGTCATTTACATATTAAAAAAACGTATATAAACAACCATTTATTACAAAGTTTGGCTCTATTACAATTAAGCTTTTTAGATCACATTAAGATATCAGCCTATATAACAGTGAGATCCTTACTAAGTAAGCACGTTTCATCTTAGGCCGCATTACTTTTTGTACAATTTTATTGAGGTCAAGAGTAAGAACATTAACGAAAAAGAGCCAGCCGAAAATAACTTACATAATGTTTACGATACTTGGCTTTATTACTCATAAACTACCTAGATAAAGTAGAAGTTAAATACTTTTATAAGATAATAAATAAAAAATATCTTCTTGCCTCGATTATTCGGTAAAAGTCGAGCATTTTATGAAAAATAATGTTAAACATTAGTACATGAAGTACTGAACTAAATACATATATAAATATAATACTCTAAAAAATTACGTGTCTGATATCATTGACTGGCCCGTTGGAGCTGTTGGCAGTGACCACGCCTTCAGCGCCGCGGGTCGTAAGTTCCATTCCTGCCAAGGGCCAACATTTTCTAACGACAATTTGTTGGTTTAAGAGTATCTGTGTATATATGTATTAAAATATGTATTGCAAATTATATAAGTATATATTTACCAGTTGTCTATCACCCTTAACATAAGTGTTAAGTTACTTACTTTGGGGAAGAACAACCGTGTGTCTCATATATTTATTTATTCTTTGAAGAGTTTTGAATGTTCTTACGACGATAACTCAAAGGTTTAGAGCCGCAAGGCAAGCATTCAAATTCAAATTCGAAATATTCTTTATTCAAATAAACTTGTTAACAAGTGCTTTTGAATCGTCAACTCTACCGCTGGTTCGGAAAGCCGTTCCTACCGAGAAGAGCCAGCAAGAAACTCGGCGGTTGCTCTTTTAAAAATATAATTCTTATGACTAGTTACATTTAGTCATTACTGTCTTGTACAGGGTCTAAGCGAGCGAGCGATTCCATAGCAATGCCATCTAAAAACTAAATAACAGTAGTATTTATTTCAAATAACATTTAAAACATTAAAAAATTATTTAAGTTAGTATCTAATAAATTAAACGTATTCGAACCTTCTTCTTAGTTAACCGATACGTTTACTGCTAGACCTAGATCCTTACAGGGATCCTATACGGCACATATTCTTGCGCCGTCTGGGTATAGTGGCCCCCCGAGACTTTTTCATGTCATCAGTCCACTTCTTAGAGGTTCAAAGTTATGGTACCGATTTCCATTATACCACCTAAAGGCTCCAACACCTATCTACTCTTTGAAAAATGTGCCCCGCCCATTGCCACTTCTGCTTCGCGATACGTTGAGCTTTAATGGTAATTTTTGTGGCCGTGGACATCACTTAGAGATACTCTTATGTATCACATAGCTCTCCAATTCCCGCTGAGCTTCTCTGAACTCTCTTATGAGGATATTAGTAAGCGATAAAGTTTTGGATCCATAAAACATCAACACTGACACCACCCATCAAAGACTTTGGTCTACAGGGAATGAGGATTTTGAGGAAAGAAAAAGATTTACTTTACGAACGCTGCCCACTCGAGCCCATCCATGCTGAATTCGGCAACTGGCCTTATTCTCAAAATTGATCCTATCTTACTGTCCCATATTTTCCAGACATATATCTTGACTGGCCCGTTGTAGCAGTGGGTAGTGACCCTGCCTTTAGCTCCGTGGGTCGCGGGTTCGATTCCCGCCGAGGTCCAACATTTTCTATAAATGAATTTTTTGGTCTTTGAGCCTGGGTGTATATTTGTATTTAAGTATGTATTTAAAAAATATATAAGTATATATTGACCAGTTATCTGTCACCAATAACACAAGTATTAAGTTACTTACTTTGGGGACGGACGACCGTGTGTGTAAGTGGCCCATATATTTATTATTATTATTTATTATTATCTTCATTCACAATTTCCAGTGCAGAGTACTCGACGGTGACTGGGAGGAGCAAAACAATATTTACAATATTAGTTGAACCGCACTGAATCAGCATAGCGATTCAGCGCGGAAACGCTGCCAGCATTCTTGGGACCATTCCACGTAGGCATAATTTGTATAGTCCTAGCGTGTAAGTAATTTAAAGATATAACTTGTACATTTTTGCTGTAAATAAATATTTTATTTTTATTTTATATGGAAATATAAAAAAAAGTTAAACCTTAAATCAATAATAACTACAAGTGTATAATTTTATATAATTAAATACACATTATTCAATTCTTATTGCTCTCCTTTTTCGTTATTACCTAGCCCATTCAAAAACAAATTTAGTCTTATTTAGGACCATTCAGTTTTAACACCACTATGAAAGCTTACATATCTATCTATTTATGTTATCTTTATAACTTATACTCGTTAAACATAACTTCAAGAATTTCGCTTTACGCTTTATGGCTTAGTACATAAACATAAATACTGTGACTGTTTTCATACGAGATTTATTATTAGTTTATGTAAGAACATCTTAAAGGCTACTATTTACATGTATGTCTCCGAAATTAAAAAAAAAAAAAAATTAAATGATAAATATAATAATAATTTATTATAATAGTTTCTAAACCCTCAGCCTAAGATGCCATGTCTTAACTTACCTTTAGATTCATTTATTATTCCTATCCGACAGGTGATTTGGAGAAAATTATAAATGAACTGTAGCAACACGCTAAACAGCAGATTTGTAACTATTTTTTGCTACTGAAATAAAGTTTGGAAATGTCACAATTATTTATTGAAGATTCATTTATTATTCCAATCCGATGTGACAGATTCAATTCTGGAGAAAATTATAAATGGACTATAATAACACAAGCTAAATAGAATATTTGTTATTATTATAATATTTTTTGCTACTGAAGTAAATTTTGAGAATGTCAAAAGTATTTATTGAAATTTGAAAATAAGTTCCATCATATTTTTTCTCCCTGTTCTCATTTGAAATTTTATTTGTCAACAGAATACGTTTTAGATACGATTTTATTTTCATTAATTTTGCCTAATTTTCTTCTACTAATTAAGTACTTAAGTACCTATCATAAAGTTGAGATCATTTTTCCGAGTTAAGTTTAACGCCGTCTATATAAAATTTTTGTACAAATTGAAGGGTCCTGAAAGTGATATAACAGTACTCGTATTACCCGTATAAACAAAACGTGATACACGGCACGTGTACGTTTGGCGAGTGCTATTTCCTGTCCCCATAAATAGGCTGGAAATACGACCGTTTTTTTCCCACTTTGTTTACACCGAAGCATTACCTGTGTGTTGGGAATCACAATACAACATAACCTACTGCTTATAGCCCAATAAAGATAAATTATTTTTCATATTGTTACAGATAACTTCGTTTAGAAGCAGATATACCAAAACATGAACTACTGAGGATAAGAATATTGGATTTTGATGGCATAAAAATGTAACGCATGATGTTTGATTCTCATGAAAACACTGAGAACTATGAATTCAATGTGCAGTATAATTTTACGATCAATAATACTTTAAGCACTGAGAGCTACAGGAATGGAAGTATCTTCACTAATGCAACATGGACGCACGACGACATCTGCATACCAGCACCCACTGGGAGTTTCTTATCAACTCCGATATTCCAGTTTTGTGTTTTCTTTATGTACTGTACGGTATTTATAGTGGCTCTCATAGGAAATGGACTAGTGTGTTTTGTTGTCCAAAGTTCACCACGAATGAAAACAGTGACGAACTATTTTATAATGAATTTAGCTATCGGAGATATATTAATGACAATATTCTGTGTACCGTTTTCTTTTGTATCCATGTTAGTAATAAGATACTGGCCATTTGGCATCCTTATGTGTAAAATTGTGAACTACTCACAAGCAGTTTCAGTGTTCGTGAGTGCGTATACATTATTAGCTATTTCTATTGATCGGTACATGGCAATAATGAGGCCTTTGAGGCCGAGATTAGGAAAGACAGCGGCCAAAATGGTAGTGGCAGCAGTATGGGGAGGCGCTCTATCTACAGCTGGTCCGATTTTCATTGTTTCGCAGATTAAAAGGCCAAGTGAATGGCACCAATACTGTAAAGCGTAAGTAACATATAATAGATATTTGTTATTATATTATGTTTATTATGTTAATGTTAACATGGTCCTTCTGCCCTTAACCCACTCTAAGTGGGGTCGGCAGAACATGTTATAAACATGCCGTCACATGATTTGGCATCGTTTTTCCGACCAGCCGCCTGCCTGACGTCAACTTACCTTAGTTGTATTTTACGACACCTCGTTAAGAAAGAGGGTGGTCTATTCTACTATACCGGATACCACACGATGTGTCAACTTACCTTAGCCGCCTTTTACCACACCTCGGTAAGAAATGAGGTTGGTCTATTCTACTCAGCTGGAAAGCACACGGCGGTAATGTTAACATGGTATTAATATAATACATAGCATAGTATGATATTATACTTTAGTAGAATTATATCGTACTATTCCAGGTGTTGTCTGTCGTGTATGACGTTGAGGAAATTAACCCACACATCAAATCAGTCAAATGTATCTGTAATGTATTTTTTATAAATACAGCAATGCGTCATTTGAGATAGGCGAAAATACTGAAGTCGTACAGCGTAATATTACAAAAAACATTTTTATTCGATGTTCGTGCTACATTTATTATTTTTCGCAACACTATTTATTATTTACGTGTCATAAAAGTAATGTTCACCAAAAAATTGTGTTCATGTTTTTTTTTACTATAAACTTACTGCTTCTACCTCCGTGTGGTATCCGGCTGAATAGAATAGACCACCCTCATTTCTTACCGAGGTGTCGTAAAATACGACTAGGGTAAGTTGACGTCAGGCAGGCGGCCGGTCGTAAAAACGCAGCCAAATCACGTGACAGCATGTTCATGACATGTTTTACCGACCCAACTTAAAGTGGGATAAGGGCAGGATGATGATGAAACTTACTGTTTCTAGGTTATCAAAATTAAAAACATTGTTGTTCATCTTTTTTGTTGACAGAGACATTTGTCTCGAACAATGGGAGCGACCGGAGCAAAGTCAACATTACTCCTACGCTTTGATGGTGCTGCAATTTGGATTGCCATTAGCTGCGCTCGTATGCACTTACGCGCGAATAGCACATGTGGTGTGGGGAGGTCGACCACCTGGCGAAGCGCAGACGGTGCGAGATATGCGAATCCACCACTCGAAAAGAAAGGTTTTAATCTAAATATCATTAATAATGAACTGTTATATTGTTCTTCTCTTCTTTCCCTTTTCCCTTTATTTGGGGTCGGGTCTCCTTATCAATTTACTCCAGGTCGCTCTATCCTGGGTTGTCTGTGCTTTTAAGTTAAGGGCTCCCAGTTCCTTCCTGATATTGGACCACCATGTCGGTTTTGGACGTCCTCTACCTCTATATTAGGTTACGTATATTTTTATCTTATTTATTATTAAATATAATCTGCTACCATATTTTGATATGAAATAAAAATATCTATATTTACTTTTTCAAATATTAAGCAATTTTAATCAATTTGATAAGGAGTTAAATATTTATTTTGGCTATTTTTGACACATAAAAAGCACGAAAAAATTATAAGCACACACTCAAATTTTATTTTTAAATTATTACAGCAATATTAATATTGTCATGTATTAATGAACTAATCAACAAAGCAATTTCAACATTGCTATTTTTCTCGCGTAGCACATCCCTAGTGACTATGTTAATTATATTTTTATCACGTAAATTTTAAAGACTGCTAGTGTATAAAATTTATATGACTATATATGTCATCATCTCATGTATCATACATGATATGATGACATTACATTTTTATTCTCTTTTTCGTTAAAGTAAGCTAAACTAAACATATATTTTACCAAAATCCGATTACACAGTGTGAGTGAATTTTACAATTCACTCACACTGTGTAATCGGATTTTACGATTTCGGAGGAAAAAAAAAACTATTAAACTTAAAGACTGGAGAGAAAATTAAAGAAGTCAATAATTTAAACACTCTTTTTGCTATTGACCTTGATAACGTAATTTTAATAAATTTACGAACCACTTTCATAAACTAGAAAAACAAACTTAATTATTAATAACGTAGAGAAAAGAAAAAAAGGGAAAACTTTTACACGATACAAACTTTAACAAAAAACTTTTTATAGCTTTAAAACATTTCGACTAAATTATGATAAACTAAATCATAACTTTAATATTCATATGAAACAAACCCTGTATACATTATTTCGATTCCGCGAAAGTATCTTTGTAGCTAGTCTTCATGAACATAATGTGTTTGCCGTCAAATAGCTTTGCATCTAAATGAAATTTGTTTTCCAATTCAACATAAAATTGCTTTTATGTCTCGAGACTTCCAGCAATTCCAGAAGTCCTATTTTAGAGAACGTGACATGTAATATCTTTTATGTATATATGTATGTACATTCACAAGAAATACAAAGCTCTAGAATCATTAGTAAGGGAGAAAGTCATCGTTATTATTTACTTAGTAATCAGTACAGATATTTATTATCCCGATAGCGCAAATGACAGTGATTCTGCCTTCAGCTTCGCGGGTTGCAGGTTCGATTCCCGCTGAGGACCAAGATTATCTTAAGAACAATTCGTTAATTCTGTGAGTCTGGGTGTATATATATGCTCGTATGTATTTATTTTAAGCTATCTGTATATATACCAGTTGTCTATCACCCATAATACAAGCATTAGGTATCTTACTTTCGGGACTTTCATTGTACAAAAGTAATAATAAAATTATTTTCTTATAATCCGCGATGAAGTAAAATAGAAAATATATATAATGCTAAATGTAGAGTGGAAAATCGTTTATCATACCTGATACATGCAGGATTCGTAAAAACACATGCGCAAACCTCCACCACCGCCACCACAATACACAAGCACTACGTACGTTCACTATCACAAACTCAACAATCGTTTCGCAACCGAAGCATCATCAAGGGATAGACAAAGCGCTTTGCGATTTTGGTCGTGGAGTCTATGCATGTGTTTTTCCGAATCCTGCATGTATCAGGTATGATAACCGATTGTCCACTCTACATTTAGCATTATAATATATATATATTTTCTATTTTACTTCATCGCGGATTATAGCAAAATAATTTTATTATTACTTTTGTATTATGGATTTCCGCAAAGTAACGCCTAATTCTATAAATTACTTTCATTATAGTTTTTAAGCGTAATGCTGCGGTTATCAGCGGTACTCCTCTCATCGGCTAAGCCCCTAGGGGTAGTAATAAGTAGGAATAAGCCCAGGTCACTATATGGTTTATTACAATACCAATATGAGCAGAACACAAGATAAGGTACAAACTGGCAAACTCAGATAGCATCCTCCATTCGTAATATAACGAAATTAAAGATCACAAAATATTTTTAATTTCAAAAATTAATTTCATACGGTTAAAGATCGTACATTATTCGTTTCATTAAGATAACAAAAAAGGAGCTATTTTAACAATATTATGCAGATTAGACTTACGTCATATCGCATGCTTAATATTAAAGTGACCTAATTAAAAAAAGTCGTTTTGTGGCAAATTGCAATAAAGCGTACCACCAACAAAACGCGTAAGTGTTAAAAAATACCTATAACTTGGAAGAGCAGGAAAACACTAGGTTTTTTAATAGTTCGTAGCGTGATGACATTGAAATAACAACTACAATGAATTTCACTCAATTAAGGTCAATTTTGAATTCGCTACGAGAGGTCATCAAATATCATACGTCTGCTAATATTTTGAATTTTCATTATAGTACTGATACGACTGCTGTATGACTTCAATAGTAATAAAATATTCATCATCCTCCTGCCCTTATCCCACTCTAAGTGGGGTCGGCACAACATCTTATAAACATGTTGACATATGGTTTGGTTACGTATTTTACGACCTGTTTAAGTTGCCTGATGTCAACTTACCTTAGTCGTATTTGACGACTCCTCGGTAAGAAAGAGGGTGGTCTATTTTACTCAACCGGATACTACACGGTGGGTCAACTTACCTTAGTCGCCTTTTACGACACCTCGGTAAGAAATGAGGTTGGTACTATTCTATTCAGCCGGATACCACCGGATACGGCGTAATAATCATAAAATATTATGTTACTAAAATATCTTTACGTACGATTTTGTGTTCCGCAAATAAACAAGGGCGATAGACAGTTGCCTGTAGAGAATCTTGATGTTTCATACTGTCAGATTGTGATTGATACCAAGCTCGATACACTATTCTTGGTATTGGAAATATACGGTTTTAGTTATATAAATAAATTATGATTTCCTGCCTTTTACATTGGCAATCATGGAAATATTGTGTATTATATTCATATCAATGTTGTATATCATAATTCGGCTATTTATAAAAAAAATCATAATATACATTTTTTTAGATTACACATTGATGAATACTTCTTACTACTTGAAACAATTCTTATTATTTTAGGTATGGGTATTATTTTTCAATATATTCATTTCTCTATAAGTATTCTATTCAGTATTATTTATATACTTAATATTCATACGACTTATATTTCATTTGTATATTTCATTTTAATATTGTTTCATGTATTTCATTTTAATATTGTTTCATGTTTCATGTTTCATGTTTTACTTGCGTAAAACCCGATCCCGCACTGTCTAGGATACAAAATAGTCTAAAGTTGTTCCACAACCCATCTTCCAACGAAAGTTGTATTAATATCGGCGTAATAGGCGTATCGGAGAATGTAATATTTATTAAAACTTCCCTACGATTTGCACTATATTTTCGTGAAAACCGTATAAATCCGTTCAGTAGATTTCAGGGGAAAACAATCACATACAGACAGAAAGCTTTTGGAGACATTGTTTTGTAATAAGTTAAGATAGATATGACCCCAATGCTACACACAGTGACTAAACGTCGCAAAATCTCAAAACACATGTCGCTGCAATCATATGTAGGCGTACGCACTTATAGCTGATATTTTTCCCTTATTTTCTAGGCTTACCTTATGTGATGACGAAGTTGTTTCTTCTGGACTGTGATTGTTATTAAGGAATTGAATTACACAAATTTCACTTCACCTTCACATTTCATTTCATTTGAAATCAATTTTTACCAGTTCACCAATAATAGAATAAGGAATCATTAGTCGGAACGCCATCGTTTTCGACGTGTTCGACGTATAATCAATCACAGGGAAATCCTCGAGGATATCGTCGAAGGTCATTCTCAAGATATCCAGCCAGAAAATCCGAAACTTAAAGCTCTTGGAATATCAGATTTTGACCTTGATATATAGTGGTATTTGCGAGTATTTGCTATATATATTTTTAAATAAATGGTACCGGAAAAACGTTGTTACGTAAATCTTGGAAAGCATCGGTTCAATTTACAAAACGATTCGGAAACCTTTGCAGATGAAGCCCACGTAAAAGCACACCATGATATTTGCCAAAAACACAAAATTATTTCGTAATACTCAGAATTGGAGCAGTTACTCAACAGTATTAAAGCATAGCTCACGTAAATATCGGCTTTACATTCACAATATATTGTGAATGTAACTATAGTTATTCCGTACTTAAAACGGCTATAGCAAGGCCTGAACGAGAGCCACTGCCATATAATGATGTCGGCAACAAAGAAAAAGTAAATTTGTATAAATTGTAAAAGAACCCATTAGTTAGTATAGTGTTGTTAGTTAAGTAAAATTAAGCAGATTCCGGGAAAAAATTCCTATAACTCCTTCCTTTTACTCCTAATTTTTTTATAAAAGGGTTTTCTATTGGCATAAATTTTTTAAATATTATTCTGATATAATTAATAAGGTAGAAATGCTTTTGATATTCCAACAATTTATTGTGGGCAACACCAAAGAATTAGCTATTTCGGGAAATTCCCGTACAAGTTCATGAATGGATTTATACTATTCATGATCATTCACATTCACATCACAAAGCCGTGTCGTATGCGGCTAAGTAGAATAGGCCACCCTCATTTCATTTCTTACTGAGCTGTCGTGAAGTGGGACTAAGATATGGTGACCCGCTGTGTGATATTCGGCTGAGTAGAATAGACCTGAGAGTTGTCGTAAATACGACTTAGATAAGATGACGTTAGGCAATCGGCCCGTCGTAAAATACCAAACAACAAATCAAGAGACATCAATTAATCAAGAAACAACATGCTTATGATATTTGTGTTGTGATCATATAATGTAGTAACAGAGCAGACGCAACGTTTTTATTACAATCACAAGATTTTTAATTATCTATACTCTTATTATCTGGGTTAGTTTTTCTTACGTTATGTGAGTATTAGGGTTCGATTAGTCGTTACTAAATTCACGAATTTAGTAAAATTATGTTATCTTAAATATATTGTTTGAACAATTTATAGAATTAGGCGGGACTTTTCGGAGATCCAAAATACAGTAATTATTTTTCTATAATCGCGGATTATAGCAAAATTATTTAATTATTATTTTTGTATATCGTTTGACTTAGTGCGTAATTGTGCCATAGTTATTGAGAATGTTTTTGTTTACACATATACTCGTATTTTTAAATATTTATGTCAGACGTATATATTTTTAAAACAAAAAAGATAAAATATATGAAGTAGTAGATGTCACTCTACAGTAGAGCAACTGTCAAAACTCACTTCTTCGTAAACTCTGTGTTGATTTATTACTTTCGTTTTAGACGGCTTACATGTTAAAATATTAGTCAGCTTTTGGCACATTTTACACTTTAGAAAATTATATTCAAAGCTGAGAACAGATTATCCTAATATATAAAAATGACTGTTTGTCTGTACGTGCTTTATGGAAGCCGAAAAGGGTGGACCGACTTTGATGAAATTTTCAGACAATCTTTATAATAACTCAGCGGATGGTCTTGTAAAGTTTTATTTAATGTTCCATGAGTAAAAAAAATTAAAAAAAAATTAAAAAATACGAGTACGTGTTAAGTACGATTAATACTGTCTGTACCTTTTTTTACCTCGGTAGATCTTTCCTTAGTGTGCAAAAAAACTCGTGAAAAAAATGCATGCCACATACCGTCAATTTGGGTATATGTCCTCGGAACTTTGATAAATCGTGTGAAATTTTGAAAGAAACTGGGAAAATATTCCCAAAAACATTAAAAGAAGTAATAATGAAATCGTTATTACATAAGTATTTATAAATTAAACTAAAAATTTTGTACAACTCATCATCATCCTGCTCTTAAGTGGAGTCGAGACAACATGTCATAAACATGTTGTCACATGATTTGGCTTCATATTTTACTACAGGCCGCCTGCCTGGCATCAACTTACCTTAGTCGTGTCACGAACGCATCTATGGGCATAAACTGGTTGGTTTACTTATATTATGTATACCGTGGGTTACGTATTCTCTCAATTGTATTTTGTTGCTGTATACATATAAAAAGGCTTATAGGTGTCTATAAGCCACTGCCAAAAAAAAATTAAATTAAATTTACGTTATCTTTTAGTAAAAACCGTACAAACATTCATTTAGACTAATTTTTGAGAAAATCGATCACAGACAAACAGCTTTGAACTTTTTGGGAACTTTGTTTTACATAATGTATGTAGCAGAACAGAATATAAAAATGAATATTAAAATAACAACATTAATATTTTATAATGATATTAAGTGCACTAACACATTGCTACTTGTTTACAGATGATAAAAATGATGGTGACGGTCGTGGTAGTATTTACTGTGTGCTGGCTTCCTCTCAATATATTTATTGCAAGTATTATTACTTACAAATTATGATTTTTATGTCATCTGCTTACATTGGGTGCAATCAAATTCACTGTTTTAACAAAAGTAGGTATATGTACTCAGTCCATGGTATAAATTTTGTATAAATAAGAAACAGGATTTTTTTATAATTTTTTATTAATCATTGTGACCTTTGTTAACTTAATTTTTTTTTTTTTTTGATAGATAATTTTTTTCTAATAGATAATTTAGTTTAATTTATTGAATACCAAAAATAATTAACTGTAAATATGAGAGTTTGATGTAATGATTATTTAACTTCTTTTTAATTGATGAATTTCCATTTCACACAATATGATATTCATAATTGTGTTACTTGTAATATGTGGAGTGCAATCTAGATAGGTAAATAGGTATATGCGACATTGTATTTTTGGTAATAGAAGAGTACTTACTGATAATAATTCAATGAGTAATTAACTGTATTAAATATTAACTATAAGGGAACAATATTAGTCGCTATTTTTGTCATATGAAATAAAAGAATATATTTTGTTTAAGTTCAGGTCTTCAATTGGCGAATGACCCAACAGCAAGATATCAAAGATATAAAGACTTTCAGCTCAGATTTAGTTATAATATATATTTTTTATTAATTTAATTAAAAAAAAATCATTCTAAAATGTTCGCATACTTTAAAGACAGAGAATTTAATTGCATTCAATAAATAATAATGTTTTGGTCATGCCTAATATGTTCGTATCGTGCATGCACAACTATATAGCAAAAATATATGTAAATAGATTCGCTTTTGTACAAAGTCCTTCGCACTCCTCAAAGATATCATCTACACGCGATATAGCATGCACCTACAAAGAACGTGTCGGTGTCGAGATTCGGAACTTTGAACCACAATAAAGTTAAAAAACCTTCCTCTATTATTTTTTGGTGTTTATAGTCTCATATCAATTAATGAACGATTTAAATTAATGAAGATAAAACTAAAAAAAAGTAAGATTGCGGAATAATAATATTATTCTTTATGTTCGTACAGTGAAATATCTGCGATAATATAATAATTCAACGCCTAGAGACGAACTTTCGTAGTGACTTTATAGACTATTGTCTACTAGACTACATCTTCCGATCCAAAATATAAGTTTAAGTTCATTGAAATTCAAATTCAAAATACTCTTTACTCAAACAAAGTGCTTTTGAATCGTCAACTCAACGACTATAATACCATACTAATATAATTGTATTATTCAAACAAATTCGAGTATTCAATAACCCTTATTTACTTATCGAGACATCCTTATTAATAACTCAATGTAGAGATCTTTAAGGAAAAAATATCGAATGCTTTGGTTTGATCTATCGTAGCTGAAACAATGATGTAAGGGATTTATGGTTTGCGAAAAACTTCATAATTCTATTATCATCTTACTCATCGCACTAACAAACTTTATGCTCCTAATCCAAAGGCTTTGTATTTTACGACCATACACATCTTATACCGTAAAAAGGATACGTGTTTTACCTAACTACACTCGTGATCTTGGCGATTGATTTCTATAATGTTACGATAAAACCAGTATATATTTTATTTTTTAAACTTAATGAGCATTTGAGTAGACGAAAGCCGTGAAACAACTTTTCTTTATGAGACCGTTTTTATATCGTATAAATTTTAATATAGATTTAATAACACGATAAATATAGAGCCACTATTTTCATATATTTCAGGATTCTATATTTATTTTATTTCTATTAGTAATTGTAAACTGCAAAAAATGTAAATAAGGAATGCGGGTTTTAGTAAAGTATACGTAAGTCATCCTGTTATAACATTCCATATTACGTCATACAGGGATATAATAGTTTATGGCTTGATAATAGTTTTTATTTACCATTAAAGAACACGCTTTACACTTTCTTATACTATATATCTAGGTGTATTGATTAGTTGTGCTTCTAAATTATTAACAAATTTTTCCTGTGCTATATGTTACACATTGACACCTTTACAGTTTATAATTGTCACTATGATTATATACTGTTTTTATTCAGTAGTACATCTACTCGTATACATATGGTCAATGTAAATATTTATTCTACACTTACAGATTTTATGGACAGTCCATGAAAAAGACGACGACTGGGCTACGTGGCCTGGCATGTCTTATGTGTGGTTTATCTGCCACTGGCTGGCCATGTCACACTGTTGTTATAACCCCATTATATATTGCTATATGAATACAAGATATCGAAGGGGTTTTAAACAGGTACGTTTACATTGAAAGTCAGTAGAAATAAAAGATTCATGGATTTAATTGTTTTTAGTGAAAACTTCTATTGCGGCGATGTGGACTTTTGTGATGTGTAAAAAATGTTAAACTTCAGGGCACGTGATCTGATCGAAAATTCGTAAGACGGAGGGAGAGTAGACCGCCGGCGCGGCGTAGTAGAGGAAGTAACCCCTCTCTTTCTACCGCTTGGCGAAAATGTATGTCTGCGCCTTCTGTTTCGTTTAGGCGGTGTAGGGCGCTTATGCGAAAGTGTCATGTCTGTGTATGATAGCGCAATAAATGAATATTGTATTTTAACCACATAAATGATAGTACTTTTTCACTTTTACTGATACTGAAAAAAATTGTGCAAAATAATTCCCTTACCATTCCAAAAATCAAAATAAATATCAAAAATGAACCACGTTAATATTCAAGTTTTCACTTCTGCCGGCATTCTCGTAACTCGTAGATTTTTTTTCGACATAATCAATCAGCTGCCCACGTTGTCAGTCAAAACGCTGACCCTAAGGTACCAATAACACCACTTATCAGTCAAAGAATAGTTTTGATATGTTTGAATAGTATTTGCAGATTGCCGCCCGAACACTTGACCAAAGATTAGCAATTAAAAAGTCAGACACATATAATTATGTAGGTAACATTGAAATTTATAAATAAAAAACAAAAGCACCTGTTGTTGAGCGTTAACTCGCGTTAACTGTTAACTCGACTACTAATATAGGATTTTATAAATGTAGACAATTTTTGCTTCGAATAAATTTAAACTATCATGTGCAGTATATTTTTTATGTATAGAAATCCACACATATGGGGTTTGCCCATCTATTTAGTTTCAAGTATATGGTGTACTCCTATTTTTAGTAAAGAACTCTACCTATATGATGTGTTGGTGTTTTCCCGACGCAACTTCATCGCTAAATGATTATAACGATGATAATTACGTAATTATCAAAATATATAGAAAATACCTTTTACTGTAATTGTTAAGTATATATTTTCAGTTACACTTTGTTTTATTTGTAGGTTTTGGGGAATATACTGCCCACCCGTAGATTGGATCGACCGTCGCGGTCCGGTCGGCGATCGAGTATGTGCGAAGGAATTCCTATGTCAGGTATATAATGAAGTTATTAGTTTTAATTTGATCTGTATCAATATAAAAAGTACTTGTTAGAAATTATGATCAATTTCAGTACATTAAAGAGAGTTTTTTTAAGTGAGATTAGGACTAGGCTTATACTCCTATGAAGTTAAAAACGATGCGTTAAGATAATTAACTAGGAGACCTGCGCCCTTAAATGAGAATATTTTAATAACAGTCAGTAACATTCCAAATGTATTTTATTTAATTACTTTCATCATATCCTATATCTTCATCAACATCGTTAATTTACTGTAAACGCGTATATACAACTAATTCTGCGAAGCTCTAATAGTCTAGCGGTAACATCGTGTGACTCTTTCGAGGAGGTCAGGAGTTCGTAAAAACTTATGTGTCTTGATAATTGCAATTTATCACACGCTTTTCGGTGAAGTAAAACATCGTTAGGAAACCTGCATATCTCTAGAGAATTCTGGAGATATGTGTAATCCGCATTGGAGCAGCGCGGTAGGTCTTAGCTCCAATCTTTCTCTCCAAAAACGGAGAGAAGAGGCCTATTCCCAGGAGTGGGAGAATAATAGCCGCTACTTTACAGTAATATTCCGAATTAAACACGTAGAAAAACATTACGCAATTAAAAACACGAATTGTTAAATAAAATCGTTTAAATTTATTAAAACAAACTTAAGTAACTTTTTTTTAATATCGTACAACAAAGGCATATAATAAAAAAAAAAAAAAAAAATATTTTATTCAATTCAAAGTGATTTACAATTTAAGTGTATATCCGTTGGGACCCACACTAGGAAGCCTGTGTCGTGGGAACCCGTCATGTGATTTACAATATTATAATTTTCGTGGACGCTCAGTTAGCACTTAGTTAAGAATAGTTATAATTAATTCTGATTCCATGGTACAATAACAATTTATGATAGAAGATAAAATAAATTACATAATAAAAACACATATAATATAAATATAAATTACATAATAAAAAACACTTTTACGCGATTCGATTAAGTAGGTTTTCAGTAGAATGATACGATAATGATGCGAGAAAAGAAATAATCTTGCTTTTAGCTTCACTCGTCGTGCAATGTTTTATATCACAAAAACTGACGAGTTTGTTATACAGGAGCGAATCTATAAAAGGACTAAAACGTTTGGCGAAGCACGTGTTAACTTTAGGTAGAGATATTTTAAAAACGCGACGCTTGAGCAGACTAATATAATCTTTCGACGTAATAACCGACCGATGGACTTTCAGAGCTAATCTTAAAAAGAATAACTGACGCACGCTGAGGACATTACTCTGTCTATAAAGTTCAGATGTCGAATATCTGTATGGCTTTTTTAGCAGAGTTTTGAGGACTGACCTTTGGGCTCTTTCCAGTTGCAACATATGAGTTTTCGATGCGCCACCCCACGACGTTAAGCAGTATGTAATCATAGATTGGCATAGAGCTAAGTAAACAGACCGCAATATTTTTAGAGAAGCTGTATCTCGAAGCAGCTTCATTACGTTAATAATTTTGCGAACTCTTCTTGAGAGGGAAGTTATATGCGCTTTAAAATTCAGATTTTGGTCAATTAGAATTCCTAAATATTTAACAACGTCTGTTTTAGTAAGGGGCTCGCAGTTGCAATGAAGGTGAGTGCGTTGACAGGTGTGAAGTTTTAGCTGCAATGCCGAACTTGGAGCCGTAGTAGCTGTCTTATGAAAACAGACAAAGCTTGTTTTAGATAAATTCAGCGTAAGTAAGTTATGACTCAGCCAAGCGTTGACACTTTTTATTCCTTCTTCTGCCTTTGCAATTACTTTCGGCCAATTTTTTCCTTCGAAAATTATAGCTGTGTCGTCTGCATAGCAAACAATCTCACCTTGAATATTGGCGTGAATGTCATTAATATATAAGATGAAGAGAGTGGGCCCGAGGATGCTCCCTTGGGGAACTCCAAAGTTAATATGTTCAAAATCACTCTCTAATCCACATACTCTGACACACTGCTTCTTCCAATGAGATAACTACGAAACCAGTCAAGAGCTATTCCCCTGACCCCAAATTGGGATTCAAGTTTCTGCAGGAGTATTGGAATTGAAACCGTGTCAAAAGCCTTAGACAGGTCAAGAAATACACCAATGCTTGCCTTACCATCATCCAAATAAGAGGCAACCGTTGAAGTCAATAAGTTAACGGCATCTTCTGTAGACTTTCCTGTTCTAAATCCAAATTGCCTAGAAGAGATCAGATGATTAGTTTCTACAAATTTTACTAACCTTTTGTTGGCAACCTTTTCTAGGAGTTTGGAAAAAACAGTCAACAGAGAGATTGGACGGTAGTTGTGAGGAGAATCTTTTTGCCCATCTTTGTAAATAGGCCTTATACAAGCTCTCTTCCAGGTTTCAGGGAAAACTCCGGATTTCAAACTGAGATTAAATATGGCAGTGAGAGGGGGGATAATAATATCCATGATTTCTTTTAATAGGGCGTTACCCAAATTATCGATACCCGCTGCTTTATCATTATGGAGTGATAGTATAAGGGTTTTTAGCTCTAATTCATCTGTGGGATGCATAAAGAAAGAATGAGATATGACATGTTTCGGGTAGCAATTTTTAGCCAGCGTTTTTTCGTCAGTTTTCAATTCTCTTAGAATATTGTTAGCCAGGGTTAGGCCTACAGTCGCAAAGTAGCTATTGCACAAATCAAGTGACTGTTTAGCGTCAATCGCACCCTTAATCTTCAGCAACTGTTGGGGTTCTTGTTTTACTGAGTTGAAATGACAAATTTCTTTAACAGATTTCCAGAGCTTTTTTTGATTATTAATGTTAGATGATAAAATTTTATTTTCATATTCTCTTTTCAGCTTTCGCAACAACCCGTTACAGAAGTTACGGTAGCGGGTGTAAATGGTTCGCTTAAGAGAATCATCAGGATATTTCCTTGACAGGATGTGAAGCCGATCTCTGTGACGCATACAACGGATTAGTCCTGGTGTGATCCACGGCTTGATAATACATTCTCTTCGTTTTATAAGAACTTTTTTAGTATTTTTATTAATCACATCGTGTAGTCGAAGGCAGAATGTGTTAACTGTATTATTGATGTCGTGAGAGTCGAATGTTTCAGGCCAGTCCAAAAGGTTTAACTCTTTCTTAATTGCGTCAATGTCATGTTTTAACCTGAACCGTTTTATTACCTTCGTATTGGGCTTTTTCAACGATAAGCCAATAAGTACTATATCATGGTCCGTTACATCACTGCGATATACAACACCGATAACCCCTTCAACTTTGTTAACAAAAGCATGGTCAAGACACGCACTAGCTCTAGTGGGCATAGTTACAGCTGGAAAAAGACCGTGTTCTGCTGTCAACAGCAAATATTCTATAACTTGATTAGATGTAGCAGATAACAGATCTATATTTATGTCCCCAGTCATAACCAAAGTAGTATTTGTTGACATCTTATTAAGAATTGTGTCAAGAGAAATCAAAAAATTATCTATTTTCTTAAAACATGGAGGACGATATATGCCAAGTATAACGATGGAGTTTAAAATTTGAATTTCTAGACAGTTAGCATCTTTGAGGTCTGGTTCGGACACTTTGGCATCCCAGATGTTTCTTATATATGCTACTACTCCACTGTTTTGATTTATGATTTTATGCGAACTATAAGCTGTATAACCTAATATTTTTGGGATAACTGAAATCTCACTGAGCCAGCACTCAGTTAAAATAATAACATCAAACGTTACTTCAAATCTCTTCAGGGTCGTCAAAAAAGAATCAAAGTTTTTGTATAAACTTCTTATGTTGAAATTAAGTATATGAAAATTATGATATTTTTCTATAGTTTTTCCGTACTGCTCTGGTTCAAATACTGTGTGGCAGCTTATATTTAATGTTTCCAAATCATTATTTATTATTTTACTATCGCCTTTTATAAATATATAATTTTATATAAAATAAAATCAATAAAAAATAAAGGTTTTCAAAGCCACCACTCAGTACTTTTACAATAACATTTAAAAGATTATTTAAGTTTCTCCAAATATGCTTGCTACTATAAATCGAAGTTTTTAGAATAACGAATATGATACTAATATTAAGTTTTATTAACCATTGGATATCAGATTTTAGATACAGAAAAAAGAAATAATATAAGAATATGACATGAAAGACAACAACTTCAAAATTACAATCACAGAGATTTCTAAGAATTATTGGTATTCTAGTATATATCGATATGAATATTGAATTGACTTGGGTTGAATTCTCGCCATAGTTTTTTTGTAAGCCAAGTGCTTTATTAATTAGTGTATCCCAGCGAAGATAAGATACCAGAAAGATCATCACGTGTGCGAATCGACTGGGCTGGTTTCCCATCGTGTTTGCGAACAAAAATAACACCCTGGGAGCACCAGCAATGTGCATAACCCAGCTGTTTAGATTTCGATCGAGTTTCACGAAAAAGCTCACGGTTTTGTTTGGTCAGCCGTTCATTACAAAAAACTTTTTGAGAAGGTCCAGGAATATCATAATCCGCGCTTGTTACATTTCTTCTCACTTTTGCAGCTTTGATCATCTCATCCCGTTTTGCTTTGCGAAGCAGGCGTACCACCACAGGTCTTGAGTATTTAACATTATCACCACCGACGTTGGTGTTTTTGCGAGGTCCTACTCGCATCACCCAATCTATGTCTCCGTCTTCCAATTCAACGCCGATTTTGCGGGCTGTTAATAGAATTATATGATGGAGGTTTTCGTTGTTCCTCTCTGGGATTCCAGATAGTTCAAGTTCGTTGCGAAGGTAGTTTTGGGCCTGCATGTTAAGTTCTTGTTTCAAATCTTTTACAGCAGCTTTAACTATATCTGTTTCCTGTTCGCGAGACTCCAACTGTGTGATTCGACTGTCATTTTTTGAAATGGCGGATCCTAGCTCATCAAGTCTCTTTTCGCAGTTGGATAGTGACGATATAGCGTTTTCGAGTTGCTTTTTTAACGAGGAAATTTCGCTTGTCAATAGACGAACTTCTCCAATTAGTTCTTTAACCTCTGCATTTTGGTCAGGGACAGTGTCGGACTTTTTACGAAAAGCTATATTTTCTTCCGAAGACCTTATGGGTGTTGAGCTGTTGTCTCCACCTCTTCTTTGCGTAGCACAGCAATCTGGGCATTTCCAATGTGTTTTTGCTCACTAGACATCCCTGACAGATTTATACATAAGCAACAGAAATGTTTATTGCAAGTGGCTGTAGAGCATTTAATTTTATTTAGATCCTTTGCGGATTTCAAACACCCGTAGCACTTCATTTCGATTTTATATGTCAATTATGTTTTTATAAACCGTAATTAGACTCACAGAGTAACGCGTCGAGAAGTGTCCGTTCTGTTTATTTAATGTTTGACAAGTAAAAGAACCGGTCGCGTATGAGTCACTTGCGCTGCAGTTTACGCGATTATGATGCATGCACCCACTACGTAACCGCGTTTTTCGCTTGCCCTCGGCACTACGCTCAATCACGCACTAATCAGCTGATTCGTTTAAAACAGTTATTTACTTCAAGTTCAACTTCAAATTTACACTATATTTTTAAGTAATTTATTATCACTCAACTAGAAAAAACATTTGGATGCAGTATAGTTCTGTTATTTACGTGATTACTACACGATAAGTACTTTTTAGTGGAATAATTATAAAGAGATACGACAAGTAGATATTAACCGTTAGACCGAGCGTCAAAGAATGATATAATATAGAACTAAAGTACATTGTAACCACAACGCACTCATCAACAAAAGTACTCATTGTGGGGACAATACGCCATGATGTAGGCTCCTTAATCATGTCTCACATAATACATAATGGCCTAGATAGCAACTTTGTAGTGTTTTAGTTGCGGAAATGACTTGAACATGATTTGGACTTTGTCCTTTTGGTTTGTTCATCATTATTTTAACATTTCAATTTCGTAGTTCGCCGCTACAGAGATTAATGTATTAGGTGTTCAAAAAGTTATAATGAATAATTCCGTTAGATGTTCATCATCATCATCTTTCTGCTCTTATCCCACTCTAAGTGGGGTCGGCTAACATGCTGTCATCATGTTGTCACATGATTTGGCTACGTACGACCGGCCACCTGCCTGACATCAACTTACCTTAGTCCTATTTTACGACACCTTGGTAAGAAAGGGGGTGGTCTATTCTACTTATCCGGATACCACACGGTGAACAACTTAAATTAATCGCCTTATACGACACCACAGTAAGAAATAAGGGTGGTACTATTCTATTCAGCCGGATATCAGACGGCGTGTTAAATGTTCATCGTACTGTTACAAATTCCATGCAATTTACGTTTCGTATATGTTTTACTTTCCCCTGTGGCGACAAATGCGAAAGAAATGTTTTTGGCAATTTTTGGAACGTTAAATAAAAAGGCGTTTTTGGAATGTTAAATAAAATCCACTTTATATTGCCGCTTTTAAATAATAAATACGACTTATGAATAATAAATAAATAAATAAATATATGAGACACTTACACACACGGTCGCCCGTCCTCAGGGTAAGTAACTTAATACTTGTGTTATGGGTGACAGACATCTGGTGAATATATACTTATATATTTTTTAAATACATACTTAAATACAAATATACACCCAGGCTCAAAGACCAACAAATTCATTTATAGAAAATATTGGACCTCGGCGGGATTCGAACCCGCGACCCGCGGAGCTGAAGGCAGGGTCACTACCCATTGCGCCAGTGGGCCATTCTTAATCCCGCCGTTTTAGTAGTTATAAAAAATATTAAGACAAGTTTCTATGCGAATTTACTATAGTTTAAATATACAAAGTTGACCCCGCGTTTAAGCTATAAAAGTCACTAGGCGAATTTTTTTCACAATTTCAAAAAAATATCAAGTTGATTTTTTCATGATCACAGATATTAAAATTTTGTGACTTTTTAAAATTTTGTTTAAAAAATATAAAATGATATCAATATATTATTAAAATTAAACATTTTATTCCCTCTCTGTACTGTAAAAACGTTGACACATAAATAAAACTTGGCTATATATTAATAGTGTTAACGTCACAGTAACCCGTAAAATAAACAACTTATTTGTGAATAGCATGTCATAAAAATGTTTTATGTTTGGCGCGGTTGGCAAGCGATTAGGTGGGAAATATAGAAAGATTTATTTCTTTTATTCTACGCACTACGTATTAGACTGTGTTCAGGATTGATAGTTTGAAAAATGAAAGTCACGAAGACACTATGATGTAAAATATCTTTAATATTTAAATGAGTTAATCTTGTATTTCTATAGAGGAAAGCGGATCTATATATATATATATATATATATATATATATATATATATATATATATATATATATATATATATATATATATAGGAAAAAATCCATCTAGCTAGGTTTCATTAAAAATGTCGTTTTATCCCTGTTTTCAGGCATTGTAAAATTGCTAAAATTGTCTTGAAGACAAAAACTATTTTTGTTGTCATTTGTAAAGTTGGAGAACGGGCGAAGAAGAAGAAGTAAATACTTCCGGGATCAAGCCCATGATATAACCAGCTTTTTTATGCTTAATTAAAAAAAATAACAACCAAGTCTTGATCACCCAGGTACTCATATGAAATTCATAATAGTTGCCGTACGGTAACCGGCTGACTAGAATAGACCACCCTCATTTCTTACCGAGGTGTCGTAAAAAGCTAATAAGGTAAGTCGACCCACCGTGTGGTATCAGGCTGAGTAGAATAAACCACCCTCATTCTTTACGAAGGTGTCGTAAAATGCGATTATGCTAAGTTGACCCACCGTGTGGTATACGGTTCAGTAGAATACCACAGTCTTACTTACCGAGGTGTCGTAAAATACGATGTCAGGCAGGTGGTCGTACGTAGCCAAATCATGTGACAATATGTTATACAGCATGTCGTGCCGACCCCACTTACAGCGGGATAAGGACAAGAGAATGATGATTGTAACGCGATAACCTCAATCAGTCTAATATTATGAATTATCTTTTGTAAATACAGAACTTCTTGGCGTCAATGGAATCACTAGAAGAGGCACCAACAGTAGCAGCGGCAGCCGACTAAATCGGGTCCCTACGTGCTCGTCGACGACTTCGATACGTCGTGGACCCGCCGCCTCAGCCGCTTCCACCCGACATCATGCCACGAACGCGACCTCACCGCCTGTAAGAGCCCTGTCCATACAATCACAGTTTCATTAAATGCAAATTAGTTCTTTAATCTAAGATATACAAATAATCACCACCAATACGAAATTTATTTTAATTTGATTTGTCCCTACACACCGTCACAGACTACACAGAAATATCCACTTTATTCGATAAATGACTTTAGCGACAGGTCATTATTTTCCACTGTAAATTTGCTTTATTTATACTAATATATAAAACTCTAGAGTTTGTTCGTTTATTTTAACGCGTTAATCTCAGGAACTACTAGACCGATTTGAAAAATTCTTTGAGTGTTAGAACTATCTAATGGACTACCATTAACCGAGGAAGGCTATAGGCTATATAACATCACGGTAAGATAAATAGGAGAGGATCAGCAATAAAAAATGTCGCGAAAACGGCAAAATTTAAAGCTTTCCTGGCGTATTTGTTCCCCTCTAAAAATTGTTTTCCTCTAAATATTCTAAATAAAATAAAATAGGATATGTCTAGCTTTTAAAGTTATACCACTTTAACTATTTTTATGGTGCCAAGCGGGCGGAGACGTTGGCAATTGCTAGTACGGTATATTCTAATAAAACTCGAGGAAATTCACTATTTAAAAATAATATTATTTTAATGCTATTATTGATTACAACGAATTATGGCAAAGTTATCTAATTCTTTCAATTGAACAGTGAAGTTATTTAATGTCCCATCATCGTCACCACTATGACTTCTCTGGCCAATAATCTCATTAATAAAAAAAAGATATCTTTAGGGTGGCGATCTTAAACTGCATCTTATATTGCTAAGAGCATAGTATTTTATAAGTGTAGTTCAATAGATTATTTGCACTATTTTAGAGCACTGTTAAATCATCAAATCACGGCTAACGAACTCATCCCCGGTTAGGAACTTTCCTTATCTAAATTAATTTTTAGGTATTTTACACTTTATCTATCATTTATGTATAAATTACATGCCACCTTGAATCAGTTACAAGTCATTGGCTATCAAATGACATCTCGAGTACTTCTTTAATGCGATCAGTCTTGAGTTACTAATTGCATTAAAAATTCAGCCATCAAATGTCGGAAACCTCAATTTCGTGTAAGACTTTGAGATGATATTTGAAATTATTTATAAATAATCGCAATTCCATCTATAATAAAATTTTAATAAAAGTTAAAATTGTGCTTAAGTCTAGTTAATATAATTGTGTAAACTGTAGTTAATTAATCAAAACAACATTTTTAGAAAGCATTATTTTCTATTTAATAGTTTTTTTTAAATCAAACTCATACTTGTGTGTATATTTTGTAGCTTATCGTAGCTTCGAATTTTCATATACTTTTATTAGGTCATGTTTTTAACTTAGTTATAAAATAACATAGGGACAATTACTGATTTGTACTGCTTTCTTAATTTTGGTTTTTTATCTTTCTAGTTTTTACATTTCGTTATTGATACTATTTATTGTTAGATAAAATGGAAAATTTTGTTAAATGGTTTAATTACGTAAATACGTCATTTACGATTTAATGTTCGAAAATGATCAAAGCAGACTTGCTATTTTGACATTCTTTATAGACGTAATAACCCAAAATTTATAACAGGCTAATTATACACTCGTTGTTTGCACTAACGAATATTTAATCCAGATGTGAGACCAAAATATAATAATAAAATAATATTTATGCAAAAAAATAGGATAATTTGTGTAATTAAAGATATTCAATTTAAGTTGACTATATTGTATCCGTAATAATTTATTTATTTTGTTAGATATGAAAGAAATTTCAATATTTAGTGCATTTCTAATTAATTTAGAACTATGGCCGACACACAATATAATTTCTTATTTTGCATGAAGAATAAAACAAAATTTAACTACACACAATTTAACAACTTAAAAGCCCTGTGGTATTTAACTGAGTAGAATAGACCACCTACATTTCTTACCTATGTATCGTTAAAGTTAACTACGGTAAGTTAACCCGCCGTGAGGTATTAGGCTGAGTAGAATAGACCACCCTCTTTCTTACCGAGGTGTCGTAAAATACGACTAAGGTGAGTTGACGCCGGTCGTAAAATATCTATCCAAATCATGTTTATAGCATCTTATGGCGACCCATTTAGAGTGGAGTAAGGGCAGTAGAATGATGATGATAGTTTAACATGTAAATAAGAAATAGAAACAAGTCCAGTTAAAAAAGCGTTTAAAAAAATTTAATGACCCTACTGTTAACTGTTGAGAAGTTCCCTCGTCTGGAGCCAATACTGGCAGCAGCATCAGTTGCATTGTCATCGAGACTAGACCAGTCTATAAAAATTCCGCTTTATTGGACCCCGGGAATTAGATCAAATTTAACTTGCAAGATTCCAGCTTCACATACATACACAAGTTGAATAAAAGCTTATAAAAATAAGATTTTGTCACAGCGAGTGAACAAGTTTAGTACAGACACAAGGTATAACATTTTCTTAGTTGTAAATGTGGTAATCGTATTATATTATCAAATAGCACCTACGTATTCCATCTTCTTAAAACAAGTGCTTCAGAAAAACTTGAGGCTCTGTTGTAAGCTTTCATGTAATTTTACTATATAACTTTGCAGAAATAGATTCCTCTTATGAACAACATGCTCTGGCAAATTACTTACAAATCACTTTTTAGGGTCTGCTTCTATTATTTGTTGATTATTGTATGTTATTATAATACTTAACGAAATAAATCATGTGTGAGTATGTGCATGGGATAGAGATAAGTTTGAAATTCCTAAATTTCGTTTGAAATGAGTACTGTAATAAAATAAAATAAATTATTATCTGGTGATTGTATAATTGATAAACAATTAATTACAATATGTATGCTCCATTATCAAACTCTACTTGTCTACAACTGTTTAAAACTGATTTTGACTTTTATATATCATGCGAATGGAGAAGAATTTTCTAGTCATAAGATAATCTGTATATTTTGGAACAAATAAAGCATTTATAAAATCGTTTTGATGTATCTTATTTTTAATTTGAATTTATTATGAAACTATTTTTTATTCTGTAAGACATAGGTAATAAAAGACTGTGGTATCACTCAAAGCATAACTTTAACCTAGAATTAGAGAAAGTAATAATGAAATTATTTTGCTATATTTTCCCTGCAACTAAACCGGGACGACACGATTTTTGAGTTTGGTATATTGAACGTGTGTAGTGCTTGTGTACTTGTATTGTGGCGGCGGTTGTAGAGATTTGAGCATGTTTTTACGAATCCTGCATGTATCAGGTATGAAAACTGAGAGTCCACTCTACATTTTGCAATTTATATATTTTCTATCTATTTTATCACGGATTCTAGCCAAATATTTTTTATTACTTTTGCTTTATGAATCTCCGCATAGTAACGCCTAATTCTATAAATTACCTAGCATTACAGCTTACTTAAGGTGATATGTTATAATGTCTAAAATTCTATGCATTATATGTGATGTAACGGCCTGCTTGAATTTTAAAATAATACTCCTATTTTTTTTTTTTCAAGTCCATACTTCACTTTCATATTTCAAGTCAAACAGAGCTATATGCTTCGATTAAATACAGTGAAAATTTAATTAACTGATAATATATCTGTATTATTAGTATAAAAAAGTAAAGTAACGGCCTGTTTCTATACTACTGCTGGTACATAGGTATCTACTCTCCGTTTTTTTGGAGGGAAGTATTGAGCTAAGACTTATCACGAGGCTCCAATTCAGATTGGTAGGTTACACATATTCCTAGAATTCTCTGATATGAAGGTTTCCTCACGATGTTTTCTTTGACCGAGAAGCGTGTGACAAATTGCAATTATCAATTAGACACATAAGTTTTGATAGAAAAACTCTTTGGTGCCTGCTTGAGGTTTGAACCCATGATCGTCTCTAGCACAGTCTCACCGCTAGGCTATCACTGCTTTATCAGTCACTATAATATAAGAGCACCTGGTTGACTGGTTAATTTTTTACAAAATAAAAACTTAAAAAAAATAAAAAATAATTAGGTAGTCGGGGACCGATTGTATTTACATTTCTCAAGACTGCCCGGTTCCCGAATAAGCTATGCTGACTGAGTATTAAATTTTAGTATTTTTAATGCCCAAACACAGAAATAAAACGATTTTTTTACGTAAAACCTAGATCAATTTTTTTCTCCCAATACCCCTACATGATGAATTTCAGGAAAACCGTTTGAAAAAACCCGTACAGTCACGGAGAGGTTGATGCAGGACCCGATTGGTAATTGTGAGATATCGACTACGTAGGATTGGAAAACCTCACTGCAACTAAATGAATGTTCTATATAAATCCTATACACAGCCAGCCCTCTGCCGTTTGCACCAAATTGCAATTTATTGTTAACGACGATTCAATTCCGTGACGAATAGGACATTCATAGGACAGGTACTTATTTTATTTCGTAATTTAAATAATTTATAGTAGTAGTAGGTGTTACTTCGCGGCGATTCGCACGATAATGTTAGTAGAAAATGCTAAATGTAGAGTGGACTATCCGATTTCATACCCATGACATACAGGATATGACCTAGGGTGGTCCGACCAATTACGCCAGTCCTGCACGTTGTAACACTTTTATGAGGTAGCAATGGTGGCCACTAATAGAAGCCGGTGGAGAGAATTGATTCACATGAGAATAGATTCTAGCCAGGACCACGATTTTCAGTCATCAAGAAACGACCGGAGAGAGAGAGAGAGATGCAGGATTCGTAAAAACACATGCACAACTCTTCACCACCGCTAACACACAAACTAAACACGATCTAAAACTCTTTTTTTTCAATTTTTTTTTCAATTTTATATAATTTTCTGTCTAACTTCGTAATAGTAAAGATAACGAATTTAGAAATATTACTGTAATTGATTACATGACTGCATATAATGTATTATTTTCGCACGTCGAAATTTCAGTTCGAAAATTCTTAATGATAGAACAACAACGTTGGCTTCGATACCCGGAGGCGTTGTTAAATTAAAATCCACTTTCGTAACTTATAATTGGAGAAAAAGAAGCTTTGCAACTTCTAAATACATCATGTACCGTAACATAGACAAGTGTTTAATTTAAAGCACATTAAGGACGATTTAATTTTAAGAAATAAGTAATCCGCTTACAGTTTTGCTTTGCAGAAGCTGTGAAGAAGATAGCCCACCGTGCTAACACCGTGCGACTCTTTCGAGGAGGTCATGGGCTCAAAATCGGGCATACACCAATAAGTTTTTCTGTTAAAACTTATGTATCTAATTGATAATTGCAATTTATCACACGCTTTCTGGTGAAGGAAAACATCGTGAGCAATCCTGCATATCTCTAGAGAATTCTGGAGATATGTGTAACCTACTAATCCGCATAGAAATAGAGTAGTAGGTCTTAGCTCCAATCCTTCTCTCCAAAAATGGAGAGAAGACGCCTATTCCCAGTGGGATAGTAACAGGCCGCTACTTTACTTTTGTTATAGTTTTGCTGTATTTTGTGTGTGTAAAAACAATTTTTATGCCCTATAAAAACCTTAGAAACCTTAGCTAATTACAGTTGTAAAACTCAATACTATTGCCTATATTGATTTACTATCTGTTTATTAATATTTTATACTGATGTAAAGCTGTCCGCTCAGGGTAATAACTGCCTTAACTGCCTCGTAAAACATATTGAAACTGCTTACTACATATTACTGTTTTATAGCAACTATATTCTTTATCCGCGGGGACCCTAAAAAACTAATTAGATAGTTTTATAGCGCGATTGGAAGTTTACTGATGCGTCCATGGTATGTATAGTACGTTAGTACAAAAGAAAATACCTAACGATTTTATTAGGGGTTCAAATTTTAATACTACGACTACGAATTTTAAATCATGACGAAATACCAAATATTCTCTGAATTAATACCAATCAATATCAACTATCAATTTTACTGTCTGTTTATTGTTTTTTTTCCTAACATAATTTTAGTTTAATTGCCACATTACAAGGCTAGAAAACGCATTTGTCAGAGAAATTAACTATATCAGTATTTACAATTTATGACATTTTACTCGCGAATATATACTCAACACACTTGGCAAGAATTGAATTTTTGCAATAGTAAGTATTCAAATACGTCCAATACAGCTATTATATATATCACTTAGAAAAGTATGAACAACTTATTTTGACATTGAAAAATGTAAGTGTAAATTATTCACAAAAATTTTCTAATATCAGTGAAGTAAGAAAACTATTAATGATAAGATTGTACCAATAGTAGACTCTACCTAAAAAAAACTGTTTGTATTTCAGACCTTACATGGTCTGAAATACAAACAGTTTTTTTTTAGTTGAGTTTTTTTTACGCAACAGGACTACAGTCCGGCGTAAAAGTAGCAATAATTAACCAATGATTTCTTTACATACCTTTACAAATTGCTTTAAGTTTAGCTGTGCATAATGACTTTCCTATACATTACTGTATCGAATAAATCTTTACGGCCGAAATTAATAATCGATCTAATGAGATCAGATTTTAGGTCGGCAATAATCCCTGATATTTCCTTTTCGTAATATATTACACAACACTTTTGGCAAAGTGGTCGAAATGGATCGTGGCAATCCGTTATATATACAAATGAATATTTGTTTAGGGCAAAGAAGGGATCTGAAAATATTTCAACTCTGCATATTGAAAGAAAAAATATATTTTACTCCAATAGAAATAAAAATATGGTACATTCATAAGACCTTACATATTACACAGTACTCTTAACTGAATGCTCATCTGATTCCTTATACTTAAGTGTTTTTATTTTAGTCATGAGCGGTTGCTAATTATCTTCTAATTAGAAGACCCGGCCACGCGTTGCTGAGACTCTGTCGTGCACCAATTTCCCCTCTCAAAATCATCATCATCATCTTCCTGCCCTTATCCCACTCTAAATGGAATCGGCACAACATGTTATAAACATGTTGTCACATGATTTGGCTACGTATTTTACGAGCAGCAGCCTGCCTGACATCAACTTACCTTAGTCGTATTTAACGACACCTCGGTAAGAAAGAGGGTGGTCTATTCTACTTAACTGGATACCACACGGTTGGTCAACTTACCTTAGTCGCCATTTACGACACCTCGGTAAGAAATGAGGGTGGTCTATTCTACTCAGCCGGACACCACACGGCGGGTCGACTTACCTTAGTCGCCTTTTACGACTCCTCGGTGAGAAATGTAATTCACGGCGACGGCAAATGTAAAACACGGCGTAATTTCTCCTCTCAAAATATATTATCAATTTTGCTATAACTTGTAAGAAATAAATTACAATTATATCATGTAAAAGAAAATATTGAGCATTAAATGTTTAAAGTAAGTAACATATAAATGTATATTTATTTTGCCATAATTTGCGATTAGGGTTAATCTGTAACACTAAAATCTATGTAAATCTACGTAGTAATTATATAGCATCGATGGTCGTTGGGTACGTTCTAAGGTGCTGGAATGGCAACCTCGCACTGGAAAACGCAGCGTCGGCAGACCCCCGATGAGGCGGACTGAAGACCTCAAAAAGGTCGCGGGGAACCACGGCACAAAATATGGTGTGGAGGTCTCTTAAAGTGACCTATGGTCCAGCAGTGAAGTCCATCAGTTAAAAAAGCAAACGAAAAAGTTGTAATGCTAAAAGTAGAGTCGGAAGGCATTATAATTTTGTCGTGGGGTATACCTACTCGTATCTCCTGATTATACCCGTCCTAGATTAGTAACGATATAAAGCAAGACAAGACAATAAAATTATCATATAAAAACAATTATACACGCCTATGATAGGAAGACAGATGGAAGGTCAAAATAAATAATTGCGGAGAATAATAACCATTCCAATATACATTTTCTAAAAAAAAAGTTCATACAAACCCTTGTTTAAGATGATAAATAATCTGAATCTACATTATAAATCATATTTTATCATATGTATAGATAAAATATGATTTATATGTCAGATATAATGTATAATATCAGAATAAATGTTAATTTATAAGTGGGGTCGGCGCAACATGTTATAAAAATGTTGTAACATGATTTGGCTACCTATCTTGCAAGACGTTAACTTGCTTTAGTAGACTTTTGCTACTCCTCGGTAAGAAATGAGGGTGATCTATTCTGCTCAGTCGGATACCACACGACGGGTCAACCTACCAGTGTCGCCTTTTACGATACCTCGGTAAGAAATAAGGGTGGTCTATTCTACTCAGCCGAATACTGCACGGCGGGTCAAATTACCTTAGTCGCCTTTTATGACACCTTGGTAAGAAATGAGGGTGGTCTATTCTACTCAGCTGATTACCACACGGCGGAAATGTTAATTTATAATAGAAATGTCTAAATTCTTTTAAACTTAACGCTTGTACCGATGATGTGTGATGTGATGATGATTTTTACTTCAGGTCTAGATGTTCCATACTCTCTTACTTTACCTTTTGATTTGCTAATTTTGTTTGAGTAATTCACAGCAATATCCAACTAAATATTTTTAGTACAAGGCGAGGGATACTTTTATATAAAAATATATGGTGTAACCTGAATGTGAACCTGTAAAATCCTTCAGACAACTTTGTCCTCCTGACATGGGTAAAGGCGAAGGGTGGCCTCCATAATGAGACAAAGATCAGGATGTATACATAAACATTTACCCTAGTAGAGTAATTAAAACTGATGACTTAACAATTTCAAAAAGTTTTATACTTACACAGCTGTCGAGTTATTACATTACAAAATTACCGGCCTATTATTATCCTACCGCTGGGTAATAATCACAAGACTATGACGTTGCCCGTTGCCGCTGTTTGTAGTAACCCTACTTAGAGCTCCGTGAGTCGCAGGTTCGAGTCCCGCAGAGGCCCAATCTCTAAATACAATATGTTGGCTCTTCTAGTCTGGGTATATATATATTTAACATTATATATGTATATATTTATCAGTTGTCTGTCATCTATAACACAAGTATTTGGTTATATTGAGGACGGATGTCCAATGTCCATGTGTGTATAAAAAATATGCCCCCCCTCTCCTTTTTGGGCAGAAGAGTTGGAGCTTCGACCCACCACGCTACAACTATGCAGATGGGTTACACATATCTCAAGAATCCTCTATAGATATGTAGGTTTTCACGATGTTTCCTTTCACCGAAAAGCGAGTGATAAATTGCAAGCCTCAATTGAACACAGGGTTTTAACAGAAAAACTGATTGGTGTTTGCTCGGGATTTAAACTCGCGATCCCTTACCATTCGGCTATCACTGCTCGCAGCTCAGCTATGGGTATTATATACTAACTCAATAACATTATACTAACATTAAAATTCTAATATAGATATTTACTAACACTAACACTAACAAAAAAAATCTCCTTTTTGGAACATTTTGTGCTATGGGCGGATAATACGCTAAAACGACTTCTCTCTCGTTTGAAGATGATATCGAGGTTAATGTCGTTAATTCAGTGTGAATGCCATTAATATTCATATCTCAGAAAGTCAACGCATATAGATTTCCTAATTTATCAAGTATTTTTCTTATTCCTCCGTTTTATTGCGTAGTGGCAATTCCAGATTCCTGAGATTTTGCCACAAATTATTTTAGGCATTAAAAAATACAATAATTCAAATTGAATTTATAAAACACTATTTTTGCCGAAAAGTGTCAAATCAGCGTAACTTACTCGGGTTATATATCACAATCCTGAGACATATAAGTATTACTAGCGGCCTGCCCATGCTTCGCACGAGTATAAAATATATACTCATGTCACTCAGTGTAAAAAAATGATTAACATCGATCCAGTAGTTTTGATTTATTCATTACTGCCCGTGGCCCGCAAGCGTTAAATTTGGAGAAAAACAATTTCCTCTCCCTATAACAACACGATTTCCTGCTATCTTTGGAATATCTAAACTCATATAGTACATTTTAACTTATTTACTTTTACATTTTACCTATGTATTTTATTTTTACAATTAATTACAGAATGTCTTTAAACAAACTCTTAAAAGATTCGAAGTGCTATAGGGTGAAGCGCGGCGTCCTCACGGCAGCAGCAGGGTCGTCTCGCTGACTCCCCGGGTGGGGGGTAAGCGGGGTACGGGCCTCGAGGCGTACCTCATTGCCCGGGCAGTTCCTCGCGGGCACTTAAGCCCGGTTTGTGTTTCGGCCGTAGGCCGAGGTCACCTGGGTGACCTAAGGGTGTCGGTATTTGGGCCGTGGGCCCAGGTCACCTAGGTGACCTAAGGGATGTCTGGTTCGGTGGGGAGGTCTGGGAATATTAGCTCCCAGACCTCAAAGTCGTCGTCAGGTGGTGTCATATCCGGTGGTGTCATAATCCGTGGTGTCGCCCTCTCGCCCGTCGCGTCGTCCTCGTCGTCGCCGTCGTCATCCGCATCGGGCCGCGGAGACGGTGACCGCAGGAGCTCGCGAGGCAGGGAACGTCCATCAGGTGGTCGCGCATGGAGTGGCGCGATGCCGTGGAGGTGTACGTGCGCGCTGTGGTCCGCACGCGCGAACATCCGGCGCGCAAGGCGACGGACATACTCCTCCACGGTCGGCATTTTGGTATCCCGATGCACGACGTCGTTCCGCACATACCTCGGGGCTCCTACGATCAGTCGCAGGCAGCGGTTCTGCTGGACTTGCAGTCTTCGCTTCTGGTACGCCGAACATAGCGCGTACCAGGCGGGTGCCGCATACGTCAAGCGCGAGCGGACGTAGGCACCGTAGACCCGCAGTTTGGTGTTCATAGGTAGATGGGATGTGAATAGCGCGTGAAGCTGGGACCTGGCAGCGGCAGCTCGACCCACGACGTGATTCACCGTGGGGATCATGCACAGGCTGCGGTCCAACTCACACCCCAAAAACCTTACTGTGGTCCACTCTACGTCCTGGCCTCGTAGAGTCAGCTGACGTAGCGGCTTGGAGCGGCTGGTGAGCAGAGCGGCCGTCTTCCCGACGTTGACGGCCATCCTCCACTTGTCCAGCCATTCCGGCAACAAGTCCAGCATACGCTGCATGCGGTTGGTGGCGACTATCTGATGGTAGGACGACGCGAAATACGCGCTGTCGTCGGCGAACAGCGACAACAGCACGTCCTCCTCCCCTTCCCGCAGATGGTGGCGCAGGGTGGGGATGTCATCCGTATAAGCGCGGCGATATACAACTGCCCTGGGGTACTCCGGCTTGGATGGTGCGTGGCTGGGATTCGGCACCATCCACTGCCACGTAAAAGCTACGGCCGTGTAGAAACGATGCCAGCACTCGCACATAAGCAGGCGGCATGGTGGTATCCAGTATTTTGACCAGGAGCCCGGCGTGCCACACACGGTCGAAGGCCTTCTCGATGTCGAGAAAGACCCCCACGGTGTAGCGCCCGTTGTTCCGCTCACTGGTCAGGTGGTTTATGACCCTCGCCAGCTGGAGCGTCGTCGAGTGGCCGCTGCGGAATCCAAACTGCTCCTCGCGCAGGGGCAGATGGGGCGTGACTCGACGCAGCAGCAGACGCTCAAACAGCTTGGCTATGTGCGAGAGCAGGTTGATCGGCCGGTAGCTTCCAGGCAGGCGGTGGTCCTTCCCCGGCTTGGAAAGAACAATGATCTTCCCGGTCTTCCACGCCTCTGGGAAGTGGCCGGTGCGGAGTACTCCGTTGAACAGTCTCGTGAGCGCTACGAGACCTGTTCGGGGCAGCAGCATCAGCGCAGCGTTAGTGATTCCGTCGGGGCCTGGCGCTTTTCGCTTATCAAGGCGAGCAGCGACCGACCGCAGCTCAGCTCTGACAGGGAGATGAAGTCCGCTCCCCGGAGCGGCGGTGTAGGGGCCGACGGGAACCTTTCCAGAGAGACCTTTCAAGTCCTCACGGCATTTTAAATCTGTAATATCTCCGAAAATGTTTACTTAAATTACATACTGTAAACGGCCATATTGATCTATATTAAATCAACAATTTATTTAATTTACTTAATTGGATAAGGATTAATGCTGTATTGTATAAAAATTGCTTAGAACATAAGGCATTATTTTTCGTAATAAGTATATGACAAAAAATGCTTTTGTGGGTTATCCATAAGAGATAGACATATACCATCGCGGACTTTTCTGTAGACCTTTTCAAGGCGTACAAATACTTAGTACATCATTTTGATAAATCTCGTAGGGTTTAGCCTGCGTTTGCAATGTAAGCGGAAAAAAATGTAATTATTTACAGAAACCTCAAAAATTACAGTATTTCTCTACTCCGTATTGAATGTTGTTATACGTACAAACCTTCCTCTTGAATCACTCTATCTATTAAAAAAAACCGCATCAAAATCGGTTGCGTAGTTTAAAAGTTTTATGCGTACAAGAAATGAATGCGACTTTGTTTTATAATATGTAGTGATAACGTGAAAACTTGTATTTTATACTCGTATATGTGCCTAAGGAGATCAGCAGATGGGGCCCCGCTACGAGTAACTGCTCTAAATACTTGTGTTTGTTTTACTATTCCCATGAGGGATCGAAGGTATCAAAGATTCGTAATAAATAGTTTATATACCTAGTATAATGTTGTATCATTTGGAATGAGCCCTTTGTCCCTAACTTTTGGCCACGACTTTTGCCTCGTGGTACTGGAATAAAAAATAGCTATTCTCAATCTCCTCTCCTACAAATATCTTTATTACAAAAATCAGATCGATCTGTGAGTTCAAATATGTTATATTTATTAAGTATAATTTTTTTATATTATTATATCAATATAAATAAAAAAAATATTATTAGTTTCAGTTAGCGGTGCAATTGACACTGCCACAGACGATTCGCCGGTTGAAAAGACGCTATATACTTGACTGAAACATGGAATTCTTCCCATTGGGGTTGTTAACTCCGGACGATAAATTCAGACTAACACCACATCTGTTCATAGTCTTTCGACTGATCGCATGATAACCAGACAAAAAAAAATTAGTTTTCATTGTTATGCACGTTCTCATTGCAGTGCTAGGCGAATAACGAACACAAATCGGTTTCCTTCGCGTTATAACTTTTAATCAGCAAAAATCATACAGAAACGCAACAATAACTTAAAGTTAACTGGAGAAATAAGATTAAGGTACAAATCAATAGAGCATTTAAACTTTTCAAATCATCCATTATATATAATAATCATCACTGTTACGTATAGAAACACAGAAAGTATAGTTAACTAGTCTAGTATTAAAAAACCTAATAACACCTTTTTCATATATTTTTAATACCTATTTCACTATTTGTTAAATTTCAAGTATTACCTTACATCATCACCCTCCTGCCCTTATCCCACTCTAAATGGGGTCCGCACAACATGTTATAAACATATTGTCACATGACTTCATATTTTACGACCGGCCGCCTGCCTGACGTCAACTTACCTTAGTCGTATTTTACGACTCCACGGTAAGAAAGAATAATAAAGGAAAGAATAATAAAAGGTAATCTATTTTATTCAACCGGATACCACACGTTGGGTCAACTTACCTTAGTCGCCTTTTACGACACCTTGGTAATAAATGACAGTAGTATAGTAAACGGAAGTATTACCTTACAATAAACTAAAATAAAAACAAATAAAGGGAGATATGTTGAGAATAGATGATGATGATATAGCAATTTGATACACAAAACTAAAAGGGCGATGTTGACGAGATAAAGTTAAAATTAAAATTTAATTACTCAAAATTACCGTTTAGAGTTAGTCTACAGCAATATTTTAAAAGCACTTTAGTAATTAATGTTGTGATACATAAATGCGTTCTCTCGTTAATCCTATTTAATGTTATAAAAATAATTAAACTCGTAACAGAATTTGGGATTTCGTTTTGCCATTTCATTTCTCAAATTGCTTTCTCTACTTACACATGTGAAGGTTTCGTTTCCAATCGATGTTAAGCTTAACTGATCGGTGAATGATAATGGATATCCATCACGTTAGTAAAGAAGCCTAACATATCTCTGACAAGCCACTAACAGTCCTACGACGAAAAATTTGTTATTTTTTGCTGATATATCATCTTATCTTTTATTATTTATTTCGAGATTGCGGCATCTGGTTTCTGCCATACAAAAGTACGTTTGTCGTTTGTGGGCTTGGGTATAAAATTCCACAGTCGATTTACACTTTGCCATTACAACAGTTAACAACAACTAATAAAAAGAGGCTGATACAGAAAGCCTACTAATAATGTTGAAGATTACATAGATGATAAGAATGCGTGGATATAGCTACTCTTTGACGTCATACAAGATAGTAATGTCTAAATATTACTTATTATAAGAATTATGTTTTGAAAAGACCAGCCGCCGAGTTTCTTGTTTTTTTTGTAGGAACAGTTTTCCGAGTTTACTTGGATAAAGAATATTTGGAATTTGAATTTTTTTTTGCGCCGCAGCCTTTCTCACAGACAGACTTTTTTAGTTTTTTAATAATTATATTAACTTCATAAATATTTAAATTTTATTTATGTTATAATGAACCTAGAAATTAACCTAAATATTGATCATTTTAAATTACCAAAAAAATATACAGCGTTTTAAATAACTTTATTTTAATTTTTCGCAAATTACTTACAGCACTCATAACAACATCTTTTTCGCAAGCTGATTTATACATAAGCTTGTAAATAATATTTATATACGTGTTTACAAACTAGTCAAAATGTGAGCGCACTGACACTGCTCTCTGTGGGACAGATCTCGAGATCACTACGGATTTGTAATGCTTGTTGGAAATACAAAATGTACACTTCTTAGTATCCAACACACTGCCGAAGGTACCGCGGAGGCTGCACTTGCATTTTGGAAGACTCCGTTGTCTCGTTGAACCACTGACCGGAACCATTTCTGTAAAAATGAATATACTAGCAATTACCAGCGACTCCGCCTGCGTGGACAAATTAAACCGTAATATAGTATTTTGATAACCACAAAAATAGTGTTAAGCAGACTTAAAAGCTAGACTAATGCTGTCGTGGACTTTTATTTAGAACTTTAAGAGTGGAATAATTTTGTAATATATGATTTTTGAAAATCTTTCACCGTTTATTTAGCGCACGCAAGGCATGCCTTAAATTTTGCCGTTTTCGTAATATTTTTTATTGCTGCTCCTCTCTTATTCATCTTAGCGTGATGTTATATAGCCTATAGCCTTCCTCGATAAATGGACTATCTTACACTCGAAGAATTTTTCAAATCTGTCCAGTAGTTGCTGAGATTAGCACGTTCAAATAATCAAATAAACAGACTCAGCTTTATATATTAGTATAGAGTACAGATTATGTTAGACATGTTTGTTAAGTGTCAGTGATGGTGTAAACATAGATTTTTTTAGTATCGCATTACGATCTATTATGCAGCTATTATTATTTATTTCTTACTAACTCGGCAGTTTAACCCTCGTGGAAGTCAATGTCACAAATCCCTGCCCCATACGATATTAGGATAAAAGTCTGAAAGACCCATCAAAATTGGTTCAGTTGTTCCGGAGCATGTACTGTTAACCTAAAAAGTTTAGGTTTAAATAGCAAAAACCGTATTTGTGAAAATTAATTACATACAGACAGCTATTGAAGACTTTGTTTTATAATATGTATGAATAATTAATTAAAAATAAACCTGATAATGGCACTCCTTCACAAACACTCGATCGGTGACAGGACCGGCTGGCTTCATAGTTTTTAAAGCACAAAATTTTCCCGATTACCTGTCGACCACAAAGTACTTATTTATTAATATGCAAAATTATATATATTATATCTTATTATTACTTATATATTATAACTTATTACATTATATCTTATATTGCTTAATGGTAATTGCGAGACTCATTAAATACATAATCTTAAATAAGTTGTCAATGTACACTAATCGAAACGGATATAGCGTACTTTATATTACTGTAAAAGTATTAAATTTTTATTCTTTTCAATTTATATTTATAAATGGCTACGATCGTAATATTAATTACTTTTTCTTCTTATTCTTAAATTCTATGACAATAGTTAAACAAAATGACATAAAAATATGATTTAATCGAAATAAAAATATGCATCAATGAACGTTTTTAAACTAACATCCATTATTTTATATTATAGTAAGACTTAAGTTACACTCAGTGTTAAATCGATTCGATCGATTAATAGAAACAAAATTTAAATAAAAAAATTTACCTGTCTAAATCCGCTCCGATACCGCACATTCATATAACAATATATGATAGGGTTACAGCAGCAGTGAGACATCGCTAACCAGTGGCAGATAAACCACACGTAAGGCATGCCAGGCCACTTGCCCCATTCTTCATCGTCTTCATGTGCAGTCCATAGCATCTTTATTTAAAAAAAGAATAATTAAAAATAAAAAAGTAAAGGTAATAATTAGTAAGTAATTTCTTTCAGGTAATTTTTTTTGTACGCAAAAAGCCAACGCTTTGAGTTATACTTCCAACCCATCGCATCTCCAACCAGCTACGAGTATATTGGTGACTTTCGTTTAAAAATTACGTATCATAACTTTTTACCAAAAAATAACCATTGATTAATCTTCATCTTTTACTCAATAATATAACTATTTCATTTGTTTTTTGGCTATTTATTAATTTTATTTGAATTCGATATTGATAAAAGAAACATGCTTATTATATACAAAAGTTTGCAGTAGTTACTTACCAAAAAAATATTTAGTGGCAACCAGCATATTGTAAACACTGTAACCACTGTAATCATCATTTTGACCATCTGAAAGAAATAATTAGTTTTAATCACTCGTTTTAAATTCGGTTACATTGTCAGTATTTTACACGCCTCAACAAATGAGATTAGAGCAATATAGAATACAATAGAATAGAGGATTAGAGATAAAGAAAATAAGAATAAAAAGATAAGGTGGTTTTGATCTGCAAAATCATTTTTAAATAAGACCAAATTAGGTCATTAATCAGAATACTTTAAAGAATTAGGCGTTACTTTACGGAGGTCCATAATACAAAAGTAATGAAAATATTATCCGCGGTAAAAGAAAATATATGTAATGCTAGATTTTTTTTAAATATATGGGACTTATAGTAGAGAACGGAGTACACTCTACATTTAGCATTACATATATTTTCTTTTATCGCGAATTATAGCAAAATAAAACTTTCGTTAGTTTTGAATTAATCAGAAATTTGTATAAATTTAAATATTAACATACCTTTCGCTTTGAATGTTGAATACGTGAATCCCTAATGGATTCTGCTTCACCAGGGGGTCTACCTCCCCACACTATTAATGCAATACGGCCGTAAGTACACACAAGTACGAACAAAGGTAAAGCAAATTGTAATATCAAAAGCGCCCAAGTATATTGAGCACTTTGTCTCACCGTGGACCATTTCTCGCTGCAAATGTCCCTGTTATAAAAAGATATATATGTTATTCAACGCCTACCGAGTTCGCAAATTTATCTTACATCTTCATCTCATATCTTTATCTAACCTTTAAATAAATATATAAATATATGGGACACACACACGGTCGTCTGTCCCCAAAGTAAGTTAATACTTGTGTTATGGGTGTTAGAAAACTGGTGAATATATACATATGTAATTTTAAATACATACTTAAATACAAATATACATCCAGGTTCGAAGAACCAACAAATTTTGTATAGAGAATGTTGGGCCTCGGCGGGATCCGAACCCGCGACCCTCGGAGCTGAAGACAGGCTTACTACCTACTACGCCAACCGGCCAGTCAAACCTTTGTGACATTATAATTTATTATTATTTATGTAGTAAAATACATAAAAGAATATATACATATAGAGAATTAATGATCTAGTAAATATTCATATCGTTTGAATTAATTAATGTTATCATAATTTACAAAACGATTAACGTCATCATCATCCTCATCATCCTCCTGCCCTTATCCCACTCTAAGTGGGGTCGGCATAACATGTTACAAACATGTTGTAATATGATTTGGCTACGTATTTTACGACCGGCCGCCTGCCTGACGTCAACTTACCTTAGTCCTATTTTACGACTCCTCGGTAAGAAAGTGGGTGGTCTATTTTACTCAACCGGATACCACACGGTGGATCAACTTACCTTAGTCGCCTTTTGGTGGTATTATGTCCCATGCAAATTAGGCATGGACAGAATCACCAATCACTTAATGATCATGATATGAAAAACTTTTCATATAGCATCATCTGCTAATGAGTTTTAGAGTAACTGCTATACTGCTATACAAAATTATGGATATTCTATGAAAAAGTAAAATAATAAATTAATACTGAGACTAATTCACTGATATTGAGCAAAAACACATGCAAAGGAACGTGGGTTAAATAAAAAAATAAATTAAAATAAAGACAAGATTTGTTTGTTCCAAAGAAGACGCTATTCCAACTTAAATTATAAGCTAGAAATATTGACCGTATTATATAGGAGTTAAGAATTTCATTTGTTTGTAATAACAATAATTTCACCCAGTAATATTGATTAGCAAAAACGCTTTCCGCTATTATATTATTCAGCTATTCGCTATAATATTATTACTTGATAAAGCGATTGCTATTACAAACAAATGTAATTCTTAAATCGTATTAAATACGGTCGATATTTCTAGGATATAGTTTCAGTTGGAATAACGTAAAAGTGTGTCATCTTCCCGAATTATCGACCGTATTATATAAGATAAAAGAATTACATTTGTTTGAAATAACAATAATTTTGCCTAGCAACATTGATTAGCAAAAACGCTATCCGCTATTATATTATTTACGTTAATGGACTAAATGATTGCTTATACGAACAAATTTAGTCTTTATGTCCTATACACTGCATACGACATAAAGAATACATTTGCTTGCATTCCAATAGCATTAGCAGCATTAGCATTTCTTATACAAACAAATGTAGTCTTTATGTCCTATACTCTGCATACGACATAAGGAATACATTTGTTTGTATTCCAATAGCATTAGCACTAGCAGGTATGATCACGTGATTACAATCGATCATATCGTGGAACGAATATGATTCTTATATAGCAATCATACCCAAGCCTAATGCAAATAGGCTTCACCATAACACCATTACATTTACACAAATAAACCCTTTAGCTTTATTGGTACTTTGTGAAATTTTATGAATGTTGTACGATAACGACATACATATTTTGAGTTTTTAACTTTAGGTTTCTATTTGTTGGGGTTTGTATCCGAATCCGATTAGGTATGTTGTTTTCGACATCCAAATCTTACTCATCATAGGCTTTATAAACTTTATTATCGTTCAATGTTTTCCCGCCTCCTTGTATCTTACCCTACATTATAATCCAAAAAATATTTGCGAAAGCATCGACCACTTCTATACTATTATTATTAGGTTCTTTTCCATTTTTGATTTGTTCTTAGATTGTTTATGAGCTTTTTCGCGTATGATAAGCTCATATAATTGAAATGTATTATTATATAAATATACGGGCATAATATGTAAAAATCGAAACATTTAAAGTTTTAAGTTTACCTTTCAGCTTTATACAACACTGTGGTTTATTAATGTAAAATTGAAAATATTTAAAAGATTGACCGCATAGTTTCTTTCTGGTTCTTCTTGGTAAGAGCAATATTTCGAACCAGTCATATTGATCCTACACGATTCAAAACTGCATGAAAGAGCTTTCAATAAAGATTATTTTGATTTGATTTGATAATAAATTAAATTTGATATTATTTATATATGGCTAGTTTTGGTAATATGAAAATAAGTTTTACGTCATAATCAATCGTTTTCTGACAATCAGAATGAGTGAGTTTTAATGGGGGTCGATAGAAGCTCGCTCTGCTCCACCACCCACCCACTTTTCCTTTAACCATTTTTTAAAAGGGGAGCTGGATCGACGTAATTAGTATTGACGGCTCTCCGAAGAACAAAAGTTTAGTCACTCAACAAATTTGGTCGCAAAATAAGTTTTTCATGATTTTATAAAATAGCTGTGCTTGCAGCTTCGCCCGTTTGGACATCAGTGTGTCTAAAATTTTTATCACATAAATCCTCACCCCTCGGGAACTCTAATGTAATGTACTAATTACCTAAACTTTACGGAAGAATTGCACTACTTTTGGGTTAAAATCGTACAAATATCCATTCAATTTTGAGAAAATCGATTACATACAGACAGACAGCTTTTTGGGGCTTTGTTGTATAATATGTATATATATTTTGTAATATAAATAAATAATATCATCTTGGATCTGACGGTTTGATTTAAACATTTCTTTAATGTAGAAGTATAATCTAATTGATATGTCATACAATTAATCAACAACACTCGTAACTTACCGTTCGCAGACTTGATGCCATATTGTAGGTTTATGCAGCTGTGAAACAATCAATATAGGAGCCGCAGTTGCTAAAGCTCCAAACCATACCGCACACATCACCATTTTAGCTGCCATTTTGCTTAGTCGAGGCTTCAGCGGACGCGTTATCACAAAATACCGATCTATCGATATAGCGAGAAGTGTGTAAGCATTAACAAACACGGACACGGCTTGGGAATAGTGGACTACTTTACACATAACACCTCCGAAGGGCCAGTATCGTAAAATTACCATGGACACAAATGAAAATGGTACACAAAATAAAGTCATCATTATATCACCAACAGCCAGGTTCGTTATGAAATAATTTGTCACAGTTTTCATACGCGGCGACGAATGTACCACAAAACAGACCAATCCATTCCCTAGCAAAGCCACTATAAAGATTGTTCCATACATAATATATACACATGCATGAAAAAGGCAGGAAGACATAAAGTCCTCGGTTTGCTGTTCCAAATCGCATATAAAATCATCGAACAGTGTGAAATTTGTTTCAGTTTTAGAGGTTTCTTCGGTCTTGTTTTCATCGCAACTTGGCATTGAGCAGTTATATGTAGTTTCGAAATCATCATTCGTAAAGTTGTTCGTGTAGAACATGCTCTGACGTTAAACACTGTCTAATATTTCAATGACTTCCATTTGTGAATTTACCTGTAAAATAAAGTTGTTGTAAGTCAAAAAATGTAAAGTTAAAAAAGTTTTAGTGAAATATTTAAATTTTAAATTAGCTCTTTATCTTGGTATATCTTATTTTGTTCGATTTAACCGTTTCGCAGCTTCAACCGTTTTCGAAGTTAAGTTACGACCTACGATTTAGCTGGATTCTCAAGGTTAATTGTAAGTGAATTGTTTCAGTTAGATAATTCTTAAGCTTTAATCGCTCTGTCCATAGAGAAAGAGAGCAATTACCCAGCCGTGAAATATTAACAGACCGTTACTTTACTACGTCGTATAAGGCAACTAAGGTAAGTTGACTAACCGTGACGTATACAGTTGAGTAGAATAGACCATCCTCTTTATTACCGAGGTGTCGTAAATACGAATAAGGTAAGTTGACGTCAGGCAGGCGGCTGGTCGTAAAATACGTAGCCAAATCATGTGACAATATGATTATAAAATATCCTACCGCCCCACTTAGAGTGGAATAACGGTAGGAAGATGATGATGACAGTATAGTCGTGGTAAAAAATGACATGATAGACCACAAAAACCATTTTATGCAACAAATTAAAATAAATTTTAAAAGCTTTAAAAGTTTTTTTTTCAATATTCCCGAATTAAAGTGGTACCTTGTATGCTCAGTATATAAGCTTCAATTGTACTAAATTTCATCAATATTGATGCAGCGTCTCGTGATCACGATCCAAATACCTAACTAAGTCAAAATATCAATTATATTTACTGTTATAAGTATATCCTCAAACTAAGATTTATGCTTAATATACAGAAATGAAATGTGAATTGCAATAAAAAGAAATATTTTTGATTATTTAGTCCTTTATATCCTTAGTATCCTTACCTATTTTATTGGGAAAGTCTAACTATTTCGCTTCCACGCCTTGTCGTGGCTGAATCAATATTTATTTAGTTCAATTGATGCCCATATAGCTAAAAAACAAGACAGCTGAATAGGATATAATAATTTCCGCGTATATTTCCGATATGACGCGAACCAAGTTGCGGGGACAGCTTGTACCAAGTACGAGTAAATGCGATATTATGAGTACTCGACATTGCCTAACAAGCACTCAATTTGATTAAATTAACTTCACGGATCCAATAGTCATCGTTCTGATAAATTACTCCACTATTACGATGAGAATGTGATGGTTTACTTGCTTAAATTTACTTCCTATTTTGCGATTTCATCAACATGAAATTAAGTTTGGTTATAAATATAAAAATGAAATTAGTATGAGTGAAGTTATCGTTATCCCACTCTAAGTGGGGTCGGCACAACATTTTATAAACATGTTGTCACATGATTTGGCTACGTTATTTACGACCGGCCGCCTGCCTGATATCGTTACCTTAGTCGTATTTTACGAAACCTCGGTAAGAAAGAGGGTTAGCTATTCTACTAAACCAGATACCACACAGCGGGTCGAATTACCTTAGTCGCCTTTTACAACACCTTGGTAAGGAAGAGGGTGGGCTATTCTACTAAATCGGATACCACACGGTGGGTCAACTTACCTTAGTCGCCTTTTACGACACCTCAGTAAGCAATGAGGTTGGTCTATTCTACTCAGCCGGGTACCACACGGCGGGTCGAATTACCTTTGTCGCCTTTTACGACACCTCTGTAAGAAATGAGGGTGGTACTATTCTATTCAGTCTGATACCACACGGCGAGCTAAAAGTACGGATACAGCAGTAAAGAACTCTGCTATTCTATCGACTATATATGTTAGACAAAATTAAACTTCCGCTATCGAATATTATATATCGAATAATATAAGCTGTGGTAGCCCAGCGGTAACACCGTGTGACTCCTTCGAGGAGGTCACAGGTTCAAACCCGGGCAGACACCAATGAGTTTTCTGTTAAAACTTACATATGTGTCTAATGGATAATTGCAATTGCTTTTCGGTGAAGGAAAACATCGTGAGGAAACTTGCATATCTCTAGAGATTTCTGGAGATATGTGTAACCTACCAATCCGCACTGGAGCAGCGTGGTAGGTCTTAGCTCCAAACCTTCTCTCCAAAAACGGAGAGAAGAGGCCTATTCTCAGCAGTGGGATACTAACAGTCCGCTACTACTGCTACTATCGAATATTAATCCTTATAGATCACTAATTTTATATTTAGGAGTGTTAAAGTTTATGCAACCGCAACAAAAAAGGGGTTGCGAGCGAGTGATCCATTGTGTTAGAGCACTTTCCGCATTAATGCCAAAACACAGTTGTTTTAGAAAGTTTTCTTTGGTTCATCGCAACTTTTTTGCTTCCTTCATCGATCATATTAATTTTTTTATGTCTGTGACATGGATTTATATAGCTCAGAAAAATATCAAATAGAACTTTGTGAAACTCTGTAAGATTTTTTTAAACATTTACATTAAAAGGTAAACTCCGTGTATCCAGCTGAATAGAATAGTACCACCCTTATTTCGTACCGAGGTGTCATAAAAGGCGACTAAGGTAAGTTGACCCGCCGTGTGGTATCCGGTTTAGTAGAATACACCACCCTCTTTTTTACCGAGGTGTCGTAAAATACGACTAGGGTAAGTTGACGTCAGGCGGGCGGCCGGTCGGAAAAACGCAGCCAAATTATGTGATAGCTTTTTTTTTTTTTAAATAAGCCTTCACGGCTAACGCTGTTAGCCGTGAAGGCTTTGACAGCGTCACCGAGAGAGGGATGTGATAGCATGTTTATAACATGTGCCGACCCCAATTAGAGTGGGATAAGGGCAGGAGAATGATGAATGATGATTTACATTAAAAAGTAAAGTACAATTACAAATAAAAAAAATCACAGTTTTTCAATTCTATATTTAAAACCAAGCACTAAACTAAACAACTTCGATAATGTTTGTTTTTCATATTTAATTCTAAAATCGCTTAGCATCGTCGTAGCTAATTGACGCCCATCGTAGGTGGCAGGTATCAGATCCTCTTACGTAAAGGACACGTTCATTGAGGCATTTGCCTTGACCTTGTTCTTTATTAAGAAAACCTGACGGACTCATAAGATGTTTATGTTTATTTCATTTTATATATAGTGGCTTCGTCCGTGTGGAAATCAGTGTTTCAGACAGTTTTTCCTGCGTAAACCCCACGAGAATTTAACCAATATTAATTTAAATGTTCCTCAAGAATTGCACTATATTTTAGTAAAAATTGTAGAAAATCTGTTCGGTACATTTTCAAAAAATCACATACAGACAGAGAGCTTTTGGGGACTTTGTTTATACGAAGGTAAGGGATGCTATAAATTTCAAAACAATTAAGATTTCGGTATTTTCACAAGTGATAGATAATAAATTGTGAGCTTTGCATATCTACATAAATAAATATGGTAATTTGCAACACAAACGTGTCAAACATTTAAAGCCATCAAAGCTGCGAGCGGAAATGCGAGTCTATAGCCAACTTCAAAGCATTGTTTATCCATACACATCCCTCACGTTGAATGTGCATGTCTTTGAAGTAACTATTAAAATAACCTATTGTTAAAGTTGTATTGAGAAAATGCAAAAAGGTTAAAGGTAAAAAAATATCGTGCAAGGCAATTTTGTAGTTATGTCATTATGTTAAATGTCATTAAGATGTTTATCTTTAATATTTAAATGAGTTAATCTTGTATATATATATATTTTCCGAATCTCGGAAACGGCTCCAACGATTTTCCTGAAATTCAGCATGTAGGAGGTTTTGGGGGAGAAAAATTGACCTAGCTAGGTTTTATGTAAAAAAAATATTGTTTTATCCCTGTTTTTGGGCATTAAAAAACACTAACATTTATATTGAATCTAATTTTCGCCACTAACTGTCAAGTCGGCGAAGGCTTTTCGGGTAACGGGCAGTCTCGAGAAATGTGAATGCCAAGGATCAATCCCCAACTAAATAATTGTTTTTTCTTTTTTTTTAAGGTTTTTATTTTTTATTTTTTAAAATTCCCGAACTAAGCTCGGTCACCCAGATATTTAATTATTCTTCGTTATAGTGGGAGCTTAAATTGCAGACCAATATCCATTGTAAGGCTGTCACACCCAAATATTCACAAAAACCAATGGACAAATCGTTTTTAACACGAAGTATCCTTATTCCCGACCTGATTTCTGGAAAGTACAACTTCGACTTAATAAATAGTTTTCTTAAGGCCTGTATCACAAGTTATTGATAAAGTGTTGGATAGTTAACCGATAAAAAAACTAAGTTGCAAATAAATGTCTCTAAAACAAGACTCTAAAAAGTAAAAAAAATTCAAATAATAAAATCGCGGCCGTTTTGAAATACTTATTTGCTATCCAGCAGATAAACAAAATAACAGCCACATGATCTACCTGTTAACTTATTAGGGACTTTAAGTGCTGAATAAGCCTATCAGAAACCTGAGAAACGCAAAATTCCGATATATGTGTCAGATATGTTCCGACTAAGCTGACAGTTTATTGGTAACTTGTGAAATAGGCCCTTAGAGTGACAAAATTTACAAAGCGTCTGGCTCATAAATATAATAAAATGAACGTTAACATAATTTTTTTAGTGCGGAGCTTTTTGTACACTAAAAATCGATTTAACCATAAAAATCGGTCACCGTCTTTTATTGGTATTCATCATAAACATCGCACCGTCGTTATTTGGAGATGGTCCCGGCTTAAACAACTCTTGCCAAATTATTACTAAAGCACCATGGTATTATTATTTCTTTAAACATTAAGGTTCTTTTTGCATTTCTATGTTACTTTCAGCCAAACCATATCTTATCGATAAAGGTTTTTCACAATAATATCTCTAGCCGCTTTTCTTTAGTCCAGCCTAATAGGAGGCACCTTCACCCTCTCCCCGATTCTCCCTTGCTTCCTTGCTGTTCTCGCTTCTAAACCTCTCGACGATGTTTATGTGCCCGCCTATCTTACCCAGTTACTTTAAAAATGCTTATGTATACGTTAGGGCTAAAAGAAAATCTTTAATTGAAAGAACAACCAAATTGCTACATTTTTATCAACTTGTTCCAATATTAATTTTTTTTGCATTCTTTTTAATATCAGTATACATTAACGGAATTAATTACAAACGTCTTTGGTACCAACTCCTTCAAATAAATATGATGGATTGGGATCTTTATTCCATTTGATTGATATCTCTAGTTAGGCAAGAAAATATGTATATGTCAGAACAAACGACAAGGTTATAAAACATTATGTCGGAAACTAAGTAGATCTTCGTTCTTGTTTACACATTAATGAGCTGGATATATGGATAGCCACATAAAATACATAAAGATATACCATCTTCACATGCATCAGAACAATAATTTTTCAATAGTATTACCGGATATACATATATGCTAAGTTATACACATATGTAAGAACCGGAAGAGCATAACAATATTTGTGGGTGCTTTAGTTGTTAAGGGAAGATAAAAACTTAAATATGTTTACCTTAAATGCCGATGGTTCCTTTAAATTTCGGTTTTTTATGTATAAAAGCTATTCCCGTTCTGAACGCAGACTTGACACGACTAGCCGTTATATCTTATATAGGACGCTTACTCACACGGTCAAGTAACTTAATGCTTGTGTTATGGGCGACAGACACCTGGTAACACTAATAATTTTAAATACATACATAAATACAAATATAGGTACATCCAGGCTCGAAGAACCGACAAATTGTTTACAGAAAATATATCGGAACATCTTAGTTTTCCTTAGCACATTGTTTATTATGTCCATATGTGTTTGTATGTGTGTGAATATTTAACAATAATACTACATTAAATTATGTAGTTTTGACCAATAAACTACATCAATCAAACGTAAGAATCAGACGTTCTTTATACTGGTAAAGTCGGAGGGCCCCTCAGCCGGATACCATATAGCGGTTCGACTTACCTGAGTCGCCTTTAGGACACCTCGGTAAGAAATAAGGTCGGTAGATACTATTCTATTCAGCCGGATACCACACGGCGCGGCGTATGTATAACATCATCTATTATGATTTAATAAAATCATCTCTTACAAGTATTAATATCATCAAGTAACATAGACAGGTAAAATTGATAAAGCCTGCATTATATTTTATGATGCATGAAATGATCCTGCTAAAACAATATATTCCCTCAAACCCGTTTATGGGGGTGACCGATATGCAATATAGCTGAAACGCCTCAGAAAAGTTTTCACTTAAATTTCATAATGGAAAAGAAATAGTAAAAAGACGGCTTTACTTCTTTTCTAAGAAACGATTAAGTGAAATAGAAAGTCACCCATTCAGTTACGCGCTTCGTTCATTGTTAATACAACGCAATACATGACGATACACGACTAGCAATAGCAATATGTTTGCTATTGAAGTTATTTGATAGCCTATCCTAATTTACTCTTAGGGACTGCCATGACAAATACTAAGGATAGAATATATCACAATCTGCTTTCACTAGAAACTATTACTACCAGCACGAAAGGTATGATACAACCATGTCTCAACACTCACTTAGAACATTGTGACCAATAAAATAACAACATTACTAGTTCTAGTATATATATATATATATACTAAAATATGTACAGGGTCAAATTAAAAAAATCTTGTCACGTGATTTGGCTGCGTATTTTGCCTAACGTCATCTTACCTTAGTCGCCTTTTAAGACACCTCGGTAAGAAATGAGGGTGGTCTATTCTATTCCTCATACCACACGGCGCCCGAACCCTATAATGTCAGCCCAAATATTGGCACCGATTTTAAATACCCTATCCGTTCGCATTTTCATACTTCACTTCCAGCTTTAATTAATTGACGTAACAAGTGAACTGTTTTATTTTATATCAGCCTCTAATTAACCATGAGTAATGGGCGTACAAATTAATGTGAAACCCAATATTATAATGTATGTGATTGCCCGTTCTCGTTTACATACACACTAGCATTTACCAGTTACTTCGGTCGGACATTTTATAACAAATATTTTCTGCTGGTGGTAAAAGGTTCAATAATATAAAATACTGATATTTCTTAAATTTTATACAAAATATTCACTAATTTCTTTTCAGTACACAACAGTAGGTAAGGGTAATTGCTAATGTCAAAATATCCTTGCATTTTGAGACATGTATAGTCTAATGAAAAACGTAAAATACACAGAAAAGAACGTTGTCTGATACTCCACATTTCTCTACCCAAGTTGATAAAGATCTCTGTGGCTGTAATTTACTGTTTATTATTATTTATTTATTTATTTATTATTTAATTAGAACGGACATGGTCCACTTACACTAATTAAACACAATACATCACAAAAAAAAAGAATACATAATTTTAACTGTAACACAAAAAAAAGAAAATTAAATTGAATAAAATAAAACAATTAAAGAATAAAATAAAATAATAAAGTAAAATATGTAAAAAAGTAAAATCTCTATCCTTCCATCCATCATATCTCTGCCGTCACAGTTGCTCGCTGAACTGCATGCATTGCTTTGCAATAATAGCCCATTTATCCATTATTTATTATATATGAATATCACGCGTTTGGATTTGTTATCAGAAAATATTTACCACATAAAAGCACACGTGTATTTGTGCTGTGTACTAAATTTTCTACACGTATTCGTATTTATTTACTTTTAAATTACATCGAAACTAGCAATAATTTTTCTTTGTTTTAGCCTTCATACTTCTGAAACTTGTCCAATAAATAACAATTTCAAACATGTGATATTCATATATAACATACACGGGATCAAAAATAATATAGCGATTTTCAACTAAAAATAACTTTTCCAATAGTTTTTGTACAAACAAATATAAATCGTTAAGTATTATTTTTGGCATTCTTGGAATGGAGAAACAGATTAAAATAGACTTGTTGATACCCGGGACTTTGGTCGCGCATAATATAGTTAAGTACCATCAATAATGCAAATTGTTTTTCCTTGTGTTTTGATGTTACCCCGGTGTATAAAAATTGATCAATAAATATTAGTAAATCGGATCACTTTTCGGAACTAGACACATGGATTTTTGCGAATATGTATAAGTATGGATATTATTTAAACAGTGTAAGAGATCGATGGATATTTCTATAATATCGTATATTTTCAGTTTCTATCCTCTTTAATTGATATATGTTTTTACCTTTTGTATGACGTATGCGTGCGCCATACGTCATACCATGGGCATGATATATGATATGAGCATTATATAGCTTGAACTTATCAAATATTAATTCTCTTAGTCTCGTGTAGTGAAAAGGTCCGTCTTTGCTTTGACTTCGTTCTATCGTGGACGTCTTCGTCTTATAACTTCGCAGCTTTATATATCTATGTTTACGACAACCAATACATTTTAGATTGCCTCTCGCCTTCTTACCGTATGTAAATATGACACTTATCCTTAGATAAGTGTCCTAGTTACGATGTGCTCAGCTCTTTTTTCAGATGTAACCATACTATGCCAGCCTTAATTCCTGCTGTTTGTCAGCAAAGTCACGCACTTTAGACTTAAATCGCGCACGTACGCTTTCCGGGTTTCGTTCAATTTCAGTACTTCGAACATCTACCCCTACCTCTTTATTTTGCTGCGTAGATGATGCTTACATGCACGATGTACATAGGTAAGCAAAGGCCCTGGAACAAAAATTAACGAGGGCCCCAACTAAAATATTAAAAAAATTGTTTCTTATTCGTCGTGTTTCGAATTCGACATGATACAGTTTGTCGTAATCTAGATTCTGCGTACTCCAGAGTCGTCGTAATACAATGACTTGCTGGTAATTTCCCTGTATTTTTTCAAATAAGTTGCCATTATTGAATTCGCGTTTCTTGATCTGGTTTATTTATATTCCGAATGGGGGAGAAAGTTCCACTAGTTCAATTGATAGTTTGTAAGTCAGAATTCTAGGGACCCACTGAGCTTAGCGGCTCCTTGTTACTGCCCCAACTACGTCTAGTAGCTACGGAACTGCTTACATGCTCTTTTGTAAAGTGCTTTTTGCTCATGTCTCGATTCCGTGTTTTTTGCTAATAGACAAAACTCACTTTATTAAAATTATCTGCTTGAACGAGTACTGTTTGTTTCGTTTAGAAATTATTTTCAGTCGATTTAATTTGTTACAATTATAAAAGCTACATAAGTTGTTACTTTCTATATATCTATGAACAGCCAGGGCTGTAGGGTAAAATTTTTGTATTAAAAAAAATAGTATTAAATCCTCCTTTTTTTGTTATATTGTTTTTTTTTTAATAATTACCTAGCTAGCAGACACGGTTACGCTTTTGTGTAGCTCAGTCTGTTTTCTATTTTTATATTTTAGCGCGCGTTAGTTTTATTTTTGCAATAACTCCTAAGATATTTATTTCAATTTTTGAAAAGGCACAAAATCTGTTAAAAAATGTTTATTATAACATCATAACTAAAACCAAAAAAAATAACTAACATATCTACGTTGATAAGGATAACACTGTGTCCGGTAAATACCTTTCCTTTCAAGAAAACCTAATAATTTTTACAAAAATAGCATGAGTATAGAAGTTATCTTTAAAATATAAATATATTTTATCGCTGGCTTTTTTACAGCCCTGTAAAAAGGAATATCTTATACACCACGATACATTTTTATGTACTACGGATTTGGCAGCGTTTTCGATGAGAACTAACAAGCGCTTAGATTTTTTCCTAGATTTTATTATATTATTTTGAATTTTAATAATCGTTTTTTCTAAGGAATTCTATTACACGCCATTTTTGAGTTTGTCGTTAAAACTATTCTCTAAACAAAGCCTTACAGTTATGCATACAGCTACCATCATTTAAATATGAATGTCACATTAATTTTAATCCTAGTTTATAATTTGTCAACTTGACATTTCAATAATAGTTTCGAGTACCACAGAATAAATTGGATTGGCCACTCATTAGCCCAGAGCTCAACTTTAGAAATCTATTCCTTAGATTTTGTATGGTAATTTTGTCATTACGTTTGTGCATAATCCATATTTTGTATACGTATTAGTTGGCTGGAACTATTGTTTAAAAGTAGTTTAAATTTATATAAATTTACAATGTTTCTATTTAGAAACAAGAACAGAAAACAGCATATGAGTTTCATTAGTTATAGAAGCGCACAAGACATGACTGAAAATAATAGAAAACAGTTCCGGATTGGTGTGATAAATACTACTGCTATCTTTTAAAGCTACATAATGCATCAATTTTAACAATTTTCATGTAAAAGGAAGTTCCAAAATATCTATTCTAAATGAGCTTACTTGATCTAGAACTTAACAAAGCTAAATTCTGTACATTATACTACAATGACAACATTGTCTTTGAAGATCGTTTGTTTATTGAACGCTATAAAAGATGGAAAACCAGCGTCTAAGAACTATTTCAAATAACCCAACACGTATCAGCAAGGACGTAAATAGTGATTAATGAATGGCTATAATGACTTAGCGTTTTCAGCATGCCAATTTATACTGAAAAATTGCGGCTTGAAATCCATTACGAGATACGACTTTCTTCACAAACAACTTAAAGACGTATGACCACTCCCAATAAGCTATAAGCGTTCAATGAAAATAATTAAAGTAACTGCGTTGCAACCCATGAAAAATTAATTAAATAAAAACCAAGATATTTGTTTACAAAAGTTATATTACCTAATATAATATAAATAACATAAAATAAAACTTCAGAAATCGTAAATAATTGCACAGATCATATGTTCGATACCACACGTGACTCAGTGAAAGGTCATGTCTATAATAATGCGATCGCGTATAACATACTAAAATATATACTACACATTAATATATATATTATGCTAATAATAACCCACCAATAAGTTTTTCTATTAAAGCTTACGTGTCTAATTTATAATAGCAATTTATCACATATTTTTCAGGTGGAAAACATCGTGAAGAGCCTGCATATGCTAGAGAATATAGGGACATGAGTTACCTACCAATCCGCAGAGGAGCATGGTAGGTCTTAGCTCCAACCCATCTCTCAAAAAAACAGAGAGAGGATAACTATGCCCAGCAGTGGTAAAGCAATAAGCAACTCTACCTTTTTTTACTAATAAAAACAGATATAGTATCAGTTAATTAAATTTTCACTGTATCTAATCGAAGTAAATATGTAGTTTTGTTTGATAGTACTTATAAATAGCAGGAGTATTGTTTGAACTTGCTTATTAGTAATATACAGTTTCAACCTTTGTTGACCTAGATAATAAAATAATTTTTATTTATAGAATATCTAATTGTTACCCGATATCTTCATAAATTAACTCACTCAAAGTAAAGGAAATTTTCATCTTCTAATTTCCAATGGTCGTATATATAGCTATGTAATGTCTAATAAGTGTATCCTTTACATAATAAGCAGTATATTCATACGTCGTACTGTGTACTTATTCTTATATAGTAGGGGCTGGTAACTTCTAGAGATGGGAGACAACGAAATGTGTAAATATGAACGCTAAAGTAAATAGTAATTATATTTTAATGACATTACGGCTTATTTTGACAAAGCAGGAACCGACGTAAGCTTGCGGTTCCTGCTTTGCGCCTTGCAAAAGTGTGTAACTCGTTTGTGGGTTTTTGTATAAGATTCTATAATAAAATTCCGCAATCAATTTCAGCACTGCCATTACAGCAGTTTAAAAACACTGTTAAAAAGAGGCTGATACAGAAAGCCTACTATACTCTTGAAGATTTTTTAGAAGATAAGAATGTGTGGATATAGCTCTCTTTGAACCTGTACAAGACAGTAACGACTTAATGTAAATAATATTAAGAATTATATTTTTAAAAGAGCAACCGCCGAGTTTCTTGCTGGCTCTTCTGGGGTAGGAACAGCTTTCCGAACCAGCAGTAGAGTTGACGATTCAAAAGCACTTGTTTACAAGTTTATTTGAATAAAGAATATTTGAATATTTGAATTTACCTATATTAACTATTTATTTTCATTGACTTATATATTAAAAACCTAAATATTAAAGCCTCTATCACAAGTCTATTTAAAAAGTCGTAAATATGTTTTACACACGAACGCACAAGGCTATCGGAGTTACGATATCCGCTGTTAAAATGTCAAATCAAATATCTGAAACAAAGGATAATACGGACGGACATTTGTATTTATATTCCTACATTTGAAGGCACATATCGAAATTCGCGGAATTTATCTGAATTCATTAATTTATGCTGAATTAAGTATTGTAATAAAATTAGCTTATATATTATATTAATATACAATTTTCAGAAGAGTACCGACATACATTTTACTCATAAACTTTACACTTAGAATTAAAAATTGTTGCTTCAAATCTTTAGTAGTAGTACAATAAAATCCCATAATTCGCCGACCAGTAATATTTTTTATAACTATTATCCACTTTTAAACTATTCAATTATTAATAATCTTTAGTTAATTATTGAGTAAGTAAAGTGTGTTAATCTATTATCTTAAATATATTTTAAGTGATCCTAATGATTTCAACAAACATAAAAAAACTCACCTCTGTTCTCTGCAAACCTCAAGAAAAATGGCAATTTTTGTCATTACATAAAAATTTTACACCCACTTTAGTACAATAATAAATTTGTTTTTACATTAAATCAAACTTTGAATGGCTTTCAAAGTCGATATGTATTAATTATGCTTATTCACTCGTTGCACTACACGAAAAGCGCAACACGTTTACAATGTCATAACACAAATAAATAATTGGTATCTTATTATATGTAATATCAAGTACGTAACTTTCTTTGAAAAAAATTTCTAGACTTAAAACGCGCTCGCCGTCACCGACTCCAAGTGTGATATGCAGCCGCCCGCCTACCAGCGCATGCCCGCCCGCCTTACCTACTGGTGTATTCTACTGAGAATATTTAGGAAACGACAAAATAATGTAAATGAAGTACACAAATTAGTTTTTCATTAATTTAATTTAATACGAAACGATCTATAAAGACCTTACGCATCGCATTTCATTTAATTTAAACACGTAAACTGTATATATATAAAACTGTTGTTTTTTTATCTAATAATATTATAAACTGGAAAATATATATTTCTGATATCAAACACTCGTAGTTTTACTGCAGCGTATGTGTTTTTTATGTCCTACGCTATATGACAAATGCTGTGAACTAAAAAAACAATTAACTGTTTCACTTTTTCTTTCGTAGTTAAAATTTATGGATAAATAAATATCTAAAGTTAGGTAAAGGAAATAACAGCGAAACGCAAAAACCACGCGAACTCGAAACCCCATCAACCCTTTTAAGAATTTATTACATTATACCCTAAAACCCTTTTAGCTCTTTTCATTACCTTAGACGTACATGATTGATTAAAAGTGAAACTTTAAGTTACTCGATACTCAAGTAAGTAAATAATGCAAATATTTAAATTTATTTCTTAAATAAATGTTTTGGTGTTCAAATTATCCTGCAAAACGTTTAATTACCATTTACAATATATATTAATTTCATGATACTAATCGACATACTGGAAGCTTGTTAACTAATTTAAACATACAAGCTCGAGTTGGTATTAAGTCATTGTAAATCATATTTGTGTTTGTAGATTTTAATATGTTGTAAGGATTCTTTAGAATCCAAATAAAAATTAAAAGTTTAGTGAAAAAACCTTTTATTGACAAAATTTATGGAAGAGATAATTTTCTTTTTTTTAATCAAACTACACCAATGGTTTTACAAAGAGAATTCCGTCACTAAACAGTTGCAGAACAGAAAAAACATAAAGAAAAAAATACCTCACCTAATACACACAAACATAACTACATTCACGTTTTGATTTGTAGTAAAAACAAATAAAAAAAATTGAGAAGTCAGGACACGTAAGTGAAATCATAATTCCATTTAATAAGACCTTAAAAAGAACCTTTAAGTAAAAAATGAACCAAGGTCTTGTAATTCTTGATATATCAGGCTATAAGAATTACATTTTTAAAATAAAATCATAAGATACACATGCAGAATGTTAAAATCTCTTATATAAATATTTTGCACTTTATATAGCGATTTTCATTGTACATGTCATGTGCCATTATCTTTCTGCTCCATCATTGTTGTTTTTGTATTTCGATACTATTAACTGTAATTGTTTGTGTAATTGCGTATGTTTTTTTGTTAAAAAATCATTTAAATCTATAATGTCATGTTCTTTAATTAACAAGTCAAATAAATTACATTAGTCTAACCGAGTAATATAACATTAAATAAACGGGTTTTTTTAATCTTGTTAGAGCAGAATTTTACTTTAAATAATATCGTTAAGAGGATGTTTTTAATGCTATTATTTACGCAGTCGTACACTATGCGGGCATTTAAAAAAAACAACTTTATTATGTGAAAATCTTTATTAAATATCTGTTTTTATAACTTATATCTTCCTTGGTAATGACGTAGTCACAGTTTTGACTTCCAAATAGGCGTCCACTGCATTAACGCCACTATAAAAAAAGTTTTATATTAAAAATGAAGACGAAATAAAGATCACATGAAGTAATAATAACGCTTTAACGATATGTGATAACTCTTCTTAGTTTTTAAGTTTGATAAGAGCTACAGTAAATTGGCATGAAGACGTAAGGGTCCACTTACACAAAGAATTAATAATTAATTACATTCTATAACAAATAATTGAACAGTAGTTACTCCAAAGGAATGAAGGCTTTAAAGATTTTATATATCGCTGAAATCTACACTTTCTTACAACAGTTCTTCCATTAGTAATTTGATGTATATAAAATGACGTTTACGATAAACAATTTAATCTCTCTTTTGACGCCGTGTGGTATCCGGCTGAATAGAATAGTACCACCCTCTTTTCTTACCGAGGTGTCGTAAAAGGCGACTAAGGTAAGTCGACCCGCCGTGTGGTATCCGGCTGAATAGAATAGTACCACCCTCTTTTCTTACCGAGGTGTCGTAAAAGGCGACTAAGGTAAGTTGACCCACCGTGTGGTATCCGGTTTAGTAGAATAGACCACCCTCATTCTTACCGAGGTGTCGTAAAACACGACAGAGGTAAGTTGATGTCAGGCAGGCGGCCGGTCGTAAAAACGCAGCCAAATCATGTGACAGCATGTTTATAACATGTTGTGCCGACCCCACTTAGAGTGGGATAAGGGCAGGAGGATGATGAATTTAATCTCTCTTTTGATCTCAAATAATTGATTAGGATAAGTGTTTAGGAGATAAACGCAAGTTTATCAAGTATGATAATAAAAGTGTTAATTTGATTGACATAATTTGTACGCATTGCGTGCAACAGTGCTTTTGTTGTGAAAGCAAAATATGTTTTCATTTAAAGCCAAAATGTTAATCTATTTGTTCCTAATCTTTAATTATATCGTCACTCAATAAGGTTACACAATCCACCTTGTTATGTACACTATAAACACGTAATGTATAGTTAAGCGTTAATTTATTATCAGATAATATACAATAATTGCATGTTGTAATTCATGAATAAACAATAATTTATTTCGTATACAGTTTGAAAACTGGGCCTAACAATTAGAGCATATGATCTTTACGTGATACAGAATATCGCGGATTCAAACCTTTATTTAATTATTTCTTTATTGTACATACTTATTACTAGAAAAGATAAAAAAAATTGCTCATGTACAAATGCGGTATTATCCCTGAACGGGATCTCAAACCTCAACAGTCAACCTTTGATGAGCACTTCTGAGATTTCTTTAAACTCAGAAATCAAAACAGATATGTTTGATTTAATATTTTTGTTAAAATATAAATGCGGTTAAAGAAAACATTGATACGGAACCAACAAATTATAAAAAGTAATGTATTATACGGTAACAAAGTATGAAATAATTGTTAACACAGATTGAGTAGCCTAAATTATTATTAAGTAATCCACTTGGGATGATATTCTAGTCGAAATGGGTTTAAAAATATACAAAACATCCAGGCAAAGATATTTCATTAATCAACATTTACAAATGCAAGAAATCAGTAAAGGGGAAACGTATTCAAAAATGACGATAGTATTGCTGTCATAACGAAGTCGCACCATCGCATTTGAGGCATTTCTTATTGCGGCATTGTGTGAGGCTATATTTGATATCAATATAAGGACGTTTAATTTATTTCGCTAATAGAAAGAGTGAATTCATACTTACTTTTCCCTTCCAATACCCGATTCTTTAAAACCACCGAAGGGTAATTGAGGTCCGAATGCCAAATATGTGTTTATCCTGTAAAAGTAATTCTTTGTTATTATTTTAATATCACAAAAATATTGCTTAATTAGCTTTATTTTAATGAACTTTTAAGGAAGTTCTAAGATTATAACATGTGCTTTAGGAACAGGTAGATATAATAAAATGGCGGAAAATTGAAGTATTATGAATTTACGTTTTACTTGCAGCTCTGAAAGATATAACTTACCAAACAGTTCCCGCCTCAACGTGTTTACTGAATTGAAGGGCATTTTCTATAGAAGATGTGAAGATGCCAGCAGCGAGTCCATAATTTGTTGCATTGGCGCGATCGATCACCTCATCCAAGGTGTCAAATTTCAAAATATTTTGTACGGGTCCAAAAATCTATTAACAATAGCCATATTATTAAAAAAAAAAAAAGTAAAAAGTTTAAATATTATCTAAGAATATTATAAATGTGAAAGTCTATCTGTCCGTTACGCTTTCACAACTAATCCTCGCTACCGATATTGATAAAATTTTGCACAATTAAAGCTTTAAAATTCCCGTTTATTTTCGGGATCAGGGGAAAAACATATTGCATTCTAGAGTGTACTCAAATTCTAAAGTTGGCGCTAACGAATTTGCGTGTAGGTACGATTAGCTATTAATATTGATATTTGTTATACTTATATACTAATATTACCTCCTCTTTGGAGATAGTCATATCATCCTTAACGTCACCGAATACAGTTGGTTCAATGTAGAAGCCAGTGTCACCAACGCGTTTACCACCAGTAAGCAACGTCGCACCTTCAGCTTTACCTTTTTCTATATATCCTAATACCTTTTTCATCATAGTCTCGTCTATCTGTAACAAGCATTTTCACTTAAACCAACATTTTTCAGTAAGCATTTTTTATGGGGATTTGGAACATTTTCGGTCTGCCCGTTACCCATCAGCTATCGCAACATTACGTTTGACAACTAAAAAAATCCTTTGCTTTCTATTCTTTCATTTCATTCTGCATTTTGCCATATTTTTAATGCCCAAGAAAGGGATAAAGCGATTTTTTTTTTAATAAAACCTAGCTAGATCGATTTTTCTCCCCCAAAACCCCTACACGCTGAATTTCAGGAAAATCGTTAGAGCCGTTTCCGAGATTCAGAAAATATATTTATATATATACAAACAAGATTAACTCATTTAAATATCGAATCCAATTTTTTTTATTATTCGTTCTGTATAATAGTTTTATATGAATAGATAGATTTATTTGTTAAATATTCAGCAAGCGTTTATATCTCTGTTCATAAACCAACATTTTAAAGAGTGCCATTGTAAAAGACAATATACAATGGTAACTTAAAACTAATATTTATTTATAAGTACCTGTGGACCATGTTGAGTACTGCTGTCGGTTGGGCTTCCAATTTTCAAAGATTTCGCGACTTGGACAGCTTTCTTCACAAATTCGTCGTATATTTCAGTCTGGACATACAAGCGTGAAGCAGCTATGCACATCTGACCCTGATTGGTGAACACTCCAAGTGCAGCATAAAAGACCGCTTTTTCCACTGTTTATAGAATAATTAAATGAGAGTTTGATCTTTACTGCTTTACTTAGTTACCAGATTTAGTTACTCGGCAGATTTAATATGATCGAGTTTTCGCATGTGAATTGTAGACACACGGCATCAAAATCATGATCATATTCACCGCCAGTTAGTGATATTAAGAATGGTGCCATGGCATATCTAAACTATCTTATACATACAATATGTAAACTTTTATAGGTGATAAGATGGGATACTGCACCATACAGAAATTAATTGAAATAATCTAGTGTTATTTTTGTCTTGAACTAATAAACATAATTTTTGAAAACTTTTATTATATATTTACTTTCCAGTGTCCGATTGTACTGAAATTTTACATACCTACTGATCCAGTTCCAATGACGATGCATGTTTATGGTAAGTATGACTTGATGCTACTGCCAAAATTAACAGTAAGGGATATGAAATGTTCTTAAAAGCTTTTTGGACTTAATTTTTATATATAAATAAACACAGTTTTAAAGCTTTCTGATAATTATTTTTCTATCATCATCTTCCTGCCCTTATCCCACTCTAAGTGGGGTCGGTACAACATGTTATAAACATGCTGTTACATGATTTGGCTGCGTTTTTACGACCGGCCGCCTGCCTGAAGTCAACTTACCTTAGTCGCCTTTTACGACACCTCGGTAAGAAATGAGGGTGTACTATTTCTATTCAGCCGGGTACCACACGACTAATGATAATTATTGTTCTATATAGTGTAATTTTGTTCAATATTGATATTTATATATTTATCTTAACCTAAAACATTTGTGCATATAGGTTAAACGACAGATTTTATAAACTTTTTTTTATATTGTGCAGAGATGTTCAATGCTAGGTGTTTATGGTTAAAGTAAAAAATTAACACGGATTTTCCTTGAGTGATACTATTTTTCGCGGTGTATTTTTTTTATCTCAAAGCAAAGGTCTCCGTTATTTAATCATTAAAACTTTAATAGCTCTCAAAAATACATATCGTAAGCATGACAAGGCATTTGTAATTAATCAGTAGAGTGAATGTTACAATTATTATTAGTAGTAGATAATTATGTAATATATTTCTTACTGATAGGCGCAATCGATTAATATTAGGCCAAAACTAAACATAAATGAACACGGGCATGGACAGTTATTATTAACTACTCACCATCCGCGTGCCCTTATCCCACCCCAACTGGGGTCGGCACAACATGTTATAAACAGGTTGGCACAAGATTTCGCTACGTATTTTACAACCAGCCGCCTGACTGAAGTAATCTTACCGTAATCGTATTTTACGACAGCTCGTTAAGAAAAAGTGGTCTATTCAACTCAACCGGATACCAGACGCTGGGTCAACTTACCTTAGTTGTCTTTTGCGACACCTCGATAAAGAATGAGGGTGGTCTATTCAACTCAACAGGATATCAGACGGTGTGTCAACTTACCTCAGTCGCCTTTTACGAACCTCGGTAAAAACTGAGGGTGGTCTATTCTACTCAGCCGGATACCACACCGTGGGTCAACTTAACTTAGTCGCCTTTTGTCGCTATCTGCATTTTTGCTTCGTGTGGTTCTTTATATGTGGAAACAATAAACAACGTCAAATAACATACAACTGTATTATTTTATTACATAACACATAAGTTTTTAACATAAAAACTTGTTGGTGCCTGCCCGGGGTTTGAACCCGTGACCTCTCGAAAGAATGACACGGTTTAACCGCAAGGCTATCACAGCTTCATTATCATGTAGTAACATAAAAAAAACTACTGACACACTAAAGTAAATATAAAAGTGATGTTAACTTACAGTCTGCATCTTTCATGATAACGAGAGGACTCTTGCCGCCAAGCTCTAATGCAACCCGCTTCAAATTATTTGTTCCAGCTGCTTTTTGAATTAATTTGCCAACCTAAATTTTTTTTTAATTAATGGCATGTATATGTTTAAATTTATTAAAAGTGATATAAAATATACAACCTAATAGTCCATAATTACATATTTCCCCTTTGTTTTTATTTTAAAAGTAAAAAAATTACTCAAAATTTAAAATTTTTGCATCCATTTGTATGTAGGTATGGAAGTGACTCATTTAAACTTAATTTTGAGTCACTTTGCAGACGGATGTTTTTCAAACTTTGTACACTTATCAAGCATCAGTGACAATACTATAAAATAAATAACTTAAAAAAATATATTTATAACATTCAATCGCACTTAAAAAAAATAGGAGGAGAAAATAAAAAGTAAAAAAAAAAGTGAAAAATAATATGTGGTTCTGGAAAAATATATGGTGTGTGTATTGTTGCTCTTTTTGCTCCACGCCTTTTTCACAATCAAACTAAATTTTGTTGTATTTTTTACCTTTTAGTTGTACACTTGTACTTTACTTTTTTTAACTCTATTTCTTGTGTATAATATATGAAGTTACCTCGAGTGAGCCAGTAAAAGATATCATAGCAACATCCGAATGGTGGGTAAGCGAAGCACCAGCAGTCTCGCCAAAACCTGGTACGATGTTCACGACTCCAGGCGGTATACCTGCTTCAGCCAGAAGTGCCCCTAAAGCTAATGCCGTTAGTGGCGTTTGTTCAGCAGGCTTTACAACCATCGTACAGCCTAAAAGGTATATTATTATCAGAAATTTAAAAGTAACATTAAAAAACTAGATTAAAGCAATAGTAATTTAAACAGATATATTCATATTATAAGTAAGTAACGGCCTGATATTCTCCTACTGCTGGGAAATGGCCTCTCCGTTTTTGGAGAGAAGGATTAGAGCTATGACCTACCACGCTGCTCCAATGCGGTTTGGTAGGTTACACATATCTCCAGAATTCTCTAGAGATATGCAGGTTTCCTCACGATGTATTCCTTCAACGAAAAGCGTGTGACAAATTGCAATTATCAATTAGACACATAAGTTTTAACAGAAAAACTCATTGGTAACAACCCGTGACCTGAAAGAGTCGCACGGTGTTACCTCTTGGCTATCACAGCAGTAAGCATATCATAAGTAATGAATAATAACTTAATATTTAGCAACAACCATCTTAATTGTAAATATTAATTCGCCTTTCTTGACTAATATAATTGTCCGATTTCACAACGATTCTGAGATCTTTGAAATACATTTATCTTTATTTATTTAATCAATTCTGTCCGACGACTATCAATTCTGTACGACCGACCGATGTCAGAAAACTGGGACCTCATCTTCGCCGGCGAGACGCTTTACGCTGTGTGAGTGATTTTTGTGTTACTTTTTTTTATCATCAGAAAGGCATATACTACGCATTTTAGATGCCCTTATTTTCGGATGGCCGACCTAACTGGGTTGTAAGTATATGGCATATATAAGTGGGTTCTGAAGAAAAACGCTTGAAGAGATGGGTTATGGTAAGGAAGTCTAGATCTTGGTGAAGCACGAAACGAATTAAAGCATGAAAATTAACTTTCTTGATAATTCAGCAATCACATCACGAGTGCTGAGTCTTCGTCTATCTAAAGCCGTATTGATTCAACATCTTCCTGCCCTTATCCCACTCTAAGTGGGGTCGGCACAACATGTTCTTAACATGTTGTCATATGATTTGGCTACGTATTTTACGACCGGCCGCCTACCTGACGTCAAGTTACGTTAAACCCAGTTAACTCAACTCAACCCGATACCACACGGTGGGTCAACTTATCTTAGGCGCCTTTTACGATACCTCGGTAAGAAATGAGGGTGGTCTATTCTACTCAGCCGGATACCACACGGCGGCCACATGAAAATTGAATGTAGGTTATAAAATATATCTAGGGAAAAAATATAGTTCTTTAATAAAACAGTAATTTTATATCTATTTTTTTTATTTAATATCCATATCTGTAACGACTTAAAATTACATATTCTAAGTCGTTACAGATAGGGATCGAATAATTCTAATGTATCAAGCTCATGGTTGGATATATTTCTCAGAATCTTACAGAATCTTTTATTTTTCCATAAGATGACGTGAACCAAGACTTAAAGCCGAAGGGTACCGTTAGTTATTACATATGAAAAACTTACCCGCTGCTAGTGCAGTCGTAACTTTACTGAGAAACATTAAGATAGGAGCATTCCAGGGTAAAATAAGGGCACATACTCCTACTGGCTGCTTCAACGTATAGGAAAAATTATCACCATCTAAAAAAAGTATTATAAAAGTTACGTTCATATTATATCAATATTAATAGTAATGATTAATTGAACAATTGATAAATAATAGTGATATTTGACTTTAATCTATACATATTATAAAACACGCAAAAGCTGTATGTGAGTTTGTTTGCGGTCTACTGAACAGATTTTTTTATAAAAAATATATCCATTTAAAATAGTGCAATTCTTGAGAAAGGTTTAGGTTAATAGAACATTTCAGGCTTAACCAATTTTAATGAAACTTTCACTAGGAGATAGAGGAGGTTGTAGAACAAATATACTATTTAGCTAGTTTTTATCCTAAATTCACGTGAGGTCGAAATTTACGCGGTTAATTTTTTTTTTTTACTCAGTGACAAATTTATTTACACAGCTATTAGTAAATAAAGGACCTTTACTTACCGGCGGCTAAAGTATTTCCTTGTATTTTGTCAGCCAAACTTGCGTTGTATCGTATATGATAAGGAGCTAATCCAATAAATCTTCTAGCATTTCCTAATATCATACCATTGTTATAAGATTCAAGTTCAGCTAAATAATTTGTATCTCTCTCCACTAGATCAGCAAATTTATTGATAAGCTTGCATCTGCCTGAAGCATCTAACAAACGCCATTCGGAATTACGATGAAATGCACGCTTTGCTGATTGAACTGCAACATCTATGTCTGCCTGTTAATTAATTTTATTATTAATCCTAATAATTATTAAGATTTATTGTCTTAAAACTTAGTACCGGAAAACGTCATTAGAAATTTTTGGTGTTGTAATTTTACCATTTATACAGCATGGTATCCGGCTGAGTAGAATAGACCAACCTTATTTCTTACCGAGTTGTCGTACTTACCACTTAGAGTGGGATAAAAGCGGGAGGATGATGTTATGGAAGCGCGAGATTTTTTAGCACGACTTACATACTTACCAGAAGATCTCAAATCCCTATTCATAGAATTAGGATATGATAGAATGATATTTTTTTAAATTTTATATTACATATACAATCATATTTTTTTTTTTTTTTTCAATTTAATTATAATCAAATCACAGTACTTGTATTTTGGTGTTAAAGATGTTACAATTGAATTTTTACAATTATCATTTAGGCCACCACATTAATACTTAACTTATCTCCTTCAGCGACTGTTGCGATAACAGAACCATCGTGGGGATTAAATGTTTCAAACTTCTTTCCACTTACAGCGTCGAACCACTGATTGTCGATGAAAATCTGTTAACCGTCAAAATATATTTGAGATATAAATAATAAATTATTAATATATTTAATAATTTTGGATAAAAATATACTTATAACATTTTTATTATTTAAACAATAAGTTTTTGATCGCGATTAAGTATGAAGATTAACTCAAGACTAAGAATAACTAATCAAAACTCATAGCGATTTACTCAAGGACAAGCAAACGATTAATAAAACAGATATAACAATTTTATACAAAAAAATATTTAATAAAAAAACTGGTAATCCGCAAAGTTATACTTGAGTGATGCCAAACAACAGTTAATAAAAAGCAAAGCAAAGACTACACTTCTAACTTGCGCTATGAATCATAATAGATGGATAGTCAAAATTATGAGATAAAGAATAATAACGACATAATAACGATCATTACAGTTGCTGTAACATACTAAAATCCTAAAATTACTACAAAGCTATCTATAAAACAGTACTGTAATGTAGTAAACGAAGGTGGTAATCGCTTGTTCCATTTGATGCGTTTTGTTATGTTGGACAAATTATAATGAAAATGAACAAAAGTAAAATGTATGTTCTGAAAATTTTATACAGAACTTTAATAGATTTGAGTGTATATAAATTTATTATCAATGCTATAAACTTTATTTGATCTTTCGAGTATCATAAAAACATATACATAATTTTAACAAGATAAAATTGTACAAGTCACTGTTTAGGCGTTTGCCGTGTAGGGTTAACCGGTTCAGTCTCAAATATTTAAATATACTTTATAAAACTTAAAATTCTGCTTTTATAGCATACATTGTAATTCTGCTTTTATAGCATACATTTTATACATTGAAGTATGAAGCAAAAAAGGTAGAATAAAAACATATTTGCTTTGTGCCATCTTTTTCACAATATTTTTCTTCCATTATATTTATTCTAAAAATGAGTTTAAAAGCGTGTTTTTATTTCTTTTTCGTTCATTAATGTATGCATGGAAATTTATTATATTGAAATTTATTTTTTTAAGGATTTATTTTGTACATGTATGTATTTTGTACACATTATGATAAATATATAAAATAAATCTTCCTATATAATTATATAAAAAAATACAAAACTAAAATTGTAGCTATCTGTGATATATGTTATTTATTTAAATTAGTTAGAAAACTGCAATACATAAAAAATAATATTTCAAGAAAGATTCTGTGTAATCTGTAATGTACTAAAATGAAATTAAAAACCTACATACCTTAGTGTACTTTACTTCTGGCGCCATAATTTAATTGAAAATATCGACCCGAATTTTATTATTTTGACACGTTATTCGTGATCGCAGCGCCTGATACAATGACTTGTGTATATGAAATGTTACGAATTTGATATAGCGTAAAAAAATAATCTCTAACACGTGTTATCATCACTAAGATTAGAATAGGTAAGTAGCCAAGTGTAGGATGTAGGAATGATTGCGTTGTAAATAAGCACAATCAGCGTGAATACACGTATATCATTATAGAAGAGGACTTTTATTATTTGATTGTGGTATAATGGTAATAACAGCTCTCGCGACATACCATCATGTTATTTCATTTCAAAAAATATATTTAATATTTAAATGAGTTAATCTAAAATAAATAATTTATTTACAGCAAAAATGTACAAGTTATATCTATCTTAAATTACTTACACGCTAGGACTATAGAAATCATGCCCACGTGGAATGGTCCCAAGAATGCTGGCAGCGTTTCCGTGCTGAATCGCTAAGCTGATTCTTTGTGAAAAAGGAGCCAGCCCTCTTGTCACCTGAAGAGGCATTCAACCGAGGTGTTAAAAGGATAATTTTTTTGCACTTTGACTCCATGGCCCTAGTGTCTCGACTGCAAACGGTACAAATATATAACCCTCGATGAGAGATGCATACTTCCGCCGTTTGCCGGTTTCGGCCATTTCCGCCGCAGCTCCAGGTCTTGACGCTGTTTCCCTGATATGGGACGAGGCTAACGTATCAACGCATGTTGCGTCCCACATTAGAGCCCGTCCCCGTTAATCTTGTATGTATATATATTTTTTTTTTTCGGAACCTCGGAAACGGCTCCAACCATTTTCGTGAAATTCAGCATGTAGGGAGAAAAATTGATTTAGCTAGGATTTACGTGAAAAAAAGTAGTTTTATCCCTTTTTGGGCATTAAAAAACACTAACTTTTGTATTGAATTGAATTTTCGCCATTAACTGTTAAGTCAGCGTAGCTTATTCGGGGAACGGGCAGCCTCGAGAAACGTAAATACATAGGATCGATCCCCAACTAAATTATTATTATTTCTTTTTGTTAAGTTTTTTTTTTTCTTTTTAAATTACCTACCCAAATCTTAATAGTTAACTACCAATCACCACCAACATCACATGATACTAGTACGCTATACATTCACTACTACAATCTCAACAATTGTTTTGCGCCGTAACCGATGTATCATTAGCAGATGGACTGAAGGAAGATGGAGAGGACTCCAAGACGAAATCGGAAAGCACCGCATCACCCAAGCAGAGTTATATAGTGACCAAGTCGAACAACAACTATTTATACACTTGTTGGAGACTAGAACTAGAATTTTGTTTTCTGTTCTTTATCGTTTTCAAGCGATGGATTTCTACTGTTGGATATCTTTCTTCTTAAGATCGTTTGTTCATCTCGTTGGGCGTCACCAACGGTCATTTACGACAATTCAGTAGAATTTTCTTTTGATCTAGATTAAATTACAAATACCTCAAAAACATTTACAAAAAATTTTACCACACCCCATTTTCACCATAAATTAAAGTTTTTCACGGGACTTTCTTCCACGGACATTAAAAACCATAATCAAACCAATGTACAAAAAGTGAGCAGCTAATTTATTTTGTCATTAACGTCCTATTTCAATATTGGCAACTACGTGTATTTTTTTTGAAAAACTCATTAATTGTATAATTAATTCATGTACAAGGGATATACTCGTATTATCAAATAATCAATACGGCTTTAGATAGTCAAACTCAGCACTGGTGATGTGATTACTGAATTATCAAGAAAGTTAATTCTTAATTTATAAAAATTAAAGAAAAATAATAATAAAAATACTATGGTGGTATCCGGCTGAGTAGAATAGAGCAACCTCATTTCTTACCGAGGTGTCGTAAAAGGCGACTAAGGTAAATTGACCCCACCGTGTGGTATCCGGTTTAGTAGAATAGACCACCCTCTCTTACCGAGGTGTCGTGGAATACGACTAGGGTAAGTTGATGTCAGGCAGGCGGCCGGTCGTAAAAACGCAGCCAAATCATATGACAACATGTTTATAACATGTTGTGCCGACCCCACTTAGAGTGGGATAAGGGCAGGAGGATGATGATGAATAATAAAAATACTATCTTCGTATTAGTCAAGAGCATTCGATACAATTTCCCACCAGGTACTGATATTAGAAATATATTGTATTAATGCACAATTGCCTTAAGTTGGTTTGGGACTTATTTAGAAGGTCGAAAACAAGTTGTGATTGCCAACCACGGTAGCACAGAGAATTATAAAGAACTCAAAATCTAAGTTCCTGGTGGAAGTGTATTAGGTCTGGTTTTGTTTAAAACATTTATTTCGACGATTTTTGTACAATTTTAAAAGATAATAGGTAATATAGTTTGCGCATGATACCATTCGCTGATACCACTAAGGAGATGGGACACTGTACTTTTGATAAAAAAAACCTGAACGCGAAGCTAAAGCCACTAGTGGCTGGTATAAAAATAATTTGATTACTCTCAATGAAGATGAAACATTTGTATAAACTTAGGGTATAATATTCTAAAGTATTAGTATATTATATAGTATCTTTCTTTTAAATGACATACGCTTTAACATTTATTCATTTACAACATATGATTTAAATTAATATTTTAGCAAGAATCGCGTAATAAAAATAAAAAATATTCATTTTTTCTATGTAAACCTTTATGCCAAATCTTAAACTCTTCCGTGCACGCAATTTACTAAAACAGTGATTAAATTTTTATAAGCATACATAGACGATCGAATATGGTGAAGCCAATCTTGAATGAAATGAAGTATTACACATTATAATTTTAACGAGTTCTGTGCACTTAGTTGCTAGTTTTTTTATCCTTCTCAATCGCGTTAGCGAAACGCCAATTTGTCTGGCGTTGGAACAGCGGTCACTAGATGTCGCTGATGTGGCCCCATACAAATTAGCGTTACGTTAACACGATCGAGTAGGTTAAAAAAACCCGCACTATTCACTAAACACATTGTACGTCTTCTACGTAAAAAACATCTGCACATCAAAGATTGTTCAGGGATACTACAGTACGCTGTGCTTCACAGTCAAACTAACTGAACCGATATTAATAATGATAATATACTATGTAGTTATTATAAGGATAATATACAAAGTAATATCCTTCAAATATTCAATAGCAAAGGGCATTGAGATACGGCCGCTACCATATATTATTTGATCGTCTATTTATAGTTTAATAATTTAAGTAACATAATAGTCTCTGTTCTGACTTCCGACTGTCAGTTGTCACTTGTCACTATATAATATATATTATTTGTCTGTGTTGTGATTATTTTTGGCGAACTTCGAATTCTTTGTTTATATTAATTTCAAATTCAAATTAATTCAAGGTTCTTTGATTTCGTGGTTTGAGTTAGGCTTTCATATAAAGTTTAAAAAGTGACAAACGACCATGGACACCTCGCATATTAATGCTTTTGCCTTATCGTTTGAAAAAAATCGAGTACGTACGTAGTCTAAATTTGTTTACCACTTAAAATTAGTTTTTAATGGGTATACACTAGATATATTAAGGAATTAATAGATAAAGCTTGTTTATGTGGCTCGCCTTGACCGTTAAAGTATAGTAGAATAATTAACCTATTGTTTACTATATATGTAATTATAATTGAGTAATTTTATATTACTCAATTATAATTACTAAATTATAAATAAACTTGATTAACTAATTTAATACAAATTATTACATTAATTTCAAATGTATATAGTAATTAAAATATCAAATTATGTTAATTTGTAATCAATTTTTTTCTGAATTAATTAATAATCAAACTTGTTATTCTTTGCAAAATTTAAATCTTTATATCTTTGTAACGATGCACACATTTATAACCTGGATTAAAGAAAATGTACTGAAGTTTTATGCAAAAACACTGACATATCTTGCTTAATGCCTCTCAAAGTTAAATAAAAAATATTGTATAAAAAAAATTAATTCATATTCAGTTTCTCTGTTAAAACTTATGTGTCTAATTGATAATTGCAATTTATCACAAGCTTTTCGGTGAAGGAAAACATCGTGAGGAACCTGCATATTTCTAGAGAATTCTGGAAATATGTGTAACCTACTAATCATTGGATGCATTGGAGCAGCGTGGTAGGCCCTAGCTCCAATCCTTGTCTCCCATAACGGAGAGAAGAGGACTATTCCCAGCAGTGCGAGAGTAATAGGCCGCGACTACTTTACTATTGTCACATATGAATTTAAAAAATGAACAGGATAAACATATATTTATATCATACAATACCAAAAAGCTTAGAAAAATTATTCCAATTATTATGGAGACATCATATCTGTATTTCCAAGTTTTGGATAGACAGTATTAAAAAATATATAACTGTTTATTTATAGTTACATAATTTTAGTCCCAGAAACTTATTTTCCTGAGGTTGTTTCATTTATAACAAAACAAACCTAGTATTTGAAAATATATACAATATATTTTCATTTCAAAATTATTTTATATTATATAAAAGTATTTTAACAAAACAAATTTTTATTTAATAAACTTAAAATGTTATAGAAATTTATAAACACTATCCTAGTTGTCATTTTGGTATATAATTTTTACCCAGTTATAACATTACATATTATTAAAATTCAATGACTGAATTTTTTATGCATATAATTTAAAAAAAAATTCTCATTCTGCACCTGATATATGAATACTAACTAAAGTTGTTTGTTTTTCTTACTTTAATGCATCATTATGATTTTTGGTATGGAATGAGATGGAATTCTGAAGGTGATATAATTTTTCATAATTCATAATTTTTATATTGGCAACAAAATATGTACAAATTCGTGGAGAAAAACTAGCCTGTATATAATTTTTAGGTACATCAGACACAATAGAAAAATAATTCACTATGATTAAGTATAATGGAACTACATTGTTCTTTTTATAATGTACAAAAAATGAGTAAACTGGCATTGATTGATTAATTATCTGGATGACAGGACACGACGGTACATATAAAAAATATCTGGAATTTTGACATTCAAGCTTAATACTTTGTAGTCATTGTTATGGGCGTAGGACGTAAAAATTGACAAAACGGCCTAATTCGCCTTAAAAGTTTTTTTATTCCGAGATTTTTTACATTTTACGATAAACATATAGATTTTATTGTAAAGTATATGTGATTAACCATCGCGATAAACATCTTATATTATTTTTACACCGAAATTGCCTCTTAAAGAAAGGTTACCTCAGAAGCATATTATAAAGAAATAACAGTTCTTGTTGTACCAAAGAAATATTTTGATATAACAGAGTAATAATCAAAATCAAGAAAATACGTTACATATTAACAATATAAATCTACTGAGACAATATGAGGCGATTGTGATACAATTTGATATCGGCAAATACATAATAAAATTACTATAAATACACACGTCGTAATATAAATATACCAATAATGAGACAATCTTCGTAACGATTGACACAAATAAACACAATCAATCGTGATAAAAATACTCCTGTATAATTACTTTTCACCATTTTGCGTGATAAATTCGACCTAAAGTTGAATACCCTTATTTGTTTTACCCGTATAAGTTGTTCGTTTTGGGCTAAATTACGAGAAAATGCTGACATATTAATGTAACACTAAATATACAAAGCCCTGATTTCGCAGTATATTTTGGGTAGCAATGGTTTAAAATGGAATATGTTAAATTAAATTTATATTGTCGAAATGACTGTTTACTGACATTCTTCTAATCTTAAACAAAATTATAATAATTCTATGTAACAAGGTTTAGATATTATAAAACTTAATGCTTATAAACATTCCTTAAAATTAGGATAGTATTATATATTCGTCAATTATCTTTGTGTTTTCATTAAGTTACATATTAAATTTGTATATGATATGTATGGCGTGGTTTTAATTTTACATCTAAATTTTAGACTCCTTAAGATGTAAATCGGTATAAAAAAAATTACATGATTAAGATCTATTTCTCTTCAATTCATTGCTATTTTTTATTTGTCAACTCATTCATTAGTTTGTTATGAGAAAGTATACAGAGCCTGATTTCTTTATTTCTACTTCCGACAATGGTTTGATTGGCAATTCCATTTCCGAGTGGCTTAAATAATTATCAAATTTATTTGTGTTATTGTTTTAGTTGAGCTATTGCGGTCAAGATTGTCAAAAAATACCGCCAACTTTATGGAAAATATATGGTGCTAAAGTGACTTATTTAGATTTGAGGTAATAAATGTAATTAATCATTTAATAAAGTTAAGTTTTATGAGCATAATTTATTGGTTGTTTCGTAAAATATTCTCGTAACTGTAATATAGAATGAAAATTTATCTTATAAAACAACCCTTGTATATTATTTCGCAACAATACTTCAATTCAGTCGGTCACTTAATAGTTAAAACATATTTGACAAATACGTCGTAATAATATAAACTCGCAAGCAAATGTAGAACTTACAGAATACTTGTCATCATTTTGTTCGAAAAGAAGAATTGTGTACAAGGCAATTCTTAAGCCCAGTGCAAAATACACAAATGATAGGACCGCCTGATAAAGCTGCTTACACAATAATTTACGCTGCGGTTATTTTTGTATCAAACAGTGCAATATAGATGAAACAAAACATGATTATACAGATACAAAAAGTTTTGAAGATATTAACAATTTTTCAAGCAATAACGTGTTTTTGAATATTCCTGAAATGTTAACTTACTTCTACTTGCAGTTACAATAACATCGAAACTCTTAAGGGTTTGGAAAATTTCTCAGAACTGGAGGAATTAATACTAGACAATAATAACATTGGTGATTCAGCGTCTTTTCCTAGGCTGATACGATTGAAGACCTTGTCTATCAATAACAATCGGGTAAGTTAATAGAACCCTATTTAAATAGTATATATAACAATATGTATGTTTGATTGTTTGTTTTATTTCTTTATTGTACAGAATAATAAAAAAACACACATGGCACAGAAATATATATAAAAAAGGACAACAAAATATAAATAAAATAAATATGACTTAAGACATATACTCGATAAGTCAGCATTTTCAGTGTTAACTATCTTGCTCATAGTATTTTATAACTCCAGATATATAATCTTATGTAACAATAATATGTAATCTTTTACACAATTTAAATACTGTAAGGATAATTAAAGCCGCACTTTGATTGAACCTATCGAGTGTAAACTCCTGCCCTATGAACTGTGAACTATGCCCTCGGGTCATGGTGGCCTGAGGACTAATTTTGAATGGCCCGCCTAAGAATAATAGAAAGTTCTCAACACGTAGAAAAAAATGAAGCACTTTCCACGCCTCATATTAAATTGCGGGACTTTGTATCAAACGAACTCATATGCTAATCTAAAGATAATATATCTTATGTAACGGAAGGAAAAGAAGGAGAGTGGAAGTTTTAAAGACTTGACAATAGCTGTGATGCGGGCGGAGAAATGCGGTGCGGCGCGGTGAGGAGAGTGGTAGCGCCATTTGACGTAGTCGTGATTTGTGCGCGAAGTCGACAAGTTGTTAAAAAGAATAAATAGATTGACTTTAGAGAAAATCATTTCTTATTAATTGAATAATCATTCTCATGCCCTTTTCGCATTCTAAGTGGGGTCGGCACTACATGTTATGAACATGGTGTCACAAGATTTGTCTACGTATTTTACGACCGACCGCCTGCCTGACGTCAACTTACTTTAGTCTTATTTAACAACACCTCAGTAAGAAAGAGGGTAGTCTATTCTACTCAGCCGGATACTACACGGCTAGTTTCTTGTTAATTGAATAAAGGAAAAATATCGTTTTTATGCTTATTAAAAAATAAATATTCAAATTCTTGACCGCAACACTCAATATACAACTTAAGTTTTTTTTTGTTAGGTTAGTAGAGATATCATATAGATTCTAATCCTATTATATTACAGCTTTAATTATTGATGTATTCGAATCATTTTGAAAGTGCAAAATTAATTTATTACTAAACGTTGAGCCATATTTACAGATCACGGACTTAGATGGGTTTATCGCCAAAATAAGTGACAGGTTTCCATCGTTGACATATTTAAGCCTCCTCAGGAATACGGCTTGTCCCAATCAGTTGTCAGATCTTGATAAAGACGACACCGACTATCAAAGATACAGGTGAGAGCTAAACTTAACTCAAAACAACTTTAACTTAGGCTCACAATCTCCAAAAAGTCCGAAAACTGTGGGCTTCGGTTTTATATTATTTTTAAAAAAGTCACCAACTTTACATATTTCATCTTAAAAGGGTGATAAACATATTTATGTGTGTATTCAAGTGTGTATTTAAAAAAATTATATTCACCAGTTATATTTCTACCATAACACAAGTATTGAGTTACTTACTTTAGGGACGGACGACCGTAAGTGTCCCATTTATTTATTTATATTTATATTCATTTCATTTATTATTTACGTATCATGTAGGTGATAAAAAACATTAGATTTGATTAGATTAGATTGTAACACGCTACGCATTAGTATGGAATGTCTATCATATAACCATAATAACTTTGCAATCTTTTGAACTATGTATATTTTGCTTCTTTACCAATATTTAACAATAAGCAAAAATTCTTGTAAAAGTGTATTTATATGCAAGAACAATAACGAATCTCAATTTTGAAATGTCTTATTTTGAATGGATGAGTCTGCGATGCCCTTAATCTTTTTACCCTTTTGGGGTTGCGGGTATAATTCCGTTAACTCATGTCTGAGTATCGTGTAAAATATATATGTTTAGTTGATATTTAAAATATATTATGCACTATTCGGTGGAGGAAACATGTTTACCTTCAACAAATAACACATTATAAATTGTAAATATCAGTGTGTAAAACTACAACCTAAATTTATTTGTAAACATCAAACTTGTATTTTATTTATGTTGTCATGTTCAAAACTAGATGGCGCTGTACTAAGTACAGTCGCGCTATTGTTTGTCATTTGTAAAACACATAAGTATTAGAGATCAAATGTTAAGAGTTAAGAGTAAAGAGTTAAAAGTCACGAATTACGAGAACATTAAATCGTGAATAGTATACGTTAGAGTTTCATTTCTAACAATCAGTTAGACGCGAAGTTTTGATAGAAAACCTCATTTTGTTCAAATCGACCGTGACCCCCTATTGAGAGTTACGCGGTTTTATAGTTTTTATTTAAAGATTTATTTTCCCCTTCAACTGTATTGTTTTTATGAAATAAATTGTTATTTTTTTTAAAGATATTTCGTCCTGTATAAGTTACAAAGACTGCGATTTTTGGATTCCCGAAAAGTAACGACAGCGGAGCGTAGAGAAGCAGCCACTCGCGGAGAGTTTATGAGGGTACGCAGACCCCCTAACAATGGTAATATTTCACCATTACCACCTTCAGGGCCGGCAGCGCGACCTTTGCCTGTTGACCTAAATTCTTTGGGAAAACATAAAGGTAACAAAAAAAAAATTCTACTCAACCGGATACCACACCGCACAACATGTTATAAACATATTGTCACATGATTTGCCTACGTATTTTACGACCGGCCGCCTTCTGACGTCAACTTACCTTATACTGCGTCCATCATATTATCAGTCTTTTGACAGCTCACGCTCATTAAGTTTTGTATTGCTTACGTACAAATATCATACAAATAATATTTGTACTTTATGGATGGGTACCGCCCACTTAGTGATGTCACACATAATGGTTACTACGATTATGCCACAGATTAAAAATAATCGGTAGAAATCGATGTTACGAGTATTTAAAGACATTTAATAACATTATATAAAGTTTTACTTTCTTCTTAGTTAATACATGAATACAAATAAAACAATCAGGATATTTTAATTTATTTTATTAGCACGAGTCGTCGGAATGATAATCAACACTAGACTCCTCCGATTAGGAGTCTTCAGTAGCAGTTATTATTAGCTCTTGTGTAGATAATATATTATCAAACGCAATATCACGTTCCCAATCAGAGAATATTACTCTTTTAGTTCTTTCCACCACACTTGCCCAGTTCTCGGCCGTTACGTGGGTGCAAGCATTTTTTAGCAATTGCAACATTTTATTCGCTGTGAATGGGGGGCTTGTATTGCATCTCGCAGCATGCCCTTTTACTTGTGCCCATATAAGTTCTATTGCGTTGTACTGGCAGTGGTATGGAGGAATCCGAAGAACAGTATGGCCATATTCTGCTGCCATTTCATTGATTACATAGCGTTTTGCTCTCTTTTTGGTTTTTAATATTTTTATTAATTCAACTTTTAACATTGAGTCGTCCACATTTTCTCCATTGTCCCGAAGCCAATTAATTATTTCATGCTTTTTATTAGCCTGTGTTGGCATTTTGTCAATTTGACGGGAGTGGTAGGGCGCATTATCAATAAAAATTATTGATGGTTCTTCCAATGAAATGAGCATTTTTTTGAACCACTCTTCATACACATTTGCATTCATCTCTTCGTGGTAGTCATTTGATTTCTTCGATTTAAATGCCAACAGTGCGTCTTGTACAAATCCTTTTGCTGTACCTGCATGGCAAATGATTAGGCGCTCACCTTTTCCCATTGGTACTGAGGAAGTGGAATCAGCAGTATCATCAGTCCAGAAACGAGATAGTGTGTGGTTAGCGTTGAGCCATGTTTCATCCGTGAAAACAATATTTGCCCAATCTTGTATTTTCTTTGCCTCTCTTAAAAAATCACAACGTGCTATAGCTATATCTGTGCGTTCCATTAATAATTTTCTTTTATTTAACTTTTTATATGAAAAGCCAATTGTGTTCAAAACTTTGACCAAAGAAGATTTTTCACCATGAAATAGACCACTTCTTTTCAAAGAAACAATAAGTTTTCTCAAAGTTGGAATTTCTTTTCTCAAGTAGTAATCATATACATGACGACGAATAGCGTCAGCGTCAAAGTCATCAACAGCTGTCACCTTATGAGCCCGGCGCTTTCTTTTTGGTGTAGATGGTTTGTTTTGCTCCAAGCCGCTCCTGCCGTAGGCATCAGTAGTGATTTTAGTCACAGTTGATAGACTGATCCCCAACGCGTCTGCAACACGGTTTCGGACTTGCGTGATAGGTATAAGAGGTCCGCCATTTTGATTTTCTTGCTCAAAATACTCATGAAGTTTTAACACTAACTGTCTCGATTGTGCTTTCAACACACGTCCTTTCGGCATTTTCACGATCAATTAATATAAGTTTCACAAAAGTTTTTCTGAGGAATAAAGCTACTTAACTCAAGGTGTAACAGATGCGAGAGAACACTCAGCGAACGTAAATGCGTGTGACTATCACGGGCGTTTCGTTGAGAGTGACAGATCACGTCAAAATAGCGGCCGAGCGGAAGGTCTGTTGATGTTGCCAGTTGATGTATAATATATTTTTTATGATTATAATAAATACACACGGATTAACATTTATTTTCAAAAAACTAAGGCAATATTAAATCAAAATGTTGATTTCTATATCTGTTATTAGTTTACGTAAGTTATCATTAATCGAATTACTTAGGTACGTAATTCGATTAATGATAGTAGGTACTATAATCGGAATGGTATCGCATACGAGAATCTTTAGGACATCACTAAATATGTAAATCGTCAATCTGTCAAAAGATGGTTAATATAATGGACAGTGTATAGTCGTCTTTTACGACACCTCGGTAAGAAATGAGGGTGATCTATTCTACTTAGCCGGATACCACACGGCATTAAGTAGAGCATTTTATGGTTAGCATTATAGAATAGAATAGAATAGAACATTCTTTATTGCACCACATAAAAATGATAATTTACAATGTTAAGAGAACGACATAATCTAATGCAGTAACAATAAGGCGGCCTTATCGCTAACTAGCGATTTCTTCCAGGCAACCTTAGGGCTAGAGACATTAAATTTAGGGTAATAAGGTAGGTGGAGCAATGTATACATATTCTAATATATACATACATATATACATACATATATATAATAAATTTACCATACTATATATACCAACCATATTTATTATATATATAACCATATTTGTCCTAACCAGATAGTGACATGTAGTATTGTTTCAACTTAAACTTGAAACTGCGTAATGATTTCGCTTCCTTTATTGCTATCGGTAGAGCATTCCACAATGTTATAGCTTTGACATTAAAAGAACGTCCAAAAACGATGTGTTGTGTAAGGGCATCTCACGGTTATACTTCCGAAAGGACCTTATTAAATTATTATTACTTTTTATAAAATGGAATTTCGATTTCAACTAGCAGGGTATCGTTTGGTGGAATAACACACAGTACAGAAGAGAGAGTATTTGCATGTCCCGGCGAAAGCAGATGGGTAACCACTTGAGCTTAGCACGAAATTCTGAAACATGGTCATATTTACGTAATCCAATCCATTATAATCCTGTATACAATATAATTTAAATGAAAATCAACTAATTCAAAATTAAAACTAACGCGTGACAAAATATAAGAATAATATAATAAAAGCCAGGCCAGTACTTAGCCAGGTGTGATAAATTTGAATAAAAAAAAAAATTGTAAGTTTTTAATAGTAACAACAATTTATATATTATATTTTTGTTATAGGTGCATACGGTAAATGTTTGTACAAATATACTGGAAAACATTCAGAAGGGAACAGGTTTATTGTCAACAGCGATTTATGATGAATCCACTATAAAGCATACCGGGATGCAAAGAGCGCAGAATTCATTTAGTTTTAGATCAGTTTATAATTTTTATACAGGAATTTTTTTACTTAATTTTATATTGTTTTTACGCGTTTTAATGAACGTTACTTTAGTGTTTAGTTTGTGATACATTTAGGACTAAAAAACAGTTTATCAGTTAACAGTAGTCCTTAGCACAAAGGTATAAATGGTTTTATACTCAGAAATATGTATACGTCAGATAAACACATTTAAACACCTATACATACATTTATAGGGTAACCTGCATGTTAGCGGTTTATATTAAACTGAGATAAAAATGATGAACAAGTCAAGATTACTTAAATACTATTCATTGGCTGTCTTACTGAGAAATGGAAAGGAAAAGATATGACATTCGCATACTTTCTTGCAAGAAAGTTCCTGCGAGGAAGAAATATGACATTCTTATCATAATTCTTATTCATACTTTATCATTCCAATGTTAATAAAAGAATTTTAAAGTATATGTTGTTTGTGTTTATTCTACATTACTCGTATTATTTTATACAATTTGTATAGTAATTTTAGCATTTCTTGGGAATTTTATGCACCGTCATGTATCTCTGCTCTATGATTTTTTAAACGCAATTTCGGCTAAGAGCATACTAACAAATCGAAATTGTCTAAGATACGGAATTGTAATGGCCAAGCGGTTACTACTGCTAAGCTTTTTGAAAGTTCAAACTCGATGCTGATACTGATGAGTTATTTTTAAAATTATAATTCAGGTTATTCAGGTTGAATATTTATAATTCAGTGACGAAACATGAATATAGAGACTTGCCGGGATGAGTATAACTTGCCAATCCGCATTGGCGCAGCGAGTTCTCCATTATTTCTCTCCACAGGCAAAAGCCAAACACCAAAAAGGTTTTTTTTACTAGCATGATATGCAAAATTCACGATATGTCCAAAATAAAACAATATACAGTCATAAATTTATTTATTTTCATCATAATTAGAATATACTAATTTTTGAAATTTTTAGGAATGCATAGAGACAGGACAGTATGTATATTGAAAATAAGTTAAGTACTAAAATGTCCTATATCATACATTGTTTACATGTTTATCTTATAAACCCCGCAGTACACAAGAATGTACTGACAGCCAAGCCTTTTATGTACATTTGAAATGCCTACGTTATATTTATAGGTATGTACATCGGATCAGTAAATGCAAATATTGGCGATAAATTTATGGTTATGTTAAAAAAATGTTAATTTTCTGCAATAATATATTTTTTATAATTTAATATTAGTCACAGTAAATAATAAGAATGTACCCAAACACTTATAAAATACAGATTATATAGTTATGTTACAAAATATAATTAAAGTTAAAGCGTAAAATTTTCTTTGTATTACAACCGATATTAAATATTTTATTTGAAGGCTGATTTAAATTTAATGCATGTATAAATAAAATCTTTGATGTCATATCAAAAAAATTTTTAAATGCAATAAATTATCTCTTTAGAACTGAAATTTTTACCAGTACATAAATAAATATAAGATACATTTTTCGAGATAAATTGAAGAATGAAATGTTTTATGTTAAAAGTTACAGCTTTGATAAAATTTGTTAAAATTTACATGTATTAAATTCATGTAGTTGGCTTCAATTGATTTAAGTAGTATGTTTTCGCTATTTCATTAAGTATATAAAGGTCTACTTTTACCAAATATGTTTTGTGTTGTACTAATTATTAAAATATTTTAAATTTCCCTATTTTTTAATTATACTTCCCTAACAAACATTTCCCTAACGAAAATTTTATCTCTAAATGACAGTTGTGATTAAAGTCAATATCGTTTAGAAGAATTTTAAAAATGTGAAATGCTATACTTTTTAACGTGAAATGCATTAACTTCAGGTGCATGTACTAACATCGACTCAATAATAAAGCGTTCAAATTTCAGTTACTTTTACAAGGAAAAAGCATTATGAACTCATTTATAAACTTGTAGCATTCATATATCCCTCCTTATTATGTTTAAAGCAGATTCAAGATTGTTCCGAAACACAATTCCAAACAATTTCCAAATATGTATGCAATTAAGAATTGCATATAAATGATAGCTCTACAGGTAATCGGAAGATAACTATGGGGATTGGCAGCGGATTACATTTTTAATTTAAATATAAACAATATTTTTTTACTCCAATTGGCAACTGCTTTGTGCCCTCTGAGGCACGAAATACCGTTTAAAAATAAACATATTCAAATTGACAAAAAAGATTAAAATAATTTGTTTAACAAAACAGTGTGGAACTCGATTCGTCTGCCATTAAGGGCATATGAATGTCTCTAATTTTTTAATCGTATTTGCTCTGCGTGGTTTGGCGTAATAATTATTTTTTCCATTTTTATAGTGTCCTTTATTGACATGTTTACAAATGAGTTCGTGACTTTGAGAAAAACATATATTGAAATCAATATTTTTGTCCTTCAGGATACAAAATTTAATCGTTTAGATTGCATTCAAATATCATTGTTACTGATAATATTTTGTACTATCTACGTGTAAAAGTGAATATTTAATTAATATATTACATAAAGCATTATCATTACGTAATAAAAATTCTATAAATATTTATGTTACGACATATTTGTGCACCGTTAAAGCCATTGAAAGTTTTTTTCCAGATAAATTTTTCCTATGCGTTAAGCGATATTAATAACTTTATAAGCTACAAATTCTAAGCTTAACATACATTTAGAATTTTAAAAACTGACGGATACCGCTACTTAAATTTCTGTACAATATTCAACGTTCAACAAAAAATTGATACCTAAAAATTTCGATGTCTAATGTAGTTTAATCCAAAATATAATAATTGTTTCATAATGCTTTAATGTGTTTAATTGATAGTTGCAATACATCACATTATTTTCTCTAACAACGAAGAGAGGAGGCCTATGACCTATGCCTGTCTTATAACGCATACGTGGCGTTTGAAGCGGCGGTAGTGGAATGGTTAGGGTAACGGACTTGCGATCAAGAGGTCGTGGGTTCGAATCCCGGCCATTATACTACCGCAAGGAGAAATAACCGCCTGGACTTGAGCAATCTTTGAGAGCCGGAAAATATAATATCACAATTTAACTTAACGCTTCTTACGTATCATGTACTTTTTGGGGATAAAAAAAGCGACTAAACCATGCTTTTTTCTATTGTGAATGGATCCGGGCTTAAAATGTCAAATAAAAATAGAAAAATGAATGTTTATATGTCGTTAATAGACTACGAGACCACTGGACTGATTTTAATGAAGTTTTCATACAATCTTTGGAATGACCCAGCGGATGGTCCTGTCAAGTTTATTGGCGCTCGGAGCATTTTTTTTATAACTTCATTTAATATATATTTAAATTAAGCTCAGCGAAGCGGGCTGGAAATACTAGATTCAAATGATAAAAAAAACGTTTTATCTGTAAAAATACAGAAATAGTAAATAACAATATAGATGTTTTAAAAATAACCTTGAAGTTGGCGCAAATAGAGTTGCGGGAATCACTCGTAATATAATATGTTTTCAAGAAAAAAAATATGGTACATCAGGAATTACTAGAAATAACGCGTACATAAAGGATAGTACCGCACAACCATTACAAATCTCGCATATTTAAATGTACTAACAAAAACAATTACAATATTAAGTTAACTATCTTACAATCTGAATGTAAATCAATTGTATTGTACATGGAACAAATTAAAGATATGTTTTACATAAAGGTACATTGTCACGGACATCTGGATATACATTTGTACAAATACAAAAATATATTAATAACTACTATATATGGCTCTCAATGTCTTATGTACTTCATACGTATAAGACGATTTATTGATACAATATTATCTTATCCGATCGGAGGTTCGATTTCAGTTCGAAAATTAATTTAAAAAAAATTAAATAATTTATTGAAGTAGAGGTTACTTTGCAGAATACAATACAAAAGTTATGATAGAATTATTTTAATATTATCCACGTTTGTTAAGACAATCTATGTAATGCTAAATGTAGAAAGCAAAAATCGTTTTCATAACTTACTATAACATACAGGATTAGTTACCATACTTATCACAAAACACAGAATAAAACACTACACATATTCCCTACGACAATCTCTGTACGATATATGAAGATCGTTTCATCGCGTAACTGAAGCATCAAGATATAAGCTACGCGACTAAATCGCTTTGCATTTTTTTGCGGATTATAGCAAAATAATTCTAAAATAAGTTTTGAAAAAATTAATCATTGCCAAAGTAGGTAAAGAAATATATAACCACTGCAATAAACAATAATTGATTCGTATATTTTCCCTGATATTCGGTTTCGGATTTCTAATTGTAAATAGTTTGATTTCATTTTTATAAAAGATAACTCCAGTCAGAAAAAAACAATAATGAGGCCATTCGAAAAGTTATAGACAATTTGCGTAAAAACGTGGAATGTGCAAATCACAATAGATTAAACGCATAATTTTAACATAGAGTAATTATACCTAGAGCATAGGCAGGGAGTGACAATGACATAATAAATATGTTTATCTTTGTCAAATCACACATAAAAAAGAGAGACAGATAGATCACCGCCATTTGCTTCCGCATTATTATAATGTCATATTTTAAGATTCCATACTCTAAGTACAATAACTCTATGAATTATAATCACATCGCATATTTCATGTTTAAATAATAATTGACTTAGTAAAATAGTCTCGAATACAAAAACATAAATGGCACAAATTTTGTAATAAAAATTAACTTTTTGAACTTTATTACGTAATTTACACTCCAATGACTACAAAATGCGGCCGTTCGATTTAGTTTTACTATAATAGCCCGCATTTATGTAAATTCTAACAACAAGATATATTAAAATTGCTCTCGCGACCCCTACGGTTCAGTGGTGTGATTTATTGTCTGACATATTTAATCCAATTGCCGGTTATGCTAACGAAATTGTCTTTTAAAATGGCGCAGGACTGCTTGTAAACAGAGACTTTTTTGATTGAGATATTTTAATTCAAAAAAAATTTTTGAACTTCCTGCCGACCCCACTTAGAGTGGTAACTCTAAGTGGGGGGTCGGCACAACATGTTATAAACATGTTGTCACGTGATATGGATACTTATTTTACGACCGGCCGCTTGCCTGACGTCAACTTACCTTAGTCGTATTTTACCACATCTCGGTAAGAAAGAGGGTGGTTTATTCTAATCAACCGGATACGACACGGTGGGTCAACTTACCTTAGTCGCCTTTAACGACACCTCAAAATAGAAATAAGGGTTGTCTATTCTACCCAGCCGAACACCACACGGCTATTTGAATTCAAAAACATTAAAATAAACAAAACTACTCTAATTCCAAATAATAGAATTTTTAATTTAAATTTGAGCGAATACATAAAATTATCAAGCAAATAATCAATGCGGGCTATGTGTCTAAGAAATGCAAGACGAATTTAATTTCTAGCACCAATATACTAGATATATATATGCACTCGCTTTTAGAAATTTTGTAAACATTTTTGGCCACAATAGTCATGGCCAATGTATCTTCATCAATTCACAATATAACTTCATAACATCAAGAAGCCTGGACGTATACAAAAATCAAAATCCATAATAGCACAAATACAGAGTAATATTTAAAAACTGACAACATCCTTAACAACATCTTACGTAATATTAAACGTCTAATTATTCTAAAATAAAGTTACTTGTCCTGATTAAGGCCTTTACCTTCGTATAATCTACACACCTTAAGTACTCTCAGAAAGAAAATAGAACCTTTAAGGAATTTATTATATCACAAGCAATATAAAACAATTAACAAATAACAAAACACATACATAGAAGTACGTAAGGTATGATACTAAGTAACGAATGAAATATACATCAAAAAGACCAATTAAATATTATTAATTAAAAACTGTACATAATGTGTACCATTGAACTCAAATCATTAAACGGAAATGGCGCCAAAATGCCTAAAGAAATGCCTTTCCTTTTGCCTAAGATCAAAACTAAAAAGAAGCGTGAACCTTCTTGGCTTACTTCCATAAAATTGGTTTAAAAATCAATTTTATGGAAGTATGTTTGTAACACATATAAAACTGCAATAAAGGTCAAACAATAGATATTAAGTACATAAATATATAGAGCACATTGAAACTTAATTATAGCTAATAAATTAAATCATTAAAATATAAAATTAACGTATAAAGTTAATATAGTAATAGTGAATTTCATTGGAGTATACAAATTCTAAAACTCACATCGATACGTACGTGGGTATATATAATATTTAATATGCATTTGCGCAACAGATACACAGGATGTCCCGTAAAGAACAGATAACCTAATAGGGATATCACGTGGAGTAGAAAAAATCGATTAATAAATAATCGATTTTTTTCTGACTATTTCAAAAGTTGTCTTTTTAATATTAATAAGTAATTACAATAAAGGCTAATTTAATTAAAGTGGACAACTACCAAGAAATAATATCTGATGCGCTGTTTGTGAAATTGGATTAAAATGTGTTGTTTGGCTAAATTGGTTTCATCCAACAATGAATATCTAATCTTAAAAAAAAAGAAAAAGAGATACTTAAAATAATCGACTTTAAAAAAAATCGATTTTGATGAAAAAAAATATTTTTTCACATCGCTACCTTGTAATATCTCGTGGTAGATCTAGTCACAATTCTAAGTGAAAAAAAAAGATAGTACCTAAATTATGATTTTTTGAAATCAACGAATTTTTTCACACTAATTTAAAATTCTGTTTACCCCCATCTACAAATAAGTGGATACTACAATACTATTGGAAAAAACGATTCTGAACTTCAATTGTAATGTAGAAATATGGTAAATATTTTTTATGTCTAAGTTTAAACGCACACGGTGAAAAAAAATTGTGCTAAAGCATTTCCAAAAAGTTACAACAGCTACTCACTGCATATTTATTTTTACAGTCCATGAAGATCATTATAATAACAAATAACATATAAATTCCACTTATTCACATTATACATATACATTCATAACTTGAGGACTACTCCAAAAGAGGCTATTTTTTTAATTTAGTTTTAGTGGTGAATATATCTATCAAATGTTGTAACAAGGTATCCATTCTTTACGAGACATCCTGTATAACAGAAATTTGGTTTCATACTAACTTAAAGTCATATGTCAGCTCACAAAACATTAACACAGTCATTTTCATTAAATTACAGTATCATTTATATATTCATAAAATTCTGCATTACTTTCATATCATTTACTCATTATTATACAAATTAAAATTTAGACTGACTTACATAGTACAGCCTAGTACTTCATACAACGAAAACGTGTTAAAGCCATACAAAACTGTATTGAATTAGGCTACAATGAGCGACAGTACTTATGCAATACTTTAATTTCAAATACATCTACCCTACTAGACGATTTGCAAAAATATGCCTTTTTGAAAGAGACTAACGGCGATTCTAATAACAACTTCCCTTAACGCTGAAAACTTGGATACATGTCGATAAAACACGTGTTCAGCGCAAACATTACTTATACGTTCTACAAATGTACTTTATACGCCTGACGTATTTTTTAAATTTCACTTCCCAATCCTGCCAAAGATTCATGCACTAACAACACTTGAGCGAAACTATCTATGTGAAGACAAGTGTAGAGTACTTAGAAGTATTAATTTTCCAACATTGATCAATGTTAAACTTGTGTTACGAAATGAACAAGTTTCTCAATCTCTAATTGCATCGCTTGACGTCTTTCCGACTCCTGTTTTAGTCTCTCGGTTAGGTCTTCTATGGCAGCGTTGAATTTAGCATTTTGTACTTCTATTAGCTTCTCTAGGTTTAATATCTGAAATTTGAAAATCGAAAACAATTATAAACAAACATATAAAATGTTATATAAATTACAATATTTAAAATATCATCTATTTATATCACATTGATCAGTGTAATATGCCCACTACTTACTGGGCTTATTCACGCTAGAAATATGTTTATATAAGGTTTTTATTGATTCAAAGTTTAAACACATATGTATAATCAAAAGAATTTTAAAAAACGAATGTGTCTTGATATATGATTAGAGGAAGGTCGAAAACAATGGATGCATTGTGCGAAGTATGCCCAAGAGTTGGCGAATAACAGAAAAGCATGGAAAATAAGGATATATTGTGCCTATTCCCTAGAGTTGGATAAGGGTAGGAGAATAATAATTGGTCAAAATTAATGTATGAAATATATAATACTCAGTCTGTACTCACCCTGTAATTGAGCTGAGTAATCAAAGCGTCTGAGCCTCCATCGGCTATTTCCACAAGCCCATCTGCCGACATTGGATGGACCCGCCTCTCCAAGGTACCTGAGCTCATTGTTTTCTCTTCCGACTTCTCCGTACTACTGCTACTGGATTTCTCGATGATATTTGAGAATTTGCTTACAGTGACAACTTCCTGTTTGTCTATTAGTGTTTGTTTAAGCTTGTCTGGTTTGTTCGGTGATTTATCAGTGATTTCGTCCACCGTTCGCGTAGACACGGTCGGCGGCGACGGAGCCGGCGGTTTCTTTATTTCTTCTGACATCGCTGATAATATTCGACCTAAATTATGTGTTTTAGTAGTATGGGTAATAGTAATCATTACTTAAGTATATATTTTATATTTAGAAAGATAAACGAAAGATAAAGCTTTAGAGTGACGGTATATAATAGTCTTTTAAACACTACAGCCAAGGTAATCCTCAAAAACCAATTGCAGTTTACTCATAAGCGTGGACTGCTGTGAAGAACAAATGCACAATTTAAATTTTTTTAACTGTCATATAATACATGGTAGATACCATAAAGTTACTTGTATAAGGAACTAGATTTTTTTCCGTAGGCGTCAAATTATTACAAATTTATATGCTTTTGAATATCAATACCACTAACTTCGAATTATTACGTAACTGTGTCATATTTGGACTTGAAGTTAACTGTTTCGACTCGTTCTGACTTCACAATAAAATATGAATAAGTGTTTAAATGACTAACTTAGTTAAAATAAAGTCCATTACCAGCTCATACAACCCCTTACGAATTTAGTCATTCTTCACTGTTACATACATTCAAATTTAATTCTGCTCTATTTTAATCTATTTATTTAAATAATACTTTATTCCTTTTATAAAAAGGTATTTATTATTTTTTTCTATTACGTCATATAAACATACTTTGTCCCAATAACTTCCTAAGCATAACAAAAATGGTAAAAATGGTAAAACCACTATCTCCCAATTAGATAAAAAATAAAGAAAAGAGATTGGCTGAATATTATTGCTTAAGCAAAAAAAATCATATATTTTTCCAGCATGTAAATGTAGGCTAAGTATTAGGCTAAAATATCTACAGAGTTGGGTCTCGATCATACATTCAACAGTAATTCTACACCCACAACAAATATTTTTAGTATACAGTTGCTACCTTGAACATTAAAAATAATAGTAAAATATTACTTACGTCATTAGTTGACGTTAAGGTCAGAAATTATATTTAAGACGTCGACAGTTAATATTTACTTGATCAATTTATATTGATTTATTATTAAATACAAAATAGGAAACATACCCGTGTTTGGCGATTGTAGCGGAGGTGGCTTGCTCGTAGGAAGGTCTGGAGGACGTTCGGTTGGAGGATTTTTCGGATCGCCGGATTGTCGGGTTTTCGACTAAAATTACACAAATAAAATTATTGTTTAAAAAAAAATTGACACTGAAAAATACAAGTGCAAGTAAATGCCGTATTTTTAAATACAATAAGCAACAAACTCCTGTATGTTACGCAATAGGTCTGTTAACTTCTGATAGCTGAAATGTATTTTTTTTTATTTTATTTGGATAATACAAGATAAATACACGACATAATTTTTTTTTTCAGTAATAAAATTACTCAAAAAATAATTAAGAGTAAATTAGTTTGGTAATTTTCAATTATGATATAATATAGTAAGTACATGATAGAGCAAAAAGTACTGGTAACTTGTCGACGACAAATAACAATAGGAATTTGAGCAGCCGGTCCAAAAATATAATTGACAAAATTCAATTTTTTAATGAATATTAATGTCAATATGTCCTTTATAATAAACAATTTTTACGTGGCAAAGCAGTTAATAGTGAAACTTTTGAAAGATCAAATCATAGATTGCTTAAAAAGAGCTTATTTATACTGAAAAAATTTGTACTTTCTAAAAAAACTCAAAGAATAAAACACTTATATCTTTTTAATTGAGAGTTCCAAAATATAAGAACTTAATATAATCACTAATACATATAGTATTGTTACTCACCTCTAAACTAGACTCAAGGCTTTCTAAAACAGATATTCTGTTACTGATTGACGAGGTGCTCTTTGACATGTCCATCGAAAGACTCGGTCGTTTTTCTTCTAAGCCGCAATCAAGAATCCTAACGGAGAATAAAAATATACAACAAATCTCACAACTATCTTCAAGGAAACTAAGAATATCCTATTATTATTGCTATTTTGTTCTAAGATACGACACAATTATGACTCATAGTCAATGGTTAGATCACGATATAATTATTATTTTTGCATCTGACATCTTAGTATTTCTGAATGCATAATTAATCGTGACAAATGCAATATTACTGTACTAAAGATTTTTCTCAACATTAAGGTGGAATTCAAAATATTTCGAATAACCTTATATTCTACGGTAAAGAAAAAAATTAGGAAATAACGTGTTATTTAGAAGCTATCGGCAAGTTTTTATATTTGACCTCCCTTGAATATAATTCCAAATACGTTTCGTACTATTTACGATTTTTTTTTCTGCTTCGCATGCACTTTCAAGTTCCTGACATTTTGATCCTTTAATATGAAAGTCCGTATTATTTATACATATGCATGCATATATTCCTCATGTATATGAGTCTATTACGCTTTGAATATATCGCGTCAAAAGTAACATATTCTATGCTTATACATGGAACATGTAACTTTATTCTTCGGAGGGGCGATATAATAATCACTACATATTATAAAACAAAGTCCATTTTTCCGTATGTACGCATAAAACTTTAAAACTACGCAACCGATTTTGATGCGGTTTTTTTTATTAGATAGAGTGATTCCAGAGGAAGGTTTGTACGTATAATAACATTCAATACGAAGTAGAGAAATAATGTAATTTTTGAGGTTTCTGTAAATAATTACATTTTTTTCCGCTTACATTGCAAACGCAGGCTAAACCCTACGAGATTTATCAAAATGATGTACTAAGTATTTGTACACCTTAAAAAGGTCTACAGAAAAGTCCGCGATGGTATATATGTAGAATAAATTAATGAATTTACCTTTATCAATATCAAGTTAAAAAAAAATTACAAGACACTTATTAACAACGTTTTTTATACTATTGAAGACCATGTAAATGATACGAAAGCTTGGATTTAAGTAGCAACCAGCTACACAGTAAATTATATTGTAATATTTGAATTGTCGAAAAATTTGTTATATATATAAATAATTCTTTTTGAAGAGTGGGCATCAAGTTTTTGCCAGTCCTTCCCTGTAAAACCACCTTTCCGAAACAGTGATAGTAATTTTTTTTAAATACGATCATTGTATTTTTACTCTTACTCTTAGTTTAACTCTTATTTTTTAATATATTATTTTGCTCAATAAAGTATTTATTATTGTTCAGCTGCGTAGCTAGGTATCCAAAAGCCCTGGAGCAAAAATAAACTAGGCCCTGAACTAAACAATTTAAAATCATTTATTGCGTATTATTCGTGTTCCGAATTAGAAATGGGGGGGGGAGGTTACGGCAACCAGCTTAGGGGGCCTTTCTAAGCTTGGTTGCCCCGGGGCACTGCCCCGTCTAGTCCTCCGGTAGCTACACCACTGACTTTGTTAGTCATCATTATTATTATTATTATTTGTCGACTCCGACGCTACTCCTTTTATATGCATGTCATATTTCACACAATCCAACCATCTCTTCTTCGTTCAAAAATATATTTATTGTTATTATTAACTTCTAGCAATCGCCAGCGGCTCCGCCCGCATGGAAAGATAATATAGTATTTTGATAACCATGAAAATAGTTAAAGTGAGTTAACCTTTAAAGCTAGACATATGCTATCGCGGACTTTTAAGAACTTTTAGAGGGGACCAATTTTATAATACATGATTTTTGAATAACTATTACCGTTTACTAGCGCAAATTTTGCCGTTTTCGTATTATTTTTTATGGCTGCTCCCCTCCTATTCATCTTAGCGTGATGTTATATAGTCTATAGCCTTCTTCGATAAATGGACTGTCCCACACTTTAAGAATTTTTCAAATCAATATATAATTAATATATTATATTCAAATATCTGGGTGACCGAGCTTCGCTCGGTAATTTTTTTACAAAAAAAAACTTAAAATAAAGAACAAACAATTATTTAGTTGGGATCGATCCTTAGCATTCACATTTCTCTAGGCTGCCCGTTACACGAATAAGCTACGTCGACTTGACAGTTAATGGCGAAAATTCAATTCAATATAAATGTTAGTGTTTTTAATGCCCAAAAAAAGGGATAAAACAATTTTTTTTTAATAAAACCTATCTAGATCAATTTTTCTCCCCCCAAAACCTCCTACGTGCTGAATTTCAGGAAAATCGTTGGAGCCGTTTCCGAGATTCGGAAAACATATATATATACAAGATTAACTCATTTAAATATTAAAGATATATATTAGTATAGATAAATAAAGTTAAAATAAGTATAATTGTAAACGAACCTGTCTGTACTGCGGCCGCCCGCCTTACCGGCCACGCTGGCCTCGGAGGAAGTAGAAACGGATCGTGACTTCCCTTCCGTACTGAAGCTAGTCTTTTTTGCCTGGTTCAGTTTGAGCTCCTCCATCCACGGCGCTCTGTGCTTTTCCCATTCGCGGGTACGAGGTCTTATTACTTCCGTTTTTTCTGTTGATAGCTTTTCGGTTGGTACTAAAATATAATTAGATTTAATTAGATTATAAGCTTTCGCGATTCACTCTTAACATTATCATCATCCACCATCCACCTGCCCTTATGCCACCCTAAGTGGGGTCGACACAACATGTTATAAACATGCTGTCACATGATTTGGCTGCATTTTTACGACCGGCCACCTGGCTGACGTTAACTTACCTTAGTCGTATTTTATGACACCTCGGTAAGAAAGAGGGTGGTCTATTCTACTAAACCGGATACCACACGGTGGGTCAACTTACCTTAGTCGCCTTTTACGACACGTCGGTAAGAAATGAGGGTGGTCTATTCTACTTAGCCGGATACCACACGGCTATGTTTGAAGTATGACATGAATATAAAAGGAGTCGATGAATGACAGGAGAGAATGGAAGCGGCCACATTTAAAGTGTCATAAAAGGCGACTAAGGTAAGGCCTTTTATGACACCTCGGTAAGAAATGAGGTTGGTCAATTCTACTCAGCCGGATACCACACGGCGAGTCGACTTACCTTACCTTAGTCGCCTTTTACGACTCCTCAGTCTAAAATGAGGGTGGTACTATTCTATTCAGCCCGATACCACACGGCGTTCATTCTTAACATTATATCGGATGCTTAATATTGAAGTGACCTAATTAAATAGGCTTAATTGAGTTAAATACATTGTAATCCTTATTTCAATCCCATCATGACTGATTGACATGACTGGAGGGGTTAACAAGTTTACTAGTAATTTGTAACTCAAATTGCTAGTAGCCTTTTCTAAAGAAATTAAAAAAAAATACCTTCGTGTCCGTTGGTAAGTCCTATTTGTTGCGGCGTGTCGTCTCGCAACACCTGACTACGCGGTCGCCGCCGCGGGGCCTTCACTCTGGAAAAAATATATACATATATAACAAAAATATAAAATATATTAAATTTTATATCATCATCTTCCTGGCCTTATCCCACTCTAAGTGGGGTCGGCATAACATATTATAAACATGCTGTCGCATGATTTGGCTGCGTTTTTACGGCCGGCCGCCTGCCTGACGTCAACTTACATCTGTCGTGTTTTACGACACCTCGGTAAGAAATGAGGTTGGTCTATTCTACGCAGCCGGATACCACACGGCGGGTCGACTTACCTTAGTCGCCTTTTACGACACCTCGGTAAGAAATGAAGGTGGTACTATTCTATTCAACCGGATACCACACAGCTATAATTTAATATTAAAATAATTATTACCTGCCAGCTCTCGGGTCGTTGAGTATGGAATTTCTCTGGATATGATCGAACGTATTGCTGGCATTCGTGTTAGCGGTGGCGTTGGCATTGGCATTGGAGTTGACATTGGAATTGGTGTTGACGTTAGTGTTAGTGTTGGCATTAGGACTGGCGTTAGTGTTGGCACTGATGTTGGGTTTGCTGGTCGCGATGCCATCTGTACGATCCTTTTCGCCACTACTAGGAACAACGGTAGTTACCATGGCGGAAGACTTTTCACTGCAGTAAAAAAAATATTTATTTTATAGTACACAACCAATAATATAATGGATAGTAATGGTACCATATTTATAATAGAAAATATACACAACTACAAAACATAATATACATAAAATATAGAAAAAAAAATATTTATAGCTTGTATAGTTTATAGTTTTTAGCTAGTGTATATAATAACGCTAATCAGCAATAATCTACCTGACATACTGTACTAAACCATTTATTTTGACATTATTTTAGTAGTGTCTATCGGGCGTTTAGAAAAGCCCATTTTATAATGGCAAGTTACAATAAGCACTACTTTATAGAATTTTATAAGTAATCCTTTTTTACTGACCAATTAAAAAGCCAACCAAAAATATTACACTTCAGTGTAATAATTTTTAAAGAATAGTTTTTCTAATATTAATATGTGTATTGGTATTTTTTTAGTGGTAACACTTCGCCTGTATTCTAGACCTTATAGATCTAAGAAAAGAACTGAGTCTACTAAACTATACATTCATCTGTTTTTTAGAATGTCTGCTCTAATAATAAGCAAACCCTTGCGAAATTCCAGAGATATGATAGGTAAAAGAAGTTTCACTTACGTTTTTTCAGAAGAAGATAACATTTTATTTTTAAGCCCGCTGAACAAGCCGCCGACGCCCGAAGTAGGTGTGGGACTTTTCTTTAATGGCACTGGAGGTTTTTTTACCTGAAACTAACACGATGATTTCTGTACCATATAATAAAAGGCTTTTAAGTTAAACGATTTGGGCATAAAGGTTTACTGGATAGTCAAAATGGAAACGAAGAAGTATAAAGATACATAGGTCAGCTGCATTTAGCGCTAACGACGAAGTTCTACGCAGCAAGCTATCTATTACCTTTAAAAAGAAAACTGACTTGTCACTTATTTGCGGGGACTATGACTTTGTCCAAACAATCCACAGATAAGATCCGTGTCGTCCAAAGAACGATGTAACGAGCAATCCTAGTTATACTTATACGCGACCTATACACGAACGATTGGAAACGCTCTAGGACCACCCAAAGACCAAAGTCATTAACGTCATATAGTTTCATTGATTGCGGCGGTCGGGTGGAGATGGGCGGGATACACAGTCCGATTGAATACGGATTGATAGACGCAGAAAGTTTGGCTCATACGCTACCGGATTTACCACACGGTATGTGCCAAAATGATGGAAGAATGACATAATACAAAACTCTAAGATCATCGCCAAGATCACGACCAATATTAGACACAGCATAGACTATAGATATTGTCCTGCAATAAATGTATATATATTTAAGTTGTGTTTATCTCTAATTAAATTTTAATTTGATATTTAGTTTTAGTAAAAAGCCGTGTGGTATCCGGCTAAGTAGAATAGTACTTCCCTCATCTCTTACCGAGGTGTCGTAAAAGGCGACTAAGGTAAGTCGACCCGTCGTGTGGTATCCGGTTGAGAAGAATAGATCATTCTCCTGCTTACCGAGGTGTCGTAAAATACGACCAAGGCAAGTGGACATCAGGCAGGCGGCCCGTCATAAAAACGCAGCCAAATAATGTTACAACATGTTTAAACATGTGCCGTCCCTACATAGAGTGGAATAAGGGCAGGAGGATATATATTTAGTTTTGGTAAAATTAAATAAAAATTACTCTCAACTAGTATTCATGATGACCTGGAGCTGTGGCGGAAATGGCCGAACCCGGCAAAAGCGGCGAACGTATGCATAACTCATCGAGATTTATATATTTGTGCCATTTGCAGAGACCCAAGGGCCATGGAGTCAAAGCATAAAAAATATCCGTTAATTGCCTCTTCAGGTGATTAGAGGGCTGGCTCCTTTTACGCATGAAGCATCCGCTTAGCGATTGAACGCGGAATTGCTGCCAGCTCTCTTGAGACCATTTCGCATGGGCATGATTTGTAAAATACTAGAGTGTATGTAATTGAAGGTTTTTTGTTGTTGTAAATAAATGTTATTTTATTCATGGTTGTCTTACCTTTTCATCCTGTATTTTATCTCCCACGGTCTCGGTGTATACTATTTTTTCCGATTCGGTTTTGTTAGTATGTGTGACGGTATTTTCTTTGCTCAACGTGAATTCTTTGTGCGTGCTGCAAAGTTAAAGGTCTGATTAGGAACTTAGAAGAAGCTTTGTATCTGCAATTGGGTTCGCCTTAAGTGTTACCCATAATTATGGACTGTGTCTATTTACTGATGAAGAAGGTATAGAGGGAATTTTTCTACCTTTATGGAAGCACGATATATAAGCTCAACTGTACAGAATTTAATCAATATTGCTTCAGTCGATTAGCGTGAAAAGGCAACAGACAAACTTTCGCACTTATAAAATTTTAGATTGAATTCTACATCAGACATATCGAGTAACATAAGGAAATCTACTATGATTACCTTACACAAAACTATACAACTTATTTACAAAATTTATCTTCAGAAGTTTCTTTTTCGTTAAATTGTATAGGACTGTACTTTTCAATTTTAAAAAAACATTCTATTAACTATGATAATCGAACTTAATCATATCGTGCTCAAAACTTTTTAAAGTAAAATAAATGTGACGGCTACAATAGTTACGTAAGATACAAAAAAATAATACCTAGGTATGTTAATTTAAATTATAAATAATACTATTTATTATCATTTTGATAATGGTTTTAGACTTATGCCCGTATTTTTTTTAATCATTTGACCAAACCAAGAATCAATTACATTTAAAGCAAGTCAAGTCAAGTAATGGCCTATTAGTTTCTCACTACTGGGCCTTGTCTCTCCTTTTTTGTAGAGAAAGGAAGGGAATTCACTACGTTGCTCCAATTGGTAGACCGTATATATTCCCAGAATTCTCTAGTGATATGCAGGTTATCACACGATGTTTTCTTCAGCAAAGAGGATGTGATATATAGTAAATATCAATTAGGCATATTTGAATAAAAAACTCATTGGTTCCTGTACAGGGTTTGAACTAATCATTCCCTGGAAAGGGAGTCATTTTGCATATGGCTATAACAGCTTTTACAAACAGCTATTAATGCTAGTATACTACGATATTACACAGGAGGAATTTCTCTAAGAAATACTAATACTGTAATTTTATAGGGTGCAGCCCTATGGCACCACTAGGTTCCAAGTCTTCATTTTGCTACTAATCGCCTATTTCAAACGTTAAATTTCAACATACGATATTTATTTCGAGCGCGATACGCAGGAAACCGTGAGATTACGAAATTTTAGACACTAATTTCATATTTAGATATGCAGTCGCGAATTACTAAATATTGTATGTGGCAAAAAATTTAATGGCAACATGTGACTGCGGATTTTTGTGTAATAATTCTTATTAAATTAATTTCGTATTGAACTATCATTTATTATAAAAAAAAACAACTCAAATCGTTCTTCTACTCTCATCCAATTCTAATTGGGGTCGGCACAACATGTTTTTCTCTTACATTCTCTCCTATCATTCGTCAACTCTGTCAACGCTTTTATCAATATAAAATGAAGTATAACATAAGTATTAAGTTTCATTTATTTATTTATTTATTCTTATTGCACTATACAGAGGTACATTGGTTTATATTAAATTAAATTAGGACAAGCGTGCAAAGGCGGTCTTATCGCTAAAGCGATCTCTCACAGACAACCTTTGGTGAGAGGAGAATACTAAGAGATCGGGTATAGTGCATTATAAACTATAAAACATACAATTAAATACTAATATTACATAGATATTTACAATTATATATATTATAATACATATATCATTAATAAATTACATTACACATTCAACGATAGATAATATAGCTTCAAATGATTTTTAAAAATATGTAAAGATTCCGAACGGCGGATGTCAGTGGGAAGAGCATTCCAATCGCGGTTTCATTTTAATAAAATAAATCTTACATATGACTTATATACTAAGAAAAAAAAATTAGATAATACCTTATTTTAGATGTGGTTAATTCTTTGCCAGGTACAATTTTTTCGATGTATTTGTTTAATATAGGATAAAGAGCATTTGTCTTCCCAGGCGGTTGTTCAGGTTTCTTTTCCTCGACATCCTGTGCTACTGTAAAAAAGGGAAACAACTCTCATTACATATTATAAATAAACATAACAAATAAAATTATTCTAGTAGGTGATCCATAACAAGCGAATAAATATATGAGACACATTTATACAATTAAGCGTTACTTTGCGGAGATCCATAATACAAAAGTAATAATAAAATTAATTTTGCTATAATCTGCGAAGAAGTAAAATAGAAAATATATATAATGCTAAATGTAAGTGGACAATCGGTTATCATACCTGATACATGCAGGATTCGTAAAAACACATGCACAAACCTACACCACCGCCACCACAATACACAAGCACTATATACGTTCACTGTCAAAAACTCAACAATCGTTTCGCCCCGCAACCGAAGCATCATCAGGAGATAGACTCCACGACCAAAATCGCAAAGCTTTGCGATTTTGGTCGTGGAGTGTAAAATTATAAAAAAAAAGTAAGTAACGGCCTGTTACTATCCCACTGCTGGGCATAGGACATATCTCTCCTTTTTTTTTGGAGAGAAGGATTGGAGCCAAGACCTACCACGCTGCTCCAATGCGGATTGGTAGGTTACACATATCTCTAGAATTCTCTAGAGATATGCAGGTTTCCTCACGATGTTTTCCTTCACCGAAAAGCGTGTGATAAATTGCAATTATCAATTAAACTCAACTCATTGGTACCTGCCCGAGGTTTGAACCCTAGACCTCCTCGAAAAGAGGCTGTTATCGCTGGGTTACCACAGCTTTTTTTGTATGCACTACAAAATTATATAACTATGTGTATATTTACCAGTGGTGGTCTGTCACTCATAACGCATGTGTTAAGTTATTTTGAGGACGGACGACCGTGTAAGTAAATGTCCCATATTTATTATATCATAATAATAAAATTATATTATATAATAAATATAAATAAATACATATTCATATTCACGTAATTTAGGTATAAAAAAATACTGTGCAGAAATGCTAAAACCTGTATAAATAGAAACGAATTTAAATTTATTACGTAACAATTCTGCGACCGTGCTTATACGGAAGCTAACTTTTTGTTATGAAAATAAATTCGCGAGTGCAACTAGGCCCTACTCTCCGGCACTATACTCAGTTTGATGTAAATTTTATGTAGAGAGCACAAATCTGCTGCTAAGGACGATCGTGGTTTATAAGGTGATACTCGCCACCAAACTATAAATTGTTGAAGCAATCTATTTTTATACTGTAAATGGTAATTAACCAAAACGAGAATTAAACTGGTGCAATCATTATTCAAATAAATTACATTGTTTGTTGATGGCAATCATTTAAAAAATTATTCACTTCATAAACTTTAAAAATCACATTCACATTTTAACCTCGTTGCTTAAATTAATGAATTATTTATAACTACACATTACGGAACATAAATAATTTGTATAATAAATTTTTAATTTCGGTCAAACACTTAAAACTCACTTTCTACTCCCATTTTAAAATAAGGAAAAACTGAGAGGCAATAATCAGTATTAGATAGGCGCTCACGAGACGGTATTAAATACTAAAATAACAGCGTAAAGCACGAAAAGGTAAAGTAAGGTTACGCAAAATCACGACTCCAACCATTCGCAAGTCGCAACCTTCATAAGAAATGTCAATAGCAGAACATCGAACACTAAAACTGACTGGGCGACCACTACTAATGTAATTAGAATATCTAACTACAAAGTATTTATTATACGAATTTTTAATAATCTATATAAATATTATAATACAAAGTCCCGAATAGCAAAATCTACGGAACGGATTTTTGTATAGTTTTTACTATAACATATAGTGAATTCTTGAGAAAGGTTTGGATTAATGGTACATTACAGTTTTATGTCAATTGAAATAGGAAAAACTTTGTGATATAGGTACTCTTCGACCCTGTACAGGATAGTAATGACTAAAGTAACTAGTTATAAGAAGATACAAGTTTACTTTAATGAAGAATATTTTGAATTTGCATTTGTAAACACGCGGGTTAAGCCGTGGGCAAAATTATTAAAGCATAAATTTGTGAACAACTTCCATGAACGTAAATTACACTAACTAATGAATACGAGTTTAACTAACATATTATTGTAAATAATACTTAGCATTATAAATTTTAAAAACACTTTTTTTCTAATTTTTTTCTAGCAATATCTTGAACATTTATTCTTACTTTCGCTTAATACAAAAACATCTTCAAAATAGGTGAACAATAAAAGGTAATTATTGTCTAGGAAAATATTGTTTATCTTTAACGAAGTATGACATTGTCCGCGCAATCAAATGACTAATTTATTAATTTATATCTTGCGGTATTTTGTTGAACAATTACAACATTCCAAAACACTCACCTAAATATGGACAGTTTCATTGAATATCACTTGATGTTATAAATAAAGATTTTAGCATAATAACATTTATTTACAAAATATATTTATAATCTGTACCTCGTTTTGATTGCGCTAATGAATTTCAAAATTGTCACCCACTTTGTTGTTACAACTTGCATTACAAATTAATAAATAAAAACACGATTCAACAGATTTAGAGTCTACACAACGCGTTTAATTAAAAAAAAACACAATTCAGGTTTGAATGTCGAATCTGCGCTACTACACATTTACGATAAATCCGAAGCACAGTGATAACAGATTCAGCGCTAGACATTATTTTCCGGCAAAGTAAACTGTGATAAGTCCCTATCGGAAAAAAATAATTGCGTATAATAAAACGACACTCACAGCAATTGTATTTAAAAATGTCTGAATAATACGATAAACGCGAAATAATGTTGTGCATAAGTGTTCAACATTTGAAAGATATACCTACGTTGTAAATGTTTATCGATACTGTTGTCACATAGGTGCAGTTGACCTTGTGACGACACGATTATCGTAACAACTTTTACGTAAGGCTGAATTGCTAATCGGTCACAGATCAGCTCTCGATGTTATTATGTTCATTTCATTAACTTAATTAAACAGTCTGTATTTATAATTATAATCCATTATGATAAATAAGTGCTTTACGTGACAATTTTAGCAACAAAACCATATCGAAACAAAATTACGTGCCAACAAGAAAAACAAAACAAATCTTCAGAAATCTTTACCATAATTCGTTACAAAAATGTAATGTCAATAATAACTTCTTACATATATAGTGTAAGTAAAAATGAAAGTCATATAACATAAAAAAAAATGTATCTACTTATTATGTAAAGCCAAGTACATAATATATACATTTTAGTTTTGTTTTTTCGTAAGTCGGGAACGTAATTACAAAATGGAGTATGTACTTGTTATGAATAAAACAAATTTCTTCTATAAGAATCCTTGAAGAAGACACAAATTTTTTTGTATAAAACAATCAATAAATTTAAAGAGTGATTGTTTAATATTTTTTAATTCACATTTGCTGATTTAACATACATTTACAGTTACAAAAAATCCGCCGTGTGGTATCCGGCTGAATAGAATAGACCATCCTCATTTCTTACCGAGGTGTCGTAAAAGGCGACTGAGGTAAGTCGACCCGCCGTGTGGTATCCGGCCGAGTAGAATAGACCATCCTCATTTCTTACCGAGGTGTCGTAAAAGGCGACTAAGGTAAGTTGACCCACCGTGTGGTATCCGGTTAAGTAGAATAGACCACCCTCTTTCTATCGAGGTATCGTAAAATACGACTTAGATAAGTTGACGTCAGGCAGGCGGCCGGTCGTAAAATACGTAGTCAAATCATGTGACAACATGTTTATAACATGTTGTGCCGACCCCACTTAGAGTGGGATAAGGGCAGAAAGATGATGATTAAGTTACAAAAAATATTTATTAAATACTAACCAGATGGCAATAATTGGACGAAGTTATCCGGAAAGAGCCCAGTTTTGCCGTGCAGTTCGCCCCTCCACCACCCGCGATCTACCTCATTTTTGGACAATATGTTCACTATGTCACCCTCTGCTATCGTCAGTTCATCTTCATTGACTGCCGTGTATGGGAATAGCACCCGACACTGCTCTCTAACTGTAAAGAAATACAACGTTAAAAATTAAGATATATTAATAGGCTGCGATAGCTCAGCGGCACGACCTTCTGACTATTTCGAGGGTATCACGGGTTCAAACCAATTCATGCACCAATGATTTATTTTAGATAAAACTTATTTTATTTTATTTATTTCTTTCTTTCTTTTTACACATATATTTAGAAAAGAGAATGAAAAATTAAAAAAGCACATGTTTAAAGGCGGACTTATCCCTAAAAGTGATCTTTTCCAGTCAACCTTTGAGTAATAGAAGGAAAAGGACAGGAATTGACGAAGAAAGAGAGTACGTACGAGTAGAGTAAGTCATATAGGGAAAAAGAAAAAGTTTATATAAATTTAACTATTTATTTTATTAAATAATTTAATAAACTTATGTGTCTAATTGATATTTACAATTTACCGCGGTTATGTTTTATTTGCAAGACTGCATGACTCTTTCAAAAAAGGCGCGGGTTCAAATACCGGGCTGGCAGTAATGAGGTTTTCTATAAAAACTTATGTGTGTAATTGACATTTGCAATTTGATACACGATTATCGGTCAAGAAAACATCGTGAGAAATCTTGCATATATCTGACGTAATCCTAGGATATGTGTAACCTACCAATCCTCACTGGAACAGAGTGGTGGGTCTCATCTCCTACCCTTATCCTCTAAAAGGTTTACTTTAACGTTAACGTTAACTTTACTACTTTACGTAGTATTTTCTCAAAGATAAATATCCTCCACATAGGAGCAATATATTGCACAAAATTCTAATTTTTGCAGACACTTCAATGATATGGAGAACTAATATCAGAGCATAAAATTATCGGATATGCCTCAGTACATTCTAGCTCTAATTTCTTATTCATAAACTCGACCTATGTAACGAGCGTGTGAATGATAACTTCTGATGCGTTCTAAATTTAAATAAGAAATATCCACTGGATAAATCTATCACTTGATATTAAAGCTAGTTACAGTTTTCAATTATTAAGTGTTAAGTTTAAATAGTTAAATTGCATTTGTCCATTGTAAGTCGTTGTTACCGAAACCACAATTGGTTATTGGAATATTCAATCTCGATGATACCAATAAATCTGGTGAAGTCATTTAAGGAAATCTAATTTTAAAATACAGCCATGACGACTTAGGAGGTCATTATGGAATAAATGTAATACATCTAAACTTTAAAACTCAATTTTTTTAGGCCTTCATTATAATTATAAATGCGTCAGTCTATTTGTCTGTTTGTCCTTTATGCTATCACGACTAATACGTCGGACCAATGTTGAAGAAAACCTTTACAACACTGGGGTAACATATAGGGTAAAAAATTCCGTTTTTTATCGTATAGGTTATAGATACATAATGACCAATGAATGCGCAACACAGAGGCTTACATACTTTCGCATTTATATTGTACTTGTTTTTACCCACTACTTCGTTCGCGTGAACTGTTATCACGTGATAGGTTGATAAAAGATGGTACATTTTAGTGTCATCCTATTCCTGTGTAATTAACAGGATTTCTATAGCCTACCTATATGTTAGTTATATTATATAGGAATAATTGTTTCAAATTTTATTGATTAGGTTCAGCGGATTCGTCGTGAGAGTAACAAACATACAACAGAAACTTTCACATTAATAATATTCATAAAAGTACTTTTGCCGAAATTTTGGTGTTAATTTTTTAGCCAAGATATCATTTCGTTGGTTCGCACCAAGACTTTTGGGTATTAAATTTACTTTATTACATGATTTCAAGAATATATTATACTTTTATTCAAAAAGTCGAACGCGGAAATTCTCCATTCAACTAAGCAACATAAATGGAACGCCAAATTGATATGGTAATACACATAAAACCCGCTAATTAGTAATCAATATCTGCTGTTGTTTTCAAGCATGACTTTCAAATGAAATGACTTTATCTTAGGAAAAAGTATGGGATGCGGATATCATCGCCATTATAGTAAACGACATAAAATTGTTATGCAGAAACCAACCATCACATAGATCTGACTGTACGCTCAATTTTTCTAAGTATATGAATTTTTCCTTAATATATACATCATCTTCTTGCCCTCATCCTACTCTAAGTGGGGTCGGCACAACATATTATAAACATGCTGTCACATGATTTGGCTGAGTTTTTGCGACCGGCCGCCTGCCTGACGTCAACTTACCTCTGTCGTATTTTACGAAACCTCGGTAAGAAAGAGGGTGGTCTATTCTACTAAACCGGATACCACACGGTGGGTCAACTTACCTTAGTCGCCTTTTACGACACCTCGGTAAGCAATGAGGTTGGTCTATTTTACTCAGCCGGATACCACACGGCGGTTTTCCTTAATATATACAATGACTACAATATTGTACATATGTGACATCGAATTGCAATGGATGATTCAACGTGGGGCACTTTGTTTCAATGAATCCAATAAATGTTTTAAATAAATTGAATAATGTCTTCGTTTCCGGTCACATAAACAGTTACCCAGAAAGTTTACATACAGCTCACTCATACGTTACTCAACGTATTTTTAATATTCTAACGGTAAAGATGCAAACATTTATTATAAACATGGAAACGTTTTTTAACGCTCTAGATTGTCAATTGTCTATTTCTTTGATAGTGCAAATTGATGCAATCGAAGCTAAATGCTAAATTGCACACAATGCTGATATTCAGCTTAAACAGATCGAATAAGTCTAAGAACAGTCTCTTTCATAATTATAAAATGATAGGTATTTTTACAGTCACATTTACGGAAAAGTCGGAAAGTTTACATACAGATTAAACATATTATGTTACTCAACGTATTTTTTTTTATATTCTAATGGTAAAAATGTAAAACATTTATAATACTCATAGAAAATTTTTTTACGCTCTAGATTGTCAAGTCTCTATTTCTTTAATAATGCAAAGTGATGCAATCGAAGCTAAATGCTAAATTGCACACAATGCTGATATTCACCTTAACTAGATCAAATAAGTCTAAGAACAGTGGCTTTCGTAATTATAAATTAATAGGTATTTTTCCGGTCACATAAACAATTACGGAAAAGTCAGATGTTTACATACAGCTCACCCATACGTTACTCAACGGATTTTTAATATTCTAATGGTAAAAATGCAAACATTTATAATACTCATAGAATTTTTTTTTACGCTCTAGATTGTCAAGTCTCTATTTCTTTAATAATGCAAAGTGATGCAATCGAAGTTAAATGCTAAATTTGCACACAATGCTGATATTGCTTACCCAAATCAAGTAGGTTTAAGAAGTCTCATTTGTAATTATAAAATATTGGGTATATTTCGTCTTTAAAAAAAAATAGATCAAAACAAAATAAATAGTTTAAAAAATTGGTTAAAAAAATCGTGTAAGTAACTAAGAACTTTATATGGATTCGAAACTAATGGTATCTCGATTTGTAATAAAAAATACTGGTATTAAATTTATGTATATGCAAAGTCATGTCATAATATAATAATAAATAGTATTAGGCGTTACTTTGTGGAGATCCATAATACAAAAGTAACAATAAAATTATTTTGCTTTAAATTGCGATGATAATTATAGTAATATTATAAATGCAAAAGTTTGTGAGTATGGATATATGTTTGTTACTCTTTCACGGCGAGTCCGCTGAACCAATATCAATGTGATTTGGCGCAATTATTCCTTATACATCGGAATAACATATAGGCTATAGAAATCCTGTTAATTCTACAGGAATAAGAGGACGTTGAAATCTTTTATCGACCTATCACACGACAAACGTCCAGGGGAGCGAAGTCGCGGATAAAAGCTAGTTTAACATAATCCAATAAAGTTTGAATAAATTGCAATTTCTTTTTCTTTAAACAGCAAATGTCCAGGGTCGATGTTTATTTATCTCAGCTCAAAAGTTAAAATCATCATCCTCGTGCCTTTATCCCAGTCTAAATGGGGTCGGCACAACATGTTATAAACATGCTGTCACATGACTTGGCTGCATTTTTACAACCGGCCGCCTGCCTGACGTCAACTTACCTTAGTCGTATTTTACGACCACTCGGTAAGAAAGAGGGTGGTCCTATTTAACTAAACCGGATACCACACGGTGATTCAACTTACCTTAGTCGCCTTTTACGACCCCTCGGTAAGATATTTGGTTGGTCAATTCTACTCAGCCGGATACCACACGGCGGGTCGACTTACCTTAGTCGCCTTTACGACACCTCGGTAAGAAATGAGGGTGGTACTATTCTATTTAGCCGGATACCACACGGCTATATAAAATTTAGTTTATTATAATCCAATAAAGTTTGGATAGATTGCAATTTTCTCTTTCTTTAAACAGCAAATGTCCAGGGTCGATGTTTATTTCTCTCAGCTCAAAAGGCAAAATATTATTATTTATTTACCTGGCTTAGGAGGCAACGCAGGCGCTGACGGTAAAGGTGACACTGAAGGCAATGCAGTCTCGGGTTCATTAAGGGTGAACTCCTCGGGAGGTTGATCCAACATTACGACAAAGTTTGAGGGGAAAACACCTTCTTCGTCTCCAAGTCGGCCGTGCCACCAGCCTTCTTCTACCTGCCACCAAATATTGATGATTGATGAAATTGATGAAACATTGATGGTGAGTTGACGAATGATAGAGGGGAATAGAAGACATATTGTGCCGACCCCACTTAGAGTGGGATAAGGGTGAGAGAATGATGATGGTTTAAGTCAGTTTTATGAGTTGACGAATGATAGAGGAGAATGGAAGAAGACAAATCGTGCTTATCCCACTTAGAGTGGGATAAGGGTAAGAGAATGATGATGGTTTAAGTCAGTTTTATGAGTTGACGAATGACAGAGGAGAATGGAAGAAGACATATTGTGCCGACTCCACTTAGAGTGGGATAAGAATAAGAGAATGAAGATGGTTTTATTCAGTTTTATGAGTTGACGAATGATGGAGGAGAATGGAAGAAGACATATTGTGCCGACCCCACTTAGAGTGGGATAATGGTGAGAGAATGATGATGGTTTAAGTCAGTTTTAATTTATATACAAATTTTAATAAATCAATGAGATTAATACTTGACATCATTTAAATGAAATGCCTTGATCCTAAATTTGTCTATCACAACTAATAAATGATAAATATAAGGTATACTGATGTTGTCATCATCCTCTTGCCCTTATCCCACCCTTCGTGGGGCACATGTTATAAACATGTTTTCAATTGATTTGACTATGTATTTTACGACCAGACGCCTGCCTGACATCAACTTAACTTATTTGTATTTTACGACATCTCAGTAAGAAAGAGGGTGGTCTATTCTACTCAACTAGATACACCACAGTGGGTCAAATTACCTTAGACGCGTTTTACGAAACCTCGGTAGGAAATGAGGGGTACTCAGCCGGATACAGCACGGCAAGACACGTAAATGTGTGTGATGTAATGAAATAAATGTAAAACCTTAATAACACCACTTTTTCCCCACTGAAAAAATTGTGCGGCCAACAGTACATCCCTGTTGCATAGCATACTGATTCTTTATATTCTGATTCAAATCATCCTCATTATCTTCCTGCCCCTATCCCACTCTAAGCGGGGTCGGCACAACATGTTATAAACATGCTGTCACATGATTTGGCTGCGTTTTTACGACCGGCCGCCTGCCTGACGTCATCTTACCTCAGTCGCCTTTTACGACACCTCGGTAAGAAATGAGGGTGGTACTATTCTATTCAGCCGGACACCACACAGTGTATATATTCTGATTCTGATTCAAATATAAAGCTATAACAAACTATATATATTACCCCCTATAGCTATGAAAATTGCATACCTCTTTAACAACTTCCAGTATATCACCAACATATAACGGCAACTCATCTGGATTAGCTGGTTCATAACTGTACAAGGCTTTACACCAACCTGTCACTTCTACATGTTCTTCCCTTGGCGCTCCTTCATGCCTATTCAAAATAGCACAATTTACTACATACAACACTAAAACATAAACATATATATTACCCTTCTTTATGTTAAAGAAAATTGTTATCAAAAAATATTTAGGAATATAACTGTCTCAATTATATTTGGTTAAAAAAAATTATATACATTTTTAAACAGAATCAAAAATTCACTTAAGTGTATGTAAGCTGACTAACAGTCTGTAGGCGTCATCAAAATCTTATCACATTAGATTAGATAACATGACAATCACATTATTCTACTAATTGCAAATATATTAGTATTAAAAATATAAAATGTGTACATTAATATTACTGGTAAAGTTACTAAGTATATCTATTTGTATCTTTTAACTGTTTATAATCACATTATGACACACCCATAAAATGCATAAAATATTTAAGTATATTTAAGTGGAAGGACAAGGACAAGGACAAGCTGTGATGGCCCAGCGGTGCGACCGTGTGAATCTTTAGAGACGATCACAAGTTCGAACCCGGGCAAACACCAATGAGTTTTTCACTTAAAAAACTTATGTGTCTAATTGATAATTGCAATTTATCACACGCTTTTCGGTGAAGGAAAACATCGTGAGGAAACCTGCATATCTCTAGAGAATTCTGGAGGTATGTGTAACCTACCAATCCGCATTGGAGCAGCGTGGTAGGTCTTAGCTCCAATCCTTCTCTCCCAAAACGGAGAGAAGAGGCCTATTCTCAGCAGTGGGATAGTAACAGGCCGTTACTTAAGTGGAAGGAACGAAATAAACTGGTAATAATTTATTGAAATAACATTACTATACTTATAAAATTTTTTTGACTTAGGTATAATCTTCCAGCCCTTATCGCACTCTAAGTGGGGTTGGCACAACCTGTTATAAACATATTGTCACATGATTTGATTACGTATTTTACGACCAGCCGCCTGCCTGACATCAACTTACCATAGTCGTATTTTACGACACCTCGGTAAGAAAAAGTGTGGTCTATTCTACTTAACTGGATACCACACAGTGAGTCCACTTACCTTAGTCGCCTTTTACGACACCTCGGTAAGAAATGAGGGTGATACTATTCTACTCAGCCGGACACCACATGGGAGTTGTGACTTAGGTATGTATATGGTTTCTAATTGTTAAAGAAAATAAATAAAAAGAATTGTTAACTACTCTGTATTTAATAATGCAACTGTAAACATTAATATTAGGAGCATCTCAATATGCATGCTTATCAACTTATCTTTACAAAGCCATAAGTACTCTATCAAAAAACTTGATCAGGATTTTTTCACACCTTTGTTAATTTCCTATTTTTTTGTGTACAAATAAGAACCCTTCTATTTCTTCTATACCCTCTGTCTATGTCTTTTTAAGGAGTATTGGACACCCAACACTCTACTTATCACATTTTGTATAAAATTATCATTCTACAATTATTGCATTTTAAAATATTAATTTACTGTCCACTTATTTAGATATTTACTTGTAGTTACAATAAAATAGATATAATTTATACAAAGAATATGATACTAAAACTATGAAAGAAATATAGTATCAATATTAACAAATAATATACCATCCATAATGCTGTTCTCCTAGTACTGAAACACAGTGGTCCGGAAATATGCCACGACGGCCATGCAGCTCCCCTCTCAACCATTCTCCTGGTAGTCTTTCAACCTCTCGCAATATATCACCAGGTCTCAAAGTCAGCTTATCTGGTTCTAATGCATCATAAGGATATTCAACTATATAACATGCTGTAAAGAAATGGCAATAATACTTGTACACTCAGATAGTACAACAATAAGGAAACTAAAACCAATCTCTATCAATTAAAGATTGTCCAAAATCTATTCTATCAATGCTTGTTATTTCATTAATAGTTTAAGGATTTAATCTACAATTGACAAGTAATTTCTATACTTTACTTAGCAAATTAATATTAAGAATGTGAAAGTCTGCTTGTCTGTCTTGTATGCTTTCACAGATTTACAATACGGTCAACCATATATATACACAAAAATATATATATATATAAGTATATATAAAATATAAATACAAAAATATAAATATATAAGTACAATATAATATAAGTACAATACAATATAAGTATAATACAATATAGGTACAATATAAGTACAAAAATATAAATATATAAGTATATATATACACATATATATACATAAAAATAGAAATATTTTAAAACTAATAATGTTATATGTTATAGAAAGAGGTTAAAATATGTTTCTAATGTCCATGTCCATAACTTAAATAAATATGTTGCTAGATCATTGACACTAAGTCAAAATGGACATCTTTGTTTTTTTAGATCCTAAACATAATATAAAGCCAACTTTTACAAAAAATTATCTTTATTGATTGTTATCAAATGTTTCACAGATTTTCAATACAGTCAAATCTAAAGAAATAGAAGTATTTTAAAACTCAAAATGTTATATGTTGTACAAAAAGGTTCAAAATTATTTTTTTAATGAATGTAACATAAATACATATGTTGATAGATAGATCATTTACACTTAGTCAAAATTACTTATAATACTTGTTTGCTTTTTGTACACTAAACATAATATAAAGCTAACTTCTACAAAAAAGATCTTTATTGATGACTGACTCCAGATTCATTAGATATGATCGAATTATGAACAATGAATTATGGTATAATCTTAACATTTGTGATGCCTCATCTGGATAAGGGTATACAAAAGTGTTATGTTTTGTTTATTAGCATTCATATGACATCACAATGCCATGAAAATGAGTCATGCGACAACTTGAAACTACTCAAGCTCACACGTAAGATTTTTTTATTATAATAAATATATGCACGACATAACATAATTATTAATCTGAACATAACTTAAGAAAATCAGTGCACTTCCGTAATTTAACAGGTGATTGACTTGTATTTGCAAATAGCGAAATACCATAAGGAAACGCATCAAATATTAAAACAGGTGTACGCCGTCAACCTAAATCATTTCGTAAGATACAGTTATCTATATACAAACAAGACTTAAGCATTAGTAGGGCTGATGACGATCACTCACGCTTTTGATTCGTATTTGTCTCCATTTTATAAGAATGATTGAATAAAATCACATCATCACATTTGAGAGAAAATGTTTCTGCACAATAAGAACAAATTCACTATCAACATAAAATCTAATCAGAGGAGGACGATCGCCTATCACGAAAACCAATATATTTTTCATTCACGTCAAACAAGAACTCTATGTCACGAACCCAACACTAATAGACCACAGACTAAAGATAGAAACAGTACATAAGTGTTGACTAATGACTATACACAGAATGTCAACCAAAAAAGTAAATGGTACAAAAAACATGGTTCAAGTTTCAACTCACAAAAGTAAACTATCAGAACTTATATCACTTTACCTTAAGTCGAATTTGATGACAACGATTTTTTCTGACTAATTGTACAGTTGCCTTTTTTAATATTTATAATTAATTATAAAAAGTCCAATTAAAGTTTACAACTACCAATAAATCAAAACAGATGCGCTGTTAGTTAAATCCAAGTAAAATGTGTAGTCTTCATTGGTTTCAAACAACAATGCATATCTAATCTTAAAAAACAAGAAGAAAAATTAAAAAAATAACAAGAGGATAATTAAAATAATCGTTGTAATGTAAAAAAAATCGATTACTAAAAAACGATTATTAAAAAAATAATCGATTATTAAAAACCGATTATTTAAAAATTAATTGATTATGAAAATCGATTTTTTTTTACATCGTTGTTCATGGACGTTGATATAAGTAATAAGCATAGATTACTAACTATAAAATAGATGGTTGAGATTCATACATTTGCGCGAGCCTATTTTCGGTGGTATGGGGGGGGGGTGCAAAGTAGCACTATAGCTACTTACATTCTCATTCATAAAAACTATCTGCCTCGCACCCGTTTCATTCATAAAAACTGATATAGTCTCAGCTCTGATTCTTTCTCACATATGGAGTAGTAATATATATATGTAGTATGTATATATATATAGTATGACGTAAAATCGTAGTAAAATTAGTGATGTACTTGGTGCGCTAAAACCGTAATTAGTGATGTCAAAAGAAGATTATCGATTCGCACACCGCTCTTACCGATTTTTGGATAACCGCTTTTCCTGTTACATGTTAATAATGATTTTTAAATATTAATAAAACAAAATATTTAAGGAACTTCTTTATTAAGACTTTTATTGCAATAAAAAAATATATATACAACAACCGTTTTGCATTTCTAAGTGCATACTTCTTAAAAAAAACGTTTTTCTTAAACACGCTAAAAGTACAACTTCAAAAATTATTACTATTTTTAAATAGGAAACAGGAACAGCAAGCTGATTAAAAACTATCCAAACAGAGCTTTCACAGGCCTCAAACTATCTTGAAAATGTAGAAATTGTAATTTAAATTATTATATATTATTATTAAACAAAATTAATTTTAAATATTCACTCGAAAACAAATGTACAAGATTAGTATTTGAAACAATAGATGCTTTCGTTTTTACCGTTTAAGTATTTAGGAAAAAACATTATACTTAAAAGGAGTGTACTTGATGGTAAATTATAAATATTTCTTTTATATTTAAGTCTTTTTTAGATATATTAGTAGTAGTTTTATAGAATATTAGTGGTTTTTATCTCTAAGTATAATATTTTCCATCATATCAGTTTACACTTCGGATTTATACATATAAAGTAAGAATTAAATTGTGAAATTTTGCCATATTTAATGTGCCATTTGATATCAAGCTTTTCGATGAAAGAAAATATCATGAGGAACTATACTCCATGGGTTAAATATTTAACTAAATGTCAAAACAGGTACTTTATAGTAGGCATTATCTGCCTAGTATAAAGTATCTTTTTTATTACAACACATGATACTAATATTAAATGTTATTTATATTTCTTTCAAAGAATTTAAAATTATTGATAGTATTCGCACCACTTAATAAGGTTAAATATGGTATGATTGCCATCAATAATTTTACAAACTTTGAAACAAATAAATAAGAATATTATGTAATATCCACTTTTAAGAACCCAAACATAAAGGTATTATAAAAATTTTAAAGAAAACGATGGACAATATTAAAGACACTAAAATACTACACATTTAAGTATCACAGAGTGAAGAAACTCATAGAATATTGATATTATGTTACGTCGGCTAATCTAATGCAATTACTATTTTAGGTAATTCACTTGGCTAATTTGTATCTGCTGAAATTCATTCAATTATATATTGCTGTTTTGCTATACTAAATATATAAATATTTAATTTTAGAAAATAACAATCAATTTAAGAAAATTACTTTTATAAATATTGAAGATATTCTTTGGACCACTGCAGTTGAATTCCAATTTCTTAATTTTTTAATAATATTATGGTAATAACATATTTGTCACTCCTGAATCACATGGTTTTGTTTGTTTACATCTTGTTACGTTTTTATACTTATTGAGTATGTATAGTAAAATACTAATATTGTTAAATATGAAAACTGTATCACTTTTTAAATGTTAATAATAGTAATATTAGTGAGTTACTTTTGCCTCATGTATCATAGATCTATAACTTTACTTGCGATAAAATTTTCCATTTCCATTATCGTTTTTCAAGTATCTGTAGTACTGTGAATTCTCCTTAACATTAATACACCATTGTCAAACTCGCATTATGATAACGAATATGCAAAAAAACTTTTAAGAAATCATATTTATGATTAATGCAAGTTAACCAAGAATTATAGTTTTTTAAGTTATATACATTTTTGACTAATTAACACTTTACATGCCATATAATGCCATTCCAAAGATATAAGTATTTGTGATGGATAATATAATTTTAACTAGATCAAATCTTTCAGTTTTATTAGACAATAGCGTAATTATAAAAATTTCACAATTTAAATAATCCTGTTTTGAAAATATATTACTCCCAGGATTGCTCAGGTTTTTATTTTTGCTACACAAGTAAAAACACGTGTTTTGAATAGGAATAAATGGTGTTAATGTTAAAATACACAATATTTAGCAGCAATACAGGCAGAACTTATAATTCATAAGCCCGTCGTTTAAGCAAACTAGCAATTAAACTAGCAACAAAGCAATTGTTATTCATTTTCCTTAGTAATGAAAATTTTAAACCCATTCATCTCAAAATATGAGTTTTGAGTTGTACCGCTATTGCTGCACATGACCGATATATCAATATACTGAACCGGTAATATGATATGGCTTGGGTCTGGAAAATATTTCTGATGGAATACAAGGTACTATAACTATCAAACAATAATATTAACCAATAATGTTTTAAAAAATGAAACCAAATTATGATCCGTTCTAGTGTGCTAGAACTGTCCCTTATCCACGGATTTGAGAAATATAAATTATACTAATATGAATACTATTTTGAAGACACAACCTTCTCTTGAGTCTCTAGCATTGAAGCACACTTTTACAGCCTTATTCCAAAATTCCGAATGGTTAAGGCGGCAAAATAAATTGTTAGTGAATAAAAGCAGTCGTGCTGTGAAAATGTTATTACTAATGTCAATAAATGAGGCTAAATAATTATGATTCGACTGAAGCTCTTCATATATGTTCATCTGCATCATCGGGCTCGTCGACACTTCCCGGCGGAAGAGTTCGCAGCATATTTAACCTGTAATAAATAAGTAATTCTTAAATAATGTATAGATAGAACATTAGTTTGCAAAGGAAGTCTTACAGACAATCTTGCCATTGATATCCCCTGAGTAGAATAGACCACCCTCATTTCTTATCTAGGTGTCGCGAAAAACCGATTAAGGTAAGTACGTCGGGCAGGCGGCCGGTCGTAAGATACCAAATCATGTAATAACATGTTTAAAACATGTTGTGCCTACCCCATTTAGAGTGGGATAAGGGTAGGAGAATAATGCATTGCTAATTAACACTTTACATGCCATATAATGCCATTCCAAAGATATAAGTTTTTGTGATGGATAGTATAATTTTAACTAGATCAAATCTTTCAGTTTTATTAGACAAGACAGTTAGTGAATAAAAGCAGTCGCGCTGTGAAAATGTTATTACTAATGTCAATAAATGAGGCTAAATAATTATGATTCGACTGAAGCTCATTATGATTCAATGATTCGATTGACAAATAACAGAGATTTTAAATTTTAAAAATATATTTTTAGCTTCTACTGGTCTTAAATAGTGACTGGAAAATATTTTTTACGTGTCTATAACTTTGTCTACAGTTATATTTTAAGTTTAGAATAGAGACTATAATTATAAATAATATTTTTTTTTAATAATTAAATATAAGGGGTATCTGTAGCAATCTTTGTGTTATGTTAAATATCTTAGATTTTGTACTGTTAGCAGTACCAGGCTAAAAATATTAGTATGTGACAATTAAGAAGCATATGTGACAAAGTTCCAATGATCATCACTAATATGTCTTTTAAGCTATTCTTATATCACACACTTTTTTGCATCACTATAATAGAGGAAAAATTGTACCAAACATTTTTTGTTATATCTCAAACGGATTAGGCAGTTAGCCCATTAGACATATAAGCTTCAGTTTTAATTGAAAGTGAAATGGACAGACTGACATTCTTTACATCAAATATTTACTTGCCTTCATCTAGTCAAATCAATTGACCTAATCATGTGCTTCATCCCATAAAGCATCAATAGCATATAGCCCTTAGACGTCATCCCAATGAGTACTCTCTTTGGCAATGACCAGGTTCATCTGAAAATTATTGCAAAAACATTTTAATAAATATGGAACAAGCTGTGATAGCTCAGCGGTGAGGCCGTGCGACTCTGTAAAGACGATCATGGGTTTATACCCCGCGCAGGCACATGTCTAATTGACAATTGCAATATATGACACGCTTTTCGGTGAAGGATAATATGGTAAGGAAATCCGCATACTTCTAGCGAATTCTAGGGATATGCGTAACCTACCAATCCGCATTGGAGCAACGCGATGGTAGGTCTTTGCTACAATACTTCTCTCCAAAAAACGGATAGAGGAAGCTTATGGTTCCCACGGCTGGGGTGGATAACAGGCTGTTACTTTAAACATACACATGCCAATTTTTGTGTTTACAAACAAAAATGATTTATATTTGAAACATTTTAACTCACTTGAAGAATATCAGCCATTGTATCAGATATTAATGAATTCATTGCAACACCAGTAGCAATGCCTTGACCAGACACAGTTACTCAGACATAAAATCCAGTTGAAATGTGCACAACTAAATGGGATAGTATGTTAAAGTATCTTGAACAAATAACTTTCTGTTTAATAATTAAAGTATGTCTATAATCCATTTTGTCTGTCGCAGAAAGAATAAAAACTATTCAGAAATAACCACTTCAAACATAGAATATAACTGATATTGGGTATGACATATGATGTACAACACTTCAATAAAGCATACACAATAAATATTACTATAGAAGGAAAAGTTTTATTTTTATTATTTTAGTTTTATTTTTACTTATATTTTATAATTAAAAAATAAAACTTTCCAATATTATTACAGTTCAATAAAAACACAATTGGCGTGCTTTTTTTAATTAACTGTGAATGGAACGCACCCGCAGCACTGCATAGGGAATGTTTGAACGAAACTCATTCATGGATTTACGGGGCTTAGTAAGTAACGTTAACTCCGTGTCATTATCCAGCGAAAAGTAATAAAAAATAATCATGGAAAAATAAATAATGATTGAAAATAGATGTGTACTATTTTTTTGCCTGAATTTCCTAAAAGTACTATATTTTTTTGATTTAAAAAGAAAAATACTATTTTTCTTCAAAAAAAAGGTGGCAACCCTAATCGCGCCCTTTTTGATTAAATAGGGGCAACACTGTGCCGTTATTGTTTCCGGTAGAAGTCTTCCTATTGATAAAACGTTTCAGTGACATTCAGTCCTTGTTCGTCATTCAAGAGAAGTGCATCTCGGAACGGGAATTGTGGTATTCCTATTATATCGTGTTCTTGTATATAGTGTGCGTTGACATCAGAAGTGTAAAAGTTTACTCGCGTCGTGCCCGTTGTCCGTGCATCCTGATTTACGGCAATTGTGGCTTTTAAAACTTACTCTTGTCTAAATTTAATTAAAAATCATTTGTTGGTTTGTATATTTTTGCGTAAGTAAAAAGTGATTACATTTATATATTACGTATAACGAACGTTTCTGGTGAGTCAGTACGTTTCAATTTTCTTCGTATTAAATAGTGCAAAAGTATACTTTATTTGTTATTAAGTTTTGGATAACTACTCACATTTTATCCGAGAATGTTTGTTGAAATTCAAACATTTGAGTTGTTGAGTTTGTGATAGTGAATGTATATAGTGCTTGTGTATGGTGGAGGTTTGTGCATGTGTTTTTTACGAATCCTGCATGTATCAGGTATGATAACCGATTGTCCACTGTACATTTAGCATTATATATATTTTCTATTTTACTTCTTCAATAAAATTATTTTCTAAATAGAAAATAATTTTATTATTACTTTTGCATAATTACTCTGTTTTGATCATAGCTTAGGTAAATATAAACATTGTAATCTTTAATGACTAGCAGCGTCTGACTGCCCTCCTGTAAAAGCTGCAGGGCTTTTTCTTCTCATTTAACAGAATGGTTGAGGTGGACACTGCAGTGTTCTTTCTTCCCATACTGTGTAGGCGTTTTGTTGGTAATGTTCGTTTTCTGTATCATCGAACATTAGCTTCAAAAGCGCGCTACTTTGTTAGACGTTTTATTAACGTGCTAGCCATTATAAAGGTGTCGTACTGATTTCTGAAATTGCGCAGTTTTGGTAATTCGTACGTCATTAACTTTTACATTTTTTTTGTAATGGTTATGTGTTGCGGTTGGCAAAGAGCCGGTATTTTGCACCTGCAATACATGTAAAACCTTAATTCTTTTCCCAGTCGCTTTTGGCTACTGATGTTTGAGTGCACGCTTACATCTGTGGCTGAAATTACGGGAATCTAACTTAGCTTCATAAATTCAGACTTCACTTGAGTATTAGTTACCTCAAATGCATTTTCTCAAATTACAGAGGTCGAAAGATGCGTACGACGTCTTCGGTCCTGTTCCTGGTGGTTGACGCTACTGTTCGGCCTGGCACTGTTCGAGCGCGCGAGGCGACGGCGGAGCGACAGCAGCTGCGGCTTAGCAGGACGGGCCGGCCTGGGGTGAGGGGCGGCGGTACGTCTCCATTGGCGGCAGCGAGGCCAGATCAGCGTAGCTCGTGGAGACACGAGGCCAGCTGTCGGACTCCCGCGTCGCACTAGCAGCGTCTGACTGCCCTCCTGTAAAAGCTGCAGGGCTTTTTCTTCTCATTTAACAGTATGGTTGAGGTGGACACTGCAGTGTTCTTTCTTCCCATACTGTGTAGGCGTTTTGTTGGTAATGTTCGTTTTCTGTATCGTCGAACATTAGCTTCAAAAGCGCGCTACTTTGTTAGACGTTTTTTTAACGGGCTAGCCATTATAAAGGTGTCGTACTGATTTCTGAAATTGCGCAGTTGTGGTAATTCGTGCGTCATTAACTTTTACATTTTTTTTGTAATGGTTATGTGTTGCGGTTGGCAAAGAGCCGGTATTTGGCACCTGCAATACATGTAAAACCTTAATTCCTTTCCCAGTCGCTTTTGGCTACTAATGTTTGAGTGCACGCTTACATCTGTGGCTGAAATTACGGGAATCCAACTTAGCTTCATAAATTCAGACTTCACATGAGTATTAGTTACCTCAAATGCATTTTCTCAAATTACAGAGGTCGAAAGATGCGTACGACGTCTTCGGTCCTGTTCCTGGTGGTTGACGCTACTGTTCGGGCTGGCGCTGTTCAAGCGCTCGAGGCGACGGCGGAGCGACAGCAGCTGCGGCGTAGCCGGACGGGCCGGCCTTGGGTGAGGGGTGGCGGCACGTCTCCATTGGCGGCAGCGAGGCCAGACCAGCGTAGCTCGTGGAGCCACGAGGCCAGCTGTCGGACTCCCGCGTCGCACAAGCAGGGCTTTTTCTTCTCATTTAACAGTATGGTTGAGGTGGACACTGCAGTGTTCTTTCATCCCATACTGTGTAGGCGTTTTGTTGGTAATGTTCGTTTTCTGTATCGTCGAACATTAGCTTCAAAAGCGTGCTACTTTGTTAGACGTTTTATTAACGGGCTAGCCATTATAAAGGTCTCGTACTGATTTCTGAAATTGCGCAGTTTCGCTAATTCGTACGTCAATAACTTTTACATTTTTTTTGTAATGGTTATGTGTTGCGGTTGGCAAAGAGCCGGTATTTGGCACCTGCAATACATGTAAAACCTTAATTCTTTTCCCAGTCACTTTTGGCTACTGATGTTTGAGTGCACGCTTACATCTGTGGCTGAAATTACGGGAATCCAACTTAGCTTCATAAATTCAGACTTCACATGAGTATTAGTTACCTCAAATGCATTTTCTCAAATTACAGATGTCGAAAGATGCGTACGACGTCTTCGGTCCTGTTCCTGGTGGTTGACGCTACTATTCGGCCTGGCGCTGTTCGAGCGCTCGAGGCGACGGCGGAGCGACAGCAGTGATTTATAAATTATGTTTATTATGACAGAAGTGATTTATAAATTACATAAATATTTACTTTCAGTTTTATAGAACAGTCTTTTAATATTGCTGTTATTCTTTCATTCAGTACACAGACTATTATATCTTTTATTAGCACTGTAAATGTAAAGATATCTCAAATCATAACTATAAATAACATCATGTGACAATCATATTAAAATAAAAAATTACTCTTAATCTTGGATCTGAGGATTCTTGAATCTGCAATTAATCAATCAATCGTTTAATCAATCGTAAATTTAAATTTTGCTTTTGCTTTTTAATTAAAAATCAACAATAGTGTTATATAAATCAATATACCCCTATATTGCTTTATACAGAATAAACTTGCTCTCTTTTGCTATTTACTCCCTTTTCATCCGAGTCTCATTATAAAAAACTTGACAATCATTTTTAAAGTTCTAATATAATACAATGAAGTATACAACTTCAGTTGAAAATACTTCTTAAAAAAAAATATTAAGTAGACCATTTAAGTTATGTCCAAATTATTCATAACTAAGATAGATACACACTTATGATCAATTAGAACAACTTCTAAAAATCTTTAACTTTAATGTTCCATTATTAATCATTTATTGCACTACAAGACACTAGAAGCTATATAAAATCGCAAGACATAAATATAGCTAATTCATCAATCGAAATTAATGTACATATCATAATTTTTATATAACGATAACTAAGACAAATAGGAAATAAAAATTATACTGCATGTTAAAGGTTTTAGGTTATCCATGCAAGGTTAGGTTATTATATTTAGATTATATTTAGCGGCCTGCCCCTGCTTCGCAAAGGTATAAAATATCCCATGTCAGTCAGTGTAAAAAAAAATGATTAAAATCGATCGAGTAGTTTTGATTTATTCATTACTGCCCGGGGCCCGCAAGCGTTAAATTTGGAGAAAAACAATTTCCTTTCCCTATACCAAGAAGATTTCCTGCTATCTTTGGAATATCTAAATTCGTATAGTACATTTTTACTTATTTACTTTTACATTTTCCCTATGTATTTTATTTTTACAATTAATTACAGAATGTATTTAAACAAACTCTTGAAACAGCGACATAGCTGCTAAAGTCGAAGTGTTATAGGGCGAAGCGCGGCGTCCTCACGGCATTCTAAATCTGTAATATCTCCGAAAATGTTCACTTAAATTACATGCTGTAAACGGCCATATTTATCTATATTTTAATTAAATTAAAAAAAATTAAAAATCTTTATTTACCAAAAATACACATAACAATAATTAAGAGTATCCGTAGGAACTCACACTAGGTAATCCTGTGCTGTGAGCTACCTTTGGTGATTTGACATTACAGTTGAGTTGCGCTCGGTTTTACTTTTATGTTTTTATTTACTAATTAATTCTAAGTAAGTTTAAAATTATAACTTATATAAGATGCGACAAAATATTTTCAGTTGTATCGTAATTTAAAGAGGTCAGCCAACAAAATATTTTAGTTTTAGCTTCTTTGACAGAACAATGTCTTATGTCACACGCACGGGCTACTTTATTATAAATAAATGAGTCGATATAAGGACTGAAACGTCTGGCGAAGCGAGATCTAATTTTAGGTACATGTAACCTAAAATTTCTTCGACTTAGCATATCCTTATAAGCTTCAGATGTAATAACTGACCGATGTACTTTAAGAGCTAGTTTTAAAATATATAGCTGACGCACGTTTAATACATTACAATCCTGATAAAGTAAATTTGTGGGATATTTAAAAGGCTTTTTTAACATTGTTTTTAGTACAGATCGTTGGGCTCTTTCTAATTGAATCATATTTGTTTTACTGGCACTACCCCACGATTGTATACAGTATAAAATTCTTGATTGACACAGGGCAAAATATACTGATCTTAGTGTTTTGAATGAAGCCGAGTGACGTAGCGATTTCATGATGTTAATAATTTTTCGTACTCGGCTTGAAAGTGAGCTTTGAAATTTAAATTTTGATCAATGAGGATACCTAGGTATTTTACCACGTCGGTTTTAGTCAGAGTTGCACAACTACAGCGATAACTTATATATGGACACCGATGTAGTTTTAAAATCAATGTTGGGTCAGGGGCTGTTACAGTTGTTTTATGAAAACATATATAATTTGTTTTTGTATAATTTAGAGTAAGAAGATTATGTTGCAACCAAGTGGATGTACTTCTCATACCTTCTTCGGCTTTCTTAAATACTTCTGGCCAGCTCTGTCCCTCATAGATTAAAGCCGTGTCATCAGCGTAACAAATAATTTCGCCGTCGACATTTGCATGTATATCTCTAATATACATAATAAACAGTAAAGGGCCTAAAATGCTTCCCTGTGGGACACCAAAATTAACTATCTCCTGACCACTTTCGTGATTGCAGACTTTAATACAGTGTTTTCTATCTGATAAGTAGCTCCTAAACCAATCTAGTGCTACTCCTCTTACTCCAAACTGACATTCTAGCTTTTGCAAAAGTATTGGAGGTGAAACTGTGTCAAAAGCCTTTGATAAGTCAAGGAAAACAGCAATACTATGTTTTTGGGCATTTAAATGACCAACAACAGTGGATGTTAATAGGGTAACGGCATCTTCTGTTGATATTCCTGTTCTGAAACCGAATTGCCTTGAGGAAATAAGCTGATTAGCGTCAATGAACTTTAACAGTCTTTTACTAACTACTTTTTCGAGGAGTTTTGAGAATGCTGTCAATAAAGAGATTGGTCTGTAGCTCTGCGGAGAATTTTTAGGTCCATTTTTATAAATTGGTTTAATACATGCCGTCTTCCAAATTTCAGGGAAAATACCATTAATTAGACTTAAATTGAAAATCACAGTTAGAGGCGGAATAATAATATCTTTAATTTCTTTTAAAAGAGTATTGCTTAGACCATCGATGCCAGGCGCTTTATCATTCTGCAGTGACAAGATAAGAGAGTCTAGTTCATATTCGTCAGTAGGTTGCAAAAAAAGTGAGTTTTTAATTTGACGTTTTGAATTTATCTTGGCCGCTAGTGTACGTTCATCAGTTTGTAATTCTTGCAAAATATTGTCCGCTAATTTTTGACCTACTTTTGAGAAGTATGTATTACAGTTATTTAAAGACTTTTTAATATTAGTAGTGCCCTCGATTTTTAACAATTCATGGGGATCACATTTGCTCGTAGGGAAGTGACAAATCTCTTTTATTGATTTCCACAACTGTTTGGGATTATTTAAGTTAGAAAATAATGAATTATGCTCATATTCGATTTTGAGTTTTCGTAATAAACTATTGCAATAATTGCGATAGCGGGTATAAATAGTTCGTTTTAACAAATCGTTTGGGAATTTCCGCATTTGAATATGAAGGCGGTCTCTGTGGCGCATACAACGAATCAGACCGGGAGTGATCCAAGGTTTAATTATATGTTTTCTTTTAAATTTAACTTTACTCGTATGCTTGTTAATAGTTTCAAATAACCGGAGGCAGAAAATGTTTACTGTTTGATTAATGTCGTTGTAGTTAAATATATCAGGCCAGACCAAAGCACTCAATTCAGTTCTAATCGCGTCAAAGTTTTGTTTGAACTTCACTCTGTTTGTTATCCTTGCATTCGGCAGATTCCATAACAGACCTAGTATAGATATTTCATGGTCAGTTATGTCATTGCAGCACACTACACCTGTAGCATCTTTAGATTTATTTACGAAAATATGGTCAAGACAGGCTTTGCCTCTTGTTGGTTTTGTTATTGCTGGCAAAAGACCATGTTCAGCCATTAAACACCAGTATTCTATGTCTTGAGTATTTAGTCCAGATAGTAAGTCTATATTTAAGTCTCCGGCCACTATGAAGGTTTTATTAGAATTAGAAAGGGCAATAAGTATTGAATTTAATGAGTTCAAAGAGTTATTTGTATTTTTGAAAGATGGTGGGCGATATATAGCTAATAAAGAAATAAGGTCTGAAATTTGTATCTGAAGACAATTAGCATCCTGGATGGGAGGCTCTTGGACTGCTGCATTCCATTTATCTCTTATATAAACCACAACTCCGCTGTTTTGATTAATAATTTTTTGTGTGAAGTGGGCGCTATAGAAATCTATTTTTGGGATTATAGACGTATCGTCAAGCCAACATTCAGTCAAAATAATTACATCGAAAAAGATATCAAATCGTTTTAAGGTCGTTAAAAAATTATCAAAGTTTTTATTTAAGCTTCTTATATTGAAGTTGAGAATTTTAAAATTATTATAGTGTGCTATGGCTAGTTTACATTGTTCCGGTTCTTGTATTATGTGGCAGTTTATACTTAATGATTCTAATTCAACATCAGTAGTGCGACTATCGCCTTTTATACACAAAACCTAAGCAGGTTGAAAACATTTTTCTGCAGGAATAGGTTGATAAACTACCAGATATTAAGCTTATTATCTGATGGTACCAAAATGTGCAATAAAATAATTTGTGGACAAAATTAATTACCTCTTTCAAACTACAACTGACTGATTTAACTAGTGTACAATGATATGCTGTAACTACAGTAACAAAATGATCTTTGAAATATTTATCGGATAGTTGAAGCGCAGTGACAACAATAAGTTTTCTTTGGAAGGTACAGACTAAAGTAAACATCAGAATGAAATACATTATATAAGTAACGAGTAACAATAATATGGATATTAAAGCATTTAGTATTTTTGTAAAAATAAAATTAGGACCATGCGAGAGAAAGCTTTTATGGATTCTTTCTAACAAATATTTCCGAAATATCTTCAGGGGTGCGAATAGGGCGGGCTGGTCTACCATCATATTGTCTGACAAATATGGTACCTCGTGAACACCAACAATGTGAGAAGCCCAGTTTGGTTTTCTTCCGAGCATCATGAAAAAGTTCACGATTATATTTAGTTAATCTTTCATTATAATATATTTTTCGAGGCATACCGGGAATTTCAAAGTCTGCGCTTGTTATGTTTCGTCTTATCTTAGCTGCATTAATTATTTCATTTCTTTTAGCTTGACGTAAAAAGCGTACAACTACGGGTCTGGAAAACTTGGCGTCGACATCTGCATTGTTTGTTGTTTGGCTACGGGGGCCAACACGGGTAACCCAGTCAATATCGTGATCACCTACCTCCACGCCCACTTTACGGGCAGCCAAAAGGGCTAAATGATGTAGATTTTCATTATTAGTCTCAGGTATGCCTGACAATTCCACTTCATTTAGTACAAGGCTTTGAGCTTGTGCGTTAAATACTTGTTGAATGTCTTTTATAGTTACTTTTAATGAATCCGTTTCTTGCTCACGTTCTTCCAGATGTTTGATTCGGTTGTCGTTTTTAGCAATTGCAGACCCCAATTCATCCAGTCTCTTTTCACAATTAGTTAGTGATGATATGGCGCTCTCAAGCTGCTTTTTTAAAGAGTAGATTTCTTGGGTTAATAAACGGACTTCATAAGTGAGCTCTTTCACCTCTGAGTTTGTTGCTGGGTCAGGAACTGTATCGGTTTTTTTCCTGAGAGTAATATTTTCTTCTATGGGCCTGATAGGTGTTAAACTATTGTCACCCCCTTTTTTTTGAGAAGCACAGCAGTCTGGACATTTCCAGAGACTTCGTTTATCACTGGGCAGGCTTGACAAGTTAATACATAAAGAACAGAAATACTTTTGACATGTAGATGTTGAGCATTTTATTTTATTTAAGTCCTTTACAGATTTTAAGCAACCATGACACTTCATTTTTATTACCGATAAAGATTTTAAAAGAGTTTTATAACAAAGTAAGCTCAGAGAGTAAACGACTAAGATTTTTTTTTTTTTTCGAATATGACTAATGCTGTTAGCCCTAATGGCTTTGACAGCGTCACCGATAAGACGGGCGAGCGCAGAAGCATCGCCGAGAAGAAATGGATAATACAAGCGGGTACATTACAAGCACCCGCCCTACAGGGGGCGTCGCCTTAAGGGTGTCTCCTGCGAGACCGAACCTCGGCTTAAGGCGGCGCGTTTTTGGAGGGCTGCATCTAATAAATGACTTGGAGGAAGTCTGCGTCACGGCGGCCGCGGCAGAGGGCTGCGGCCGCTTGACACAAGCAAGCGGGGACCTCGTCTTCGCCGGCGAAGACGCTGTTTGTGTAAATGTAGTGTGTGTATCTTGTTGGATGCTGTTATAGCATCGTCGGGGTCGTTAAGGACGCTCTTCGGGCGCCTGTGAATCTTATTGGGGTGCCTGAACACCTTATAGTTGGACGCGGCCACTATAAGGGGGTTTGGGTGGATGGACGCTTTCTCGAAGTAAGTCGTCGAGAATTGTCTGAAAAGATCGGCTATCGTGGGTAGGTCGAGATCTCTATGGAGGTTCACGTTGCGCACGAACCACGGACAGCCAGTGGCTGTACGCATGAATCGATTTCGAAGTGTCTGCAACGGACGCAGTCGTGATTTCGGGACGTGCGCGAACGTGACGCTCGCATACGTCATGATGGGTCTGATGCAAGTTTTGTAAAGTGTCACTTTTTTGCGAAGTGACAGTTTACTTGCCTTGCACAGTATCGGATTGAGGCGTCCCAAGGCGAACGCTGCCCGGTTACGGACAACGCGGATGTGTCGGATGAAGCATAGGGTAGGTTCGAGGATGACACCTAAGTATTCTTCCTTTTGCCAATCTATGTATTTGTTGTAAATGGAGACTCTAGGGGGCGTCCGGATGAAGTCCATGGCAAACGACCAAGAATGTCCGATCTGTATTTATATTCTTTGCCCGCGTGACGTAGTCGGCCGCAAGTGAATCAGAGGCAATGCAATTCAAGGCAAAGTAGGGCTTACTCCACACACGTAACCGTTTAAATCGCTTGCGCACTACAAAAACACAGGACTGTTAACACGTCAGCTGATTAGTATTTGTTAAAATTTTAAATTTCACTTTTAATTCAAATACACGCTTTGTTTTGATGTACTGTTTATAAGTTAATTGGGTAATACACTTATTAACACACTAATGTTCAGAATAAGTTAATTTCACGTAATTTACTATTTATACACGAACTATTTATGAAGAGATTTAACAGTTAGAACTTTAAAACTTGACCGAGCGTCAAAGTCTGAATATTAAATCAACTATTTATTTAAGGTACTTAATTGGATAAGGATTAATGCTGTATTGTATAAAAATTGCTTCAAAAATATGGCATAATTTTTCTTAAAAAGTAAATGACAAAAAATGCTATAGTGGGTTATCCATAAGAGATAGACATATACCATCGCGGACTTTTCTGTAGACCTTTTCAAGATGTACAAATACTTAGTACATTATTTTGATAAATCTCGTAGGGTTTAGCCTGCGTTTGCAATGTAAGCGGAAAAAAATGTAATTATTTATAGAAACCTCAAAAATTACAGTATTTCTCTACTCCGTATTGAATGTTTTTATACGTACAAACCTTCCTCTGGAATCACTCTATCTATTAAAAAAAACCGCATCAAAATCTTTTGCGTAGTTTTAAAGTTTTATGCGTACATAGGGATATAGGGACTTTGTTTTATAATATGTAGTGATGATGATGTAGTGATGTGAGAATGTAAATTTTAAGAAAGCTCTTACTATTATTGAGATGCACAAAATTCATTAAAACTCAACACTTACATTTATATAATGATTAAGTAAATCCTCTTCTTATTGTTTTATGACTTCACGTTTCTTCGTTGTTATATTTCTCATTTTAAGAAATATCTCAACAGCTACTGGTGAAATAAGACTTTATACATTGAATTTGCTTCTAGTGATATTTGTTTCAAGAATTTTGCTAACTATATTAAAACAAAATTATACATTTTAGTAAAAATTAAAGTACTAGAACTTTACAACGGGAAATTTAAAAATTTAATACTCCGCCCATTCATAAATAAAATCAACTTGTTGTCTTGTTATATGATAGACAGTCAAAATGAGAATGAGTGAGTAAAAATATGTATGTAGGAGTGGAGCGAGATGCAGCTGAGACTATTTTCATACGATTCATTCATAAATACATACATGTGCAAGAGGGATGCGAGATAGCATGTGTTGGCACCTGTAGTAAAACCGCCCTGATAAGTATGTCAGCAAAACAATTAGATAACCTTCAAATACACTTGTATAACCCAACAATATTATTTTAACTTATCTTACTCTGAAACATCAATTCTATCATGACATTTAATTGTAAATTGTACTAAATCACAACTTGTTCCGTTAAAGAATGCAAACGAAATTTAAATGATAAAATGTGCAAATTTCAATTGAGATGCAATATTGTATCCCAAAATTTGACTCTGTATCTGAACTGTTATTCAATTACTATTTGCCTTTTTTAGAGGCAACTAAGATTAAAAAAACTTGAATATTTGGTTAAAGTTAAATAGAAAAAAAAAAATAAGTTGCAACAGGGTTTATTTAAATAATCTATTCATAATTTATTTGTCTATTTCAATATATTCTACTTTTTCAATGGACCAACTGAATCTGGAGGAATACCCAACTCATCGTCTGACCAGGTACTTGGATCAACATACGGCCATTCACCCTGTAAATTGTATAGTTTTAGTTAATATATAATATAATTAATTGTATCTAACTTATAAGTAATAAACTACTAAATAATAAGATTTTACCAAAACCTGAATGCTGTCAGCATTTAATTTTTGGTATTTTATGACATATTTTTGAGTATTAAAGCACTCAAATAGCATAACTGTGTCATGATATATCAAAACTATCATCTCTGAAAAAAAAGTTTTATCTCAATAATACCACTGTAATTAACAGATTAAAATATTTATTCCCTGTTGTCAACTCTTTTTTTAACACCAGATAAATATGTTTCATCCACATAACTTAATTCATTTATTACTATAGATATTAACAAAACTAAACTAATGAAAAAAAAGAGGTATTTATTGCTGTTATACAACCCCCTATTATAGTTATGTAGACTGTGAAATAGATCCATTCTTCTAGTTTTCAATGTGAAGAGAAGTAGAAGTAGAAAATTTACATATTAAGAATACAAACATACCACATCTTTGACAATTAGTAACTATTACAAATTAATTTAGTCATGCCACATATATGTGTTAAACTGTCTCATCATAACATTCTTTTTCACCAATTAAATACAAATGAATATGAAAAGTCAAAACAAAAATAAGAAAAACATACATAAATATGCTCTGGTTCAGTAGCTACATGGTAAAGAATCCAAAACCAGCAGAGCCCGCCAAGTATTTCAGCTTGTAAAATGGTTTTTTTACATGGCATTGGAGGAGGAACTCTATAAGACCACACTCTGAAATAAACATACAATTACTTTATCAGTGACCATTAAACGTGAAACAAACATAAATTCTGGTAGATTAGACATTGGTAAATAATATTATCGTACAGTGCCTAAAATGAAAAAAACATTGAAGCAAAACACTATTTTAATTAATTAAGAAAATAATACGCATATAAATTTAAAACGAAATTGCAATTGCCAGAGAAATATTTGAAATTTTTTAAATAATTGTGACATAATCACTAGAATTCACTGAATACTAACCCGTGGCTGCTGTTTCTAATTTGGTTACCATTATTGACGGCTTTTTTAAGAGATTTCAGTAGAATTGCTCTGGATAATATAGTACGCCCTAACATTTTTCGTATTAATATTTAATATGCCAATATAGAAAAATTTTCTTTTGTAATTTTTATATGATATAGACAAATAACATTTATTTTTTTAGTAGTCTATGAATAAAAGGGATGTCAAAATAATCGATTAATATAAAAATAGATTATTTTGACATTATTTCTCATTATTATCCTCTTTTTCTTCCTTTAGCTTTTACTCTTTTTTCTTGTTTTTTAAGCTAAGATGTGCATTGTTGGATGAAACGTTTATTATTAATAAACGATTTTTTTCTCTAACCATTTGAAAAGATAATGATTTTTTTTATTGATTGAGATTTGATTTTTCTCCCCCAAAACCTACATGGTGAATTACAGGAAAAACGTTGGAGTAGTTTCCGAGATTCCGAAAATATATAAATACTAGGTTAAATAGTTTTAATATTCAAACAAATAAAACAAGAAAAAGCGGATAATATAATCGATTTAAAATTTTAAAGAAATCGATTTACCATTTTAAAAATTATTTAACGAAGGAAGCATCCCATACTGAAATAATTGTTGAACGTAAAAACTAAAAATCTTTTATTTCTTCATCTCCCTACCAGTGAGCGTTGTGCCACTTTTTTAACCTACTCTATCGCGTTAGCGTAACGCCAATCATAGATTACTAACTATAAAATAGATGGTTGAGATTCATACATTGGCGCGAGCCTATTTTCGGTGGTATGGGGGGGGGGTGCAAAGTAGCACTATAGCAACTTACATTCTCATTCATAAAAAACTATCTGCCTCTCACCCGTTTCATTCATAAAAACGGATTTAGTCTCAGCTCTGACTCTTTCTCACATATGGAGTAGTAATATATATAACGTATGACGTAAAATCGTAGTAAAATTAGTGATGTCAAAAGATGATTATCGATTCGCACACCGCTCTTACCGATTTTTGGATAACCGCTTTTCCTATTGCATATTAATAATGATTTTTGAATATTAATAAAACAAAATATTTAAGGAACTTCTTTATTAAGACTTTTACTGCAATAAAAAAATATATATACAACTACCGTTTTGCATTTCAAAGTGCATGCTTCTTAAAAAAAACGTTTTTCTTAAACGCGCTAAAAGTACAACTTCAAAAATTATTACTATTTTTAAATAGGAAACAGGAACAGCAAGCTGATTAAAAATTATCCAAACAGAGCTTTCACAGGCCTCAAACTATCTTGAAAATTTAGAAATTGTAATTTAAATTATTATATATTATTATTAAACAAAATTAATTTAAAATATTCACTCGAAAACAAATGTACAAGATTAGTATTTGAAACAATAGATGCTTTCGTTTTTACCGTTTAAGTATTTAGGAAAAAACATTATACTTAAAAGGAGTGTACTTGATGGTAAATTATAAATATTTCTTTTATATTTAAGTCTTTTTTAGATATATTAGTACTAGTTTTATAGAATATTAGTGGTTTTTATCTCTAAGTACAATATTTTCCATCATATCAGTTTACACTTCGGATTTATACATATAAAGTAAGAATTAAATTGTGAAATTTTGCCATATTTAATGTGCCATTTGATATCAAGCTTTTCGATGAAAGAAAATATCATGAGGAACTATACTCCATGGGTTAAATATTTAACTAAATGTCAAAACAGGTACTTTATAGTAGGCATTATCTGCCTAGTATAAAGTATCTTTTTTATTACAACACATGATACTAATATTAAATGTTATTTATATTTCTTTCAAAGAATTTAAAATTATTGATAGTATTTGCACCACTTAATAAGGTTAAATATGGTATGATTGCCATCAATAATTTTACAAACTTTGAAACAAATAAATAAGAATATTATGTAATATCCACTTTTAAGAACCCAAACATAAAGGTATTATAAAATTTTTAAAGAAAACGATGGACAATATTAAAGACACTAAAATACTACACATTTAAGTATCACAGAGTGAAACTCATAGAATATTGATATTATGTTACGTCGGCTAATCTAATGCAATTACTATTTTAGGTAGTTCACTTGGCTAATTTGTATCTGCTGAAATTCATTAAATTATATATTGCTGTTTTGCTATACTAAATATATAAATATTTAATTTCAGAAAATAACAATCAATTTAAGAAAATTACTTTTATAAATATTGGAGATCTTCTTTGGACCACTGCAGTTGAATTCCAATTTCTTCATTTGTTAATAATATTATTGTAATGACATATTGGTCACTCCTGAATCACATGGTTTTGTTTGTTTACATCTTGTTACGTTTTTATACTTATGGAGTATGTATAGTACAATACTAATATTAGTGAGTTACTTTTGCCTCATGTATCATAGATCTATAACTTTACTTGCGATAAAATTTTCCATTTCCATTATCGTTTTTCAAGTATCTGTAGTACTGTGAATTCTCCTTAACATTAATACACCATTGTCTAACTCGCATTATGATAAAGAATATGCAAAAAAACTTTTAAGAAATCATATTTATGATTAACGCAAGCTAACCAAGAATTATAGTTTTTTAAGTTATATACATTTTTGACTAATTAACACTTTACATGCCATATAATGCCATTCCAAAGATATAAGTATTTGTGATGGATAATATAATTTTAACTAGATCAAATCCTTCAGTTTTATTAGACAATAGCGTAATTATAAAAATTTCACAATTTAAATAATCCTGTTTTGAAAATATATTACTCCCAGGATTGCTCAGGTTTTTATTTTTGCTACACAAGTAAAAACACGTGTTTTGAATAGGAATAAATGGTGTTAATGTTAAAATACACAATTTTTAGCAGCAATACAGGCAGAACTTATAATTCATAAGCCTGTCGTTTAAGCAAACTAGCAATTAAACTAGCAACTAAGCAATTGTTATTCATTTTCCTTAGTAATGAAAATTTTAAACCCATTCATCTCAAAATATGAGTTTTGAGTTGTACCGCTATTGCTGCACATGACCGATATATCAATATACTGAACCGGTAATATGATATGGCTTGGGTCTGGAAAATATTTCTGATGGAATACAAGGTACTATAACTATCAAACAATAATATTAACCAATAATGTTTTAAAAAATGAAACCAAATTATGATCCGTTCTAGTGTGCTAGAACTGTCCCTTATCCACGGATTTGAGAAAAAATCCATTTGGTCCTAGTTAAGAAGTTTCAAACTTCATAATGTTTGTCAATTATACTAATATGAATACTATTTTGAAGACACAACCTTCTCTTGAGTCTCTAGCATTGAAGCGGACTTTTACAGCCTTATTCCAAAATTCCGAATGGTTGAGGCGGCAAAATAAATTGTTAGTGAATAAAAGCATTCGCGCTGTGAAAATGTTATTACTAATGTCAATAAATGAGGCTAAATAATTATGATTCGACTGAAGCTCTTCATATAAGTTCATCTGCATCATCAGGCTCGTGGACACTTCCCAGCGGAAGAGTTCGCAGTATATTTAACCTGTAATAAATAAGTAATTCTTAAATAATGTATAGATAGAACATTAGTTTGCAAAGGTAATCTTACAGACAATCTTGGCATTGATATCCCCCGAGTAGAATAGACCACCCTCATTTCTTACCTAGGTGTCGCGAAAACCGATTAAGGTAAGTTGACGTCGGGCAGGCGGCCGGTCGTAAGATACCAAATCATGTGATAACATGTTTAAAACATGTTGTGCCTACCCCATTTAGAGTGGGATAAGGGTAGGAGAATGATGCATTGACAAATAACAGAGATTTTAAATTTTAAAAATATATTTTTAGCTTCTACTGGTCTTAAATAGTGTCTGGAAAATATTTTTTACGTGTCTATAACTTTGTCTACGGTTATATTTTAAGTATAGAATAGATATTATGCTTTCCAAATACTGAATGGTATGTGACAATTAAGAAGCATATGTAACAAAGTTCCAATGATCATCACTAATATGTCTTTTAAGCTATTCTTATATCACACACTTTTTTGCATCACTATAATAGAGGAAAAATTGTACCAAACATTTTTTGTTATATCTCAAACGGATTAGGCAGTTAGCCCATTAGACATATAAGCTTCAGTTTTAATTGAAAGTGAAATGGACAGACTGACATACTTTACATCAAATATTTACTTGCCTTCATCTAGTCAAATCAATTGACCTAATCATGTGCTTCATCCCATAAAGCATCAACAGCATATAGCCCTTAGACGTCATCCCAATGAGTACTCTCTTTGGCAATGACCAGGTTCATCTGAAAATTATTGCAAAAACATTTTAATAAATATGGAACAAGCTGTGATAGCTCAGCGGTGAGGCCGTGCGACTCTGTAAAGACGATCATGGGTTTATACCCCGCGCAGGCACATGTCTAATTGACAATTGCAATATATGACACGCTTTTCGGTGAAGGAAAATATGGTAAGGAAATCCGCATACTTCTAGCGAATTCTAGGGATATGCGTAACCTACCAATCCGCATTGGAGCAACGCGATGGTAGGTCTTTGCTACAATACTTCTCTCCAAAAAACGGATAGAGGAAGCTTATGGTTCCCACGGCTGGGGTGGATAACAGGCTGTTACTTTAAACATACACATGCCAATTTTTGTGTTTACAAACAAAAATGATTTATATTTGAAACATTTTAACTCACTTGAAGAATATCAGCCATTGTATCAGATATTAATGAATTCATTGCAACAACAGTAGCAGTGCCTTGACCAGACACAGTTACTCAGACAAAAAATCCAGTTGAAATGTGCATAACTAAATGGGATAGTATGTTAAAGTATCTTGAACAAATAACTTTCTGTTAAATAATTAAAGTATGTCTATAATCCATATTGTCTGTCGCAGAAAGAATAAAAACTATTCAGAAATAACCACTTAAAACATAGAATATAACTGATATTGGGTATGACATATGATATACAACACTTCAATAAAGCATACACAATAAATGCAAGCGTTTTACCTGAAAATAAAACGTATATCAAAATACTTACCTGATCCGAAGTCTAATATAATGTTGAGATAGACCATTGCTTTCACTTCCTTTTCTGTCTCTTTTCCTCCTTAGTAGTGAATACTATCCGTCCTTGTCTACTGCCACCACCAGGTAGGGGGGATGTTTCGAGGTGGGCCTCGAAACTTTATTCGTCATTGCACTTGTTGTTTTGGTACACCAGGCAGGATTTTAAAATATTAGACTTCGGATCAGGTAAGTATTTTAATATACGTTTTATTTTCAGGTAAAACGCTTGCATTAAAATACTGTACCGTGATCCGAAGTCTAATATAATGTTGAGAGATTTTTGCTATCGCCTAGTGGTGGTTAAAACGTCAATGTGATCAAGTAAATAATAATTTCTACATTTGTTAGATAACAAAGACGGACGAGTATGCTGACAATAAAATAAAAGAATATCATTTAAATGATTGTAATTAGACAATAATTCATAAATAGGTATAATGTATGCAATGTTATCACTTAAAAATCTGAAAGATTTGCTTTTTATTTTGCATATTCGATTGTAATATTTGTTTGCAGTAGACTTTTCGGAAGGTGTTTTCTGATCTCCAGTTCCCTCTGGATAGTATGTCATCAATAGACATATTTTCGATCCAACTTTTAGAGGAGACCACAGCTCTAGAACTGCCAGCAGTAGCCTCTATACCAGCATCTTTTAATAAATTTTTAACCCAGCCTGAAATTACACATTTAGAAGCTGGCTTCGGTACTCCACAAGTTATTACAAAAAGCTTTGAACAATTGGCAGATTGTCTCCTGTCTTGTCCAGTAATTATTAATTTATTTATCCAGAAAACAGGGTCCAATTTTATATAAGAATTAACATTAAGCCACCAACCAGACTGACGATAATCAGCGGAGTCAGTCTTTGATCCATACATAGGCCATAAGACTATATAATCATCATGAATTATACAACTTTCCGAGTCAACATTTAGAAGAGTAAAATCATGTACTCTCCTTCCAGAATACAATAGCAATATCGCAGCTGTATGTCTCGATACTTGATACAAGTTTTCAGTCTTAGGGTCTGTTCGTGACATAAATTCTATTACGTCATCAATATTCCATATTATAGATTTAGGTAAAGTTGGTTTTGATACAGCTATCGCTTTAAGAATTCGCTTAACAAAAGGGTGGCCGCTTAATCGTTCAGAACATTCTGGATCACATAGTGTGGCCACTACCGACTTGTGAACCAGAATTGTATTGTACGAAAGCTTTTCTACAAAAAATAGGTCTGACAGAAAACGTCCTAAGTCTGATCCATAAGGCTTATTACAAGAAACTTTATTGAGATTGGTCCACTTTACCCATCTGCACCAGGCAGGTTTGTAAGTTCTTATTGTTGAAGGACGCCAGCTAGTAATCAATAGATCTTTTTGCTGCGGCGTCCAATCTCTTAACTGCTCATTCCAGCCCCAAGTTTCCATACTTCCGGTTCCATTTCCTTCACATTCTGAGG